>CM028133.1:609325000-611725000 GCA_016271365.2 Neoceratodus forsteri
CTACCAGCAGCAATGGTGGGCATGAAGGAAGTACTGGCCTTCAAAGAAGGTCTATGCAAATGTCTGCTATCTAAGGAAATACAGGGTGTCCTGGGTAGCAGAGCTGGCATGGAAAGCCCTTTCAATTAGTACAGATTTGCAGAATATATATTTATTCATCCCTGATTATAAAGTGTGTGTGTGTGTGTTGTGGGGGGGGTGTACATGATCTTCCAAGAGTCCCTTCTGACCTTAAATTACTCTGTTACTTTTGCATATCCAAGTGACTGAGTACCTGAATAAGTATAACCTTTTAACCCCACTGTAATTGGCTTCAAAGACAGATAGTCAACCACCACCACATAGTAAAAGTGAACACTACTATCCTCGTGGCCAGGAACCAAAGTCAGCATACTGGGGCTATCTTTTACTCTCAAATGGGTATGGAGAGAGGATCTTAGATCTAGAAGTGGGTAGCCATCTGGGAACAAGTGACCACCAAATAGTGTGGTTCAAGATAAATTCAGCTGTAGAGTCAAGCCATACAAAAGTGAAGGTACTAGACTTCAGGAGGGCTGATTTTGTCAAAATGGGAGAGTGCCTCAGAAAAGCACTAGCAAACAGGCAAGAAGGAGGGGTGGAGCAACAATGGGGAACCATCAAAACTGCCATCACAGAGGCAACAAGCCTTTGTGTAAAGCAAATACATCAAAACAAAAGAAAAAAAAACACTATGGTTCTCAAAAGAGGTGGCGGGGAAGGTCAGGGAGAAAAAGACAGCATTCAGGAAGTATAAGGAAACACAGAAGGAGCAGGACAGAGAACTGTACCCAGTGTTGGGTAAGTTACTTTTTCTATTACTTTCTATTACTTTTGGAAACGTGTTCCAGAAAGCTCTGTGCAGTCACTAGCAAGGATGGAGAAGTAGTGGAGAAAGTAATACACCTTACATTTACAATTACTTATGTCTTTTTATACAAAAGTAATACCTAACTTTAACTAATTACATTTATTTGAAAGCAACTAGTAACTAACCTATTACTTTCAAATAAATGTCATCTGTTATAGTTTTTTATTATTTTTGTATTGCTTTTCTATAAAAAGAAATATATAACTGTAACTGTCAGGTGTATTACTTTTTCTAGTACTTCTCCATCCTTGCTAGTGACTGCACAGAGCTTCCTAGATCAAGTTTCTAAAAGAAATAGAAAGTAATAGAAAAAGTAGTTTACCCAACACTGACTATACCAGTTAAAGCAGAAGGAAGCTGGGAAGGTAGTCACAATAGCAAAGGCCCAAACTGAGGAAAAGATAGCCAATTTGGTTAAGAAGGGAGATACAACTTTTTATAGGTACATCAAGGAGTGAATAAAGACAAAGGGTGGGATACTGAGGCTGAATAAAAAGGAGGGTGAGTGGGCAGAGGATGACAGTGAAAAAGCAGGGATACTGAATGAATACTTCTGCTCAGTATTCACAAAGGAAGAGGAGGGGGAGGTACCTAATCCAGTCAATAGAAGCATTCTGGATAGAGGGGTCGATATCAGTCCTTTCACAGAAGAAAGGGTTCTGAAAGAACTCCTAAAACTAAAGGTGGACAAAGCAATGGGGCCTGATGGGATTCACCCCAGAATTCTAAAAGAACTAAGGGGAGAACTAGTAACACAACTGACTTCCCTGTTTAACAAATCATGGGAGGATGGTGTGGTACCTGAGAACTGAAGGAGGGTGGATGTGATTCCCCTTCACAAAAGGGGGAACAAGACAGAGACAGGAAACAACAGACCTGTTAGTTTGACCTCAGTGGTAGGGAAAATGATGGAATCACTTCTGAAGGAAAGAACTGTTGAGTACCTAGAGGCCAGTGGGGCACTGGACCAAAGGCAGGATTCACAGCAAGAAGGTCATGTCAGATGAATCTAATCGATTTCTTTGACTGGGTGACCAAAGTAGTAGACCAGGAATGGGCTTTGGACATGACCTAACTAGACTTTAGCAAGGCATTTGACACAGTCCCACACAAAAGAATAATAAACAAATTAGCCAGCATGGGAGTGGGTCCCAGGATGGTAGCCTGGGTAAAACATTGGCTAGACAAAAGAATGCAGAGGGTAATAGTAAATGGAGTCCACAATGAAGAAAGGTGGGTTACTTATGGGGTACCACAGGGTTCTGTACTGGGACCAGTCCTTTTTAATGTCTTAATAAGTGACATTGCAGAGGGACTGGAGGGAAAAGTATGTCTCTTTGCAGATGACACAAAGATCTGCAACAGGGTTGATACAGAAGGTGGGGTGGAAAGGATGAGATGGGACTTGGCAAGGCTGGAGGAATGGTTAAATGTATGGCAGCTTAGATTCAACACAAATAAGTTCAAAGTAGTACACCTGGGAAACAAAACCCAGAGGAAGAGTACACAATGGGGGTGAGATACTGACAACAACAAATATGGAAAGGGACCTTGGGGTAGTTATATTACATGACCTAAAGGTGGGCAAGCAATGTGAAAAGGCAGTAAGGAGGGCTGGGGGGATACTGGGATGCATAGGGAGAGGAATCACCAGTAGAAAACATGAAGTTGTTATCCCTCTGTACAGACAGTTGGTGACCCCATCTGGAGTACTGCATGCAATTCTGGAGACCCCATCTCCGCAAAGACATAGACAGGGTGGAGGCTGTCCAGAGGAGGGCAACCAAAATAGTACAGGGTCTGCACCAGAAGACATACGAAGAGAGACTAAAGGAGCTTAATATGTATACCCTCGAGGAAAGGAGGGAGAGGAGGGACATGATAGAAACTTTCAAGTATCTCAAGGGAATCAACAAAGTGCAAGACAGTAGCATCTTTCAGAAAAAGAGATGTGCAAGAACAAGGGGGAACAATTTGAAGATAGAGGGGGGATGGCTCAGAGGTAATGTAAGGAAGTATTTTTTCATGGAGAGGGTTGTGGATGCATGGAACAGCCTTCCTGATGAGGTCATGGAGTCAAAAACAGTGGGGGAATTCAAGAATGCATGGGACAGACATAAGGCAATTCTAGTGGGGGGTAGGAGGAAGTAGGTCTGTTGGTTAACTAGGATCAGCAGCTTATCTATTAGGTAGGGAAATGGGCAGACTAGATGGGCCAAGCAGTCCTTATCTACCATCAAGTTATATGTTTCTATGTTTTTTTTTTACCACTGGGAAGCATTTAACATAGTAGACCACCAGATTCTTCTTCATATGCTGGAGGCTATTGTGCTAGATAGCTTCTCATGAAACTGGTTCACTAGTTACCTTCCTAATCACACTCAGCAAGTGATCATCGACAACACCAGCTCCAAAATGAGAGTACTACTCAGATGTGTGCCCCAGGGAGTGACCCCTGGACCTATACTTCTTTGTATTTGCAATAATAATCTGCTTAAAAAATGTGGTTGATGTTCAATACACATGTATGTGGATAACATCATGTTTTACCGCAGTGCCTTTTCATTGGACATGCTAACTATAGATTTCTGATCAGATTTACAAAAAGTTGAATCATAGTCCATATGTAACAAATTGGTATTCAGTGTATCAAGGACCAATACAATGACATTTGGCTCTCCCCGCTTGCTATGCAACTATATAATAATACTCTTAATCTAAACAGCCATGCATTCCACACTGAATAAGATCGTGGTCTTCAAAAACCCATGACTATGACTTGACACTACCTTGAAATTCCACTAGTACAGCAACTATAACATAACCACATTAGGCTGAAAGAAAGGAAAACTGTACAGCAGAAAACAATTGTGTAACAATTCCTCTTGCCCATCCTTCACTACAGGGCTGTTGTCTACCAAATAGCTACCAATCCAACCCTAAAACGTATTACTGTTCAGTACAATAAACTATGCAGTTTCCTCTTGTCATATGAGCTCAAAGCTCTCCATTGCAAACTATGACAGTCTACAATTAACTACTACAAACTCCTCTGTGTGGGGCCCTTATTCCTGTCCCTCCCACCCCCTCTCATCTCTATACAGTCACATTCCCTAGATCCCTTCCTCTCCCCTTCCCTACCTATTGGACAATGCTTCAATGAAGTGGCCTTTTGTTTTACAAGAATGTACAACTTGTTGCTATAAACCAATGAACTGTGTATTTTGTCCAGCTATTACTATTTTAGCTCTGTACACCATATCAGGAATATACTACTTTCTGCTGTAAACCAATGACCTGTTGATTTGTCTGAATATTACTTTTTGTTGCAGTGTACAGTTTTGATATAGAACCGTTGTAAAAGAGCTCTGCTCAATGGTGTTTCTAAATTTTTAATAAATAATTAAATAAACAATGGATGAGCCCACAGTAGCAAATAGATTTTCAGTGTACCGATTTTGTTTTCAAAAGTACATATGACTCTCCAACTAACTACTTCAAACATTATTTCACTATTACAGAACAGAGATACATGTGATGCTCTGTAGAAATCAACAACTACAACGTACTCAAGATCATTAAATACTTTGGTCAAACTACCTTCACATACCACATGTCGGATACCTAGAATAAGCAACTAGACAAACTGAAACTCATTGCTACAGTACCTTGGGAACTTTTTAAATAATTTGCTGCAGTCCCGCCTCAAAAAGCCATGATTCTATTTCACCAAGTAGCAAAGCATGACATTTTAGTGGGGTAGAAATGTAAAATAATCTAGTGTTATTGCATATATAACTGTAAATAATTATAGGTACCAGTATATGAACTCTCTTGCTTTACATGATAAATGTTCTGTCTGATGCTTTGGGTTCCCCAAGAATATCTTATATGCATCCCCAGTGGACACAGAATTAATAAATAACTAGTTATTAGAAAGGATCTTTTTTCTGATGTCTTTTAGACAGTGGCTTAGAAATCTGCTCAAAGTAATTTATCAGTCAGATTACAAACTAAATTAAAATGTAGAAAACACAGTGTACTGTATTATGCAGAACAAGGTATTGATACCTCTGCAAAAAACTTTGGAAAACATAATATTTAGACACAGTTTACTGTAGCTTGTATTTGCTGTATCTTGTATCATCTAAAGATATCCAAAATGGAAAGGGTTGCATAATCTTGAATGGTCTCATTCTAAAAAAAAACAAACAAAAAAAAACTCATCACATGCATGGCCAGCAAGCCTTATAAGGTGAGTTTCTAGAGTCTCTAAATTTAAAGAGGATCAGGATTATTAAACATGTTAGAAGAAGGAAGAAAAGATAAAGCAATTCTTAAGCCCCCACCCCCCTGAAACTAGCATTGGCTCAGTGTATGTTTCCTGGTTACCGATTTTTAATAAAATAATAAATGTATAAAAAAATAAGCTTTGCAGAATATTTTTTGAGGAAAAACATGTCTCAAAAATGATCATTTGCAAGATACATTAAGACAGTTCCCTTTTCAGGGTCATCATTAATTCTTGAATAGTATAAAAGCTCTTGATCCATAATTGACAAACTGTTTAACGCTGTGTTGGTCCTAGTAAGAAAAAATCCAGAACAAATGGTTGGAAGCTTAAGCTTCTGAAGAAGGACTTGTTGGTCCAAAAGCTAAAGCTGTTTGTTCTTTTTGTAACATCCTTGTTGGTCCAATAAAAGGTATTAAACCATTTGTTCTTGATCCATAATTGGAATTTAAAATGTCCTTAGAAGTAAATGATAACATTTCCATTAGAGAATGATCTATCTCATATTCCTTCTGTACAATATTTTGTAATTTAATCACGATTCTGGGAACATTGCAATTATTAAAATTATATTAGACTAATTGTTGACTATGTCTTTTCTGAGTCTCAATAAACTTAGCTGCTTGAGCCATCTGTTGGTCAATGGATAACTTTCATGTGTTCTATGGATTTCCCTCCCCCCATACTGTATATTACTAAGTAAATTTGCACAATTACTAGATCTTTATCCATTGCAGTTCATCTGCCCCTACAGCGTTTTTCCACCTCATGTCATATTTCACTGTTGTGATATCACATTCTGTTTCTATGAGAATAATTGTGATGCCACCAGCAGAGTAATATGACATCACATGGGGGATGAATAGCAGCTGATGAACTTTCAAGAAACAATTAGGTGGAAAATAAAATAAGATATGTGGTAATACAATGAGCATACAGGCAGTTAATAGGCAAAGAGCTAGATGACTACTCAATGTTTAAATGTTTAGAAGGGAAACAAGATAAGAAGAAACTTCACACTCAGAATAATGCAGCTGTGAGGCAGAATATAGAAAGCTAACTTAAAATCAAAGGCTTAACATCATGGAGAAGGTATGCTATTTAGGGATAAGGGTAAAGTCTTAAACTTTAATCTGTTTGCTTATCAATTTCCAGAAAGATTAAATTAAAATTATGATAACAACAGAAACAGAATGTTTCTAGTGTAGAAAATAAATATTTTCTTATTCGCTGGAACTTAATAAGAGTTACATTTCAAAAGTATAAAGCGGTGGACAAATGAACATAGGCCAATGCAGCCACCAGAGGCCTCCAGAGTCATAGGAGGAGGAGAGGTGTAGGAGGATTTGTGAAAAGAATGCTCAAAATAGGCCGAGGTATTGAGAATTCAAAAGATGTAGTGTGGAGAGAAAAAAATCTGACTGTGAGCCAAAGCTATTACATTGATGAGTCATATGTGGGTTGCATCATCAGCATACTCTGTTTAGCACAGGAAGGAAGAGAGGATGAAATATTTTAGAAGCTCCACAAGACTGTTTTTATAAATAAAAAGGGGTGGGAGAGGTTAAAAATCTGAATGAAAAAATATTACATAACACAGCTGCTTGAACTTTCGGAAAGTTCAGTTTGCATTGAGCTCTATCCTGATTACTGATGAAAACTTTCATATTGTTTTCATATTGCTTGGCTCAAATCACTGACAAGAAGCATACAATTTACCATAAAATAAAATTGAGGTCAAAAAGTAAATACCTTTAGGCAAATAAATGAACTCAGCAGGTCCCGTTTTCATAATCCCCTCTGTTGCATTGGGAAAGCCAGCAGCCCTGTTGTGCATAGCATGATAGGGCATAAAGTCAGGACTGTCGCTAAGTGGTCATTACAACTACCAAGAGGCAGTCCCTTATGACTGTGAAAGTGGCCCACAGTATCTTAATAAATGCATATTTTTCTTGTAAGGTCACACAACCAGAGGAAATTTAAATGGGGGACAAGTTATTTACTGGGGTTTTTGTGTGTGCGTGCATGTGTGTGCGTGCATATGTGTGTGTGTGTGTGTGTGCGTGTGCAAGCGCATGCTCATTAAGCAGAGAGACCTAATGAAGTTGATGCACTGTTACTTGAAAATGGTAGGCTTACAGAGCTATACTCAACTACAGACAATGTGCTTGTCCAGCAGCTGCATGTGTGTGGTAGTGTTAAAGTGGTCCACTGAAGTAGCTTATTTTGCAAGACTGTTTTAATACTGTAATTAAAGAATTTGCAGATGTTCAATGTTTTGTTTTTAACATCATGACTATTAAAACAATGCATGCAAAATTTACTACAATGCATGCAAATTAATATTAACTGGTATATATTAATACAAAATGGTTGATCACCACAAATCCAGAGTCTAGGCAGGTGCCTGCAAGAATACCAACATCCAGTCTGGTAATAGATATTCAGTCTAGACTGCATTTGTGTTTTCATTAAAAAATTGCATTTTCTGGGTCTCACCACCTTCTACTACCAGCGATCTCATTCTCACTCACTGCTACCCCATGCATGCACCTTCAGTGTTATTCATCCTGACTGTACCCCAGTGGCCACACAGTACATTCTGTGGTATGCATTCTGCCCCATGGCTAAGACAGCCTTCACGGCTCACTTTCTGCTTACAAATTCCAGCATAGGCCAGCTGGCAAGTGTATGGGGGTGGGGAAAAAGGAAACCCACTGGATGGGACAGTCATGGGATCAGAGAGGACAGGTTACAGTCCTGGTGAACAACACTGATGGTGCATAAGAAATTGGAACAGATTGCTGGCTGGCAGTGAGAGAGTGAAGCTGAAGCAAAAAAGGTGACAACAGGACTACTGTACCTGTACTCAGTGTACTGTCCAATCCAGTGACTGGACAGCCTGGCCTTTTGACAGGAGTTTGGTGTTACACTTATCTTAAGCAATAAGAAAGTGGATGTTTTAGTTGTGAGTTCATTATACTTAATAAACCATGGACACAAAAACACATTTTTTAAGCTGTATACCTTACATGACTCTACTTTGGAGCAAAGGTGATCCTTGCAGAACTTGTACTAGTTTCTTCAGGGCTACTTCATTTTGAATGAAAAGTATAAAGTATAATGGGACTAGGGATGTAAGGGTAGTATCCACATGGTTGGTTTTATAAACTTTTAAATACCAGAAGTAACTGTTTCTGGGTGAGCAGAAAGAAAAGGATGTGGTTCTGGCAGATGGGGATCTGGTAAGGGACATGGTTGTACAGGACCCCCTGACTGGGAGTGACCACAATACTGTCTGGTTTCAAATAAGCATTGGGGGAGTGGGGGTGAGATCTAGGACACTGGCAGTGGACTTCAGGGGGGCAGACTTTATGGGCATGGGAAATATTCTCAAGGATCACTTGAAGGGGATTACCTCAACAACAAGTGTGGAAAGGAGATGGGAGGTCATAAACGGGACTTCATGAGGCAGTCAGGATCTGCGCTAGGTTGAAACGTCAGGGAGCAAGGTCACATAAACCATGCTGGTGGTCCAGTGAGGTCCAGGTAGCAGTCAGAGAAAAGAAGGCGGCTTACAAAAATATAAAAACAACAAGAGGGGATAGGGATAAGGAAATGTACCAGCTTGCATCTAGAAAAGTCCACATGTATGGTGAGAGCAAAGTCCAGTAAAAGAGCATCGGCTGGCACAGGGATACATGGAGGGAAAAGGGGTTCTTCCCGTACATTGGGGAGCAGAGAAAACTAAGGGCCATCTCAGCAGATTGAGATCAGAAGGAGGGTGGGTGGAAGAGGCGAGGGACCAGGCAGAGGTATTTAACGCAGTACTTTGCCTCTGTGTTCACTAGGGAGGGATGGGATATCTACAAAGCAAGGCACAAAGGGGATAGAAGCGGCAGGAGTGATCAGGGGAGCAGCAGAAATGGAGCAAAGGAGGGAAAGGTACTCAGGGTGTCACATCTGGATAAGGATAAAAAGACCAGTAAGGTGGAGGGGACAGATGATGCCATCCCCACCAAAAGGGTGTGGTTTGCCCTCAAGGCCCTAAAGAAAGACAAATCTCCTGGGCTGGATGGCATTCATCCGAGAGTACTATGGGAATTGGCGGACATACTGGCTGCACCCCTGGCGGAGCTTTTCAACAGGTCACTTGAGACAGGGAGGGTACCTAGGGATTGGCGAGAGGCACATGTGGTACCAATCCATAAAGGGGGGTCGAAGGAAGTACCAGGAAACTATAGACCCATCAGTTTAACCTCGTGGTGGAAAATTAATGGAGAGTATACTAAAGGAAACGATTGGGGGTTTACTTGGAGGAGGTGGGAGGTCTGGATAGTCGGCAGCATGGGTTTGTGCCAGGTAGATCATGTCAAACCAACCTTGTAGAGTTCTATGAATGGGTAACATCAGAACTGGATAGGGGTAAGCCTGTGGATGTATTATTCTTGGACTTCAGCAAGGCTTTGACTCTGTCCCCACAATGGTCTGGTGGAGAAACTGATGGGGTTAGGAGTAGGCCCTTTGATGGTCAGATGGATTGAAAACTGGATAGCTGGACGCACTCAGAGAGTAGTGGTCTGTGGGAGCTCTACGAACCCTACAGAGGTTGGTAGTGGGGTACCACAGGGCTCGGTCCTGGGTCCAATCCTGTTTAATGCATACATATCAGACATCAGGATGGTATAGTGTGAAATGAGTCTCTTCAGGATGACTCCAAGATGGGAGCAGTAGTTGAGGGAGAAGAGGGAGGTTGGCCCTGCAAGGGACCTGGACACCCTGGAAAGCTGGGCTCACACATGGAAATTAATTTCAATATCACCAAGTGCAAGGTGTTGCATCTGGTCGGGAAACCCTAAACACAGGTACACCCTGGGAGGGGAGGTGCTGGAAGCCATCAGGGAAAAAAGACCTAGGGGTCATGGTGGATACATGTATGAATAACACTGAGCAGTGCAGGAGAGCAGCTAGCAAGGCAAACAGGATGTTGGGATGCATCGCAAGGGGATCACCTCTAGGAGCAAGGAAGTGATTCTGCCACTGTACAATGGACTGGTTAGACCACACCTTGAGTACTGTGTACAGTACTGGAGACCACACTTGAAGAGGGACATACAGCTCCTGGAGAGGGTACAGAGGAGGGCAACAAAGATGATCACGAGGGCTAGGGATTTGACTTACGAGGACAGACTTGAGGAGCTCTGCCTGTTTTCATTGGAGGAGAGGAGAGACAGGGGACATGATTGAGGTCTTGGGACCTCAAGGAATAAATAGGGTAAACATGGAGGGATCTTTAGACTAAAGCAGGGAGGCATCACCAGAGGGCATGGTTTGAAGTTGGAGGTGGAAGGGTGAGGGGGAAAGAGGAGGAGGTTTTTCACTGAGAGGGTGGTGGACCCTTGGAATGCTCTGCCTGGTGAGCTGGTTCAGAGATCCACAGTGGAGAGCTTTAAGAGGGTGGGACAGACACAGAAAGTGGATGTATCAGATGATGGCCTGTCCCGGGGGGGTTGGGATGGATGATAGGGGTTTCTGGAGCACAAGGGATGGGAGGGTCTCGGCACCCAACTAAGGATCTAGGTTCGAGCAGACTTGATAGACCATAAGGCCTAATCTGCTGGCAAATAGTATGTTAGTATGTTAGTATGTTAATTCCATGATCTGCCCTTCTATCCATTCATTGTGTTAATACCTACTCTAAAAAAACCCTCTTTATGTAAAACCTCCACCAACCACCAACATAATCCCTGTGTTCATGATGCCCCCAGATAGGGTTGGAGGGGTCTAAACATTAACTTTAGTGTGCAGTGTCAGTGGTTCAGTAGGTTGCACACTCAACTCTGGGTCTGGAAGATCAGAAGGCCTTGGGTTTTAGTCCCACACCAGGAACTTCGGCTAATATCCCGTAATGACACTATAGTGCAGCTCTGGGGTGCTGCTGAACTGTTGAGGTATGGTCCATCTGATGAAACAGTAAACCGAGGTCTCTTTTGCCCATCACTGGTGACTGTCTAGGTGGCATTTATCAAAAAAAGTAGAGGATTTTCCCCGCATGGCTTGGTCAGCATTCTTCTCCATCAATAAAACAAGTCCATGTAACACAACTCCAGGATGCACCAGCAAATGAGGTGTCACAGCTCAGTGATCTTTCCTGGTCAAAAATTACAAATAAATAAATAATAAATATACAGTAGTCAGGGGTGGGCTTGAAAAACTACACCTACTCCAGAGGTTGAGGCAACACTGCACACTGTTGCTCACCCAACTAATGTTATTTCACATAAATATATCTAGCCATCCTGCCATCTCTAACCCCCCCCCCCCATCCAGTTAGCTATTCCTACCTTTCAGTAGGGCAAGCCCTGACCCTCTCTTCTGCCACCAATGACAGGGGGCAGAATGGTGGCAATAGCAGCATAGCCTCCTTTTCTCCAGCCTGGTTGCAGTGCTAATATACAACAGTTAGGCTGCTTTAAAAGGAGAGGTAGGATATGAGCAGGAGTAAGCCCACTGACTGGATACACTAACAACAGCTCCACCTCAACTAGAAAAGAGAGTTAGGCAGCACCTGAGCACAATCTAACTATACAGAGTTGCAGGGATGAAGGTAGCTGTAGCTGTGTGTGAAGGGATTAAACTTTTACTTTGCATGGCCCTTCGTGAAGCAATATGCATACTGGCTTAAACAGGTGAATACTACATCAAAGTATCACTTCATGTAATATTTCAACTGGTGAGGACTCCATAAAGTGATACGTCACTTCCAAAGATGCACAGTATTCCCTCCACTACCTTTTGTTGTACCCCAAAATGCTCTTTCCTCCCCCATTCAGACCTGAGCATCACCACAGTTAGAGTACCCCCTTTCCCCTCAGTAACATCTAGGCTCCCTCCTTTCTTCCACCCTGCCCCTGCAAAAAATAACCCCCTATGGCCCACACACTCAGCAACCACCCACCATACTGAGGCAGTATAGCATATTGGTTAAAGGCACTGAGCTGCAAATCTGGAGACCTGGGTTTCAATCCCATCAGCCACCACTTGCATACTGTATGACCTTGAGCAAGTCACTAAACTTCCTTGTGATCCCAGGTCACACCTGGAAACAAGATCTGGTTTATTGTGCCTTTCCTGGTTAAGCAACCTCCCCTCTCCCCTTTCCCCCAACTCCTTCCCAGATCAGCATAAAAGACAACCCCCACATTCCCATCCACTCTTCACCCAAAATCCTTAACTTCCTATGCATACAAAGTGGTGTGGGAGCTGACTAAACATTAACACCAAAAGGCACAAGAAAGGAGCCAGGAAGGATGGTGACTAGCATAGTCCTTTCTCTCATCAGCGGTATCCCATCAATATAGCGTGGGAAAGAGATTGTGTTGAAATGGTCATTGGAGGACTGTGTGAGGCAATTACCACTGTGGATTTTACAGCATGCTGCTTTGTCACTGATGCAATGTGATGCTTGCATGCTGTTGTTTATCACTGATGCAGTGTGACGTGTGTTTAAGTCCCCTAGTGTGTGCTTCATAGCCATGCTGGCAGCCTAGAGGTTGGAGTCACTGCCTGTGTCTAGGCTTCCTACATCCAGCGGACCTGGGTTCAACTCCGGCAGGTTACTTTTTTCCTTTTCCTTTTTTTAACAGTTGCTGTTGCACCTGTCATCACCATCCCCCAAAGTTTTAATAGGAAATCTGCTCCCCTCCCAACTTTCTCCCCTTCCCAGAGTTGCACCCTCCCCTGGAGTGAGATTAATAAATCTGTCCCCTCCCAACTTTCTCCCTCTCCCTGAATTGCACCACCCTGAAGTGGGATTAATAAATCTGTCTACCTCCTTGTCACAGGGTGTGGGTAAGGATAACACAACAACAGCAGGTAGGTGCAACACATGGCAGTGTGGCTTTATTTCTTGTTTCAGGAATAATCTTATGCAATGGTATATCCCTTCTTCCATACATCAGTTTGCAGCAGCACCAGACTATGCACATCCTTCCTCTGCACTTGGTCAGCACCTACGGATCCACTGATCTACTGTTCTCTCTCTTCAGTGGACATTAATTCATTCCCTATGTTGGTCTTGTGTGTTTGGGTGATGGGGAGTTCAAATAAAAAAAAAAAGCTAAAGATGAAGAACCTCAGTGCTAAAGCTCTGAAGCAAGGATTACCCCAAAGGGCACTGGCAATAAGCCAAGTTTCAATGACATACAAAATCACACATACCCCCATAATGCAAAGCATCATGGGATGTATATGCAAATCACCATGACATTTTAGGGAGGTTCAGCTTCAAGTAGGAATGCATGGTGCCAATCATTTATTTTAGGCATGCTGCACTTTATTTCTGACTGCAGTTAATAACAATAGTTTAAACAACAGCAGATAATTTTTTATCTAGCACTCTAACTATATCAAATTCCTTCCCTTGCAGGATAAACCTAATCAGTTTCAGCAAGGTTTAATAGTTAATTCTATTAGGCACTTTGCACATTATACATCATTCTAACCAATATACCAACTTTGCAGGGTTTATAGGGCACTATTTTCAAACAACATTAAGTTTCATTTTATAAAGCACTTTGCACCTCATTAATGCACTGCCAGCACTTTATGTCTGAAAGTACCTTAAGCACTTTATCTTTCTTCATATAAAGCACATGTAGTTTGTTTATTAAACAGCCAGCCAGCAAGCAAGCTTGGCATTTTATGAAGGTATGCATATTTATTCAGGGTTACAGCATTCTTTCTATATTCAGTTAGCTATTGTATTTGCTCATAGCCATATCTGCTATTTCCTTAGAAAGGCATATGGCTTCTGGTGAGGGACGGAATGGTGAATAAGAAACAAAGAAAGGAAGAAAATAAATTTAGGGAGGATACATAAAAACTGCCGTAAGTGGCCAACCTACTGCAATGTTAGAAAAAGAACAGGATAGTTTTCTGGAGGTACTGTTGCAACAGATTGTACAGAAGGAAGGGGAGAAGATAGAAAAATTTCCCTAATTGCTACACCCTTTTTCCTGGGTAGAGCACAGCTCTACCACATTCCTGACTTTCCCCTCTTACCAAGTTGCATCCCCCCAGAGAGAGATTAATAAATCTGCCCCCCTCCCAACTCTCTCCCTCCCCAAGTGGCAGTCTCCTCCTCGTGCGACTTCTCTTTTACAGCAGGCTTACATGCAGCATTATATCTATAGCTATTTTACCTGTGTGGTTGTTGACCTAGCAGTGTTGCAATTCACTTACTTATAGGTAATTCCTCATCAGCTCAGCCAGCTGCCATTTGAATGAATGGGAGAATATGCTTTACTATAAGTGTGTGCTGTTATTCACTTAGATGGCAGCTGTCTGAGGTGGTGAGAGGAGGGTCTGTGCCGGTTGCCATCTGCCACTGATCGTTTCTCATATTGTTTGGTATTGGGCTGGCTTAGGTGCCACCCTGTGTGCCACGGGAGAGGGTGCTGAATGGGTAGGGAGGGAAGGGTTATCTTTTTTGTAGGGCAGGATTGAAGGAGTAGGGCAGTTGGAAGTTGAGTGTGTGGAGAAGGTGGTACTTTATTTATGATGATGGTCAGTTCGGGGTGGGGGCAGAGGGGAGTTAAGTACTATGGGGTGCTTTGTTGTACAGGAAAGTTTAAAAGATACCTAAACAACATTTTGACAACAAATTATTCAAAAATCTGACTTCATAAGGGACTAAAGGAAAGGTTGCTGTATACATTAATGCTAAAACTACATTTATATAATTTATCTAAATGCGGTTCCAAAGCATCTGAAAAATGTAAAATCAGCATTTCAATTTCAGAAAACTGCCTTACCTGCTTCCTAAAGTGGCTGCCAAATGTGTTACATGATGACATCATTGGAGCCAGAGACAGAGAGCTATGTGGCTCTCTATAGTGCTAACTAGTTATTTTTTCCCTTTGTTTAGAATTGTTTCATCAACATGGTCAAAACCATGTGCATTATTTTGATCAATACAAATGTTATGCTGTGGTTCTGTTCATTTTGTTTACTTTAACATGCTGAAATTGTGTTTTAATCTAACTGACTTTCTCTTTGGCAAACCACAGTGCAGTACAAATCTTAAATAATCTGGTGGTTTAGTGGTTTTGGTGGATCCAGGATGTTACAATGGGGGGGTACTGGTATAGTGTGCATACCTGATATGCACTTTTTAACATTTGTATTAAACCTTTACATTGTCTGCTACTATTCTTTTTAGTATTTCTGACAGAGCCTACAAATGTAATCCATAATTCTAAATGTAAACATTTGTACAATCAATAAATCAAAAACAAACTGAAATGCAGCAGCAGCAAGCAAGCAAGTTACAATGGGGGCAGCCACCCTTCACCACCCCTAGATCCGCTACTGTTTGTAGCAAGTTCTTGTGTAGTCCAATGCCAGTGTTCATACTTTCTTGGAAATCAAAAATATGCTTGTCTTGTCTTCTTTTTCCATGGGGAATAATAAGAATAAGAATCAGCATTTATATAGCGCTTTTCATACACATTGTATCTCAAAGTGCTTTACAAGCAATGCTAGACTGGTAATGAAGTGACTGAACATGTAGTGGCAGCCATTTCACACATTAATACTCCCACACAGCCTTGGACAATTGTATGAACTGGTTTTATGGGACGGGGAATGTTGGCCAGGACACTGGGGTCAGGTAGTTATCATGATGCTGGAAGCCCCACATCTTATATCTCACAGTGATCTGCTCATATTTCTCCCCTTCTGTCTTTCCCCCTTTCCTGAATATAGCAGTACCTTTCAAGAGTGACCTTCCCAGTCCCCCTCTGGTATTCATTCTTCACTCGTCGTCCCCACACCAACAACTGGTGAGCTCATCACCCTTCTGCATCATGAATGCAGATAGTACAGTCTGGGAGTTTTTTGACATATCAAAAATAACAAATCTTTCCAGTAAGTCAGGCTGATAGCAGCAGGGCACAAAGGGAAAGATGGGCTTTCCTATCCTTAAAAGATCTAGGCTATCTTTGATTATGCACTATTAAATAATGTGTGTGCACATCATTATGCACATCATTTAATAGTGCCTAATCATAGGTAGCCTAGATCTTATATGGGTAGGAAAGCCTATTTTCCCCTTGTGCCCTGCTGCTATCAGTCTGGCTTACCAGAAGATCATGTTTATTATTAATATGTAAAATTAACATGGGAGACTATACTAACTGCATTAATGATGCGGAAGGGTAGGGAACTCACCAGTTTGTGGAGTGGGGAGCAGGTGAGAAGAAAGAATATTAGAGAGGGACTGAGGAGGCCATTCCAGCAGGGTACAGCTATATTCAGGTTAGGGGAAGACAGGACGTGGAAGCTGAGCAGATCTTCGTGAGATCTGAGATGTGGGGCTGCCAGCACCATGATCACTGCCTGACTGTGGATGAGAGCAGCCAGTGATGACAAGTACTCAGAGTGGCAGGGTTTCACCTAAATTGTTACTTGAATTCAGTGTAGGGAGATTACCCTCAGGTGGGGGGGGGGTGTTGATGTTTGTTGGGACAGTATCGAGGGAGGTTTGTGTATAGCTTATTCAAGACTCGGAAGGGTGGTAGCCAGCCAACTCACATTGTGCAGTAGGGAATAGAAAAGTACTGGAGAAGAATTGCTGAGAACTGTCCTGTGGGGTTCTGCAGATCACAAGTAAAGGAGTAGACTGACACTGGAAGTCAGGTTGATTCTCTCAAGGCATTAGTATGCCTCTCCTGCTAATAATATTGTTATCCATAGTAAGTGCAGCCCTTATGAGGGTATGAACAGCAGTTTTTCTGGTGTGTCCAGATACTTATTGCTTGGCCCCCCAGGAAGACCTAGCTGTTGGTTAATGAGGCAGATAAAAACACAACAGGGTGACTGTACATACTGCCTTCACTGTGCAGAAGGGTAGTAATCCACTCAATGTTTACTGTGGGAGCAGAAGTCAAACATTGAGAAAGAGGACTGGAGAGTTATTTGGGAGGCATTTTTTAACAGTTCCAGCTGATGAAACGTATCGGTATAGTTGTGAACAACTCTCTGAGGTGCAAGATTACAGTCTGAGGTGTGATAATTCTCTCCATGAGACCGCAAGCTCATAAGCAGCCCCAAGCAGTACTAAGAACAGGTGCAGCAGGTTCACGTAGAAAAAGACTACAAGAGAAGCTTATTTATGGATTACAAAGAAAGCATAAACAGTGGAATTGGACCAGACCAGTACTTCGCTACAAATTTCAGGACATCACATAACCACTAAATCATCAGGTATTTGAAGTGTAGTACTGTACTGCGGTTTGCTAAAGAGTAAGCTGGATTATAAAACAATTTCAGCAAGTTAAAGTAAACAAAATGAATAAAACCATAGCCTAACATGTGTACTGATCAAAATAATCCATGTGTTAACACATGGTGTTGATCATTCTGGTGAAACAATTCAAAACAAAGGGGGAGAAAAGAATTAGTTAGCACTATAGGGTCTCTTCCTCTGGCTCCAATGATCTCATCACTTAAACACACTTGGCAAACATTTTAAGGAGCAGGCAATGCTGTTTTTTGAAACTGAAAGGCTGATTTTTACTACATTTTTGAAAAGCTATGAAACTGCATTTATATTATTTACATAAATGCAGTTTTAACATAAATGTAAACAGCAGCCTTTACTTTACCTTGCTATGAAGCCAGATCTTGGTGTTTGCAGTTTTAAAAAAAAACTGCTTGCTTAGGTACCCTTTAAATTATACTTTGTCGAATTGCAGGTGAAGTACCAACTTCCCTTTACTTTCAAGTAGTACGAAGTTGGCACTTTGCCAACAATTTGCCAGCGCAGCTTAAATCTGCAACATTCCTAGTTGAAAGGAGGGAGTCTACATTGCTGTTGCTACCAGTCCATCCCCAGTACATGGCATGGGCTCATGGGCAACAGAGGAGGGGGCAAGAACTGTCCCTAAAGAAAGTTAAGCATGGGTAGGAAATGTCTCATGGGGGGGTGGTGAGGATGAGCCAATGCTAAATTAGCATTCAATGAAAATGCTGAAATCTCACACTTTTGACACCAGCAAGGCAGTCTAAAGGATCTCTGTTTCCCACTGGCATTTCAGCACTTTGATGTCATGTTTTTTTTAACTAGGAGCACACACTGAGCATGTGCAGTTGTAGGCAACCCCATGGCCTGCACCAGACAATCAGTGATGCTGGAGATCAAGATCTTCTCGTGTTGCCATATCTCAGTGCCACTTCCAACCCTCTCATGGATAAGAAGAACTTGGTTACTGAAAGCAGTTTAATTGTTTTAAAAAGAGTGATTTGCAATCAGAAATTGTCAGAGAATTGTGCATTGTCATTCTAGTTACCTAGTTAACAACATTTAACTTTAGTTTGCTGGCCCAGTGGCACAGAGGGCAGAGGCACCAAATGCCTAACCTGCCATCATGTCAGCCACCTGGGGTTGGGAATGACCCTGGACTACTTAGGTTTTGGCTGAGGGGAGGATTGAGCATCCCAGCAGATGCTCTCCTCCTCCAGGGAGGGAGGGCAGACTGTGCTGCCATAACACTGCCTCCTAGATGACAATGGGAGGCAGTACAGTTGGTCAGCAGTTCCAGGTGGGGGCGCTCCTGGGTAGGAGATGTAGGCATGTTCTCTGATGTGCACACATCAAACTGTCACCTTCATGGAGCTTCTGTGGGTTCAGGAGAGAACACCAGAAAAAAATGCTGGCTGCAGGATACTATACCACAGAGCTCCACAGATCCCACACTGCCTACTAGGCACAGGGACCACAGATCTGAATGTGACCCCACAAGGGAGCTTGGGGAACCCCTGACTGTCCCACCATAGGGGGCAATCTGTGGGGCACTCATTGGCCCTAAGGTAAATCCAGGGATAGTGGGAAATGAAGTTGGGGAGCCAAGAGGGCTGAAGGGGTACACCAGTAGACGGGAGAATAAAAAAAAAATAACTTTAGTTTTAAGCCTGCAGACTACCAACCGCAAGTCTACCAACTGCTCCTTGATAATAGTATCAAGCTTACTGGTGTGTAGGTGCCTGAGGCATCCATGCAGTACTCATATGGAGAGGTATAACATCAGGCAGTGTCCATCTCTCTGGTAGCTAGTGAGCAGTTGAACAGGTTTGCCAAGGGTCTTGCCAGAGCCTGCCCCACCTCCCTGAGCACCTGGGAATGCAACCCATCTACTGCTGCCCATGGATAATTTTTATTGCCCTCCTTTACATCACAGGGGTAACTTACAGGTACTGGTTACCCTCTGCCGCTCCTCCGTTTGGACTGAAATCCTCCATCTCAGGTGCTGGCCATCCTCTGTCTCAGTCCTGCTTGCTGGGATTATCCCCAGCAGTAGAAAAGTCCTCTATGCCAACCTGAACTTTTCTTAGCTTTCCCCTTCTGCTGCACTATGGAATGAAGCAGCTTCCTCCTGAATCAATCTGGGGTCTCTGGTATTAGAAGATTGTAAGGTCATGGGTTTGAGCCTCACACCAGGTTCTTGGAATAATAATCTTAATTTATACTGTAGTGCAGTGCCAAGTAAGTGCTGCACTGGTAAGATGCTATACCTTGGATGAAACATTAAACCAAGGTCTCTTCTGTCCATCTCAGGTCATTGTACAGATGGGATTTAAAGATTTCATGGCACTTTTCAAAGAAGAGCAGGGGATTTTCCACAGTGACTCATCCAACATCACCCCTCTCAAAAAAACAGGACCATGTAATCAGTCTCCCAGGGCATCTATAAAATAAGCTATTAGAGCTCAGTATGCCTTTCCTGGTCAAATATTACACAGAAATAAAATTAAGTGAGATATGCACTTCCATGCTACTAGTCCTTCATGGGCCCACTGGTACATAGCCTCTCTCTGGCTCACAGTCTCACTGCCACACAGACTAAACCACACTGAACAAAACTGATCCTGACTGAATTCAGGTACTTAACATCCTCTTATGGAGTTCTCCAGCTGTGCTTTAATTGGCAAAAAATAGCAGTCTGCAAAATACTGGGCTTCCTATTTATTTATTTATTTAGCTTTTGTTGACCGAGTAAGTGCACTAGACAAATCCTGCCTATTTTCAGGCACGACCCGGGGGAAGGGGATACAGATGAATGCCAACTGACCTTGAACCTGATTAAGCTGTTGGTGGTATTTTTATTGAATGAGGGAAATTTGGCCAGGACACCGGGGAAATTCCCCTACTCTTTTCGATAAGTGCCATGGGATCTTTAACATCCACCTGAACTACCACCAATCCAGGCAGATGGGACCTCGGTTTAACGTCTCATCTGAAAGATGGCACCTCAGAAGTGCAGCACCCCTCTCATGCTGCACTACAGTGTCAGTACTGGGATATTAACCCAAGTGCCAGATGTGGGAACTGAACCCACAGCCCTCTGATCTCAAGGTCTCAGAGGCGAGTGTGCTACCTATTGAGCCACTGACACTGCTAATTGGTTGATCCACTTCTGGGCAAACTCTCTGTGTCTTCTAATTCATGTCACATCAATCCTGTGGGGTCAGGACTCTGGTAATGTGACTGACGTGTTCATTTACATTCTTGCACTCCTTAGTTGTACAACCTCAGCTGCTTCAGTACAGCACCCCAAAGTGCTGTAAATATTCATTCCTGACCCTTCTGCCAGCCCTGGGCCCAGGAAGCATGTCTGTTGTGGCTGGGCAGCTCAATTGTGTGGTTGTCATCATCAGAGATGACAGCAGAGTTGCATAGTCTGATTTACACCACCATGTATGCACCCAGTGGCATGTTCTCCTCTCCTCCCAGCATCGCTGCTGGTCCTGGAGCTGGAATAGTTGTTTTTTTCCTTTGCTCCCCCCAGCTCCAGGCTGGCCTCTCCTTCAGGCCCTCCTATGCCCTCCATGCCGCACTGCCTTGGTAAAGCCACCTCTTCACCCTATATCGCAGCTCCCTGGGTAACACTCAGACATAACCCTTCACCAGGTGGGTCCCCCTCCTCCGAGAGGGAAGGCACCGGGAGGGCAGCCAGCACCATACTTGCCCTGGGTGCTGCTACAGTGGTTCATGTACTGCCTGAGGTCTCACAGCAGTGGGAGCTGGCGACCGTCATCTGGTCAGCCTCGGGGCTCTTTCCCGTTTTCTCCCCAGGGATGTGGTGTTCTACCAACGTCAGACTTAGTCCGATGTTTGCCATGTCTCATTGATTAGTGGGACCCCATGCATTGCCAACCCCCCAGCCTCTGCCAGGGGTCAGCAATCGCTGGGTCATGTCCCCATCCTCCCCCCGAGAGAAGGCGAGCAGTCATCCAACACTTCAGCCTTCTCTCCTCGGCTGGCACTCCAGCACCTGAGTCCATTCCCAAACCCAGGTTGCTGGCATAGCAAGCAGAAATCCAACCGCTATGCCAATTGGTCGACATAGTTGTTTTGATGCTGCTTGCCATCTGTGATGGTGCCCAGTGGTAATGAAGAGGCTGCTGGTTTCCAAAACAACAGTCTGGTGGGAACTGAAAGAAAACTGTTGCTACACTGTTGCTGGGGTCTGTGAGCCTACAGGTAAACCAAAGATTGGTGGTGGCTTATAGATCATTTGGTGAGAAAAACTGAAAGTAAAAATTGTGCCTAGACTATTATTATTTATCAGAGGATTTGGACCATTGTTTCTGGTCTTTTTAATAGAGTATTTTGTTGCCTTTCCCTTCCAGCTCTTACTTTTGGGTTTATCCTCCACGGTACTACTTTGGTGACCTCCCTGTATTGAATTGCAGTAGGTTTATTAATGACAAGATTGTATTAATGAACCTTCTATGTCTCTTTTTTTTATTCTCTCTTTATGCCCCCTTCTCACCGCGGTGCCTCCTTACCTTCAGGAGACTTCCATGGCCTTGTACGTCCCTGCTTGTCTGTCCGGTTGCCAGTGTAGTCTATCCCCCCATGAAGCCTTGGTTTTACCCCCAGGTGAGTACGAGGCAGGGCCCCGTTTCCTCTGCCCTGAGCATCTGTGTTTCATCGGGGATCTGTCGCCGGTACTGGCAGGGGCCATGGGATTGGGGCCTGAAGCTCCGTCTACAGGGAGCATCATGGGGTTTTTCCTGCTTTCTCTGGGCCCTCCCACAGGACGTCAGTGTGCCTGGGAAGCTGTGGGGCAATGCATGTCAGGATGTGTGAATGCTGCGGCTCCTGGCTGACATCCCCCCCCTTCTGCTTTCTGTCCTGCTGCACCTCCACCTGTGGTCACCTAGGTGATGGTAGAACAGCGGGGACATGCAACCCACCCGCCCCAGAGGAGGAGGACAGCAGCCTTGGCTGCTCAATCCTTCTCCCCCGGCCTGCCCTCCAGCTACCTGAGTCCATTCTCAAACCTGGGTCACTGGCACCGTGAGCGGTAGTCCTACTGCTGTGCCAGCAGGCTGGCAACCTTCTATGTCTTGATTAAGGTGGGAAAGAGTTACCACTTGACTGCCAGGGAATTCATGCATTACACAATGGGAATCAAGGTGGAAAACCTCTGGACTGCCAGGACATATTTCACTATTATAATGGGGATTGGTGTGGGAGGGTGTACTGACAGATTACCATAGAATATGTCACCATCATAATTTGAATCAGAATAGGAGGGGGAGGGTGTCTTTACATTATCTGGCACAGTGCTGCTGTGTTGGCAGGGGGTCATTCACCACTATGAGCATTGGTAAAAGCTAGTTGTGAGAGAATTAAGTTGCTCCCCCCCCTTTTTCTAGGGAGATAGTGGTCCTGGATGTATTTCTGTCCTTTGTCTTTGTCATAATTGTATTGTTACATGTTCGTTTGTTAGGCTGGCCACCCACTTTGTTTATATATTTTTTTGGGTAAATAAATCCATTTATTTTGCTGCCTTTATGCCTCATTGGTTCATCATTTACCTACAGCCTATGACAGATGGTGTCAGAAGTGGGATAATACAGTGAATCTGAGCACAGATTCTGGTGGACTTCACATGCAAGAAGAGATGGCAGCTCAAACTGGTGTGGCTACAAGGTTCATTGTCCAGATATTTCAACTATCATTGTTGACAGGTGTGGACCCTGTGGTGCGTATGAAGGTGGCAAGAAGAGGAGCAGTGATGAAAGCCTGTCAATGGAGGACAAGAAGCCAGTGGAAGGGGCCCAAGCAGCTGAGCCAGAGGTGGAAGATCCACATGAAGACCTCCATGACTTACTCCGCTGGCTGAGTGTTCGGCAGATGGATATGGAGAGATAAAGAGAGAGAGATCGGGGGAGAACCAAGCTCGATGGTAAGAAAACCATGCACGATGGGCAGATACTCTGCGAGCAATCCAGACAGTAGGTACTAGCAGACCTCCTCCTTCACCCGAAAGTGGACAGAAAGGACATTAAGCTAGTAAAACTGTCTAACTCTGATGATATTGAAGCATATTTACTGACTTTGAGAGGGTGGCAACCGCTTGTGCCTGGCCCAGGGATCAGTGGGTAATTTGCTTAGCCCCCTACTTAACCGGAAAGGCCCAGCTTGCTTATAGCCATGTAGACATTACTCATGCCAATGATTATAAGCAAGTTAAGCAAGCTATCCTGAAGAGGTACAATATCAGTACCGAAACCTACAGACAACGCTTTTGGTCCTTCAAGTTCCACAATACAGACCATCTCCCCAAGATACATACACCAAATTAAAGAACTTGTGCATCAAATGGCTGTAATCTAACACCCGGACAGTCACACAGATCTTGAAAGCCATTATCCTGGAGCAATTTATATGGATATTACCACAAGATGTCCAACTTTGGGTAAAGGAGCATCGCCCTGAATCGTCAGATGTGGCC
This sequence comes from Neoceratodus forsteri, assembly GCA_016271365.2. Taxonomy (NCBI): domain Eukaryota; kingdom Metazoa; phylum Chordata; order Ceratodontiformes; family Ceratodontidae; genus Neoceratodus; species Neoceratodus forsteri. The sequence goes on from CM028133.1 coordinate 609,348,990, forward strand.
ATAAGACTGGCAGACGACTATATAACAGCAAGACCTCACAGACACAGAACTTTGGGAAGCTCCTTGACACATCAACCCATGGTAAGACAGTCTTCTAATACACTTTCACCAAATGCTTAGAGTAGCAGTACCCCTGGTACTAGACACAACTTTAAATCCGGGAAGGGGCATAATCCAGACATTGTCTGCCATGAATACAGTAGTAGAGGGCACATAGCAAGATTTTGCCCTAAAAAGAAAACAGAGGATACACACATGGCACTTGCCAATTGGGGACATTATATTGTGCCAGTACAGGTCGTGAGGAAAGTGGTATCGGGACATATAGACTCTGGAAGCAAGCAATCTGTGGTGCATGCTTCTTTGTTAGATACCCACCTGGACTCAAGAGGACCAGCTACTGGAGTCACTTGTATCCATGGGGATATACATCGGTACCCATTAAAAGAGACAGTAGTGCAGGTGGATGGGCACACCCAGAGAATGAAGGTGGGTGAGTGTGGTGCCCCATCTCCCTGCCCCAGTTGTTATTGGACATGATTATCTGAACTTTGAGACATTGTTAGCCACTAACATTAGTGCTGTTACCACCAGAGCACAGGCAAAGAAGGAAGAGGTACTGGGACAGACGTTTCCTTTTGATGGAGACAGGAAACCCAAGAGCCAGAAGAGAAAAGAGAAGGAACTTTGGACTTTTAAACATAAAAGTGATGTTATTCAGGACTCCAAAAGTGACTTTATTTTTCCTGATAAGATGCATATTTTTAACAGTACTGAGTTTAAAGTAGCTCAAAAGAATGATAATACTTTAACCTCATTCTTTTCACAGGTGGGAATAATGGCTGGGTCTAAAAATCATGTTTTTAAGATCAGTAATGATTTATTACACAGGGTTTGTGCAAATTCCCAAACTGGGGAAATAGTACTGCAATTAATGGTACCTGAGTCATACAGAAATCAGCTGTTGGGTATAGCACATAATATTCCAATGGCTGGACATTTGGGAAGGGACCGCACACTAAGTCACCTTTTGTGCAGGTTTTACTGGCCTGGCATTCACAAGCAAGTTACAGCTTATTGCAAAAGTTGTGAAGAATGCCAGAAGGTAACCAGAATTGGCTGTAAGGACAAGGTCCCCCTGCTACCCTTACCATTAGTGACCACACCTTTTGAATGGATAGCAGTGGACATTGTTGGTCCTTTGCCCAAAAGTTCAAAAGGTAATAGATTAATTTTGGTAGTGGTAGACAGTGCTATGAAGTACCCTGAAGCTATCCCTATATGAACTGTCACAGCTTCTAGGATAGCTGATGAGCTAATAAAGATCTTTAGTCAGATGGGAATATCCAGGGAACTTTTAACAGACAGGGGTCCTAATTTCTGTTCAGCTCTGCTTAAACGTCTGTACCAGGCCTTGAGCATTGAAGCACTGTTTACAACACCCTACCATCCCCAAACTGATGGGCTGGTGGAGCATTTTAATCAGACGATGAAACAGATGCTAAAGAAGTTCGTAGCTGATGAAGGGAACAAATGGGACACCTACCTCCACTACATAATGTTTGCATATAGAGAAGTCCCACAAGCTTCTACAGGCTTTTCACCTTTCGATTTGTTAAATGGACACAATCCAAGGGGGCCACTTGATGTCATCAAAGAGGAGTGGGAAGACACTAAACAGACAAAAGAGACACTTCCCCGAGAATATTGGCAAAAACTGCGCCAGTGTTTGATCTCTTATGTCCAGAAAGCCCATAACACTAATGTACAGGTGAAACAGAAGGAATATTGACAATGGGACTGGACATAAGGAATTTAACAAAGGGGACAAAGTGTTGCTGTTGCTACCATCTTCTGAACATAAACTGCTTATGAAGTGGCAAGGCCCTTACACTGTCACACAAAGAACTGGTCCTGTAACTTATGAACTAGAATTGCCTGATAAAAAGAACAAGAGACACACATACCATGCTAACTTTGTTGAAAGCTTGGGTAGAGAGACCAACCTCTTTATGTAGCTATGTCCTTCCTGAGTCCAACAATGAGCTACACATAGCATACCAGCATCTAGAGGGCATAGGGAAGGTAACTGACTTGCACATAAATCCTGAGTTAACAGAAAGTCAGAAAGCTGACATAGAGAAGGTCCTGTTCATGTTTAAAGAAACCTTTACAGGTACTCCAGTGAAAATAAAAGTGCTAGTCACCATATCAGAGTAACAGAAAAGCAACCCCTCAGACAAAAGCCTTATAGACTCCCTGAAAGGGTAAGAAAGGAAGTCATACAAGAAGTAAGGAAAATGCAGCAAATGGGAAGTATTGAACCGTCCCATAGTGAGTGGTGTTTCCCTATGGTGGTGGTTGGGAAAGAGGAAGGGGGCATCCGTATTTGCCTGGACTTCAGAAGGCTGAACGCTGTGTCACAATTTGATAGCTACCCGATGCCATGCATCAACGACATCCTTGGTCATCTAGGCAGTGCTAAGTACATCAGTACCCTAGACTTAACTAAAGGGTACTGGCAGATTCCATTGGATCCTGTAGACAAAGAGAAAACAGAGTTCAGTACTTCTGTAGGCCTGTTCCATTTCATGGTTATGCCATTTGGCCTACACAGTGCCCCTGCAACTTTTCAGAGGGTGACGGATACCTTATTGACCCCGCATACAGTATATAGTGCAGCCTACCTTGATGATGTGATTATCTTCAGTCCCTCTAGGGAGGAGCATATACAACATCTGTCAGTGGTACTGGCTACTATATCAGAGGCTGGCCTAACCATAAACCCACAGAAATGCACCATAGCTATGAAAGAGACTAAATACCTTGGCTTTCAGGTTGGCAATGGGTTTATAAAACCTGAGATTAACAAGGTTGCTGCTGTAGTTAACGGTCCTAGACTGATCGCTAAGAAGGATGTAAGGTTCTTCCTAGGACTTGCTGGCTACTACCGGTGGTCCATCCTTACTTTTTCCACACTAGCTAGTCCATTAATGGATCTAACCAACAAAAGAAATCCAGAGAAAGTTAAATGGATAGATGAGTGTGAGGATGCCTTCCAGTCTATAAAGGCCAGGTTACGTTCTTCTCCTGTTCTAAGGACACCTGATTTTATACAGCCCCTTATTCTGCAGACTGATGCATCCAACTATGGGATAGGGGCTGTGCTAACAAATCCTAGATGGAGAAGTGCATGCAGTGATATATATATAAGTAGGAAGTTACATGAGAGGGAGATTCATTACTCTATTTTTGAAAAAGAATATTTGGCCATTAGATGGGCTGTAGAGCACTGAGCTTCTACTTTTGGGGTGTAGAATTCGAGTTGTGGACTGACCACAACCTCTTGTGCTGGTTACATGTAATGAAGGACAGAAACCCCGCATCATGCGATGGTACCTTTTATTACAGTCTTACTGGCTCATTATTAAGCATTGAAAAGGTACGGCACATAGTAATGCCGATTTTATGTCCAGATATGGAATGGATGACATAAGTACTTGTCATCAGACCTCGGGGTAAAGTTATTAATGAACTATGAAGGAAGCAATCCTTCATAGTTGTTTGTTAAGTATTAAGAGGGACCCCGAGGTGGAGCCTTAGGAGAGGGTGGTCTATGGCTCCATCTCTCTCCTCGTGAGAGATCTAATGACAGGTACACTGTAATTCTTGTTTAGAACCAAAGCCCTGCTGGTTTGGTTTTAGGTGGGGAGGAATGTGAGAGAGTGAAGTTGCGCCCCCTTTTTTCTAGGAAGATAGTGGTCCTGGATATACTTCTGTTCTTTGTCTTTGTCATAATTGTATTGTTATATGTTTGTTTGTTGGACTGGCAGCCCACATTGTTTATATATATTTTTTTGTAAATAAATCCATTTATTTTGCTGCCTTTACGCCTTATTGGTCCATCATTTACCTACAGCCTACGACATTAGTTAGTAGGATTTTGGAAGTAGCTCTGACTTGGTAGCCTTTTAGCACTTCCAACATCCTCTAAAATTACGATTGCACCCTGTATGCAAGAAGATTTCCTCATTTGCATGGGCGCAGTGGTATATTTCATATGATCGCACAATCCACTGTGTGCCCCACTTTGGGGCCCTTTACATTTTGCACAGGCCCCATTTGAATGTGCCATGTCTGGTAAGTATGATGCTATTCATGTTAGCAGCATGCTAACCTTTTGAATATCTGGGCCTATGTATTTGTCGGGGGGGGATCAGGGTGTGTGCTGAATGAAATTAGCATATTTTTCCTATTCTATCATTGTTAACACTTGAAAACTATAAATAAAAAGTAAAAGAAAAAAAGTGGGATACTTGTTTTTAAATTGAACAGTGGCATAACTGGAGAATTGTGGGCCCAGAAGTAACTAGTGCTTGGGCTTGCGCTCTTTGAGCGGTCAATTACTTTAAAGATTTGTTTCTGTTACCCCACACACCCATGTTTTAATTAAAATATTAGTTTAACATATGGTTTGTGTGTGTGTGTATGTATGGGGGGGTAGAGTCACATAAGATAAACAACTAAAATTATGTTTAAAAAGAAAGAGTCCATTATTACCATAACACCTAACCTGAACTACATAGATAGTAGGTATGTTACTATATTCCAAGCCAGTGTAATAGTTACTTCAGGATGCAGTTCTCCAGCTATGCCAGGGATTATTATATATGACCCAAATTTCATTAGGGAAGTATAAGAAGAGTATATTCAAAATAGATTTGTAATTCTTAAAGGGGCTATACAGAGCTCAGTGACTCTATTTCTCTTTCTCCTCCTGCTGCATCTTTCTTTCTTTCTTTCTTTCTTTCTTTCTTTCTTTCTTTCTTTCTTTCTTTCTTTCTTCTTTCTTTCTTTCTTTCTCCCTGCACTAAATTATTTTATTACTCTATACCACACCCATCCCCATACCCTTCCCATTATCCACCACTTCCTAAATTATTTATGCTCTTTCCTTTCATTATAGGTTTCTGCAACTTTCCCTGCCACCCTTCCCATCACTCTCTCATCCCTACCCCTTTCCACCTTCCCTAGTGCCTGTTTTTCCCCATACCCCAGATTCTCCTCTGCCCTTGTTATAATCCACTGTTTCTTGCTCTAGGCTTGTTCCTTTCCATAAACTTCCATGTTCTCTCCCCTGTTCCCTACCAATTTCCCCACCACTTCCATTCCCCCTTTCCCAAACACTGTTCTTTCTTTATCCTTGTTCCTTCACCTCATGGCTTTCTTTTACCTTTGGGAATGGTCAGGAAAAGAGGGGTCAACCAAACAAGCAAAGTGAGGTCAATTTTCTGAGGCACTAAAATTACTAATTGGGAGCAGACCTACACAGTATTTGTAAGGATTGTAGGAGGACATCCCCCTTTAAAGGATTAAAGAAGAAAATATATCATTTCCAAAGCTGAGAAGGGATCACAGCCTTGTAGCACTGTGTGAGTAATCATTATCAATTTGTGAATACCACTAATAATGAGGCACTTGGAATTGAATACTAATTATTTTCCACTATTCATGGTCTTTATGCTTGAGAAATAAAACAGAATACAAAGCAAACGTTAAAAAAAAACATAAAAAACATGCTAACTCCCCCACCCCAGGTAGCCAGGGCTAGTGCCATGGCCCCCCCACCCCATCCACTCCATCCTCCCACAAGAGGGATGCACAAAACTAAACTCCACACAGTACCAGGACCCACTATCATCTTTCTAAATAGTCATACTCCCAAGTATAATTCCCTTGTTCTAAATGGCCATTATAACATGTACAGTATACCCCACCTCAAATCTAAGATTGGTAATGCAATAGTGGGAAACAAAATCTGCTGCTGTGTTGTTCTCCTAACCTGTAGTGCACTGCTTTCCCAGTACATACAGAACCTTCAATCCACAGCTTACAGTGTGTGCGGGAAAGGAGGAGACTGGTCTTCATGTAATTGATAATGCTAGATAGATTAATCAAGCAGACTGCCTAGAACCATCAATGACTTAAAAAATGCTTACTGCCACCTGCGTGTGTGACAGGCTGTCAGCAGACAGTGAATACTGAGAGCAGTGCACTGCGAGATTGGGGAGCAGACCTCTGAGCTAACAGTGTGTGGTACTTACTACTCCTCCTCCTCCAATCATGGATTGGTGTTGGGGGGCTACTTGCTCTTAATTGCCCTTTGAGACTTGAGGAAGTCTGGTTGTGGGGGACTATTTAAAAATATGATATTGGGTTCCAGCAGTACTTTTCTGACACTAATGTGTGGTGGAATTGGGGAGAGTGAGGGTGGCAGTGAATCATGTTTTGGCCAGTTGGGGAGGATTACAGGGTTTTAAAAATGTTGTAATTATGTTTGGTTGAATAACAAATAAAAAGTACCCATGCTGCAGTGTATCTCCAGGATATGCTAGGTTTCCCGTTAGTTATGCTTCTGCAACTGCTGTGACAGTGAAGAGGTTAATGCTGGGATTGCCTGGTTGATCACACTTTGAGATGATGTGGTTGGCATGGTCAAAGTTTGATCAGTGGCAGTAGGAAGAGCAAAAGACTGATGTAAACTTCTGGGTAAGAACTTTGTGGTACTCATCCTTGTCTGAAACATCTCTTCTATGCATGAGGAGAATATACTGAGTTATAGACAAAAAGTGACCGTGGTCATGGCCAGTGGAGGGTCAAACATGGAGGAGAGTGAGAGGCAGTAGGTTACAAGAGAGGAACTATGAAAGGGAAGGGCTTCGGAGTCCAGGATACAATGACTATAGGTACAGAGACGTATGCTTGTCAAATAAAAACCCATTGCTAATTGCTGTAGAAGTGCATAACCCATTACTGACCATGGCATCTGAGACTGGTTGCTTGCAAAAGAACCCTGAAGGCGCCTGATTTGTGATTATGATCCACAAACTGGACATGTATTGTTTGCAGACACCATAATCACTGCATCTTTAGATGTCTTTGTAGATCATGTGCCAGTGTGGAGAGCCATGAAGGGTATTATTTATTTATTTATTTATTTATTTCAATTCTAGGATTACAATTACCTTTGAGCCCAGGGCTCTTTTACAAAGGTTCCACGTCAAGACATAGGTAACACATGACAATAGACAAAATTGTTACACAATAAGGGTAAAGGATATCAAATTAAATTCAAACCAGACAGGGAGAGGTAGAGTGGAAAGGAAGAGGACAGTGGGGAGTGGTTGAAAGAATGGGAGGGGCACGGGGAGGTAAGAGAATGAGAAGAGAGGAGAGGTGGGGCAGGTAAGGATAAGGGGGGTGGGGTGGAGCTGCAAGGAAGGTGGCATTGTCAGGTGCTGTAGAGTGTGTGAGGCAGAGTCCAGACTATGGCAAGTCCGTTATGTAATGAGCTAGATATAGGAAAGACCGGTAGTGGAGTGGTATTGCATAGACATTATCAATGACAGTGGTATCTACTTTGTCTGTTCACAAAATGTAAAAACAAAAACAAAATGCTGTGTCAGCATGTGGTCTGAAAACAAAACAAAATGGTAATGTTAAATGCATGCTGAAAACAGAAAACAAAAGTTAAAAATCTATGTTTCGACCTTAGGTCTTCTTCAGGAAATATCTAAAAGAGAAAAAAATAAAGTTAGTTTAGAGCGGAGGTAAAATAAGGGATATACTGTGTATGTGGGGAAAGAAAAAAGAAGGCTGTGGGAGAAAAAGTGATAAATGGCAAGATTTAGAGAGAATCTGGGAAAGAAAAGGTGATGATGTGAAAGACAAGGCATAATGGGAGTGAATGAGCTACAAAAGACCTCAGGTGGAGGCTAATTAACAGGGCCTAGTAAGAAGGCTGAAAGGTAACAAATGTGGGGAAAGGAGACAGAGATGGAGACATATGGTGAAAATGAAAATATAAATTAAATGTGTACAGGTACAAGCAGACTTTAGGGAAAACAAGGGGTGGCTGAAAGATGTTAGAATATGTCTATCATTTAAATCAGAGGGCTGCTGGGAGCCAAGGTGAATGATCAGCTTGGTTTCCATGTCTTTTCTATGGTCAGAATCCCAGAAGCCCTGCTGAAGGACACAAATAGAAAGGTCACTGACATTGTGGTCCCTGGGGATAAAATGAGATACAATGGGTTTATCAGTGTCACCATTCCTGACTGCCCTGTAATGTTCCCTGAAATGGTCAGTGAGGCGACTACCAGATTCTCCTATGTAAATAGCTGCACACTTTCTGCAAAGAATACAAAATACCACATTAGTGGAGGTGCATGAGAATTCCTTGGTGATGTGGAAAACACCTGTAGGACCCTGAATTTCTGTCACACTAGAAACAAATTTCAGGTGTAGCAGGGAGTTCTGTTGTATGGTTTGGTACCTGGTAGGGAGGAACTGTTAGGAGTAGGTAGGCTGCTTTTTAATTGGAGATTCCACAGGTCGGGTGGCCAGCGGTAGGAGGCAATAGGTGGTTCTGTAAAGGAAGCACCAATGTTGAGGTCAGTTTGCAAAATAGGAACGCTACTGGTGATGATCCTGTGAAGAGAAGGTATACTTTGATGGAAAGGAAGCACTAGTGGAATTCATTGTTCTCGTGTGACAGTATCCTTCTTGCAGGGGTCAAGATTACAGGGCATGTTACTGACCTGGGAGAGTGCTCTGTTCACTGTGCATTTAGGGTATCCCCTGTTAATGAAAAAATTATGCATTATTTGGGCCTGCTTACTAAAATCATCCTCTTCACTGCATAACCTGCGAAGTCTAAGAAACTGTGAATAAGGCAGGCCATTCTTGACATGTTTAGGGATGGAAGGAGCTGTGGAGGAGGAAACTGTGAGAGTCAGTGGGTTTGTAATAAACTGATGTCTTCAGACCAGAGTTCTGTACTGACAGTTGGATATCCAGAAAATGCAGTGTAGAGGAGGATACTTCAACAGTGTATTGAAGGGAAGGATGGGCCATGGTAAACTTGTCGAGGAAGACTTGGCTGGTCTCCCTGGAGCAAGAGGTGGCCCCCACACAGGTAATCTTTGTAGAATTCAGGCACAGTCCCTGTGAATGAGAGAAAAAACTGTTACTCCACCCAACCCACAAACAGATTAGCAAAGCTGGGGCCAATCTTGGTACCCATGGCAACTCCATTGACTTGCTGAAAAAACTGTTATTGAAAGAAAAAGCACTGAGTTTAAAAACAAGTTCTGTCAGGTGAGTTAATGTGTGTGGGTGGCTGCTGGACTTGCTGCTTATTCAAGAAATGCTGCAAAGCTGTCAGGCCATCATCATGGGGGATCACTGTGTAAAAGATTTGATGTGCACGGTGAAGATGAGCTGATGAGAGCCACTGAATCTGAACCTGTCAAATAACTGGACAGCATGGTTATTGTCTTCAACATAGGAGGGCAGGGACTCAACGAGTGGTTTCATGATGCTGTCCTAAAAATGCAGAGATGTGGGATGTGAGGCAGGAGCAGGCAGACACAATAGGACGACCAGGGTTACCTGTTTTGTGGATTTTGGGAAGGAAATAAAACCTGGATGACCAGGAATGCTGAAATACCGCTGGCCACCCAACCTGCAGAATCTCCTGGTAAAAAGCAGCCTACCTACTCTGAAATCTCTTCTGAATTCTCTATGATCCTTCTTCATTTCATCTATGTCTGCACTCCCTTCTCATATTTTGTAAGCCTTCTCTTGATTGTTTTCTGCCATTTGCTCTAAGACTATACTCTGCAGTCACTTACAGTTTCTTTCCAAATGTTGCCACCAGGGTATTATTCCTAAAGGTTTCTATTTGAAATTCCACCCTTGTTCATTTGGGTCTGAGATACATGTTTTCTCCACTAATAAGCTTTTGAAAACTTTCTCTAGAAAACTTATCACGAACACCATTCTTTCCATTAAGAAACAGATAATCTCTGTGGACAAAACCTTCCAAAGGCAAAAGGATTTCCTGCAGCGAACAGCTCCACATAACCTTCCTTTTATTAAGCACTGCATCCAACACCTTAACTCCACTATCTTTCAGTTCCTCAAGGACACCAAATCTGCCAAACTCCAGTCTCTCACCCAGCAGATCAGCAACCAGAACGAACCCTCAAGTCAGATACAACCTAGCAATTTGGTATTTTGTATTCCTCCAGACCTCCCTCTGACACAAGATGAGCGATCTCTCCTTAGCAAAGGTCTCTCTTTTGTGCCCACACCCAGATTTCTTGACACACCCCAGGTTCAAGTTGACCTGCAGCACTTCTATCACAGAGTAAGCCTTACAGTTCACTTTTCTAATGAGACTCCTCTTCCTGCAGATGACGACAGTATCACCAGAACAATCAATGAATATCAATCCCCAACAAAGTGCATAGACACCCCCTCCAGGACGTTTTGCTGCTGTAGATTATTTTGTTAATCAATGCATGGAAAACACAACTAATTTCAATTTTCTTTGCAGGCACAACCACTCCAACCTGACAACTGGCAAGCTTGCAGCCCTCAGATCTCTACAGTGGAGGAATGACATTGTTATTAAACCAGCTGAAAAGGGAGGTGCTGTTGTGATTTGGCAAAAGGAGCTAAACATCACTGAAGCCACACAGCAACTCTCCGACACCAGTTTTTACTCTTCTTTTTCCACAGGACCCCACCCCCACCCTGGCTGACTATCAGACTGAGGTTACCACCACCATCACCTCTGCTATTGAAAACAAAGAGCTCTCTGCTTCTGCTAAGAGACTTATAGTTCAGCATCCCTGGTCATCCAGGTTTTATCTCCTTCCCAAAATCCACAAAACAGGTAACCCTAGTCATCCTATTGTGTCTGCCTGCTCCTGCCCTACATCACACAGTTCTGCATTTTTGGACAGCCTCATGACACCACTTGTTGAGTCCCTGTCCTCCTATGTTGAAGACAATAACCATGCTCTCCAGTTATTTGACAGGTTCAGATTCAGTAGCTCTCATCAGCTCTTCTTCACCATGGACATCAAATCTCTTTACACAGTGATCCCCCATGATGTTGGCCTGACAGCTCTGCAGCATTTCCTGAATAAGAGGGAAGTCCAGCAGCCACCCCACAAACAGTAAGTCATCTGGCAGAACTTGTTCTTAAACTCAGTACTTTTTCTTTTAATAACAGTTTTTTTTCAGCAGGTCAGTGGGGTTGCCATGAGTACTAAGAAGATGCCCAACTTTGCTAATCTGTTTGTGGGTTGGGTGGAGGAACAGTTCTTTCTCTCACTCACAGGGACTGTGCCTGAACTCTACAAACGCTACATAGATGACTGTGTGGGGGCCACCTCCTGCTCCAGGGAGACCCTCCAAGTGTTCTTCAACAAGTTTAATATGGCCCATCCTTCCCTTCAATACACTGTTGAAGTATCCTCCTCTACACTGCCTTTTCTGGATATCCAACTGTCAGTACAGAACACTGGTCTGAAGACATCAGTTTATTACAAACCCACTGACTCTCACAGTTTTTTCCTCCACAGCTCCTTCGATCCTAAACATGTCAAGAATGGCCTGCCTTATTCACAGTTTCTTAGACTTCGCAGGGTATGCAGTGAAGAGGATGATTTTAGTAAGCAGGCCCAAATAATGCATCATTTTTTCATTAACAGGGGATACCCTAAAAGCACAGTGGACAGAGCACTCTCCCAGGTTAGTAATATGCATCGTAACCCTGATCCCCGCAGAAAGGATACTGTCACGCAAGAACAACATCGAATTCCACTAGTGCTTCCTTCCCATCAAAGTATAACTTCTCTTCACAGGATCATTACCAGTAACTTTCCTATTTTGCAAACTGACCCCAACATTGGTGCTTCCTTTACACAAAAACCTACTGTCTCCTACTGCCAGCTATCCAACCTGAGGAATCTCCTGGTAAAATGCAGTCTACCTACTCCTAACAGTTCCTCCATACCAGGTACTAAACCTTGAAACAGAACTTGCAGCTACATCTACAAATTTGTTTCTAGTGTGACTGAAATTTGGGGTCTTACAGGTGTTTTTCACATCACCAAGGAGTTCTCATGCACCTCCACTAATGTGGTATATTGTATTCTTTACAGGAAGTGTGCAGCTATTTACATCTGACAGACTAGTAAATGCCTTGCTGACCATTTCATGGAACATTACAGGGCAGTCAGGAATGGAGACACTGATAAACCCATTGTATCTCATTTTATCTCCAGGGACCACAATGTCAGTGACCTTTCTGTTTGTGTCCTTCAGCAGGGATTCTGGGATTCTGACCATAGAAAAGACATGGAAACCAAGATGATCATCCACCTTGGCTCCCAGCAGCCCTCTGATTTAAATGATAGACATATTCTACTAACATCTTTCAGCCACCCCTTGTTTTCTCTAAAGTCTGCTTGTACCTGTACACATTTAATTTCCATTTTCATTTTCACCATATGTCTCCATCTCTGTCTCCTTTCCCCACATTTGTCATCTTTCAGCCTTCTTACTAGGCTCTGTTAATTAGTCTCCACCTGGGGACTTCTCTGGCTCATTCACTCCCATTATGCATTGTCTTTCCCATCATCACCTTTTGTTTCCCAGATTCTCTCTTAATTTTGCCATTTATCACGTCTTCTCCCAGGGCCTTCCCCTTTTTTCTTTCCCCACATATATATCCCTTATTTTACCTCCCCTCTACACTGTCTTTGTTTTTTTCTCTTTTAGATATTTCCTGAAGAAGACCTAAGGTCGAAACATAAATTTTTAACTTTATTTTCTATTTTTATCATACATTTAACATTACCATTTTGTTTTGCTTTGTCTGTTGCCCATGAACCTGCTGTTTGTTATCCAGCAGACTTCATTTGGGTTTGACCCAGTCTTCTCAGGAAGATGGGAAGGTGTACTAAGGAGGATTTCCTGGAAAAATATATGAATTTGGATAAATATGTGACTTGACATGAAAATAAAGATGCCCTATGGTAAATACAATCTGTCTGTGTGAACATTCTGATCTGTGTGTGAGCCAGGGCTCATTCTCCCTCATCCTCTCTCTTGAGTACCTCTTACTCTGGCAGACCCCATAAAGGGAATACTAATGAAGACGGGAACCCAGCCCACCCATGTCCAACTGATAGGGTAGCCCCAAGTAACACAAAGACCTTTGGTGGTGGATCCTGTTACACTTGCACACCCCTACAACCTAGTTCCAATCCAATCCAATCCAATCCAATCCAATCCAATCCAGTCCAACCTATCCAATCCAACCCAATCCAATCTAATCCAGCCCAATCCAATCCAGTCCAATCCAATCCAATCCAATCCAATCAGCTTTATTTATAAGCACCCTTTCCAGAAAAGGATCAGAGTACTGTTCAAAGTACATTGTATAAAAGAAGTACAGTACACATTGTTAACAAAATATTAAAATACTAACACATTTTGATAAAGTCTGCAGAAAGCAGTATATAACACACTCTAAAAATATTTAAAAGATCAGGTTCCAAAGACCTGTAAAAACAAATGGTGTTTTAGCTATTTTTTAAACACTTCAAGAGATGGTGCTTGTGTAATTATCAGGGAGAGCGGCTTCCAAAGAGCAGGGAGTTAAATGGAGAAAACTTCCCCACTTAAAGTTTTTAGATTATATTTAGGGCCTACAAAGAAACTGGCTTATTGAGACCTGAGAGGTCTTGTTTGAGCATATTCTGTAAGGAGGTCAACAAGACCTTTAAGTCATTTCTATAAGTGACTGTAAACCAGTGAAGATGTAGAATTGGTGTGATATGGTCTTTCATGGGAATTTTAGTGATTAATTGTGTGGGCAAATTTATTACGTGTTCTAATTTATTGACAGAGGAATTTGAGAGTTTGGAAAATAAGGCATTGCAGTATTCCACCAGAGAGAATTAATATGAAGGCATTTACTAACATCTGAAGAGAGTCTGGATCAGGAATGTTTGCAGCCTGTCTGCATTAGTGGTAGGGGTGTGTGAAACAAAAATTCCACTAGTGAAATTTCCTTGAAAGTGCAACTGTCGCTTCTGCAAAAGGTTGTAAATCATTTTCACAACTTTTGTGGAAATTCCGCCTTACAACTGTTGAATAAGTGTACCAGCTATGGGTTAATAAATTAAACTGTGGCAAAATAAATCCACAGAACTGATCACTGTCAGTGGCCATTTCTGATGTTTTTTTTGCTGCACTTTAATACATTAATCCGCCCTCCCACACCCGCTGATTGCGGGTCCCAACACATGTGAAAAAAACCCAACAACAAATAATATTGATGTGTCTAGTGATCCTCTGCACCCACCAATCATGGTTCTTCTTTAAAAACAAATCCCATCCCTGGTGTCCAGTGGTCCCCCCACCCACCAATCATGGGTTCCCTGTAAAAAACCCTCTGATCTCTGCCGTGGCCCCCCTGTTGATCATGGGTTCAGTTTAAAAAAATACATATATTCGATTGATCCCTGGGATCCAGTGGGCCCCCCACCCACTAATAGTGGCCCCAAAAAAGTTATAATTCCCTCCCTGGTGTCCAGCACCCCCCCATCCAGGAGCCCCTTAATAAAAAAGAAAACACCCACAGTCCATCAGCTATGTCCCAAAAATCTTTCTCCATTTATATTATTTCCTGGTGTCTAGTGGCCCCCTCTGTCCAATCCCCTGAAAAAGTAATGCAAATTTCTGGCATCTAGTGGACCCCCACACCCTAGTGGTTAGTCTGCCATCACTCTCACTCCCCACTCACACTCCGATTTCTGAGTGCCACCAGCGCAACCATCCTATTTCTTCCATGGCTGGCAACCCACTGAACTGTGAGCATGCACTCACTCACTGACAGTTCAGTGGGCCACCAGCCATGGAGGAGAGAAGAGGGCTGCACTGATGGCCCACTCGGGGTCAGGGTATGAGGGAATGGGAGCAAGGTGGTGGCAGAATATCTGCCGGGGGGGAAGGTGGGGGGTCCACTAGACACCAGGGAATTTGCATTACTTTTTTTCAGGGTATCAGGGAAAGGGAGGGGTCTCCACTGGACAATTGGGAATAAATATAAATGGAGAAGGCTTCTTGGAATGGAGTCAATGGACTGCAGACATTTTTTTTTTATTAAGGGGATCCTGGATGGGGGGGCACTAGACACCAGGGAATTGTGACTTTTATGGGGCCATGATCAATGGTTGGGGGGCCACTAGACACCAGGGATCAATCAGAGTTAGTTTTTTTGTCTTTTTGACATTGGACCCAAGATCAGCGGGTGTTGGGGGCCATGGCAGGGATCAGAGAGTTTTTTACAGGGGACCCATGATTGGCAGATGGGAAGACCACTGGACAATAAGGACTGGATTTTTTTTTACATTTGACCCACGATCGGTGGGTGCAAGGGGCCACTACAGGGACAGGAGAGGTTTCTACATGGGCCCTGCAATCAGCGAGGGGGGGAACTATTACACTAGACACCACAGTAGTTTATTGGACAGGGGGCCTGCGGGGGCCTGTATTACACTTTAGAATATGAAATAATACATTAAACTGCTGTATTGAATAAATTCTGCAGTTTATATGTATTATTCTGCAGTTTATTAAAAAATATTGCATAACCTGGTGAAAATCCAGGGGAGATCACAATTTTGCCAATGGCGGAAGTTCCGAGAATTTCCACAAAATATCTGAAATTTCATGGAAGTTTCAAGAAAGCGGAATTCGCAACTTTCATCCAGCTGACAGCCATAATCATATCCATAGTTATGGCATGCCATGGCTTGGCATGGCTCATTCAGTTCAGTTGCAGAAAGTAAAGGTTAAAGGGAGACGGTCAACCCCCTTAGGTCTTAAAGTGTCCCTAGTTTAAAAAACACATTTTATGATTGCCAACATTCCTTAAAAATTGCTGATGTAGCTGGTAGTTTGATTCTGATTCTTTTTTTCTTTAAAAAAGTGAAAAACAGACTGCCCACCACATTTGTGGTACCACCCAAAAACAGATTTGTTTACACTCCTTTATCAGCTCCAGCTGCATCTTTCCTAAACTTGGGAACACCCACAACACAGTCTAGCCACTCATGATGCAGTGGGAGTTTAGGAGGCTATTGCATCATGAATTTTAGAGAAGGTAAGCAATCATAAAATGTAGGTTTTTAACTAGAAATAATATGAGGAAAAACAGGTTGACAGTGTCCCTTTAAGGCTGGGTATGGTTGGATATTATTTTGGATGACAATCAATATTCAGGAAGAGATTGATGTTGTGGGATTTAGATCACAGGATATCAGATGAAAATCTACCACATCCAGAATTAAGCAAAAACCTGTAGTTCCCTTTACTCTTAACTAATATCTATGCAGAAAACTAAGAAAACACATTCTCTACAAAAGATACACACATTTATTCAAAAGACCATTAAGCTACACATAAACTTTAATTATCTTAAAATGGAAGGGAAGTACTGTATGTTCCTTGGAATATGAAACCCAAAAAGTGATCTTTCAAGACGTTCTACTAATATGGAATTTGTGGCCTTTGGAGTAGATGTAGCTCCTAGGTTTTGGAATTGCCTTTTTCCCCTACTGAGGCATTCTAATTCTCATGATTCCTTTAAAATTGCCCTCCTTAGGCAGTGTCATGATTTATTTACCTGCACTTGTTATTGATTTACTATGGCTGTATGAGCACCTTGTGTTATGACTGTAATTTGTTGTTCAACAATATTGCTCTGTCAAAAATGTACAACCCATTTATTGTGTCCTGTTTTAAGCTCTGTTCACCCCTGGTCACACCAGAAAATAGACACTTTGTTGCCTAGTGTACTGTACTTACCTGGTTACCAACAACTACATAAATATATAAAAAAACGTTAAAAAATGAGGTATTGAGCTTACCTGTAGATGTCAGAAGTTATGGGATATAAATAATCTATACTGTAAATTAAAAAAGGCAACATCTATTTTATTGAATCTTGAGATAGTAAATGTGACATCACTTTCTCTCTCTTAAGATTCCATGAAATGGCTGTTGCCCTGATTACAGTTATAAATTATTTAGATATTTGTATCATCAGACTGCTGACACATATGGGTAAGCCAAATACTCTACCTTGTCTGAAATATTTATTTGTAGGTCTTCATGATCTGAGGTATCCAGCAAACTTTCCTTCCCCTTTAAAGGGAAGGTCCCCTCAGCTTTTTGTTCTGTTTACTTGTCCAGTTTGTAGACATGAGCAATGACTGCCTCTATTGCACCCTCCTAATTTCCTTAGGATTTTAATTTACTTAAGTGTGGTGTGAAAACTCACTTGATTGGATTGCAAAGGTCATGACCTGACTCATGTAAGGCAACCTAGAATTTTATGATATTTCAGAGCTCAAGCCTGCAGTCGTTATACTGTATTAGTCAGTGCTGTTGCTGTCATCTGCAGTCTCTATCTTCTTGTCTTATGCTGGCCATGAAACCTTTTGAGATATAGTAAGTGCCCTGCTGTTTTCTGCAGTTTAAAGTATATCTGAGGAAAAATGCATTTTAGAGAACACAGGGACTTCACAAGACATGTAATAGAAATGACTGAGAGTATAACTTCTGCTGGCTTGTAAAGATATGCATCATCAACTCCCATGATGCCTTGCATGAGTGGGGTCATGAACTTTGCAATGGAGTCAAACAGATTTTCATACCAGGGTAGAACAGAGTGCACCAACCTCATTTATATTTAAATTAGGAAGATGTTAGGGGGATGTAAAAGAGGGAATCGTTCATGCTTACAAACAACACATGTATACAGAAAAAAAGATTGAGGGGACTACCCCTTTAATTTTATCTTTTCAAACGCAAGCTGAGCACAAGTCTCATTTACAGTTGCATCCAGTGCAGTTGAGAAAAATTATAGCAGGTAATCACAATAACAGATAACAGAATAAAAAGGTTAACAATGAATAAGTGTATTGTCATTACAAAGGATTATTTTGAAACATTAACACAGATTAAATAATGTAGTGTCAATCAAAGACTCAAATTTAGAAACAGTAATCAACATTTACCACTTCAGAGATTTTTGTAATGAGGACCATGAATGGGCTATTGAAAATATGAATAAGGAGAAATCAGCTTTAAAGAGGAATTTATATTCACCAACAACACCAAATTTTAAGAACAAAATCTGTGTTGAGACGGCTTAAATGTGATGAGCTCAGTTTGGAAGGAGACAACTTTTCCAATAATGATGACCTTGCAGCTAAAGATATTCTAGTGTTGGAGTCTTATGTTTGCTAGTGATGACCAGCCCACAAGGTTATAAAAAGTGCAGTGATGAGTGCAAAAGAAAGAACCAGCGATGAATTGAAGAGCACTGTAATACACAAGGGTAAAGTAAAGAGAGTACATTTTAGAAAAGTTCTCATTGATGTCGTCAACATAGTCAAGTTTGGAAAGGAAGAGAGCACACAGAATTTTTTTTTTCTTTTTAATGGGAAGGCTAAACAAGGTGATTTGCCTGTTAAAAATATAGCTTCATCTTAGGATTCAGGTAAGGGAGATAATATGATGCTGAATCATAAGAGTGCTATCTAGGTAGAAACCTAAGTATTTGTAGCATGGGACATGATCCACCTGGACATTCTTATATGTTGACAGGAAAGGAGTGGGAGAGTCAGTGGTACAATGTTTACTTTTGGAGAATAGCGCTCATTATGTGTTTTTGTACTGAGTAGCAAACATAAATCCGGCTTGGCACTCTCTATCCTGTGGAAGCTTGACTGAAGGTAGGAGATAGCAAGTGTGATAAATTTAGAGGAGAAGTAAAGAACAATGGCATCAGTGTAGAGCAGAATAGGTGTGTTAAGAACAGACTTGGAAAGGTATTTGATGTAGAACAAGAACAGAAGAGGCCCTAACACCAAGACATGCAGGACACCTTAATGGTTGAGAAATGTGATATGAGATTAGGAGTGTGAACATATTGGGGTCCTCCTGGTGTTGCTTCTGAATTATAGAAGAACTTAAAAATTTAAACCCCTCTCAGTTAGTCTGATGATCAGGATATTATGGCCAACAGCATCAAATGCTTTTGTGAGATCACGGAATAAAGCTGAGCACACCTCCTTATTTTCCAATAAGCTGAGAATTGAATTCACAACTTCATGAACTGCATGAGTAATATTGTGACATGGTGTCACTACTGATTCATATTGTGAAAGTAGCTTGTGAAAGTATAAATAATGCAGCAGTTGGGTAGAGACAAGTTTTTCTAGAATTTTTCAGCAAGCAGACAAAATAAAAACTGGGTAGAAGCAGTTGCGGTCAGAGACAATGCCACCTTTGAAGACAGGGTGACTGATACTGTTTTCCAGTCCTCTGACAAGATAGGGATGATTGATACTATTTTACAGTCTTCTAACTGTGCCTACTCAGTGATGGAAAGTTTAACTACTACATGAAGTGTTTAGTTGTTTAACCAGGAGTAGCACACTAAGCTGAAAGCTTTTTTACAGGAGCGACCTGGGAGCACAAGGAAGTTAAGTGACTTGCTCAGGGTCACACAGTATGCAAGTGGAAGCTGTGGGATTCAAACTCAGGTCTGGTCTGCTGGATATCACCAGATTTGCAGCTCAGAGCCTTAAACCACTGCGCTATACTGCCTCCCAATGACCTAGCAATGACAGTGGTAGCTGGTTTAAGGAAGAAAGGATGCAACATATAGAGACTAGGTCCTTTATTACCACTTAGATCAGCCAATAATTTGGGGGTGTCATATTCAGTGATATTGATGTGTGCAGGGAACAAAATGAGGCAGGGCTATGTCTGGGGCAGGTAAGTTAAGGTTAGTAGTAATAAAAACTGCACTTGTCTTTGAGAGATGTGAATTAAAAGCATCAATAATTTGCTGTTTATAATGAATACACTATCAAATTGTAAGGACACTGGCAATCCCTCACTGATGCCCTCTTTCTTAATCTGCTTAATATTCTGCCAAAATTTGCAGTGATCAATGTTAGCTGAAGTACAGTAAAGTTGGAACTGGTAAAACACATCTGAGCATTTCTTATAGAAGAAGTACAGTGGTAGTGGAGTATATGAAACCTACAGTTAATCATTCCAGCTTGGACTTGTGGGCAGCATCCCAATCTTAATTTTTCTCTTTAATAATAGAAGTAATTTCTAAGTTAAACTGGGGAAGGACTGATTATGTACTCTGAAGCATTTAGAGGGGCATTGATTATTGCTGAGAGAGGGTTTAAAAAAGTCCAAGGCTTCATGAATGGAGGGGCGGCGGAGATACATATGATGCCAACTCTGCTGAGCCAAATTAGAAAGAAAAGCCTGTTCACTGAATTTCTTGATGCTACATTTGAGGGTAGCTTTGGCTGATGTTACAGTATGAAGGCCATACCTATGGCAAGCAATGTAGCAATGGTCCCTAACACCATGATAAAAGCCCCATTCTGAGTACTTATAGTAGGTTGAAGGATTAGTTCAATACAGAGCTCCTGGAAGGATTTTCAGCCTTTACTCTGGTGTCACCAATGATAAGCTGAATGAGATCTAATTTACTAAACTGTTTGCAGACAGCAGCAGATGATGATTGGTACATATCCAATTTTGGTTTCCTAATAAGAGCAATTCATGGTGGGTGTATGGGGCACAAAAGTTACTGAATACTGACGGAGTATCATCAGGAACTGAGGAAGGATGATACCACACAATGAGATAAATAAAAGATTTTGCAGTGAACAACAATTTCATCACGGTTCTAGCTAGCATTTTTGGTATAGCTTTTGCAACAACCTCTTGAACATTAAAGTGAGATTTGAAATACATGAGTACCTCCACCCCAAGTGGAGTGATCTTGCTTGAAGAGATTATAGCCAGTAATGGCAATTTCAGAATTAGTCTTAGTGATTAGAAAGGCTTCAAGTGAGGTAGTCAAAATGGGCTTTAATCTTGTCCAGTGTGGGAAGAGAGTTCTGACATTCATGTACATAAAGTCTAAGCCACAATGCTAGCAGACGGCAGAGTGAGATAATGAGGGAGAGGTGGCTAGACCTGTGTTGGACTTGCCATTATCAGAGAGCAGAAGTGTAAGTTTCTGGTTTAACAGAAAAGAAAACTTATAGCAAGCTCTAGGTATGAGATAATACACCTTTAGGAGTGGGTAGCGAGAGCAGGCACTAGAAGAAACAAAAACATACTGTATGACACAGATGCTTTACTAAGGTGATCATAGGAAGTATCACCACTGAAAGGAATGAGTACCACATAAACGGTAACAGAAAAGAAGAGTGAGGGAAAGGTAGGTGTATGTCACAAGGCAGAGTCAAATAATGATAGCTAATACAATAGTACAGTACAGTACAGTACAGGGCAGCCAATGGCTTGTGTAAGGCAATAGACTGCAAGCATTCTAAGTGAAACCAAAGACAAGAGACTACACACATTTATAGCAAAACCTAAGCTAGGTAGGCAAATCCAAATGCATTGTAAATACTGTACATGTAAACAATAAGACCGGCCAGGTTGTGGGGTATTGTGGATACCCACATGCCCAAGAGCATGATGAGGCCTGATGCCACAGGCAGAGGGCCTTACACACTCTGAAAGTGTGGGCGTCCACCAATACTCCACACCCTGAAGGGACTTACTGCACCTAGAAATGTGTGAGGCAAATTAAAAAAAAATCTTTCAAAAATACAAAAGGCACAAAAAGTATAAAAATATTGCTTAGAACATGTCAAATAATCCCTCTGCAGATGGTTTCTGTCAGTCAGTCATTTGTCTTTTAAACATGCAGTAGAAGGCATGCTTGTTTAACGTGGAACATAAGAATTTAATATTCTGCAGGATTACTCTAATAGAATGCTCAATTTCCCAACCACAAACATGGAATGCATGAATTCAAAATTCTGCAGTGTTCCATTGGCACACACTCATGCAGGTACACACAGACCACATATGGAGCCAGAAGCTCAATTGTATTTGCTGCAAAGTTAGCAGCAGAGATCGCTCTGTCAAGCTCGTTAAGCTATAAGGGGGATCTTTCATGTTCATCCAAGAAATGGCAAAAATGAAAACTCTTACTGGTGCTTGATTTTTTTATAATTTGTTTATATGTGTAAGTAATGGATAGAGAGTAGAAAGAAAATTTAATTATTTATGTATTTTGTTAATTTTAGGGAGTTTTCTTTTTAGGGCCGAGTTGAAGGCAGCCCTGTTTGTAATGAAAATCAGGAATGAGTGAAATGGCTCGTGAACTCTATATCTGATTTGACCAAATTCCAGATCACATGGTTGGACCTTTTTCGTTACAGGGCAGTACTGGCACATAAACATACTGTATGTCTATGGAATGGCAACAATCAGATTACAGTATTTAACTAGCCCAGTTTTTATGTTGGCTCTCGCTTGCGTACCAGCCAACATCTTGCGGTAGTAGCAGATTTGGAAGCACGGTCACTGATGGGTGAATGCAGGACACACATCAGTAGGTGCGTCCCTCATTTCCCAATCAGCCAGCAGCAGGCGCTGACATCATGAATCCCTAATGTGGCCACCAGATCTAACAAAAGGTCCTCTGCAATGAGAGCAAAGCTCTCATGCAGCATGACCACAACACGCCTCCTGACGAGCACACAACATGGCGGCAGTGACTTCTGCTGCCTCCTGTCACAATGCCAACTGGGGAACCCACTCCCTATCAGCATAATGATCCTCCTCCCATTTAAAATGTATGCTGAGGGGGTGCCCAATCCCCCTCAGCATCATGCCCCCCCAACAGTTTTTCTTTGCTGATGGGGGGGGGCAATCCCCGTCAGCATTTGTCCCCATCCCGTTTATTTTGCCAATGGGAGAGCTCACTCCCCATCAGCATAATGTCTCACCCCCCGCTTTTGTTCTGTGCTGAGGGGTTGCCCAATCCCCCTTAACTCATGTTCACCCCCCTTCGGTATGTGCCGACGAGGGTGCCCAGTCCCCCATCTGCTACAGCATCCTCCCACAAAAACACTTAGGTGGCATGCTGGAAGCCCACCCCAGCGTGCCAAATCCCCTGCAAAATAAAAACCATCCCGCAATGTTTTTTTTTTTGTAAACCTGTAAAAAAGAAAATGGACCCTCGCGGTCTCCCTGCCCCCTCCCACAACCTGCGCCCACCCTCTGCGCACCCTGCCTCCCCACACACCCCTCACCCCATACTTACCTCCAGAGTCTGGCAGGACAATCTTCGGTGGACCAGGAACACATCTGCACTCTTTAAAGCTGACCGCGAACTGAAGAAATGCTGGTAAGCTGTATAATGGCATACATGAGTTTTTTTCAACTTTGGTGCATATCTCAGCCATTTTGGGGAATTTTGGCACCAAATTGTCAACATGTGGTTATTGGGACCCCTCTTCATGAATTCAAGCACTGTCATGGTGTTATTCGGTCCTGAAAGGTGATTTCGCGGTCACTGTGCTGAATCACCTTTCTGGACCGAGTAACGAAATGACAGTGCCACTGTTCATGAGGGGGGGCTCTCAAAAAGTCTATGTTGCAAATTTTGTGGAAAAATCAAAAAAATGGCTGTTTTATGAGTATTCATTGTGCAATTTCCATGCATGCTCGTAACTTCGTGAATTTGTAATATTTTCACTCCAGATTTTCAACATTGGCATTTTTCCACACCTCTTTACAGTATGAACAGTACAGCTGTCATTGCACGTCCAGCACAAAATAGCCCGGTTGCTGTGCAAAATCAGTTTTCGGGACACTTTGAGGAAATGACAGTGACACCGTTCATAAGAAGAACTCCTAAAATGCATATGTTGAAAATTTGGTGATGAAATTCCATAAAATGACTGTGTTACATGTGTGCATTGCGCAGTTTCCACGCACCCTTGTAACTTCGTTAATTTGCAATATTTTCATGCTACATTTTCAACACTGCCATTTTTTCACACCTCCTTATGAACAGTACAGCTGTCATTCTTCACATCCTGCCCTAAATGTGTTTTCACACTTGTGGCGCAGAATGACATAGTCACTGTGCGAAATCAACATTTCGGAGAAATTAACAAAATCACAGTGCTACTGTTCATGAGGGGAGGTCCCAAAATGCCTATGTTAAACATGTGGTTAAAAAAATTCCCAAAATAATTGGATCACGGATGTGTGTTGTACAGTTTCTATGCATGCTCATAACTTCACCAATTTTTCATATTTTCACTCCAGATTTTCACCGTTGCCATTTTTTTTTTTTTACATTTCCTCATGAACAATACAGTTGTCATTTTCCACATACTCCACAAAATGTGTTTTCACCCGTGTCGCCAAATGGCATAGCCGCTGTGCAAAACCACCTTTCAGCTAACAAACTGATAGTGCCGTTTTCATGAGGTAGGCTCAAAAAGCCCATGTTGAAAATTTGGAGTGAAAATACCAGCAATTTACCTGATTATTTACAGTTTCAACTGTAGCACCCACCCTGTAGAGAGACTGACAGGCGTCAGGGGTGTGATTTGGGATAATCGGCTGTAATGCTCACGCCATTCCACCCCCAACCCCACCCTGCAGCTAGTGACAGGCATCGTGGTGTGCCTTGCACTGTTTGGCCACAAAGTTCACCCCATTCTCCTATATTGCACCCACCTCAGTGTATTTCCTTATGGAATGGGGTAAGTATAACGCCCAAAGACCCCAAAGCACACCACGCCACTTGTCAGTGTCTACAGGGTAGGGTGAGGTACAATAGCATGAGCGTTACAGCCAACAACCCAAAGGCACACCCCAATGTCTGTCGCTCTCTACAGGGTGGGGGTGGGGTTGGTATCACTTCAATACTCCACTGCCATTTCTATTATGCGTCTCTAACTCCGGCACTACCAATGCCAATGCCAGTGAGACAACATTCAGCATTGACAAATGCTTGTCTAGACCAGTGTTGGGACTCCATAACATTAGTTATCAACATGGGGAAGTAGTAGGAGTGCACCTGAGAGGCAGAATTTCCTGCTGACTGCTGACTTCCCAGGCTGATGCCCAAAAATGTGACACCTTTGTGCTTTTGGCCCCTACAATATGGGCCAAAACATGTGAGATAGGAAGAAGAAAAAGTTCCAGAGAGTTCAGGTAGCCAACCAGCTGAGCAGTTGAAAGTGACAGCAGCTCCAGCTGGCTGGCTGCTCTAGCCATGTGTATTGGTTAACAAGGACCTGGGGAAAGCCGGCCCGTTGGTGCTGAGGGTCGAGGCACTGGACGCCACACCTCGCACCAAGCTGGCGACCCGGGTTCGGGAACGAGCCCAGGCCATCGGGGGTCAGCAAGGGAGGACTGGGATTGAGCATCCACAGACTGCTCTCCCAGTCCTGGGGTGGGTTGGGGAATCTCACCATGCTGTAGCTGCTCCTGGGGATGCTCGGGAGCACTACTAGTGCTGGTGATCTGCAGGGGGAACACGGCGGACATTGACACGCTGTGCCCGGACGTCACTGCACGTCCATGTTCCAGGGGACCAATCAGGAGGAAAATGGCTGGGCACGACCGTGCAGCTTGATGGCTGCACTCCGAGCTGCCTGGAGGACTTTGGTGGAATCCTGTTAGGGAAAGTCCAGGGCTGTCTTGGCTGGCTGAGGCAGGGGGGGGGAGCCCTCCAGCAGGATGGCAAACATAGAAACATAGACTTTGATGGCAGATAAGAACCACTTGGCCCACTCAGTCTGCCCATTTCCCTACCTATTGGATAAGCTGCAGATTCTAGTTAACCAACAGCCTACTTCTTACAACCCCCCACTATAATTGCCTTATGTCTATCCCATGCATGTTTGAATTCTCCTACTGTTTTAGACCCCATAACCTCTCCAGGAAGGTGGTTCCAAGCGTCCACCACTCTCTCCGTGAAAAAAAATTTCCTCACATTACCCCTGAGCCGCCCCCCCATCTTCAAATTGTGCCCCCTTGTTCTTACACATCTCTTTTTCTGAAAGATGCTACCCTTCTGGACTTTGTTGATACCCTTGAGGTACTTAAAAGTTTCTATCATGTCTCCTCATCCCTCCTTTCATCAAGGGTATACATATTAAGCTCTCTCAGTCTCTCTTCATATGGTTTCTGATGTAGACTGTGTACCATTTTAGTTGCCCTCCTCTGGACTGCTTTCATCCTGTCTATGTCCTTGTGTAGATGAGGTCTCCAAAACTGCACGCAGTACTCCAGATAGGGTCTCACCAACTGTCTGTACAGAGGGATAACCACTTCCCTTTTTCTACTTTTGATGCCCCTCCCTATGCATCCCAGTATCCCCCTGGCTGTCCTTACCAACTTCTCACATTGCTTACCCACCTTTAGGTCATCTGATATGACTACTCCCAGGTTCCTTTCCATTATTGTTGTTGTTAGTACCTCCCCTGCTATTGTGTACTCTTCTCCTGGATTTTTATTTCCCAGGTACATTACTTTGCACTTCTCTGCATTGAATCTAAGTTGCCATATGTCTGACCATTCCTCCAACCTTGCCAAGTCCCTTCTCATCCTTTCTACCCCTTGTGTATCAACTCTGTTACAGATCTTTGTGTCATCTGCAAAGAGGCATACCTTTCCTTCCAGACCCTCTGCAATGTCACCTATAAAGATGTTAAAGAGGACTGAACCCAGTACTGAGCCCTGAGGTACTCCACTAGTAACCCCCCTTTCTTCGGAATGTGTTCCATTCACTATTACCTTCTGTGTCCTGTTATGCAGCCAGTTTGCTACCCAGGCTACCACTCTGGGACCCACTCCCAGGCAGGCTAACTTGATTATTAATCTTTTGTGCGGGACTGTGTCAAATGCCTTGCAAGATAGCTGTCCCAGATCCTCCTGGGTGCAGTTTGAGCTACCCAGTTCTCCAGGCGGGTGGAGCCGGTGGCTGGATGCCCCAAGCCGGTAGTGTGCCACAGCAGGTGGCAGAAAGCATTACATGATAAAAAAAAACAAGGAACTGGGGTGCATCTGGAGCTTTGAGGAGAGCAGGAGGCCTTTAATAGATTGAAACCTTACCTCTCAACTGAGAATCCAGGCAGACAGTTGGCTTGGCAGTGGAGACTGGCAGCAGCTTCAGTTGCTGCCCAAGAAAATAAAGGTCAGGCTCACTGGTGGCATGTAAGGGAGTGTCAACTGAAACTTGACCCCTCTGATTGTTGACTCCTGGTGTGTGGATGGGCAGGCAAAGTCCTGGGGAGTTTCTGTGCTTGTGAGGAGGGCAGGGAGACTTTTCTTGGATGACATCCTGCCTCCTTCCAAGAAACCAGGCAGCTGTTGAGCTAGGCATTTATGATTGGCAGCAGCAGGAAAACAAAGGGTAGGCTCTCCGGTTCCACAGAGAGGAGTTGATAAGTAACTTGACCCCGTGGCTTGCTGCTCTGATGATGTGGATGGGCTGCTGAGATCCTGGGGACCATCTGGCCAGGTGAGGTATAGCCTTCCAAGCAATCCAAAGGGAGCAGGTTTTGGAGAATATCCAGGGTGAGGGGACCAGGAGAATCCTGGAGGAGCATTAAATAGCATATAGCTCACTTAATGACAGGTAGCCATTCCAAAAGAGCTCTGTGCAACTTGACTGTATACACTTCATCTTGTGTGGATTGTATATCTACTATTTTTGCTTTGTTGCCATCTTCATGGTCTGGGTTATGCCTGAAAGTAGTCTCTGTTACCAGTGCACCCACCCACTCAGGCCATGTCCCTTTCTCAGGGGCCACCCAGAATTAAGTGCAGTAAAACACGCAAACAAATAATGTAACAATAGAGTTCAATACATTCTTCTTCAGAAACAAATACAGTTGCTAACAATACAACGGTATAAGGTATTACAGCTTGTAAATAAGTTTGGAAATAACAGTTGTCTATAGATCAACAAGGATGGTACAAAAACAGTATACAGAGTGGTATACAAAGTTCATAGAAGAGCCAACAATTGCAGTTACAGTGACTGTCACCGATAGGGTGGGCCTTTAGGCTAGCCTTGAAGGTATTAAAGTTGCTGTTGACCTGAGACTGAGATTTTTAATAAAAAAGTTCACCCACCAACTGCTTAAGAATGCTGGTTCAGAATCAGAATGCATCAATCCAGTCATTCAGCAGTACTTAAAGGTGGAATGCTGACAGGAAGAATTCATGCACCATGGTGATCAGGTTGTGCATGCCAGTGTAACAGATATTAATCTAAGGGTCTTGGAATACTAACTGCTAGTCAGATCATAGCATTTTTGAGACCCTTTTAATTGGCTACATTTATGAGAAAAACAGTGAGAACTACAAGTTATCAAGCAGAGCAATAGTTGTATGGAATAACAGTGTCAACAAATTGCTGATTGGTTACTAGCACCATGCCATTTCAGATGGGGGTAGGAGAGAAGTTTTAGGAATATTTCAGCCTGGGAACTGAGAAGGACATGGGTAACTGACTGGGCTATCCTGTATTAGGTTCTCAAAGGAAAGGGCAATTTTGAGGATCTGGTTACTTTGGTTGGTCCTTGATGTGTATATATAAATATAAAACTGAGCTATATGGCTACACACTATCTTCTTCAGGAAAGAACAAAGAGTCAAACAGCCATAATTATGTCAGATTTCTGGTAGTCATCAAAAAAAGAATAGCTTTATCGCTATATAACTGTTCTTGATGTTTCAATTGTCTCAGGTTAATTCAGCTACTGATGGTGCATATAGTTGAAGAGGAAAAAGCTAGAGGCTAAGGTGGCTTTATACTTACCAAATCAAGAACATGAATTATTTCACCAGTTAGTGTATAACTCATGAGAACTGCAATGTCAGGAGACGTTAGATCAAAAGGTAGTGTAAACCCTACAGGAAAATAATATTTCTAGCATCAAAAATGTGTACCTAGTTATTTTGCTGGAATGGAAAATACAATTTAACTTTTGATATATTCAGCTCGGAAATGGAGTGACCAAAGCTATAGTAGTCTATTTCAGTTCAATGCTGCAAAAAGGTACATTAACATAAACATATAAAAACACAGCAACTTACTTGGGAGGATTGTTTTGTACCGATTCTTCCGCACTAAACCTGGAATGTCATACTCCTTTGGATCAACAAAATTCATTGGGATTTCCTAAGAGCAAAAGACAAGACAGAATTAAAATATGTTCTTGTATTGTAGGTATTGTTAGGGGAATACCATACTAGAAAGTAATACCATATTACACTCTACTTGCCAAATCCCAGACATATATTATTTTGTTAGTTACAATGGCCTGCAACTGGGCCACAAGGTAAACTTTATTTTTAAATTGGAGTTGTTTTTTCATTTACAATTTGTCAACCAAGGAAAGGCATGCTGGGTCAAAGCTCATTTCCAGGTGTGACCTGGGGAGGTGAATTAAAAAGGGAGGGGATTACAGCAAAAAAAAAAGTCCTCATACTGTAAGGAGCAAAATTCAGTGCATTATCTCATAAACACTGGATAAAATAATAAACATTGATGGAGGCAGAACTGCCAAGCAGGAGCAGTGGGGTTGTTGGAAGGGGACTAAAGAAGGAGGGGAATGGGACTGGAGCCCACAGCTTTATTCAGGAGAGGGTAGGGAGAGGAAGTGGAGTTGTAAGAGTAAGCATATTTAATCCCTGATAATTAAGCCCATGGGGCAGACATAATGAACCTGTAGTAGAATATTTTCTCACCACAAATTAGTATGTTACCATGTTAAGTGCATTGCGTATGGGGAGGCTATGGAGAAGAGCTTTAAAGAACAGGATGGAAAAGGAGGAACAGAGAGCAGGAGAGAGGTTATTCAAGTATATGGGGAAGCGGGAGTGATAGTGAAACAAATTGCCCAGTGGAGTTCTGACAACTGGGGACTGAGAAAGAGCAGGAATCAGGGGAGTGGAGGGAGAAAGAACACTAGGGAGGGATGGAGAGACGAGGTAACAGGGAAGGAAGCTGAACCAGATTTCTGAGAGGAAGGAGGCTTAGTGGAAAAACCATTACCACTTTCTCTTAAATGAGGGGAAGGAGAGGTTGCAGTACAGAAAGCAATGATTAGTGTGAGGAGAGTAGTTGAAGGCAAAACGGCAGAAGTGGTGGAAAGAGTATCCAGCCTGGTCAGGGCAGTTATAGGGGCAGCACAGTACACCACATTGGTGTATTCAGGCAACAGTAAGATCATTTTGAAGCCAATCTTGTGGTGGACCAGAAGTGGAAGGCACTATTTGTTGCAGTTCAGGAGGCCAAGTTCAGGGAGGTGATTTTTATGAATGGCTCTGATGTGGGAAGAGAAATCTAGGTTTTTAATTCATTGACCAAAGTACTTTAAGTGAGAGAGTTTTCAGGGGGCTCATCCAATGTCTTGAAGTCATGGGTTTTGTAGATCATAGCCAGTCTCTGCCTCTGCATGATGTCCAATGCCACAGTGATCACCTTTTTGGCAGTAAGCAAGAGTTGGTTTGAGAGGAAACTTCATTGGACATTATTGAAGTCATGCTGCAGTGTTGCTTTCAGCTCGGGGACTGAGGCTTTTAAAGCAACAAATACAGTGTCATCCATGTACAGATGCACTGTATATGCGAGAATGCACCAACTGAGGGGAGGTCTTTAATGTTGTTACTGAGTAATATTCCAAGAAATGTTTCATTCTTTAAAATAACACAGCTACAATTCTGCATCAATTTCAGACTTAGTAGAATCTCAGTAAAGTAACATGGACGTCACTGAAAGAAAGCAGTAATTTTTTGTTACTGATTTCTTAAACATCCCTTAAGGAGAACATAAACCTTGTTGTTTGCATTGTTTTAACACAACAGTAAATGTTGGCATGTGTGAAGTCTGTTTAATAAGCCACAGTGTACTGTCTCATGCATTTGGTTTGAAATAGTCCTACAATGTATTTTCCTTGCTAAGAGTCCCTTGGAAATTCAGCTAGCAGTATAGCATAGAGATTAGAGTAATGAGCTGTAAATGAGCTTGGTACATCCAGCAGACCCGTGTTTGATTCCCACAATCTCCATCTGCATACTGTGTGACTCTAAGAAGTCTCTAACCACCCCAGTGTCCCAGGTCCCCCCACCCCTCCCCAAAACAGGCACTTGTGCCTAGTGGGCCTTACTTGTTTACCAAAAGAATAAAAAAATAAAATTCCTGCCTAAGATTCATTTTTTTAATTACTTAGCAGTTCTGGGACCCAGTGACATCAGCTGAGCTGAAGGCTACAATGAAGCAAAGGGTGGGAAGCTGGTTAGATTGCAGACAGCAGAAGGAAGTGGTATGTGGAGTCAGATTTGAGGAGAGGGAGGTCAGCAGTGGGGTGCCACAGGGATCAGTCTGGGGTCCAATCTTTTTCCATATGTTCATCAGTGACATAGGAGAATGAATTCAGTGCAAGATGCATCCCTTCACAGATGACACTAAGTTCTGTGGTAAAGCAGACAGCAAAAAGGGGTAAGAGAGACACAAAGGGACCTGCAAATGTTGGAGAGATGGTCAGTGTCAAATTCAGTGCCAAAATGTTCAAGGTGATACACGTAAACAAATCAAAATGAAATGAATATTAATGTATGCAGTCTGTTAAAGAAGATCACGATGATCCAAGCCTGGGTTAACCACACCCTACCAGATATACTAGTAGTGTCTGAGATGTGGCTCAGGCCTGTCGCAGCCGACAAAGACATAAACTTACCTAATTATCAAGTATTCAGAGCTGACCGCCAAACTAGGGGTGGGGGCGTAGCGATATATGTGAAGGACAGCCTATCTGTAACCTGCCTCGACTCATTATCCATGGTAAAGGAATTTGAATGCCTATCCCTCAAAGTGGCCCTCTCCCACACCACATCGCTGCAGCTAATCGGCTGCTATAGGCCCCCCTCAGCTGACCTCAAGCTATTATCCCACCTGGGTGACCTAATCAAAAAGGGAACAGAAGAAACTATAATCATAGGAGACCTAAACCTAAACTGGCTCTCAAAGGCAGCTGCACCCTTAATATCATTCTGCGATACACATGGGTTTACACAGCTCATAAATGAACCCACCAGAATCAACAAAAAGAATACAAGCAACAGCACACTATTAGATGTTATACTAGTGAATAAACCTCACCTTTTCTCACATGTTGGAGTACTATTCAATTACATCAGTGACCACTGCCTTATTGCGGGAATAAGATCAGCATACAGGCCGTCATCCCCCACCAAGTTCACAATGAGGAGATCAAAGCAAAAATTCAACATTGAGGCATATCTGGAAGAGATAAACCACTCCACACGATGGCAAGAGTTTTACTTAGCAAACACAGTGGAGATAGTGTATGAGGTGCTAAATGACATTATTACAGGTGCCCTTAATATCCATGCTCCAATTTCTAAGGTACGCATCAAAAATAAAACCTACCATTGGTTCACTCCTGACCTTAAAGCCACCCTCCTTGACAGAGACAAGTTATGGAAAAAGGCACGAAAAACTAAGATATCAACTGATTGGGAGCTGTTCAAAAAAGCTAGGAATATCTGTACCAGGAAAGTACGAGATGCTAAGGCTGCTTATTATATGTCTGAACTAGACTCCTTCTGCCACAACCCTGCCAAGTTCTGGAACACCATAAAAGACATAACAGGATACGATCCAAGTAACACACTCCCAGCCAAAATACACAATGACAAGGGAACCATCTCTGATAGACTGGAAGTCCTGGAATCATTCAACAATCACTTTATAACTGCTGATCTAGCATTCGACACCTCTCCGGCTAACCAAATGTGTTCCCATTTAGGTATCAAGAACACTGAAGCACGGGTAAAGGAGTCCACCTTCTCCTTCATACCAGCCACCCTGAAGCAGGTGGAAGAATTAATATCACAGCTGGACACCAAAAAAAGTGCAGGTGCAGACTCCCTTGATCCCTATTTTTTAAAAATTGCCATACAAGTATTAGCAGTGCCAATAACACACCTATTTAACCTCTCACTACAACTAGGATCTATTCCATCGATCTGGAAAACAGCCCAAGTTATCCCGCTTATTAAAAGCAGGGACCCCATGGACCTCAACAACTACAGGCTAATCTCTATCCTCCTGTGCTATCCAAGCTGCTAGAAAAATCGTAAGCACCCAACTAAGAGGATATCTGAAGAGGCTAATCTTTAAATCCAGTGCAATCTGGTTTAGAACCAACCACAGCACCATCACAGCCCTGGCTAAAGTAACCAATGATTGGAAACTCGAACTGGACAAAAAAATTGTGTCTGTGCTGTATTTTTAGACCTGAGTAAGGCATTCGATACGGTCGACCACGAACTGCTCCTCTCCTCCCTGAAATCCATAGGACTCGACTCAACCTCCATTAGATGGTTTAATAACTATCTCACGGGAAGGACCCAGCAGGTGAAGGCTGAAGAGACCTATCATCACTCAAATCTCTCCAAAGAGGACTTCCCCAAGGATCCATCCTCGGCCCAATCCTATTTGCCATCTATATCAATAGCATCGACAATAACCTCACCAAAGCCACTGTACACCTGTTTGCAGATGATACAGTATTGTATGTCAGTCACCCCTCTCCCGTAACAGCATGCATAGAGCTACAAGCAGAATTCAACCTACTACAACACCAACTACTGGAAAAAAACTCCTGCTAAATGCCAAAAAAACAAAGGCAATGTTTTTCTCCCCCCAAACACACTCCTTCCCAAACAATCTCCCCCACATATCCACTGTCCTTGGTGAAAATCTTGAATATGTTACAAAATTCAAATATCTGGGGGTCTGGGTAGACAGTAGACTCGACTACTTAGATCATCTGGAAGATCTGCTAAAAAAACTCCTTCAGAGGCTTGGGCTGTATTACAAAATAAAGCACTTTCTCACAAGTGATTCTAAAAAGAAGCTGGTCCAGGCCACATTTCTATCAGTATTAGATTATGCAGATTTCCTATATGGTCGTTGCCCCAACTCATATCTGAGCAAACTGGACACACTTTACCATAGAGCCTTGAGGTTTATTACAGATCTTCCACTCAGCACGCACCACTGCTCGCTTTATGCTGCAGTTGGATGGACCTGGCTCCAATTTAGAAGAGACAGGAATGCCACACTATGGACTTACAGAGCGATATCAAAGATGCTACCAAATTATGTCTCAGACTGCTTCACACAAATCACATCAAGTAAATATGCCCTTAGAAGTCTAAACTTCATCATGCTTAAAGTGCCCAAATTCATTTCTCGATATGGTAGATCTGCTATCAGCTATGTCTTATCTGCCTTATGGAATACAATGCAGAAGACCCTGAAAGTGAACAGATACATCTCATTTACATCCTTTAAATATCTGTATTCGAGGCTTATCAAAGAAAAATGTAATTGTTTCCACAAACAGTAGAGTATTCCTAATCTTATCCATTTCCCTTCCCAGATAGCCAACTCATGGAAGGTATCCACCTTTACTAAGAATCACCACCCCTCGCACTCTATGCACCCCTCCTTTCCATCCGCCTCCCCTTAATCCCTTGTCATATATCACAGCCATATACCCCTGTTATACAAACCCCCCAGTGCTGCCCTCCTGCCTCTTCATAAGGCCCACAGTTTATCCGCTCCACAGTATAGACCCCCACCATCTTCCTCCTCCCCCACCAGCCAGGCACACCACTTCCCGCTCCCCTTCCCCTCACCCCTTATTACCACCACACCTGAATTTAATGTATAGTCTGATTAGAATGTATCCTTAGACTGTGTGTATACTGAATATTCTATGTAGTATCCTAGAGTGTGTGTATATTGAATATTTTTTATATATCTATGTAAATTGAACCTTGACCTTACTAGGTCCATCTTGCAAATGAGCTGTGCTCAACAATGTTAGCCTGGATAAATAAAGATTTGATTGATTGAAAGAAAAAGCTACTATGGCTCTCAAAAGAGGTGGCGGGGAAGGTTAGGGAGTAAAAGATAGCATTTAGAAAGTATAAGGAAACATAGAAGGAGCAGGACAGAGAACTGTAACAGTTAAGGCAGAAGGAAGCAGTGAGGGAAGTCAGAATAGCAAAGGCCCAAACTGAGGAAAAGATAGCCAACTTGGTTAAGAAGGGGGGATAAAACCTTTTATAGGTACATCAGGGAACATAGAAAGACAAAGGGAGGGATAGTGAGGCTGAATAGTAAGGACGGTGGATGGGCAGAGAGGGACAGTGAAAAAACAGGGATACTGAACGAATACTTCTGCTCAGTATTCACAAAAGAGGATAAGGGGGAGATGCATAATCCAATTAACAGAAGCACTCTGGATAAGGGGGCCAATCCCAGTCCTTTCACAGAAGAAAGGGTTCTGAAAGAACTCCTAAAACTGAAGGTGGACAAAGAAATGGGGCCTGATGGAAATCACCCCAGAATTCAAAAAGAATTAAAGGGAGAACTAGTGACACCACTGACTACCCTTTTTAACAAATCATGGTAGGATAGTGTGTTACCTGAGGACTGGAGGAAGGCAGATGTGATTCGCCTTCACAAAAGTGGGAGCAAGACAGAGGCAGGAAACTACAGACCTGTTAGTTTGACCTCTGTGTTAGGGAAAGTGATGGAATCACTTCTGAAGGAAAAAATAGTTGAATACCTAGAGGCCAGTGGGGCAGAGGACCCAAGGCAGCATGGGTTCACAGCGGGAAGGTCATGTCAGACAAATCTAATTGATTTCTTTGACTGGGCAACCAGAGCAGCAGACCAGGGAGGGGCTGTGGACTTGGCCTACCTAGACTTTAGCAAGGCATTTGACACAGTCTCACACAAAAGATTAATAATCAAATTAACCAGCCTGGGAGTGGGTCCCAGGGTGGTAGTCTGGGTAACACATTGGCTGGACAACAGGACATAGAAGGTAATTGTAAATGGAGTCCACTCTGAAGAAAGAGGGCTTACTAGTGGGGTACCGCATGGTTCGGTACTGGGTCCAGTCCTTTTTATTATCTTTATAAATGACGTTGCAGAAGGACTAGAAGGAAAAGTATGCCTCTTTGCAGATGACACAAAGATCTGCAACAGGGTTGATACACAAGGAGGTGTGGAAAGGATGAGAAGGGACTTGGCAAGGTTGGAGGAATGGTCACAAGTATGGCAGCTTGGCTTCAATGCAAAGAAGTACAATGCACCTGGGAAACAAAACCCAGGAAAGATTACACAATGGGGGGGTAACAACAACAAAAATGGAAGGGACCTGGGGTAATCATATCAGATGAACTTAAAATTAGCAAGCAATGTGAGAAGACAGTAGAGAGGGCTGTGGGGATACTAGGATGTATAGGGAGAGGCATCGCCAGCAGAAAACAGGAAGTTGTTATCCCTCTGCACAGATAGTTGGTGAGACCCCATCTGGAGTACTGCATCCAGTTCTGGAGACCCCATCTCCACAAGGACATAGACAGGATGGAGGCAGTCCAGAGGAGGGCAACTAAAATGGTGCAGCGTCTGCAAGAGAAGCCATACGAAGAGAGACTAAAGGAGCTTAATATGTATACCCTTGAGTAAAGGAGGTAGAGGGGGGACATGTTAGAAACTTTTAAGTACCTCAGTGGAATCAACAAAGTCCAAGAGGGTAGCATCTTTCAGAAAAACAGATGTGCAAGAACAAGGGGACACAACTTGAAGATAGAGGGGGGACAACTCAGGGGCAATGTGAGGAAGTATTGTTTCACAGAGAGGGTGGTGGGCATATGGAACAGCCTTCCTGAGGAGGTTGTGGGGTCTAAAACTGTGGGAGAATTCAAGAATGCATGGGACAGACATAAGGCAATTCTTGTGGAGGTAGGAAGAAATAGGCTGTTGGTTAACTAGGATCTGCAGCTTATCCTGTAGGTAGGGAAATGGGCAGACTTGGTGGGCCAAGCAGTCCTTATCTGCCATCAAAGTCTATGTTTCTATATTTCTATGTTTCTATGTTAGGGAACAAGAGCCCCAGAATGAAGTATTGAATGGAAGAGGTAAAGCTGAGCATTACTTCTGAGGAAAGGGACCTACTGTAGAAGTGAATCCCTTAAGTAATCTAGCCAACATTAACAAGGCCTACAGTAAGGCAAACAGGATGCTGAGGTGTATCGGGAGAGGATATGACAGCAGGAGAAAAGAGGTATTGTTTCTCTGTAGATCACTGGTAAGGCTACACCTGGGGCACTGTGCACAGGTCTGAAGTCCACACCTAAGGAAAGACAAGGAATGGCTGGAGACAGTGCTGCTCAGGGTAACCAAAATGATTCAGGGCAAGCATTGCACATCTATGAGGATCAGCTTAGGGCACTGAACATGTTCTCGCTCAAGGTCAGACATGAGAGAGGTGATATTACAGAGACCTGCAAGTTCCTGAAAGGAATAAACAAGGTGAACTGTGAGGAACTATTCAACAGGAATAGCGAATCTAAGATACAAGTGGAGGTTGGGGGGGGGGCAGTGTAAACATGAGAAAAGTTTTATTTTACAGAGAGAAAGAGAGGTTGAGCCATGGAACTATCTGCCAACAGAGGTGGTGGGCACCAAAACCATTAACGGGTTCAAGCATGGTTGGGAAAGAGTTAAGTGCTTAGTAGTTACTTGGGGGTGGGAAGGGGGTAGTTGTAAAACAGGAAGCAAGGGGGTGAGTAGTGTAGGCAAAAACCTCATATTGACAAAAGGCCTCAGGGTATGTTATGCTGTCATGGGCAGACTGGACGGACCATTGTTTTTTTCTTCTTTTATTTAAATTATTCCTGTTTATCTCCTGGCATCCCTGGTTCCTGCGGCATCCCCTCAGACCTATCACAGAAACATCTTGTGGACTTACAGGTTACCCACCACTTACTCAGTGCCATGTTTGGCAGATGACCTGCTATGTAGGGTCATGTGGGCCTGCAGGAGATGCCAAGTGAGACAAAGTGTTTTCCTTTTTTTTTTGCCTAGTGGGACCTGTGTATAGTGCAGCCACCAAGGTGTTGAATAAATAAGAGAATGTAGAGATGCAGCTAGATCTACAGGTTGCTCAATGACAATATTTTCTATTGAATAAATACTTCTGCTCTGTCTTTACAAAGGAGAGGAATGGCCTAGTACCGCAGAGGAGGAGGAAGGGGAGAAGGGGGTGCACTGATGAAAGGATCAGTGAGGACAGGGTAAAGAAAGATTATTTCCTTTAACGTTGATAAATCCCCAGGCCTGGATGGAATTTATCTCATGGTGCTGACACAACTAGTGGCAGAACTAGCAGACTCCCTAGTGGACCTGTTAAATAGTTTGCTGGAATCGGGGTTTGTGCCACTGGACTGGAGAATGGCATATGTGGTACTGCGCCATAAGAGTGGACCCAGAGATGACCCAGGCAACCACAGACTGGTCGACCTGACCTCAATCATGGGTAAGTTCTGGAGGCACTCTTTAAAGAAAGGCTGGTGGATTTCCCAGAGGAAACTGATCTTTGAGATGAGACACAGCATGGGTTCATGGTTGGGAAATGTTGCCAAACAAACCTGATTGATTTCTTCAACTGGGTGACAAAAACAGTGGACAAAGTCCATGTGGCTCATATCCTTTACTTGGACTTTTTTTTTTTTTTTGTTTAACCAGGTGAGACACACTAAGCTGAAAGCTTTTTTACAGGTGCAACCTGGGAGCACAGGGAAGTTAAGTGACTTGCTCAGGATCACACAGTATATGCAAGTGGGGGCTGTGGGATTCAAACCCAGGTCTCCAGATTTGCAGCTCAGAGCCTTAAACCACTGCACTATACTGCCTCCCAAGCAAGGCCTTTAACTCTGTGCTCCACAGGAGGTTGTGGCAAACTGGCTGGTGGACCGGATTCGGGGTTGGGGTGGGGGTGGAGCTCTTGG
Source organism: Neoceratodus forsteri (assembly GCA_016271365.2). Taxonomy (NCBI): domain Eukaryota; kingdom Metazoa; phylum Chordata; order Ceratodontiformes; family Ceratodontidae; genus Neoceratodus; species Neoceratodus forsteri. The sequence goes on from CM028133.1 coordinate 609,387,705, forward strand.
GATCTAGGGAAGTCACCAGCAGTGTCCTAGAGGGCTTGGTGCTTTGTCCACTGTTGATCAATACATTCATTAACAACACTGGAGAAAGCATAAAAGGCAAGATTTGTCTGTCTGTGGATGATGTGGATGATGCCAAGCTCTGTGGGAGGGCAGATACAGTAGAAGGGATACAGGACCTAAAGGAAGATTTAATCAAACTTGAGAGGTGGCTGGAATTATTGGCAACTTTGGTTCAGTGCAAAGAACTGCAAGGTCATGCACATACTGGAGGATCTAACAACTAAATGATAGAGTACAGCTTGGGAGGGGTCCTAGTAACCAAATTAGAGGGAAAATAAAAGACCTGGGGTGACTGTCACTAGTGACTTGAAGCAGTTCTCACACTGTAGGAAGGCAGCAGCAGAAGCCAATAAAATGCTAGGCTGGATTGCCTGGGGAATTACTAGCAAGTGGGAGGAAGCCATTTTGCCACTGTACAGATCACTGGTGCAGCCATACCTGGAGTATAGTGTGCAGTACTGGCATCCCTACTGGAAAAAGGACATTAACAGCTAGAGGTGGTCCAGAGGAGGGCAACACAAATATTTACAGGTCAGCAGGGTAGGTCACATGAGGAGAGGCTGGAATGGCTAAGCATGTACTCCCTGGAGGAGAGGAGGGAAAGAGAGGACATAATTGAGACCTTTAAGTACATGAAGAGCATCATCAGGGTGAATGAAGAGGGCCTCTTCAGTCTCAGCAGAAACAAAACAACAAGGGAGCACTGTCTTAAACTGGAGGGGGGATGGTTCAGAAGAGAGTTCGGGAGGCATTTCTTCACAGAGAGGGTGGTTGCAGGGTGGAAAGAGTTCCCAGAAGAAGTGGCCTCACTGGAGAAGGAGGAAGAATTCAAAAGATGGTGGGATAGTATAAAGGGGAAGGTCAGGGTCAAGCGGGGTGAGCAAAAAGCAGGCAGCAGTTGGGGAGTGGGGTTGGAGCCCTTAGTTGCCACTAAGTACTCCACAACATGAGCAGACTAGATAGACTAGATAGACTTCTGGTTCTTCTTCTGCTGGCATTTTCTGTATGTTCATATCTTTGTTTGTCTATGTTTCTAACTGGTGTCATAGTTATCTTCATGAAAGGATGCAACGTGTCACAACTGGTAATAGCGTTTCTTCATCAAAGTTAACTTCTATTGAAGTGCCCCATAGCTCAGTGCTGGCCCTCCTTTTGATTAGCCTTTTCAATAACAAAATTCCCAAAGAATGTGTAAAATCTGACATTTTCTTGAATGTTGATGATGTGATGTGGCTCTTTTTATGCAGGGATAGTCAACTAAATCACTGATGAAAATCTGTCAGGAGGACTTTAACAACTTACAGCATGGCATCTTGATAATTATTTCATTCTTTACAGTAAAAGAAAAAAAAGTTATGATTTTTGCTCCTTTCATGCCTGACAGTTTTGAAAGTGAAACCCTCCCGTGTTTTAAGTACTTCAGGTTGACTCTGTAGTATGCACTCTTAAGTGACCATGTCAATTCTCTTACCAAATCTGCTCATTATTGTTTAGGCCTTTTGAACTGAAACCAAATTAATTTTGTTGCTGACACTAGAAAACATGTTGTTAATTTCTTCTTCTTCCCCTTATTGATTTTAGTATTTCTGTCTATTTTGCTGCCTGTGAGGGTGTCCTGGACCAAGTTAAAGTACTTCTCAACAAGGCTTGTCACTTTGTCCTTGCTGCTAAATACCAAAAACCCCACTGTGACCTTTACAGTGAAGTAGGGTGGTGCCCTTGACTGTTGTCTCAAAAATATTTTTGATATACTACTATATCTATTATCTCTCTTTGGTTTGCCAGGTTTCTGTTGTAGATATGTTCTATTGATTACAATACTCATGCCACAGACAAAAATTCTTATATACTGCCATTTGGAGGGACATTACAAAGTCAGAGATCTTTCACTTTTACTGCTGTCAATTTCTGGAAATCTCTACCTTTATCACTATGGCAATGCACCTCACAATTTGCATTTTAAACATTTGTTAAAGCAATTGAACCCACAAGTGTCTTTGTTTTAACACCAATTAGTGCAATGCTTACAGTTCATTTTCTGTCAGGTTGCATATTCTGGAATTTCAGAGTAACCAGCTTTATTGGCTTAGACTCCACAGTTTCCTAAGATGTGCAGGTCAAGTCAACCTGATGAGAGAAGGCTGCCTGAAGCTGTTCCTTCAGGGACTGGAGGTGTCTCATTAAAACCTGGTTTTATGATGACTCTGGGCTGGTCATGGAGGTGGCAGTCCCAGCCAGGTCCTCAATAGTACACTGCCTAAGAAGGAGCGTAGGGGTGGGGTGACCATTCACTTTAGATCTTACTTGAAGCCAACAGTCTACCCAGTGAAGGAAGTGGGGTAATTTGAATGTGTGACTGTGAAAGGTGACACAGACGTGAAGTGTAGGATTTTCTTGTTGCACCAGCTGCAGGACCAGGAGTTTCTGCAAGAATTTGTGGAGTCCAATACTGCCTTTCACTGAACACCCCATTCTGATTGTGCTGGGTAATTTCAGCGCTTGGGTTAATAATGAGAGATCTTATTTTGCTCAGTAATTCCTCCAGTTGATGAAATCACATGGCCTCATACTAGTGGTTGCCTGTGCAACCCACAAACATGACCAAGCCTCAGACCTAATTTTCTCTCTGGGGCTGAACAACTGGTATGTCAGGGTAGATCCACTGGGTGATCAATCTTCTGGTATTCCTGGTTTCTCACTACGCTCCACCAAAGCATTGTTGCTGGTGACCTTGAGATTCTGGTTAAAGCAACCTGGAGATAGGGCTATCTCAGTTGTGGTCCCAGCTTTCTGGAACTTCTTACCGCTACATCATATTAGTAGCTCCCCAGCTGAGGCACATAAGAAAGGGGTTGACATTTTATTTACTTAAGCATTTGGCACTACTTAACTCATTTATTTATTTCTAATTTACTATGTATTTATGTATCTTATGCCTTCAGACTTTTTGTATTTGTGTTTTTCTCTTTTGATTTTACTTGTGCAGGGCTCTGAGCCCCTGGAAAAGGGCAATAAAATAAAATTGCCTTTCCTTGCCTTTCCTATGTTTAATATTTTATCCTTTCATGTTTTATTTGCTAGTTTTGTTTTCTGGGTCAGTCTTGCAAATAGCCAGGTTGCTGCTCAAAAGTCAGCTAAAGTTATTATTAATTTTCAGATTCTTGTGCTGGAATTTAGCAGAATTTTACAAATTCCACCTACAGTAATTCTGTGGATTTCCATCAGAAAGGGAATTCCAAGATTTGGAAAGCAGACTTTTTTTTTTATACTGTGGGTCAGAAAGACAGAGTTTACATAAACCACAAAGTAGTATTACATGGTTTATGTAAACTATGGAGTAATGTTCGCCAAACTGGGGAATCATATTCCATGGATTCTTTAAAGCAGCAGTGCATGATAGAGGTGAAAATTTTGACCTATACTCTTTTATTCTATTCTATTTTAAATTGCTCCTAAACTCCTCACTTGTATGATACCCTTCTTTCTACAATTTGAGTGTGCTTTAGTTCTTTTTTCACATTTGAAATAATAAAAGGGGTGCTCCTTTTAATGTGGCTCAGACCACATTTAAAGGTAAGGACCATCAGTATTTGAAGCTGTTTTTGAACACCTATTGTTCCACAAGGTCAGGGAGCACTGCCTGCTGCATTATAGTTCATTTTTGTTACAATATAAGTGAATTTATACAATTGATGTACTGTACAACTGATGTACAAAAACAACTGAGAACACTGCTGAAAACTTGGTCTGAGTCATATTAAAAGGAGTGCTCCTTTTATTATTTCAAATGTGAAAAAAGTATTAAAGCAGACTCAAAATGGAGAAAGAAGGATATCATACAAGTGAGGAGATACAGGTCAATCTAAAATAGAATAAAAAAGTACAGGTAAAAATGTTCACTGCTATCATGCACTGCCGGTTTAAACCATGGAGTATTATTCCACAGTTTACATAGCAGTGATTCTGTGCAATTAAAAAGTAAATTCAGAAAAGCATTTCAGATGCAGAATTGCCATTTCACACAAATTCTGCCTGCAAAATTCCACATTCCATACAGTTCTAGATTCCACCTAGTTACCAAATGCACTCTAGGGTCAACCCAGTTACTAAATGAAAAATAGATAGAATTAGAATAAATGTGACAGGGACATCTTATGTCCACCCAAGCAGGACACCAGATAACTACTTCAAGCTAGAAAATGTGAAAACTTCTGACAGTGGGATAGAAACACTGCAAGAGTATAAGATGTCCCTGTGAAGTGGCTTTACAAATGTTATGTAACATGATTTAATAGTATAAGTGGCCTGTGGTGGGAGTTGAACATGAATGTAATAGTAAAGCAGCAAACCTATGGAAAAGTTACAGAAAATGAATAGAGATCCAGTCTTGTCCTGAAGAAGGGTTTACCTGAAATGCTGATGTATATTACTGACTGGGCGTGATGATGTTAAAATAACATATTTTTTATGAAAATTGATATCTTTCTGGATATATTTTCAGGGTGAGTGGGACATTGTAAACCAGTTCCATTTGTGATTTTGTATTTTTCTAAATAACACATAATTTGTAAGTGAACAGGCTTCTCCAGGCATTTTAATAGTATTGATAAGAAAGCAATGGGGTGGTAATTGCCTGGGTTTTTTTGCCCCTCCCCCCCTTTGAAAATGGGAACAATTTTACTTTGCTTCCACATTGTAGGGCAAGTATCAGAACACAAGCTCCAGTTAAATATGTAAGTTAATGTAGATGCAATATATTCCACAACTAGTTTCAGGAACCTTCCTTCAAGACCATCCAGGCCTGGTGCTTTGTAAGTCTTTATGTTTCTTAATTCCTTTCTAGCTTGGGGGACTGTCAGTTTTTTAAACCTAGATGTAGGAATATTTTTCTTACCTAGTATCGTCTCCACAATTTCTGGGACTACTATATCATCTATCACCACTGCTGGAAGGTCTATAAAGTAACTATTTAACATATTTGATATATCTAAGGGGTCTTCCACCTGTTTATCCCAATACTTCATTTCCTTTATCGTGTGGCAATTACTTTTCCCTGGATCGAATAAACTATTCACAGTTTTCCAAAATAGCACTGGATCTCACTTTATTGCCTTCCACCTTGTACTTAAAATAATTATCCCTTGCTTTTTTAATTAAACTGTTGCAGGCATTTCTCTTGGCGAAGTACTCAGGGTGCTGCACTGTTGAGCTGCCATTCTTCAATGAAATGTTAAACTGAGGACCTATCTTCTAGTCTCTGGTGGCTGAATACTGTTCTTTTCCTTAAACTACTCTAATAGTTGGCAGAGTGTTATTTGTGCTCTAAAGTTTTAGTAAGAATTATGCATTGTAAGTATTGTACATTGTGTTCAACGCAGAAATACTTTTTTTATGTTAACAGGTAAAGTAATTGTGATTATTGCTCAACACTGCAAATAACTGAATATGTATGACCCATGTAAGGAATAATCACATTTATTCTTATTTCATTTATTTTGCATTTGATAACTAGGTTGACTCTAGAGTGCATTTGGTAACTGGGTGGACACTAGAGCTGTATGGAATGTGAAATGTTGCAGGCAGAATTTGTGTGGAATGGCAATTTTGCATCTGAAATGCTTTTTTGAATTTCTTATTTTAATTGCACAGAATTCCAAAAAGCATTGCTATGTAAATTGTGGAATAATATTCCGCAGATTAAATAATCCGTGGAATATGATTCCCCAGTTTGACAAAAATGATTCCATAGTTTACATAAACTGTGGCATACTATTTAGTGGTTTATGTAAACTCTGGCTTACTGAACCACAGTTTTAAAAAAAAAAGTCTACTTTCCGAATCGTGAAATTCCCCTTCTGATAGAAATCCACAGAGTTACACAATTAGAAATTATACACAGAAGGTAAAGATCCCACTACACTTTTATTTTTTACTTATTTATTTGTTGACTGGGTAGGTACATTGATCTCAGGGACCATTTTCAGACATGACCTGGGCCATAAAGATGGTATATACAATTACAAAAAAGTTACAAGATATGAAATAGAGAGACCATACAACACATCCAAGTGCTGATGTATAGATTACAATACAATGCATCAGAGTGAAAACATGAGTGACACTATACAGGAGTAATGAGTACCATACAGTGCATTTAGATGGTAAGGTAACAGAGAATTGTGTGGTAACACAGAGTAACAACATTAGCAGGAATTGGTGGGCAAATAGCTATCCAGGGGTCTAGTAAACAAAGTTAGGATCAATGATGGTCTATGCAGAACTGTCTAAAGATCCATAGTGATGACTTGCTAGAACCTAGGCTCAAGCTGAATAAACAGAACTGGCAAGAATTGGGGAGTGAGTGTTTCAAGATTACAGATGACACTTGCAGGCTGTAGTTAATTGCAGAAAACTTATCAGGTTGGACCTGAAAGCAGATGGGGAGCCTATCAAGAGGAGTGGGGCAGGAAAGCTATTCCAGAGTTTTGGGGCAGTGATGGAAAAAGCTCTTTGTCCCATATCTGTGGAACAGCTGGGGTGGTAAAGCAAGTGTACAGAAGATGACCCTAGTCCCTAATATCCTGCTTAAAATTAAGAAATTTGGCTAGTGGGGATGCAGATTCTGGGTTAAGGGATTTGTGGACTAGTGTGCCCATATTGACATCATGGTGGGACTTGGGAGAGAGTCACCTGAGTGAGGTGTATAGGGAGCAATGGTGGGTAGAAAGAGGAGCTAGGAGTATGAAGTGACAGATAGTGTGGTAAGCAGTACTGAGGCAGCTGACTTGTCGAGCAGAGGTTTGGGATATGATTGGAGAGCTGTAGCCTAGAAGAGGGAGAAGTATACTCTGCCCAATTGCCAGTCACGCCTCCAGGGTGAGGAAGTGTCTCAGACAGTAACAGACACCAATCTGTTGGTTGATTCTACAGACTGTCATCCCATTCTGCTCTTGGAATGAGAGGGAGGAGTCTAAAATGACTTCTAGGTACTTGTAACTTGATACTTGTTCAAGGCTGGTGCCGTCCAGGGTAGGGATGTTCAGGGAGTGCACCCGAGTCCTAAGGCTTTTAGCAAGCTTATGTTTAGACCCGAAAAGCATGATCTTTATTTTGTTTGTGTCTGTTGGCTGTGAACCAACTGTGCATGAGTGTAAAGTCCTTAGAGAGGGATAGGGATAGAGCTTGAGGACTGTGGGAATTCATAAAAAGGATTAGGTCTTCTGTTTACATGATTTTCTAGCAATCCAGCTTGATGTCATGTAGTTTGTCCACAAACAGGAAGAAGAGGGTAGGGCTCAAAATGGACCCCTGGGGGAATCCTCTACCTATTCCTAGGGGAGCAAAGCTCATCCAATTTATGCAGACTATTTGGGATCTACTGGAAATGTAGTTTTGAAACCATTAGGGGGTGCTCGAGGAAAAGCTGTAGGAGTTAAGTTTGTGTAAGAGGAGATTGTGGTCAACGAGATTGAATGCCTTAGGGAGGTCGGTGAAGATTTATCTTGTGAGCATCCCCTCTTTGGCTGACTGAAATACATGGTTTGTAAAGCAGGCAGTGGCTGAAGTGGTGCTAAAACACTTGTGGAAGCTGTGCTGATGTGGGGAGAGTAACTCGTACTTGGTGATGTATTCTGACATTTTCAGGAACACAATCTTCTCAAGGATTTTGCTGAGATGAGAAAGAATGGAGACAGGTCTGTAGTTGTCCATAATCTTGGGGTCCCCGGATTTGAATATGGGAACAACTCTGGCTTGTTTCCAGAGTTGGGGGAAGGAGGAGGTAGCCAAAGACATATTAAATAGAAAGGCAAGAGGTCTTGCGATGTAGGTGGCAGATAGCTTAAGAAACTGTGGACAGAGCCCATCACTCTCTGCACAACTGGAGCTAGGGAGGGCCTTGATAAGATGATAAACCTCCATTGGGGTGGTAACTTTAAAATAGAAGGTGAGGCCATCTGGTTTCTTGGGGTCCCTTGTGGCGGGGATGATGGAGGTGGCCTTGAGTGGGAGTTTAGCCATGTAGATCTGGAGGTTGGTGAACTTAAGGTTTAAGGCCTCGGCTATAAGAGTGGGAGTGGTTTGGAGTCCAGTGTCTGTGAGCAGGTTTATAGTGATCTGTTTGATGTCCAATTTAATGAGAGAGTCTATGGAGGATCAAAGCTTTCGGGGGTCTCACAGGCTATCAGTCTACTGCTTTTTAAAGAAGGGGGTCTGGAGGAGCTTAGGCTCAGGTCTGGAGGAGTTTAGACTCCTGTTTGCACACATTTTGGAGTCTCTGGTAACTGTTCCAGGTTGTGTGGGGAAGGAGCTGATTTGAATAGGGTCCACACTGCATCCCTCTGCTTCATTTTGTTGAGTAGCTCCTTGGAAATCCATCTGAAGTTAGCACCTCTGACCCTACAGGCAGTGATGGGAAAGTGCCTGTCCTGTATTAAGGACAAGGTGGCTATGAGGAAACCAAGAGCAGAGTCCACATTGGTCAGTGTGTAAAAGGTGGACCAGTTCACTGCCATGATGTCTGCCCCGAGTCAGTCTGTATCCAGCTTGGAGAAATCCAGGAAAGAAATTGCATTTGGTGGGGGACAGGAGGGACCTCCTGCATGTCCAGGTGCAGAAGGTGGGGGAGTGGTCACTGATAGAATCAACTATCACTCCTACTGATGGTATTGTATTCTTCCAATTGGTGAGTATCCAGTCAAGGATTGTGTGGTTGGAGGACCTATGGTTATACCTTGTGTACGATGGGATGATCTGAGTGAGGCTCAATTGCTTGAGTATTTTAGCCTACTCTGACTGCTGATCACTGAGCCAGTTCAGTTAGAGCATGGGATTGTCATTGAAGCAAAAGCCAGGAAGCAGAGGAAACCCAGGAGCAGTTATAAAATTCCAAGTAACGTTTTATTATTATCAATAACAGTAAAATAAAAAAAATAAAAGTGTTCAGGATAGCTCTTTACAAAGGCCGATACAAAGAAAACAAAGTTCTTCATCTGAGGGTTTCTTTCCAATTTCAAATCTCAATCTCTTTCTTTCTCCAACAAAAGATTGCTATTTTTATATATAATGTCTTTTCCTGGCAATTAATTTTTGCATCCTGAGCTTGTTAAGATTCATGTCCTGTTTTCACACAATGTCCCAAAACTTTGTCAGTCTCTTTCCTTATAGGTGCAACAAAATAGAACACTGTGTCCTTGAAGTGATCTCCTGCTGACAAGTCTGCAAATGAGCTTGTGGAGGTAAAACTGTATCTCAAAGTTAACCTCTGAGTTCCAAATAGCTTTTTGCAATCATTTCAACAATATCACTATATACATTTCAAACCAGAGAACCCAGTTTCACATAAAGATCCACATATATTTTAATAACCACAGATAAGCAAGGGGGAAGAAAGACAGAACCAGCAAGAAACAGCAAGTGAAGACAGGGAGAAAGCAGGAAGGGGAGGATCAACAGACTGTCAGAGTGATCAGTTACTAGGTCTCACAAGAAAATCTGATTGTTCAATCAGACAGACAAGAGACAGAAAGGAGAGGATAGAACAGATCATTACTTTTAACTCCTCCTGCATAATAAATAGGTCAGGGTCTTATTCAATTCTGTTACATGGATTATTCCCAGTGTCCTGGTCAAAAGTTCTGTGTCAATAAAACAGGTACATATAACCTACCAAGAGGATGCAACTGGAAATGAGCTGTCACAACTCAATGTGCCTTTCCTGTTGGGGGCCAATGCTGTACCTCAAAATTCTATACAATCCAGGAGACAGAAGCATAGAATTAACAACTTAAAGTATTGACATATATAACAGCATTGGCATCAGCCAACTTTTGTTTACTATTTTAGTGGTAAGCAGTAGCTACTGCCTATTGTCATCATGCATACTCTTTTATTCAGATTATAAAGGTTATTGTTATGTTTATTGTGTGTGAGTCAGCTGTGGTGAGGTTTGTGTATGGACACGACCAGGAGAATGCAGTGCCTGGTGAGAGAATTATTATACAGCTCACCGACAGCAGGACAGCATAACTATGATGCCTTTCTTGTTGTTTATTCTTTCATGCATATTCATTGGAAAGAGTTACAAAAAGCCAAAACAAAAAAAAGGAAGTCTCCTGTCTTCTTGTATTGATTATATATTCTAAGTACTGCCCTTTTTTTATTTGCTTGTATGCAAAGCAAACATCCTGAGGCTGCTCAGGCAGTCTTGGGGCCGGGGAGGTATGTGTTGTAGCAGCCAATAGAGTTGATCCTGTAGGAGGTGTGTGAGTGAGAAACCAATGGGGAGAAGGCTGATAATGACACTACTTAGCTGGCTGATGCGCTGAAACTTCTCATGTATGAAAGGATGCAGCTACATCTATCACGGTCTGAGCGCATCCTTTCATGGACATCATTAGTCCTCCCTCTGTTGCATGCCATCATCATCCACCTCCTATAGTTCTCAGGGAAGGAACAAATACTTAGACAAACAGAGGCAGACAAAAATGAATTTTCTGTTAGCCCTTCCCCCTCATGAACCTCCCCTAGGCCTGCACTGAACAAGGAGAGAGAGGAGTCAGAGGCAGCGCTGACCATGCAGGACAGAAACAGACAGAGAAAGACATCTAACTGCTGGCACTAACGAAAGGCATGCTAATGTGGCCACTACTCTTACTCAAGTACTGTAACATGTCTGATGTGAGAAAATTTACTAAGCAACTCAGCAGGCCTGGCACAGCATCCAAAGTAAGGCAGAGAATATCAGAAGCACTTAGGAGCTCTGCGATTGTGGTGAGTGAGGAGGGCTTATAGGTGATCCCCACCTGAGTTGTAATAATCTAACCTAGTAGCACTGAGGAGGGAAACAGAGAATACAACACAACTCACACCAGTTACTGTGACCTGGGGACCATTACTGTATTTTTCTTCCTACAACTTTGACATCAATAGGCTTATAATTAACTTGCCATTTAGGCTAGCTTTGGCTCTGTGAGGGAAGCAGTAGCACAGTGTGTGATCTGTATTGTGCTGCAAGCTGTCAAGTATTGCCTTCATTAAAACCAGTCTGTGAACAATACAGCTTGTGGTGTTCTTTCCCCTTCAGTATCTAAAATCATAATCTCTTTTTGCCATTCACTGACTCATTTGGGTCATGTCAAAATTGTGTAGTTCAGGAACAATTTGAGTGTTTTGTTCAGAATGTTATAATGGCAAGCAAAGAATCCTGAGCTCTGATTGGTCAGTGCCCACCTTCACCAGTGATGTTATCTCAGCATAACATCACTGTATGAAGGTCAGGCACACATGACCACACCAAACATAAAAATATCAGTGCGCACACTGCTCGCACTGCCTTTACTGTCCCACTCTGGTTTGAAGCACTATAGCTACAAGACACCTCGTAACCCGCCCAATCACCATTTTCCCTAACCTTGCCACAGTACTAAAACACCAACTCTTGTCTAGAATTTTTTTTTTTAATTTCTGTCACCACTTTTTCTAACATTCCTTTTGAAATGGCTGCTCCTCGCTTCACTGTGACTACAGTAGCGAAGCTCACACTCAGCTGTTGCCAGAGAAAGCCACATGCAGCAGCTGTACGAACAATTAACCAAGAAACCAGAATGAAGCCCATGACCTAGTTCAGCAGTGGAGTGGAGAAAGGAAATAGCACACCTGCTCCTTCTGACCTGAGTCACCAGTGGAGCAGAAAATACAAAACTACAAACCCACTGTGCTCCGTGAACCTACTTTCAGCACATCTCACAACTGCACTCATATTTCAAAACTACAGTGGTTGGGTGCGCTTACCCAAGACATCATTTCCCTCCTGCTGGTCTCAAATCCACACACAGACAAAAAAATGGCACCAGTACCAGACAACAGACCGATGATGACTGTGGGGGTGGGGGGAACAGCAGCACACTAAAACCATGAGAACAGCCTCTCAACAGGGGACCAATATGTAGCAACAGCACCATCTTCTGCACACAATGAAAACTGTGGACTTTTTTTTAAATAATTGTACCACCACAAAGGAAAAATCTAATGCAAATGTAAAAATAAAATCTTCATATATTTCTTTTCTGTTTTTACAAACAAGCCATTGTATAATACCAATAATGCACTCCAGGGTGTGTGCCATGCTGGGATAACACCACTTCCTGGGTGTTGGAAGCACTCGGCCTGCAGCCTTGTGCCCAACCACATGAGGCGTGTTGTCATCCCAGCACGTTACACACCTTGTTGTGCATTATTGCTTAAATAAAGCACTGGTTGGCTGCATTTTACTGTATTTTGTATGGCAACCCATCCTGACATGTTTCAGAACCATAAAATATACTGCATGGCTTCACCATCATGTTAAAAAATAAGGAAACCCCACCCTGGAACTTGTAATTAGTACAGCAATGGCTTATCTTTTATATGTTGCACTTTTGAGCCATATTTTTCAGCATGAACTGCCAGCATGAGAAAAATCATGACATATTCAACACTGACAGTAACAAAAATCAATTGATCAAATATGTAACTTGTGTGCATTATGAATACTTTGCTGCTGAAGAGAAAAATATAAAAACACACAGGAGAAGAAACAGTTCATTGTAGTTGGTCATAGGATATGATTTTACCAAGATTACGAAAAGGGCACATTAAGACCCGAGGGGCCTATAGGTGGTGTAATGTTTCAAAATCTGAGCGTCCTTTTCTATTCTGTGGGTTGGACTGGGATGGAACTTTAAGACAGGGCTCTGTCACTTTGCATTCCAGAAGGGGAGACATCATCACTCAAGCTGGCAGGGGTGCTGAGTCTGCTACTGGTGATGTACAGGAAGGGCAGAGATCATGCTGATCTCTGTGTGGGTGGGTAGCCATTCCAAGTCATGTGCTGTACTCACTTTGCATTTCCTTACTCGGCTTCCATTGGTTATTTGAGTTATTTAATTTACCTGGAAAGTGGACTGGATTAAAGACCGATTTTCAGCCATGCCTGAGGAAGTGGTAAACAACAGGAATACAACATTTTTCTCACACATGACAAACATAGTTAAAGTATAATAAAACATACAATATACAAGTGGTCTCATTACACTTATGTACAATATTTACAATATACAGTATATCCTGTTCAGGGTCAAGCTGCTGTTGTTACTGCAGCTGTTCTGTCACAAGCCTGTGTGTGTGTGTGTGTATGTGTGTGTGTGTGTGTGTGTGTGTGTGTGTGTGTGTGTGTGTGACAGGGAGCTCTTGACACTCTTGAGGATGGACCTTTTCTTAAATCTGTTGCAACAGTTCTTCCATTTCTAAGCCTAATCTATCCTTTGCAATTTCTAGTCCATAAGGTTGGCCACCTATGGGCACCCCCCTTCCCTTTCTTGACTATGCTATAGTGTCCTCTTTAATTTTCCTTTTCCTTCTCAGGTCCTCATACAGGGAGGTTATTGTGGTGACCTCCAAGTATATGTAAAACAGGTTGTGTTTATTGTTATTGTATTTAGTATGTAATAGCACTATGTCATAAAATACCTTGCTGTATATACCTTATGTTGATGAAACCTGTAAATCTTGAAAATACTATGGCACTAGGTGTTTTTGATACTGGTAAAAAGTACTAGGTGACTATTACAGAAATCAAGTTAGTTGTGCTGTTTAAAGTGCATGTAAACTGCTATAAACTGAACAAGTTTAAATGTCATGGTGATTTGCATATATCCCATGATGCATTGCATTGGAAGTAGGTATGATGTTGTATTTCTTTGAAACTTAATTTGTTGCCAATGCCCTTTGGGGTAACCTTTCTTTCAGTGATTCTGCATTGAGGTTCTTTGTCTATAGCTTTTTTTTTTCTTTTCTTTTTGGGCCCCTACTACCCAAGCAAACGGGGTCCACATGGGGTGGAGGCTGCATCTCAACTGATAAGCTGGATCAGAGATCAGTGTCAGTGGGTGCTGGCTAAGTTCACAGAAAGGACCTACATAGTCTGTTGCCGTGAACTGATGTACTGAAGAAGGAATATGGCATTGCAGAAGCTTATTTTCTGTATTTTGAATAAACATCACACAGAGATTGTGTGCTGAAGCTGAAGTTCGGGTGTCTGGTCTATCTGTTATCCCACAACCACTCCACAGTCTTCAGCTCCCGAAAAACAATGACAGTGCAGATCAGCAGCCCCCTGCAGTATAAAGGTGAGTGATGCCCACACAGCAGGTCCCCGAGCTGCCCGACTGCCTCTCACTGCTCTCTGTTACCTACCCAGCTATTGGCTTGAGTGAGTCTGCCTGGTGGTGAGAGAGGGGTCTGCAGAGTGGCAGGCACTTGGCAGGGATGAGTTTCCTGCCCTCCTGCTGGGTCCCATCCACCACCCATCTGGTAGTTTTAGACACTTTCCATTGATCTCTGTGTTTTATTACTTTGTTTTTCCCAGTCTGTGTACCAAATTAAGTAATACTGCATTGTAACTGTGATGTAGCTACATGCAACAGACAGGTAAATAAATTATTACCCCACTGCATGTCATTAATGATTACCTACCCCACAGTTACATTGAAACTGGCTCAATAAAGTGTGACCAAAGTTTAAATTGTTAACAGAAATTCCAAGTCCCCCCCCCACCAAAACAAAATTTGTATCTCTCATAGCACTGGTTAACGTTCAGAATTTTACAGTACTGCATGTAGATCTTCTTTTGGCGATTTAGACATTTAAAAAGATTTTTTCACATTGTTTGCTTCTTTGTCTCTTTGTCATATGCCCCCCAAACCTGCATACTATCTACGAGTTTTTGTTGCGACATATTTTTATCCTTTTCTGAATTATTGGGCAACCTTATGGGGCACCCCCATGGTGGTTTTAGAGTACTACTACTTCTCAGAACTGAACAGCTGTACAACAGGCATTGTATCAGAAGGAGGGCACTGAAAAAGAGAATTGTGTTTGGATGCAAATGAGAAAACTGAACTACAGGGATAAAATAATCTCATGATTCAATAACTATGCCAGTCTGCCTGCCTGCCTGCCTACCAAGAAGGAGTAGAAGTGCTCTGTTGTCATCATTCCTCTTTTTCCCCAACTTTCTTTTCTTCTTTGTGTTTGTTTGGTGTCTCTGTTCACAACTGTTGAACCATACTGAAACCCCAGCCTCCGCCCTTCTTGTTTTTATTGCTGTGATGGCAATTGTAAAAAATACAGGGAGAAGAAAAATCTGAGTCTGATGAGATTTTTAAGAGACACAAGAAAACAGGTAATGGATGTCTGATAAGGAAGTTAATGAGAAAATAAAAACTGAAAAAGAAAAGTTTTGCTTTTTCTCCCCCTTCTCCTTCCCCCATAAGCAAATTACTAGAAAAGACATGCGAAGAACCTGAGGCAGTGAGAAAAAGCACAGTATGATAGCCAGTTCAGTGCTTGTTTTGGACAGGAGCCTAAAGAAACTCTATTCCCTTTTGGAATACATTCAAGAGTCACTGCTTCTCTGACTCCTTATCTTGGACAGGAGCCCAAAGGAACTCCTTTCCCTTTTGGACTGTATACAGGAGTCTCTGCTTCTTTGACTCCTTACAGTACCTTGGGTAGGAGTCCAAAGAGTTTGGTTCCTTTTTGGAAAGTATGCAAGAGTCTCTGCTTCTCTGACTCCTTGGTATAAACAGCAGCTGAACTGTAGGGCAAATGTGTATCTTCTCATACAGATTTCTTGTGTAACCACCTGACAGCACGGGGACTAGGAAGTAGCACCTGGGGTTAGATTTAGCCACTAAATCAGCTGATGTGAAATGTAGCCACTATATTTTTGAAACATTTTATTTGCAGGTTATTTTAACAAAATTAGCTGCTGTATTATTCCTGTCAGCTGGTTCTGCAGATTTAGGTGTGTGTGTGTGTGTGTGGTGGTGGTGGTGGTGGGGGGGGGGGGGCTCACAGCTACACTCCCTGCTGAGTTGTTAGTGATTGAGAGCCATAGCACTTAGTTTGATCTCAAAGCTAGTGAGTGTAGCCTAGTTGTAGCATGCCACCAGGCTCATCCCATGACATTTACGTGATTGAACTTGTGCAATTGTTTTACATACTGTTAACGTAAACTTTTTGGATGGCCCCAGAGCTATTATTTCCTGCTTTTAATAATTTGTAATGGTACATTACCTTGGTACTCAGTGGCAATTTCTAGTTGTAAATTAAGGATTACATACTAGTGTTGACTTGCAGGGCAACTGTAACCTCTGAAGGCGGTTATGTTGCCAATATAATTAGGTGTATGGGATAGGGGCTGTTTGTAGGTCAACTTTGGGCAGTAGTGGTGTATTAATGTACAATAGCATGCCCACATTTAGAGACTGAGAGGTATCCTAGAATGCCTTTCATAAGGGGTGTAACAGAGCATGCAACAAACATTTTCAGCATTGACCAATGTGTGTTGCAAACTGCCTTTGTTTTCTATGCACATCATGCCAATTATATTAGGTCTTTAACAGATAAGTATGGAGGGTTTATGCCAAGGCAATATGTTGTAAAACACTTTCTTGGTTCTCTGTGGCTGCCAGTGATTACTTAAGCTAATGGCTCACATTTCTCCTCTGTTGTGAACAAGCAAGTTGACACTTAGTGTGCCCCCACACAGTTCAGAAGATATAATGCAGTGCAACCCCACTTTAACTCCACCAAGTCAATCTATCTCTGCGCCCCTACTGGGAGTCTGAATAAAGACCTGGGCATCTCCTGTTTGTAGTGTTTTAGTGAATGATATTGCTCACTGGGAGTCACCCCTTACAAAACATTTCTCCTCTAGCTGTCACCTCTTCCAGAATGTGACCAACCAGAGCACAGGCCTATAAATATCCACACAGTCCAGAAGTAGCAACATTCGTACTGTAGCTCTCCACAGCTTTACCTATCTTTGTTCAAAAACAGATTTACTTACAACTGCACTATGAATACAGATCTTCAGGGGCAAGGAGGGTAGCAGCAACATAGTCCAGCTTAGTAACACATGGTTCAGCCATTCAGTTGGGGTCCAAAGCTTAATGTATTCATGTTCCAAGCCCATAATCCACAGGAGCCAGAATTGATTTGGAGCAACATATAATACACATTACATGTCCTTCATTGCAGCTGCAAGGTAACAAGGGGTTGCCACTGGTTTTACCAATGCCCCAAAGCATATTTACACAAGCAAAATGGTCTCGTTTCTAACAAATATATTGAGGGATGTACCCTCCAAATTTAGTACAGAATTACACAGGCATGGGCACCAAACAAATGAAGTAGAAGGAGCTTGCAGCACAGTACCCCTGATCTTTAGGCAAACAGCTCCAGCATTTACTCCCTCATGGGAGCCTGAAAACTGATACAGAAGCTTCAGTTTACCTCCTGAACCATGGAGCATTTGTAAACAATCGTCATTAGGCAGTCTCCCTGAGGGTGAGTTGCCAACAGGCCCTTGTCGTCTTGCCTTTGGACCCTCACTAGAACCATATTTCTGAAGAACCACCTCAGAGGGAGCCAATGCAATACTGGACCTGGGACTCTTCCACTATTTCAGGCCTGAAGGTCCCCTTTAGTAAGCCACAGCTAAAGATGCTTTGCAGCATATGGGTTCCTAAGATCCTCAAGTTCTTCAGTGGGTCCTGGCTGCATCTCATCCAGAAACACAACCAGCTTAAACAGGACCAGGCCCCCCTACTTATACCCATCAAATGGGCAACTAGAAAGTCTGTGGAAATACTGTAATCAATGAGTACAAGATGTACTCAAGCAATTTACTAACTCCTTGCTGCAAGGTTTAAAAAATAGTAAACTGGAAAGAACATGGAGTTATGTTTTCTTTTCAGGCTGAATGTTAACCCTTAGTGCAGAAATTTGACAGTACTGGACTAGCATAGCCCTTGAGCACTGAGTAAACTCCCACATTTTGCATGGGGTTGGATTTAAGCAGAAAAGATTTGAAAAGAAGTATGGAGAAGAATGAAGAAATTAGGGTAAAATGAGAAGGATAACATAGCACCTCTCAGTAGCATAAGCACTTTAATAAAATATTGTACCTGTAGTGTGTGACCTACTGTATGTCTCTGGTGGGTGTCTTACCATCTCTAAACCCCAGAACCACTACTGCAGATGTAGGATCCCGTCTTCTGATAGTAGTGCCATTAGAAGACAGGATCCTACATCAACAGTAGCAATGCATTTCAAAGGGAGGGGGGGCTTGTATGGCATCCTTTAAGTTCTTGGGTTTGGAGGAATGGATCCACAATCTGGGTACCTTGAATAATGAAACAGAAATGAACAAAGAGTCTAACTGGACAGTTTGTTGGAGGATTACTAGTTTCCTTGACTGGTTGTAATTTTTTTAAGCCTGTGGCTATGATATTACAGTAATCGACATTCACACATATTTACAGCAGTGAAGTTGCCTAGAGTGCTTGGGAATTTGGAAACAAGTAGGATCAAATATGTTTATCACATTTAATTTCTTCCTTGGAAAAATTTTTTTGACCATTTAAAACTGCCTGTTTCTCTGTGACACCCTCACAAGACTGCCCCACAGCCTCTCACCAGTTTGACATATTTTGCCAGTGTTTTTAGAAAATGTCCATAAAGGGCATCAACAGTAATCATGAACATCAACCATTGTTCCTTATTTCCATTGGCTAATATAATGCCCAGGGTCACAGCATCCCTATGTCTAACCAATGATGTGCTCATGGGAGGTGGCCCTGAGCACAAGAGATAATGATTACAGTGCTAGTTTCTACCTGGCAGCAGAGTATATTGCAAGCATGAGAAGCTAGGCATGTGTGACAGCATGACAAGATAGATATAAACTGTAAAAATTGTCCAAACTCTATTTTTTCTTTCTTCCAGCCTATCCCTGACATCTCATATCCACTCTACCTTCTTCCAACAGCTCCCTCCACTCCTCTGAGTCCCACAGTTTCCCTGTTCCTGCTTGCCAAACATATTCTGGTTCTGACTCCCAGCTGTTGGAACAAACTTCACATTTACCTTTGCCTTTCCTCTTTTTATCCATCTCACAAATCCTCTCTGCTAATCTTTCTCTCCCCCTTCTGCTCTTGCCACTAACTTCTTATTCTTTACCATTATCCTCCCTTCCTCCCATTTGAGCCCTTGACAGCCATGTTTTGTTATTAATATGGTTTTATGATTTTTGCCTTGCCTGCTATGTACAGTCCACTGTTTTGGGCCTAGTATTGTACAGAAACTGATTCTGCCCTAGGGCTATATTGCTGTATGACATTTCCTAAATTGTACCGATTCAATTCCTGTACTTGTTTTCCTGATTCCTGTTATATATGTATTTGATTTTTATACTTTGCTGCCCTTTTCATTGTTATTCTGCATACTTTTTTCCCTCTCCCTCAGGTTGCACCTGGTAACAATGAGTGCCTTTCCCGATTGCTGAATTTCAAATGCAGCGTAACCCACAGCTATACCAGACATATTGGTGCAGGAGCGTGTTGTCTGGTATATCAGTGTCTGCTATAACTGCTGTCTGCTGGTCCATTTTCTGTGACTGTATTATATAGTGCTAGTGAGTGGGCACCAGTGGTATGTGGTATAGTGATTGTGGCTTATATTTTATGTTTCACTTGGCTTTTCTATTAAAGTATTTGTTTTTGTTTGTGGGTTGCTTCTTTTTTAACTTTTTCTTTGCTGTGATTTTGTAACTTTTTTGTGGTAGGTGCAAGGGGAAGTAAGAGGAAGTATCAGTGGTAGAGGGGTGGGCAATGGTATAAGGAAGTGGCAATGCTTCTTTTACTGTTGAGTGAAATACTTTCACTTTTTATTTATTCTTTTTTTGAGGAACTCAGTAATCAATGTCTGATGTGCTTTTCTCATCACACACTGTTCCCATATCTGGTTGGTGACAGTCAAGTTCTCCAATTTGGGCTCAGTATTGGCTCTTTGCTCCATGACTGTCTGAAGTGTAAAGAAAGTATTTCTGGAGATCCTGGGTCATCACAGCCTGATCCAGTTCTGTCTCCATGCTATCTTTATCCTCCTCTGACTCTACATCTCTGCCCATGTCAGTCCTGGTTTTCAATCTGACTGAGCACCTCCTTGATATCATTCATCTCTACTTGCAGGTCATGCTCACTCTCATCACCAATGTGACCAATTAAAAAAAACACTTTCGCTCATCCCTGCCGGAGCAGTCATCTCTTTGGTAACTGTCAGCTCCTCTACAGGCATTGTCCATAAAGCTGACCTTGGCAAAACAATGGACAATTGTCTCTTATGTTATGCTGTCCCACACCTGCTTTATAAGGTGGAAGACATCAAGAAGTGACATTTTCTTAATGTAGATGGTTGCAGTCTGCTCAGTGGAGGAATCAAGTATTTCAAGAACCCTGCCTCTCATTGCATGCATGTAGTGCCTCATTGCATGCATGTAGTGCCTCACTGCATGCATGTAGTGTCTCATTGCATGCATGTAGTGTCTCATTGCTTGCATGTAGTGCTTCTTACTGCATACATGTAGTGCCTCTTATTGCATGCATGTAATGCCTCTTAATGCATGCATGTAGTGTCTCTTGAAGAAACAAATAATTCCTGTTTCCCCATGGCAGCAGCAAGTTGGGATGCTTTCTGTAAAAGAAGGGGGCCACATATCATAGCCTCCCTACCCCAGGTGTTGATAAACCAATGCAATAAAGTATCTTCAGCACTGCCCTCTTTCCTACCACGTTGCTGCCCTGGATAGGCGTGCTGATGCCATTCAGTAAACAGTCTGCCTTTGCTCTTGAATGGATCATAAAGTGTTGATTAAGGAATCGCAAAGGGTAGTGCAAGTTCCCTAACACTTGTTCATGGTATTTTTACTTGATATCAAAGAGAGACCCAACTTTCTTAGCAAGTGTGAATGCTGACTGCTCACTAGAAACACCAGATGATGTGGCCACTGACATTTTGGCTTTAGTTCACTACACTAGACTACACAGTGTCAGGTTACAGCTGTGAGTACCAGCTTTTAAATCAGCAGAGAACAGCTGAGTGGACAGTGTCATTGGTGTCTGTGGACATGGGGGTGGGTGGAGCAGGCAAGGGAACAGGCGGAGATATTAAATGAGTACTTTGCCTCCATGTTCATGAGGGAGGGGGCTGGGAAACTTACAGAGAGGGAGCTGTTGGATTTAGAAGGGGCAGTGGGTAGGATTGCTGAAACACTACATAAAGAAAAGGCGAGTGGGAGTGTTACCTCAGGGGATCACAGCAGGATGGATCTGCTAAAGGGAGGGGAAGGAACACCAATGCCACAGGGTTATAACATCAGGATGGATCTGCTGAAAGGGGGGAGGGACAGATGATGCTATCTCCTTTGAACAGGTGTGGAAAGCCCTTAAAGCTCTTAAAAAGGAAAAATCTTCAGGGCTGGATGGCATACATCCCAGAGTGCTATGGGAAATGGTTGATGTACTGGTTGCACCCCTGGTGGGTCTCTTCAACATGTTGCTTGGGACAGGGTGGGTACCTAGGGATTGGAGGATGGCACATGTGGTGCCCATCCACAAAGGGGGATCAGGGAGGTGCCGGGTAATTATAGACCCATCAGCTTGACGTCGATGGTGGGTAACATGATGGATAGTATACCTAAGGAATGTTTGGGTGGGTTCTTGGAGGAGATGAGATTCCTGGATAGCCGTCAGCATGGGTTTGTGCCAGGTAGATCATGTCAAACTAACCTTGTGGAGTTCTATGAATGGGTAACATTGGAACTCGACAGGAGAAGACCTGTAGATGTACTGTTCATGGACTTCAGCAAGGCATTTGACTCAGTCCCTCACAATGGTCTACTGGAGAAGCTGAGGGGCATGGGGCAGGCCCATTGATGGTTAGATGGATCAGAAACTGGCTGGCTGGGTGCACTCAGAGAGTAGTGGTAGGAGGGGAGGTCTCGTCTCCTAGGGGGGTCATCAGTGGGGTACCACAGGGCTCGGTCCTGGGGCCAATTCTGTTTAATGCCTACATCTCTGATATCAGGGAGGGTATCGGGTGTCTAATGAGTCTTTCTGTGGATGATTCCAAGCTGGGTGCAGTGGTGGAGGAGAAGGAGGAGGGGAGGTTGGCCTTGCAAAGGGATCTGGAGACCCTGGATGGGTGGGCCAGCACTTGGAAATTAAAATGTAACTCCTCCAAGTGCAAGGTGTTACATCTTGGGCAGGAAAACCCCAAGCATGAGTACACACTGGGAGGGGATACATTGAAGGCCACAGCAGGGGAAAAAGATCTGGGGGTCCTGGTGGATGTAAATATGAATAATTCTGAGCAGTGCAGGCAGGTGACTGTAAAGGTAAATAGGATGTTGGGCTGCATCGCCAAGGGGATTACCTCAAGGAACAGGGAAGTTATTCTGCCACTGTACAATGGCCTAGTTAGACCACACCTTGAGTATGGTGTGCAGTACTGGAGGCTGCACCTGAGGGAGGGACATCCAGCTTCTGGAAAGGATTCAGAGGAGAGCAACCAAAATGATCAAGGGTCTAAGGGGGTTGATCTATGAGGCGAGATTAGAGGAGCCTGGGATGTTCTTGCTGGAGGAAAGGAGGGACCAGGGGGACATGATTGAGGTTTTCAAGTACCTCAAGGGAATAAATAGGGTAAATTGGGAGGGGATCTATAGGCTAAAGGAGGGTGGAATCACCAGAGGACAAAATTGGAAGCTCGAAAGAGGAATGATGAGGAGGAAATAAGGAGGAGGTATTTCACTGAGAGGGTTGTGGAATCATGGAATGTACTGCCTGGGGAGCTGGTTCAGGCTGCTATGGTGGTGGAGTTCAAGAGAGGCTGGGACAGGTATAGAAAGGGGAGGAAGCAGAGGTTGGCTTGCCCCAAGGGGCTGGATTGGAGGACAGTAGATACAGGGATACAATAAGGGGGAATGGCTTTGGTACCCACCCAGGGTTCTGAGGCTCAAGCAGACTTGACAGACCGTAAGGCCTAATCTGTTGGCAACTAGTACGTTAGTGTCATCAGCACTAGCAGAGTCAGATCAGCCTCACATTTCAAACAGTGTGTGATTTTGACATGCTGAAGAAGAGATGTAAAATTAAGTGACATTAAGAGAATGAGGTGAGAAAATCACTTTACAGGTGTTCACTATACAGTGGTTGCTCAGTTCATTTTAACTGCATATTTTAACAAGGGAGGTATAATATTTGGCAGACTGGATTGGTCTGCTATAAGCAATTGTCTGGTATGAGTGGGCCAGACTGGAAAGAAAGGAATGAAGGAAGGAAGGAGAGAGAGAGAGAGAAAGAAAGAAAGAAAGAAAGAAAGAAAGAAAGAAAGAAAGAAAGAAAGAAAGAAAGAAATACTTCAACGACAGAGCTGTAAAAGAAGATTTTTTAAATTAATTAATTGCATGTATTTTTATAAGCTGGAAGAGCATTTTGCCTTTTACTTTGTGACTTTATAGTTTAGAACCCTTGAAAATGCCAAGAAGTAGATATGGTTGATACAGTTAGAGAACTTTCAAACTCATATGTGAGTCTTTCACAAAACAATTTGTTTTTTTAGTGGAAATTAGGGATAGTATGAAACAAATACAATATACCAAATGTTATCTACTGTACACTGTACTGAAGACATTCTGTGTGTATTAAGTTTAAAGAGAAGATAGAAATATGGCAGTACTGAGTTTTATAATGGATCTAAACTTAAAATCTGTATATGTGTTCTTTTAAAGATCATCAGGCAGTAATACTAAAAATTTGTGATCAGAAGCAGTCATAAACCTGATGATACTGTGACTAAAGTTATTTATGCAGTACTGTGATTCATAAAAAAATGGATTTTCATTGTAGTAAGGTTTTTGTGTGAGGTTAATGCACTATTGTGGCAGACAGAGATCTTTTTTTTGGTAAATATTTTATTACAGAAACACTTCTCTGAAGAAGCCCTGATTTTGAAGAAATGTTGGGGCTTTGTGAATATAAAATAAATGAAAAAAATTCAAATGTGACTTTGAAGTGGGCTTTTTTGAAAAGCAATGTGAGACGTTCCATTTGTATGTAACTGATAATAGGGAAATGTAGCCAGGACAAAATGAAGAAAGTTAATAAATCAGTGAGGAAGGAAAAAGTAAAAGCAGAGCTCAGGAATCAGGATTGTCAAGAGGATACTGTGGACAAGGCATTCTTCAGATACATAAGGGAGAAAGGAAGATAAAGGAGGGCAAACAACTACTGAAAGGAGGGTCTAAGTGGAGGAGGGTGAAAGTTAGGAGGATCTGTTTTCAGCTCAATGTTTGTGGTAGAAGGGGAGCCACTTCAGGAATGGAGCATAAAATTTAAGGGGGCACATTTGCAGAAGTTGGAGGTGGGGGTACGCATGGTGAAAAGGGTGCTGAAGAGGTTAACATGGCTAAAGGCGAACAATTCTCCATGCCTGACTGGGTCACAGCCTAGGGTACTGAAGGAGGTGGAGCATTCACTGCTACACCCCTGGCTGACTTGCTGCTTTCTGGAGACAGGGATACAAGAGTGGGGACAGGGATGTCCCTGGAAATTACAGACTGGCCTGTATAGTCTGGAAACTGTTCTAGACTCTTATTAAGAAGCAGATAATAAATTTCCTAGATGCTAATGGTTTTTGATACAAGAAGCAGCATGGATTTCTAAAGGGAACGTTGTGTCAGATGAACCTGACTTCTTAAACTCAGTGTCTCAGGCAATGAATAAAGGTCATGTAGTGGACACCCTACTTCAGGACTCTAGTCAGGCATTTGATTCAATGACACACAGAAGACTTGACAGGAGGGTAGGGGACTTAGGGGTGGAGCACAGACTGAACAGGTGACTAGGCAACTGACTGGGGGGTAGGACTCAAAGGGTGGTGTTAAACAGGAAGTACTTAAGGATTGGGGAGGTGACAAGGGAGGTCCCTCGAAGATTGGTCCAGCTACTGATGCTCTTTAATATGTTTATCTGTGACATTTGGGAGGGTATGCAGGGGGAAATGTGTTTCTTTGCAGATGAGACTAAACTCCTTTGAAGAGTGAAGAGGAAATAAAGGACCTAAAGAGACATTTGGAAAAGTTGGAGAACTGGCCAAGAATCTGTCAGTTAAAGTTGAATGCTAAGTGGTGCAAGGTTGTACATATGTAAAAGAAGCCCTGAAATGGATTAATGAATGGGTGGCATAAGGATGGACCAGGCCTCAGAGGAAAGACACAAATATCATACATTCATTCCACAGTTCAGTGATTCACTGAACTATGGAATTAATATATGAAACGCGGAATAATGTATTAAACTGCTGAAAGAAATTCTGCAGAACTGAACTCTGACAGTGATCAGTTCTGCTAAATTTTGTTTCGCAGTTTAATACATTAATCTACAGTTCACACATTTATTTCACCTTTCTAAGTTGGAATTTCCACGAAAGTTGCCAAAATAATTTCTGAACTTTTGCAAAAGCCAAAGGCCAACTTTCATGCAAATTTTGCCAGTGGAAGTTTTTTTTTCGCACAGCTCTAGTGGGCTTTATTAACTAGAAAGTCCATTTTGCTTCATTTAGGGCGGTTAACAGAAATAAGTGGCTCTCATCAGACTGTTAAGCCTGTTAAGAGGATGTGCTTTTGTAAAAAGTGAATGATTTAATCATACAGTCATAAGTTTAGTTTTTCATTAAATTTTTTTTTTTACCCGGCATATTGTTTTGGAGCCACAAGAATGATTTGCATGTTTTGCAGTGTGATCCTATTACACTCTCTGTATACAAGTACAGGCATGAGGAGTTTTATGTATAATGATTTAAATAGAACCTCATCTTGCTTTTAGAAATCACTGATTGACCATGACTATACAGCTAAAATACCATGTTCTACCTAAATGGAAAAAGTATCATGCACTGATCTGCTTCTCTGCATTCTCCTTTAAACCAGGTGGGGAAGAAGGAAGAATTGAACAGGACAAACCAGATTCAAGAAAGCAGGAAGGAGGTACAAGAAAGGAGAAGAAGAATACACAGAGCAACAGGACAATTCTGGTTGTGGGAGACTCTGTGTTGCGAGGAGTGGAGGCACCGTCCATCAGTGCAAAGGGAGCTGAAATAATGGTGAAATGCATACCAGGAGCAACTGCAAGGAAAGATAAGGACAGAGTAGGATGGCTGGTGAGAAGAGATCAGGATTTCGCAGGGATCATTGTTCACCTTGGGACAAATGACA
The DNA here is from genome assembly GCA_016271365.2 of Neoceratodus forsteri. Taxonomy (NCBI): domain Eukaryota; kingdom Metazoa; phylum Chordata; order Ceratodontiformes; family Ceratodontidae; genus Neoceratodus; species Neoceratodus forsteri. The sequence continues at coordinate 609,413,923 of CM028133.1, forward strand.
TAGCAAATAGGACTGTGGAAGAAGCCAAGACAGACAGAAAGATCCTAGGGGAAAGCCTAAAGGAGTATGCAACACACCTGGCCTTCTTGGAGGCGTTGCCAGTTTGGAGGAAGGGTGGAAGTGAGGACAAGATCAGGAACAAAGAGATCAGGGAATTCAACCAGTGGCTCCAGGGTTGGTACGTAGATAATGGGATGCACTACATTAGAGACTGGGGGACCTTCTGGGACAGGAAGCTCTTCAAGCATGATGGTCTGCATCTCACCGTAGAAGGAGCGAGAGCTCTAAGGCAGAAGTTGGAGGTCTTCATGGAGGGTTTAAACTGGGAGGTCTCCAGCACAGAGAAGAAGACCCAAATAAGGATGCAGCAGAAACATACGAAGGGAAGGGGATCAGCGAATGGAAGGGAACCCCCCCAACATTGGACTAAAGTCCATTTTGCTCCATTTAGGGCGGTTAACAGAAATAAGTGGCCCTCATCAGACTGTTAAGCCTGCTAAGAGGATGTGCTTTTGTAAAAAGTGAATGATTTAATCATACAATCATAAGGGAGGTCATAATTCCGCTATACAAGACACTAGTGAGGCCCCACCTGGAGTACAGTGTACAGTTCTGGAGACCATACCTACGTAAGGACATAGACAGGGTAGAGAAGGTTCAGAGGAGGGCAACAAAGATGGTGCATGGATTGCATCACAAGTCCTATGAAGACAGGTTGAAGGAACTGAACATGTACTCCTGGAGGAGAGGAGGGAGAGGGATATGATAGAGACATACAAGTATCTTACAGGGAGGAACAGGGTGCAGGAAAACACTATTTTAAGTGAAAAGATGTTCCAGGACCAGAGGGCATGGGATGAAGTTGGAGGGGACGATTCAGAGGAAACATGAGAAAGAATTTCTTCACAGAACGGTGGTGGACAAGTGGAACACCTGCCAGAGGAAGTGGTGGGGCTGAAACAATCACTGGATTTAAGAATGCATGGGATAGACATAAAGGAATTCTAGAGGTCAGGGGTAAGGGGCAACAGACTTCTAGGAAAACAAACTGAACTTACAAGCTCAAATGGGCAGACTGGGTGGGCCATAGGCCCTTATCTGCCGACACTGTCTATGTATCTATGTAAAGAAAACAGACATGGCCATGAGCAAGGAGTGGCCATAGGTAAAAAAGGAGAGACCTCTTGTAAAGTACAGGAGGAGCAGACACAGAATAAGGGGGACAGTACTGGAGTTATAGCAGAGGGGGGAGGCCATGACTGGAAGGCTATGTGCACTAATGCACGCAGTCTGGGTATCAAAATCCCCAAACTTGTGGCATTAATGGCCTCCAAGGACCAGGATATCATGGCAGTCACAGAGACATGCTGCAATAGCAACCATGCCTGGGAGCTAGGCATTCCAGGGTACGTGCTGCACAGACAGGACAGGGAAGGAATGAAGGGGAGAGGGGTGGCATCGTATGTCAGGAAAGGGATAAAAGTGACAGTCCCACAAGACAAGGGGGGAAAAGCAGAGGCACTGTGGGTAACCCTGGAAGTGGGAAGGGGAACAGTACTTAGAACAGGAGTGATATACAGGCCCCAAGGGCAAGCAAGGAATGTAGACAGATAATTGCTGTAGACTATAGAGATCATGGCAACAAAGGGTGAATTGCTGCTGATGGGTGACTTCATCTCGTCAGTTGTGGACTGGAGCATCCCGGTGGCAGCCTCAGCCAGGAGTAAGGTATTTCTGCAATCCCTGCAAGAGGCAGGTCTCATACAGCTAGTGAGGGAGCCTACGAGGGAGAATGCAATTCTGGATCTTGTCCTAGGCAATGGGGACAGGATAAAGGAAGTCACAGTGGGGGAGACCCTAGGGACTAGTGATCATCGAGCTGTGGGATTCACCATAAGGACATCACAGGAGGCTAGGCACACAAGGACTAGAATCCTGGATTTCAGGAGGACAGATTTCGGTAAGATGAAGGATGAATTTGGGAAGGCTATGCAGGGATATAATGACATAAGGGGAGTAATGGAACAGTGGAATAAGATAAGGGAAGGGAATCCCTGCACCTGGTAGCAAACCATTGTGCCAGGCCCTGCAGCCAGAGCAAAAGAAAGAGGAAACCACTGTGGTTCTCAATGGGTGTAGCAGAGCTAGTAAGAGGAAAAAAGATGGCATTTCTGAGGTACTAGTTAACACAAAGCAAGGAAGTCAGGCAAGAATACTTGGAAAAACTAAAGAAAGTGAACAAGGCAGTAAGGGCAGCAAAGGCTGAAACTGAGAAAAAGCTAGCTAAATCAGTGAAGGAAAGAGGGAAGACATTCTTTAGGTATATTAGCGAGAGAAGGAGGACAGGGGGAGGGATTGCGAGACTTAGGGAGGGGAGAGAGGCAGGGTAGTGGAGAAAAACATTGACAAGGCAACCATCCTCAACAAATACTTCTGCTCTGTATTCACAGAAGAAGACAATGGGGATAGTCCCCCATTAATGGAGAAGGGCAAACAGGGAGAAGGGGTGGACATTAGACCATTTGCAGAGGACAGAGTAAAAAGAGCACTGGAACAGCTTAGGGTGGCTAAAACTATGGGGCCTGATGGGATACACCTGAGGATCCTAACGGAGCTCTGGGAGGAACTGGCTAAACCTCTGGCTAAGCTGTTCAGTCTATCACTAGAAACAGGCGTGGTTATGGAGGAGTGGAGGAGGGCACAAGTTGTACCTGTGCACAAAAGTGGTAGCAAGAAGGAGGCAGAAAACAACCACCCAATCAGTTTGACTTCGATAGTAGGTAAAATGATGGAAACCCTACTTAAGGAAAGGCTAGTGGACTACCTAGAGACAAGGGGGCTGCTGGACCCCAGGCAACAAGGATTCACAGCAGGGAGGTCATGTCAGACAAACTTGATTGATTTCTTCGAGTGGGTGACAAAGGAAATAGACCAGGGCACAGCAGTCGATGTGGCCTATGTGGACTTCAGGAAGGCCTTTGACACAGTTCCACACAGGAGACTAATCTACAAGCTGGCAAATCTGGGGGTGGGGACAGAGGTGGTCATGTGGGTTAGAAACTGGTTGAGTAATAGAACACAAAGAGTGGTGGTAAATTGGGTTAGCTCACAGGAGGGACAAGTGGTGTACCCCAGGGATCAGTGCTGGGACCAGTGCTCTTCAATGTCTTCATAAGCAATATTTCAGAGGGCCTAGAAGGTAGGGTTAACCTGTTCATGGATGATACAAAGCTATGTAACAGGGTAGCTACACAAGAAGGTATAGAAAAAATGAGGAGGGATCTAAAGAGGCTATAAAACTGATCCAAGGAATGGCAGTTGGGTTTCAATGCAAAAAGTGCAAGATTATGCACCTAGGGAGACAGAATCCTAGGGCTGAGTATGAACTACACAGGGTAACACTGGAGGCCACAACAGAGGAAAGGGATCTAGGGGTAGTCATAGAAGACAACCTCAAAGTGGCTAAATAGTGTGACAAAGCAGTTGGAAAGGCTAACAGAATGCTTGGGTGCATAGGGAGAGTTAGAACAAGTAGAAGGAGAGAAGTGGTGGTACTGTTGTACAACTCCAGGTAAGGCCTCATCTGGAGTACTGTGTTCAGTTCTGGAGGCCCTATCTCCAAAAATACATAGCCAGGGTGGAGACAGTACAGAGGAGGGCAACAAAAATGGTGCCTGGGATGTAGCACAAGTAGTTTGAGGAGGGACTCGGAGCTCTAAATATGTACTCCCTGGAGGAAAGGCGAGAGGGGGGGACATGATAGAGACCTTCAAATATCTAAAAGGGATCAACAGGGTACCAGAGGGGAGCATCTTTCACATGAAGAGAAATAGCAGAACAAGGTGGCACAGCATGAGACTAAAAGGTGGAAAACTTAGAGGGAACTTGAGGAAATCCTACTTCACTGAAAGGGTGGTGGTGAGATGGAACAATCTCCCCCAGGAAGTGGTGGGGGTGGCCACAGTTCAAGGATTCAAGAATGTGTGGGATAGGCATATGGGAATTCTCAAGCTAGGGTGAAGGGGGGTGCTTGTAGCATCTTGGGTACCTTAAGCATTAGAAAGAGGGATAGGGCAGACTGGATGGGCCACAAGGTCCTTATCTGCTGAAAACATCTATGTATCTAAACAAAACCAATCCTTTACTTACACAAGCAAAACATACTTACTGCCTTATATTCTTATAGACACCTGCACATAAGGAAGGAGGCGCAGTTGCATTAAGTGGGTAGGCCATCCTATGTTTGGCACAGTGCCAGTTGCCTGCAGGTGCCTATAAGAATATGAAACTATAAGTTTGTTTCCTTTGTGTAAGTAAAGAACCTGTTTTACTGAGTGGAGCATGCAGTTGTTTCTTCTTGTCAGGTACTATATATAAAAAATAATTACCATGCTACTGCACAGAATGGCATGGTTTTGGCACCAAGGGATTCTTGTGACATCATAGAAAAAAACAGCCTAAAGATTGAGGGGTTTTTAAATGTCACAAGAACCCCAAGTTCTTAGAAACATAAAAAATTAGACAATGATGACAGAAAAACACAAATGGTCCATCCAGTCTACCTGCAGTTCCCTATCAAACCCCGGGATCTAGTCCATATGGTTACCAGCCCTCAATAGCAACCTACTGTTCCCCTCCCTACTAGTAACCCCCATAAGTAACCACTATACCCTTCACTCTGTCCCAGCCATGCGTCAAATCATTTATGGGTTTGGCGCCCACCACCTCGGCTATCAGACTGGATCATGGTTCTACCAACCTTTCTGTGAAATAAAACATCCTCTTATCCCTCTTGAACCTCCCGCCCATGATTTTCCACTCATGCCCCATATCCTTGAACTGATACATATGCTACATAGCTTCTTGCAGTTCAGCATGTTTATTCCTTTCAGGAACAGGAAGTTGAAGGTCTCTATCATAATACTCCTCTCTTGTCTGGTCTCCAATGAGTGCAGGTTCAGTGCCTGGAGCCGATCCTCATAAGATCTGTTCTGCTGGCCCTGAATCATCCTAGACACCCTTTGTTGCACTGTCTCTAGCCTGTCCTTATCTTTCCTGAGATAAGGACTCCAGAACTGGGCATAGTACTCCAGGTGTGGCCTCACCAATGATCTATAAAGAGGTAATAATACATTTTTCCTTTACTTCTAATGCCCCACCTGATACATCTCAGAATCCTATTTGCCTTACTATAGACCTTGTTGTACTGGCATGCTTGTTTCAGGGGAATTATTACTGATGACACCTAGGTCCCTTTCCTCAGCTGTAGTGCTCAGCTTTACCTATCCCACCCAGTACTCTGTCCTAGAGTTCTTGTTCCCTAGGTGCCACACCTTGCACTTCTTGCATTGAATTTCAACTGTCAAACCTTAGACCACCCATGTAGTCTTTGCAGGTCACTTTGCATCTTCCTAATTCTTATGTTATCTTTTTTTTCATTAATTGTTTATCCTCTCTGAATGTCTGCATGGCTGCTCAGTCCCTGTCCCACTCCTGCACCACTGGCATCTGCCTCCCCTGAGACTCACTTTGATTCAGTCCCTATGGATTATCCTTCCATGACAGGGTGGAGAGGGGGAGGGCCATCCTCCACTTCTTGGTACTCATCCAACTTGTCAAGGTGTCTGGGTGATGGTGTGGGTCTGCAACAAGTGATCAGGGCTTCATGTAGCCCAAACTCCATTTTCCACCAGATTTCTTCCCACACTCCACCATAACTGATGTGAAGCATGCATGTGGAGGCACACACACATCATCAGGCTGCAGCCCACCCTTCCGTGCAGTCCCAATCTGTACTACCACCAGCCCTCCAGCTGATGGTAGTCAGGGATCAGACATGCAAACTCACCCTCCCTGAGAGGACAGCAGTTTTCTGGGTGCTCAATCCTGCCCCCCTCAAGCTGTCACCAGCAAGCCTAGTCCACTTCTGAACTTGGGTCATTGGCACAGTGAGAGGTGTGACGCCAGTGCCTCCACCTTAAGTGCCACCAGGCTGGCATCTCATCACTATCTACCATCCCACAGAGCTAAGTATCACCTGTGAAGAGACACAGCTTGACCCAAATTAATTCTTCAATATTGCTGATGAACATACTGAAGAGGACAGAACCTATGACGGATCCCTGTGGCATCCCACGACTGACCTCCCTCTGTTCTGATTTGACACCTTTAATCACAACTGTCTGCTGCCTCTCCTTCATTTTTCTACCCATCATGATCATATGGCCCTTCTAGCACCAAGATCCTCCATTTTCTTTAGCAATTTTCTGTGAGGTACCGAGTTGAAAGCCTTGCTGAAGTCGAAGAGGAGCAAATCCACATCATGGCCCCTGTCCAATACCTTCATCACCAGTTAAAGAAAACTGTCAGACTGGTCTGACAAAATCTCCCATGCTGTATACTATCCTGGAGACCATTGCTCTTTAGGTAGTCCATGAGGTCCTCTTTGACCAGTAACTCCATCCATCAGTTTACCCACAACAAAGTTAAGAATAATAAGTCTGTAGTTCCCCACTTGCTCCTTGTCTCTCCCCTGTAAGGAGTGGAACGATGTCCACTGCCCTTCAGTCTTTCAGATCTACCCCTATCTGTAATGAGCTATTGAATAGCCCTACCATGTGCTCAGCCAGTTCCATTGCCAGTTCCTTGAATATCCTTGGATGTAACCCATCAGGTCTCAGGGCCTTATTTATCTTTAGGGCTGCTAGCCCCTTCTAGACTCTTCTGCTGGTAAATACTGGTTGCCTCATCTTCATGACCCCCATTATGGCCACTTTGATGACGCTCTTTGTCATGGGTTCACTGCCTTCCCTTATAAATTCAGAGCAAAAGTAATTATTAAAGATGACTGCTTTTTGCACATTCTCCTCTATTACCCTACTTCCCACAGATAACCTAACATTTCCCCTCCTTTCTTTTTCCTCTGATAAACCTGAAGAACTGCTTTACCCCATGCTTGACCAAAGCAAGTCACTTAACTTCCTTGTGCTTCCAGATCACACCTGGAAACAAGCTCCGGCTTAGTGTGCTTTTCCAATTTAAACAATTTCCCCTTTCCTTTCCCCCTTCCCCATTTTCCAGTGACCCCCTGTGTAATACGCAGCTCAGTGCCTGCTTTTGCCTCCCTGACCACCCTCTTTGCTTCCTTGGATCTCATTTAGTGTTCTCCCTGTTCTTCCTCCACCTGAATTTCCTGGTACCTGGTGAAGGCCATTTTATTGGCCCTTACTGCTTCCCTGATGATACTGGTCCCTTGTACCTGTTTCTTTTGTTTATCTTTCTCATGCATAACCAAGATATCTGAAGAATGGCCCCCTTAATTACCCCATTTCTCCTCCACTCCTCCTATGCTGTTAACCCCTATTAACTTGTTCCTGACTGAGTCCCTTATGCTTTAGAAGTCCACCTTCTAAAGGCTGGCTCAAACCAAATAGAGTTATGGTTGCTGGACCCTAGTGGCTTCCCTACTCACACACCTACCACCTCCAAGTTGGTAAGCACCAGGTCGAGAATGGCTGCCTGCCTGGTGGGTTCCTTAACCAGCTGCACCAGCAGACAGTCCTGGAATGTACAGTATCCAGCAGGGCCTGACATTTGGTGCTCCTGACAGCTAGAACATCCAAATCAATGTCCAGCATGTTTAGATCACCCACCACCACTATCTTCCCCTTTCTCACTACCAATCCTGCTTCATATTCAAGCTCCATATCCCTCTCTTCTCCTTGTCCTGGCAGTCTATAGATCACCCCAAGCGCAGTTTCTTTCCCAAGGCAGCTGTTAGCTGCACCCACAGTGACTCTGTCTCCCAACTACTGCCCCTGATGTTTCTGTTTTTCACTCCACAGCCTCAATGCCTTCACTGACAAATAAGTCTATGCCCCATTAACCCTTTCCTCTATCTTTCCTAAACATTGTGTAGCCAGGGACTGTCATGTCCCAGTCATTATTTTCTGAGGCCCAGGTTTCTGTGATGGCTACAAGGTCCAGTTCAGTGTCTGCTGCCATTGCCTGGAGCTCGCTAATTTTATTACTTAGACTTCTGGGATTAAGGCAGACTCTCTTCCATCTAACGCCTGATCCTCTTTTGCTTTTTTACTTGTCTTTCTCCCTTGTTCTTTCCTAGTTCTTAACTTCTTGTTTTTCGACTTGATTACAGGCTTTGTAAACCCTCCTTCCCTCCTTTGTCCCTTCCCCTAGCCCAGACTGAACTTCAACCTTATTTTTTCACTGTGCTACTACTAGCCCCCAGATTAGGGATACAGTAGTTCTAGCTAGGTTCCCTTTACTCTCTCCTGTTACTATGGTTCCTGCAATCTCAGTCCCCCCATACTCAAATTAACTGTTCAGTGAAGATATCAATCTTCTTCCCCAATGCACTGGCCCCCTCTCTTGTCAGTTGAAAACCGTTAACCCTAAAGATCCTCCTGTCACACAAGTCCCCCCAGTCTCACACAAAGTGTTATCCCATCTCCTGATACCATCCTTCTAACCACCCATTAAATTCCTCAATCTCATCCCTCCTTATTCTATTTTTCAGCCCTACCTACTTCAGAGAGGAGAAGCCTCTGAAAAAGCCAGGGAGGCCAAGCATGCCTTCAATCTGTTCACCAGTCAGCAAATGTTCTGTCTCATCATCTACACAAGCTAGTTCACCCAGTCATTGGCACACAAGTGTACCAGCACCCCCAGCTCCACCCCTCCCCACCATCGTCCCTATACTGTCTATATCCCAAATGATTGATTCACCAGGAAGGCACATGACCACCCCCTCCCATCCAGCTCCCCTTTGACTATGCTCTCTACCCCCCAGAAAATGTGTTGTCTGAGAGAATTATAGACCTATCAGCCTTACCTCCTTTGTCTGTAAGATTCTGGAATGTCTCATAAAAGACATTATTACACCTGTATTATATAGCAATGACACAGAGCAACATGGATTTAAGCAGGGTAGTATATGTCTGTCCAATATAATGTGCTTTTATGAAAATATAAGGTCTCAGTTGGACAAAAAAATACCCTGCGATATCGTATTCATTGATTTTAGTAAGGCTTTTGATATAATGTCACATTAGGCGCGGATATAAAAATTAAATCATTTTCAAATCAACAAAAATTGGATTGGTAACTGGTTGTCGGGGAGAACAGAAAGGGTTGTGATAAAAGGTCAACTATCCAAAGTGGGGAATGTCACTAGCGGGGTGCCCCAGGGCTCAGTTCTGGGCCACATTCTTTCTCAAGCATTTATAGCAGATATGACTAAACAGACCTTATCCACTACTGTTAAGTACACAGATGATGTCAAGATTGGGGGCCCTTGTTTAACTGCCGAACAGGTCCAAGTTCTTCAGAGAGATTTAGATATAATATATGCATGGGTGGACAATTGGGATATGAGGCTGAATACAACTAAATGTAAAGTCATGCACTTGGGCAGACAAAACCCTAATGTTTCATATGTCTTGGGAGGATTTCCACTGGTGACATCATGTGAGGAAAGGGACTTGGGAATCCTTATAACAAATGATTTAGACAGCACTAAACAGGTTAACGAGGCAATAAATAAAACAAATAAAGTGGTTTGGTCTATTAGGCAAAATTTTCAATCCAAGGATGCAAAAGTCTTAATGCCTTTGCTCACGGCCTATGCTAGACCTCATTTGGATTTTGCCTCCCAACTATGGTACCCTTATATGAAATCAAACTGCAGGCATCTGGAGAGAGTGCAGCATAACTACACTAAACATACTCACGGCTTATATGATCTGCCATATGAGAACAGATTACAATCCCTAAATCTGATGTCACTTGAGACACATCACTTAAGGGGGGATTTACTACTCCTGTATGATATTAAGGATTACCCATATTGAATGACAGAACTTGAGCTGGAATTTAAGAATAATATTTATGACACCAGAGGTCATCCATTACAAATAGCTGGTAAACGGTTTAATTCCACTAGGAGAAAGTATTTCTTCACCCTTAAAGAGGTGAACCCATGGAATAAGTTACCAGAGGAAATAGTCATTAGTAAAACCAAGGTTGAATTTAAAATATGCCTAGATAACTTTATACTTGCAGGAGACAACTTGCAGTATTATTTAGCATAATACTATAGCAGCATATATGGGCAAAACCTATCTTCTCGCTCCTTGCCTTCCTTAGTATGATCCTTAGTATTGGTTGGGAATCAAATGCAGGTCAGCTGCTTGGAAGACAGCTGCAGTATGCTAACCTCTAAACTAGTGTGCTCTGACCATGTCACTTAGCGCTGTACAATGTTTTTATTTATTTTTTTAATAATAGAAGGATTAAGTTGTTCAGCAATATTTAATTAAAAAAATGTTAAACATTTTCAAAGGTCAATCCCCATGTCACCCATTGGGAAATGTATTGTATGATTGTGTAGGGTGTGCTGATTGTGGACAGCTATTCTTTGAACATTTAAAAAAAGTAATTCTGTATGGCTGCACAGACAAAACAACTTTTTAAAACCATGACTAATATGAGAGCATCATGTTTTCTGACATATCAGACTATTCAAAATCTGAACTTGACACAGTCAGAAGAATTGTGTTTAAAAGATCTTGGGCCAGATTTTCAAAAGTGTCCGACACAGATAAAGTGATATGCTCCATCCGTGATCAAATCTGAATTTGTTCCCACAGTTATGTCACTATTACAGTACACCTAGCATCAAGTTATGCATCCAAAATTAACATTTTCAACAACCTACATCCCCAAATAGATACCCGTTAAACAGTCATCTTATTGTCGATGCACACAAATTTGGCCAAATGGATGAAAATGTTAGCATCTAAAAGCAGCTCTACCAAGTTCAGAAGGATGCAGATGCAAGTTTACTATTGACAACTGGTGATAGTGTAACCCAGACAGATCCCTTTGAAAATCCTGCCCTTTATAATTTATAGTGCTTATTTACATTCATAGGTAAATGTTATAGCTCTGGGTAAATCCATTGTGGGCGGTGTAGATAACCTGGCATGAACACCACATTGGCCTGTTTACATTCTGGGAAAAATGTTTATTTCTTAGAATTACCTAAAGCCATGATCTGCATGTGTCTTACTTCATAAGTGTACTGTATAATTTATTTAAGGGTCGAGTATGTATATGTATGATTTTATTAGTGTTGTATACGACTTTTTCTTTTAATATTTTGCATTGATGCTGTAAAGATCAAAAGTCAAATTATAAACTTTTATGATGATGATACAGAATTTGTTGAAAAAAATAAAATAAAATTAATAAAATTGACAAAATCATATATTTTCAATCAATTCATGTGAAGGCTTGACTATCCTCTTTGGGTAGCATCTTTCCACTTCTTGTCCTTCTGGAATTTTCTGGTTCTGTCTCAAAAGTCTAAGGTCTACATAGGTTATATAAGTGCGACCTAGTACTAATGCTGTTTTAGACTGTACTACTTTGAAATGAGATGACTCATGAACAATCTCATTGCTATTTCTTTTTGAAATCTCCACGGTACCTTTCACATTAATGAGTTTATTTCATGATTAAATGCCAAAAGATTTGATCCACAAAGGTCTAAAGAGTCCATTTAGATCCACATAGAGATGCAAAGACTGGCTACAGGTGTGCTGAGGTAATACTCTGTACATGTGAAGACTATGGCACATCCTCAGATCCCATTGCATTTCACACAGAGGCCCAACCCAACCCAATCTGTGCCACTACATGTGTGGTCAGGCTTGGGGGTGGGGAAGTGCATCCACGTGAACTGAAAAGGGGTATCCAGTGAACAAGGCAACCAAAATTGGATGTCTACAAAAATAGCGACTCAATTACAGTGCCTGTGTTCAAGGTTACCAAGCAGGGGGTGTCCAGATACTGGGGTGGGCAAAATACTGTGATGGGAAGTAGCGGGTATGTGCGCAGGGGGGAGAGGAAAGGGAGGGATGGTATATGGGAGGGGGTGTGGCAGGCAGCTGCCGAGCTGCTCTGCTAGCATGGTGGGGAGGGTGGTTGGCTGGGAGGCTCAGGGTACAGGGTTTGGGTCTGGCGCAGTGTTGTTGATTTTTTTTGGCGGGAGGCATCTTTATATTTTTTAAGTCCCCCCCCGACATACACCCCCCTGGAGTTGAGATTCCATAAGTAGGAGGGTACGGGGGGGGCACAGCTCCCTGCATTAAAGATGAGACCCATAGGTCTTTGGCACTGTTTTTGTCTGTGCTGTGAGTCTGCATTGCCGAAATTCATTTTTGGCAATGTACGCTTGCTATAATGGCGATTGCTATTCTACAGTCGCTGTTATGACATGGAACCCTAAAAAGGTTTAGTGAACCAGGGAGGATGTGTGGCAGGTACACTATTATGAGACAGAGGGGGCAGCTGTAACACCTGTCAGTCCATGAGAAATGACTACCCATGCTACCCAAGCCTTCTCAAGCTCTGATGGTGTGGGGGGCTGGGGGCAATCTGCAGAGCATACAGTATATATTGATTTTTATTTTTAAACATTGTTACCTTTTAGCACACTGCTGGACATCTGTTGGATGCCCACTTTCCAGTGCTGCTCTGCCCCTAACATGCCACCAGACCATCCGCACTCAGTTTTTTTTTTGTTGACTGGGAAGGAGGACTAGACAATTTTTGCCTATTTTCAGCCTCATCCTAGGGGAGGGGGATACAGATGGATGTCAACTGAAATTGAATCAGATTTTTTTTAAGCTGTTGGTGGTATTTTTGGTGAATGAGGGAATTTTGGCCAGGATGCCAGGGAAATTCCCCTACTCGTAGGTTGGGGGAGCTGTTGTACCATGGCTGATGATCCAGAGAAGGTCCAATATGCTGGTATACCTGCAGGTGAGCAACTCTCCCTCCCTGCAGGTCCAGCCCAAGAGATCACAAATGCAAACACTGACATAGATGAAAGTGCTGTGGAAGTAGAAAATAGAAAGAAAAGGAAATGAACAAGTAAGGCTCTAACAGAGAAGCAAACAGAGTTTTTCCAAAAATTGAGTCTGCAGCAACAGATGCACCTATTGGAAATGCTGAAAGCAGCTGAGGAGAACCAGCAAGAGTATTTTTGGCAGAACCCGACAAAGGAGCAAACAAGCACTGACATGAGGCCTGACAGTTTCTCCAGCACCAGACACGGTGACGCAGAAGCATCAAAGGCACCACATAGCAAACAGCCAGCACCCCAGAACACTGACAGCACTCGGCAAGCTGTTGACATGGTGCTACAGATGAAGACAGAAACAGAACAAAATGGAGCAGAGCCCGACCTGACTGAAGTAAGTGCTGCTACAAATATAAATATGGGGAAAAGTGAAATAATAGCACAAAATACATTACAGGAATGAGAAAAGAGTACAGAAAGTGTGGGTCTAAGACAAGGAGGAAGGGTAGAACTCATGGAACAAACAGTTGGGAGTGAAAAAACTCTATGGACTGTGGGGAAGGCTTTTCCAGGAGCAGGGTGGAAACAAACTACCCGTGGAGAATACCTGATGAGGAAGCTCAACCTATACCAGGTACATCAACAGAGGCACTCAGAAAAGAGCCAAATCATGATAAAAACATAGCTTTTGCAGATGATCTTGATTTAGATCTGCATGCTGAGGATCGCAACCCCATGCAGGCACAGTCACTGGGATCTGAGCCCCACCCCCCAAACCTCACAGATAAAGCAGCACCCACCCTTACAGAAGATATTGTACAACATGAAAACTCAAACTGGGGAGAAAGAGCAGAACAAACAGATATAAAGAGCAATAACCATACAGAGGCTGCCCAAGCTCCCCAATTATGGGAAAACGTTTGACAGAGAGAGCAGATTTTTCAAAACAATGTACCAGCACAAAGAAAAAAATGCAGTGTGCATACAGTATCTGGGCAGCCTACCCCATCCACCTGATAGAAATTATGTGGGAAGAACCCTAATTAAGGAATCCCTTCCTTTTTTCTCAAATGAGATTTATGCCCTCATCCATGCTTCATGAGATACATTATTTGATGTGAGCTTCAAGACACAGGGGGGCACTGGATACATTTTGGTCTACATATGAAAAATTGCAGTATACTGTCTTGTGGCTTCCCTTCAGAGCCATACGCCTTACCAAACCAGCAATTACTGAAGTCACAATTATTTTCTGGAATGAAGGGGTAAATGTACATGACATTAAACATTGGCTGCAGCAAAGAAGTGGGTTGCTGGGCAAACCTACTCCTATATTAGATGAGGAACACACATGGACTGAAGGATGGAAATTCAGAGTGCAGCTGTGAATGGGAGCGCAAGGCCCCAGACATCTCCCAAGGGCATTTTTTAGGGAAAGAAAGAGGCCACTGTTTTTATCCAGGCCAACCCAAACATTTACTTCAAGTGTGGGTCAAGCATGCACTTAAGTAATGCATGCGATAGAATCAGATGTAACCTGTGCCTGGAATATGGACGTAGGTGGAAGACTAGGTTTGCTGGCCAAGGCACCTAGCTTCACCTGAGCTCTATCCTTCTAGGTTGCTTGAAAGGACAGAGCAAAGAACCTCACCAGAGCAAGAGAAAGGATTAAGACTTCTTTTGGCTTGGCAGATTTACTGTGTGTTGTTATTTTTATTTTGTACTTACAGGGATTGTTACCGTTTGTTGCTAACATTTTATTGCTTTATTTTTCTCTGATTCAAATTGTTGTTGGGTATACCTTCTGCTGCATTATCACAAGGTGTGCCTACATGTGTGTATTAACAGATTACTGCTGTAATCTTATGATTCAAATTGTCTTTTGCAAGGTATATCTTTTGTTACTGCTTTATTTTTCTCTGTAGCAAAGTGTTTCTTACAGGGTATATCTTCTGTGAAATTATTACAGGTGGTGCTTTACAGGTTTTATAATTTTATCTATCATTAGGATAAGTTTTCAGGGTCACTTCATTTGTTGCTGACTGATTGTTTCTGCTATTACCTCCTTGTTTCTTGTGTCCGTGGTTCTTCTTTTTCGGCAGGGGAAGAGCCCAGCCACACACCCCCATCCCCAACCACCCCACACTACACTCCTTTTATAGGGTAGCACACTCATGACATTTCCTGTAGCAAAGCAGAAAGGGGCGGATCAGTGGGGTATCCACATGGCGACCTCATTTACAGGGGCACTAGTAATTTAACTTGTTATAACAAGTTATACAAAAACAAACAAACAAAACACAAAATCAAACTTTTGCTTTCATTTTCTTCCTTCTAATTACTCTAACCAGGTTATAAACCCAACAACTTATCAGGAATGGATATCACTAACTGCAGGTACTGTGGAACACTTTTCATAAGGGCAGTTGTACAGGATTTAGGACACTGTCCTACATGCTGGGCCATTGGAGATATTAGGGCTCAGCTCCAGGCAGCATGGTCAGAGACTTCACACCTCAAATTTCATATTCAAGAGAAAATATATTATAAGAACCACCCACCATTTCCCCAGCATCCAACAGAAGCACCTCGACCACAGAGGGTTGTTGGTCCGGGAAGTTGGCGGGTATATAGGAGGGGCAAATCGGGTGTCCCATCACTCAGTGCTCTCCAACATATTACCTCCACAAACCATATAAAAACTACAAACAGGTATCTGCCTCTAACTCCAAAATCAAATAAAGGAGCAGAGGACACTGCAAAGCAGGACACTGCAGCACAGGAGCTGGCACAACAAAACTCACCCAAAACAGGAACCAAAAAGCAAAAAGGAAATCCAACAAACTTCTGATCATAGGAGACTCCATGATTCAGGGAGTTGATACCTATCTCCAGCCAGGGGTAATGGTCAGATGTCTCGCAGGTACATCAGCATGGTGAGACACTGACCGCATTGCTAATATTGTTCAGGAAGCAGGAGAAAACATTGATGTCCTGGTACACACAGGGCCTAATGATCTCACCAGCCAGTCAGTTGTTCATACCAAGGAACACCTGAACAGGCAGGGTGACAAATTATCATCCATTTTGTCTGGCATCTCCTTCTCTGAGATCCTGCCAGTCTGGGAGAGAGAGGCAGATGGACGGAAGGCCAGAGAAGGGGAGATAGGGGAGCTAAACATGTGGCTCAAGGGCTGATGCCAGGAAAAAGGACACACATTTGTAGGGAACTGGCAACAGTTTTGGGAGCGAAAGTTCTTTAAATTTGATGGACTGCATCTGACT
Organism: Neoceratodus forsteri; assembly: GCA_016271365.2. Taxonomy (NCBI): domain Eukaryota; kingdom Metazoa; phylum Chordata; order Ceratodontiformes; family Ceratodontidae; genus Neoceratodus; species Neoceratodus forsteri. Next base: position 609,430,094 of record CM028133.1, read on the forward strand.
AAGGAGGGAGTCAGTGCATTGGGGCAGAAGTTTGACATCTTTGCAGAATATTTAAACTAGTAAATGGGGAGAGGGGTGCAGCACCCCATAAGTCGAATGGGAAGAACACCCCTCCCCCAGCTAGTTGTCAGACAAGAGTTCAGCATGTTTGCAGTTCATTTGCATCACCAGGTAAGGAAAAAGTTCCAGCTCCCCATACGATGCGCAAGGGAAATGCCAGACCTCACCCAACAACTAACACACCGAAATCTGGTTAATGGAAAATCATGTACACAAATGCTTGCAGTCTCAGAAACAAGATCCCAGACCTGCAGGCAATAATGAAAGAGGCTAAACTGGACATAGTAGCAACTAGCAAGACATGGTTTACCAGTAACCACACTTGGGAGACTTCAGTACCTAGCTATGTACTGTTCAGAAGAGACTGAGGTGCAAAAAGGTGGGGGGTGAAGTGACCCTATACATCAATGAAAATATCAAAGCTACAGAAATTCAGAATACACATAAGGAGCCAGAAAAACTGTGGGTCACCCTGGAAACAGGAAATGGGACAGACATACTAACTGGGGTTGTCTACAGGCCCCCAGACCAGGGGGAGGACATAGACACATTACTGTTAGAAGATATACAAAACATAACAGCTAAAGGGGAGGTTCTGATAATGGGAGACTTCAACATGTCAGATACAGATTGGTCAATACCAGCAGGAACATCTGCCAGAACTAGACACATGGTGGATTCCCTGCAGGGGAAGGCCTCAAACAACTGGTACAGCAACCCACAAGAGACAGGGCTATCCTAGCTCTAGTACTGACTAACAGGGACAGAATCACAGATCTCCAGATAGAAGATCACCTGGGGACCAGTGACCATCACATGGTATGGTTCAATTTAGCCACTGCAACTAAATCATCCCATTCCAAGGAAAAATATGGGACTTCAGAGGAGCTGACTTTGATAAGATGGCCAACAGAGTTAAGCCAGCCCTGGCAAAAAGAAATACAGGTGAGGGGGTACAGGCAAAGTGGGCAAGCATTAAGGATGCAATACTTGAAGAAACATCCCATTGTGTTAGAGAGAAAATGAAGTGCAAAAGAAGAAGGAAACCACTTTGGTTCTCAAAGACAGTAGCAGAAAAGGTCAGAGCCAAAAGGTTGGCCTTCAGGAAATATAAGGGAACACAGCGGGATGAAGATAGGGAGGCATACTAAACTTCCCTGAGGGAAGCAGGGAAGGCAGTAAGGCAGGCAAAGGCCCAAACTGAGGAAATACTGGCACAGACAGTAAAAGAAGGTGACAAGACTTTCTATAGATACATTAGTAAAAGGAGAAAGTCCAGAGGGGGTATTGCTAAGATCAAAGGAGATAAGGGGGGCGTGTGAGGAGGAGGACCATGTAAAAGCATCTATCCTAAATAGAGCACTAGTCCCCTCACAAAAGAAAGGGTCCTACAAGAGCTCGATAAGCTCAGGGTGGACAAGGCAATGGGGCTTGATGGCATACATCCCAGGGTACTAAAGGAGCTAAGGGTGGAACTAGAAGAGCCATTATCAGAACTGTTTAGTGAATCTCTGAGCACAGGAAAGGTCCCAGAAGACTGGAGAAGGGCTTATGTGATCCTGCTCCACAAGAGTGGTAGCAGGTAGGAGGCAGGGAACTACAGACCAGTCAGTCTTACCTCAGTAGTGGACAAGATTTTGGAGACACTCCTTAAGGAAAGGATAATGCAATACATCGAATCCATAGAAGCACAGGATCCAAGACAGCATGGGTTTACAAAAGGAAGATACTGTCAAACTAATCTCATAGATTTCTTTGACTGGGTAGCCAGAGTGGTGGACCAAGGGGGAGCAGTTGATATCGCCTACCTTGACTTCAGCAAAGCTTTCGATACTGTTCCACATAGAAGATTGATTAATAAGCTGGGTAGGCTTGGGGTGGGTCAGAAGTTGCTCAACTGGGTGGCAAACTGGTTGACAGGCAGAAAACAGAAAGTGGTGGTAAATGGTATACAGTCAGAAGAGATGCAAGTCACAAGTGGGGTACCTCAGGGATCAGTCCTGGGGCTAGTCCTCTTCAATATCTTCATCAGTGACATTGCAGATGGACTGGAGGGTGAGGTTTGTCTGTTTGCAGATGACACCAAGATCTGCAACAGAGTAGATGATCCAGATGGGGTGAGCAGAATGAGAAGAAATCTGGATAAACTAGCAAAATGGTCGGAAGAGTGGCAACTGAGGTTTAATGCAAAGAAGTGCAAGATCATGCACATAGGGAAGAGAATTTCTGAAGCCACCTATAGGATGGGAGGGGAATTGCTGGCAGTCACAAGGGAAGGAGACTTGGGCATCATCATCACAGATGATCTGAAATCATCCAAGCAGACCACTAAAGCAGTAGGTAAGGCTAGAGGGATGTTGGGGTGTATTAGTAGGGGTATCACAAGTCAGAAGAGGGAGGTAATAATCCCTCTTTACAAGACACTGGTTAGGCCCTATCTGGAGTAATGAGTGTAGTACTGGAGGCCACACCTTCAGAAGGACATTAACCAAATTGAGGCAGTCCAGAGAAGGGCAACCAGAATGGTGCAGGGACTGCATCAGAAAACATATGAGGACAGATTAACGGAGCTCAACATGTATACCCTACAGCAAAGCAGGGAGAGAGGTGATATGATTGAAACATTCAAACACCTTAAGGGCATTAACAAGGTGAAAGAGTCTAACATGTTTCAATATAAGAAAAATTGCAGGACAAGAGGACACAGCATGAGATGAAAGGGAGGCTGATTAAGGGGTAATATGAGGAAGTTCTTTTTCACAGAAAGGATGGTGGATACATGGAATGGCCTACCTCAGGAAGTGGTGGATGTGAATACAGTGCAGGGCTTCAAACAGGCATGGGATAAGCATAAGGGAGCACTACAACTGAGTATGAATAGATAGGCTATTGACAGAGCAAAGGTCAATGGCACATTTATAAGGTAGTAAAAGAAATGGGCAGACTGGATGGGCCTTGCAGTCCTTATCTGCTGTCAGCTTCTATGTTTCTATGTTTCTATGTATAATAGTATGAATTGTAACAATGAGATGAGATGTAATCTCTGCGAGCAGACTGGACATGTGTACCATACTTGTGAATGGTCATCTCACAATAGAATTGATAGCCCAAACCAAGAGAGAATTCTCGACAATGCACACAAAAACAGTACTGAATAGCAAAGAAGAAACAGAGAAGCAGAATGAGAGAGAGAGAGAGAGAGTAATAAAACCAACAAACAAATCATGAACCACCCAGCCATATCCTCCACATCAAGAACAGACCCCCCCCCAAGAAAAGCAATAGACAATGGGGGGACAAGATAGCCAAGCTGAGGAATAGGCCTTTGAAAGTGACCTCAAAGACATGGATACATAGAGGCCAGAAGAAAATGATGCACAATTAGAAAATGAACAAGTACAAAATGAACATGAACAGGACACAATAGTTATGTCACCACCAGAAATGACAATAGTTATGTCAAAAAACGCACATTGAAAAAAACAAATCCTAAAACAAAACTGCAGAAAATAGCAGAAGCACACAAACCTCTTACTTTTTCAAATAAATACACAGCCCTACAGCCTCAGGACTCTGACCTATATGAAGATTCAGAAACATCATCAACCATATCCTCACAACAAGGGATGACCTCAGAGTCAGATGATGACCAGCTAGAAGCTAAAGTCCAGGAAGTGTGAAAAAGACAGAAACTGCTGGGGATATAGCCCAGGAGAAGTAGAATATTAGGAAACAAACTTAGACAGAATTATCCACTCCACCTAAACTCTCCATGTCATCTCCCTACTGCTATAAAATAGCTACTTTAAATGCTAACAGCTTGAAAAATAGCAGAAGAAGATTGGTGACTTTTTCCATAATAAAAGATCAAGGGATTGATATAACACTTTTGCAGGATACTCAATTTCATACTGCAAACGAAAAAGAAGTAGCAAAAAAAATGATGGTGTTGGGGACCCTCTTTTTACTGTAATAGCCTGGAAAGATATGGGGGACTGGGTGTTTTATTCCATGGATATGATTACACTGTCTCTAAAATAGTAGATATATGCCCGGGAAGAGTGATAATGCTACACTGTTTTTCATAACAACAGTGCGTGGAGAATATTAAACTTGTATGCATCAAAAACAAAGAAGGAGAGAGTGGATATGTTGAACCTGATAAAACCCTACTTGTTCGCTTCTAGCCACATTATCTGGACAGGTAATTTCAACTGTGTGTTAAACAGAGAGGACAGAGGAGCCAAGATGAACCATTTTGTGATTTGAATGCTTTAAAAAATAGTGGAACAAGCAGGGTTTTTAGATACATATCACACTATACATCCTAGTGGAGGATACACATATTATAAAAGCACAATAGCCACTAGGATAGATTATATATTTTCTTCTGCTTCTTTGAAAACCCAGAGAGCTCATGTTATCCCTGTAGAAAATATTGACCACTTAATGGTATTATCTCACATAACCGTTCTGGACACTTTCTCAGCTGGTAAGGGGTTTTGGAAATTAAATAATAATTTGCTGACTATTTAAGAAAAAAAAACCAAGTCAGAGAATTACTAAATGCCAGAAAATCCATGGCATGTTTGGAAACAGACTTAAGTAGATGGTGAGTCACTACCAAAAAAGAAATACAAAAACTTTTCCAGCAACAAGCATATCAAAGGAATACTGAACAGTATAAGAAATATCTTACTCTGAGAGCACAATATTGTAAAATCATTTCCCTAGTGAATGAAGGATATAGAGTGTTTTTTGAACAGGTTAATAACTAAAAATGGAAATGGAAAAGCTACAACATACCAGAGCAACAGCTCTCCTTTATGAACATTGGATAGGTACCCCAGGTAAAACTACTATGGGAGACATCTTTGAAAGCTGAAAAAATAGAGTACAACAGAAAACTATGGACAAGATAAAAGATAAGGAAGGGAAAATAGTTGAAACAAATGAAAGGGTACTGGAAACAGTAATCCACTATATGAAAGAATTATACACAGATCCAAGAATAGCAGAGGATAAAATACAGGAAACACTAGAGAAATGCACAGTACCCACCTTACCCCCCGATATAGCTCATAAAATAACAGTACCAATCACCTCAATAGAAATAGAGACTGCATTTAAAACTTTAAAGAACAACACAACCCCAGGTCCTGATGAATTAATATCAGAATTCTATAAAACATTCAACACAGAATTAGTACAGATATTAACAGTAGTATAATATTATATTAGATAATGACTATATAGCCCCTCAATTAGGCACATCTATTCAACTGTTTATCCATTAAAAAAAGTGAAAGACAAAATATAAAAAATTGGAGACCGTTATGTTTAATGAATACTCATATCAAAATTCTAATGAAAATATTAACAAGCAGAATTGCCCAGGCTGCACCATACTTAACTGAATCTAGACAAACATGTACAATTCAAGGTAGAAAAATACAAGAAAACTTGCTGTTGATGAGAGAGATTGTAGAAATGGGAAACCAAAACAAACTAAATAGATACATACTGAGCCTAGACCAAGAACAGGCCTTCAACAAGGTCTCACATGTATACTTGCAGGTCGTATTAAAAAATATGGAATTCCAGAAAATTGAATTAAATGGATAATGATACTACATAGGATAGCATCAACAGTACCTTTGATCAATGGACACATGGGAGATATGGTTAAAATAAACAGGGGGTCAAACAGGACTGTCCCATAAGCCCTATTCTATATGTCTTTTGTCTTGATCCACTATTAAAACTGATACAGCTAGATGAGAGGATAGGAGAAATACGCCTCCCTACAGGAGAAAGTATAGTTAAAACTGCAGCATATGCAGATGATTTCTGCCTAATACTACCTGATGTAAAATCAATACAGATTGCTTTAAATAAAATAAAAAAAAATCAACAGTGACAGGAGCCAGAATAAACACAGAAAAGTATACAGGATATATCCTGAGTAAAAACACTACAACAGTGCAAGAAGCACAGAATAATAAAATATCAGACACTCCAATAAAAATCTTAGGAATAACCTTTGGAACAGAAGATAAAGCTTTAGAAAATTGAAAAGAAAAACTGGATTATTGTACAGAGAAAGTTCAAATCTGGAAAAATTGGCAACAAACTAAAAAAGAAAAAAGTGGCTATCATTAAAACCTTTCTGCTCCCAATATTCATATAGCTATGTTCCACCCCCCTCCCCCAAGGTGTTTAGATGCAACAATCCTAAATCAGAGTTTCCAGATAATTTGGGGAAGTAGAATTAACCCCATAAAAAGAGAAACATTATACAGACCCTATAAATATGGAGCGTTAGATCTACTAAACCCTATTAGTTACTTTTCAATATTTTCTTGTATAATAATATTTTGGCCTTTGTTTCACCAGGGAAAGCTGAATGGAAAAAAGTGGCAGCCTATTGGATTATACCTTTGATAACAACATGGTCACAATCCCCTTTAACATTAAAAAAACACAAACAACTACCACATTATGCACTCCCCATGATTGAGAAAATAAGAAAATGGAAAATTACCCTAGCCCAGATGACAGTATCCAGTAGGAAACATGTGTACCAAACTATACAGGAACAAGGATATGTGATTCTCATTGAATATAAGGGTATAAATCCAGGAGAATATCATAGATTAGGAGAGTATTTAATAGACAAAAGAGCACCACCATGCATGTGGGATGTTATTTGGCTAAATGCACATGGAAGGCTTGGGGTGAAAGGGAATGCTAAGCATAAAAGTATTATGGAGAGATATTGTCCAAGAATGCAATGTGGACAGATAGAAGAAACTCTTGAACATTTTTACATACAGTGTGAGTATGCAAGAGAAGTGTGGAAGGAAATAAGCAGAAGATGGGAGAATATACAATGGGAAAAAGTGACCTACAAGACTATTATACTAGGTTATACTAATCAAATAATGGGGATAGAGGAGGGGACTTTGAGGTTAATATTTACATGTATTAAATTCACAATGTGGCAGTTGCAATGTAAATATGTCTTACATCAACTGCCTATGGCAGTTGTAATGTTAACTGAGTAAAAAATAAGGACACAAGTATTATATGATAAAGCGAAACTATCCTGGGAACAATGGAAGAAAAGATGGAAGGGTATACCTGTAATTATAACAACCTGAAATGTGAGTACCTAGATTGCTATGGAAAGACAAGGATAAATTCCTAATAATTTACAGGTAAACTGCTTAGTCTGCAAAGTATTTTTTTTAAGTATACATTTTGTTTTGACTACTGGTGCTAAAGGATGTTAAACTATATTGCAATAAGAGATGTTGTACAGAAAAATGTAAGATATTATGTACCAGCTTGTATTTACTTTATACATAATAAAATTCCCCTACTCTTTTTGAGAAGTGCCATGGGATCTTTAACATCCACCTGAACTAGCACCAGAAGAGGCAGATGGGAACATCGGTTTAATGTCTCATCTGAAAGACGGCACTTTAGGAGTGCAACACCCCCCACAGGGTGTACTACAGTGTCAGTATTAGGATTTAACCCAAGTGCCCAGTGTGGGGATAGAACCCTCAGCCTTCTGATCTTCTGGCCACAGAGATGAGTGTGCAACCTGCTGAGCCACTGACACTGCATGTTAATGCATGTAGTGCTGCTGCTGCTGCTGCTGCTGCTGCTGCTGCTGCTGCTGCTGCTGCTGCTGCTGCTGCTGCTGCTGCTGCTGCTGCTGCTGCTGCTGCTGCTGCTGCTGCTCAATGCTCTGGATACTGCCAGTAATGTGGACATATGAAGGTGCAAGTAGGGTCCATGCCCAAATACGTGCCTGTGGTGTGCATCCAGATGATCTTTGTGGATTAGCCCTAAGTCAAGTTGCCTTTTTTGATTAGAAAAATGATAAAATGTTTGCATATTTGGCATGTCTTGTGAGCAGAGTAAAATGAGATTTTTTTTATAAGATTTGTTTAATACATAAAGGCAAAGAACATATCCTTTCTTTTTCATAATGAAATGGATAAAATAGAAAGACAGTCAAAATATAAAATTCCACTACTTTCTTTTCTACAACAAATGTTCATATTTTCTAGTTGAGAGGATTCAACAAATCCAGATTATATTACACAGTAATAGTACTTAATACCTAAGAAATTGTTAGGAGTATGCTATGTGCTAAGAACTGAATTCATGCACATCAACCCCTATGCACTAATGGGTTGGATGTAGATGCCCATGGCACATATCCCACCCACGTAGGTTTGCACCTGCAGATAGGAGTGCACATGCTGGTATTCACTATCAGCGGCCACCTGTCCACCCCCCCTGGTGTGCAGGACTCTGCAGGTGGCCAGGGGTGGAGTTGTGGACCCCGCTGGTCATCCAGTTGGATGTCTGGACCAGGTCACTCTTTGGATCCCCTACAAGGTGGAGCACACATTGGCAGCACACCTGAAAAATCTGTTGATAGACAGAGGGATCTGGGTATATTAGTAAATACTAAATTATCATCTGTTGACCATTGCACTAAAATTATGTTAACTGCCAATAGAATTCTGACCTGCATCAAACCCTCATTTATAAATAGAATTGAGGCATGTATCATCCGCTATATAGGTCATATATCAGATCCCTCTTAGACTCTGGGTCTCCCTTTTGGTGCCCCTGTCTGAGACAAGATATTAATCTAATCGAGCAGGTCCAATGCAAAGTTGCATAAATGATACCAAATTTAAAAAAACTTAGCTATAGGGAGAGAATAATTGCAACAGGGTTGTTAAGTTCAGAGGAAAGCAGAAACAGGGTGACCTTCTGCTTCTCTATAAAATCTTACAAAATCCAGAGCTAAGTGTACTGTGTTCTTTTAAATATAACCAACATGCTCCTTTTCTTAGATCTCACAACAAGCAGTTAATAGTACCCAGGGCATCTACTAATAAAAGAGATGGCTATTTCAGGGTGAGAGTCACTAAGGCATGGAACAAAGTCCCACAATATGTTGTAGCTTCAGATAACTTCCACATCTTTAAATCAAGATTAGACAAACATCTCTGCTGGGTTCCAAACAAGGGATAATTCACCCACACTATGTGGGAGATGTTCTAGATGGGCAATTGTCTGCTTATGTCTATACCCAACTGAGTAAACCAAATAAACCATGCAGATGTCCAATGGCCGGTGGCTGTGGCATTGAGAAGGGGGCAAAGCTACTGGCCCTCCCACAGTGCAGCACCAAAGAGGTGCACAGGTATGTGGGGGGTCTGTTGGCAGTGCCGGTGGCACTGTACCCCACCATATGCCTGGAGGGGCCAGTGGTGGGGATTAGGCTGGTGGTGCCATTCAGGAGGGGCAGCATCCTTGGGTTGGTGCCCCTGTTTGGAGTGTGTGTTGGTTGGAGGGCACCTGGTAGGGGCTGCACACTGATGTGTGCTGGGGCGGGTGGTGCAGAGTGGCCATAGGGGGGTACGGGTGTAGTAGGTGAGTGGGTTATCTGCCCTGTCTAGGAGTGGACCTAATGTGTGCATGGGGTGTGCAGAGGGTTTATGGCAGGGTTCTCTGTGATGTAATGAGTGCCTCCTCCACACTCCCTCAGCTGACACTATGTGCCTTAGTGCATGGCACATAGTGCTGGCATGCCCCCAGCCTGCTCCAGCATATTGTGGTCTGCAGACCCAAGGGCTCAGGTGCATTGGGGCTGCACACCCACCCATGTGCATCCTACGTGGGGGTGCAATAGGTGAGAAGTGGCTATGCGCCCCAGATATGTGGTGCATAGTGACTCTGCCCATTAGTGCATAGGGCTCATAGTCATTTAGATAAAATGTATTTGTAGTGTCAGTAGCTCAGTAGGTAGTATAATCACCTCTGGATCTGGAAGATTGGAAGGTTGTGGGTTCTAGCCTCACAACAGGTACTTCAGATAATACCCAGAATTGGCACTAGTGCAGTATGAGGTTGATAATGCACTGGTGAGGTGACATCCTTCAGATATGATGTTAAATCGAAAGCCGGGCCCGGTGGCACTGAGGGTCAAGGCACTGGACGCCACACCTTGCGGTACACCGGTGACTCAAGTTCAGGAGTGATCTTGGGCACTGGGGGTCGGCAGTGGAGGGAGAGGATTGAGCATCCATAGGACTGCTCTCCTCTCCCAGGGGGAGGGTACTGTGGCTGTCCAGCATCTCAGTGACCCCCAATGGAGATCAGGGCACTGCAGGATGGTGGACCAAAAACATGTGGGCGAGCATGGTAGATGCTGGCAGGGTTGCCATGTGCCATGGCATCATTGCACGCCACACTCAGGGGGGAGCTCATGGGGAAACAAACAAAAAAACCCTATGTCCTGGATAGGCAATGGCCCCACAGTATCTAGCCACCTCAGGCCCAATACTGGACCTCCGCCTCTGCCCCTTCGATCTCCTTGTGGACCTTGTGCCAGGAGGGGTCCCATGGGGAGACAGTAATGTCCTTGAGGAGGTGGGAGTCACAGTGGGCGGTAGAGCAGCAGGTGAGTTGGGAGCCTGAGAGAGTTCCGGACTCAGAGGACATAGATAAGATTGAAAAAAACAAAAAGATATTAACCCGAGGTCCCTTCTGCCCATCTCTAGTCACTGTCCAGGTGGAAGTAAAAGATCTAATGACACTTATAGAGGAAGAGCAGGAGCATTTTATTCAAAATATAAAATCATGCAAAACATTAAAATAATAATATCACACTGTATTACAAAATTTATGATTCCATTCATCAGAACAATTCCATAGAAAACTCTCTATTTCATACAATTTAACAATCTAAACAAGCCCCATTACTACTTCTCTATCTATTATATTCCCCTTACATAAAGTAATATGTCCATTTCTACCTTATCATAAGCCAACTAAACCTTGTTCACAAGTGTTCCACCTTTACTTTTGGTTCAATGTTTGGATGAATAGAGTATGGGGTTAATAGTGCTTGTGTAACTGTAGTTTACTTTTGGATTTTCTCTAGTCCTGCCTTTGTTATGTAAGATGGGTAGTGAATAGGGAATAGAATGCCCAGCACCAAGGGTGAGTAGAGTGCCAGAGAAGAAGGAGGCAGGGGTGGATGGTGGGTGTTTCACAACGCACTAAGCGGAGAACTGCCATTGGAGGCTGGCCTTTGTAGGGAATATGGGAGGAGCTATTCCCCCACATTAAACCTCAGGCTATAGCCCTCCCATTCACTGTTTGGGTGAATAGAGTGTGGGGTTAATAATGCTTGTGTAACTGCAGTTTACTTTTGGCTTTTCTGTATTCCTGCCCTTGGTATGTAAGCTAGGCAGTGAGTAGGAAATAGAAAGCCCAAAAGAATTACCAATGAATGTTCAAAAGAGAATGATTACCTCCTCCAACTCATGGAGAGTATGATCAGTAGCATGCAGGAGAGGAAAAAAACCCAGGTGGAGGAAACCTCTAAGGACCTATGGCTACTGACATGCCTGTCCTCTGGGCAAACTAAGAGGAGATGAACCTAGGTTCTAGCAACCATAAGCTAATGTCTGAGGAAGATGAATTGCTTGGAAAGATGATGATCCATCTTTGAATCCATGGATGATGCATTCTGGAAGGACGGTTATGAGGTTGAAAAAGAAGGTCTATTCTGAAGGAGCATCTGAATCCTGAGGGTGGAGTAGGTCCAGTTGAAAAAGGGGGCAAATGCAGTCCAAGTTTCCAAGGTGATGATGTCCAATGGGAGTATAGAGACAAAGTGAGCGTGATGAGCATGATTTGATAAAATTTGCTAAAAGACTTTGAATGGTGGGAAGTATGATGGGTTATGAAAGCATATGGTAATCAGTCTGACTTTGTAGAAGGTTTGACATTGAGGTTAGAGTCTGGAGGTTTGGAGTTAAACGGTGAGCAATAAGTTGCAATGTAGGCATCCATGAAGAAGATGAAGGAATTGGACAGAATCTTTATGTGCCTGATAGGAGTAGTGACATGGAAGAATTGAGACCAATGAAGGATGATTGGTATATGCAATAGAGGTGGTAACTGGGTGTATATGGAATAATTGGTAGTTCAGTACGAGGAATTTGAGAGTTGGTTTGGGTACTGGTGCATTAATAATACTTGTATAGGCTCTTGGTGATCTGCTGGTAGAAAAAGATAGATATGGGTAGGTCTGTGGTGTAATTACCCATTATGTGAGCTGAGGAGATCATGACTGTTTTGCTTTACAGGTGATCCAATGTCTAAATGCTGCAGGAAGCCCAGAAATGAGTATTTGAAAGAGTCTATAGACTGATGTGGCAAGGGGAATTTGAGAGTGGTGTAGAATACTGGGGGTGCCTAGCATTTTAGTTGGATATAGGCCTGTTGAGAGGCATGACTGGGATAGTGAGACAGCCAGGTCAGTTGTGGATGTGCAGATTGAGGAATCAGTGGAAGCCTGTTCTCTATGAAAGTCTTCGTTGGAAGGAGTATGGGAGGTGAATCATTTGTTATGGGCTAGATGGATTGCTGGATAGACAGCTGACCTGATTGATGATAATATGATGAAGGAATGTAGGTGATTGTATGAAGTATGGTGACATCCAGGGGCTAGAGAACAGTGACTCGGATAGAGTAACTTTAGTCAGGCAGCTAGGCACCAGATATCTGATGATGAAAGTTCTGGGAAGGTTACTGGGAAGGTCTTAGGACATCCAATGGCTATTGAGGAAGTAGGAATTGAGTAACGTGATTGAACGGAGTCAATGCTCATAGGAGAAGCTACGAAAAGGTGAAACACATGATGCCAGTACTGCTATAAAGTATCTTGCAGTTCCCATTATCCAAAAAAGTGATGATGATTATGGAGTCAGTGCATCTCGGAAGGAATTAAGTCACTTTTCCAGATAGGAGTGGAGAAGGCTCCACTAAATCTTAGATCCTTTGGAAACTTGGGAGATAGGGTTGCCACACTGCTTGAATTAATGGGATGCAAAAGAAGCATACTGTAGTCTTGGTTGAGGAATGAGATCTTTCTATATTCTAGCCAAATGGGATTCTGGAACTGGTCCTGGGGAGATGATTGGGAAATACTGATAACTCTATGGTGACATAAGAGTCTATAAGGCATGTTGACCAAGGGATGTTGCTAGAAGAAGTTTTCCTCAGATGAAATAAACAAGTGCTTCATACAGTAGTGGATGGGAGCTGTTAGGATGGTCAAGGTAGGAGTATGAAATAGATGAATGGGAGGAGTAGCTTGCTGGGTGGAATATTGGCTGGTGATAGGTGTAAAATGCCCCAAAGAGCCATAGCACATGGGAAGAAGCCCCGAGTCACAAGGGCGGCAAGAAGAAGGCAGCTTTCCAAGGATGAAGGGAAAGTCTGGAGTGGATGTCAGCGGACTAGAGGAAGGAGTCCTAGAAGAAGACAGTGGAGGCCAAGCTGTACCGACTTCACAGGTGCATGAAGGAACAGGACTGGGGTCAGCACCACAGCAAATTGAATTAGGATGAAGCAAAGCCACTTCAGGCCAGGAATGGCAGATCCATTTAAGACCAAGAAGTGAATCCAGGTACCAAGGGCTACAAAGTTGAGGTACTAGAGTTCCATGTCCAAAGAAGATGACAAACAGCAAGTACAGAGAACAGAAGGTGCTGTGGTGATGAAGCATGAGGTTCCCATTTCCAAAGGAGAAAGCAGACTTGTACGCGTGCCAGGAAGGGGCAACCAGCAGCAAGTAAGTCCAGGAGGCAGTTGAACTGAATGGAGGTAGAGACTGGCAGAGTCCAAATCCAGAGCATGTGGAGGCCAAGGCGGGGATGAATACAATGAGCCAACAGAAGTGTAGGATGTAGCCTGGTGAAGAAGGATGTGGAAGGCAAACTGAGTAAAGGGGTCCGTTTACCGAAGGGAAGCTGCAATCTGGTATCAAGTGGAGAATGCATAACATGAAAACAGTCGATCGCAGAAATAGATTCCCATGACTGATATTTGAGGTGAGAAGATTGTCAGTCGATGCCTGCAGGCAAAGGTAGGATGTGGAATATGAATGGGTGCAGTGGTCCTATTCCTGAAGGGAAGCGTCAACTGAGTATGGAAGTAGACAATGTACAAGGTCAAAACAGTGGAATACAGATGCAGGATTCCATCCCAGGCAGGAGGTGCACGATGACCTCCATGAAATGCTAGCAGGCAAAGGTAGGATGTTGAAGTCAATGGGTACAGCGGTCCCATTCCCAAAGGGAAGCAGCAACTGGGTAGTGGAGTAGAGAATATACAAGGTTACAAAGGTGAATGCTGTCACAGGAATCCAGCCCCGGTAGTCTGTGTCAGATGACCCCCAGTCGATGCTGCCAGGCAAAAGGAGGGTGGTGAAGGAAAATGGGTCAAAGTGGTCTCATTCCCACAGGAAAGTGGCAACCGGTATCAGGTAGAGAATGCAGAAGGAAGGAACAGTTAATTGCAGACACAGGCTCCCATCCCTGGTAGTTGAGGTGAGATGACTTGCACTCAAAGCCACCAGGCAAAGGTAGGACAGTGAAGGCACACGGGATAAAGAGGTTTCATTCCTGAAGGGAAGCAGCAATCAGGAAGTAGGCAGAATGCATAAGGCTGAACTAGTCATTTGCACACACAGGCTCCCATCCCAAGTATTTGAGAGAAGATGACCTGTACTCTATGCCACCAGGCAATGTAGGATGGTGAAGGCAAATGAGGTAAAGTGGTCCCTTTCCTGAAGGGAAGCTGCAACTGGACAGTCTGGTAGAGAAAGCATAAGATTGAAACAGTGGAATGCAGATACAAGCTTCCATCCCTAGTAACTGGTGTGAGATGACCTTCGGTCGATGTCATCAGGCAGAGGCAGGATGTTGAATGCAAATGGGATATATTGATCCCATTCCCAAAGGGAAGCGGCAACCAGGCATCAGGTAGAGAATGCATAAAGCTGAAACAGTTGAATGTAGATTCAGGCTTCCATCCCTGGTATACGAGGCAAGACAACCTTGATTCAGCTAGGTATAGGTAGGATGTTGAAGGCAGATGGGATAAAAAGGTTTCATTCTGAAGGGAAGTGGCGACCGGTATCAAGTAGAGAATGCAAAATTAAGACATGCTAGATTGCAGACATAGCTCCCATCCCTGGTAGTCGGGGTGAGCTAACCTTCACTCGATGCCATCAGGCAGAGTTAGGGATGGAGGATGTCGGTTTTGTAAGTGGTAGGCAGTACTGAGTGTAATGGAATCCCATCCCTGGTAGGCAAGGCAAGCCTACCTTCACTCAGTGCCTCAGAAGGTACGAGTTAGGGATGGAGTCCAGACAAACTGCTGGCAAGGGCTGAGCAAGGAAAAGGCAGATAGCTGTGTAGTCTTAAGTAGGTAAACTAGGAGACAGTGTAAATGGGAAGGAAGCAAGTCCGAGTCGAAGAACGTGGGGAGGAGTTGTCAGGAATGCCAGTAAGGGGGAGTTTAGAGTAATCCAGAAAGGAGCATACTGGTAGTGATGAAATGCGACGAATGATGGAAGGCCATGAGGAGCCAATGATGTGGGCTTAGGAGCCACTGCAAGGAGCATGGAAAAAGGGGGGTGGTATGAACATTGCAGGTAATTTGCAGGGTGGAAGGTGAGGAGCACCAGTGGTAAACCGAGGAAACAGAAATATTGAAACAAGCTGGGAATAGGTGCTGGAAGCAATATGGTAGGGGATACAAATGCCAACTTAGGGGAGAGGTAGCACCAGTCTGGATGGTAGAAAGGGGGAAATGGAGATGGAATGCTGGTGTGAGGAGTGAAAGGCCAAAAAGGAAAACTGGAAAAGTATGGGACAAGGGCAAGAATGGGGGAAGGGGCCAGGAGAGATAGAAGGGGCAGACAAGGAGTCAGGGGAGAAAGGAAGGGGGCACCAAGGGTGGAGGTAGACATGCCCACTATACACGGTGGAGCACAAGAATGTTGTGTGCCTGTCCCAAACCAGAGGCGGTTTGGTAATAGTATCAGTCCCATCTGCAGTAGTAGAGGTAGTGTAGGCCATGGAGTAGTGTGTCTCTGGTAAAACTGCAATGGTTAGGAGACAGGTAAGTATAGAACCTGTTAAGAGATCAGAGGAGGAAGCAGACAACAGTCTGAATGGGTTGAAGTAGGGCAGCAGGCGGAGACCAGCGGAATGCAGGGGAAGCATAGAGAGGGAAACTGAGGAACACACAAAGACAAAAATGGAGACATGACCCCTTGGTTATGGCAGGCGGGGAAGGAGGGCATAGAAGCGGGTCGAGGCAGGCAGGCACAGATCACCGCAGCGAGCCGGATCAAGCAGTGAATGCTCAGGGAGGAGGTGCAGGGCACACAGATGGCCACCCCCACCTGCATAGTGCACACTCATAGGCTCACAGAAGCCAGGAATGGATGGCTGCCAGATGGGGATGGAAACAGTCATGTGGCAATAAAGGCAAACAGGAGAAACAGGGTCAATGGCACACACAGGCGTCATGGTATCAAAGGAACCTCCCCTCCACACACACACAAAGTGGCTTACCAGCAGAGGTCCAAACAGCAGCCCCAGGGCAGGCAGTGGATTGAGAAGAGAGGTTGGCAAGTGGGCCAAGGGGATGACCCTGGACCCAAAATGAAAAGAAATGGGGCAGCGTCCCAGAACAGAAAGCACCGTCCATTAGAGAGCAAGGAGAGAATGCCGAGCAGAAATCAAAATGCAGATGGAAGCAGAGCACACAGTGGGGCACAAGAAAGAACAGCAAGCACAGGTACATGCGATGAAAAAAGGGGGTGAAGGAGACCAGATGGGAGGAGGGAAACAGCAAGAAGGGGGTGGCATATGAGAAAACTGGAACAAAGAGGATGGAGGGGGAGCCAAGAAGAGGAAAGAAAGATGATTGGAGCAAAGGGGAACAAAAGAAAGGAGCAGGGACAGAAAAAGAAAGGGAAGCAGGCTCAGCCCATGAGCCATGCAGGAGCCCAGGACGTTGCAAATTCACAATGTGCTAAGCAGAGAACTACCACTGGAGGCTGGCCTTTGTAGGGGATGTGGAAGGAGCTATTCTTCCACATTGAACCTCGGGCTATAGCCCTCCCATTAGAACCTCAGTTTTATATAATCTAACTATTGCTCTTGTAACAAATTCCACCACTACATCTGGGTCTATATGTTTTTGTTGAATTTGCAAGGCATATCTTGCCTACCACAGATAATACCTACAGCAGAGAAAACACACCTGTAATGTAACCTTATTATATTTGCTCCAACCTGTTACGTATAATCCACTTCTGAAACATAGGTTCTTCTAATTTCTGATGAAGATTATGCCAGATGTCTTAAGCAAATGGGCATGTTATTAAAAAGTGTTCCCGAGTCTCCAGAGTATCCGTAAAACACTGCTTCGGACAATTCCATTCTTCTATCCTTTTATGTTTCAGAGTCTTTTAATGCAGTACTACCATATATCCCTAACCAGGTGAGAGCCCACATATGCCATGGAATCCTTTTATTCTGTAGGTGGCTTAATGTCTCCATTTCTTTCCCTACCAAACACATTTTTAACTCAATTGGCTGTGAATACGAAGAGTCTATAATATGTTGATGTATCTGTTTCTTTGTTTTATTAAGCACAAAATCTGGTTTTATTTTCCATGCTTTTAATTTCGGTATAAATGATAAGATATGTGTGGGAATCACATGTGCTTGGGCCTTAAACTCAATCTCATTCCTGCCATTCCATATACTGTACTATGGTACTATACAGTACTGAATTAATGACACTCAATGTTCGCCTCCTGCGTTAACATGCGGGTAATTCTATGATGTAAAAACAAAGACATTAAAAATGCCACTGGGTTTATCATATTCACTACCCCTTGTCTAATATTTCTATAGGTCACATTTCTTCTAATGGGGTTCAATCTGGAACCCCACAAACTTGGGAAAAATAAACACCTAAATTTATGGCTTTCCTAGCAATACTGGTAGTAATAGTGTGCGTAAAAAAAAAACCCTCTTTTGTTTTGATAATATTCTATTCTTCCAAAATAACTAGGTTTCTGGTACCAAACTGAATGCCCAATATTTTTACTGGCTCTTTCATAACTTTAATCTCTGCTAGAATACTATCATGCTCTCCCATTGCCTCCCTCATTGTATACCTGCACATTCTGCATAATTTATTCTGGCTCCTGTCACTGCAGAGAACTCCTTCATACACTGTTTGACTTATTGTCATGATTCTTGGTCTTGCACAATAATACACAGATGATCTGCATACAGTAGGCTAATATTTTTATTTCTGGGCATTCTGGTATCAGTCTTATAATCATAATGTCAGGAGTCTTTTGTGTCAGTCTGTTAAGAGAATCTAACAAAAATATATGTAACAAATGATTGAGGGAATAACCCTAACTAACCCCCTCTTTACAGATATAGAGGGCCCCTCTCTTGCATTTATTATTAGGAAAACTAATGCTCCTTTATATAACCTACAGTATTAATCCATTGTACAAAGTCTCATGTATGCCATACATTTTCAGAACTTGTATCAAATAACTATGTGGGACTCTATCAGAAGCTTTCTCCTGATCAACTGTAAGCAAAAAAAAAAAAAAAAACACTCACCATGCCTTTAACCTCTCTACCAATTCTCTCAAAAGGCTTAAATTGTCTGTTATACTTCTAGTTTTAATTGCACAGAACTGTGTGACTCATCCAAGACTAATGCTGCATTCTTACTTAGCCTATTGGCCAAGGTTTTGGCCAAACTTTTCACATCTGTGTTTAAAAGGCTGATTGGTATCTAAATTCTTTTACTCTTCCCTATCCCCAGTTTTAAAAATATTAATCAACAGTGCAGTATGCATTGACACAGGCAATTTACTGGATATTAAGACATAATTGAATACTTCTGTAGGAGCAGGGCTCAACAGAGATCTAAAAGTTTTATAAACTTCTGCTGATTGGCACAGTTTTTGAACTTGTTTAATGGCATCGTCCACCTCTTTTGTTGTAATAAGGGAAGTCAACATATGCTTATTCTGTAAATTTATCCCTGGAATCTCTAGCTGAGACATGACTTGTTCCTCCCAGACTGATTCTCCACTACTACCAAAAGTATTTTCTACATAAGATTTTCATAAATGTTTGGACAAAGTTCAATGGCTTACACCTTTGTAGGACTTGTCTCTTTTCAGTGGTAAAATCTAGTCCATTTGTCACCCATGTAAGTGTCAAGAGATTTTTTAAATATGTCCATTGCACCACTTAGTACCACTGATTCTGGTAAGGCATTCCAACTAGGTACAACCCTTTGATTGAACCATCCCGCTCTCCTTGAAGTATTATATTAGTCACCTCTTATTTGCACACAGTGAGATCTTGTACTTCTGTCATTTAATGTTTTTCTATGCAACCCTTCATTCTCCCACAGGTCTTCATTATTGAGAGCCTTGAATACAGTACATAACATAGGCCCCCTCTAGATCTATGATAGCATAAGGAGAATAGATCCAGTTTTCTTAGTCTTCCTTCATACGGCATATCCCTTAGACCCCTTTAATTCCTTGCTGCTCTCCTTTGCACCCTCTCCAGCAACTTCATTATTCCTTTGTTCTGGGGAGCACAAAATGGTGAGCAATACTCTAAAACTGGCCTAACCATGTAAGTATATACAGGGACCATAACTTTGGGTTCACTGTTCTTTATGTTTCACAGAATGCATCCCATGATTCTGTTTCCTCTTTGAACTGCTTCCCTAGCATTATTGTCAAAATTTAATGCATCTGTAACTATCACACCGATATCTTTTCATTATCAGTACTTTCCAGCTCTCTGTTGTTCAGCTTATATTTAACCCTGATGTTTTTCTGTCCAAAGTGCATTACCTTGCATTTATCCTCATTGAAGAACAACTTGTATTCACATTCCCACTGCTCTATTCTGTTTAACCTTATTTGGAAACTTTCCACTGCATCTTGGGAATTGATAATGGCCCCTATCTTTGTATCATCTGCATACTTACACAACCATGCAGCCTCAGTAGACTGCATAGAAGATAAGATGTTAAATAATAATGGCCCCAGGATCAATCCCTGCAGCACCCCACTTGTAACTCCCTCCCCCAGTTGGACATAACACCCCTTATACAGACTCTCTGTTGTCTCCCTGTTATCTATGATTGAACCCAGACTATCAGTAGAAGGTGGCATTTTAATTTAACTAAACTCTTAACTAGTTCCTGATGTGAAACTGAATCAAACGCCTTGGAATGATCAAGAAAAATTACATCTACAGGTAAGCCTTTATCTAGGGCTTAACTTACTATTTGCGAAAAAACTTAATAGGTTTGACAGATAAGATCAATCATGTACGAAGCAATGCTGAGTATGATTCATTAACTCACACTGCGAGATATGCTCTTCCATCATATCTTTAACCAAACATTCCATAATCTTCCCCATAATCGACATAAGGCTAATGAGTCAATAATTACTCCCTTCTTGCCTGCCACCTTTCTTAAAAATTGGGGTAATATTAGCAACTTTCCAATCAGTAATGGCTTTGACCTCTGCTAGTGATGCATTAAATAAGACCGTTAATGGCCCTGCCAAGATGTTCGTCAGTTCCCTTAGAAAGATGGGATGTATACCTCTGGTCCGGGGGTCTAATCCACCTTTAAGTTGGCTAATTTAGTTCTAACTTCACCTTCAGTGATGGTCTTTATAACACTATTATAATTAGCCCCAACATCTATAGTTATTTATTGTGATCCTTTGTTCTGAAACACTTCTAAGAAATATTCATTAAATTTCTCGGCCATCTGTTGTTCACTTTCTATGATGTAATTTCCATTATTTAATGGTCCTATTGATTTCTGCCCACCTTAAGGCTTCCCACGTAGTAAAAAAACTTCTTTTTTAATTATCTTTAGATGTAGTAGCGAATTTTACTTCAGATGCAGCTTTTACTTCCTTGATTACATTTTTTTACATTTTTTGTTCATGCTGCCCATTATAACCACCCCAGTTCCTTTTCCTCCTCTATACTTTCCAGTTGCACCCCTTCCCGCTTATAGCTTATCCCCTGGTTCCTTGCTCCGAAGTGCAGTACCTTGCATTTCTTGGCACTGAACCCCAGCTGCCATGTTTCTGACCACTCCTGTAGTTTGGTCAGGTCGTCCTGGAGCCCTGCCACCCCTCAATGTCATCTACCACTGCTCCCATCTTTGTGTCATCAGCGAACAGACTGATCTTACTCCAGACCCCGTGTGAGATATCCGCTATGAATATCCCAAATAGAATTGGTCCCAGTACCTATCCCTGTGGTGCCCTGCTCCACACTTCCCTTGGTGATGAGAGCTCCCCCACCACCACCACCCTCTGCTGCCTTCCCTTCAGTCAGTTGATGATCCATCTGACCATTTTTGATCTCACCCCTATGAATTCCAACTTCCCCCTTGCCTCTCATGAGGCACAGAATCAAAGGTCTTGCTGAAGTCCAAATATAGCACATCCACTGCATGGCCCTTGTCCAGTTCCCTGGTTAGCCAGTCGTAATACTCAATTAGATTTGTCTGGCAGGATCTGGCCAAAACAAACCCATGTTGATGTCCATCCTGGAGACCATTGTCCTCCAAGAAGGTCACCAGCCTCTCCTTTAGGACTGTCTCCATGAGTTTCCCCACAATTGGTGTGAGGCTCACCGGCCTGTAGTTGCCTGGTTCGTCCCTGGGACCACTCTTGTGTATGGGCACTATATGGGCCATCCTCCAGTCCTGTGGTATGCATCCTGTGTCCAGGGAGGTATTGAACAGGTCAGTCAGTGGCCCAGCCAGAATCCCTGCTAGCTCTTTGAGTACCCTAGGGTGAATGCCTTCTAGTCTCTGTGCCTTGTCTCCTCTTAGTGCCCTTAAATCCTCCCTCACCCTGTCTTCTGTGATCCCTACATCTGTTTCCCCCCCCACTACCTACCCTAGCCCCTCTGTGGGTTATTTGCTCCCTTTCCTCCTTTGTGAACACAGAACAGAAGTATTCATTTAGTGCCTCTCCCCCCCCTCTCCACCCACCCTCCGTCCTTCCTAATCTTCACAATCTGGTCCTTGTTCTTTCCTTTTCCTCCAACGTATCTGAAGAAGTCCTTCTCTCCTTTCTTAATACCCCATGCCAGTTTCAATTCCCTTGAGGTCTTGGCCGCTCTGACCAGCCTAGTAACCTCCCTGGACTTCTTCGTGTACTCCTCCTTGTCAGCCTCCCCCCCTCCCCCGCGATTTCTTCATCTTCCGAAATTCCCTTCTCTTGGCCCTTACTCCCTCCATGACCTCTTTCATCAACCAACTGGCCTTCTTGGCCCTTCTCTTTTTACTCTGCATCTTTGTACAAATCTCAGCTGCCTCCTTCAGTCTTCGTTTTATAATGTCCCACTTCTGACTAGCATCCACGTCATGATGAATGCTTACCAGATGCTTGCCCAAAATTTCTCCCATCCTGTTAAAGTCTGCCCCCTTAAAGTCAGTCACCCAGGTCCCCGTACCCCCTGTTTCCATATTCATACTGAGTGTGAACCAAACAGTGGTGATCACTCCCAGCCATAGGGTCTTCCACCCCCAGATCCCTTATAGCCTCCTCATTTGAAAGTACTAGGTCCAGAGTCTTCCCCCAGTCTAGTCGGCTCATGTACCAATTGTTCCAGGAAGTTTTCCTGAAATGACTCCAGTATCACCTGCTCCTTCACGCTCGTGGTGGCTGGGGTGCTCCAATCCACCCCGGGTAGGTTGAAGTCCCCCACCACCACTGTGTTCCCCTTCTTACAGACCATTCTGATTTGCGCAGCTAGCTCTCTGTCCAGGTCCTCCCCTTGTGCTGGTGGTCTGTATACTACCCCCATCCTAAGTTCCCTCCCTCTTAAGTCCTGGAACTGCATTTATAGGGCCTCTTTTCCACCTTCTTCTGCCTCCTCCTCCTCCCTTATGCACTTTATCCCTTCTCGTACATAGATTGCCTTACCCCCTCTTCCCCTTAGCCCTGTCCTTCCTGAATGTTCTATACCCTGGGATCTTCATATCCCAGTCCTGGTACTGGGTAGTCCACATTTCTGTGATGGCTGCAATGTCCACCCCTCTAACTGCCAAGAGAGCCAGCAACTCAGTTACCTTATTGCCTAGGCTCCTTGCATTCAATGTGACCACTCTCCACCCCGTTTCCTTCTTTCTCTTTCCCTGGGTTTCCCCCTCCCCCCATGCCTCTACCCTGACCCCTCCCCTGTCATCTTGAGGGGTAAGCTTGTCGGGTTCCCCCCCTCTGGATTCCCTGCCTACCAGCTGTCCACTCACCACCCTCCACCTAGTTTAAACTCACCTTTGCTGATATGTACCTCTCTATGCACTATTTTAATGTTCCCTTCCCCTCGGCACTTAAGTATAGCCTATCACTTGCGTATAGATCGCTGTTGTTCCAGGTTCCTCCCCATCCCCCTATTAACCCATACCCTCTGGATTGACACCAGCCCCCCAACCATGAGCTGAAGTCTCTCATCCCCACCTTTTCTCACTGTACTTGTGCACAGCACTGGGACTACCTCTGAGAAGGCCACCAATTCCCCCAGCTTTTCACACACTCATCCCAATTCCTTGAACCCTACCTTACCTCCTCCATCATCTCCCCCGCCAGGTGACTTGTACCCATGTGCACCACAAAACGTGGTTTCTTCCTGCCCCTTCTTGAGCACTTCAGAATTGACTGCCCTGCCCTGCTTACCATTAACCCAGATATAGCCTCCACCCATATTCGACTGTGCCTTTCCCCTTTACTGCCCCATCTTATCCTTTTAGTATGAAATCCCCCAGCACCAGTATTCCCCCCTCATTATTACTTGATCCTGCCTCCACCCTTCTATCAAGGTAGCCATCACTGTAGTCTGCCATCTTTGTAGCTCTGCCCTTCTCCCCTACGGCTCCCTTTTCCCCCAACCCCAATCTGCTGTCTCTCTCCCTCCCCTCTCCTTCACTATCTTCAACTTCCCCATCCTCTCTGAACTCCCCACCCCTCTGCCTTTCTCAGCCCCCCTCCCATCCTTGTTCACCTCCTCTCCCTCCTCACTACTTCCTTCCCCCCTGCCCCCACTCAATCCCCTTGACTTCCTTCGACCTACTTCCATCCCCTGTGCCTTCCCCACCATCCCCCCCTTCTGCCCTCCCTTGGTGGTCCTTTCTCCCTTCCTTTCCCAATGTTTCTAGGGCTGCAATCTTATTTCCCGGCCCCACTGCCCTGCTGTGCACTGGTTCCTCCCTTCTGCCTGCAGCCCTCCCTACAGTGCCAGGCCTCCCCTTTGGTTTGCTCCCCCTCACACCCCCCCTCCTTCTGCCAGCTTTTCCTCCCAAGTGGTTCCCCCGTACTACCCTCATGGGATGACCCTTTCCCCCAGCTGTACCTGGTCCCCAGTTCGGTTTACTCCCCCCTTGACCCAAGTCCCTCCCAATTGATTCCATCATGTCACCCTCTCGGGTGACTCTCTTCCCTAGTAGCCCCTCCCATCCTCTCCAACTCCCTACCCAACCACATCACCTCCTCCTCAAGCCTTCTGAGCTTGAGACAGACTGGACACCCCCAAACCTCCACAAAATGTTCATCCACACCACCACCCCACAACCATTACAGCCTACTATCCTACCAATGTTTAGTCAGTATCTTGCTTAACTGTAATGACCGCACCACTGGAATACAGTACTACCAATACCTTTTCTTTTTTATAACTGTTAATATTTGTAGGTTTCCCACTAGTCCTGCCTCCACGAGAACTTACAGGACAGTAAATAAAAGGAACACCACACTCCCTATGTTTCTCCCTGATTCACCCCCCAAAATCAACTATCAGAAAGTAAAAGGCAAGAACTCAATGCCACCTAATTCTCACCTGCCTATGATCCTTCGCCTGCTAAATGACTCTCACTTACAATAACAGTGTCCTATACTAAAACAATATCTAAACTGCCCCTACAGAGAGTGCCATATGCCATCATGCACTTTTAGAAGCTCCAATCCTGCCCTCCCCCTCTGCAAAAACAAATATTGCTAGACAGACTCACCCACTGCATACATCCACAGTCACTAACATTCTCATATATTTCAGCTCCTTCCTGATGCCTCTTGTGTTCATGCCTTCCCCTAGAAGGCAGTGCCTAGTGCTGCTCTTCAGCCCCTTGTCACTCCTTAAAGCTTGCTCCTCCCACCTCAATCATTTAATAGAGGTCAGAGCCAGGAAGTACGGGTGGAATGAAAACCCCTCTCCTGTTCCCACCACTGGCCGCCGATGCGATTCTGTATGCTCCCCCAATGATGTGGCTCTCCGTCTGCTTCCTCCAATGCTGCAAGTGGCCCTTGCTGCTCTAACCTCCCGCCCTGATCAGCCAAGAAACAGTGACTGGGCCCAGTACAATGAGCACCCACATTTATAGTTACTATATTCAGAAATAGCTGCTGTCAAACAGTTTGTGTGACTCCCTTCCCCACTTACGCTAGTGGCTATTGCCCTTGGTAACAGATTTTTCTCCCGCCTTCAAAGTTGTGTGGGGCTTGCTGAAAAAACAGACTCATATCATCAGGAAGACTTTTTTTATCTGGTGACCGAGTCCATCCTGCATTTTCTGAAGCTTTTTCTACAGACCAGTCACTTGTTTTGTTCTGCACTATTTTTGCAGTCTGTACAGGATGACCTTTTCTTATGTACCCCTCCCAAATCTGGGGCTTACCTTAAGTAACTCCCTGGGCTCCAGTAATGCCCACTGCCAGGCAGACACCCTGCAGAGATGGTAAATCCATAATGATTGGTGCCCTCCTTTTTGATCTGCGTGAGAGTGCCATGATGTGTCTCTGCGCCTGTCTCTTTAAGTGCCACAGTCAGTGTAAATGCTGTAAATGGTCTGGGCTGGGTCCGAGTGTTTCAAAGCTCACGACCAGCCAGGCATAACCCCAATTTGCCCTACTCTGCTGTAGCTAATAGAGCAAAGGGAGCCTTACATAGTACTGCAGTTATCTAGAAACATAATAGAAACATAGAAACATAGAAGTTGACGGCAGATAAGGACAGCAAGGCCCATCTAGTCTGCCCATTTTTCTACCTTATGAATGTGCCATAGGCCTGTGTTCTGTCAATGACCTATCTATTCATACTCATCTGTATTGCTCCCGTATGCCTATCCCATGCCTGTTTGGAGCCCTGCACTGAATTCATATCTACCACTTCCTGAGGTACACCATTTCATGCATCCACCACCCTTTCTGTGAAAAATAACTTCCTCACATTACCCCTTAATCGGCCTCCCTCTAATCTCATGCTGTGTCCTCTTGTCCTGATATTTTTCTTATATTGAAACATGTTAGACTCTTTCACCTTGTTAATGCCCTTAAGGTGTTTGAATGTTTCGATCATATCACCTCTCTCCCTCCTTTGCTCTAGGGTATACATATTGAGCTCCATTAATCTGTCCTCATATGTTTTCTGATGCAGTCCCTGCATCATTTTGGTTGCCCTTCTCTGGACTGCCTCCATTTTGTTAATGTCCTTGTGCAGGTGCAGCCTCTAGTACTGCATGCAGTACTCCAGAAGGGGCCTAACCAGTGTCTTGTAAAGAGGGATTATTACCTCCCTTTTACGACTTGTGATACCCCTACTAATACACCCCAACATCCCTTTAGCCTTACCTACAGCTTTAGTGGTCTGCTTGGATGATTTTAGGTCATCTGTGATAATGATGCCCAAGTCTCTTTCTTCCTTTGTGATTGCCAGCAACTCCCCTCCCAACCCCTAGGTGGCTTCAGGGTTTCTCTTCCTTACGAGCATGATCTTGCACTTCTTTGCATTAAGCCCCAGTTGCCGCTTTTCTGACCATTTTGCCAGTTTATCCAGATCTCTTCTCATTCTGACCACCCCATTTGGATCATCTACTCTGTTGCAGATCTTGGTGTCATCTGCAAACAGACAAACCTTACCCTTCAGTCCATCTGCAATGTCACTGATGAAGATATTGAAGAGGACCGGCCCCAGAACTGATCCGTGAGGTGCCCCATTGTGACTTGCAGCTCTTCTGACTATATACAATTTACTACCACTCTCTGCTTTCTGCCCGTCAACCAGTTTGCCACCCAGTTGACCAACTTCTGACCCACCCCGCGCCTACCCAGCTTATTAATCAATCTTCGATGTGGAACAGTATCAAAAGCTTTGCTGAATTCCAGGTGGGCGACATCAACTGCTCCCCCTTGGTCCACCACTCTAGTTACCCAGTCAAAGAAATGTATGAGATTAGCTTGACAGGACCTTCCTGTTGTAAACCCATGCTGTCTTGGATCCTGTGCTCCTATGGATTCCAGGTGTTGTACTATTCTTTCCTTAAGGCATGCCTCCATAATCTTGCCCACTACTGAGGTATGACTGTCTGGTCTGTAGTTCCCTGACTCCTCCCTGCTACCACTCTTGTGGAGTGGGATCACATGAGCCCTTCTCCAATCTTCTGGGACCTCTCCTGTGCTCAGAGACTCACTAAACAGTTCTGATAATGGCTCTGCTAGTTCCACCCTTAGCTCCTTTAGTACCCTGGGATGTATGCCATCAGGTCCCATTGCCTTGTCCACCCTGAGCTTAGCGAGCTCATGTGGGACCTTTTCTTTTGTGAAGGGAGTAGTGCACACCTCCCTCCTCCCTGTGTCCATGGTGCAGAGCTGTGGGCCCTGCCCTACCTTCTCCTCAGTAAATACTGAGCAGAAGTATCTATTTAAGATAGATGTTTTCCCTTGGTCCTTCTCCACACACTCCCACTTATCCCCTTTGATCTTAGTAATACCTCCTCTGGACTTTCTCCTTTCACTAATGTATCTATAGAAAGTCTTGTCCTCTTCTTTTACTGTTTGTGCTAGTGTTTCCTCAGTTTGGGCCTTTGCCTGCCTGACTGCCTTTCCTGCTTCCCTTAGGGAAGTTTGGTATGCCTCCCTATCTTTGTCCCGCTGCATTCCCTTATATTTCCTGAAGGCCAGCCTTTTGACTCTGACCTTTTCTGCTTCTGTTTTTGAGAACCAAAGTGGTTTCCTCCTTCTTTTGCTCTTGCTTTTCTCTCTAACAAAATGGAATGTTGCTTCAAGTATTGCATCCTTGATGCTTACCCACTTTGCCTGTACCCCCTCACCTGTATTTCACCTTGCCAGGGCTAGCTTAACTCTGTTGGCCATCTTATCAAAGTCAGCTCCTCTGAAGTCCAATATTTTTGCCTTGGAATGGGATGATTTTGTTTTAGTGGCCAAATTGAACCATAGCATGTGATGGTCACTGGCCCCCAGGTGACCTTCTACCTGGAGATCTGTGATCCTTTCCTCGTTAGTCAGTACTAGATCTAGGATAGTCCTACCTCTTGTGGGTTTTTCTACCAGTTGTTTGAGGCCATCCCCTTGCAGGGAATCCACTATGTGCCTAGTTCTGGCAGATGTTCCTGCTGGTGTTGACCAATCTGTTTCTGGCATATTGAAGTCTCTCATTATCAGAACCTCCCCTTTAACTGTCACGTTTTGTGTATCTTCTAACAGTAATGTGTCTATGTCCTCCCCCTGGCTTGGAGGCCTGTAGACAACCCCAGTTTGTATAGCTGTCCCATTTCCTGTTTCCCAGGGTGACCCACAGTTCTTCTGGCTCCTTATGTGTATTCTAAATTTCTGTAGCTTTGATATTTTCATTGACATAAAGGGCCACTCCACCCCCCCCCCCGTTTGCACCTCGGTCTCTTCGGAACAGTACATAGCCAGGTACTGAAGTCTCCGAAGTGTGGTTGCTGGTGAACCATGTCTCGCTAATGGCTACTATGTCCAGTTTAGCCTCTGTCATTGTTGCCTGAAGGTCTGCGATCTTGTTTCTCAGACTGTGGGCATTTGTGTACATGATTTTCCATTGCCAGAATTCGGTGTGTTAGTTGTTAGGCAAGGTCCGGCGTTTCCCCTGTGCGTCATATGGTGATGCAAATAAAATACAAACATGCTGAACTCTTGTTTGACCACTAGCTGAGGGGGGGGAAGAGTGTTCTTCCTGTTCAATGTAGTGGGTGCTGCATCCCCTCCCCATTTGCTAGTTTAAATATTCTGAAAAGACATGAAACTTCTGCCACAATGCACTGACTCCCCCCTTAGTCAGATGCAGTCCATCAGATTTAAAGAACTTTTGCTCCCAAAACTGTTGCCAGTTACCTACAAATGTGTGCTCTTTTTCCTGCCACCAGCCCTTGAGCCACATGTTTAGCTCCCCTATCTCCCCTTCTCTGACCTTCAGTCCATCTGCCCCCCTCTTCCAGACCGGCAGGATCTCAGAGAAGGAGATGCCGGATGAAATGGATGACAGTTTGTCTCCCAGGCTGGTCAGGTGTTCCTTGGTCTCCACAACTGACTGGCTGGTAAGATCGTTAGCCCCTGTATGTACCAGCATGTCAATATTTTCTCCTGCTTACTGCATGATTTTAGCAATGCGGTCAGTGTCACTCCATGCTGATGTACCTGGGAGACAGCTGACCATTACCTCCGGCTGGAGGTAGGTATCAACTCCCCGAATCATGGAGTCTCCTATGATCAGAAGTGTTTTGGATTTCCTTTTTGCTTTTATTATTTTGGTCCCTGTTCTGGGTGAGTTTTGTTGTACTAGCTTTTGTGCTGCAGTGTCCTGCTCTGCAGTGTCCTCTGCCCCTTTGTTTGATTTCGGAGATAGAGGCAGATACCTATTGTAGTTTTTATATGGTTTGTGGAGGTGATACGTTGGAGAGCATTGGGTGATGGGGCACTCGATTTGCCCCTCCTAATCACCTGCCAACCTCCTGGACCAACTACTCTCTTCGGTCAAGGTGCCTTAGTTGGATGTTGGGGAAATGGCGGGCGGTTCTTATAATATATTTCCTCCAGAAAATGTGATTTGAGGTGCACAATCTCTGCCCATGTTGCATGGAGCTGAGCCCTGAGATCTCCAATGGTCCAGCATGTAGGACAGCATCCTAAATCCTGTATAACTGCCCTTATGAAAAGTGTTCCACAGTGCCTACAGTTAATAATATCCATTTCAGAAGAGTTGCTGGGTTTATAGCCTGGTCCCAGTAATTAGATGGAGGAAAATGAAAGCAAAAGTTTGATTTTTTGTTTTGTTTGTTTGTTTTTGTATAACTTGTTATAACAAGTTAAATTACTTGTGCCCCTGTAAGTGAGGTCACTATATGGATACCTCTGATCCTCCCCTTCCTGCTTTGCTACAGGAAATGTCACGACAGTGCTACCCTATAAAAGGAGTGTAGCAAGAGGTGGTTGTGGATGGGGGTGGGAGGCTGGGCCCTTCCCCTGTCGAGAAAAAAGAACCACGGATGAAAGAAACAAGGTGGTAAAAGCAGAAACAATCAACCAACACCAAATGAAGTAGCCCTGAAAGCTTAGCCTAATGATAGATAAAACTGTAAAACCTGTAAAGCACCACCTGTAATAATTTCACAGAAGACATACCCTGCAAAAAACACTTTGCTACAGAGAAAAATAAAGCGGTAACAGAAGATATACCTTGCAAAAACAATTTGAATCAGAGAAGATTACAGCAGTAATCTGTAAGCACAAAAAAAGTAACAAACCTGTAGGCACACCCTGTAATAATGCAGCAGAAAGTATACTTTGCAACAGCAATTTGAATCAGAGAACAATAAAGCAGTAAAATGTTAGCAACAAACAGTAACAAACCCTGTGAGTACAAAAGAAAATAACACACAGTAAATCTGCCTAGCCAAAAGAAGCCTTAATCTTTTTCCTTGCTCTGATAATGTTTCTTGTTCTGTTCGTACAAGGAAACCTGGAAGAAAAGAGCTCAGGTGAAGCTAGGTGCCTTTGCCAGCAAACCTAGTTAATACAGATTATTGTTTAATCTGCCCTTACTGCAGCATGCATTTTCCAATGGATGCCACCATGTTTTGGACCAGGACTTCCTGTTTGGACCAATTAAACATAGAAAACATAGAAACATAGACTTTGATGGCAGATAAGAACTGCTTGGCCTACCTAGTCTGCCCATTTTCCTGTGCATTGGATAAGCTGCAGATCCTAGTTAACGAACAGCCTCCTTCTTCCTATCCCCCACAAGAATTGCCTTATGTCGGTCCCATGCATTTTTGAATTCCCCCACTGTTTTTGACCCCATGACCTCCTCAGGAAGGCTGTTCCATGCATCCACCACCCTCTCTGTGAAAAAATACTTCCTCACATTGCCCCTGAGCCATCCCCCCTCTATCTTCAAATTGTGTCCCCTTGTTCTTGCACATCTCTTTTTCTAAAAGATGCTACCCTCTTGGACTTTGTTGATTCCCTTGAGGTACTTGAAAGTTTCTATCATGTCCCCCTTTCTCTCCTTTCCTCAAGGGTATACATAGATTAAGCTCCTTTAGTCTTTCTTCATATGGCTTCTGTTGCAGACCCTGCACCATTTTAGTTGCCCTCCTCTGGACTACCTCCATCCTGTCTATGTCCTTGCAGAGATGGGGTCTCCAGAACTACATGCAGTACTCCAGATGGGGTCTCACCAACTGTCTGTACAGAGGGCCAACAATTTTCTGTTTTCTGTTGGTAATGCCTCTCCCTATGCATCCCAGTATCCCCCCAGCCATTCCTATTGCCTTTTTGCATTGCTTGCTAACCTTTAGGTTATCTGATATGTCTACCCCAGGTTACTTTCCATTTTTGTTGTTGTTACTACCTCCGCCCCCATTGTGTACTCTTCCCCTGGGTTTTTGTTTCCCAGGTGCATTACTTTGCACTTCTTTGGACACAGGGGACCTTTAGGGTTTCTTAGCTCAGGTGTCTCATGGGAAAAAGCGTAGGTTTTGTAGTTTTTCAGGTTGGTGCCTAAACTGACAAATGGGAGCACCAGAACTGTGATTGACAGCTCCTCTAGCCAACTGGAATCCAGAGAAACTGGACTAGTCCAAAAACTGATAGAAAAAATAGTTCAGTTGCTGGTAGAATGCAGAGAGAAAGCAGCTTGAGCCACCGAGAAGCAGCTCCGGGAAAGGAGCTGAAGAGAACTAGCAAGGCAAAGGCCTGACTTGCCTCCCTGTTACTATTTTCAGCATCAGACTGCCTAATAGCAGGAAAGATGGACAAGTCTGAGGAATAGTTTAACACAGTGAGGAGTACAGCTTGACCGTTTGAACTGAAAGGAGCTTTTGTCTGGTGGTTCATCCCAAGATTCTGTGGGAAAAAGAGTGTGTATGCCCTGTGGGAATCTGGCCTAGGAAAGGTCTAGTTCTCTCTGGTGTGCATCGGACAGTCTGAAAAGGTGACTGGTCACCAGGAACAGCCTAACTACAGATCAAGAGGTTTACTCAGCAAAGCAGCTGACATTGCAAACCGTCCAGGAGCCGAAAGGGGAATCTGAGAGTTTGATATTTCTAAAATTGAATGTGCTGAATGCTTATTGTGGGTTAAGGCCTACCGTCCAGGGACTCCTGATTGCCCGAGAGGAGCCCACCTTTACCTGTGACTGAACTGTCTAGGAGCTGGAGGGGTCACCAACTGATAAACTGAACTTTGCCAGAAACACTCTGTTGAACTTGGGCGTCTGTTCTCGTACCAGCTACAGCTTTACTGGTGAGAGACCGGCTTTGGGGATCCAGCCCCTTCACAATGAGTCATCGCAGGTTGCAGCCACTTACAGGGAAAGGCCATGAAGGGGAGATGAGTCATGGTGGCCCTGTTTTCTCATGTGCAGCAGCTTCCAGCAGTGGGTCTTCATTTCTTCAGGCCATCCTAAATTGACTGGTACAGTGAGTAAACCCAAGGTGGCTCCCTGCCACAGGCATCTTGATTTTCTTGCGGTGTCATCTAATTGTTCTCAGCTTAATTTCAAAGGGTTTCCAATAAACTAGGCCAACTGGCCACGGATACAACTAATTTAATTTTCTTTGTACAGTTAATGTGATTGATTTTTTCCTTCAAGGGTCTCAACAACAGCTGCAACCCTGGGCACTGATTCTGGCCAGCCAACATCAGTCCTGGGTACCCAGTAGCAAAGGGACTAAATTAACTGTGTTTAGTAACCTGGTTTTTCAGAACAGTAATCATTTGCCCAGGTTTGCTCCCCCTCCTTGTTCGCGACCATGTAATAAACCCGATTTACTGTTACTTTGAACCCAACTTGTGAGCATATTGTTACCTGATTTAAAGTGATAAGCTTTTCGCTGAATGTGTTGAAAGTGCATGCTTTATTTCAAAACTGTCTTTACAGGGAGGTTTGCAGGGCTTATACCAGGACCAGAGACCCTGCTGGTAAGTAGGATAACTGTGAGCATATTATTAATGCTTATTGCAAATTGTCTATTGAATACTGATAATGGTTATTGCCAGTTCATAGGTACATGGTCACTAGGTGGGATTGTGGGTGGTTATAGCTTCCCAGAGGGCTGTACCAGTCTAGTTAGAAACCCTCGTAAATATTACTCTGGGTGGAGGCACCAAAATATTGCATACCCTGAAGGTAGGGATGCCCCATTTCTTTCTGATTCTGAGCCCAGACCCCTCAACCTGTACTTAGGCAAGCAGGCAGGGGTAGTAGCCCTTAGTATAGTGCCACCTAGGGGTTACACTAATGCCTAAGGATTTTGCTTTATTAAAACCCACAGGCACCCAGCTTTTTGAGGCTATTTTTTGCCTTTCCCCATTAATGGAATATTTTGCCCATGCTGCATTTTCAGTATAGGGTCAGCCGCAGCTGTCTCCCTCGGGCTGTCAGTTAATAATGCAGCATTTCTACTCA
The DNA here is from genome assembly GCA_016271365.2 of Neoceratodus forsteri. Classification (NCBI taxonomy): domain Eukaryota; kingdom Metazoa; phylum Chordata; order Ceratodontiformes; family Ceratodontidae; genus Neoceratodus; species Neoceratodus forsteri. The sequence goes on from CM028133.1 coordinate 609,463,891, forward strand.
GCTCTGCCTTATACTGTCCCTCCATTTTTTTCCACAACTTACCCCATTCAAAATCTTATTAAGTTTGTTTTCAGGCTGACTTACAGATAATGAACCACCTTGTGGTTTCTCTGCCTTTTCTCTCTCTCTGTACCTCTGAACTGTCATAGGCCTTGTCAGTTACCACAGTTGATGGCTCACTGTAGCAGGAATGTCAGAAGCCAGCTGACTCACTATGACAGAACTCCAGTCAGCAAGTGCTTCTCCTGCTGTCATTTTGGCAAGCTGCAATCTCTCTCTCTTTCCCTGCCTGGAATTTTGCCTCCTCCTCAGCCACTAATTTGAGGAGATATTTCTTTCTCTCCTCTATAGCCCTTTTCAAACATTCTTCTTCATCCATTTCACATGGGTTAGAATCTCCAGTGTTACATTTTCCATATGATTAGATATTACTGATACTGCTGTTGTAGTCAGATTAGTTTCCAGACTGCTCTTGACCTCTGGTAAATAGGATACAAGGGAGGAGGCCTGCTCCCATATACCATCAGCTGCACTGCCATTGGTATCCAGGTTGGCTATCTTGGCAAGCTGGCATGTGGCCAAGGGTTCCCCCCTACAGAAAGAGTAGGGGAGTTTATTAAAAGAAGATCAAGCAACAAATCACAATACAATACTTTGTACAGCAATATGATAAATCTAAAAAAAATATTGTACAGTGGATCATAAATTCAGTACTCAACAAAAAGGACCAAAATTATACAATAAGATTCAATGTGTAAATTAAGTAACATCTGCATCTGTGTTAGTGATCCATGTCATAATCTTCCAACGTTACTCTAACATTTTTAATGACGTATATTTAGATTCCATAAAATAAACTGATTTTAATTATCCTGTTATCTGATTAATCACAATCATAAGTGGATTATCTTTTTGCTGTAAAGAGAACAAACACCTATTATTCCAGATGCACCACTTTATCACTGTAAAGAACACTTTTAAAGTGCTAGTATTCCATTTTTGCCATTGCCGGTGTATACTGGCCATATATAAAAATTTCATAAGTGATCTGTGCAAACTGTGCCTCTCCCCATTGTCAAGACATTGTCAGGCCATCTCGCCTATCACCTGCATCTTTAACAAATCCCTCTGCCTCAGACAATTTCCCGCTGTCTGGAGGGTCGCCATGGTTACCCCTATCCACAAAGGTGGCGACAGGACTATTCCTAGTAACTACCGGCCTATCTCAATCCTGCCCCCTCTCTCCAATGCCTTAGAGAAAATTGTGGCCACTCAAATCTCTGCCTACCTCTCTAAATACAATGTTCTTTGCCCTGAGCAACATGGGTTCAGAGCCGGTCATAGTACCAATACGGCGCTCCTGGAGTTCGCCAACTTCCTCCACATATCTTTGGACTCTGGCTCCATGGCTGGTGCGGTATTCATTGACCTGTCTAAAGCCTTTGACACCGTATCACATCTTCTCCTCTTAACCTCTCTCGACCACCTAGGCTTTGCCACTGGCCCAGTCTTCTGGTGCACCAGTTATCTCTCTGCCCGCTCTCAATGTGTGAAAGTTAGTGGAACCCTCTCCAGTACCTGCCCGATTCGCTCTGGAGTCCCCCAGGGCTCTATTCTTGGACCCATACTCTTCTCCCTCTTCCTCAACTCACTTCCTAGCAAATGTGTGGGTAAGATCTTACTCTACGCTGACGATGCAGTACTCATCGCTTCCGACAGTAACCCCATGGCGCTCCAGAATTCTTTCCAGCTAGCCTATGATTCCGCTGAAACTTGGTTCATTGAACACTGACTCATTATCAACCTAAAGAAAACAAAAACCATGCTCTTCTCCCACCCCCAAAATAAATCCCGCAATTTTCCTCTCACTGTCCACTCCAACCTCAATATCCCCATCGAACAAGTGCAGTCCTATAAATATCTTGGAATAATCTTTGACCCTGCCTTCTCCATCCATGGCCACATTTCCACCTTGAACTCTGCCACCAACACACGGTTGGGCATTCTCTACCGGCACAAGAAATGCCTCCCCTCAGAAGCCCTCCGCTTACCGCCACCTCCTCTGTCATATCACTCATTGACTACGGCCTTCCGTCTATGGGCTGCTGATCAGACAGCCCTAAGCAAGGTTCGACTTATTCTTAACAAAGCCTGCAGACTTAAAACCGGAGCACCTAGACTTACCCACACCTGTCTGCTGTACTCCTTGGCTTCCCTACTCAGCCTGGATGAGCAGCTCATGTACCAAACATGCCAACTCACCTTCAAAGCCCTCCATAGCTTATCCCCCACTGGCCTATCAGACTCAATCCACAGAGCTAATCCAACTATGAACACCCGCAGCTCCACCAAAACAACTCTGGTCATTCCAAGAGCTAGGACATCTCAAGGCCAAAGGGCGTTCCCATACAGAGCGACCGCCTGGTTTAGCTCCCTCTCTGCCGCTATCTCTGACTCCCCCTCATTAGCATGGTTTAAAAGTAGCCTCAGAAAACACCTGCTCAGCTCACGCAGTTGCCGCTGCTGCTAAAGTGTTAAAAAAAAAAAAAAAAAAACCTGACAACGCTCACCGAGCTGCTCTCCCCCCTTCCTCTCTTCTCCTTCCCTTCCCTCTCTGCCTCCCTGGCTCTCCCCCCCTTCTCTGCCTCCCAAGTCTACTCCTCTCTTTCCCCTCCTCTACCACTCTCCCCACCAACCCTAACTTTAGCTTTAATGACTTATTTACTCCACCTAAGTATAGAATTGAACTGTAACCTTGAATGATACCTACTTTGAACTGTATTATCTGTTGTCTACTATGTTACTGTCTGTGTCCTCTATGTGACGAGGTACCTTTGTAAATGAGCCCCTGGCTCAAAGGTTGTTAAACTGATGTTTAAATAAATAAATAAATAAATAAGACAGGAGTATCCAAAATGTGGATATGTATGAGTAGGAAAAGTATAAATGGGATATTGTTTCAAACTGCTGGATACAATGTGCACTATTACAATATCTGTCTTGAAGCTGTTTATTTTTGTGATTATCTTTAACATTAAGTTTCTCATGATGTGCTAACCAGTGCACAGCACACATTTTTGCAAGAAATTTGGGTTTCCTTAATAAGGATAGCAGGGCAGTCTCTCAAGGCATGGAGCAAGGAGAAAAGGTCACGATTCAGAAAAGCACTGATCCTGGTATATAGTTGTTTTCTAGTTATAGAGATTAATTGTACACAAGAGGTAGTCCAAATTTTAAGCCTTACAAAAATGTCTCTAAGGTAAGTGGAGGATGTACCTGCTGGCCTAATATATTTTAAGGGTCCTATGTCCCAAGGCTGAAACCATTTTGAAATATTAGCAAAGAGTAGATGTGCCCATATTTTATCAGTATTAATCAACAAAGGTCTTAAATTAGAGCATAGGAAAAAAAAAACAAAATAAAAAAAAAACAGGGCTAATCATATTTAATCCCTCCTGCTTTACCAGTAGGTATGTAACATTTCATTTCAAAGGGTTTAACCTGCTACCCCAAACAGCTTGAAAAAAGATACTAAGTAAGGACTTTTCTAATTGTCTTGGGAGTGGGAAGACATGACTAAGAAATAAAAACTGAGGAATTAAAAGTGTTTTTATAAGGAATAATCTCTTTTTTTTTCTCATTTTCTGTTTATTCTGTATGGCCATTATGGATTTACCCTGAGCAAGTTTTGGTTCCCAGTTCATAATATCTAGGTGACCAGAACTGAATTGTAACCCAAAAATGTTAATAGGACCTTCAATAATTTGAATCCCTGCTATGGATTGTAAGGGATCCACTGAGGATCCCAAATACATTGCAGAACATTTATTTAAATTAAGTGAGGCTCCTGAGGCTAGTCCATATTTGTTGCATATCTGTAATGCATGTTCAGCTGAGGACGCATCCTGTACAAAAAAGGCAGAGGTCATCTGCATATGCAATGCATTTTAGAGGTATAGTGCCTTCTGTACACTATAAAGGCTTTAACATTGGTGACGAATTTAGGAGTTGTAACAAGGGATCTATACAAAATATATATAACAATGGACTCAGAGGGCATCCTTGGTGGACACCATGTTTAATGGGAATGAGGGACCCACTTCTGCCATTTATCAAAGAAGACACTGTAGCTGTTTGGTATAAACATTGAAGCCAAGAAATGAATGGTTTTGGTATGTCAAAAAACTGGAGTATAATCCAGATATATGTATGATTTACAGAATTAAAGGCCTTCCTTTGATCTAGGGAAGAAATAAGACCTGTCAAATCTCATAGGTTTCCACTGTCTACTAGTTCTCAGAGGAAAATAAGATGATCTGTTATTGGTCTACCAGGCATAGAACTAGCCTGGGCAGGTGAAAGGAGATGAGTTGCTACTTTTATAAGTCTAATATGGAGAAATTTGGTGAGAATTTTAAAATCTGAATTTAAAATATAGGTAGGTCTCCAATTTTGTAATAAACATTTATCTCCTTTTTTTAAATAATTATATTAACAGCCCTTCTGCCATGTTCAGAGATATTAAAGCTGTAGATAGCATATGACTGAATACAGGAGCAAGTTCATTCGCTATTTCAGGACCAATAAACTTGTACACTTCACTGGTGAGCCCATCCTTGCCAGGAGTTTTGCCATTAGGTAAGGAAGTAATTATAGAGAGGACTTCAGCAGCACTAATGGTTTGCAACAGGTGTTGTTTTTTGTCTAATGGGAATGTAGGGAATATAATATTATTCCACAATGTATAAATGTGTACTGGGGCTACTCAAATTTCCTGAAATGATTCCAAGGTATATGTGCTGTCTGTCTGTCTTCTTCTTTCTGGGTCTGTTTTATATATATATATATATATATATATATATATATAATCTGAATCTAGTAAACCATGAATTTGTTTTTGTTGAGAATGAGAATAACAAGTATCATACGGACACAAGGAATATAAATTTCCTTGTACACCAAACTGTTGTTGTAATTTAAGATTTTCTGCTTTTTGTAAGTGGAATTGAGTCTTTTCTTTTTTAATCTGATTAATTTGAAAGGAATAATTATGGTAAGATTCTTGGGATAGCGAAATCAATTTCTGCAACTGTTTCTTGTTATGTAGATACTGTAAATATAAAGCATCTCTCTAATGTTTACTTAGTTGTTTTAAAAGACGCACTAAATTTGCTTTTGAATTTCCCACCATTGTATTGGGTTACCATAAAGGAGAAAGACAGTTTTCCTAGCTTGTATAAAATACCTTACTTAATATTTTGAGCCACAGATGGATTCTGGAGCAAGGAAGGATTGAATTTCCACAGTCCTGGCCCATTTGTTGTTGTGGGACTACCTACACATAGAGCCAGGGTTCTCCAGATTTTTGGGGTTCTAGTTCGGTTCTGGTTCTACAGTGTGGGGTTCTGGTTCGGTTCAGTTCTGCTTTAAAATTACATGTTTTGGTTCTGGTTCAGTTCAGTTCTAGGTTTTTGGTTTATTTTCTAGTTCTGGTTTGGTTCTGGATTAAGTTAAGTGTTACTAAATTGGCTTTATAATGCCAAATTATATATATATATATATATATATATAGAGAGAGAGAGAGAGAGAGAGAGAGAGAGACAACACAACTGATTTCACATTGTTAACTTTATTCAAATCAACATTACTTTGAGTAAAATGAACTATAAAATAGGTAAGTACAAGTTCAGTTGTAAAGCATAAATGTTCAAGAATTTAACAAATACAGAACAAACAAGTGTGTTAACTGATAGGTGAGATCTTCAGTCATCTAGAACTTGCTTGCAGAATGAGAACAGGCAATACTTCTCACAGCTGGAGAAGTGTAGAATAGCATGGATAGACTACTGCCTTTATGTTGGTTCTCCTCATCTCACATGGTCTGGGTTCAGGTTCGAGTTCATTTGTTTTTTTTATTTTTAGGATTCTAGTTTGGTTTGAATCAGGCAAAAATCGAATATTTCTGGTTCGGCTTGGGTTCAGTTCTCAGAAGAACCCTGGCTCTACCTACACACAGTTCTAACATTTTGTGGTCAGAAAATTCAACTGCTAATGTTTTGACATCATTTATCGACAATAATTGAGATATAAAGAAAAATTCAATTCTGGTAGCCAGGCTACCTTTATGGAAAGTAGAGCCTGACTGACCACAGTTTGACTTATAGGCATCTACTAAACCTGCTGTTTTAACAATATGGGAAAGACAGGACATTGTTGTCCTCTATCACTAACTGTTAAACCACAATTGGAATCTTAGCCTAAGATGACAGTTTGTGCAGAATAAAGATAGGGCTGAATATTTATAAATAGATCTACCCATTCTGTTTTTTTTTTTTTGCATTGCATAAACATTTATGAATCTGATTAATGAATTTGGAATTTTTGTATCAAGAAATAAAACTCTTGGCTGGCCTGGTGGTGCTGAGGGTTGAGGCGCTGGATACCACACCTCGCGCCACACTGGCGACCCAGGTTCAGGAACAGACTTGGGTGCCGGGGGTCGGCAGGGGAAGGGTTGAGGACTGAGCACCTGAGTGGTGTGTGCCTTCCCAGACTCAGGGTTTGGGTTGGCCCGGTAAGCCAGGGACCCCCAGTGGAGACCGAGGGCACTGTAGCAAGCCAGGCAAGCATGTATTAGCATGGCTGATGCTGGCAGGGGTTGCCATGCACCAATATCATCGGGACATGCCCACGCATGGAGAGGGGACACCACAGAACACAGAAAATCCCAGTCCTGGGAGTAGGTGAAGGCACCATCCTCCATGCCCACTGCCAGGTCCAACCTGGATGGCCTTCAAGGTTCCTCCAGCATGGACCAATGTCTGCAGCTGGAGGCTACATGTGTAAGTGTGCCTAACATAGGAGGGGCGGCCTCACCCCGGAGGGTTAAGCCGGGGGTGCCAGCTGTGAGGCGGGGCAGAGGAAAGAGGGAGGTCTGGCTGGGGGGACTTCAGGTAGGGCAGGATCAGGATGGATGCCCGAGACAGGCCCCCAGGAACATGACCAGGAGGAAAAAGAATTGGAAAAAAAAAAAGAAATAAAACTCTTCCTTGTATTAAATCAATCAGCTTTATGACCTGTGCATCAACAGAATGAAACAATAAACCCACTCTAGAGCATTTGTCCAGACCTAGTGACCAATAAGCTGGTCCAGTGTACCAAGTTCTGGAAGCTGTATGTAATTCTGAGTTTGTGTGTAGCCTAGTGTCTTGTGAAAAATACACACCGGTAGTATTAGAAAGTAAGGAAGAAAACATAGCAGTTTGTTTCCTATGGCCCTCTATACTATGAACATAAATGGATCATATAGTGAGGGAAAGGCCATAGAGAGACAAAAATGATTTTAGGGATCTCACAATGTTTTCTTCCTAGTTCTCTTAGTACCTCGTTTGGATTTTATTTTCATCTTTGGTTTGTTTTATTTGTTTCAATAGCTTCATTGTCAATGGTAGGGGCGTTTCCCTCCATTTCTGAAGCAAGATCATACACTGACGACCTAACAGAGGAGGCATCTGAATCACTATCAGATTCTTCTGAGATTTCTAGCAAAGACTGAAACCTGTTGGAAAGAGGAACATCTGCTGCTTTGGCTAACTTGAGGCAGGTGTGGCCAAATTTTGCCTCCATCTAGTAACCATGCCTTTTCTTTCTTCCATCACTGGGGGAGGCATTCTTGTCTGGTCTGCTAAAGTGGATGGGCCATCTATAACCATTCGTACATCAGGGTGTTCAGAGATGTCTGTCATGGTGGTGGGAGGGGATGGAGGGAAGGGCTGGGATAGGATTTGGGGAAGAAACAAGGACCTGTGAGGCCAAAGTCAGAGGGACAGCTCTAGTCCTTGGTAGAGAAGCTGTACTAGCTGACTTTTGTCTCTGAGCAGTATCAATAAGAAAGCATTGTTCCTCACCATCTATCTGTGTTTTATTATGTGCGGCCCATGGGCAGCTCTGATATGAATGACCCTTTTCCTCACATAGGTTACAAAGTAATTTGTTAAGGCACTGATTACCGGCACGACCAGTTTCTCTGCATAGATTACATCTAACTTTGTCACAGATGCTGCTAATATTCCCTGAGGAGCCACATTTATAACAAGCCTTGGGTTGGCCTGCATAAAATAAAACACATTTGTCCCTCCCTAGAAAAAAAGAATTTGACAGGTGTTGTAATCCAGTGTGTATAGAATGCAAAAGTACTTTAATACACCAACCCCCTGTCCAGAAGTTTCCACTGTCAAAGGGAATGCAGAGAGACAAAGATAGGAAAGCATACCAAACTTCCTTGAGGGAAGCAGGGAAGGCAGTAAGGTAGGCAAAGTCCCAAACTGAGGAAACACTAGCACAAACAGTAAAAGAAGGAGACAACACTTTTTATAGATACATTAGTGAAAGGAGAAAGTCCAGACGGGGTATTGCTATGATCAAAGGGGATAAGGGGGAGTGTGTGGAGGAGGACCAAGGGAAAGCACCTATCCTAAATAAATACTTCTGCTCAGCATTTACTGAGGAGAAGGTAGGGCAGGTCCCACAGCTCAGCACCATGGACACAGGGGGGAGGGAGGTTGTGCACTAGTCCCTTCACAAAAGAAAAGGTCCTACAAGAGCTCACTAAGCTCAGGGTGGACAAGGCAATGGGACCTGATGGCATACATCCCAGGGTACTAAAGGAGCTAAGGGTGGAACTAGCAGAGCCATTATCAGAACTGTTTAGTGAGTCTCTGACCATAGGAGAGGTCCCAGAAGACTGGAGAAGGGCTCATGTGATCCCGCTCCACAAGAGTGGTAACAGGGAGGAGGCAGGGAACTACAGATCATTCAGTCTTACCTCAGTAGTGGGCAAGATTATGGAGGAACTCCTTAAGGAAAGGATAATGCAACACCTGGAATCCATAGGAGCACAGAATCCAAGACAGCATGGGTTTACAACAAGAAGGTCCTGTCAAACTAATCTCATAGATTTCTTTGACTGGATAACCAGAATGGTGGACCAAGGGGGTGCAGTTGATGTCGCCTACCTTGACTTCAGCAAAGCTTTCGATAATGTTCCACATCGAAGATTGATTAATAAGTTGGGTAGGTTGGGGGTGGGTCAGAAGTTGGTCAACTGGGTGACAAACTGGTTGGCGGGCAGGAAACAGAGAGTTGTGGTTAAACAGTAAACAGTCAGAAGAGATGCAAGTCACAAGTGGAGTACCTTTGGGATCAGTCCTGGGGCCAGTTCTCTTCAATATCTTCATCAGTGACATTGCAGATGGACTGGAGGTTAAGGTTCGTCTGTTTGCAGATGTCACCAAGATGTACAACAGAACAGATGATCCAGATGAGGTGGGCAGAATGGGAAGAGAGCTGAATAAACTGGCAAAATGGTTGGAAGAGTGGCAACTGGGATTTAATGCAAAGAAGTGCAAGATCATGCACATAGGGAAGAGAAACCCTGAAGCCACCTATAGGCTTGGAGGGTAGTTGCTGGCAATCACAAGGGAAGAAGGACACTTGGGTGTCATCATCACAGATGACCTGAAATCATCCAAGCAGACCACTAAAGCAGCAGGTAAGGCTAGAGGGATGCTGGGGTGTATTAGTAGGGGTATCACAAGTCGTAAGAGGGAGATAATAATAATCCCTTTTTACAAGACACTGGTTAGGCCCCATCTAGAGTATTGCATGCAGTACTGGAGACCGCATCTGCACAAAGACATTAACAAAATGGAGGCAGTCCAGAGAAGGGCTACCAAAATAGTTCAGGGACTGCATCAGAAAACATATGAGGACAGATTAATGGAGCTCAATATGTATACACTAGAGCAAAGGAGGAAGAGAGGTGATATGATCAAAACTTTCAAACATCTTAAGGGCGTTAACAAGGTGAAAGAGACTAACATGTTTCAATATAAGAAAAATAACGGGACAAGAGGACACAGCATGAGATTAGAGGGAGTCCAATTAAGGGGTAATGAGAGGAAGTTCTTTTTCACAGAAAGAGTGGTGGATGCATGGAACGGCCTACCTCAGGAAATAGGCATAAGGGAGCAATCCAGATGAGTATGAATAGATAGGCCAGTGACAGAGTACAGGCCTATGGCACATTCATAAGGTAGAAGAAATAGGCAGAATGGATGGGACTTGTGGTCCTTATCTGCCGTCAAGTTCTAAGTTTCTATGGACCATCTAGTACTGTGCATCCCTGTTTAAGACAGTGGATTAGGTCTGTGACACTGACTCCTTCATTTCGAAATAATATAATCAGTCTTTAAAGCTGGTTTAGTGAGAGGTATGGCTTCAAAAGGAGCCCATAGTGGAGTATGTCGAAGATCATTATATCTGTTCCAAAAGCGTTCTAACCCAGAGGTAGTTATAAAGCTGATATCAATCAATCAATCAATCAATCAATCAATCAATCACTTTATTTAACCAGGCATAAAATACCGGCATGATATCAAAGGTGTGCTCTCCCGAAACATGAATGAGAGCATATATCTCCATTGCAAAAAAATGTAGAAATTCCTTGAGCAGAATTTTACCCACATACAGTCTGTCCGGTGGTAGTTCTAATCCCCCTTTGTAAAGTAGACCCACCACATTGTGGCTTTTTGCTGGGTTTACCAACAGATGAAATAATGAGGCATAGGGTCTGGTATTAGTCCTACAGACAGTGTTAAGAGATGCATCTAGAACAACAGTGTTTTGGGTCTGAGGAGGTACTGGCTGTGTTTGTTGAGGCCCTGATGTTGAGTCCATTGGTAAATGTAATTCAGCACTCCTAGTTAGTTCTAGTTAAATGCAAGGAGGCATTTGTTGTGGGTCAGTATTGTCTGCAATATTAGTGCCTGAAATAGTTTTACTTTATATTTCTTCTGGCATTGACATCTGAATTGGCGAAGCTCCTGAGACCCACCCACTGTTATCTGGCATTCTGTCCCAGCCAGTGGCAAGCAATACTGATTCTACTGACCAATCCTGTGTGATGGTTGTTTTGGGAGCCTGTCTTTGGCCAGATGGTGTATCATTTGTTTGTGCCATTCCCAACAAGACTCCCATTGTTTCTTTTGTAGCAGAGACACTTTCTGGAAAAGCAGGTATATGTGGCTGTTCAGACTGCAGAGTACTACCTTGGGCTGGGGCCGTAATACGAAAACTGACAGCAGTGATTCCCTTTGATGTGCCTGCATCATGCTGTGTCAAATCAGCAGGTGAGTCAGTGGCTGACAATGTCATGGAAAAACTTACAGCGGTAGCAGAGTCTGTACTAGGTAATAATGAGGATTGTACATGGGCTGTTCATTCTTGTAGTTGTAATTGTTGCAGCTGAATTTGTTTCTCCTCCGAAAGAAGTCTGCAGTATTCAGGATCATTTAACAATGTTTCCATCAGGATTCTAGTTGGTGCATCTATGTTCATTTTACTGAGAGAATCTTCCTCAAACTGAAGGCTTGAGGTAAGAGTGGTGTCTAGTGGGACAGAGGCAGGGGAAGAGACCCACTCCCCAGCCTCCAACACATCCATTCTCTCCGACGACTCGCCGAAAATGGCCATCTTGGCAGACAGCCACAGAATCCCCCAACTGAAGAGTAGGGGAATTTTTTATTCAAAAACCATAACCAAAGACAAACAAATTCTCACAACTTTTGAATATACATAAATAAAAAGAAAAAAACTAATAAATCAATATACTATAAAGTTCTCTAAATCTACAAGCTATATATACCATCCCTCTCACCCCACCCAATCAATATCCTTCCATAGTTGCTGACACTTCGATTCCCCTAATAAAGAAAATTCATATTGATACACTGCATCAAGTTCAGCCTGTAATTTAAAGGTTAAGTCAGTTAAAGTGATTTACTCCTGCCTTAAAAATTGTTGACAGTGTCCCTGCCATATAACCCACTTTACACAGGCCAATACTACATATATTAGGGCCTATGCTTGAAGGAGGGCAGTGCCTCTGTGCCATGTATGTATGAAAGTGCAGGCACTCAGCACCTCTTGCGCCCCGCACGGGATGCATTAAGGGAGGCGTGCAGCCCCCACACACCCGATCCCCCATCTGCATGGACCACAATGAGCAGAGGGTGAGTGGGGTGTGTGCCAGCACTATGCAGCATGCACAAAGCCGCATAGAGCTGCACACCAGGGTGCATAAGAGAGCAGCCAGTACACCAGGGAAAACTTTGCCATAAGCCCACTATGCGCCTTTGCCTCCGTTCCACAACAATGGGACCCACCAGCAAACAAGTGCCAGGCTGCTCAGGGCTACCCACCCCTGCTACTAGCTGTGCCCCCCCATTCCCATGTATGCCAACCCCCACACACACATGGGGGCACCGGTTCCCGAACTGCAACCGCCCCGTGAAACTCTGCCAGCCCGCCTCCATGTCCCCTTGCTTTGCATCACAGCCCCACTGGTGTGGTGGGCAGTGTGAACCCCCTACAACACACTCCTATGTGAAACTGACCCTGGACCTCATCTCTTCGGGGCATGGCATGGCCAGTGGCACATCCCACCTCTCACCTCCATGGCCACTGGCCATGCAGACATTTTATTTATTTATTTAGTGATCAGAACTACAACCTTTGAGCTAAAAGCTAATTTACAAAGGCTCATCATCACAAGGGTAGGGGAAGGTACATAAGTTTGGAGTCAGTAGCAGCTTAATAGGCATTTTCAAGAACATCTAGTAGTAAGAAAAATGTGAACAGGAGAAATCAGTACACATTGGCAATAGCATAACAATGTAGGATAACATAGGCAAATAACACATAACCAAAACAAGGGTACATAATCAATGGAGTTGGGTCCACACATCATGTCATACAATTAAGTGCTTAAGTCAGAGTTAGGTACTAGTTTGAGAAAAAATCAGAGGTGGAAGCTAGGCAGGGTCTTGTATTGGGAGGAAACAAGAGATGGAGCTGTTCATCAAAACCGATACCTAAAGGTTACTAGGCTATAGCCAGAGGAGTCAGCCTAGGCATAGTAGTCAGAAAGGGTAGAGGGAACTAATCAGGATTAGGTAGGAGAAGAGGAATCAAAGGAGGGGGATGATGGTAGGCTCAAAGGTGGGTGGTGTAAGGAGGTCAGCAGGTGAAAGATTGTCAGGGAGAGAGTGAGAGGAGAAAGGTGAGCAGGCATGTGGACAGACATGGGCAGGTGGTGAGCAGGAAGCTTTGCATCAAATTGTAGAGTGAAAGAAGAACCTCGGCAAGCCTAGGGTTCTGGTACCTGCTAGGCTAAGAGTGGCTTTGGCAGCATACAGGAGAGGAGATAGTTTTTAGGAGCATGGCTTTGGGAAACAGAGGCGTGTTGGCTCATGGGTTAAGAGTGGCAATAACAATGTACAGGAGGATGGATAGACTTCCTTAGCTTGGACTTGAAAGGCCCAAGTTGGGTAAGGCTTGTGGTGGCGGTTAGTAGCTTATTTATCCAAGCAGGGGCCCTGACGGCAAAGGCTCGTCTCCCCAAGGCAGTCCTTCTGAATGGAACAGCTAATGCATGTTTGGTAACACTTCTTGTGGCATGTTTAGCTGGAGCAGGATGGAATAAGGTTTGTACAGAGGGAGGTGCAAGTCCGAGTAGGGCCTTCTGTCCCAAGATGCAGGCATGGAGCTTAATGTGGTCCATAAGTGGGAGCCATTCAGTCCGTATGTATAGTTCACATGTATGGAATAGGTGACCTGCCCCTAATGATAACCTACAGGCTTTATTTAAGGAGGCTTGCACTTTGAGCAAGCTAGTTTCAGTGGCGGCCTCATAGACTACATTCCCAGAGTCTAGGATTGGAAGGATTGTACCTCTGACTGCCTGAGTCCCGGCCTCGGGAGTATGACAGAACTGGTGCCTGTACAGAAGCCCTAGTTGCCTACTGACCGCCATGGTAATATTGCATATATGTTCATCGAATGATGGGGACTCATCTATGGTAAGACCAAGATACCAGAAGGACGTTACCTGCTCCAGGGTGGTGTGGCTGCAGGTAATTGAGAGAGGTGCAGTGGACCTCTTCTTTTGTTGTCCAGCAAAGAGTATTGCCTTGGTTTTTTTTTTGCTATTGAGCACCAGCATGCTGTCCTTGAACCATTCCTGTAGTAGGTTAAAGTTGTTCTGCAACTCCTTAGTCAGTGCTTCCTGGCAGGAGTTTCGTGAGAATAGCACAGTGTTGTCTGCATATAGCAGGATCTCAGACATGGGGCAGGCATCAGGGAGGTGGTTCACAAAGATGCTGAAGAGGAGAGAGCCAGTATATTCCCCTGGGGTACACCTACTGACACCTCACAAGTGTTGGAGGTAGCACTGCTAATTCGGACTTTTCAAGATTGCCCGGATAAATAGCTGGAGAACCATTGGACTGAGCCTGGGGACAGCCCTAGGCCTCTTAACCTGTGAAGCAGCAGCTGGTGGTACACAAGGTCAAAGGCTTTGGTTAGATCTATAAAGATTGCCCCAACCAGCTGACCCCAGTTGAGTGCCTCATGTACATATCCAGTGAAATTAATAAGGGCGGTATTAATACTGTGTAGTCTGCGAAAGCTGTGCTGTTGGTGGGAGAAGAGGTTGTATTTGTGCAGATAGTCCATGAGTTGGTCAGCTATGATTCTGTCCAGTGCTTTTGAGAGTGGCAAGAGAATTGAGATGGGCCTATAATTCGAGACTAGTGACCGGTCACCCACTTTGTGCACAGGTGGGAACAGGGAGGTTTTCCATGTGGAGGGGAAGGTAGCCAGTTGAAGTGACAGGTTGAATAGCTTGTTGATGACATCCATGGAGGAGTGCAGCCAATGTACCCCTCACTGTGTAAGGGATCCACTGAGGGATCCGGGATGGGCATCCCACTGGATGCCTGCCCAAGTGTGCGGCTCTACCCATTACTGCCCCCGCAGACTTGTGTGTACCCGCGTGCCGGTGGGGCAAGGCTGTGGACAGGTGGCTGGCAGACATGAATGCCACCAGTGTGCACCTGTCTGCAGGTGCGGAGCTCCGCGGCTGGGATATGCGCCTTTGGTGCATATTTCCTGCCTGTTGGAGGCATAGGCCACATTGTGCTTCTATTCCATTTTAACCAGTAGGCAGGTAGTTGTCCATATACTAAAATATTATAAGTCATGCCACGAAGCATGAGGTGTTCCATAATGCATCTAAGATTGACTACAAAGGCTGAATAAAGACACAGTCAAAAAATAAATGCTGCATAGTTTTCAGCTGCCCACAGTTCTTAATCAAACATAGTCTCATCCAAAGCTTTATGCTTATGGTTTGCTCAAACATTTAGCTTACTATGGCTACACATCCATATTGTGTCTTGCATTTTAGAAGGGATATGTTTATCCAACATAGCGTCTAGTAAAATGATACATTGTACCTGGGGGCCTACATCAAACACTGGGTCCACATTTTAACAATTAAGCCATATCTCTGAATAACATTGTTTACTAGAAACTCCCTGAATCCACCACAACTCAATTTTCCACATTCAAGCATATTTCAAACAGATCTGAACATGTGCTGGAAATGCCTTTTCTGCAACACTTCATCTCCCTGCGCCCCGAGCATTAAAAAAACAGTCTGCCAATATCGCATAGCCTGTGTTCAAAGACCTATAACCCCACAAAATAATGGTTTTATGTTAGTAAAAATGAACATGCTAAAAAAGAAAACTATCAGCTGGATCATATTAAGTCCTCCCTCCAGCCAGGGCCGGTAAGTATGACAGCGTTTTACAGGATTCAACCGACTTCCCCAGAGTAACTGAAAGAATAATCCTAACATCTTTGTATGTAGTACAAAAGGCAAAGGAATAATGTGAGCTACATTAAAAAAATTGGAACAAAAAACTGTCGCAATAGGAATATGCTTTTCTTTCTTGTCATAGACCAGGCCTTCCATCTAGTCACTTTATTAAGGGCAGTTCCAAAATTAACCCAAGCAGCATCCTGTACCCCAAAAGTCAGACCCAGAATTTTAATTGCTCCTGTCGTTACAGGGATAAGATACTCTGGAGGCTGCACGGCCTGTCCCAGTGGTATAACCTGACTTTTTCCAAGATAAATTTTAATACCAGTAGAGTTACGGGGCCAGATTTTCCAGCGTGAATGAATGCCGCAAGCCCTCAATGCACCGTACATACGGCACATGGAGCTTGCAGCATTTGCGAGGCGACAATCAAGAATTTCCATCCCTTGCACCCAGCATAGGTCCTTAGGCCACAGTATTGTGGTCTTGCTTGCGCCATCCCTCCAGGACAAAGTTACAGTGCTTGCACCAGAACATTGGCGCAAGCAGCTGTAAATCTCAGAAACTGTCGCAACTGCACCAAAGAATGGAAATTTGGGTGCAGTTGCGGCAAAGGGGATGGCGTACTGCAATATTTAATGTCCCATGGCGCAGGTCTGGACGCAAGCCCTGCACCTTCTTTGGAAAATCCGGCCCACTATTTCCAAAACAAACTGTTATTGTCCATGTGTCAGAATTCAGATCACCCACCATTAAAACACAATCCTGTGCATATGCATACTCCTTGCTCAATATAGCACAGTTCCATGCGATAACAGCGACTGCCTAAAGGAGATCACTATTATCATGAGGTCAGAGTGGTGAAAACCTTTTCGGCTCTCTGACACCCTCGGCGCCGAGGACTTAGAATTTCATGTTTCACCCCCCCACTAAAGGATTCTCAACTCCAGGGGGGTGCATGACGGGAGGGAGTGAAAGCATGAAAAATAAAGGTTCAGGCCGGGCGCAATAAAATCGCATCAGCCCCTGTCCGTGTATGGCCTTTATTTACCCGTAGGAGACCCCCTGGCCTGATGGGGAGTGCAGGGAGTTAAAGATTAAGGGCTGGAGGTGACAGCGTCACTAGAGAAGGTCAAATTGGCCTTGCGGTCACACTATAGTGACTATCAAGGTGCAATCTCCCAAAAGAAGGCAGATTTTTTTGTCTGGGGAGATTGCTGCAGCAAGGAACAGACTGGTTCAGCTCTTCCGTACAGTAGACAGGTTATTATGCCTGGCTTGTCTCTGTTCTGGAGGAGCTATTTTCAAACACTGATTGGTCCTGTGGTTGCTGAGATTGTCCAATGTTCCATGAGGAGTGGGGTCTTCCCAGTGGCCTTAACATAGAAACATAAAAGTTGACGGCAGATAGGGAACGCAAGGCCCATCCAGTCTGCTCTTTTCTTTGTCTACCTTATGAATGTGCCATCGGCCTTTGCTCTGTCAATGGCCTATCTATTCATCCTCATCTGTATTGCTCCCTTATGCCTATCCCATGCCTGTTTGAAGTCCTGCACTGTATTCATATCCACCACTTCCTGAGGCAGGCCATTCCATGCGACCACCACCCTTTCTGTGAAAAAGAACGTCCTCACATTACCCCTTAATCAGCCTCCCTCTAATCTCATGCTGTGTCCTGTTGTCCTGCTATTTGTCTTATATTGAAACATGTTAGACTCTTTCACCTTATTAATGCCCTTAAGGTGTTTGAATGTTTCGATCATATCACCTATCTCCCTCCTTTGCTCTAGGGTATACATATTGAGCTCCGTCAATCTGTCCTCGTATGTTTTCTGATGCAGTCCCTGCACCATTTTGGTTGCCTTCTCTGGACTGCCTCAGTTTGGTTAATGTCCTTGTGAAGGTGTGGCCTTCAGTACTGCACACAGTACTCTAGATGGGGCCTAACCAGTGTCTTATAAAGAGGAATTATTACCTCCCACTTACAACTTGTGATACCCCTACTAATACACCCCAACATCCCCTTAGCCTTATCTACTGCTTTAGTGGTCTGCTTGGACGATTTCAGGTCATCTGTGATGATGATGCCCAATTCTCTTTCTTCCCTTGTGACTGCCAGCAATTCCCCTCCCAGTCTATAGGTGGCTTCAGGGTTTCTCTTCCTTATGCGTATGATCTTGCACTTTTTGCGTTAAACCTCAGTTGCCGCTCTTCCAACCATTTTGCCAGTTTATCCAGGCCTCTTCTCATTCTTCCCACCCCATCTGGATCATCTACGCTTTGCAGATCATGGTGTCATCTGCAAACAGACAAACCTTACCCTCCAGTCCATCTGCAATGTCACTGATGAAAATATTGAAGAGGACTGGCCCCAGGACTGATCCCTGAGGTACCTAACTTGTGACTTGCATCTCTTCTGACTGTATACCATTTACCACCACTCTCTGTTTTCTGCCTGTCAACGAATTTGCCACCTAGTTGACCAACTCCTGACCCACCCGGAGCCTACCCAGCTTATTAATCAATCTTCTATGTGGAACAGTATCGAAAGCTTTGCTGAAGTCAAGGTAGGCGACATCAACTGTTCCCCCTTGGTCCACCACTCTGGTTACCCAGTCAAAGAAATCTATGAGATTAGTTTGACAGGACCTTCCTGTTGTAAACCCATGCTGTCTTGGATCCTGTGCTCCTATGGATTCCAGGTGTTGCACTATCATAGAAACATAGAAGTTGACAGCATATAAGGATCGCAAGGCCCATCCAGTCTGCCCATTTCTTTTTCTACCTTATAAATGTGCCATCGGCCTTTGCTCTGTCAATTGCCTATCTATTCATACTCATCCGTATTGCTCCCTTATGCCTTTCCCATGCCTGTTTGAATCCCTGCACTGTATTCATATCCACCACTTCCTGAGGTAGGCTGTTCCATGCATCCACCACCCTTTCTGTGAAAAAGAACTTCCTCACATTACCCCTTAATCGGCCTCCCTCTAATCTCATGCTGTGTCCTCTTGTCCTGCTATTTTTCATATATTGAAACATGTTAGACTCTTTCACCTTATTAATGCCCTTAAGGTGTTTGAATGTTTCGATCATATCACTTCTCTCCCTCCTTTGCTCTAGGGTATACGTATTGAGCTCCATTAATCTGTCCTCATATGTCTTCTGATGCAGTCCCTGAACCATTTTGTTTGTCCTTCTCTGGACTGCCTCAATTTGGTTAATGTCCTTGTGAAGGTGTGACCTCCAATACTGCATGCAGTACTCCAGATGGGGCCTAACCAGTGTCTTGTAAAGAGGGATTATTACCTCCCTCTTACGACTTGTGATACCCCTACTAATACACCCTAACACCCCCCTAGCCTTACCTACTGCTTTAGAGGTCTGCTTGGATGATTTCAGGTCATCAGTGATGATGATGCCCAAGTCCCTTTCTTCCTTTGTGACTGCTAGCAACTACCCTCCCAGCCTATAGGTGGCTTCAGGGTTTCTCTTCCCTATGTGCATGATTTTGCACTTCTTTGCATTAAATCCAAGTTGCCACTCTTCTGACCATTTTGCTAGTTTATCCAGATCTCTTCTCATTCTGCCCACCCCATCTGGATCATCTACTCTGTTGCAGATCTTGGTGTCATCTGCAAACAGACAAGCCTTACCCTCTAGTCCATCTGCAAGGTCACTAATGAAGATGTTGGAGAGGACTGGCCCCAGAACTGATCCCTGAGGTACCCCACTTGTGACTTGCATCTCTTCTGACTGTATACCATTTACCACCACTCTCTGTTTTCTGCCCGTCAACCAGTTTGCCACCCAGTTGACCAACTTCTGACCCACCCCGAGCCTACCCAGCTTATTTATCAATCTTCTATGTGGAACAGTGTCAAAGCTTTGCTGAAGTCAAGGTAGGCGACATCAACTGCTCCCCTTGGTCCACCACTCTGGTTACCCAGTCAAAGAAATCCATGAGATTAGTTTGACAGGACCTTCCTTTTATAAACCCATGCTGTCTTGGATCCTGTGCCCCTATGGATTCCAGGTGTTGCACTATCCTTTCCTTAAGGAGTGCCTCCATAATCTTGCCCACTACTGAGGTAAGACTGACTGGTCTGTAGTTCCCCGCCTCCTCCCTGCTACCACCCTTGTGGAGCGGGATCACATGAGCCCTTCTCCAGTCTTCTGGGACATCTCCTGTGCTCAGAGACTCAGTAAACAGTTCTGCTAATGGCTCTGCTAGTTCCTCCTTTAGCTCCTTAAGTACCCTGGGATGTATGCCATCAGGTCCCATTGCCCTATCCACCCTGAGCTTAGCAAGCTCTTGTAGGACCCTTTCTTTTGTGAAGGGAGTAGTGCTCACCTCCCTCCCCTGTGTCCATGGTGCTGAGCTGTGGGCCCTGCCCTACCTTCTCTTCAGTAAATACTGAGCAAAAGTATCTATTTAGGATAGATGCCTTTACAGGGTCCTCCTCCTCACACTCCCTTTTCTCCATTAAGCTTAGCAATACCCCTCTAGACTTTCTCCTTTCACTAATGTATCTATAGAAAGTCTTGTCACCTTTACTGTTCGTGCTAGTGTTTCCTCAGTTTGGGACTTTGCCTGCCTTACTGCCTTCCCTGCTTCCCTTAGGGCAGTTTGGTTTGCCTCCCTATCTTCATCCCTGTGTTCCCTTATATTTCCTGAAGGCCAGCCTTTTGGCTCTGACCTTTTCTGCTACTGTATTTGAGAACCAAAGTGGTTTCCTTCTTCTTTTGCACTTCCTTTTCTGTCTAACACAATGGGATGTTGCTCAAGTATTGCATCTTTAATGCTTGCCCACTTTGCCTGTACCCCTCACCTGTGTTTCTTTTTTGCCAAGGCTAGCTTAACTCTGTTGGCCATCTTATCAAAGTCAGCTCCTCTGAAGTCCCATATTTTTGCCTTGAAATGGGATGATTTAGATGTAGTAGCCAAATTGAACCATACCATGTGATGGTCACTGGCCCCCAGGTGACCTTCTACCTGGAGATCTGTGATCCCTTCCTTGTTAGTCAGTACTAGATCTAGGATCTAGGAACACTACTTATCAAGATTCATAAACTGCCTGTCACACTTGGACTTTGATGTTCTGTCCTCCCAATCTATATCTAAGTTTACAACTCCCCTAATAATAACATTCTTTCCATTACTGATGCTTTCCTAACCTCTTTGCCTAACCTTCTGATCTCATGGTCTGTTGCATGTTTTTGATATTACATGTGTCTTGTTTTTTATCTGTTACTCTTAGCCATATTGCTTTGATCTCTTCTGCATTGTTCTCAGGCAGCTTTTCCATCTCTACCACCAGAATGTAGTGATCCAGGTTAGCTCACCTGGATGCAAGCATGATATCACCTTGCAGCTACAGCTGGACCATCTGACAGCACCATACTTGATTTTTTAGCAAGGAAGTGTTCTACTTATACATGCCCTAATATGTTTACCTTTACAGCTAACTATAGTAAAGCAAATTAAACCATATACTGTTGAAATACAAAACAGAGACTTAGATGTCAATGTTCACTGTATCACTAACTTAAATGTATTTATTTAATTTATTTAAGCATTTTACCAGGAAGGTATACTGAGCAGACTACTGCTCAATTCCAGATGCATCCTGGGGGAAGGGAATAGTCATACAACATAACATATACAGTAAGCACAAAATACAGAGTCCAGAGAACATTTACAGTGGACAAAGAACCTTCTAGCGAGCGCAACAAATGAGCTGTGTACAAGGCAGTAGAGCGATGCAGCTACAGTAAGAAGTGCATGATGAAGAGTTTAATACTGTCATAAGTAGGCAAGCCTGAAAATAGCCTCCAGCAGTGCATAGGCTAGATCATGATACTAGGGCTAGCAAGGGTGCAGGAGCAGGTGGAGAAGTGTGCTTTGAGAAGGGAGTTGAGGTGCCGTCTAGGGGTGGTATTGCAAATTGATTCAGGGAGGGAGTTCCATAATTTAGGCATACAATATCTAAATGCAGACTGGCCAGCCATGGAGGACATGAGTGGTACAGACAGTGAATGAGAGTTGTTGTTCCAGAGAGAGTACACCGGAAGGGTAGTGGCTGATAAGACAGAGGCAAGATAAGGAGTGAGGGACTGTGCCCAGAATTTAGCCGTGAGACTGGTTCAGTGGGAGTGCCACTGATCCTGAGGTGAGGGGAGGTCCAGGGTCCAGTAGATGATGCAGTGATGGGTGGAGGGAGGACAGTCAAGGGCAAAGTGACAGAAGGAATGGAAGAGGGGATCCAGTTATAGACAACAGAAGCAACCAAGTTACAGACATATTCATTAGAATCTAAGCTAAGTATCAGGCAATATAACTATTGATGTTCTCGGGTAGATTTCATATCATTTATACTCTGTTAGCAGCTGTGGGTTATTATAACACGCTGGATCGAATGTGAATACAATAAAAAATACTCAATGGTATATAAGTACATTAAGTCTGTCATTATAAGGAAAGATTAAGGAACCAATATCTACAAAACTGAAGAGTGTATTGCCATGGGGCTGAATTTTTAAAGCCATGGGGGACTTTGTGGCACATTTATGCCATATTGAACTGTACCTGAAAGTTAGACCACCTCAGAAGTGGTTCTACATTTGGTGCAGTTGCCGAAGTTTGCAACAATAAAAATTATGCATTCCTCAAGAAAATGCTACATATGCCATTTTTAATGCACGCTGCCACAAATCACAGAAACTGTGGCAAATGCATTAAAATATTTGAAAATAGTATTCAAACATATTGGTGCATCATAAAGGTTTAGTCAAAGCCCAACATCTGTAATTGCTCCTTTGCCCCCTTTGGACATCCAGCCTTTGATGTTTATGCCACATCTACTGAAATGTAATATTTGTTTAAGGTTTCAAACTGTGCCACATTATTCCTGTACTAAATAGTTTGCATAAACTAGTGCTTGGCTTCAAGCAGCCAAACCATAACTGCTGTCTTTGTGATATCATAGGCTGCTGCCATGGAAAAGACTGTGATGAAATAAACAAGTGTACAGTACAACCTCAATTATCTGAGCCTTAGTTATCCAAATCTCTGGATTATCTGAACTGGCACTATGTCTCCTGCTGTGTAACAGACTTTCAATAAGCACCCTATTTAGCAGACCCTTATCTCATCTAGCACTAAACAGTCTCTGAACTGCATTGTGCTAACTAACTAGCTAACTAACTAACTAACTAACTAACTAACTAACTAACTAACAGCAGTGACCTTTCTAGCTGAAACTGTACTTGAGGGGATGTTGTCTGTGCTTACCTGTTCTCTCTGTGTATGTACACTGCTGTGATCGTTGCTGTTACAGCTATATCTGACTGATAAAGGAAGCATAGTGTGCTTAACATTGCACAGAAGCTATACATTCTGGACTGCCTCAGACATGGGGAAAGAAATACGGATGTGGCGGAACAGTGTACTATCAGAAAGTCTTCTGAATCTGACATACGCAAAGCTAGAGAGAAACTGAAAGACTTTGCCACTACCATGGAAACCAAAAACAGCACTGAACAGTAGCTGAGCAGTAAACAATAATCCAGTCAATGGCATAGTTTTTTCTTTTGTTTTTAATTGGAATTGGTTGTACAATAAACAGTATATTTATTGATAAAAAGTTGATGGTACGGTCATTTTTTTAAATCAGAACTGATTGTACGATAAAGAGTATACTTACTGACAAAATAACACAGCTTCCTTACAGTACTGCATCATTCATTCCCTAATAAATAGTACTGACAGTGTCTTCACACAGCAAAACACCACACAATGATTTCCTATGGAACCTTGGTTATCCTAACTCCTTGATTATCTGAACTGATTGCATGTCCCCCAGTCAGTTTGGAAAATCAAGGTTGTACACTATACAATGAAGTTAGAAGGTGCTCATGAACATTTTTTATTTGCAATATTTTGATTATTAATGGAATATATAGATCTAATGGCATAGGCACAGCATATTTATATGAACTGGATTCCTAGGTAGGAGGAGGTTGTGCTATATACAGATTTGGGCAACAGAGACACTGTAATATTTAGTTTAATTTAGTTTTGTTTATTGTATTCAGAAAACCTACAAAAAATAAAGCCATTTTTCAAAGGTGTCCAGGTGAATTACATACAGTAAGACAGAGAAATGCACAATATTACATACAAGTTAACAAATCATCACCATAATTAACAAACTCTGGGCAGAGCCAACACAGCTGTTGCAGAGTGGTGAGCCTGAGTCAAACAGTACTCGGAGCTTCCACCACGGCTGATGCTGTACTTGCACAGTACTCATGCATGTGCAATAACCAAAAATTGCACATGCATGAGAAAGAACCACCATGCCCAAGATGGCCACAGTGACAACAGTCTGCATGCATGATTATTGCCAATACTCATGCATGTGCAATGAGCTCATGGTGGCCATCTTGGGCATAGCAGGCTCTTCCGAAACTGATGAGTGTCCAAAACATAGTGTGCTTGTTGAAAGGAGGGACTAGTGTGGCTGTTTAGAGGAGGGTCAGTGGAGAAACAATGGTACGGCACTGACCACAGCACTGTCAAAGGCCACAGTGCCTGAAACTGGTCACGTGCTTCCAGAGTATCTTTTTCTATCTCCTAACAAAATGTCTGCAGGGCTCCGCCCATGTAGCCAATATAATTATATACACTTGCATGCAACATTCAAGGTTTTATACCATTATAACTTCACTTACTTGTCTGATTGTCAAAATATTTAATTTCTACTTTATAAATTTATGTTCATGGTCTCACATACTAAACAACAAACATGTGGTAAAGGCCTACCCATAGTACAGTATAAAACTCTTTTAAAAAGACTATGGTGCGCATACCTAGTTAGGGTTCCATACTGAAGTGTACTATGAAGTCAGAAAATCCCAGTGAAAAGTTTTATAAAGACTTCATGGAAAAGTAAGGAAAATGTATAGCACAACTTGGGAAAAACATATGAAACTGTAAAAGATATTCTCTAAAGAATCTTTCTAAATGAATCAAGCATGTTTATGAAATTTTATACTGGAATGAATACCTACTCTTCAAACTCTAGTCCATCATGCAGGCCATTTTTTTTTTTTTAGTTAATCCTTTTTCTGCCTTGGCTCCCAGTCTGCTTACCTGTGTCTAGGCATCCTAATCCCTCCGGCCACCATCCCAAGGACCCCAGCTCCCAGTCAGACTGCTCACAGCTCTACCCCCATGGCTTGTCCCCCGCGGCGGGGTGGTAGAGAGCCCCCCTACGCTCACCCACCAGGACTGGATATAGTAATGTGCCACAGTGGGAGCTGGGTGCCCCCCATGGAAACAGCCATCAAGCTGCTGCAACCAGTTGCCATTTTCCCTATTCTGGTCCCCTTGTGAGTGGGGTGTGCAATGCCGCCAATGGATGGGGCGCACATGCTTCCATGTGCACTCCTCCTGTTACTGTGCCCCATCTCACCCCTTGTTTTGCCTGTGCTGCTGTATCAACCCCAACCTCCACTAGAGACCACCAGCACACTGGCAGCTGCACACCCCCCCAACCCCAGAGAAGAAAAGCAGTCCATTGGACGCGCAATCCCTCTCCTCCCCATGCAGGCCAGTTATATCATTTATTTTGATAGTGTCATTGGCTCAGTAGGTTACATGCTCACTTCTGGGGTTGGAAAACAGGAAGGTCATGGACTGTTATCCCACACGGGAAACTCTGACTAGTGCTCAGTACTGACAATTCTGTGCAGCAGTACTAGGTTACTGTTCTGTTGAGAGGACATTATTCAATTGAAACTTTAAACTGGGTTCCCTTCTGCCTATCTCAGGAAGCTGTCCAAGTAAAAGTTAAGGATCCCATAGTACTTATTGAAAGAACTGGGGATTTTCCTCTGTCTCCTGGTCAACATTCCCCTGTCAATAAAACAAGTCCATGTGACCCCACCGATGTACTTGGAAATGAGCTATCAAACAGTAGCTCAGTGCATCTTGCTTACTCATAAATTACAAGTAAAATGATAAATACATTTTAAAAGGTGCTAACATTTAGATTAGCTCTTAGTGTATAGGTTTGATAGTTTCCATTTTGAGTTCAATAGCCTTGGTTTGAATCCAGTACATATCCACTGTGATGTCATCAAAAATTGTGAAAGCTGTTCAGTTAATGTATGCCATTATGATGCAAAAACTGTGAAAATAACATTAATATCGTGTCCATATTTTGATGAATTATGCTCACTTTAGGAGGGAAGTAGAGCTGACATACAGAACCATAGTAATTTCAGGTCAGAAGAGACTCTGGTCCATAAAGTGCCCCCCCCACACACACACACTTTATAATCAGGGACTAACAAGCATAATGTTCAAACAAGTACTTATTTATAGGGATTCAACCACCACCCTACTACCCAATTACAGGGAGTAATTCCCACGATAAACAAAAATTGGCCCAGGCTGTCCCTGAAAGTTTGTACTGTCTTCATGTCCACTTTTTCCTCTCATGGGTTCTTCCACAGTGTTCCCTCTAGGAGAAGAAGTGTCTGCTAATGCTAACCCTGATGTTACTACATTTGAGTTTCAGGACATGTCCTCTCATCCTGCTGGAGCACACTCGATCAAACATCTCAGCCTGTATGACTTTGTATGTGCCTTTCAGTATGCAGGAGACTGACATTATGCCCCCCCCCCCCCTTAGCCTCCTTTCTCCAAGGAGAACATGTTATGGGCCTCCAGTCTCTCCTGCTAGCTTTGATCCTCCATGCCTGAGATCATTTTTGTCACCCTGTGTTACACACTGTGCACTGCCTTAATGTTCTTTTTATACTGCAGTGCCCAGATTTGTGTACAGTACTCCAGGTGAGGTCTAACCAGGGCCTTGTAAAAGTGGAACAACTGCTTCCCCTGCTCTGCTGGTCAATGTCCTTTTGATGCACCTTCATATTTCTCTTGCCTTCTTGACAGCGGCTGCACACTGCTTGTCATGATTTAGCCCCTTATCTATTATGAACTCCACGGTCCTACTTTTGCAGTGCAGCAAGAGGAACCTGCACAGTGTTTAGGTCCTACCTCTGTTTATCCTCCCAAAGTGTAGCACCTTGCATTTGTCTGCCTTTAATCTATGACTCCAGCAGTTCAACCAGTAACCCAGCTTGTTCAGGTGCTCTTAATGTTTGTCCCTATCTTCAAGGGATTCCACCACCCTATCCAGCTTAATGTCATTGTTAATTCCAGCAACCTGTTAGAGACTCAGAAGACATTTTGCAGATATTATTTGCTCAGTTTCGTAGTTCAGATATGCTATACTGTCCACCAGTAATGACTTTATTGTGTGCTTTTTAAACCCACTATCCTAACTGAATGTACTGGATACATTTAAATGGGTAGCAGTCCCCCTGTATGTTACTGTGCCTTTAAGAGTCCCTTGCTGCTAGAGCATTAAAGGGACACTATCAACCTGTTTTACATCATATTATTTCTTGTTAAAAACCTACATTTTATGATTGCTTACCTTCTCTAAAATTCATTGATGTTGCTATTTGTTTTGTCTGTCTCCTTGTTTAGTAGAACTCAAAGGCATGGTAATGTATATTTATAAACAATTTTGTTTTGTTTACAATCCTGGATCTGTTCTTACTGCATAGATCCTGAGCATTAGAAACACACCCAAACAGTGCAGTCACTCATGAGGCAGTAGTCTCCTACACTCCCACTGCATCGTGAGTTGGTAGACTGTGTTGTGGGTGTTCCCAAGTCCAGGAAAGATGCAGTTGGAATTGATCAAGGAATGTAAACAAACCTGTTTTGGTGTGGTAACACCAGTATGTTGGGCATTCTGTTTTTCACTTCTTTAAAGAAAAAAGAATCAGAATCTAACTACCAGTTACATCAGCAGTCTTTACAGAATGTTTTCAATTATAAAACGTGTTTTTCAAACTAGGGACACTTTGAGAGCTAAGGGGATTGACAGTGTTCCTTTAAAGTCAGTCCCTGCTACCAGAGCCAACAGTGCTGTGTCATTGACTGGACAAAGAATTGCTTGGTGTGGACCTGGAATCACTAAATCTGTGTGCTGACCAAATCAGACAAAAGTTTTCTCCTATGGAGGACTGATTCAGGGTGTCAGACTCTGTTTGGAGACTGTGCTTTGTGTAAATTGTGAGTTTTGATTAAACTGCCCTTGGGACTATAATTTGGCAGCCATGCTGCTGCCCTTTGACTTGTCAGTGGGCGATGTGCTACCCAGTCAGTAGCATTTTCTAACCAAGGGGACCACAGAGGCTCATGGACTACAGATGGACTTGAATTAATTCAGGTGCCTGTTGAACCACCAAACTCCTGCCAAGTAATTGAAACAAAGACTACTTGTCTGATTGACAGCCCAGTGGACTAATCATTGCTGCTGTTTACATCTTGAAGTGCAGGGTATATTTTGAACCCCAGGGAGTTCTGCCTGAGCTGCAGTACAAAGGAGATAAACCTTCTAACTGCTGCTGAAAGCTGTGCTGAGACCGACTATGCATCTACCATTGGTGAGCTGTGTTTTAGCTAGTAGATTCCCTGCTTAGAGTAAAGGAGACATTTCCATATTAGCCAAGCAAAGGAGACAATTCCATATTAGCCAAGCATCATACCTCTCAACTGTCCCTGATTTTCAGGGACGTCCCTGATTTTGCCTCAAAATTTTACTCTGTCCCTCCTAAAAATTGTATTTCTGTGACCAAACAATGGAATTTGTAAGCACAAAATAATGTCAGACATTAAAATTGCAGACTTGTTCCTCCTTAGAAAATGTATTTTACACTAAGACCCTTATCCTACCAGCTTCCTGAGTTGATATCTCCAATTTTGAAGAAGTGGCCCTGATTTTGGTCCTTTGTCCCTGATTTTTTTAAGCCTTGTCCCTGATTTATGAGGCAAGAGGTTGAGAGGTATGCCAAGCATGCCTGCAACTTGATCAAAACTGCTGAAAGTAAGAGTCAAAGCCAATGACATTCCAGCACACAGTAAAATATGCTCAGGATTAGTCACAGATTGGTACAAGGCTATTGCCACCTCTTTGCACTGGATGCCTCAATGTAGCTGATGGCACAGAATCAAATGAAGTGATCCATTAGAGGACCGCCAAACCTCCAAGCTGTAAAACGTTTCCAATGTACAGCCAGGGTGAGAAAGAGAGTGAAAGCAGAACACAGGAGAAGTGACTGGCTGAGACAGACATCTGCAAGCTGTGATAGTGAGACCCTTCATAGCAAGGGAAATCTGGGAACACATGAACTGTAAGTAAAATCAGGGATTTCCCTTGCAACAGGGACACAGTAACACAGACTGAGAAATGTTTAAAGGCATTGTTCAAAATGATGAGAGTTACAAATACCTCCATTTGATATTTTGTATGCTATTTGCAATTACATGGCCTTTAGGTTTGGAGTTTCATATTTCACTGAGTTTGCTAATTGTTAATGATACAATGGCAAAATAAATATCCTTGAGCTCTGATTGGTCAGTGCCCACCTTCACCAGTGATGTTAGCTGAACATAACATCACTGTATGACAGTCTGGCACTTTCACCACCTTCTTATATTTCCAAGCTTGGCTAATATTAATCCACCCCATGGTTTTAAAACTAGCTTCATAGTTTGAAAACAAGTTCTATACTTTCAAAAGAAACTACTGTCTACTAAGATATGGAGACACAGCTCTCTACAAACGTAGTGAGAAAGTTTAGGTTCCCTGAAAGAAAACCTCTGTTATTTTTTTTTTATTTCTTTCTGTATTTGTTTGAGAAAAGGGAGCTACATGCAGCCCCACTTCAGTTAAAGTGCCATAGTGGATCGTGCACAAAGCCATTTCCTCAGCAAACCACAGGACCCAGCTGTCTCCAAAATGACTGTAATTCCTAAATCAATGTATTTAACAGTGTTAGTAGGTTCCCTCTCCCAACATCTGATGCAGTCCTACTACCTCCCCCTCCCAACAGCTGGTCCAGATGACTTACTGATTGAGGAAAGCCAGAAGTCTCCACAGAATATGCTTCCTACAACATTGCTGTTTTGCAAAAAAAGAAATCTACACACATCTTCAGCTGGTCCCAGTGCAAGCAGCGTGACCAGCTCAATTACACCCAAGGTGCAGTGGTGCTGCTTGGGGGTGGGGGAGTACAACACAAAAGACAACTCCTGTGTGAGGAGTGGGGAGGCAGAGGAAGCCCACAGTAGCAGAAAGGCAAAATAACCTGCTGGACAAAAGACTATAGTAGCACTATTTTTTTTCACATGTACACCTACCCAACAATAAAGTCATTAAAAAAAAGAACAAACACTTTAAAACATATTTCTTGCTAGGTTATCTATTTTCTTTTCATACAAGCTATTGTATGATAGCAATAATGCATTCCAGTGTGTGTGTTGGTACAGGGATAATGTCACTTCTCAGGTGCTGGAAACGCTTGGCCTGTGGCCTCATGCTCAATGACCCAAGGCATGATGTTATCCCAGCACGACATACACCCTGTTGTGCATTATTGCTTAATTGAAAGTGCACCACCTCTGTCTGGCCATGTGCAATGACAGTGGGCTGAGACAGATTCCATGACGGGGTTCCCAAAAATATTTTAGGCACTCCCTTAAGGGTTATAAAGGACAGAGCACAAGTATCAGTGGAGTGGCAGTAGTACTTTTAGTACAGGACAGCGAAGGCACAATATTGTATGGCACACTGTGGTGTGAAAGCTGACTGTGTGCAAGGACTGTGTCTAGCAGGCCATTTTTTAGTGATAGTCCAGGAAAATGTTTGTCTGTATGCACCTGTTCAGGGCTTGAGGAGAGTGGTCCTGTGTTCTGGCTGGGACCACACTAGGCACTGGAGGACCTGCTGGATCTATACCATGCCTCCTCATCAGCTAACCCTCCCTTTTTCCCTGTTTAGGGTGCCAGACCCTTAAATAAAATTGCTAATCCTTGGTTTAAATTTATTGGTTGCTGCCTTTCTATTTAGAGTTTCAGTATATGTTTATTGGGGACCATATAGCCATTGAGTGGGTTCATGAGTAGGGTGACCACACTGGGGAGATAGGTGTATACAGCATTACAGGGGGCTGTAGCTGGAGAAAGACATCATGCTGTGTCTTTCTGTCAATGGATACAAATCCCATCACATCAAACTGGAGACATCATGAACCCTGGCATCACCATGATATTTATAGCAACCCAGTGGCATTGTAAGGTAATAGTGCCTGCCACCCCAAAGACTTATGGAAAGGCATGCAACACTGGAAGACCCTATCCCCTGAGCACTTTACAAATGTATGTCATAGCCTTTAGATATCCTGGTAGATTATATGCATATTTGAATATTTCAAAATAAAATAGACACCATACTGATAAAAATACAGTGCACTATCTGCACAACCCAGAGCGCTAAGGGCTGCAATAAAAAATACATTGTATTACTACTGACGTCTACTTTGGGAATCAGCCATGGTGAGGGCTGTTAGCCAGAGACACTGCCCAAGGATCATGCAGTGAGTGCCTATTCTTTAATAGACCCTGAAATGAAAGATTGTTTTGCAGTAGATGGTGCCCTAACCATTTGAATGCTTATACTAATATTAGTGAATGTAACCGCCTACCCTGTGTATGTTCCCCCAGGCTGGTCTACATGACCTGAAGAGGTCAAAGTAAATGAATGAACAATAGGTCAGGCACCCTGTCTACTGTTCTGCCACCTACTGCGCTCATGTACTACAGTATGCAATAGCCTATCTGATACTTAAGAAGTTCTCAGTTTAGATGCTTGATATTATTGCCTAAAGGTGCTGTTTTTTGATGTACTGTATCTGCTCCTATCTAAATAGAATTCAATTCTAAAACTTATAATAAATAGGATGATGTTAGAGTCATATGAGCTATCACGCTTGTTTACAATGACATCTTTAGCACTTTTATCACATACAGTTACACCATGATAAAACATAATTAATAACAACATACACAAACACATAATCATTAACATTGTGAAAATCCTTTAAAATGCTCTAAAGTATAAGTAATAAAAAACTGCAGTGGAAATCAAGACACTGATAACAGCAAATGGTAAGTAATTAACTCTCACAGTCACAGGCCTTTTGTTCCCTCAACACTAGCCACTGTAAAACATTCAAAGGGGGATGGCGTCCTAAAAGTACGTGTGCAGGGACAATGGTAGGGATTCCAAAAATGTGGGGCATTAACTGAAAAGTTATTCCTGCCCTTTATGGTGATGGTACGTGGGACCACTAATTTGACACCCCATGCAGACCTTAGTCCCACCTTGATCGGCCTCACCTGCAGGAGGTTGAATATATAATTTGGGATTTTTATGCTTTTGACTAGAATGCAAAAATACAAAGGTAATGTATGAACTTTCCTTCTCACACTGAGCAATTTACAATCTAACAAGTGATATAAAACACATCTATGGGTGCCATACGAGGTGCCAGTCACAAACCTTGCCATATGATTAAAAAAGTCTGACAAGTTGGGTGATGGTCGCGCACCCATATGCAAGGTCCCCATGATCAATTAAGGGTAATAGCATTGTATTTACAATTCAAAATCTAGTGTCATAAGGAGGAGCATTTTACCCCTATAGAGAGCTCCTAGCCTTTTTTCACTTTTACTGACTGTATGGAATTATGCATTACATTGATCAGGTCAAGGGCTATCTTCCTAGAACTGTGAATTGTAGGACTCTGATGCCAATCCCTATCTGGGTGCCTAGTTTATTCTCAGGCCTTTTGGTTCTACACTGATATGTGCTCAGCAATATCCTGTTCAAATCTGAATAGTAGGGCTCAGCTGCTAATCTCTATCAGGGTGCCTTGTAGATTCTGAGTCTGGGGTCTCACACTGATAAAGGCTCAGGGTTACCCTATTAGGAATGGTGAATTGTAGGGCTGTGCTGCTAATCTCTATCTTGGTGCCCTGTATCACCAGTGTCTATGGTCCCACACTGATACAGGCCTAGGGTTGTCCTGTAAGTAACTGTAATGTCAAGTACTGCTGGTAACTCCATTTTGGGTATCCAATACACTCTGAAATTTTGTACTATGTCAGACACTGTGTGGCTCCCTCCCAACTGTAGGTATTGATGGTGACCCCACTCTGGGAACAGAGCAAATCAGAGTCTGTCTACTTAGGTCAGACACTGTGTGGTTCCCCCTTCCCAAGGCAAAGCCCACTCTCATATTTCTCAAATCAGGCTCTCTCTACACCAAGGTGAAGCCCACATAACCCTCCTGTATATCTGGGATACAGGAGTCTACCTCAACCCTAGCTCCCCTTAACTGGGCAATCCCCCTACCAGACCGCTTGACACTTGGCTACTCCCCACCTAAGCAGGGCTTTCTATAGCAAAATGCTGGTACTTTGCTGTCAACCCTTATCCAAAACATCCTCTTACAAAGTACCATCAAGTCCATCCCAGTCTCATACTTCTTGAACATATACACAAGTATTCTTCCCCAGAACTGGTATATGCCTGAGGCACTGATGAATCTGAATATTCTGCACCTCCTTATTCCCCCTTTTGAGCCAATACACCTCTAAGTACCCCCCTCTCCCATGGGGCAGCCAACTTGTCTTCCTTCTGCTACTCCTGGGAAGAGATGTGGAAGCCAACCCTGCCTCACTTCCAATCCCATTATAGGATCCCTCCCCTTACCTAAAGGTCTCAGATTGTTCCACATACACATTAGGAGTCTTCTCCCAAAAATTAAACTTGTCAGAACCTGGGTAACCTTGAATAGACCAGATTTCCTCATTCTAACTAAAACCTGTCTCTCTCCCTGTGTCATCTTTTTAGCCTTCAACATCCCAGGTTACCTTTCCTACAGGCAGGACCACTCCAGATGAGGACATGGGATCCTCATATACTCTACCTGTCACCACAGTTTCACCATCAGTCCACCACCCATAAAGAAGCCATTCCAAAATCCAATGAGCTCATCTCTATGGTTCTTTCCTGCTGCACTAGTAATCACAGGTGCCTACTGCTGTCCTGTGTATACCCTGATGTGGCCACAGGAATATTGGAAAAGATGCTGGACACCTTACCTAATGGGGAACACATCATACTTGGTAACTTTAACATCAACTGGATGGATGGCTGTGGTCCTTCCCCTTCTCCAAACCTACATTCCAAAATCAAAGACTTGAACCTGAACCAG
This sequence comes from Neoceratodus forsteri, assembly GCA_016271365.2. NCBI lineage: Eukaryota > Metazoa > Chordata > Ceratodontiformes > Ceratodontidae > Neoceratodus > Neoceratodus forsteri. The sequence continues at coordinate 609,497,831 of CM028133.1, forward strand.
CTGAGGCCCTCTTTAACATTCATCAACACCGGGTTTTCAAATCAGCAAATCATAGATAATAGACTGGGTGCTGGTGTCCCATCCACAGAGAATCATGGTTGTGAACACCTTGCCCAACATACTGTATTTAACAATCACTGTATGACCTACTGCATATAGAAAATTAAATCAACCAAAGCCCATACCAGGGTAACTCAAGCCAGATCTTTAAAATTGTTCAACCTGGTTGAGTTCTTATAAGATCTTTTCTCAGCTAAAGGGGCTTCCACCCTATCAGCCCAAGATCTGGTGGAGACCTCAGACTATTTCACCTCCACATTCATGGCAATCTGTGACAAACATGCCCCAATCAAAAGGTCCAGAGTCTGGGGTTACCAACTGCCCTGAATCACCTCAGATATAATTGAATGCTTCCAGCACAGAGATGCATTATGATCCTGGTGCAAAGCTACTAGTCTAACATTGGATAGGCAAGTCTTTACCTCTCTTCCCAACAAATGCATCAAGCCCCCAAGACAGACCAAAATTGTCTAATTCCAGAGTAAGCTCTCATGCAATGGATCTGACCCTTCCAAATTTTAGAAGACTATATACATCTTCCTTAACACCACTCCGCTTCTGCAGGGGCTCAGTCCAATCTCGATATCACTCTGTCTGCTGAAGACCTAAATCAGTACTTCATTAATTGTCCCAGGGGTATCTTCCCACTCCCCTTCCACCCACCAGTCCACTTCTTTCTCAGCTGGCAACTTCTGTCTTCAGGCTACCCCAGCTGAAGACATATGCAAAGAGCTCTCAGTACTAAACACATCCTCCAGTTATGGTGCTCAGGGCATCTTCCCCAAATTTCTTAACACTAGTGCCCCTGCAATAGCTGCTGCTATTCCCTCTGCATCAGCTCCTTCCCCTGCAGTCAGAAGCATGCTTTGGTAGTCATTATTCAGAAAGGAAACCCCATGGATGCGTCATCAGACTATCACCTACTATCTCTACAGCACGGGGTCATAATGTCACAAGACATTATGCTGCAGCAATATGCTGCGCTGCCAATAGAGCACAATATATTGCCAGTGGCATAACACTTTGTTTGGTGGGGGGCTATGCCCCCCCTGCACTCCCTATTACTGGGGGCTGTGCTCCACAAACCCCCCCAATTAAGATAACTAACTGGGGGGGGGGGGTTAACAGTAAAAATTGCATAAAGTGTGAAAAATAAAAGAATCCATGCATCTGGGACCAGGAATCGAAAGCCAGTCCAAAACACACTGCCTGCCTCCCTTGGTGCCAATGGCTAATCCCGTCAAGCCACAGCAGCTGCTTGCTGGCGCCCTGTCCCAGCAGAGGTCTTATCCTCTGCCTGGGAGAGTGAGAGGGTACACTACTGCGCATACACCCGTTCACGGTTTTGCACCCTCTCACTCTTCCCTACCGCACTGTTCCTGATACATGGTTATGTTGTGCACTATTAAGCACATGACATAATGACCCGGTAGGTATCTCTACTGCCCTTCCTCTCCAAAGTTCTTGAGAGGCTAATCAGCAGGCAACGCATCAACATTTACTCAGTATCTGGTTACCTGATCTTAGTTAAGTCTGGCTTCAGACCCAGCCACTTCACCTCACCTCCCACTTTAGAGTCACTGACCACATCCACTGAAACATGCACAGAGGCCTGAGCATAGAGGGGCCATCTTCACTGACCTTGCCAAGGCCTTCAACACCATAGACCACAACCTACTACTGGATAAACTTGAGGTCTCAAGTGTCTCACATTCAGTGCTATCTGGTTACAATCTTACCTGACTAACAGAACTCAATCAGTTAAGTTAGGTGGAAAACATCCTCTCCTTTCCTGGCCACACTTGTGGTCCCCCAAGACTCTGTCCTGTGTCTCCTGCTATTTATAGTATTCATCAATGACCTCCCAATGTCACTGTCTTCCTGAAGCACTCATATGTCTGCTGACAATACAATAATTTACACATCTGGTCCTTCCAGCCCCTTCATGAGGAAACCTTGCAACAGCACTTCCATGCAGTACAAAAATGGTTCTAGGAAAACTGGTTAGCCATGAATCAAAAGAACAGCCTCCATGCGGTTTGGCTGCATTCATTGGTTAAGCTGTACCATAGCCTCTCTGAACATACATTCCTCCAAAGGAAACCATCTGGACTCCTTCTCCTCCTACAAGGACCTAGGGTACCACCTAGACCAACACCTTAACTATTATAGGCACATATTGCAGACAGCACCCAAGTCCTCAGCAAAACATGTCACTTTTTACATGGTTGAAAGCTATCTTCAGTTATGTATCATAAAACAGGTGGTTGAGAGCTCTTACCTTCCCATGCTGGATTATGAGGACATTGTCTAATTTGGAGACAGCCCTTGCAACATGGCCAAACATACCACTATGTTCAATACCCTGTGCAGATTTGCACTGGCCTGCCCTCCCTAAACATATCACTTCTCCATGGGCAACAACCTTGGGTGAGTACCTCCCACTGTAAGGCACTCACTGCACCATAGTGGGTGCCAAGTACTGGGCAGGCAAACTGCTGAGTTACCGCTCTGATCTCCTCACCTTCAAAACAAACCCTAATTACTCATTCAGACCAGAGGAAGGCTGCTGACTCCAAATCACATACTGCAGGGGCAACCTAGGGTAAGCCTCCATCAGCTATGTACTTTCCAGCATTTTGAACAGCCTCACTGCCAAAATTACCACATCTCCTAATTTTCACATGGGTAAGAGACTGATCAAGGCTCACTACTCTTTTACAGAATCCTGTCACAACTGCCCCGGAGACTCCTTGGACTCCCCCCTGAGCTAACAGGACCAATCTATGGAGCTGGCATCTCTCCCCAGGATTGGGGATTATCAGCCATTATGTAAGATTGTACACCATCCTCTGTGATAAAGTTTAGTTGTCTCCAAATGTTTTAGTCTCTGGTACAACTCAACATTTCCTGCACTGTGCTTTGCATGTACTTTACCCTGCAGCCAGTCAAGGGGTCTTGATGTAAAAACACTTATTTGTACTATATACACTGTTCCCTTTTGTATGTTAATACAGTCATTGAGATCACTCTTATGGTTGTAAGAGTGATCTGATGTGTATTCTTATGGTATGAGAACTACAAACTGGAGGTGAGTGGTTCTGACACCCTATGGATGTATTGTAGGTGAGACCACTCTTACAACCATAAGATTGCTCTCCACAGCAGTATTAATATATTACTGATAAAGATCAATTAATAATACATAATCATTTAATAGAACAGCCTGAACATGCCCATTTCCAGTGCAGCAGTGCATGAGACACTCTTCACAGACTAAGAGTATCTCCTGCACAGTGCAAAGGAGCAATCTGATTGACAGAAAGTGCTCCCTTGACTTATTTATTTAGTTTTTGTTGACTTATAACATATAAAGCATAATGTATGTGAATGTAATTTTCTCTATTCTCTTTCTCTCCCCCCAAGTCGCAATTGGAAATGAGCCTCCTAGGTTCTGCTTGTTTACCTGGTAAAATGTGTTTTAAATAAATAAATCAAATAAAACCCTAATGTGTTATAGCCTGTATCTGTCAATATATTATCTAAGTTAGAGATGCGCAGACAGTTCATTAATGGCTGGATCATTCAAGTATCCTTATCTAGACAGACAAACCTGGATAACAGGTAATTTGTCAAGATGGGTTCATTTATTAGAATAATGAGACAGATACCTCATTATCAGCTACAGACAAAATATCAAGATCTGAAATTGGCATTATCTCAGGATCTGAATGATACCACATAATATCAAGGCATTTCCAGCAACCAATACTGGTAGAGCTTAATCCCAATAATGCAATATATTTCAAGTGCAACTGTAGTGTTTATTAACACAGTTTTGTTCAGTGAAAAGAGAAGTATATATGCATATGAGAGTTATCATTTTATTCGCTTCACAGATAGTTTTTGTAAAACCACTTGATTATTAAATACTCACAAGGAACTCAGCCTGGAGACCAAAAGAGTCCATGGCTCTCTCATGCAGCTGATCCTGAGTTAGAACATTAGACGCTGTTTGGAGGTATTCACGGGCTGACTGCTCTCTAGGTGACATAACAGATCCATATGACTCTGTGCAGCCAGGGGTTCACATATCCAGGGTTAGAGAAACATTGGAGCCTCTCCTAGAACAAAAACAAGATACATAATTACTGTATGGAATTAACAACAAAAACAAAAGAAAAATCAATTGTTCTCTGTGATAACATCTGGTTTTATTTAACATTATAATAATACAGTTATAGTTGTTGCCAGTGGCGTTTTGATTTCTGCCATGTGACTCCCATGGCAGATCATGGCACAGTGTCACACAGCATAACTAAAACAGTGGAAGGACCTTTTGTTTCCTTTTGTTTTTTAAAACATTTGCCATGACACCAATGACCCAATCTGCTGATTGGCCCCATGGGCTTTGGCTGTGCCTTACAGAATATATTTAAGGTTACAGAAGCTTAAATGTTTGCATGCTATTCCCTGATCCTGCACAGATTTTGCTGAAGAGCTATACTCTATTCAACTGCATGCAGAACATTTAGCACACCATTACTGCAGATCATGTTATTAGGGAAAATATCCTAAACATAAAATGGGTACACAATAAAGGTTTTCAAACTTGTTATCTGCTCTATGTCTCTAAATAAGTGCAGATTACCTGACCATGCATGTAACTACCAGTGCTACTGTGAGATTTGTTTTAAAACCATTTATAAATACGATAAGAGTTTTGAGTCCCTTTCTTACAGTATCTTACTTTTTTATCTAAAGAAATGAAAGACGCAGTAACATTTCTCCATATGGCCAATATCCTGGCTACGGAATACTTGCAATTAATAGAAACTGAGATGGAAGAGTTACATAAGGATTTGGTAGAAAATAAACATGCTACACAACAGTTAAAAATGGAATTGAACAACAAATGGAGGGTATCATAAGATAATAGGGTATGCCAAGGTTGCACCAGGAAAGTGAGGGACACAGAAATAAAAAAAACCCAGTCACCATGTGACAAAACAAAGGCAAAAGAGGAAGAAATTTAAAAAGTTAAGTGAGGAACATAATTCTAATGAAGCCAATGTGGAAACACTTACAGAAAAAAGGGAAGTGAAAAAGGAGAGAAAAGGTAAGATTTTTGGAGTAAGCAGATTAGCCCTGAGGAGGATATAACCCAACAGGAAGAACACCCCACCAATGAAATAAACCTGACCAAAGTCGATCAGTAGGTCAATGTGGTAAAGGAGGGAATATCCCAGAGGAAAGATGAAACCTATACCTTCCCTGAAGTGCTGCAAAATAGAACTTCGAATAAGATGGCAATTCTAGGGACAGAATGATTCATTGAAACAGCAGGTGTTTATAGGAAGCACTATGAAACCCAAGAAACATTAACAAAGCTGATGCAATACCTGGTAAAGGCTGACCTGGGGCTAGAGATGGATGCAAAATGCATTTTTGTGGCATTTAGAGTTGATTTAGACTCACAATTAAATGTAATAATTACAGTATATGCAACAGCGAACAGTTTCTTTATGATATATGGGCTAGTAACTTTAAACTCAGTAAGCTATTTTTAAGGACATCTGTCCCTAAATCGATTGTGTAGTTACCATGGCAAGTATGGTCTAAGTTACCATTACTGTATGTTCTCCTCAAGGACTTGAAAACCATCTTCCAGCTGAAGACAGGATACACTATCCTATACTGTCAGTTTTGGGGGTTAAAGAACAAGAGAACAAATCATAAGTTGCACTAATAAGTAAAATTCTTTTCATTTTGCAGGCTATTCTTAAAGTGGGTTGTTCAGAATCTGATTTCATAGATATTGAAGGGGTCAAATGTATCTGTGGAATGGGACAAATTAATATCAAATTGACCAATAAATCACTTGTGAAAGACATTTTTATTTGTACTTTATTTTTATTCCTTAAGACAGGAAAAGGTATCCACTTTTAAATTTCAATTACAATCAACAAAACGTCATTAAGAAAAATACAGGCTGGCTCACATGTGGAATGGTTGGATTTCTGTTCGTAATGCCGGTGACCCAGATTTGGGAATAAGCCAGGGTCGTTGGATGGCCGGCCAGGGGGAGAAGGATCGAGCATCCTACGGACTACTCTCCTTCTCCAGGGGTGGGGGGTTTCTGTGCTCGTGCAAGTGACACCTAGTGGAAGCTGGGTGTATCGCCTGAGCACTGACGCATGGTTGAGGGTACTGGGGCGGGATAGACAAGGCGCTACTGCATCGCCCACCCCAGCTACAGGATGAAAATCCCTCCTCGCCGGATGTCTCTATGACGCCCTGCCTCCAGGCTTCGACTAGCCACTTGGCCGAAGGCTCTCCCAACCAGTTAAAATTATACAGCACCAATTCCTGCCATGGTGCTGTGCCCCGCCTCCCAGGGGGGCAAGCTGGAGGTAACCAGGGGAGTGAGTGGCTCATCAAGTGGTGGAAGCCTCGGGGGCACCTTGACCAGGGCAGATACTTGACAGAAGGCAGGAAGGATAAAAAGAGGGTGGAAATATACAAAAAAAAAAAAAAAGTAAAATACATGCCCCTAACTTAAATTCTCTTGTAAATAAATAAGGCACAAAAATGTTTTTAATATTATTGGGGGAGTAAAAGATTATAGTACTTTACAACTTTTTGCCAAAAATAGAAAGAAAGAAAAAAAAAGAAAACATCTTAAAGTCCATCAGTGCTCCAAGTTTAAACATCCCTGCAACATTTCATAATAACCATTAAATAAGGCGTCTGTTCTTGTTAATCTATTTGTGTATCAAGCCTTATTGTGAGACAGTCAAACAGAACCAAACAAAAAACCTAAACTGGAAGTTCGATGTGCTTACGCAACTGAATGAGATAATAGGAGATGATGCTTGTGTGACTTGATTTGGTTTGTGGCTTTCTGTCTCTCTATCCATGGGATATACCACCCTGTAGGGGTATGATGCAAGGAACCCTAGAGGAGGGTCCCCCCCCCACAGGTGCCAGGAATGAATGAGTCGGCTAAAAGTAGGTTAGGAAGAAGCCCATGGGGAAGAGAGACGAGCCACTGGAGGAGGAGGAGGAGGGATAAATGGTGGGCAACATAAAAAGAATCCTGGTGAAGTCCAGGATGTAGTGATGTTTTAAGCTCAATGGGGAAGTGATGTTGTTGCTCTGCTAATCAAACCACGGGCTTAAAGCCCTCCCATTTGATGTGCTTATGCAACTGAATGAGAGAATGTGAGATGATGCTTGTGTAACTAGATTTGCTTTGTGGCTTTCTGCTTCTCTATCCATGGGATATACCACCCTGTAGGAGGTATGATGCAAGGAACCCTAGAGGAGGGCTCCCCCTACAGGTGCTGGGAATGAATGAGTCGGCTAAAGGTAGGTTAGGAAGAAGCCCAAAAAGAATACTCAAAGATGTCAAGCTTTGAAGAGGCGAGGATGATGAATGAATTCTGTGAAGAGAAGGGCTAACTTCCTAGGGAGAGAGGGGGGAAAGCCGGCCATCATCCGCCTCCATCCAACAATGGAACCTAACTAACTAATGAGAAGAAAGCACTAACTCTAACTAATATTATGACCATTGGCATAGAGGAGAGGAAAAAAAACCTTTGAGGAGGAAACCTCTGGTAATCCAATGCCTAGGTTGCCTTCCTTCCAGGTTTACGACATTTGATTTGAGGGCATATGTTGGTAGAGAGAATGGTTCATAGATGAGGGATGTAAGTAAGGAGGATTACAATAGGATAGGAAAAAAATCAAAAGAAGCACAGATAAAATAAGGAACGTAATGTAGCAGGGACCCTAGGAGGATAAGATTGATTAGTCGATGAGAGATAGTAGATCAGAGGAGCAAGGCTGGGAGGGAGTAAATCCATGTATGACACACAGGAGCAAGGGCTATCCAGATGTGCTCACAAGGAGATTGTAGATGTGCTGATGAGGAGACAGATGATAATGCAGACTGGCTTGATTAAGCATTGCGAGTGAGCATACGCTGAGATTGAAGAGGCATGTTTGATTATGCGATGTAAACAATTAGACTCTGAATGATTAGACCCCGAGGTTGTAGTCGATGATGCAGTATGGAATTCAATGATAGGAATGTTCGAGTAAATGATGTAAATAGATAAACCTTGAGGTAATGCTGAGTAAATGATAACTGGATTTATGAACTCAATATGACTGGAGTTAGTAACTTGATACATGCGGCAGGATGGCCGCAGTTGATAGGTGGCATAGGAATTATGGTAGGTACACCCAAAAAGAATATCGATAGCAGGCCACTAGTGGAGTGAAGCCTGGATAGCTGGTACTGAACTGGAAGAGGAGGAGACAGGGAAGAACTGGAAAATGAACCTGCACGAAGGAATGAAAGGAAGGAGGCACTTCGAAAGGAGGGAGATTCCGAGAACAAGAAGGGAGATCTGGAACCAGAGGCAACCCGGGGAAGTGAACTAGGATCAAAACAGGACGAGGTATGATGAGGAGTGAGCAAAAGTGGAAGATGTATGATGACGAGTGAAGCTAAGAGCACAGTGAAGCCATGATGGATGAATCTGGAAGAGCTGGTATGGAACGGGAAGAAGAGGAGATGGGAATGAAATGGAAAAGAACTGGAATGAAAGTATCAGGCTCTATGGAGCGACACAAATGAGGATGCTCCCTGAAAGGAGACAGATACTGAGGCCAAGAAGGTGCATCCAGAACCAGAGGGTCTGTGAACCAGAGGGAAAGTGCAGGACAGCGATCAAGGGGAGTCAAATTGGGCAATGTATTATGAGGAGGGAAGCCATGAGAGGAAAGAATCCACCACAGTCAGGACGAGAAGAAGCACTAGGCTGAGGAAGGCAATTGGAATGGATGAGGCATGAGGAGTGATTGACACCATGAAGGCAGGTACTGGAAAGTGAGGTATGAAAGGATGAAGGATGGTAGGGGGTGACTAGGGCAGCAGAGAACCCAGGCGGTACGGAATGAGAAACTGCATGGGGGCGAGTCGGAGTAGGCGTTATACGATCCATGACAGGTATGGCCAGATGGAACAAGGGAACAGCGCAGACTGGGCAGAAAATCATGCTAAGGCATGCTGAGAGGGGGACTGAATGAAAGAAGCAGGTTGAGGCCAGGTATCATGGAGCTGAGGGGGCTAAGGATTCTAAAGAGCACTGATGAAGGGATCGACAATGAATGTCTTGGAGCAAGTAGACTCCATGAAGGAGGAAGGCTCCCCATGGGGGCAGGAGGGTGAGCTGGATAAGGTGGCATGTAGGCCTGGTGCGATGGAAGGTTGGGTGGAGTCAGCCATGGAATGCCCGAGGATATGAAAGGCAGAGCAAACAAATAGAGAAATCGTGGTACGATGAGATAGAAGCCATGACTGGATCGAAACCTGGAAGGTCGAGTTTGTCGAGAAAGCCGAGGAGAGGAAGCAAAATGTGGGTATGCCGAAGCAGGAGTAGTTGATGGGGAAAGTGAGGTAGGAAAGAATGAAGCACAGAGTCAAATGAAGTAGATGAGCATGGGATGGTCAAGCAGATTGGCTGCAGAGGGAACAAGAGCCATACAAAATACTGGAGAGATACAAATTATCAAACCGAGTAAAGAGAAGAGTGAGGAGAAACATGGTCAAAAGGTCCAAAAACCACAAGGAATAGACAGGGTGAAGCAGACGTACCTGTTGAAGTCAGTGAATGCAAGCAGAACTACAGGGCAGATCCTCAGAGCAGGGGGGAGGGGAGATAAGGTGAAAAATCATAAAGCACTAAAATATGCAGAAGGCAACAATCAGCATGTAGAGCAATGTACTATGGGGGGGACTGGAAACTAAGAAGGGTAAGACTTGCAGTGTAGAATAAGACAGATACCCAAGGGAGACCAGTACTGAGAATAACACAGAAGGATGCAGCAGGTAGCATTCAGTTTCTAGCATTGCAGGATGATAAGGTAGCCAAAGGTGAAGGAAAGAGGGGCAGTTATCCAAAAGCTGGCAAGCTGCGTGGTCAGAAGGACCAGAGATGTAGCCGCAGTGTAAGACCCCAAGGATTCGGAACTGCTCGCTCTGGGAGTAGGCAACCTGGCATGCTGGGGGGGTTGCAGAGCCATGCAGAGGCCGGAGGAGCCGGGACCGCAGCCGCCAGTCTGGGTGGCATGAAACCTGAATCAAGGAGTATAAGATCCAATGAGAGGTACGCCTGATAGAGCAAGGTGAGGAAGTAGACACCGAGGTCAAGAAGGCATGAACATTCGATGTGAACGAGTAGACCTGGATGTGGAGGTGATGAAAGATTGTAGGATTCAATACAGCGATGCAAGTAAGGAGGCTCCTCGAAAGGAGATATACTCCAAGGCCAAGATGGCTTGTCTGGGACCAGAGGACATGCGAACTTGAAGGGTGAGATGCTTGATAGAGCAATGGGGCCAACTAGACTCTGTGAAAGGAAGTAGATCCAGAAATGAAAAGAGTGATGTGAAGAAGTAGGATCCTCGAAATAAGGTAGAGTCGGAAATGAATGAGAAAGAAACATGAATGATTGGCGGAGAGCCTCCAGCCAGCCCATAGCAAAGGGCAATGGACATGAAGGCTTGGCTCTGGAGTGGAGCAAAATTGATGTAAGATGAGGAATGAGGTCATGAGTGAAGAGAATCCATATCGGCTGGGACGAGAATAGGCACTAGGCTGAGAATGGTAAAATAGGAACAGAAGAAATTCGATGATGGATTGACACCATGGAGGCTGGTACTGGAAAGCAATGTATGAAAGGACGAAAGACGGTAGGGAGGTCAATGAGTAGCATAGTAAATAGCAGGCTCATGGAGATCAAGGCAGTTCGAGGTTGCAGAGACGGGAAGACGACTGACAGGAAGGCTAGGCACCTGAGTGAAGGTAAAGTTGAATCGAGGTGCAGGTTTAGAGATGGAAGCATGAGGAGAGATCGAAGCCATGACTGGAGCAAATCCTTGATGGCTGATAAATGGATAATGATTGAGCAAAGCCACAAGTGGAGTAAAACCTTGATGGCTGGTATGAAAGAAGCAGTGAATGACGACCGGAGACATGAACCTGAAACATGCAGCAGGGCCACGGGTCGATAAGGCGGCATCTGATTAATAATAGGTAGCCAGATCCGGGATGGGGAAATCTCAAAAGAAGGCACCGGACAACGAAGGAGGGAGAGCACTCACTAGAGGGAGGAATGAAGGAAAGGATACAGAGTGGCAGATGGAACAAGCCAACATAGGAGCTATGATAGGTTAGGTATGGTAATGAGAGGCATAGCAAAAGCACATAATAATGGCAAAACAGCAAAGGAACATACACCTAATGCTGCCAAAAGGCATCCAAACACAAATCCCATTACACAGGCAGCTTTCTGAGTAAAGAGTGCTAGATATATGGATGGTTCCTTGATCAGGGTTCATTGTCCACGATTAGTGATTTTTAAATTTTTTTTTATTAGTTTTATTTTATTTTATTTTATTTTTTGTATGATTATGGAAGCCGGGTCCCCAATTCAGGAGGCAAGAGGCTAAGAAGTATGGGAAAATGGGCAGGAAGGGGGAAGCCATCCCCTAACAAGCAATTGAATGGGAGGGAGTCATAAAGAAAGGAACAGCCACAAATGACGAGGCGTCAGAACTAGTAAATATCGATTGTAGGTGGTAGGATCGCAAATGGAGTCCAGGACAGAACAGGCCAAAGACAAGAAATCCGGACCACTGCTCCATGAAACAGGCATGCTGGAGCCATGCCATTATTTCATTCATTGATTTAAGATAGTAGAATTTGTCTGTATTTGTCCTATATGACAGTTCCCTAAATCAGCCCCTCAAGAACAGCCTCTAGGTAGACACCAATAATAGTCTTGACTGACCTCCCTGCAGCATTCACACTCCAGTACAGAGTCCAAACAATCCCATCCCAGCCCCAAGCAATAGGAATGTATCAAACAGTAGGGAATTCAGTCAGTTAATGGAATGAAAAATAACAGTTCAGACCCAATCTCTGGCCAGTACATAATAAGCATAAATGCAAGCAGTAAAGGAAAATGAAAAACAACATTCCAGACCCAGTCCCTGGCCAATGCCTAAACCCAGTCCCTGGTTGAAGCCTAAACCCTGTCCTTACCAATACGAGTTGACCTGGGAAGGAGAAGCAGCAAGCAATAGCAGCCAACAACAGGCTCTTCCAGCTGCAGCGTGCGAGAGGGAGCAAGATGCATCACCCATCGGATCATGCACACTCACCTGGGGTACTGAGAATGACCACAGCATACAGCTGCCAGCTGTGAAGAAAAACAAGGGATGCAACAGAGCAGGAAGGCAAAAGGAGTGAAACAATCTGAGAGAAGGGATGGAAGGTAGAAGACCAGCAAATGGAGCAGCCGATGAGTCACCGGAGCACTGGGGACACCCAACAAAGTGGGGGACAGGACGCTGGAGAATAGCCGCTGCAAGGGCAGAGGAGAAACAACGATCGCCAGGGTGTGGAAAAAACAGAGACGCAGTAGAAGTCAGGAGGAAAGGCCATACAGGTACGGGACTAGGAGTGGAGGAATGAGGCATTTGGGGGAAGGAACAAGCAGCCGCCAGAAGCGGCAGGGGAAAGAAATGAAAGAGCATAGAAGTGGGAGAGACAAATTATGAGCAGCAATGCCCACTGAGGTGGAGAATCCCCAGCAGCACCATCGGGAGCATAGTGAAACGAGCAAGGGATGAGAGAAAGGAACCTGCAGCTGGAGACAGCTGCCAAAGCAATGCTAAAGGAAATGGGGCAGGAGATCAGTGCCTCTGGCTGCAATGAAAAAAGAGTCCTGGAGAAGCCCAGGATGTAGTGACATTTTAAGCTCGATGGGGAAGTGACGTTGTTGCTCCGCCCATCGAACCATGGGCTTAAAGCCCTCCCAGTATTCAGTCACCTCGGCAGCAGCATCCTCTTTGAAATCGGAACCAATATCCTCTGGAATCTTTACATTGCTCTCATAAAAAGATTTTGCAGAATCTGGATTGTCAAAGAAATAGTTCTTATCTTGAAAGTATACTTTCAAGCGAGCAGGAGCATGTAATACCGCGGTTAGTCCGGCTTCCTTAAATTCAGAGAGAGAATCAGCAAAAAATGCTTTCTCCTTTGTGTCTGTACACAGAAATCTGGATAAAAATGTATCTGATGACCTTCATAAAACAACTGCTTCTTTTGCCATGTTAACTGTAGGATTTTATTCCTCTCTGTGAGGGTTTGAAAAAAAGAGTATAATGTATCGCACCCCAGGTTGCTGAGTGGGATCCTTGGATTGACAAGATAGAGGGTGAAATACAGACTCAAGCACCAAAGGTGTTTCCAAGGAAAATACAGCAGTTAAAGCCCTTTGTACAGTGCCCCTTAATTCAGCATTAAATATGTCTCCAGGAAACCCAATCAGTCTTGTTTCTCCTCAAGATGTTATTTTCAAGAAGCTCCAGTCAAGCCATTTGTGCCAGTTGCTCATGTAAAGCTTCATTCACAGCCCCCTCTATTGTGAGGACACAAGCCGAGATTCCCTTCATCTCCTTATCATTTTTTTCCAGCAAGCCCTCCACTTTCTCCATTCTCACCTCCATGGCGGTACATCAAACAGAAATGTCCAAAAGCGAAGCTTCAATGCGAGACGTGAAAGACATTTTAAATCAGGAAGATAGGCTGGATTCATTAGGCTTCAGTGTTATCAATGTTATGGGAAAAATGAAAGGTAGTGAAGAAAGTTAACATATGCAGCAGGATCAGACCACTACCTCTATTTTAGAATTTTTTTTGCAGAATAATAGGTTTGCTGTATTACAGATTATACAATGGCAAGAAAGAATCCTGGGCTTTGATTGGTCTGTCTAGGGCTGGACCCGTGATGTTATCCCAGCATAACATCACAGATCTAGTCCTAACACAAACAAGACCGCATCAAAAGTAAAAAAAGATCACTGCACTCATCATGCCCAAGTTGCCCACACTTGACATGGCCTCTGTGCAGTTTGCCAGTACTTCAATTTTTTTTTAACATAAATCTCACACCCTCTCACATTCACAAATGAACACCCACACCACAAAACAAGTGAAGTAATGTATCACACCTGACAGTAAAACACATTAATTCGGCTACTTGCACATTTTTTAATTAAAACGAGCGACATTTAAAAAAAACGTAATTACGACAGGCTTCAGACGTCATCAGCCAACTAGCTTCACACTTCAAGGTTAGGAGCCGGCTTCATTAAACCCACTTCGCTGCCTATAACCTCCCTGTTAGGAACTGCTACCTTTTAATTCAAAAATGTTAAAGTAGCAAAATGTGCAACAAGTATGATAAACAGAAACGGCCGCTATAAAGCTTCACTGTTTCTGCCTGCAGCTCCGCCTCGCTCCTCAGCGGTCATTCATTTCTCCAGAAAACTGCATGAAGCGGCTCTTCGCAAAATAATGTAAGTAAAATCTGCTTACTTCAATAAAATGAGATATCGGCTCACGTACAGAATTGTTTCGATACACGGCAAATGTGCAGAGTTTAACGGAACATCGGAAGTCTCCACAAGAGGGCTTTTCAGTCACAGACCAGTTTGAGGACATCGCGGTTTCACATTACAGAAAATAAAAAAGGTGCACACATCTTCACCTAGTCCCAGGGCAGGCAGAGACACTGGGTCAATTAAATGCAGTACATAGCTTACCAAACAGAAGAGTGAGTGTGTGTGTGTGTGTGTGTGTGTGTGTGTGTGTGTGTGTGTGTGTGTTGGGGAGGCTATACAACGAGGTGACTGTTCCAAACAAAAAAGCAGCTGCTCTACCTACCTGGCAAAACAATGCAAGCAGCACTATTTTTTTGCTTAGTATACCTACCCAGTTAAAAACTGATTAAAAAAAATAATTCTTAACACTTTTTAATCTTTTTTTATTATTGTTATTACAAAAGAGCCATTGTATAATGCACTCCAGAATGTGTGTCGTGCTGGAATAACGTCACTTCTGGGGCGATTAGCCGCACTCGGCCTGGATATAGAATGGCAGGAATATTTTTCAGGAAGCTATCATCTGTTGTCCCTGGGAAACTTGGGTATTGGAGGCAGGCAGCTTTCAACTTAACAGTTTGTGAGAGGAATCTCATCCAGAAATAGGGATGTGATCCTGCGGCAGTACAGATCCCTAGTCAGGCCACATTTGGAGTACTACATGCAGTTCTGGCATCTCTTTCTGAAGAAGGATATCAGATTGCTGTAGGGGGTGCAGCATAGGGCAACTAAGATGACTCAGGGGCTGGAGGACAAAACCTATGAGGACAAGCTGACTGAGTTGAATATGTACACCTTGGAAGAGAGGAGGGATCGGGAGGATATGATTGAGACCTTCAAATATTTGAAGGGGATTAACAAAATGGGCACAGAAGGGATATTTAAGCTGAGGAGAGGAAGAGGCACCAGAGGGTATGGTTTCAGGCTGGAGGGTGGAAGATATCGGAGAGAGATGAGGAGGCATTTTTTCACAAAGAGGGCGGTGGAGAAATGGAACACTATCCGAGGAGGTGGTATCCTGTAGTGCAGTGGGCAGTTTTAAAAGGGCATGGGACAGGGTGGAGGGGTAAAGGTAAGGGGGGAGAAGGGGGTGGGGCAGCTGCAATATAGGGCTGCTAGCTAGGCATTCAAGTAGACTAACTCAATAGACTGTAAAGCCTGTTTCTGCTGGAAGATTTGTATGTTTAAAATATTTCATTCTTTGGCAAAAAAGGGAAAAAGGTGGCAGGCCAGTAGGAGGTCTTTTAATAGGTGCTAGCATCTTACCCGTGATCAAATATAATAAAATATTAAGTAAAGATCAACATAAACTTATTCTTCAAGCATATATTATGGGGCAAGAATGTCTGATTTATAATTGCTATAATCTACCTCCTGGGACAAACTCACATAGAGCCAATATTTTTGTGGATTTGGAAAATACAGATTTAGTCCCAGTTATTCAAAGATTTGTGCGGTGCGCAAACCATTTGCATAGGTTTAACATGGAATTAGTGTGGGTCTGCTATATTTAAAAGGCCAAATAGCACGCTCAAATCACATTAACACTGGGCCAACCATAATTATATGCAAGGGGCACACTGAACATGAATACAGGTGCCATGGGATATTCATTGGCTAGCACCGTGCTAAGGTGTTTAGTGCAACTTAGTGCAACCCTTAGCGCGGTACAGATTACTGCCCAGGAAAAGCTGGTCTTAACCCTGGGCAAACAGCTTTGCATGACATTGGTGCTTTGCAATGTGTTTGCATGGGATTTGTGCGGCTTGCACGACCCTAACATATGAGCATGACACTTAGAAAATGCCAGACATGGAGGACACATGCTGCTCACTGATGGCACCACCATGATGCCAACAGCTGCCACCAGTCCCAGCCATGCCAGGCAGTAAGGGGTGATGTGGCCCACAGGGGACATCATGGTAATGTGGCCATACAGCACACACCTGCAGACCAAACGTCTGTGGTGACCCACAGATGCCAGCACACACATGCAACACTGTGGGCATGGTGGCCATTGAAGGGAGGGTGTATGGGTGGCCAGACCTCATCACAGCCCAGGTGTGGCCAAGAGGCTGGGACACATCATGCAGCACACATGGGCCAGTAGTGGGAATATCCCACCACCTGTGTGCCTATCAGACCATACATGCCCCTCCAGCCACATACCTCACAACTGTACAGATGCCACAGCACACACAGCCAGCCATGTATATGTCACTGCAAGCATCCCATGCCACAGGTGCAGCATCTGTGGATCACACAACAGTGTAACAGTACTGTCCACTGTCAGTAATCACCTGCAAGCTGAGCCTGTCACTGTGTACAGTGCAGTGGTCATCAATGCCCTACATACCATAGGCATTGCCGTGTCCCTCACACTACCAGCTCCCTTGCTACTCTAGTGTCTGCTGTGCATTGTAGCATGCCTACAGTGTGACAGTTGCATGCAGCACCACCAGCAAGAACAGGTTATCATAATACATTAATTGAAAGGCTTGATGGCTTAAACATACTTTGTACAATATACAGGCATTCTCAAGATAACGCATTAAACAATATAGGCAAAAATTTCTTAAATTTTTGTAATAATTTAAGCCTTTCAGTTTTGAATGGCAGACTCGAAGGTGATCAGTATGGAGCATTCACCCATATAGCAGGCAGCTATGCTTCTGTTATAGACTATGCAATTGTTTTCAGTCTTGTCATTCATAAGAACACACAATGTATAGTCTCAGAAAGAACTGTGTTTCAGTGATCAGTTGCCTCTTTGTGTAAAAAGCAATGTACTGAATAGGATTCAACAAAGGAGTAATCCACAAGGAAACATAGAAGTGTTCAGCAAGCATAGGATTTATTGGAAAGACCATAGTAAGAATGTTGTTCTGGGTATTTTACAATCAGAAGACTTAAAGATCCTTTGGGAAACAATTCTCTCTGCTGGTATGGATACAATTTTAAAAGTCTATGGCAACTTGCTTGAAAAATGTAAAAAATATTGTTACCAAACAAGCAAAGATTTAACATTATCAGTGGACTGATTTGATAAGCATTATAAAGCAGCTAAAAATCTGCTCACAGCCAAAATTAGAAAAAACAAACTGGAACCTACCAGGTAAAAAGTGCAACAATTAAATCTTTCCAGAAGGGAATATAAAAATATGTTATTGTTCAAAAGGGACTCCTATGCCCCTGTCTTATGGGAAAGGATGTTAGAGGCTGTACAAGATAATAACGGTACGCTATTTTGGAGATTGGTGGCTCATGGTACTGTATATTCAATTACCAAAATACTGTGGGCTCTTACATACATCCCGAGGTATGGCAATCTTATTTTTCATCTGTTTTTTCAAAGAAAATCTGATAGCAGAAAACTGGGTTCCTAGGCAGAGTAGTCAATACTGGTCTCTGAGGAGGAAATAGAAAAAGCTTCATTGTTAGTAAGATGGAACATAGTTCCTGGATCTGATGGGGTCACAGCCGTCCTTTTTAAAATTAATCCAATATTTTGGGCACCCATATTAACAAAGGTCATGAATGTTTATATTGCCACAAATTATTTTCCTGACACCTGGAAGGGTGCAATGATTTCCCTATTTTTAAAAAAGGAGAAATTGACAACACAGATATATACAGTAGGCCTATTAGTTTACTGGATACAGTTTCTAAGATCTTTGCAAGTATTTATGTAGTAGGCATTAATCTGTTGGAAAACTATAAGCTATTGTCTGATTTGCAAGCTGGATTTAGGAACCAAGGATCCACCATTAATCAAAGTTTTATTTTTCATTACATCATGGAGAAATATGTGCTAATCAGATCTCAAACTGTATATTTGGCCTTCATTGACTTTAAGAAGACTTTTGATTCACTTAATAAAAATATTCTGGGAAAAACTGTTGAAAATGAGAATAGATAAATCCTTAGTTTATATTATCAATGTCCTATAGTTAGACAACTGGTGTTGGGTTTGTTTTAATGTGCAAGGAGATCTTACAGAAAGGATTAATACTGGTATCAATAAAGGTCATGTTCTTGCCCCTGTACTGCTTTAATATTTATATTAATGATTTCTTTCTTTCTTTAGATAATCGGCATTAGTCTTATCCTAAAATAGATACATGTAGTTGTCCTGTTTGGCCTACGTTGATGTTATTCTTTTAATTTCCTTAACTGCACATGGACTACAATCTCAGTTAAAAGTTCTGGAAGCTTGTTATTGGTTCTTGTTTTGCTTGTTTTCTTTTCTACCTTTACCTTTTGTCAGATAGATGAGTCCTGTTTCACCAGAATGTACAACAAGGTTCTAATTGCTTTATACAATGCAATAATATGTGATCACATGTCTTCTGAAGCACACATATAATGGTTAACCTTTAAATGATATTAATTCTCTAACTTGCAATATAATATTTTTTTCATAGTTATTGAACCTGTTGCCACTGTATGTATTAATGTTTGAAAAAGTTAATAAAGATATAAACTATAAAAGTTCTGGAAGCTGATGCTAAAACATTTGTAATGTTGTTATGGTTATTAACCTGTTGCCACTGTATGTACTAATGTTTGAAAAAGTTAATAAATAATTCTGAAAGCTAATGCTAAAACTTTAGACTTTACAATAAACATTACTAAAAGTAAAGTAATGCTGGTTAGTAAACAGAGACCTAGAAATAAAATAAATTTAAAAACCTCCAAAATTGTGGGTAAAGAGTGATAAATTGGAAATAGTTCCAGAGTATATATATATTTAGGACCCACTTTTAATAATAAGATGACATGGTCCCAACAAATATCCCAAGAAAAAAAAAAACAATCATGCAGTGGAATTTTTTTTTTCTGTATAGATTTTTTGGCTCCCTGAGCCCAGCAGGTGGCTCTGGTCCCTTCCTGGGAGGGACTCAGTCTCCAGCCACACAGTTCTCAACCCGACACCCCCCTAAATCCCCTACAGGTCCCCCCATGACAGGGTTGGGGTGAAGGGGTGCCGGATTTATCCCCACCCCCGGAGCAAAATCCAGACATAAGGGGGCCAGCTGGGGCACTGGTGCAGCCATCATGGAGCCTGCTGGCTCCTTTTTCCTTTTTTCTCCCATCCCCCCTCCCTACCAACATAAGGACACAAGTGTGTGCCTTCGCGACCCATACTGCCCTATGGCCACCGACAGAGGGCAGTCAGCGAGCGGGCTGACAAACCTTCCTCCCCCGAGACAGGAGTGTAGTCCTCTGGATGCTCAATCTTCTCTCACCCCTGCCAACCCCCGGCAGCCTGGGCTCATTCCAGAATCCGAGTCGTCAGGGTGGCGCAAGTTGTAGCAACCAGTGCCTCAACCTCCAGCATCACCAGGCTAGCTATGCAGTGGAATTTTAGAGTTTAATAATAAATATGGTGAGAATACTATAATTCCAGCTATTAAAGTAATTAATGCTAAGTCTATGGTGCAAGCATTCTATGGGACAGAACTATGGGGAAATGAAGTTAAAGGTTATTTGGAAAAATCCTTGGATTCCTGTTTTAGAAAATTACTAAAATTAATTCCAACAAATCCCAGGATATAGTGTGAGATTAGAATTAGGCCATCCACCAGTACAAATGATGGTAGCATGGAAGATTTAAAATGATTAGCTCTTACTTCAAAACTCCTATGGACTGGCCAAGACCTGTCTGATGGAGAAGATGCATCTTTTTCAGAAAAGGGCTGTCCAACTCTATGGTTAAATTTTGTTAACAAAACATTAAATTGTATGGATAGTGGTTATTTATGGAACTGGCCAGTGGGCAGGATTACCACAGCCATGGATTGCAGTCCTTTATTATAAACCACATTAATGGATATTGATGGGGAAAATGCTATCTCTAGATGAAAGGGAAATTGCTTCCATCCTGCATCAATGTACAAGACAGTATTCATCTCAAGCTTTATCACTGTAACCTATGTGTAACTGTCATTTTGAATGTACTGATGTTCATGTTTTTGTACCATGTGCTATCTGGATGGCCCAGGTTGTACTTGAAAATGGTCCACTGCACCAGTGTACTGACCAGGTCATCAAATTCATAAATAAATAAAATAAACAAATTAGCCAACTTGATGGTTTCCCCTTCCATAGAAACATATCTCAAGACTATTACTAAACATCAGATTAGGAAGGCTATTACTTCTTACCATTTGGCACCTTTCTGAGTGCAAGCCTAACTAAGAGATATAACAAGTCCTCTGATAAACATTTTTCAGATGTGTGCACTTGTGAACATAACCAACAGGAGGATTTAGTTCATGCACTTATGGTTTGTCAATACTATATAAAAGCCAGGTCTAAATGGATAGGAAATTTTTTGAAGAATCAAAGAACAAATACAAACTCTATGGTGATATCAATTTTTACTACTGAAAATACGGATGTACTTTTAAGACTGGAACACTTTTTAATGGATATTCTTAGGTATAAAACAAGAAAAAAATCTTTTAATGTATATGTAATACGTTACGTGTGTTTTATAACATGGACATTGTAGAATTGATTATTCTGTTTTTTTATGTTTTTAATGTCATTACTGGCAAACACTAAAATTCTCTACAACTATTGCTACTACTGCTGTACTTACAGCATCAACACACCTCTGTGACAGTTTTATGCCAAATCAATTTTGAAACGAGCATTGTATGTACAGTTATTAGAGGTGTGGGATATGTTGTTGAATATGTTGGGCTTGTTGTGTTATCCATGGGAAAGCAACATTCTGCATTAACAAACTGATTACATTGTTTATTTTCCTTTGCAATTGCTAAGTAGCAAGCCAAAGAGTGCAGCAATGTGCCTCGTACTGGTCGCAAGTTCAGGCACTCTTGTGAAGTGGGATTGGGCACAAATTCAGTCTATACCAATAATTTGTACAAAACATTTTCTGATCTCAAGCTGCACAAAGAAGAGAGATTACACTGGATTCAGGTTTCCATAAAGTCTTGCTGCAAATCAAAAGAAAAGTGCAAGCTCTAGGAAAGGAAACCAGGGACTTAGGTGTATAGCCAATGCTTGCACTGCAGTGTAAAACTAATCAGTAAAGTACTCGGAGTGCTGTACAGTTGGAAGTGGCATCCTGTGGATAAGATGGTTAACCCAGCTGGTTAACTCCTCAATTAGATCCAACTACAAAATGGGATCAAGCAACCTACTGGATTGGGTCCTAACCAGTCATCCTGATCACATTGCTAACACTACAGTCCTCCCGGACACACTCAGTGACCATTCCCCTGTCATCTGCACGTGGACAAACAAATTCTGCAAATGTCCACCAAAGACAATCACCAGCAGGGTACTAGCATGGGGTCATCTTGAACCCCTCAAATCCCTCCTTAGCCTGCAAGATTGGACTGCCATCAACAGTGCGAAGGTTGTCAACATGGCACTTGATTATTTTATCAACACCTTTAATGCTGCCTGCGACTCCCATGCACCCCTTAAAAGGCAGAAAATCAAATGCCCTTGCAACCTCTGGCTCTCTGCAGACTTATTAGCTCAGATGAAATCTAGAGACCACCTCTGACATTGGTCTCGAGCCACCGGCACGCTATTGGACATTCAGAAAAACAAAAGAGCTCAGAATGATTGCACAAGGTCCATCCACCTTGAGAAAAATAAATACTACAAGGGAGTGCTTACTGACATGTGGGGCAATAGAAAAGCTTTCTGGAATAATATCAAAGAGGTTACAGGGAGAAACTCGAAAACATCACCCACTTTACTTGACGATGATAGGACTACAACTCTGGACCCTCTAACTATTGCCAATACCTTTAATAGTGTATTCACGGACCTTAGTAGTGTTCTTCCACCTGACTTTTTTGATGCAGATGCCACCCCAGCCAATCCTGTAAGCTCTCCCCCGATGACCAGTCAACCTGCCATTCTACTTCAAAGAAGTCTCATTGCATGAAGCCTGAAAATACATCCGTAAAGCAACTGGTAAATCTAGACACAGTGAGGACTCTCTTGAACTCAAACTGCTGTCCCTCACCCTTGAGGAAGTGTTAGAGCCTTTAACCAGGATCTTTAACCTCTCACTCAGACTCACGCAGTTCCCCAATAAATGGAAATCAGCCACAGTTACCCCGGTCTACAAAAGTGAAGACAGGACTCTTCACGTGAACTACAGGCCTATCTCCATATTACCACCTCTCTCTAAGGGTCTTGAATGCATTGTAGCTGACCAGCTTACTGAATATCTTGACAAACGTAATATCCAATGTGCCCAACAACATGGTTTCAGAAAAAGGCATAGCACTACCTCGTCCCTTATGGAATTCACCAGTTCTATACACAGCTCCCTGGACCATGGTCAACTAGTTGGTGCTGCCTTCATCAACTTGACAAAAGCATTCGACACGGTCCATCACCATCTACTACTGGAACAACTACTTAATGCAGGGCTCTCCTCTGACTCCACTGCCTGGTTTAAAAGTTATCTGGACAACTGTACTCAACAAGTCAAAATTGTTGACGTCTTCTCTGACTCAAGACATGTTCACTCTGGGGTTCCTCAAGGGTTCATCCTGGGCCCATTCCTATTTAGTCTCTTTCTAAACTGTTTCCCAAGCCCCTGCCCTGTACAAATCCTACTCTAAGTAGAAGATGCCATAATTTACACAACTTACCTGGTGCCTATACCACTTGAGAACTAGCTACAACTCAAATTTGCCTCAGTACAGAAATGGTTTAGTCATCACAAGTTGATACTAAACTATAAAAAAACTAAGCTTATGCTCTTCAGCAGCTCCCATAACAAGCACAGGCAACATCCTTTGACTATCACTAACTGCCTTGGTACTGCCCTTGAACAGGTACAGTTCTTTAAGTATCTTGGAGTCACCATAGACAGCAACCTATCATATGGGGTGCATATAGATAATGTTGCTAAAGCTGTAAATATTCGTATTGGTGTACTTTACAGACACAGACAATCTCTGACCCTTGAAGCCTTAAGGATAGCTGTGCAGAGCTCTATTATTTCTATACTTGACTAAGGACTGATCATCTATGGCTCTGCGACCGATACCGCCCTCTGGCATATCTCCACTGCTCTTAACAAGGCATGTCATCTTGTCTCAGGAGCCCACCATCTCACCCACACGTGACCTCTATGCCCTAACCGGTTGGCTACAGCTTAAAAATCACATCAAATACCAAACGTGCATGATGGCCAAGAAAATAACCTTAGGCCTCTTGCCACCTGGAGTACAAGATCTTCTAAGCCCCCCTCGTAATCCACATTGCACTTGAGGTTCTTAATTTCAGTTCCTACAGGTCCTTCATCACTGAACCACCCAGGGGCAAAGATGGTTCGCCTACAGGGCTTCCCTTTGGATGAATGCTTTCAACAGTGACATCTCTGACGAAACTAAGCTGGGCCCATTCAAATCCAAGCTTTGGTCACTACTCTCTTCAGCTAGCACCTATGACTGTCTCCCTTAACCATGTTTTCCCAAACCTTGACCTTAGCACTCTACCTCTTTCATAGTAACTTACCACTCCTTCCTCCTACTCCACACCTCCTGCATGCCCCGCACCCCCTCCACCCTTTCTCTGCCTACCCTTGCTCCATCTCTCCTCATGTCCTCCACTTCCACCATCGCTTACTCTTTCCAGCCCACCCTCCCACATCTCTTCCTACACCCTGTGCCCTGTTTGTCTTGACAAAGCCTGCTGGCTGATATAAATGTACTGTATGCATTTTCCTGTGCCTGAAACTGATTAGCATAATATGTCTTTGTTGTTTTATATTGGCTTTCCATTATGATTTTGTGTCCATTATGATTTTTGTACCTCCTAATTACACTTTATTGTACCATACTTTACTGTCCTGTTTAATCTGTTGTCCTTTCTACTGACGTGGAACCTTTGTAAAAGAGCTCTTTGCTCAAAGGTATACTATATGTAATCCAAGACTTAAATAAATAAATAAAAAAAGATGCTAAACCTGAGATGGTGAACCTGTGTTAAATGTATGTGGCATTCTGGCTCAGCATTCTTAGAAACATAGAAACATAGAAGTTGACAGCAGAAAAGGACCACAAGGCCCATCCAGTCTGCCCATTTCTTTTTCTACCTTATAAATGTGCCATCAGCCTATGCTCTGTCAATGGCCTATCTATTCATACTCATCTGAATTGCTCCCTTATGCCTATCCCATGCCTGTTTGAAGCCCTGCACTGTATTCATATCCACCACTTCCTGAGGTAGGCCCTTTCTGTGAAAAGAACTTCCTCACATTACCCCTTAATTGGCTTCCCTCTAATCTCATGCTGTGTCCTCTTGTCTTGCTATTTTTTTTGTATTCAAAGATGTTAGACTCTTTCACCTTGTTAATGCCTTTAAGGTGTTTGAATGTTTCGATCGTATCACCTCTCTCTCTCCTTTTCTTTAGGGTATACACATTGAGCTCTGTTAATCTGTCCTCATATGTTTTCTGATGCAGTCCCTGCACCATTTTGGTTGCCCTTCTCTGGACTGCCTCACTTTGGTTAAAATTCTTGTGAAGGTGTGGCCTCCAGTACTGCACACAGTACTCTAGATGGGGCCTAACCAGTGTCTTGAGAAGAGGGATTATTACCTCCCTTTTCTGACCTGTGATACTCCTGCTAATACACCCTAACATCCCTCTAGCCCAACAGTTCTTAGACTTTGTCACAGTGAGCCTCCCCAAATCCATGGAAAAGATTTTGAGCCTCCCCAAAAACTGAAATAGTCTTGGGCCTCCTCAAAGAAAATTAACATACTTTACTTTGCACAGTACACCATGAATAAATTGAAACCCCTTTGAGTACTTGGCTCTCATTCAGTTCTTTGTCTTTCACTGATGTGGAACCTTTGAAAAAGAGCACTTATGCTCAAAGGTGTTAACTGACTAACAAATAAAACAAATGTTATTCAGCTTACTGTAACCCCACCCACACACACACACATACACAAACAGGCCAGCCTACTTGCTCCACTATTTTGATTCTTGAACTGTTGTTACCCCTTGTTGCAGTACCTTCATGGGTCAGACTACTTTCTCTGTTTCCTCTCTATCTGGAATAACCTTCCTACATACCTCACCCCCCCTTCCCTGCTCTTATGCAACTTCTTAGGGATTACTTTGCTCCTTCCTACTATTGTTCTTCGCACTTCTATGCTCAACCCTTGTATTTGGGCTGTTCTGCCATCACTCTACAAATTGATCAATTACCACCACTCATTATTAATTTATTCTTCATATTTGTTTACTATTGTTCATTTTGTATTGCTTGACTGCTTTGCAGTTACCTTTTAATTGTATTCACTCCTACCCTTCTCGAGGTACTCCTAAGTAAGTCTTGACTCCTTCACCTTCTCTTGTCAATGATTTGTAAATAAATACATAAATGTCACTACTATTATCCTCTTTCAGTTTGCTTCCTCCTTTCAAACAAAATATAAAAAACTCAAAATTTAAATACAGTACTTTTTCAGAATTGCTTGAGCCTCCCCTGGAACAGGTTGGGGCCTCCCCAAGGAGGCTGGCCTCACCATTTGAGAACCCCTGCTCTAGCCTTATCCACTGCTTTAGTGGTCTGCTTGGATGATTTTAGGTCATCAATGATGATGATGCCCAAGTCTCTTTCTTCCCTTATGACTGCCAGCAACTCCCCTCCCAGCCTATAGGTGGCTTCAGGGTTTCTCTTCCCTATGTGCATGATCTTGCACTTCTTTGCATTAAACCCCAGTTGCCACTCTTCAGACCATTTTGCTAGTTTGTCCAGATCTCTTCTCATTCTGCCCACCCCATCTGGATCATCTACTCTGTTGCAGATTGTGGTGTCATCTGCAAACAGACAAACCTTACCCTCCAGTCCATCTGCAATGTCACTGATGAAGATATTGAAGAGGACTGGCCCCAGGACTGATCCCTGACATACCCCACTTGTGACTTGCATCTCTTCTGACTGTATACCATTTACCATAGATACATAGATACATAGATACATAGACAGTGTCTGCAGATAAGGGCCTATGGCCCCCCCAGTCTGCCCATTTGAGCTTGTAAGTTCAGTTTGTTTTCCTAGAAGTCTGTTGCCCCTTACCCCTGACCTCCAGAATTCCTTTATGTCTATCCTATGCATTCTTAAATCCCGTGATTGTTTCAGCCCCCACCACTTCCTCTGGCAGGGTGTTCCACTTGTCCACCACCTGTTCTGTGAAGAAATTCTTTCTCATGTTTCCTCTGAATCGTCCTCCCTTCAACTTCATCCTATGCCCTCTAGTCCTGGAACATCTTTTTCACTTAAAAATAGTGTTTTCCTGCACCCTGTTCCTCCCTGTAAGATACTTGTATGTCTCTATCATATCCCCTCTCCTCCTCTCCTCCAGGGAGTACATGTTCAGTTCCTTCAACCTGTCTTCATAGGACTTGTGATGCAATCCATGCACCATCTTTGTTGCCCTCCTCTGAACCTTCTTTACCCTGTCTGTGTCACTACGTAGGTATGGTCTCAGAACTGTACACTGTACTCCAGGTGGGGCCTCACTAGTGTCTTGTATAGAATTATGACCTCCCTTTTCCTGCTGGTGATGCCCTGCTATACATCCCAGCATCTATTTGCTTTACCTGCTGCCTTGTCACACTGTTTCCCTACCTTGAGGTCATCAGAGATGACAACCCAAGATCCCTTTCCTGCTTGGTGCATGCTATATCCTCACCCCCAACATGATATATTGTGCCAAGGTTTTTGTGCCCCATATGCATTATCTTGCACTTCTTTGCATTGAATTTCAACTGCCAAACCCCTGACCATTCTTCAAGTTTCTGCAGGTCCCTTCTCATTCTGTCTACACCCTCTGGTGTGTCTACTCTGTTACAGAGCTTTGTGTCATCAGCGAACAGTGAAATTCTGCCTTCTAGGTCCTGTGCAATGTCACTGATGAAGATGTTGAATAGGACCGGTCCCAGCACTGATCCCTGTGGTACCCCACTGGTCACTCTTCCCTCTGTGGAGTGACAGCCATTTACCACCACCCTCTGTGTCCTGCCACCCAGCCAGTTACCTACCCACCACACTACTGTCCTGCCCACACCCATATTCCTCAGTTTGTGTAATAGTCTTCTGTGGCACAGTGTCAAAGGCCTTGCTGAAGTCCAGATAGGCCATGTCCACTGCCCTCCCTGATCCACCTCCCTAGTCACCCAGTCAAAAATTCAATGAGGTTGGTCTGACACGACCTCCCCTGGTGAAACCATGCTGCCTTGGGTTCTGTAGTCCATTGACAACCAGATGTTCCACCAATCTCTCCTTCAGTAGTGCTTCCATGATCTTCCCACTATCAAGGTGAGGCTGACTGGTCTGTAGTTCCCTGCTTCCTCTTTGTTCCCACTTTTGTATAAGGGACTACATCTGCTTGTCCTCCAGTCTTTGGGTACCTCCCTGTTTCCAGTGATCGGCTAAACAGGATAGCCAGAGGTTCAGCCACCACCTCTCTTAGTTCTTTAAGGACCCTGGGGTGCACCCCATCTGGCCCCATTGCTTTATCAACTCTTATTACTTCCAGTTCCTTCAGGAACCTTTCTCGTAAAGGGACTTGTGTCCATTTCTGCACCATTCTCACCCTTGTACTCCTTCAGACCCATTACCCTCCTCTTCCTCAGTAAAGACTGAGCAGAAATACCTGTTCAAAATGTCAGCTTTACTGTTGTCATCCTCCACGCTGCCCCCATCCTCCCCTTCAGTCTCACTATCCCTCCCTTTGTCTTTCTTTTTCACTTATGTACCTGTAAAGGTTTGTCCCTCTACCCACTGATTTTGCAATGTGTTCTTCTGTCTGAGCTTTGGCTTCCCTTACCCAGCCTCCTGCCTCCCTTTGCTTCTCCTGGTACTTCTCCTATCCCCTTCTGCCTGTGTCTTTTTGTATTGCCTGAATGCAATCTTTTGGCTTTCACTTTCTTTGCTACCTCTTTGGAAAACCATAATGGTCTCCTCTTCCTTTTCCTCTTGCTAACCTGCTAATGCATAATTCTGTTGTTCTTGTAATCCCCATTTAAATACTGCCCACTGTTCCTCAACCCCAGTTCCTGTCCCATTCCCTTAATGCCTCTTTCAAGTATCTCCCCATTTTCCCAAAGTCTGCCCCCCTAAAATCCAGGATACGTGTTTTTGTGTGGTTTGGTTCTGCTCTTTCTGTGATTTCAAACCACAATGAATGGTGGTCACTGTTTTCCAGGTGCTCCCCCACTGTTACCCCCATCACACTGTCCCTGTTTGTGAGCACAAGGTCCAGTATTGCCTTCTGCCGAGTTGGTTCCATGACCAGTTGCTTGAGGAAGGCACCCTGAAGCACTCTGTACCACCACTCTCTGTTTTCTGCCCGCCAAGCAGTTTGCCACACAGGTGACCAACTTCTGACCCACCCGAGCCTACACAGCTTATTAATCAATCTTCCATGTGGAACAGTATCGAAAGCTTTACTGAAGTCAAGGTAGGTGACATCAGCTGCTCCCCCTTGGACAACCACTCTGGCTACCCAGTCAAAGAAATCTATGAGATTAGTTTGACAGGAACCTTCCTTTTGTAAACCCATGCTGTCTTGGATCCTGTGCTCCTATGGATTCCAGGTGTTGCACTATCCTTTCCTTAAGGAGTGCCTCCATAATCTTGCCCAGTACTGAGGTAAGACTGACTGGTCTGTAGTTCTCTGCCTCCTCCCTGCTGCCACTCTTGTGAAGCAGGATCACATGAGCCCTCCTCCAGTCTTCTGGGACCTCTCCTATGCTCAGAGACTCACTAAACAGTTGTGATAATGGCTCTGTTAGTTCCACCCTTAGCTCCTTTAGTACCCTGGGATGTATGCCATCAAGTCCCATTGCCTTGTCCACCCTGAGCTCCTCGAGTTCTTGTAGGATCCTTTCTTTTGTGAAGGGACTAGTGCTCACCTCCCCTTTCCCATGTCCATGGTGCTGAGCTATGGGCCCTGCCCTACCTTCTCTTCAGTAAATACTGAGCAGAAGTATCTATTTAGGATAGATGCTTTTACATGGTCCTCCTCCTCACATGCCTCCTTATCTCCTTTGACCTTAGCAATACCCTTTCTGGACTTTCCCCTCTCACTAATATATCTATCTTCTGTAAAAGCTTTACTCAGCTCCTGTTGACTTTCTTGGTTAAACTTGTTACTATACTAAATTAAAACAAAATCAGGTTTAATTTTGAAAATCTATGGAGACTGTTTAATGCCATGGCATTTTTTTGCAGGAGCAAGAGATATCACCAGCATCCTGATCAAATTTTCCTATCAATAAAACGTGTTAGAACAACATGCAATTTTTTGTTGTTGTGCATAGACTGTTGCCTGCTTCATAACTACAGCATCTATCTTGGTAAGTTACTACACTACCAGCTTCTATCTTATTGCTTTGTGAAGCACTTTGATATACATGTATAAAAGGCATTTTATATAATAAAATTCTGTTCAACTTTACCTGCACTATTGTTTTTTTTTTTTTTTTTAGCTGAGCTATTGGTCAATATTCCCATAATCTAGCATGCAGAAGACCCATAACCTATAGATGACAAACATTTAATACAACTGTGGTCTGTTCAGGCAAAAATGGGGACAAGAAACAATTCTTGGCTTCTGACATCTTTAGATCCCTTACACTACAAACAGAGTGTTCAGTATTTGTGGCTGCAAATGTAGACTTTGGAGAGAGGGACAGCGAGACAAAGCCCATATGGATAATGGGGAGAGTAGGGGTAAAGTTATGAGTACCACTGGGCAGTTGAGTGAGGGTGTTGTTAATTTTACTGTTTAGTGATTTCCATAACAATTTTGTAATGTAGTTTTTTATTAAATGAAGTAGGTGGGCCTTCAGGATCACACCTCTCTAGAAGTCTTATTCAATAGAGTGGGGCGTGTGGCATGGGGCCAAAGAGTGCCATTCTGTTTTTCATGCTCTCCTACCCATCCTCCACCTTCATCTCACTGGATCTGTGGACTGCATTGACTACACAGTGACCCTGTAGAAGAAACAGAGAAGCAGGCATCTGAGATTCCTCCTAGGTACCCCACAGGGGTCTGTGTTAGAGGGAGGTAGTGCCCTCTTCTTGAGCCAGGCAGAAATGCAGTCATCAGCATTCTCAGCTCTTGGGCTGTTGAGAAGCAAAGACTCTGGTTTGGTTCCACACCTGGGTTCCCTGAATGGTAGCACAATGAGCTACCCCTATACCATAGGGGTAGCTCCCAACACAGTTATGCTGGGTAGTTTGGCACAGCTCAAGTATTTGTCAGGTTCCAGTCTAAACATAGGTAGACCCATCTAATCACACTTGTCTTCGATCTCACCAATATCTAGCATTGATCTCACTTTAATTGACATACTATAAGCCCCATCTGTCTGAATTCTGTATCTGCAAAGAAGTAATCAAGCTAGAAGATTGCAGGAGTGGAAGCTTGCAGGGAGGCCTCTGAGCTTTTATTAGGCACATTTTCTCCCACAGAGAATGGGTATGGCTGTCACACCACATGAGCAATACTTGTGATTGGGATAGTGGAGCTTCCTTTGGGAGACAGTGTGATCACACACTGCCTGGTGTCCCCAGCAACAGAATCATTGGAATCAGGGCCCAGAACTACATAAAGAGTTGTGCAGGCAAATTGCTACGGTCGAAACTCCCCACTTTCTGGGCATTGTCTGACTCCTCATTCACTCTTCCTGGACTATATCCAGTACTGCTCCAAGTAAACTGTGATGCTAGCTACAAGGAGACCCTATCTTGGGGTGGAAGGGTATTCATGGTACATGAAAACCACAGATCCAGAACCAGAACACTACCAAATCCAGTACCAGGCCCTGCCGTAGGCACATGTGGCGGGATGGCAGACCTGAGGAAAACAGAGACAGGGCATCAGTGGGGTTTCAAAGAAGAAAAAATATAAGGCTGGCCCGGTGGCGCTGAGGGTTGAAGTGCTGGACACTACATCTCGTGCCACGCCGGTGACCCGGGTTCGGGAGTGAGCACGATGCGATGGGGGCTGGCAGGGAAGGAGAGGGATTGAGCATTCACCAATGGTCGGCATCTGACTGTCCCCTGGCAGAGGCTGGGGGTCAGGGACACATGTCTTACAAGGGGTAGAGTCGGGGACAGATGCTTGGGGGAGACGCATGTGGACGTGGGCACACTTATGCCCACTGGCATCATTGCATGCCACCGACTTGGGGAAATAGTACAAGGGAAAATGGTGGTACCCGATGCGGCTTGATGGCCATCCACGAGTTTGCTGGATACTGGCATCCGAACTGGATCCACTGGGGTGGGGAGTTAGGGGGCTCCCTGCTGTGGGGAGTAAGCTGCAGGGGTTACTGGGTGCCAGCGGTCCCAGGAGAGATGGATGGCAGCTGTATCCCCTATAGGTAGGGCTGCGAGGCTACGGGGAAGCATCTGGGTGGCCACAGGAGAATAAAAAATTATAAAAAAAAAAGAAGAATTAAAAATATAGAATAATGGGGTTGGGGATTTTCAAAAGGGTTCGATGCAGATGCATGCTGCCATTTATGAGAAAAAGTCCAGATTTGCACAGAAAACAAGTGCAATTGTGAGCTGAATCCAGGTTGGATGCAATTGCATCTGTTTTTAGATGGAAACCTTGGATGCTGTTAGTCCATCTAATAGACTGTCTAACAGGTTAGGATGCATTTCTGCTTAGACAATAGCAGCAAATGGATCTTAGTATAGATCCTTATGAAAATTCTGCCCAATGTACTTTAGCCATGTGTAATAAGTTTGTATAACACACCCAAGGTTTGTGATGACATCATAGACCTCATGAATTGAATGGGTTATCTGATCATCACAAACCAAGGATGTGTAAAAAAAAGAGTTTACACTGCTCCCCCTAGTTTTTCTTATCTTATAAAACTGCTTCCCCTAGTTTTTCTTAACTTATAACTGTGTTTTCAATGTTTAAAAAACAAGAACAGAGGTGTTATAAAAATAACTTTATATGCCATGGCAGGTCAGGAAGCTACAGATGGATAGAGATTTAATAATGGCACATTTCTT
This sequence comes from Neoceratodus forsteri, assembly GCA_016271365.2. NCBI lineage: Eukaryota > Metazoa > Chordata > Ceratodontiformes > Ceratodontidae > Neoceratodus > Neoceratodus forsteri. The sequence continues at coordinate 609,530,482 of CM028133.1, forward strand.
GTTTAATATGTGAGGGACAGGAAGATGGGGGAAGAGAGGGGAGCAACAAAAGAAATTGCACGCACCCAGCAAGCACTTCTTTCAACTTTCCATAAATCCTTTTATATGTTGGTATGACATCAAAACATATACAGCTCCTGACAACTGGTAACATCAAAACAGTCATAAAATAATTAAACCAGTAAAACATATTATTATCGGAATCATGGCTTACAATATAAAAAGTAAAAGAAGAAGAATCAGACCTCTATATGGAAAAAGCCTTGTTGGCAGCATACAGCCTCTGTCTTTATGTCTTCAGTCATACAATAACATTTACAAAAGGTTATCACATGGAAAGTGCATTTATAGTAATATCAATTCTTAGAGCACCTTTATAATCCTAAACAAGTTTCGTTCATGTTCTGGGTTAGTTTCTGATGGGAAAAACAACATGTGACTATCAACTTGTATGATTTCATTTTGAAATGTTAACTCTAGTTAACTGAGTCTGAACCTTTACTTCATTCCTCAAGAAGATACTTCTACCACAGAACACAGACACATTCAGAGATGGGGTTGTACCAGTGCTCCACATGGGCCACCCCATTATCCTAACAGTTACAACCTCTGACTTTACTCCCTATCAGGTACTTACAGTATCTTGCTTGCCATTGAAACTTGGATGTATTTTGTCCATACAGTCACTTGTGGCAAACCATGTCACTGGCTCACTTCCCTCTGTGTAATGCAGCACTTTCTGATGCTGCCCTTTACTTTGTGTACCCTGAGCCTCAGGTCATACCATTATGTTCTACTATCTTGTGTTACAGTACTGTGAATGATGTTCAATGGTCAGTCATTTCATGCCCTTCCAATGTTTTAGACCTGTATCATGCGCCTGTGAAGTTTTTCATTTCCTTGGAAAACATCCCATAAAACAACAGTTTTAAGAAAAAGTCCCAAGTGTTGGGTTCAGATGTTTTTTCCTAAATGTGGCAGTTTGGGGGATCTTATGAGCAGTGAGTGAGGTGACTCATGGTTTCCTGTAGTTCCCATAATGGTTACATTTAAAACGCTTAATGTACAACTTTTGTCAACTAAAAAAATCAATTGGTTTACTCAGAATGGTGGCTAAAAAGCTAATAAAGGAGTTTTACATGTCTGCCTCTGGAAACCAGCAGGGAGGGCAAAAACAAAGACTGAAAGAAAAATGCACCTGTGGGAACTTGCTGAGCCATGCCAACATGGTGGTCTCAGAGGGCAGCATTGCACCAGATGATCTCAGATGGGGTTTTGGCTGCACATACCACAAGGTTGGAAGATTTCTTGACTAAACTGAGCTGGTGTCTCAACAATGTTCAAGCTCATGGCCAGACTGGAGGAAGAGGAAAAGAGGATTTGTGGAACTGAGGAATGCAGATGACAAGTTCCCTGGAAGATCAAATGCTTGGCAAGGGAGAAAGGATACCTATAGGGATTAATTAGACAAGTAGTCTAGCACAGCTTAGCTTGGAATAAATAGAAAAAAAAATACTAATAAGGGCGAGTATCTCAATCCAATCAAAGGCACATACAGTTGTAGGAAAAACTGGAAATCAAAGGCTTACTCATCAAATGTTTATATATGATATACAAGTTGCATATACACATTAGAAGCAATTACATAAGCTAAGAAGTAAGAACTATACAAGTTGCCAGTATACATTTTAGAAGCAAGCATATAAGCTGAGAAGTAAGAAAACTAGGTTTGCTGGCTAAGTCACGTAGCTTCACCTGAGCTCTTTCCTTCTAGATTGCTTGAAAGGACAGAGCAAAGAACCTTACCAGAGCAAGGGAAAGGATTAAGACTTCTTTTGGCTAGGCAGATTTACTGTGTGATGTTGTTTTTATTTTGTACTCACAGGTATTTTTACTGTTTGTTGCTAACATTTTATTGCTTTATTTTTCTCTGATTCAAATTGTTGTTGCTGGGTATACCTTCTGCTGCATTATTACAAGGTGTGCCCACAGGTGTGTGCTAATAGATTACTACTGTAATCTTCTGATTCAAATTGTCTTGAGCAAGGTATATCTTCTGTTACTGCTTTATTTTTCTCTGTACCAAAGTGTTTCTGCAATTAACTTTATTTTTATTTCACTCAATACAACTAAAAGCAAACCCAAACAAACCTTGCCAGAGAGGTAGAAGACAGCATTTGTGAGTTACCATACAAACCCCCCCCCAAAAAACCCCGCCCACCCCCACTTTGGCAGCAATACATGAAAAGTATTATACAGAATTACACTCTTCATGAATTTTTGCTATGGCAAAATTAAAACCGGATTACAAAAACAGACCTTAATTCTGAACTGATGGAGGAGACAACCGGAAGAAACCCAGCCTAAGAAATAAGAAAGGGAGAAGGGGGGGAGAAAGAGGAGTACTGAGACACGAAGAAGGAACACCCTTCTATTAGGCCAAGTCAAGTTCCCAATCTATCCAAGGGGGAGACACGGACACCAGAAGGGGAGAGTTTGATCTTCTCTTAACACCGAAGGGAACTCTTGGTTGGTGGGGTTCAAGATTGATCTCCTTTAATAACCATATTTATTCTTCAGATTTACAAGAAATCCACCCCAACACCTATGAAACTTTTCCGATGATTGAGAAAACAGGTAACACATCTTTCAGCATTTAAACATTTAAAACTAGTCCCACCATTCCCCAAGAGCAGAGGTTCCATCTGCTCTGCCAGTGCGAAGTATTACCAATTTGGTAACCATGGCTATCATGGCCACCTGCATCTTTTGAGGCACGGTTGGAATCTGAGCATACATCCCCAATAAACATGTATTTTCGTTAAAAAAAGTTGAGATATTAAAAAAGGGAGCCACCCATTGCTTGACTGAATTCCAGAATTTAGCAATTTTGGGACAGGCCCACAATTTGTGATGCAGAGTAGCAAATGAGTCTCCACAATCTTCACATTTAGATGAAAAAGTATTACAAATCCTAGATAGTCTGGCAGGGGTAAAGTAGAGATTGAGCAGGATGTTAAATTGAATATTCCTAAGTCTATCCTGTTTGATATAAGAATAGATATCAATCCAAATCTTCTCCCAAGTTTTAACCGGCCATCTTTTAGTAAGATTGACATCCCAATAGTGTGCTGTAGGAGTACACATGTACATTGCCTCTGACAAAATTGACTTATAAATCTTGGAAATTGCTTTCTGGCCCTATGCTAATTTTCTTAATTTTTCTAGCATAACTCTGGCTCCTTCAGACCATGGCCCTTTCCCTATAAAAGAACCTACACTCTGGTGAATCTTGTACAATCGTAATAGATCAGTCTGCCTCACCTCGAATTTAGTGGCTAGAGCGGATATTGGTAGCAATGAGTCGCCCGAAACCAGGCATACCAGTCGAATTTTGGAGGGGTATTTACCTGGCAGGTTATTGATTGGGTGGTTACCTATTCTTAAGTTTGGATTATTGAGCAAAGGTTACATCAAATCTTTTATATTAGATTTGTGAAGTAAGGAAAAAAGCTGCTGTAGGGCCTTCACATCCCAACCTAGTGGGGAGTATTTTATATTATTGGGAACTTTAGACCAGGGGATATATAGCAAGGCTTCCAAATCTACCTTGCAAATATCTGTTAATGACCGATCCAAGCTTAACCAGGGGGCAAAATCCGGGGCTGCTTCAGTTCCAGATGCCCAGTGTGCAAATCTCATGGTGTGAACAGCCAGGTAATAAACATAAAAGTCAGGCAACTGAAGACCCCCTAGTTTTCTTGGGCTGGTAAGCTTGGCGTAAGCCCGGTGAGGGGCTTTGCCTTTCCACAGAAAATCTGAACAGATTCTCTGCAAGGGTCTGAAGAAAGACTTGGGCAGGTATATATTAAGATTAAAAAGGGGGTAAAAAAATTTGGGCAAAACAGCCATTTTTAATGTATTAGTTCTACCCCAGAGGGACAGGGGTAGCTTATTCCATCTTTCCAGGTCTTCTTTGATGGTTTTGATCAAGGGGGATAGGTTGAGGTTCACCAAGTCAGTAAGATCCTTCGAGATTCTAATACCCAAGTAAACCAGGTGATCCTGCTCCCATTGTAAGCCCAAGGAGGAGTACCAGTCCCTCGACAAAAGAGGGGATAACGTGTACACTTTAGTTTTGTTCTTATTGAGTTTATATCCTGAAAAGAAGCTAAAATCAGAAACAATTTGCAAAGCCCGGGGTAAGGATTCTCTGCTATTCTCTGTGTGTATAAGCAGGTCATCCGCGAAGGCGGATATTTTACATTCAAGGTTGCCGACATGGATACCCCGTATTAAATTATCTGATTTCAGGGCCCTGACTAGAGGCTCAATATACAGATTAAAAAGAAACGGCGAGAGAGGACAGCCCTGGTGGGTACCTCGGGATAATGGGAAAACAGCCGAAATAAGGTTATTACATTGGATTCTGGCCGACGGGCATGAGTAAAGGACACGAACGTGGTCAATGAATCGTTGGGGAAAACCAAATTTCTGCAATACTGTAAACATAAAATACCATTCTACTTTATCAAAAGCTTTTTCTGCATCTAGGGATACCAGCGCTGCCTGTAGCTCAGGAGCCCCAGACGTGGAAATTAGGCAGAATAGTTTTCTGAAGTGGTCCGCAGAGGATCGCCCAGCCACGAACCCTGCCTGTTCTGTACTGAGTAACCCTTTCCATACTTTCCCCAGTCTATTAGCTAAAATCTTGGCATAGATTTTAACATCTACGTTAAGAAGCAAAATAGGTCTGTAATTTCCTATTTCAGAAGGATCCTTCCCCGGTTTGGGCAAAAGGGTCACTCTTGCTTCAAACAATGTTTGCTCACTGACCCCATGGGAATACCAGTAAGAGTAAACTTGGAGTAGCAGGGGTATTAACGACTTTTTAAAAGTCTTAAAAAATAAACCCGTGAAACCATCGGGACCCGGCGCTTTGTCTGGTTTTAGAGAGTCAATGATTTCTGATATTTCCTTACTTGAGAAAGGGGCTTTCAAGACTAATCTAGCTTCCTCCGTCATGATCGGAAAGGTAATCTTTTCCAGAAAAGTCCACATCCTATTGTCATGCTCAGAAGTTCTTGGTTCTTCCGAGTACAGTGAGATGTAATAGTCTTGAAACAACGCCAATATTTCCACGGGGTCAGCAACCGAGATGTTCATCTGAGGATGCTTTAGAGCTGTGACCCATTTGGCGGTTGAGTGTTGCTTCAGTTGTCAGGCCAAAAGCTTGCCTGCTTTATTTTCTTGGCCAATATATGAAGCTTTTAGTAAGGAGGCAGATCTTTCAACTGATTCCCAAAGGGCACTAGAGTAAATGGCTCTGAGGGCAGAGAGTTCTTGCTCTTGCGATAGGGAGAGTGTGCCAACCTCTCTGCTTTCCAGGGCCTGATTTTATCTAGGCAATTGACTAAAAAATTATTTCTTTTCTTTTTCCGTACCGATGCTACACGGACAAGTTCCCCTCTCCAAGTAGCTTTCAGTGCGGCCCATGCCCGATCCATAGTGCTAATCGAGCCCCAGTTAGTAGTAATAGAATTTGCTAAGAAAACTTGGAATTGCCCCACTATTTGGTCATTGGACAGCAGTTTATTACTGAGCGACCATGAGTGAGATCTTGTTAAAATATTTGGCAGCACACACTGCATCTTAATAGGCGAGTGGTCAGAAATTACTCGGGCTAAAATACTAGCATCCATTATGTAAGGTAACAACTGCTGACTGATCAAAAAATAGTCAAGGTGAGAGTAGCTTTTGTGGACTGGGGAAAAAAAAGTGAATTCTTTGCTTGAGGTATTGATTATCCTCCAAGGGTCTACTAGGCCCAGCAATGTTGTGAATTCCTGTAGAGCCCTCTGCGTGGGAGATCTTTTATCTCCTCTATGGTAAGAACGATCTAAATCATTAGATTGTACCAGATTCCAATCACCACCCAATAGGATGGGCAGTTTTAAAAAAGGGTCCAGAACCATAGCCAAATGCGTAAAAAAGGAAGGAGATTCTGAGTTCGGTCCATAAATGGAGCCCAGAACAATATCCAAGCTGCCAATTTTGCCTACAATGAAATTGAACCTGCCTTCTGGATCAGAAATGGATTCTGATGGCATAAATGGGACCTTTTTTGCCACAAGTACCGCTACTCCCCATTTATTAGATGTAAATCCTGATCCGAAAACCTGGCCTACCCACCTTTTTTTGAAATAATGCAGCTGTTCACATAACACGAGTTTCCTGAAGGAACACAATTGATGGGTCAAATTTAGCAAGGTGGTTCAAAATGATATATTTCTTTTGGTTGTCTCTCCCTTCCTTTACATTCCAGGAAAGGATGTTTAAACCGTTAGCCATACAAATATAAACAAATATACTCTATGTAATAGTTAAGTTGCTGCCCCCCCAATCCTCTCGAAGAAAAAACCCCATAGCCCCCAACTTAACCCACCCCCAACCCTGTAACCAAAATTCAACATTTCCAGCCCTCTCCAACCAACTATGTAACCCGGCCCGTAGCCTACACCTGAACAACTGGTCCATGGTGCGCGCTGGAAAGTGAGCCCTTCCCTCCCCCACATCCAACCTTAGAGAAAGAATGAACCAGAAGAAACACTGCAAATACTAACAGCTAAGCCCCCACATTTTGCTTTTGGGTTCTCAGTACCGTTGTCTCTCACCAGACATTGGTAGCCATATTGCCAGCAGTTGACTACCAAGTGCGTAATGCGTATAAAAAACTAATAAGCTAACCCCTTGAGCTAAAGAAAATGCATTACTACCCATAAGGATATAGCTTAGACATGTGGCAACAGGGCCTCATCCCTTGTCCTCCTCGCATCTTTGCTGGAGCATTCGGGAACCGGAACCCTGTGCCTTGCCCATGGCAAAACTGGGGTTGACCCCATCCTCTGTAAATTGAGTGATACTAGCCACTACACTCTTAGCCTTGAAAGGTTTAATTTTAACTTCTACTTCAAGAACTAATAGGAGCATAAATCAAAGCTGAACTCGAATAAAGAACTGAGGGTCTAGTGAGTCCCTTCTAGTGAAACCTATACATACCACACTTCACCTAAAGTTACAAATCAGGAAAAGGGAAAAAACCCATCGCAGCCACTTTGGCCTCAATCGATATGGGAAAAACCCCAACCAATATCTGCATGGCAACATTTGGTTGTAGCCAGCCTGACTGTAAACGTAAGATAAAATTAGTAACTGCAATTAAGGCTACATCAGTTCTCCCATTCCTAAGGACAGAGCTCCTCTAGTGGCTAAGAATAGATTGCATAACCTTCAGTAAATGAACAAATTACTAAGACAAATGGAACTTTCTAATGTAAATTCTCTAAAGATAATTATAGTCCAAGGTTGTCATATAGCAAAGTGCGGCCGACTTCCAACTTGTATATCTCCCTCAAAAGGAGGAAAGTCACACCAGACTTCAGGTAACAACTAGATGATCCTGGATCTCCTAGAGACATCCTTCCGAGATCTGCATGCTTCACAATACAGGTTAACATCTCATCCTTTGGAGAACAAGTCCGGATAGCTTTTCCTCAAGACCTTTATTGCTTCCTCTGGCGAGTCAAAGCATTTGGATCCATCCTTCAGGGACACCTCTAAGCGGGCTGGATACAACATTCGGTGTTTAATACTGGCTACCCACAATTTGGAAGTGATGGGGCGATAGGCCACCCTGAGTTGGTGCATCTTCACTGTCAAATCTGGGACGAGCCTCATTTTTTTGCCCTCCCACAATTTCCTGGATTCCTTGAAAATAAAGTCCCGATCCAAATAGTTGAGCAATTTAAAGATTAATGGCCTGGGAGGTTTCGAAGCAGGCGGCTTGGCTCGCAGGGACCGATGGGCTCTTTCAGTTATGAACTCAGGACCATTTGGGGAGGGGCCCACCATTTGTTTCAGGAACTTTTGTAGAAAATATATAGTATTCGGTCCCTCATCCCCCTCGGGGAGTCCAAGCAACACTAAATTATTTCTTCTATTCCTCCCTTCTAAATCCTCTAATCAGTCTTCTAGCTTGGTAACTGATTTCTTGATTTCTGTTAGAGCTGGATCAGTTTTGTCTAACTTCCTTTCAATGGAGGTTATCTTCGCTTCCGTATCTGTAACCCACCGGGCTAGCTGGGTCAATGCCGGTTTAAAGTTGGCGACTTCCTCAATTAACTTAAAGAGAGCTTCTTTGATGGTGGAAAGCTCCGAATACGAATGAGTGGGAGACAACTCGACCTTCGAGGCTGTGGGCAAGGAACTCCAATGCGGGCGTTTGGCCTCCGACTCCTGGACTAGCCCTTCCTTCTCCGGTAGCGTAGACATCTTGCAGGAGCCGATCACAGGTAGGATTGTTGCAGTGAGAATCCTAACCACAGCAAAATGTCTGAATCTTTCAGATCGCCAGTTTTAGTCTCGGTATTCGCTAATTTAAGTGAGCGAGAGGGACGGGGCTCGCGATGAAGCTGATATTCTCCATGCTGCATCACGTGACTCCTACCAAAGTGTTTCTTACAGGGTATATCTTCTGTGAAATTATTATAGGTGGTTCTTTACAGGTTTTATAGTTTTATCTATTATTAGGATAAGCTTTCAGGGTTACTGCATTTATTGCTGACTGATTGTTTCTGCTCTTACCTCCTTGTTTCTTTTGTCCGTGGTTCTTCTTTTTTGGCAGGGGAAGGGCCCAGCCACCCACCCCCATCTCTAACCACCCCATACTACACTCCTTTTATAGGGTAGTACAGTCTTGACATTTCCTGTGCAAAGCAGGAAGGGGCAGATCAGTGGGGTATCCACACAGTGACCTCATTTATAGAGGCACTAGTAATATAACTTGTTATACAAAAACAAAAAAAAACACAAAATCAAACTTTTGATTTTATTTTCTTCCTTCTAATTACTCTGACCAGGTTATAAACCCAGCAAATTATCTGGAATGGATATCATTAACTGTAAGTACTGCAGAACACTTTTCAGAAGGGCAGTTTTACAGTAATTAAGACACTGTCCTACATGCTGGGCCATTGGAGATCTTAGGGTTCAGCTCCAGGCAGCATGGGCAGAGATTGCGCACCTCAAATTTCATATTCAAGTGGAAATATATTATAAGAACCACCCACCATTTCCTCAACATCCAACAGAAGCACCTCAACCACAGAGGGTAGGTGGTCTGGGAGGTTGGCAGTTGGTTAGGAGGGGCAAAACAGGTTCCCCATCACTCGGTGCTCTCCAACATATTACCTCCACAAACCATATAAAAACTACAAACAGGTATCTGCCTCTATCTCTGAAATCAAACAAAGGGTCAGAGGACACTGCAGAGCAGGACACTGCAGCACAGGAGCTAGCACAACAAAACTTGCCCAAAACAGGAACCAAAACAAAAAAAGCAAAAAGGAAATCCAAAAAACTTCTGATCATGGGAGACTCCATGATTCGGGGAGTTGATACTTATCTCCAGCTAAGGGTAATGGTCAGATGTCTCCCTGGTACATCAGCATGGAGAGACACTGACTGCATTGCTAAAATTGTTCAGGAAGCAGGGGAAAACATTGACATCCTGGTATGCATAGGGACTAATGATCTTGCCAGCCGGTCAGTTGTGGAGACCAAGGAACACCTGACCAGGCTTGGTAACAAATTATCATCCATTTCATCCACCATCTCCTTCTCTGAGATCCTGCCAGTCTGGGAGAGGGGGACAGATGAACAGAAGGTCAGAAAAAGGGAGATAGGGGAGCTAAACATGTGGCTCAAGGGCTGGTGCCAGGAAAAAGGACACAAGTTTGTAGGGAACTGGCAACAGTTTTGGGAGCGAAAGTTCTTTAAATTTGATGGACTGCATCTGACTAAGGAGGGAGTCAGTGCATTTGGGCAGAAGTGTGATGTTTTTGAAGAATATTTAAACTAGCAAATGGGGAGAGGGGTGCAGCACCCCATACATCAAATGGGAAGAACACCCCTCCCCCCTCAGCTAGTGGTCAAACAGGAGTTCAGCATGTTTGCAGTTCATTTGCATCACCAGGTATGGAAAAAGGTCCAGCTCCCCATACGACGCATAGTGGAAACGCCAAACCTTGCCCAACAACTAACACACCAAAATCTGGCCAATGGAAAATCATGTACACAAATGTTTGCAGTCCAGGAAACAAGATCCCAGACCTGCAGGCAATAATGACAGAGGCTAAACTGGACATAGTAGCAATTAGTGAGATGTGGTTTACCAGTAACCACACTTGGGATACTTCCGTACCTGGCTATGTACTGTTCAGAAGAGACTGAGGTGCAAAAAGGGTGGTTGGAATGGCTCTGTATGTCAATGAAAATATCAAAGCTACAGAAATTCAGAATACACATAAGGAGCCAAAAGAACTGTGGGTCACCCTGGAAACAGGAAATGGGATAGCCATAAGAACTGGGGTTGTCTACAGGCCCGCAGACCAGGGGGAGAACATAGACACATTACTGTTAGAAGATATACAAATCATGACAGCTAAAGGGGAGGTTCTGATACTGGGAGACTTCAAAATGCCTGATACAGATTGGTCAATACCAGCAGGAACAACTGCCAGAACTAGACACATGGTGGATTCCCTGCAGGGGTGGGCCTCAAACAACTGGTACAACAACCCACAAGAGACAGGGCTATCCTAGATCTAGTACTGACTAACAGGGAAAGGATCACAGATCTCCAGGTAGAAGGTCACCTGGGGGCCAGTGACCATCACATGGTATGGTTCAGTTTGGCCACTACAACTAAATCATCCCATTCCAAGGCAAAAATATCGGAGTTCAGAGGAGCTGACTTTGATAAGATGGCCAACAGAGTTAAGCTAGCACTGGGAAAAAGAAATACAGGTGAGGGGGTACAGGCTAAGTGGGAAAGCATTAAGGATGCAATGCTTGAAGCAACATCCCATTGTGTTAAAGAGAAAAGGAAGTGCAAAAGAAGAAGGAAGCCACTTTGATTCTCAAAAACAGTAGCAAAAAAGGCCAGAGCCAAAAGGCTGGCCTTCAGGAAATATAAGGAAACACAGTGGGATGAAGATAGGGAGGTATACCAAACTTTCCTAAGGGAAGCAGGGAAGGCAGTAAGACAGGCAAAGGCCCACACCAAGGAAACACTGGCACAGACAATAAAATAAGGTGACAAGACTTTCTATAGATACATTAGTGAAAGGAGAAAGTCCAGAGGGGGTATTGCTAAGATCAAAGGAGATAAGAGTGTGTGTGTGAGGAGGAGGACCATGTAAAAAACATCTATCCTAACCAGATACTTCTGCTCAGTATTTACTGAAGAGAAGGTAGGGCAGGGCCCACAGCTCAGCACCATGGACATAGGGGGTAGGGAGGTGAGCACTAGTCCCTTCACAAAAGAAAGGCTCCTACAAGAACTCGATAAACTCAGGGTGGGCAAGGCAATGGGACCTGATGGCATACAATCTGAAATTGATGTACGTGTCCCCAAGAGATATCCCACATTGAATACAGAAACATACATTTTGATGGTTAATAAAGATGTAGACAAAATGTTAAAACTACAGCAACATATTGATTGCAGAACAAGGTCTAATTTAATAGCATCCATATATGCAGCTTTATAGAGATTAGAGAATGATGAAACCATTATTATTATAAATGCAGATGGGGGAGGGATCAGTGGCAATAACGGGTTACAGACTGTATAAAGAATAAAGTGAAATATTACTTATGGACAGACAGAATTATCTGAAAATACAAAGGGATCCTACATAGGACATAAAGAGTCTGATCTCAGAGATACTCAGGAGGGCAAAGGATAGGGGATATATCACAGATTGGGAGGAAAGTGCTCTGCTCAGAGGTAACCATCTACTCAAATATTTACACTTCACCCAAAATACACAAAAATTTGAGCAAGCCACCAGGGGAGGCAAATTGTATTCTGGAGCCTCTTTCCATTTACATTGACTTCTACATTAGACCACTAGTGGAGAGCACCCAAGAGTACTCAAGAGATAGTTCCCATGTTATTCAAATATTGAATGAATTCAATGAGAGTGTGAGAAACATGGAACAAAATTTACTCCTTATACTGGAGCTTAAGGATCTCTATACCTCAGTTCCACATGATATGGGGTGTAGAGCCTTACTGGAAGCAATAGAAAGAGACAGGAAAATATCCTTCCAGATGAACTCTTGATATGAATGGCAGAAACTGTCCTGAGTCAGAACAATTTTAGATTTAAAAAGGATTTTTTTACCAGCAAATGCATGGTATGGCCATGGGGTTGAGCATGGTGCCCTCCTATGCAAATCTTTATATGGACAGCTTTGAAAGGAGGTTTACACATGAGAACAACCCATTCAGGAATAAAGTGCTTCTATGGAAGTGCTTTACTGATGATAATCTGGTAGTATGGAATAGGAATGAGAATGAGGCAAAAGAATTCCATGAAAATTTAAACTGAAAAACAAGTCATATGGTATTTGTTAAAAATTAGAGCCAGACAGAGATCCCCTTCTTAGATTAAACCATGTTTAAAGAAAATTGACTTTTATGTGCTAACTTACACCAGAAACCCATAAACAGGAATTCTATCTTGTTGGCAAACAATTTTCACCTTAGGGGCTAGTGAACTTCATACCATATAGCCAGTTCATTGGGACTAGAAGGAACTGTAGTACAGAAAGGGACTATGTATAGGCTCTCAGTTAGATGGAAAGGAAGTTCAAAGAAAGAGGGTACAATAATGAAATTACTGAACAAGCTAAAGCAACGGCTGGGGAGGTAGCAGGGAGGCACTATTTAGAACTGGAATGAGACCAAAGAACCAACAACTATACCAGGGTGCTATTATCTACTACATGCAGTGATTGTTTTAATAACATTAAATCTATAATGAATATACACTGGGCTAAGATCAATATCTATAGGCAAGAAAGAATTTGGAAAGCCATTATTGGTAGTGCCAAAGAAAAATAAATCTGTGGGGGTGAGGTCATGCATGTTGACCTTTCCTGCCAGAGAAATGAAGTGACAACAATGTGGAGCAGTGAAAATGTAAAGGGAATTACCCATGCAGTCATTGTATTTGTTGTAGCAATACATACAGGTTATAAAAGATAAAACATTTGGCTGGAGTGAGGATAAGTGTAAGGTAATGCACTTTGGTTACAACAACATTAATGCAGAATACAAAATAAACAATAGAGTAATAACTACCACTGACAATGAAAGAGACTTGGGAGTGACAATAATTAATAAACAGAATTTTGACAGTCAAGCTAAAGATGTAAAAAGGGGCAGCAGAATATTGGGAAACATACTAAAGCATATTAAGAGTAGGGATCGAGAGGTAATTATGCCTCTGTATTCCACATTGGTGAGGCCAGTCTTGGAGTACTGAACATCCTTTTGTACACCACAAAACATAGAGAGTATGAAATCCATAGAAAAAGTGAGAAGAAGGGTTACAAAGAAAGTGAAAAATCTAAAAGATAAACATTATGAGGAAAGGCTTAAAGAACTTGATTTGGTTTCCTTGACTTATCGAAGACTGAGAGGAGATCTGTGTTTTGTTTATAAGACGTCCCATAATGCTATCATATGGGGAACTTTGGGATTAAAAAAAAAAAACAGGTTGTAGATCTTCAAGTTTTCATAATTTGTAACTAAAGGGTGAATTTTACAGAACCACTAAACGAGGAAAATGGTTTAACCAAAGGGTTGTGAAAACAAGGAATACCCTACCAGAATCTATGGTAACAAGTACAAGAATGGATCTGTTTAAAAGAGCCCTGGACTAATATATGGGTCAGAACAAAACTATTAGTTTCCACTGATCGATGACTAATCCAAATATGGCTTCCGAGCTCCTTGACTAGTATTCCTACCTATGAACCTATGAAAATGAGAAGGTGGAGAATCATGATTTCATAAACTGTCAGACTGCTCGACTGATATATTTGATTAAATGCCCATATGACCTAGTGTACATAAGTAAAACATCATACAGCTTAAGATATCTATAGGAGAGCATAAGAGATGTACAAGCCATACAGATTCCTCTTCACTGGCTACACACTTTATTAGGAAAAAACATCAGCTTCCCTCACACTGCTTCTTTGGACCAGAAAGGGTGGAGCGCAATAAGACGAGGTGATTTTGATAAAAAGCTGCTATTGAGAGAAGCCTCTTATATGAATCGATTCAACACCATTGAATCGATTGCATGGTCCGAATAGTATTTCCCAAATACCACGAATAGTAGGTTTGCCGAATATTCGGATGGACATTCCGAATAGTTCACTATTCAGCTACTATTCGGAACGTACTATTCGGTGGGTGAGATTTCAAAATCTCACAGAGCTTCGCTGTCCAATCAGAGGCTGTTTTTGGAGCTCAGATCCAGGAACACCATGTGATCTCCTCACGCTGAGTGTGCAAATGAGAGGAGACAGTTGTTTCTCATAGAGCTAGCTCTGTTTAGTTTACCACTTGTAACTTTTATAACTGTTTAAACAATGTTTTGTGTGTGATCCAGTTTTTACATCTGATCACCTTGGGACTACATCTGACTGCAGTTTTGTTTTTCATCCTTGAAACTGGGCTCAGTTTCAAGGAAAAGGAGAGTCTGTGTGTGTGTGAGTGAATCTGTGTGTGTGCTGCTACATGCTGACTCCCCTTCCCCACTGCTTACACTTTCACAGCTCAGCTGAAGCAGTGTGGTTTGATTTTTTGCTTAAGAACCAATTAGTTCTTATCAGGATTTTTTTTTTTGTCAACAAAGTCCAGTTTGGCTTTTGCATGTAGTGGGTAACTGTTGCTGGGCTCAGTAACAGTGAGTGGCTCAAGCTTTTGCTGACTGCACCATCCCCACTGCTGTGCTTGCTTAGCTTTTTGTTCCAAATCCACACACAGCCCCTGTGGTATTTTCTATTTCCTTTGTGAAGCAAATTGGTATTTTGCTGTAATCAGGTTCCGGCTCGGTTCCCTGCATAAGTGAGGTGTGATTGTCATCTGACTCCCTCTTATCTGCGTTGCAGCTTACCGCGGCGCATACATCATCCGTGTGTGTGTGTTGTATTGTTGTTCTTGTAATCTGTGTCCTGCAAGTGCATGCACAGTTGTCTGCACACATTTTTTTTTGTGATATATAAAGAAGCCTATTTTTTTCTCACTGGGTCAGGCTTGGCCCATTGAATTGCTGCTGACTGTAGTCTGGTTCTTGGCTCAGTTCCCTACACAACTGAGTAAGGAGGGTGTTGCAGGTGACTTTTCCCTCCACAGCTCACTGCACCTGAGTGGCCTCCTGTGCATGTGAGTTTTTTCCTTTTTGTATGTCTTCGTCCCCTGTGTGTGCACACTACTGTGAGTGTGTACACATAAATTTTCTGTGAACTGCTTTAGTATTTCTGTGTGTGTCAGGCATGACTCACTGGGTTCTGTCTGTTGTAAGCTGTTTGGTGCACCTTCAAAGCTTGAATTGCTATACTGTATGACTGCACAACTGACACTGTACAAGTAAGAAGCTGTTTGCTGACTCCATCTCTTTCTAGTATCAGCTTGACTTTATTAGCTGCTACATATGCAGTGTTGCTATTGTTGTTTTCTGCAAGAAGCACCAACATAAACAAAGACACTAATCACAAATAATATACACAGTAAGTTACGGACCATGTCTCATCAATCCCGTAAACGTGCATGGTCCAGCCCAAGCAAGTCATCTTCACCACCAGTCGTAAGTGGTGAGGAACAGGGTGAGAGAAGGTCTGTTCATATTCACCGCTCTAAAATAGTTTTCTCTCCTGATAAGCCTTCAGGTTCTGGTGTCAGTAAGTTTGGGGGTAGTACTAGTACTACTATAACTTCAACTGCTGCCACTACTATTACTAGTACTGCATTTGCAGCACCATCATTTTATAAAAGTAGGAGGGCTTTACAGCTGACATCTCCAGTTATACAAGAACAAGAACCCACCCCCACTACCAGTGGTAGTACTATTCACACAACTGCCCCCATAGAGGCAACATCGCCTATCAGTGTGCTCCTCCCCACCACCACCAGTGCCGTGAGTTCAGCAACCAGAGCAAATCCTTTTTGTACTGTTGACACCACCACTGCCATAACAGTGTGCACTGTTATTTGTGCTCCTTGCACAGTCACTGTCACCACAACCTTTGCTTCCATTAGTAGTCCTGAGTGTTCTGCTGTCACCATGACTACTGCTGCCAGTATTACAACTAGCTTTAATATGATGCCAATTTCTTCGACTGTAACTCCTGATTGTAATTTTGGCACCAGGACTACTGTTGACAGTGCTACTACCTTGCCAACTGTGCCCATGACCATAGGTACTGTGACTAGTACTGACCATGAGACTGTTACAATGACTGCACCAATTGTGTTGCCAAAATGTACTGTTGCTCAGCCTCGCAAGTTTCCTCTCACCACATTTCCTTTTGCTGATGTGGAGGATTCCGAAGAAGAGCCTTCATCTGGTTCTGAATATTTATCAAAGCCTCAAGACTTGCTAAGTACATCATCTGACAGTGATACCCTACTAAGCGAATCTGGCGATGAGGCAGAATATGCAGCATATCTGTGTGAGAAGCATGAATGTGCAGCTGCCAAAAAATGTAGTACTTCTTGTCATGGCAAGCAGGCCAGTCAGGGTCACCCTCCTCCTCCTAAAAAAACCAAACAGTCCACCCTGTCCTTTCAAAGAGTTGTGTCAAGTTCAACTCCATCTGATACACAAAGTAGTTTTACAACTACATCTGCTGCGGAGAAAGAAAGTGGTAGAACAACTGCATCCACTGCACCCAGGTCTGATAAGCGGAAAGGGGCAAAACATGCCCATGGTCGCCCTATTGGGGCCTGTACTTCCACTGTCAGTGCAAGAAAAAGTGTGGTGTGGCTGTACTTTAGTGTTGTAAAAGATGATCCAACAAAGGCAGTATGCTGTGTGTGTAACTGTACTATAAGTCGTGGTAAAAACCTTTCAAATCTCACAACATCAATGATGAACCATCTCCGAATGAAACATCCCAGTGCACTTCAATGATCCACAGCTGTTCCTTCCCCTCCACAACATGTGCCTGTCAGCCCCTTTTCTGGTACTGGTCCAGTAGATGCACAAAGTATTGTTAGTGATTCTATTACTGAGACAGACAGTGTGCCCTCAACTCCGCCACACCACTTATAGCACATCTCCATACAAGAGCATCACCCATTCTGCCTTCTTCTGCTCAATCATCTATTATTGTAACACCCTCCACCATGGGTTCAAAGTCAAAACCAATACAATGTGGTACCGCTATGACTACACCCATCATGCAAGTCTTCCATGCCCACAGCAAATACCAGGCATCACACCCTACAGCACAGCAGATCACCAATTTAATTGGTGAGATGATGGCCTTGGATCTGCAGCCATTTTCCATTGTGGAAAACACAGGTTTCCATAGGCTGCTGCAGCATTTGCACCCTATTTATAATATACCATCACGGACCACATTTTCACGTACTGTAGTACCTAACATTTACCATGATTTGAGAAAAGAAGTTGCAAGACTACTAGCACAGGCAGTTGGCGGAGTTTTTCCACTACACAACTGACATATCGACCAGCATGAATTCAAATCATGCATATATGTCACTGACAGCACACTGGTGTGTTGCAGATGTGGTAGTCATTGGTGATGATGGTGGTACTGGTGCTGGTTCTGTTTCTTCCCCCTTTCCCTGCGGGTCTGCTTTGCTAAATGTCAGTGTTATGGAAAAGGATCACTGGGCTGTAAACATACTGTCATTCCTGCAAGAGATGTTGAGCCCATGGATTGATGACAACAATTTGCAGGTAGGGTTTGTGGTCACAGACAATGCCACAAATATGATAAAAGCACTTAGAGATGGCAATTTTGATGGGATATGCTGTTTTGCTCATACACTAAATTTGGTGGTGACAAAGGCTTTGGCAAACACAGCGGAGGCAGATCACACAGTCAAAGTAGCTAGAAGCATATGCAGCCACTTCCATCACTCTATGAAAGCCACAAACCATCTGCATCAGCTACAAGAGCATCTTCAAATGCCGCAGCATCATCTCATCCAGGATGTACAGACCCGGTGGAATTCCACCTACTACATGCTGCAAAGGCTTCTGGAGCTAAAGTGGGTCCTTCATGAGATGAGCATGGAAACTGATATGGGGGAGTCCTCGGACATCAGGACTGGGCTATGATTGAGGGCTTGGTAAAGGTTTTAGCCCCATTTGAAAGGAGCACTCGTGACCTTAGCTCTGATTCTGCACTGCTAAGTCAGGTAATTCCTGCTGTACAGATCCTGAAAAAGGCCATGAGGAGATTCAGTGAAAATGCTAAGAAAGATCCAAACCAGACACCAGGAACAGTGATATCCCTTGTGGAAAATCTCACCACAGAACTAGAAGTTAGATTTTCTGATCTCTGTTCCAATAAAAAGCACATATTTACCACTGTGTTGGATCCACATTTCAAGTGTGAGGTACTACACCTTATAATGCCCACTCACAGGGTTACAGATATTCAGAAGCAGATGTGCTCAGAACTTTCTGCATCCTTGGGTCAATTAAACCAGCAGGTAACCCTATTGATGTGCCAGTCTCAGAATCACAAACTGAAAGCAGTATGGAAAACCTTGAAAAGGAAGGTGACTGTTGGGCTGAACTCAGCTCATCACTACAGGCTGAGCAGCGGAAGAGAACAGAACAGCAGCCACAGTCGGCACCCAATCTGCTGAACAGTTACTTCAATGAGCCTCTGGAGTCATTCTCCATAAATCCAGTGGAGTACTGGCTCAAAAGGATGAAAGCATCTGCGCACTTGGCACAGTTGTCCCTTAAATATATCTGTTGCCCCTCTACCAGCGTACCGTCTGAACGAATTTTCAGTACTGCTGGGGATGTGGTGGAACCTCACCGATCCTCACTTGACTGAGCACATGTGAAACAACTTGTGTTTATAAAAATAAATTTACCTCACCTTGGGTACATATATGGTGGCTAACAATTACATTAAATAATTGTCTTGTACTGGATAGAACATTTGTGTGTTGTAGCATTGACCCATACACAAGCCATTCTGTGTTAACCATCATTGTTCTGTTAGCAAATAAGCACATGTTGACATTCATATTCAAAGTCATACTAACACAAATCTGTGACCAGCACCCTTTTCCTTTATTACTTCCACTGTCATGGTGTATTCTTTTGAACGAGTATGCCCTACAGTTCCCAGTGCCTAAAACTGACACCCACCTACTGATTGCTGTTCACAATACAAAATCCTCAACTGGTGTTGCTACATCTCTCATCCCCTGAGTTGCTCATGCCCACATCCCATCAATCCCTTTAACAGCTTTCCAGGTGCCAGTAACCAGTGTGGCATCACCAGTCTCAAGTATTTCACTTGCATAAAATATGGCAGCTAATAATCTGTCATCTCCAGGCTCAGTGTTTCCCATACCTGAAATAAGGCAGCTACAAGTGTGGCATCACAGGTCTCAGTGTTTCCCATGCCTGAAATATGGTAGTTACAAGTGTGGCATCCCCAGTCTCAGGTATTTCACATGACTGAAATATTATGGTTACTAGTATGGTATCACTTGTCTCAAGTATTTCACATGACTGAAATATTCCAGTTACCAGTATAGCATCACATGTCTCAAGTATTTCACATGATTGAAATGTTCTGGTTACCTGTATGGTATCACCATTCTTAAGTATTTCACATGCCTGAAATATTTCAGTTATCAGTATGGCATCTCCAGTCTCCAGTATTTCACATGACTGAAATATTCCAGTTACCAGTATGGCATCTCCAGTCTCCAGTATTTCACATGACTGAAATATTCTAGTTACCAATATGGCATCACCCATCTCAAGTATTTCCCATGCCTGAAATAGTCCAGTTACCAGTGTGGCATCACCAGTCCCAAGCATTTCACATGCCTGAAATATTCCGGTTACCAGTGTGGCATCACCAGTCTCAATTATTTTCCATGCCTGCAAAATTGTTGCAAAGTGCTGCAGTATGCTGCAAGGAGCAATGTAATTCAATGGCAGTTAATCTCTAGTCATCCAATATTTTGTGACAGCATTTACTGCTAAGTACTGAATTGCATCTTGTCCTGCTTCACTGTATACTATTGATACATAATACAATTCCAGAGAAGATGGTGAGATAGACTACATGAACGATGTCAGACAGGTGTCTCTTTATTAGATGGTCTCAAATATTTTTCTCCCCAAGCAAACCTTTTAATTCTTGTAGCATTGGGAATAGTACTACTACTACTCACACAGATATTGGACTCCACAACTAGAATGAACTACAAAACCGGCACCAGCACTTTACTGGACTGGATCCTGACTACTCACCCCTCCAGTATCACTAGCTTCGCCGTACTGCCTGACTCTCTCAGCGACCATTCCCCCGTCAGCTGCACCTGGTCAAACAAATTCTGGAAATCTCCACCAAAGGTCATCCTGAGCAGAGTCCTACCCGGTGGGAAGCTAACCCACCTAAAATCACACCTTCTAAATCAAGACTGGTCCCCCATCAACCTGGCGCCTGATGCAAATACAGCCCTTGATCAATTCATACGCATTTTCAATGAAGGTTGTAACATCTTTGCCCCACCAAAAAAGTGAAAAATTAAACCCCCCTGCAATCCTTGGCTCACGGGTTTCCTCTTAAAGAAGCTGAAACACAGGGATCACCTTTGGGAACTAGCCAGAGAAACAGGAAAACAGGCGGACATCCAAAACTTCAAAAGAGCTAGAAATGATTGCACCAAATCCATACGCCAACAGAAATCTGAATACTACAAGACTGCACTCGCTGACACCTGGGGAAATGCAAGAGCATTCTGGAATAACATTAAAGATGTTACCGGGAAGTAGTCCAAATCACCCCCTACTGCAATCACAATAAACGGGAATACTATCATGGACCTAAAAGTCATAGCCAACACCTTTAATGATGCCTTCACCGACCCCAGCAGCATCCTCCCTCCTGACTTTTTAAACGACAGTGACCTCCCTCTTCCCATCCATCAGTCATCACCAAAAAATTGTCCCCCTTTCTACTTCAGAGCAGTAAGCAATAATACCACCAGGAAATACATTTCCAAAGCCATCAAAAACACTAGAGCAAATGCTGACACACTGGACCGCAAACTTCTGCCCCTCACTCTAGATGAGGTTCTGGGGCCTCTTACCAGGATCTTTAATCCTCTTCTTCTCTCTCAGCCAATTCCCTGACAAATGGAAGGCAGTGACTGTCACACCTATCCATAAAGGTGGTGACCGGACCTCCCATGTGAACTACTGACCTATCTCTATCCTGCCCCCCCTCTCTAAGGCCCTGGAACAGATAGTAGCAGACCAGCTCACTGATCATCTGGACAAGTACAACATCCTTTGCCGGCAGCAACACAGATTTAGAAAAGGACACAGCACTGCCACAGCCCTTCTTGAGTTTACGGGAGCCATACACAACTCCCTTGATCAGGGTCGCCTAACTGGAGCTACATTCATCGACCTGTCAAAGGCTTTTGACACTGTCCACCACTGCCTCCTGCTTCATCAGCTACTGAACATTGGCCTCTCTGTGGAATCAGTGAAATGGTTCAATAGCTATCTTGACAACAGGTCCCAATGTGTGAAAATATCAGGCGTGGTCTCCGACACTAAACATCCTGGGCCCACTGCTGTTCAGCCTGTTCCTCAACTCCCTCCCTGACTCCACCTCTCAGCAAGTCATACTGTATGCAGATGACGCAGTGATTCTTGCCTCTCATCATGACCCAAGCCACCTGCAACAAACCCTTCAACACGGCTTCACCTCTGTTGAAAGCTGGTTCAAAGAACACAAGTTAATCCTTAACCAGAAAAAAATGAAGACCATGATTTTCACCAGCCACCAAAACAAGCACAAACACCACCAACTCTCCTTAAACACCTGCCTCGGGCACTCCCTGGAGCAGGCTGACTCCTTCAGATACCTAGGAATCACCCTAGACCCACACCTGTCCTTTGGAACCCATATAGCCAATGTTGCTAAAACTGTGAATACTAGACTGGGCTTACTCTATCGGGTTCGACAGCACCTGACTAAAGAGGCCCTCTTTGCCGCAGTTCAAAGCTCCATCATCTCCCAGATTGATTATGGTCTTGTCATCTATGGCATTGCCACTATCACTGCACTCAGAAGGATTACTACCACCCTAAACGAGGCCTGTCGACTCATCACTGGGGCCGAACGGCTCACACACACCTATGACCTCTACTCACAAGCTAACTGGCTTCAACTTGATAATAGAATACAGTACCAAACCTGCGTGGTTGCTAAGAAAAAACAGTTGGGAACTGCCCCTCCCAGGGTCTGTTCACTCCTTCAAATGAAAACCAGCTCCAGAATTACCAGGGGATCAAAGCCACAACTTTTCCATATCCCTCGGTGCTGCACAGCCATTGGCCAGCATTCATTCGCCTACAGGACACCCACTTGGTTTAATGGTCTTGCCAATGATACTATCAATAACACTGGGCTAGGGGCCTTCAAATCCAGGCTCCGAAACACCCTGGTCACTTCCAGCATCTGCGACTGTCATGGATAATGTCTATGCAACTCTGCTCCGCTACCGCTCTTTCCTATATCTAGCTCCTTACATAACGAACTTGCCCTAGTTTTGCCTCTGCCCCACATGCTCTACAGCACCTGACATTAACACCTTCCTGGCAGCTCCACCCCCCCCCCATCCTTACCTACCCCCCACCTCTCCTCTCTTCTCATTTTCTTACCTCCCTCTTGCCCCTCCCATTTCTTTCTACCACCCCCCATTGTCCTCTTCCTTTCCACTTTACCCTCTCCCTGTCTGTTCGAAATTAATTTGATATCCTTTACCCTTATATGTGTAATAATTTTGTCTGTTGTCATGTGATACCTATGTCTTGACATGGAACCTTTGTAAAAGAGCCCTGGGCTCAAAGGTAATTGTAATCCTAGAATTGAAATAAATAAAATAAATAAAATAAATCTACTACTAATACCACCCGCAGAACTATTACTACTACTACTGGTGTCACCACCTGTTCCATCTATACGTTCACTGTCACATCCTTTTGTGCAGTAGTAGGAGGGCGTTAGTGCATACATGCTTTGTGCAGAAAGCAGCAGACACCACCACCAGTGTTCCCACTGCTATCACTATGGCTGCTACATCTACATTCAGTGTGCTTCCCACCACCACTGGTGCCATTCATGCAGGAGCCACCCTTTCAGCTGTCACCACTATGGCAGCCACTGTTACCACTATTCTTATGCCCATGGCCAAAGCACCGTCTGCCCCATGTCTGTGGATTTATGTGATAACCACAAAAAGTGCAATCGCGATTGGTGGCAGGGCAAGTATATAACACTGAAAATCTATTTCAGTGATGTACCCCCCCAACGCACAGGAAAACAGTGCCAGGGACTTAAATTTTGATTGTTCATGCAGTGGGCTGTGCCCCTTGCATTACCCCACACCCCCTACTAAAGAATTCTTAACTCCAGGGAGGGTGTATGTCGGGGGGGGGGTGTGCAAAATCTGGAGAAAAAAAATTGGGGTCCGAGCACACAAAAATGTATGCATGCCCGGACCTGAACCTGGAACCCTTGCACCTTTAGGCTGACAACCACCAACCAGCTACAGGGCCAGCTTGGCAGCCCCACACCAACCACACCAGGCCAATCCTCCCTCCCTCCCTTCTGTCACGCTGGACCCCGCCCCTCCGCACACATACACATATAGTGATGTCCTGTCACTATATGCATCCACCTCCCCCATCCGGTCACCCTTCCTCAGCAGTAGCCCCCTTCGACATACACCAGGATTGAGTTGCCGTTATTGTAAGCACTCAGTTGCCGATGCCCATATCATGGGCTACCATGTCTGTGACCATAACCACCCTCCAGAGCTGACCCCATGCAATGTTTCATATTGTTTTCGGACTGCTATATGTGTGGTGTGGTGGATCAAGTGTGCCGCATGTAACTTGTGTTGCATTAATGAGAGCTCTGCGTTGGTGGTTGAAGTCTCATTGAGGTGTATATGCTACACCAGGTTTAATGGGTGATTAATGGTGTTGTTAAAGTGCTTTTTAAAAGTTTCCTTAAAAAACATCTTTTCTGGCCGAATACCGAATAATGAATACTGAATACCTGGGACCCGAATACCTAATATTCGGCCGAATATTCGGGAAAAGGTATTTGCGCAGCCCTAATTGAAAGTATGGCTAGAATGACTGCATAGATTAGTTGCTGATATTGTAAAACATTTAACCACTGAGATATACTTAGAATATACAGTAAAACATGTCTTTCCTTCCCCCAACAGGCCATGATTACAAAGGTTGTGTGGATATATTAGCTAAGAATTTTCTGTAAGTAATAATATCTGTGGATTAACACTTAAATGGGCTTTATGTCTGCTGTGTTGAGATCCCAAATCTATACTTTTGCACTTAGTATGTTAAGATGTAAAATCTGTTTTACCTTGATGGATACTCATTTTTTTTTTAATCTCCTCCTTATTTTTGTGCCTCTGCAGCACTACTGGCGGGGGCATCCAGCTGCCGGCCCCCACCGACCCAGACAGCAGCAGACTCACTCGCATGATGGGAGTCTGGTATGGCTGCCCCAACCTGCTGGAGGTTCTCCCCTTACCTCTCTGCATCGGCTGGACTGGACCCCCCAGCACGATTCCACGACACTCCTCCGGGTTGTTGGGAGTGTGGCCATCAAACTGCTCTGTCATGCCCAGCCTTTTCCTCTATGTTTTTCCCTGGAGCCAGCAGTGCAATGACGTACTGCACATAGGCGGATGTCTTGAATGCTCCTCCCTGCTTGGCACTGCAACTGTGCTGCCCTTGGTTGTCATCAGGGGATGTTCCAGTGTAACGTGTTCCACAAACCCACCCCAGAGGGAGGAGAGCAGTTCTGGGATGCTCAATCCACCCTCTCCTCTGCCAACCCCCAGCAGCCCGGGTCCATTCCTAAACCCAGGTCGCCAGTGTGGTGCGAAGTATGGCATCCAGCGCCTCAACCCTCAGCACCACCGGGCCGGCTACAATGGATATTGATTTTGATCTTATTGTACTATATTTCAGGACCCCCAGGTAAACCAGACATCTTGGTGTCATTTTTCAAGACACTGATAGGTGTCGCTTTTGTCTGGGTCAGACGGGACTCAGTGCACTTCGAAGCTTGTGTGTATGTGTGTGTGTGTGTGTGTGTGCGTGTGTGTGTGTGTGTGTGTTCCAGCACATGACGTCATCACAGATGTCACACATGTGTGTTTACATCCCTGATTCTGGCAGAGCACCATGATTTAGAATGGTCCTGCAGTTGCGTCCTCCACTCTAGAAGTGAGAGGATGCCTAGAACCAGGAGGGGGAAAACAGCCTTTAGATGAGTAAGCATCTGGGCAACTTATGAAAGCTTGGAGCTTTGGAATGCAATTCAATGTATTCTCACTTTGGCTGTCTCCCAGACCTAGGCTCCTCCCCAAAACATAATTAGAAGCAAGCATATAAGCTGAGAAGTAAGAAAACTATAACATTATTTTTTTATATTTTTCATGGAATGTTTGGACAGTGTTATGCAGGAAGCTTTTTCACATAAGAAACTGGAGTATATTACACTGCGGCATCACTGGAGTGTGCTGAAATACAGGATTTTATATTTGGAATGTGGATTGAGACTAAAGTGCTTTTTTGATAGTGTAAGGTTCAGAATAAACAAGCTGTCTGAGACAGACATAAGGCAATTCTAGTGGGGGTAGGAGGAAGTAGGCTGCTGGTTAACTAGGATCTGAAGCTTATCCATTAAGTAGGGAAATGAGCAGACTAGGTGGACCAAGCAGTCCTTACCTGCCATCAAATTCTATATTTCTGTTTCTCTCGTCAGAACCAATATGGCCATGGAGACCTTTTAGGAGTGCTTCATTCCTTTCATTTATGTAATGCTGCCCTGATGTCTGTGGAGTATTGTACCCTTCCCCCAACCCCACATACCAAAAGACACTCCACCCACCTCCCCCCACCAAACCAGAGACTGCTGATGATGCTTAACATATTCCCCTCACCGGCAGCAACCCAAAAAGATTTGTTTAAAGCCAGTTAGCAGCTGTCAATCCCTTAGTGCAGAGTGCCTCTGAACTGTTCAGTGTTCAATAACAGTAAGGGCATGAATGAATGGTAATGTATTTGCCTATAGTAAGACCTGATTGACTGAGTCTCAGCCAACCATGTTTTACTACAAACAAATATCTGCCACCATTCCTTCATGCCCTTACTGATCTTACTGTTTGTCTCCCCACCCACCCTGCAGATCTCTGGGTACCCAGCCAGACACTCTATCCCCCACTCTCTGTGCCAGAAGCAGTAAACAGTCCTAACAGTAAAGAACAAATAAATATTATTTATCCCTCCCCCAACAGTCGTTCGTGTTGAACTTGTTGTATCCCTGTGTGAATGAGAGTGCATGTTCTTGTTCCTGAGTGCTTCTCTCTCCAGTGGTACATGTGAGCCACAATGCCCAGCTTGAGCATTGCTCTCTATGATGATACCCACTTACCTGCCATGCAGATCTCCTAGTATCCATGCTGCTTCAGTGTGCCCCCCACCCCACCACAAAATACAAGGAGCGAGAGTGCTGAGAAGTGAGGCAGCATTGCCTGTAGAGCGGTAGCTTAACCCTTGGCAGTGGGAGAGAGAGACAGAGAAAAAGAGAGAGAGACTCAGGCTGCAAGGATAGAAGGAGAGGCAGCAGCCCTCCCTGAAATAGAGTGTAGGATCAAAAGAGGTGGTGAGTGGCACCAGTGTCAGTGACAGAGCAGAGAGAGAGCCCCAAACAGTGACAGCAACATGCTAAGATGTGGCGAGTAAGCAGAATGACAGTGCTCACCAGGTGACAGGCTGTCACAATTGCAGCACTACCTTGGCAGAGTGAAATTGGGGGTAGTGCAACGTAGTGACCATAATCACGATGACTAGTGGCTCCCAGACCTGCACCTGAACAAATGTGCATTTCAATATGTGGCTGATCCCCCAGCAGTGTCAACTCCCTCCCCCAAACCCCACCCCAGAGACAGGTACAGCAATAGTGAGGAACACTTCAGTGTGCATATGTGCAGATCCAATGGTACAATCAGAGACAGGTATCAACCCCCCCCCAAAACAGAAACGTGGAGTACAGTGTGCGCCTGAGCTCAGTTGCCATCCATTTTATTGCCATTCACTCTTCTGGCACCTTGCTGTTGGTTTGACTCTCTGTTTGTCTTTCTGAAGCTCAGTGCAAGTGGACAGCACATGCAGAGGGGCAGAGAAAGTGGCAGCAAGAGTGCTGTGACCAGGTCAGAGAGCAGTGCTGCAGAGTTTTTCTTTTGCCATTGGGCAGCAGATGTCAGAGAGAGAGAGATTAAGAGAGAGAGACCAGGAGAGACACAGTGTAAAACAAACTTGGTGCATCTATTCCACCACTGCAGAAGAGGAGCACCCAGACAGAGCCAGAGACAAATATGTGGGTCACATATCTGCTACTTCACATTGACTAGCACAGTGTAGGGTGGGCACTGGATGGGCACCCCTGGGCAGTTGCTGCCCCCTACACCTCCATCTCACATCAGCACATATAGAATAATCTGCAGTAGCCAGAGACTGATGTAGGTTACTCATCTTCCCCTCCAAACCCATCCCACTCAACACAGGTTGGCACAGTGGCAAGGTGACCTCCAGGTGGGCAGCCCAAGGTAAATAGAGGCCTGTGGCCTGGTAGAAGATAGTGATTGGTGCCCCATCCACAGCCATCCCACCACTGCACATTGGCTTCCCCAGCCAGAGACATAAATGTGAGTTGCACATTTGCCACACCACGCCTGGTTCTATCTAACCTGGTGGGCTCCAGATTGGTGGAAATGGGGTTGTGGTCCAGATCCAGTGGATGGCCTGAGGCCACTGGCACCCAATACACCATTCCCCATCTCTGTACATGTGAAGCATTTTCTCCTTCCATTCCACCTCCTGCATGGGCAGATCCTGCCAGACAAACATTGTAGAGTACTATGGCTGGGTGATGTGGGAACTGGACAAGGGCCATGCAGTGGATGTCCTGCATTTGGACTTCAGCAAGCTTTTGATTCAGTGCTGCATGGGAGGTTGGGGGGGGACTGGAATATGTGGGGATGGGACAAACAATGGTGAAATGGATCACAAACTGGCTAAAAAGGAGGGAGGGAGCAAAGGGTGGTGGTGGTGGAGGACCTCTCTGTGGCTAGTCCTGTGCAAATAGCAGAGTTGGGGGTCCATGGCTCCAGTAGGACCTGCTGTTGTAATGGAGCTGGAGCTTGCCTGAATAGAAGAGAACAGCTAAACTTGAGTTCCCTTAATCCCTACAGATGGAGGGCTGCTGCACAGATGATTGATACAGCCACTCAGGCACCACTGGGGATTTAAAACAAGAACCGGACTATGGCAGGCAGCCTGCCATCTGCCTCCTCCTTCTCCTACACTGACTGCTTGCAGCACTTGCACAGCTCCTACTCTGCTACCAGTGCCCACCAACAGTAAGTAGTGTCGGTGGATGGCCCCTGTTGGAGTGATCAAGCGAGTTCCTTGACTTACTAGCCCCCGTAACTGATACTCTCTTTTGACTTCCTTCTGTTTCTGGTTGCATTTGACTGTTTCCAAACACCCAATAAACTTTTTTCTAGTGTCTGCTTAGATACAAAATATTAAATATATCAAAATAAAATGTAATCGCTTTGAAGAAGACAGAAGCCTTTATGTATGGTTGGAGAATGCTGAAATCTCATTTTGATTGTTTTACTTCCTTGTTGCTATTTTGTAATTTCAGGTTAAATCAAATACAATTTTTTTTTTGAGAAGATAGAAGCTTTTATTATGGCTCTTTTTGGTTTGAACCATGCACACCGAAGCATTGAAGCAGTCATATCACCCCAATTTCAGCAGCCTTGCACCATCCCTCTGATTATATAAAAATATGTATCACAATGGTTGAATAATTGTAGGTCTATATTCATAACACGTGTACATTTTTGTCACTGTCCTTTCAAATGTCTTAAATTCATTATAATTACACACTAAGAAGAATGATCTTAACGAGTTCATTTAAGGTTTCATAATTTGACCTTTTGTAATGTTAATGACCTCCCAATCCTGGAGTCATCAATGTGTTTTATCTAAACATTTCTGTGCTCAGTTTATCAATGGTCCGATAAGATTTAGAATAAAATAACTTGAGAACAAAACTGTATAAATTTTGGGTTTGTTTTGTGCAAATATTACCTGCTCTCTGAGTTGAAAATGCATAGGAAATTAATTGTACATACTTTTGCATTTCTCCACACTTTTACTTTAGAAATTTGTAAAAAAAATAAAATAACACTTGACTTTTTGCACAGATCTTGACCTCCCGCAAAGGGAATGGCTTATAACTTATTCAAGAGGTATCCCAAGGTCAAGATTTAGTAAACTATACATTTAATGTATTTTAATAATAGAAGTTGCCAAAGATGACATTATAAAAGAAACTATCAGTGGTGCAGTATAGATGCCTAAAAGGTATCAAATCATTTGCTTCTAAAAGTTTCACAGCCAGTCAGGTCTACTTTATGTGTGTGAACATTGTTTTCTTCTGTGTCTTCTTTCTTCTCCCTATCTGGTCAGTGTCAGCTTCACATATAGATATTGCTGGCTAATAATTACTAAAATTAATCTTTTTCATTTTTCCTGAAAATATTTAACATGATCCCATCCTGAAAAAAATCTAATGTGCCCCAATAAGCAGATAATTTTGTTTCAAGTTGTTTTTTTCTTCATATTAAGAACTAAAAATGTCATTGAATTGCTTTACATTGCTAGAATAACTTAGGATCTGCTATTAAATTAGGCATGATAAGAGATACACCATATGATCTTGTCTCAGCCTAGTGGTTTCAGAAATCAGGTTGTCAGAAATGCAGTAGGAGTTATCCCAAACAAATGTAACTATCTGTAAAAGTATAGGAGTTACTCATAACCCATCATATGAAAGTTGTTCAGGACAATAATACCTTTCAAATGAGCCTATTCATTAAGCTGCACTAATTATATGTTTTAAACTATGGCCATCTGATTACCTGAATTTTCTTTTTGTGGCACAATGTTCACCTTTCAGATGGCTATATTTAAAAAAAAAATCTAATGAATTCAAATTAGTGACCGTGCTCATCTGCAAGGTCATTTTGTCCTGAACAACTTTCATGTTGGTTGTATATTGGTAACTTATATACTTTCTGAGATATTTACATTTGTTTGGCATGACTCCTACTGTGTTCACTGAGAGAGAAACAAAAAGAGGTTGTTTGGAACATCATGGTTTACAAAATATAAAGAATTCAGATTAGTGACTACCCTCTTGTGAAAGGTCTTTTTGCCCTGAACAACGTTCACACTGTTTTTTGTGCACCCTGAATAGTTTTAAAGACATTTAGATTTGTTTGGAAGGTGTTCACATTTGCCGTTAGAGAAAATCAGCTTGGAGTTATGTGTACATCATTCTAAAAAGAAAGAAGGGAGTATTTTTTAACTGCCATAGGGATTTGCAGTGTTATGGAAGGAAACACTGAAAACTACTAAAAAATGTGTTCCACGGAAACCCCTTTTCAAGCTATAGTGGTATGGCTGTAGGCTCCACCCACAGACATAAAACATAAAAATGGGATGTGCACAAGCATGTGAAAAAAAAAAAAAACTATATGTAAGAGACATTTTAAGTGATTCACAGACTAATGGGTATGTGTCTGTTTTTTAGAACATTTATAATATTTTTTGGATAGAAAAACTTGATATATGAGGTGAACTACTTTTAATTTCTATTTTTTGAATTCATATATGCAGTGTGTCTTTACAAGTTTGCCCTATTGTGAGGAATGTTATTGGCAAAAATATAGGCAAGATATAAATATATATTTTTAATTTCTGACAGCTTAAGAACAATACAACAAATACAAGCTATCTAAGGGCAGGAAGTGCTTCTATATAAAAATATAAGTGTCAGCCACATAGTCAGGCTGATGTGAAGCATAAAATATTTAGATATAATTTATATTTTTTTTATTGAAAATTAATTTATAAATTAGATTCCATGGACCAGATTCACAAAACTTTGCCAGGCACAAATCCAATTTGCCAGCACAAACTGAGTTTTGCCCAGAGCTGGTATCCACAGAGCCTAGTTTGCCCCCAGGCAAAGTTGAGAGGGGGGCCACAATGCAAATGAGGGGGAGGGGACCTGCATATCCCTGCAGTCCAATTCACAAAGGCTGTGCTCCATGCAAAGGCCTTTCGCAAAAGCCCTTGCATGGAGAATTTACCATTGACTAAAACTTGGCAGTAATCAATGTAACCCTAGTGGTTGGCAGAGGTATTTCAGCCCCCACCCCCTCCTCAAAGCAACAAATTTATTTTCTGGTAGTCTACTGCCCCTCCCCGATCACCGACTCATATGAAAAATAAAGTTTCCATAGTGTAGTGGTCTCTCTCTGCTTTCCGATTGACATCTCCAAATAAATTAAATATATTTCCTAGTAGTCCATGGTCCCTCCCCCTTCCTGATTGCTGGACCCATATGAATAATCAGTTCTATAGTGTAATGGTCCCCCCTGGTCACCAGTCCCCTTCCCCAAATAAAGTAAACTTTGTCCCTTGTAATGCTAGGGTCTCCCCCCTCTTGGTCAATCATAGTCAATGATCCATACTGTATACTGTAGACTCTTCAGGAGGGCTCAGTCTGTGGCCAACCATGGTGGTGAGAGGAGGGCTCTGCTGGTTGCTGACCACAGCTTGGGATGGGGGAGTGGGTGGTGGGGCACACTGGATTGGTGGAGATGTGGGGCATTCACTAGACTGCCAGGGGGCAGTATTGTTCTTATGGGACGGTGATCATTGGGGTGGGGAGGGACTCTAAATTATAAGGGACAAAGTTAACTTCTTGGGGATGATGATCAGTGACCAGGAAGGGGGGACCACTACACTACACTACAGAAACTGATTATTCATATGGGCTCAGCAATCAGAGAGGGGGAGGGATCCTGGATTACTAGGGAATATATTTAATTTATTTGGGGACAGTGATCGGTGACCGAGGAGGGCCGGGGGATCACTACACTATGAAAACTGATTATTCATATGGGGTGGTGATCAAGGAAGGGGGGAGGGACCCTGGACTACCAGGGAATCCATTTAATTTATTTGGGGATGGTGATCAGAGAACAGGGAAGGACCACTACACTACAAAATCTTTATTTTTCATGTGAGTCAGCAATCGGGGAGGAAGGAGGGACACTAGACTACTAGGGAATGACTTTATTGACTTGGGGACAGTGATCATAGGACGGGGGCACTACACCACTGGGGAATGTGGCTGCATGGGGCATGGGCTGCTGGGGCACTCTAAGCCAAACAAAGGCCAGGCTAATGGCCAATTGCACTTTGCATGCCCAATGGGCTCATTTGCATGGCCACTTTCATGAATAGAGACTTAGTGTGTGTGCACTATTGGTGGCAGGACATTCTCCTGGTTGGATGTGGGGGCATCACTACTGAAGTTCTGCTGATTTTCCAGGGTTAGTGCTGCCCCTACCTGCCTTATTCACAGTTGGATAGCACACGTGCTATCAAATGTGAATAGCCAGATTGCCCACCAGTACAACCGTCGGTGCAGCACAAACCTTTGCACGGCACTTTGCATTTTTTAGTGAATCCTGGCCCAGATTCCCTGATGAAGGGACACTTTGACCCTGAAACACCGGAATTTTAAATCAGATCCAGAAGTTGTAAAATACATTTGTATATAATATATAAATATTTTGCAAGAGAGCCTTTGATTCCAAACTTTCCCTGGGATTAATTGGACCACCAAGAAAATCAACAGAGAAGTTTAGCATCTGCCCGAGCCATTGGATCCTCCACTCCCAGCTCTCCAAGGTGTTCAGCCTGGGTTATTGGTGTCATACAGCACTGGATATTCAAGTTTTTTAAATGATGTGATGCCTACACCTGGAGTGACAATATTTTATACTTGATCACCGTATTTAGAGCTAAGACCCACCATGAAATACTATGCTGCCCTGGATCACACAGTCCCTCTCCACAGAAGTGATACTGTAACATGATAATAACTCAACAAGAAAATACACTGTAAATGTATAACAGTTTTATTGAATGGGAAAAGAAGGGAAAGACAAGGGATCAAAAAGGAAAACATAGAAGCAGTAGGGTAGCAATAAAGTAAATGCACAATATCCACCTCTCATCGACAGTCCTGTTTGATTTCCCACCTAGATAGTGCACAAGACATACTTCCCAAAAGTCTTTAAGGGGCTCCCAGATTACATTTAGTAGGTACCACATATAAGCACTGCAAGCCCAACAGTACAGCAGTTGATGTAGAATGAATATATTGCCTGCACTTGCAATGACTGTTAAATTAAAATGATCATGATTTGCAATCCAAAAGGAAAAGTACAAATTCCAACAATGATGCTCATGATTTTTGGTCTGGAATGATCACAACCAACATGGCCCTGCCCAGGATTTTCTAGACATGTCCACTAAGAAAGCAATAAGACATGCTGGTATGTTGGTTAGTCTGAGATAACCACCTGCTAATGGGTGTAGTGAGACCTGCATTTGTAGGCAGAGGGTCTTACAGCCCCAGGAAGGGCCATTCTTTAGCCTAACATATGACCTGGATTGTCTTATTGTGCTTATAAATGGGTAAACTGAGAAACAATTTAAATAAAAAAGTCACTTATTTTTTATTAAAAACAGGTATTATAATTTCTTATGAGTAAATAGTGAAAAGTAGTCCCTCCTTACCTGTCAGTCATCTGTCTTTCAACACATGCAGTTTATGAAATGTTTCTTTACTATGGAATACAGGAATTGAAACTTCTGCACGGCAGAATGTTCACCCCCCAACATACAGCCAATGTCTGTATTTTATCCATGGCAGAGTAAGCAGGAGATATTGCCTTGGCAAGCCAGTATGAATAGAAGGAGGATGTTTCATGATCACAAAAAAAAAAAAAAAACAGGCTGGAATTAAAACTGCGGCTATTCTTGGAGGGCTTGGCCCCGGCAATGCAGGACCCTACTTTTTGATGTTAATGGAGAAGGAGCCTAATATATTAGATACAGTTCTGTGACAGCCAATGGACAAAACTTTTCAGGAATTGTAGGTTCAGTATGGGGAGGAATGAGGGGATATTTTTCTGATATTTATAGGTTCAACATTACCTGGAATACAGACCCCCTGATCAGAAACTTCATTCCATCCTCCCTCCCTCCCCTGACTTTCCTATTGGGGGCCTAACCTACCACACAACTTAACAGACACCTTATTTTTCTCATTGATCAGGCCATTCAGGGAACATAAACACACTCCATACACTACCAAGCTGCTAAGTGGGGTGCAGAATTTGGATAGGAACCGGATCTCACTGGGATAGAGGCTGCATGGACTCAGGTAGAGTTACCTCCTCCCATGTCTGTGGAGAACACGGATGGAAGCCTTTAGTGAGGTATTTCAGGACCCAGTGATCATGGCCAAATCCAGTCAGGGCTCCATTGCATCCTGCTGGTAATATTGTGGGGAAAACAGGATGACTCACACTCATGTGTTTTGTACATGCTCACTTCTATTGACTTTTTACAGTGACTCAGCAGAAGCCATCTCAGAAGTTTTGGGGATAGGTATCAAACTGAGTCCTGAACTTTATCTTTTGTTCCAATATCCCAGGCAGCTCATGGGGCACCAGATAAAATACCACCTGAGCATTATGATAGTGACTGCACTGAAGTGTATTACCAGGAGATGGCTCATACCACAAGCACCTACCCTTCAACATTGGTGGGACACAGTGAATACATATACAGTGCACCATGGAAAGAATCATGTTAATTTAAATGATAGGGCTAAACAGTTCACATCTAGATGGATGAAATGGATTTTATATGTAATACCATATGTCCCCCTCCTTTTACCCTAATGGAGGAAGTGTAATAGGGAGTAGAGTGGGCAATGCTTAGATGAGCAGTAGGAGAGCCTGGAGAGGCCATCTTTTCTACCCCATGCCCCATGTACCCCCCTGAAACTGCATTCTGCATTGAGACAGGGGCATAATACTAGAGCAATAATTCCAGGAACCTAGCCACCCCACTGCTGAACCAGGAAAGGCCAACCCCTGAAGCTGCAACATTTTCATGCACTGAATGTGTCTCTGTCTATGGAATTCATTATCTCAATTAACTGTGAAGATTGTATTACTGTATATCAAAGCACTGGGAAAATTATTAAAAGTTTTCTAATTTATTTATTTGAATTTTGGTAACCGGGTAAGCTCACTGAGCCAGAATGTCCCTTTTCAGGGGTGATCCAGGGGAGAGTACAATAGGAGGTACAAAGGATGCAAACATTATTTACAAAAATGAATAAAGTCATGTAAACAGTATTTACAAATATTAAGACAAATATAAGCATACGCAGGAAAGTTACACATCAGACAAAAAGATGTGTACACTTGGTAAATGGAATATATACAAGGCTTATTAGCAGTTGTTCCATGAGTGTAGTGAAATATGCATGTAATGGTAGAAAGGTACAGATTTTGCAACAGTAGATTTGAGAGGTAGTTCTGAGGCATGGGGTGAAAAAGACAGCCTCCTTAACATATTTACAAAAAAAAAAAACTGTGAATACTACTTCATTTTTAAAATGTCTTCATTTTTTAAATTTCTTTAAGTGTGTAAGGAGGGGATCATGAGAGGAAATAATTTTTTTCTTAATTATTGTGTTTTTAAATTTCAACCATTTTTACTTTTACTTTTAGGGTCTTGTTAAAGGTTTTCATTCAGTAAAGGTGTCATCCATGTATGTGATAGCAATCAGGGATGAATGAAGACGGTCATGAATTCACCCAAATGAAAAAGATGCAGTTATCAGTTACTATTTTTAATGGGTCTCATGAAATTAGGGTCTATGTTGAGTACATGGGGCCCGATTCCAAGCTAGCTAATGCCAACACGAGCCAAGATACGCCAAACCCCTTGGTGTATCCCGTGACTTGCACCAGGCGTTATGCCGGCCCCAATTCCAAGAGGCACCTTGTGCCATGTCAGCTGTGGGCTATGCCCCAACCGAGGGTTACTCCACCTACTACACTGCAGCCCACACTGACATGGCACAAGGGCGGGTTACAGCAGCATCTGCACCCTATTCCAAGAGGGCAACTGCCGTAACCCACTGCCACTATTCCAGGTGCTGTGCTGGTAGAGTGAACTTAGAGCAGATTGGAGCTGCTCTAGGGGACATCCAACAGTGCCATCTGTCAGATGCCTGCTCCACAGCACCATGGCAATGGCACCAATGTGCTCCATGTGCCCCCACAACCACATCCATGCCTCCACCCCTGAACTTTGGGGACCCCCAAGGGTCCATTCAGCATTGCACCCCCAGACACCTGTGCTGTCTGTCCTGCCCCCCATGCCCCCTGGTGTGTGCTGTGGTGTTCTGGGGTGGCTCTGGGGGGCTGCCAGTAGTGGGCCATGACTTGCGACTTGCAGGACCAGTACGACATGCCTGTGGAGTTGGCCTCCGCATGGTGCAACCTGCATGTCACAAGTGCCGGGACCCTGCCACTCTTGGAATGTGCTGTAGGGTCCCTGGTATAGTGGCGAATGTCGCAACTCGCCGTTGACCTGGAATCAGGCCCATTATCTTTAGTGTCCAGAAGAGTAATAAGTTTGAGCTCAGAAGCTCACCTTTCTTATGAATTTTTGAAGAATCCTTTGAGAACCAGGACAGAGAGGTTTGAAATGGAGTGATGAGACAAAAAGAAATGCTGTCCCGCTGGTGTTTCAGTCTTTTTCTCTTTTATGATGTGACTGTGTGAGTTCATTAAGATTTGAAAGGGTAGCTTGGTTTCACCAACACAGTCTGTGTGTGGGAATGTCTTGCACTGATAGTAACATACAGTATTCTGTGATCCACATACTGTATATAGTTCCCCTGTATCTTGAATTGCTAGTCTTGGAGGTGTCTATAAAGTCTGCAGTGGAAATGTGCATGTTTTGCATTAAGGAATATTGCAGGGTTTAGTGCCTCCTAGCATTCTACTGCTCTGGTCAGGTGTGAGTTTGATCCTGAGACGGGGTAGGGGGGTAACTTTAGAGTTTTTTTGAAAAATAACAAAGGTAGTTCAAGGAAAATTCATTTTGGGTTGTAATCCTATTTGTTTATTTACAGTACAGTCTTGATTATCCAAACCAGTGGGGTTACATCAATTTAGATTGGATTATTAGGGGTCCATATTACTAAGACTGCCATTTTGTGCATCACAACCACCATCACTACAGCCATCTAAGCATCGTTTTCCTTTGCAACAACTTTGCCATAACCTAAAACATTGCAGTACACTCTTAAATGGATTCTCTTCCATTGCAAAAAAAAAGCACTACAATTCTGAGAAACACTACTGTACTCAGCCTATAGCTTACCTGGGTGAGGTGCACTAGACAAACATTTACCTGTTTTCAGGCATGACCCGGGAGAGTACAAGTTGTACAATTCAGTGTATAACAACAACGCATAAGAAAGGTGATACAGCAAGTTTGGTTATCCATGATATAAACTGATGTGCAAAAAAACCAAAACTCTGTAGCATATATACAAAACAAAAGTGCAAATGTGATTTTAATACACTAAGTTGATAGAGCTGGCAAAACGTATGTCAGAATATGAAGCTAAGAACAGGTACATACAGCATTCAGTACTAACTGTGGAGACTATATACAGAACAGCTTGTTTCTAGAGTCGTCCTGGTGGTGAGAGATGACAGAGATATTTCAAGAGGAGGAAAAAATGAAAAGTATTAACAGCATTACATAAATAAAAGTCATATACAGCAATACAGGAGCATAATTTCAAAGGAGCATAGCTAAAAACTGAGGTTCAATAAGCAAGGGGAACTACTCATACAGGTATACCAGTGGATGAGGGGAACAAAATGGCCAGGGAAATACTAGTGTGGATGGGAAGGTAAGAAGTAGAGGATGATGGACAGTTGCAGGTAGGAGTCGAAAAGTCACGAAGAGAGACTTAAGGGAAAAGGCAGAAGAGGCAGAGTGGACTGACCAGGGAAGGGAGGATGAGAGTTTAAGAAAATGATATGAGAAAGCAGATTGACCAACAGTATATTTCCTAGAAGGAATGGAGAATGGGCAATATTAATACAGAGAGGGTAAGAGAAAGAAAGGGGACAGGACAGTACAGTAGGGATGTAAGGTACAAGGGAAGGGAACCACACCAGAATTTGGAAATAAAGGAGGCACAATGGAAAAGGCCACTGGCATCAAGAGATGGAAATGAAACAGCAGAGTAGAGAGAGAAGTGGTGGATACAAGGTGGACAGTATAAGGCAAAACAACAAAAGAGTAAAAGAAGGGGTCCAGTCTCGCAAGGGAGAATAACGTCTCCCCTGCTAT
The DNA here is from genome assembly GCA_016271365.2 of Neoceratodus forsteri. Lineage (NCBI taxonomy): Eukaryota > Metazoa > Chordata > Ceratodontiformes > Ceratodontidae > Neoceratodus > Neoceratodus forsteri. Next base: position 609,569,106 of record CM028133.1, read on the forward strand.
CCATACTGCCTCCACTCTTTCAGCTTTAAAACCAATCTCCATGGCCCCACATCACACTCTTGCAAATGCAGCTGACCCCACCTAGCCCTCCCCCTCCACCTTGTTCCCTGAAGTGCATCAAATCCTTTTAAATCTTAAACTCACAAGGGTTACCAATTCTGCTCAGGTACGCATTTTATCAGTTCACAATGCACTGGACTTGTGGCCTAAAACTGATTGCCACTGTTTTATTACAATCCACTATGCACCTTATTGTATTATAATAATCGACTTTGCCTTTTTCCTATAGGGAAACCATGGTGTAATTTGCTGTTATAAAGGAGTGTTTATAATGGCAAACACACGCATGGTTTCCTTCGCACTGTGCATGTGCCCACTTGCAGTTCTTACCTTCAAACCGCTGGATGCCATTCTTTCTGCTGGAGACATAACTGCCTGCTGAAGAACTACAGTTCAGACTTGGCAGTAAGTGAATTTTAGGAACAGAATCTACTACTGGGGGGGGGGACTTATTTTGATTGCCGACAGAAAGAAACATAGAACATTCTAATAAATAAAAAATGGTTACTGCGGACTGTGCACTTAAACTAAACTGGGCTGTGGCCGCAGGGAACCTGAACTCATTCATTTTATATAATTGCTGTGGTAAAAAAGGCAAACCCAGCAACTATATAAAATAAAATATAGAGTGGTGTGTGTGTGTGTGTGTAAACTCAAAGTTTACGCACACCCTTGGGGTTAAATGCTTTCACTAACCCCTCAAGCTTTGCTCTTGGGGTTTATGTAGCATCTAACCCCTCAGGTGTGTGTAAACTTCCCGTTACACACACCACCCCATAATGTATTCTATATGTTATGTTCACTATATGGTAATGTGATTACAAGTACCGTATATATGGATGTACAGTATTAATGTTTTTATTTATTTATGGAAAATTGGTAACCTGGAAAGGCACACTGAGGCAGGTGCAACCTGGGAAAGGGAACAGGAAAATAAAATATACAAAGTATACATGGTGATAAAATGTAAAATATGCAGAATATACACAGTAGTAATGTGCAGCAAAAATACAATAAAACAATAGATACATGCTGTAAGCAGCGTGATTACTAGGCAATGGAGCTAAAGCATTAGTGCAGGATGTACTAAAACCAAGTACATAAGAATAACATGGCAAAATCATCTGTGGCCAAGACAGGAGAAGGAAGGAAGGGACTATAAGAGATTTGAGCAGGTATTTAAGGTAGAAATAGGAAGGGGAGGATCATATGGTGGGAGGAAGATGTTCTAGATGGAAGGAAGATGAAAGGATAAAGCAGACTGCCCAGCTGCAGAGCTGGAGAGCAGAATAAGGAAGGTACAAAGGTCATGAGAGCAAAGAACACATGAAGCAGAAGGAATAGGAGAGAGGAGAGATGGGGCAGAAATTGAACAAAAACCTAGAAAAAAAGGGTCACACTGTGCATGATGTAGAGGGAGGGAAGATTGTAGGAAAGCTAATGGAGACAATCCTGAGGGACAGGCTGGTTTTCCTCCTAGAGGCTAATGGGCTGCTGGACGGTAGACAGCATGGAGTTGTCTCAGGCAGATCCTGTCAGACCAACCCAGAGGCAATTAGTCAGGGGCCATGCAGTGGGTGTCCTGTACCTGGACTTCAGTAAGGCATTTGATTTGGTGCCACCTGGGAGGCTAGGAAGTAAGCTGGAAGGCACAGGGACAGGGGTAAAGTTGGTGGGATGGGTAGTGAACAGTCTGCAGGGGAGACAGCAGAGGGTGGTGGTGGGAGGGGGCTCTTAGCTGCCAGGGTGTTGACAAGTGGGGTACCACAGGGCTCTGTACTGGCGACGGTGTTGTTTGGAATCTTCATAGCAGACATCTCAATAGGCATCAAGAACAAGATCAGTTTGTTTGCAGATGACACCAAGATGAGAGCAGTAGTGGATGACTTAGGAGGGTGGCAGGGTGTGCAAGATGATTTGACAAAATTGAAGGCCTGGTCAGACACTTGGCAGCTGCATTTCAATGCCAATAAGTGCAAGGTGCTACATTTCAGTGCAAAAACCCCAAGGAGGAGCTACCAGCTAGGGGGATTCAACTAGCCAAGACGGAGAAGGAGAAGGATCTGGGGGTGATCATAATGGGCACAATGAACAACTCAGCACAGTGTAGAAAGGCAGCTGCAAAGGCCAACAGGAAGCTGGGTTGTATTGCCTGGGGCATATCCTCCGGTGGGGGGGGGGTGATACTGCCGCTATATGGGTCACTGGTTAGACCACACCTGGAGTACTGCATGTAGTTCTGGTGACCATACCTGAAGAAGGACATTAGGCTACTGGAGGGGGTGCAGTGCAGGGCAACAAAGATGATCCAGAGGCTAAGAGACTTACCCTATGAAAGCAGGCTGAGGGAGGTGAAAATGTACTCCCTGGAGGAGAGGAGCAACAGGGGGGACATGATTGAAACCTTCAAGTACATGAAAGGAATAAATAAGATGGGCACAGAGGGACTCTTCAAATTAAGGGGGGAGGGGCAGTAGAAGGCATGAGCTGAGATTGGAAGGGGGAAGGTTCAGGAGAGGAATGAGGAGATTCTTCTTTATGGAGAGGGTGGTGTCTGGGTGGAACGCATTGCCAGAGGAATCGGTATCCTGCAGAAAAGTGGGCTGCTTCAAAAGGGAATAGGACAGGGTAATGGGGAGGGTCAAGGGAGGGGGGCAGCTGCAGTATAAGGGCTGCTAGCTGCACAATCAAGCAGACTTGATAGACCATAAGGCCTTTATCTGCTGGCAATTTTGTATGTTCGTGTGTTCATAGGTGGGATAGAAAGGGAAGTGTTGAGAGTGCAGTGATGAGTACGAGGAGGAGCATTTGCAGAAAAACAGCAGAAAGCATTACAGAGTGTGTCTAGAGTGGCAAAGGAGGAGGAGGATGGGGCAGTGCAATAGGCCACATCCGTGTAGTCAAACACTGGGAGCACCATCTGAGTGACCAGCTCACAGCAGACTAGGAATGAGAGGCACTCTTTGTTGTGGTAGAGGGCACCAAGTTTAGGGGAGCTTGCTCTGGATGGCATTGATGTGACTACATAAGTCAAGCCTATTATTCAATCACACCCTGAGATATTTGACACAGTGGACAACTTCAAGGGGAGTGCCATCCAGGGTGAAGAAGGAAGGGTAGGATGAGAGTCTGCCAACTTTATAGCTGGTGACAAAGGTCATGGACACAGTTTTCTTTGTGCTGACTCTAAGGTTTAAGTGGAACCAGTGTTGGACATTGTTAAAGTCACACTGTAGCAGTGATTCCAAGGCTGAGACTGAAGCATCTGAGGTAAACAATACCGTGTCATCTGCTTATAAGTGAATATGCAAGTCAACACAGACAGATGGAAGGTCATTTAGGAAAATGGAGACTAAAACAGAGGCCAGGATGGAGCCTTGATGGACTACAGCCTGGATAGCGTGGAGGAGACAAAGTATTGCTGACCTGCACTGTCTAGAGATGGCATATTATTCCCTACTTCCCCTTCTCCCAGGACACATTGAAAATGAGCTGTTACCAGCTCAGTATGCCTGTCCTGGTAAAACCTTTGAAACTAGATAAATTAATAAATCAATCAATAAATACCACTAACTCAACAGGCACCATAACAATATTGACTGAGACTCCTCTTTGAAAGCCTTTTTGGTGTTTTAAACTTGACTCAGAATCAGGATACATATTCCCTTTTAGTTGTTTCTTTTCCTGGCAGCAGGCAGTCCTTCTTGCTGTTAACTCTAGCAGTATAGAAGCTGCTTAATATGACAAACACTAGCATATTAATGAGTAGTTTTCAAATGCATTTGTTGAGATGCATGTTATGGTGTAAATTGTTAACAAAAGAACCATTTATTATTGAAAATTAGCATTAGCTGATTAAGTGCAAATGCTGACTCCTTTAAAGGATCTGTGAATCTAGCAACATTTTTCTTTCATAAAACTACAACTGTAGCCTAGCTTGGCATTTACCAGGGAATGCAATGACATTTTAGAGAGCCCAGTTTGCAATGCAAACCAAAGTCTCTGCCTCTGTCTGATAGAATTTGAAGTGCATTGCAATGGAAGAATGCTAAAACTTGAAGGTGGGTAGCTTCTCACTGGATAATCACAGCAGGCAGGATCAGACTGATACTGGTGTGTGTAAGTAAACTATCAAGCATTACCCCTCCAGTCTCAGGTTGATATCTCAGGAGTGGAATGGAGTTACTAAGAGATGGGAAGAAAAAAGGGGGTTCTTAAAAAGGGCCGTATACTGTATTTGCCTTACCTTCCATTCTAATACCATGTCATGTCACAGGAAGATCACCAAGAACATTCCTTTTACAACCTGAACCTAAGCTTTGTTTACATCGTGACATATTCTGTCATACTGCTGGACACCAACCTTTGGAATCTCCCTGCCTATAGCTGTTTCTGGACTTGTAACTATTCCATCCTACCAGGCACCAAGGTATGCAACACAGCCTGCAAATTCCTGGAAATCATTCTCTCCTGCTACAGATATCAAAAGACCCACTGGTGTGTTTTAAATTACTAAGGATTATTCAAGCATTTCCAGCAATGTAGTACAAAGGGGTACCTGCTAGTATACAGTAGGTGCATGTTAATCTGTGGGCATGCCTGCACAGACAAATCTATACTGGCCACATAAAGGTACAGTCATATGAGCATTTGTACTATGTGTGTTGCTTTATATATACATATTTCTGTTCTCATATTTCTCCTAATCCCTTTCTTCAACTCTTGTCACCTATTAGCCTTCTAATGTCACCTACTGATTAGACCATACTTTATGATTTACTTGTGCTTCCCCTCCAAATCTTACTCAATAGCAGCCTCATCGACACTGTCTTGTTTCCCAGCTTTTATTCTCAACTCACCTCATGACTTGTTTTCTTAAAACTGAACCATGTGCTTTCTCCAGATACATACAGTACCCCTACTCTCTCTCTCTCTACGTCTTCAATACCTATGCTTACTTTTTCTTAATAGATAATTCCTGAAGGAGACCTGCGGTTGAAATATTAATTATAATTTTATTTTCTATTGTCACTATATATATATCATGTATTCCTTTTGTTTTAATTGAAGAACATACTGTACACACTGACGCAGAACTCTGATACTTGTTTTACAATTGAAAGCAGTAAACTGCAAGGCTGCTAGAAGTCAACACAATCTGTGCCCATATCTAATATAGCATCTTTATGTGAATTCGTTCATCATTTCTGAGCAGTGTTTGACTTATGTATCTCCAGTGGTTCCTCACTTCAAATTTCCCATTAATCTGACACATTCACAATCTTTGCTGAATGTTGTCAAGCGGAAAAGACAACAACCTCCAAATGTAATAATTCGATTTATTGTTGATGCTGGCTGGAACCAGTTGTCTGATATTTTTTTAAGTGAGAAATTCCTGCATCACATATCTGGCTACAAATTTAAGACACACATTTCTACTGATCTTCTGTGTTTGACACAGGCAAGAAAAAAAGTTACTTTGTTCTAGTTGTAGCAAATTGGCTTCATTAGGAAACAGCTACTGAGCCGAGGTTAATTTCCAATGATTTCCTAATAGCATCAATGTATTATCATACTCACAGTGTACAATATTGCAATAAAAATGCAGTAAGAATATAAATACTATATTAAATAGAAAAAGAGCATACACAATTAGTACAACAAACAGGGGTGCACAATTCAGTATTAATCCAGGGAGAACATGAAATGGCCCTTTTACGGGCTTATTCAGCTCAGTTCAAAAGACACTACTTTGATATGAAATTGGAGGTGGGGAAGGATGTGCCCCCAGACTCTATGTCCATGCCGACTCTGACAACAAATACACAGGATTAAAATACAAAGATATTGATGTTAGACACAGCAGTTTTGGGATTTGCTAGACCATTCAAGGAACTAGTTTTAACAGTGTTTAGAGAAGGGAGTGCACAACTACAGTATATAGGCATAATGTAGAGTGCGGAATATTCCATGCTGTATGGCCTGCACTAGCAGAGGCATTAGCCCAGGGCTGGACCTAGCCAATAAAGAAACAAAAGTAATACAATTTGTAGACCTAAGATTATGATTGAATTTACATTGAGAAAGTAGTTTTACAGTACAAGCAGGGACATTACAAACTATCAAATTAAAACAGTAGATTAATAATGGAAATGTATGTGTATGAGTTGCAGACATCCAAACAAAGTCATAAAAAAGGTGGCAGTGGTTGGGATCACAAGGAGCATTTTAAAATAAAATGAGCAAATTGATTATATAGTACTTCTAATTTTTTCAAAAGGAAGCTGGAAGGCAGAACAGTTACTTAAGAACTTACCATAACAATAGGTCTTTAAGAGAACCTACTCCATTAGGCCTTACCTTTGGAACTATAAGCAGTCAGCATCAGGACCACTCAGAAACATTTTGCTAGCCAGGGACCACCCACAATGATGTGCAGCATTGATGCATATACAATGTGGACAGCCCCATTACTCCTCACTTCCTCAACAGAGATAATCCTTAGAGGGTCTTCAACCATGAGGAACCAGGAGATTAGACCAGCACCAGGCATACAAGGAGAGGCATGGGGATGGAGACAGGATGCATGGAGTAAGGTTTTAGGCACAGCATCTGATATGACCCTCACTGAAATCAAAAGTGGGAAGGAGGGAGGATACTGCATGACCTAATGGAGGAGAATCTCTCGAACAGCTACTGATACTGTAAGTTTTTAAGTAACTTTTCTATCTTCATCAAGGATATCTCCTTCATTTGCCCACACCTTTGGAATCACAACAAAGCAATACAAAGCAGTAGGGAGGCTGGTACAGTCTGATATGTAATCAGGACAGAAGGTCTTGCAGTACAGCAAGCCCAGAACCAGCATGTCTATGATGATATTCAGACTGTAATGTTTAGTGGAAGTGTGCACAGAGCACCATGTGACTGTAGCACATATGTCAACAGCAGGGACATGTTTGAAATAAGCAACACAACTGCCCATTCCCCTTGAGAAGTGACAATAAATGACACCAGGGCTAGTGCTGTGTGGAATGCAGAATTCTGCTGGTGGAATTAGCGTGGAATATTAATTCTGCCATTGGAATTTCCACCAGAATTTTGTTAGTCCTTCTGTGGAATTCTGCTTGCTGTGATCCATAGAATTATATTCTGCAGCACAGTATTTTTCAGCAGAAAATCATTCCATAACCATTTTCAAGGAAAGTATTGAGATCTACAGAACAGAATCCCGCAGAAGTGTAGCAGAAAACCCATTCCGCATTTTTCTGCCATGGAATTCTGCCATTGCACTTCTGATGAAATTCAGTAGAATTTCAGTGGAATTTTGAAAATTCCACAAAATTTCATTCCATTAGAATTTGAAAATTCTACAAACCACTAACCACAATGTTCCTTACCGTGCTTCCTATAATAGAACATAATACAATGTGCCAGCCATTTGGACAGGCATTGTTTAGACACAGAAGCACCCTCTTTCCCCAAGGCACATGAAACAAAAAGTTAAGAGGACTTTCTGCAGTTCTTAGTGTATTCTGTATAGCATCTCAGTGTTCTATGTACATCTAAAGTATGGAGCAGTGCCTCACCCTGGCTGGTATGCAGGGGATAATAGACAGGATGGTGTATTATTTGATTCACTGTAAATTCTGATACCACCTTCAATAGAAACTTAGGATTTGTATGGAAGGAGACTCTGTCTTTGTGAAAAATAAAATTAGGAGGTTCATACATTAAGGCCTGAAGCTTGGAAATCCTCTGAGGTGAGATCATGGCAACAAAAATAATGTTTTCCATGGCAGGAAATGTAAGCCTCAACGGTAGCCTGTGAAATGTGCAACTGCGATTGAGTGAACCGCAAAACAGTGACTGCATCGCGATGCATATCATGGGGGCTACTGACGAGGTAGGGTGACCGGATGGGGTGGGTTGGTGCATGTAGTGACAGGATATCGCTACACGTATGCACATGAAGGGGGTGGTGGGAGCGAGCAGACTCAGCGAGGGGCGGAAGGGGCTTTGAGGGGTGGTGCTGCAGTGGGCTGCCAGCTGGCCCTATGGCATGGTGGGTCAGTTTGCTGCTTGAGTGGACAGGAGTGCTGGGTTGGTCTGGGTCCATGTGCAGGGTATGTTTTTGTTGAGCCCGCCCAAATTTTTTAAATGTTTTATGACATACCCCCCTGGAGTTGAGAATCCTTGTAGGGGTAGGGGCACAGCCCCTGCATAAAACATTAAAATGTAAGTCCCCAGCACACTTTTGCTGTACGCTAAGTCACAGTGCCGAGACTGATTTTTCGGCATTGTGGCTTCTCGCTTATTTTGGCGATCGCCTTTCGGCAGTCACCATTATGACATAGAACTGCCTCAACCTGAGACAGGCTCAAAAGGAGCCAATGTCAATTTCTCAAGAATGGCAGGTTTGGATTATAGATAGGAGGTTTCACATATGAAGAACAGCTTTCAGAAACATATGGGACACCTCTAATTGGGCAACTGTATGACCATCAGTTGGGGCATGGAAAGCTGATACAGCATCTAATGCACCTTAACAGAGAAATTGTTCCAGTAGTGCTTGGAGCAATGGGACTATTCAAAAAGGACTTTCAGGCACATTTAAATATGCTACCAATACTTGTGACACCTTATGAACTTCAAAAGGAAGCCATTTTGGGGACGTTGCGTGTGCTGAGAAGAGCGCTCTCAGCAAACATCAAAGATTAATACAGTACTAATTTCTTGAGTTTTGAATATGCCCTGGCTAAAGAATGGGGTCCATTCATGCCACGGTATAAGAAATCCCTAAACATTTGGAGACACTAACCATGAGAAATACTGCAGGCCAGAGTCAGACAGAGAAAGCAAGCATTCCAACACGGCATTCGCAGGACATGTAAAAGGGGTCTATACTCCTGGAAACAGACCACAAAGTGAAGTGCTTCCATTTCAAGGAATAAGAATTTCTAGTAGAAGGCTTCTTAGCCATAAGCAGGACATCAGCAACCTTACCAGATACCCTAAAAAGTGCAATGTATATATGTTCAGGAGCCATGCGTTCAGAAGCAGTGACTTCAGGTCTGAATGGACCAGAGGCCCTTTGCCCTGTGACAACAGACCCTGACACAGGTAGAGGGACAGGAGGCTCCACAACCAGATGTTGAAGGAATGGAAACCATATCTGGTGAGGCCAGAATAGAGCAATGAGGAAGAGAGTAGCAATTTCCACTCACAGCTTGAGCAGAACCCTCTGTATCAAATGAATGGGGGGAATGCATATAGGAATTTGCCTTCCCAGGAGAGGGACAATGAGCCTCACCATAAAACCCGAGGCCCAAGAGTGACTGAGCAGAAACTTGGCAGTTTTGCTTTGTGTGGGGATGCAAAAAGGTCCAGCTCTGGATGACCCCATCTTGCAAAGAGGTCATTTACCACAGAGGTCAGCAGTTCCCATTTATAAACCATTGACTAGGGCCTGCTTAACCTGTCTGTCAAGACATTTCAGAGACCTGGGTGAAACATGGCTGACAGGTGAAGGCGTGAGACAAAGCCCAGTGCCATACTCTCACTGCTTCCCTGCATAGAAGATAGGAGTGAGTGCCCCATTGTTTATTGCTGTAATGCACCACACTGACATTGTCCATCTGGATTAGTGGAGGACTGGGTCCGAGATGATTCTGACAGGCCTGGAGGCTGTACAGGACAGTCTACATCTCCAGGACATTTATGTGCAGCTCTGCTTCCACCTTGGTCCAAGACCCCACTGTCTGGTAAGGGCTGAGATTAGCACCCCAGCTGGAGCTGGAGGCATCTGTAGTAAGGATCTGTACAGGAGCTGGTACAAGGAACAGAATGTCCTTCACTAGGTTTTCACTATTCATCTGCCATAACAATTCTCTGTGAAGAGGAGACATGATGAGAACCATTTGGTCCAGCTCATCCATCAACTGATCCCATTGGACCCTGGCTGTCCACTGAGGTACCGTCATATGAAGATACTCTAGTGGTACAGTCACTATCGACACAGCCATGAGGTCCTGGAGACATAACATTGTGCAGAGACATAGTGGCTCCGGTATACTAAGTGTGTCTGAGTAATCAACGTGCCTGCCTAGTCCAGTAGTAGGAAACACATTCCTTCTCTGTGTCCAAGACCACCGCTATGTATTGCAGTCTTTGGCACAGAGTCAGCACAGACTTTGGCACATTTACAGTGACTCCCAAGTTGTCAAACAACTGATGTGTCCAAGACAGGGTGTGAAGCAAAGCCTTTGAACATACAGGCCTTCACTGCAAAGGGCTGCTGCATCTACTGTACTGCCAAGCATTTGGTAATGACCCATGGTGCAGAGGGCAAGTCAAAGGGCAATGCATTGAACTAACTGATAATGGTCACCCACCAGCATAAAGTGGAGGTATTGTCTGTGGAATTTCTTGATCTTTATATGAATATTTGCATCCTTCATGTCCAAAGAACAGAGCCAGACCTCCATTTACAGTAGGGGGATCAGAGCCTGCAGGGATACCATTCAAAATGTTTTGTATTTGATGTTTTGGTTGAAATCCATGAGATCTAACACAGGACCCAGATCCTCTATTTTGGGACTAGGAATTATCCAGAATAGAACCCTTTATTTGTCTCCTGAGAATGAACCAATCCTATGGCATGTTTTTGAAACAAAAGTCTGAACTTCTTCCTTTAGAAAAGCCAAGAGGCCAAGAGAATAAAAGGAAGCAGGCAGAGGATGATTTGGAGGGATCTGTAACAAATCCAGAGCATGACCCCTTGCAATTTTCTTCAGAGCACACTCATCCATAGTGATCTCCTGCCATTGTTTCAGAAGCAGGGAGATCCTGCCCCCCACACTCATCCCCTGAGGTAACAGCTGAAGAGGGGGAGAGATGGGAAGACACAGTCAGGCAGAACTGGTGGAGGCAGGGCCACCAGAACCAGTTCCTCTGGGTGATTTTGCATGGGCACCAAGGAAGGGGACCCAGAAGGAGGCCACCACCTCTACTATGGCCTTGCTGATGGTAGGCATGATTACCTCAGGCAGCAGGTTGATGAAAGAAGCCCCAACCATGATCTCTAATGGGAGTGGGATACAGGGACTTCACAGACCTTAGAGTCATTTTAGAAGTTTGAAGGTTATGTAGGGTCTCGACAACATCTTAGCCAAACAATTCTGACACTTTAAAAGGAGCCTTCAAACCTTCATGCTGCACATCATTGGCAAAGCCAGCAACTCTGAGCCAGGAATATCTTCTCATGTAAATGACAGCAGCTGCAGCTCTGGCAGAAACAGACATCATAAGCTGAGTGCAGCAAATATTTGCCAACCTCAGCACCAGCAGACAATGTTTTAAGCAGATCATTCTCTGCAGAGCCATCAGGCAAAGCCTCAGCATGCTATTCTGTTATTTAATCATGTGGGCCTGGTAGTTTTCAATACTAAGGGCCAGTGATGCAGAAGCATAAGTACATTTGCCCATTACATTTAGCCACCTAGATTTCTTATCAGGGGCAAAGTATTCATATATCCATGAGCTTTAGCTTTACCATGAATAGCCATGATGACCACAGAGTCAGTTTCAGGCTGGTTAGCATAATAAGGCTTAGCAGATGGTGCACAATACTGTTTATCAGCCTTTCCAGGGACCACAGGCAGTGAGTTTGGCCCATCTGTACCATGAAGAAACAGTAGCATTCTCTAATGTGGGATGTATAGATGGGATAATGATGGAGGGGGAGCAGGGCACCTACAAAATTCCATGAGTTCAGTTTAGCAGAACCTTCCTGTTCCATATCAAAGCCCATGGCTGACTGCATCTGGTGCATCATGGCTTGGAAAGATGGGTTCTCAGAAGGAGACCTTGGGGTATAAACCACATCCTCACTACAGGACAAGAGGGTAGAACTAGAGTGAGAGGGACCCTCCACAAATTGTTCTTCACCCTCATATTCCTCCTGTAAATTTCCCTCTATGTCTGAGATCAGAATTATATTTCATTTCATCATTGTTAGCATGAGCAACAATGGGAGTCATAGAATGGACCAGCAACATCAGCAGCAGCTGACAGGCAAGAATCTGTGGCATGCTAATGGAATCCAGTTTTACCCTACAGAAGCGACAGTGGTTATGGCGACATCCCCAACAGTGATGGTCGCATTGCCAAGTGTTGGCAATGCAGTGTTGGGGATGTCTCTGTGTTTCCATTGGGGGCTGTGTCCCTGAACCACCCCACATGTGGGGTACACCCCCACCCCCAGTCTCTAGGTTCTAACTCCGAGTCAGGTGGGACCAGGAGGAGAAACACCCTCGAGGCAATCCCGGCCATGCAGAGACCATCACAGTGACATGTGGATTTTGGCCAAATCCTGTCGCTCTGATGGTCTTCACTGTTGGGGAGTCACTGCAGCGACAGTATACTATGGAATCCAACGATGTACCTAAGCACCAGAAGACCCTGTTGGTGGAATAACTGCCTGTAATGGCAACCATGGCAGAATGTATTGAATCATTTCAGAGAATGATACCAGCACAGCCTGGGAGTCAATTGCACCCTGAAAAGCAACCAGGACTAGATGCATCAATGGACCTTGGTCTGACAATGATGGTGTCATACTGTTCATAATAGGTAGACAATGTCTAAGCCAAGCCCTAACCTTGGTGCCTGAAAGATGGTTGAGCAGGTTGTAGTTGACATCGCTGGGGTGGATGTTAATGACAATGTACTTTTTCTCAATGGTGACAGGGACCTTGCCAGTAAACCAGACTTGTCCTTGTCTCCGTGTTTATGCTTATCGCCAGAAGATGAAGAGGCCCTAGATAACAACTGTTCCTTGTCCTTATCCTTAGACTTTGATGATTGATTCTTTGCCAATGATGGGGGAGAAGCAGACTTTGAGCTCTTTTCTTTCTCTATGGCTTTCAATGCCTTTAATGTAATGTAATGTAGCCTTTTCTTGCTATGTCACCTTGTAGCCTGGTTGACGGTCTGGCAAATCTCACAAGCTCTCACATTGTGAGACAGTCTCAGACAGCAGACACAGACTGCGTGTATGTCTTACTTGTAAATTTTTATGTCTGCACTTTTGATATCAAAACAAGGCCTCTTTCGACTTCAGCGGCATACAGAGATGACAATAGTAAACTAGATAAAAGTACAATAACAATTGGCAATGGATTGGTTTTACAGCATTTCCTTCAATAGATCTGACAAGAATGATTGATGGTGGGAGAAAGAACTTAGGAGGGATGGGGCCACCCATGTTATAAATGTTTCAATGCTGCACATCATTGTGAGTGGCCCCTGGCTAGCAAAAAGTTTCTGAGTGGTCCTGACACTGATGGCTTATAGTTTTAAAGGTGTAGCCTAATGGAGGAGATATCCTCAATGAAGATTTTCTAAAATCAAAATTAGCATAGTTGGAGTAAAGGATTCCCATTGTATTTGCTATCTGCAATCTGTTGTCTATGACAAACAGTGCTGATGTCTAAAAAGAGATCCAATTTGAGGTATATTTTGCTGCTACTCCGGATATCAAGGCTGGGGAGGGGGGTACATTAAGGAAATGTAGGTATGGCTGAATATTATTCATAACATTATACATTGAGCAACATTTCTAACAATTTTATAATAAATCTGGAACAAAGTTGCTAAGATGTGAGAAACCAGCATCTTGAAATCTGAGCAGTTCTGGATTTGAATGAGCACGAACCAAACCATACCATTTGACATGGCTTGGACTGCTTAATTTTTTTGTGTGAAATATGGTACCATGAGAAAACCCATTTTGCTGTATTGTGTGTGTTGTACTCGTCTCTTGGATACTGTGGGAATGCTCATATTATGTACTCTCAAGGTACACACACAAGTGCTGAATACCAAGAAAATTATCGTTCTTGCAGTGTTTCCAAAGTCCACCTGGATGACACATTTAATGTTAATTTAATAAATGTCAAGATTAGCCAGTTATGCTCTCTTAATCAAGTCAGCAACTACCTTATTTTTATTTTTTATGAAGCATATTTGACTGGGATAATGCCATCTGATCAAATACAGGACATCAGAATATCAAAGGATACATAGATACATAGACAGTGTCGGCAGATAAGGGCCTATGGCCCACCCAGTCTGCCCATTTGAGCTTGTAAGTTCATTTTGTTTTCCTAGAAGTCTGTTGCCCCTTACCCCTGACCTCCAGAATTCCTTTATGTCTATCCCATGCATTCTTAAATCCCGTGATTGTTTCAGCCACCACCACTTCCTCTGGCAGGGTGTTCCACTTGTCCACCACCCGTTCTGTGAAGAAATTCTTTCTCATGTTTCCTCTGAATTGTCCTCCTCCAACTTCATCCCATGCCTCTAGTCCTGGAACATCTTTTTGCTTAAAAATAGTGTTTTCCTGCACCCTGTTCCTCCTGTAAGATACTTGTATGTCTCTCATCATATCCCCTCTCCTCCTCTCCTCCAGGGAGTACATGTTCAGTTCCTTCAACCTGTCTTCATAGGACTTGTGATGCAATCCATGCACCATCTTTGTTGCCCTCCTCTGAACCTTCTCTACCCTGTCTATGTCCTTACGTAGGTATGGTCTCCAGAACTGTACACTGTATTCCAGGTGGGGCCTCACTAGTGTCTTGTATAGCGGAATTATGACCTCCCTTTTCCTGCTGGTGATGCCCCTGCTATACATCCCAGCATCCTATTTGCTTTATCTGCTGCCTTGTCACACTGTTTCCACCTTGAGTTCATCAGGATGATAACCCCAAGATCCCTTTCCTGCTTGGTGCATGCTATATCCTCACCCCCAACTGATATATCGCGTCCAGGTTTTTGTGCCCCATATGCATTATCTTGCACTTCTTTGCATTGAATTTCAACTGCCAAACCCCTGACCATTCTTCAAGTTTCTGCAGGTCCCTTCTCATTCTGTCTACACCCTCTGGTGTGTCTACTCTGTTACAGAGCTTTGTGTCATCAGTGAACAGTGAAATTCTGCCTTCTAGGTCCTGCGCCATGTCACTGATGAAGATGTTGAATAGGACTGGTCCCAGCACTGATCCCTGTGGTACCCCACTGGTCACTCTTCCCTCTGTGGAGTGACAGCCATTTACCACCACCCTCTGTGTCCTGCCACCCAGCCAGTTACCTACCCACCACACTACTGTCCTACCCACACCCATATTCCCCAGTTTGTGTAATAGTCTTCTATGTGGCACAGTGTCAAAGGCCTTGCTGAAGTCCAGATAGGCCATGTCCACTGCCCTCCCCTGATCCACCTCCCTAATCACCCAGTCAAAAAATTCAGTGAGGTTGGTCTGACATGACCTCCCCCTGGTGAAGCCATGCTGCCTTGGGTCCTGTAGTCCATTGACAACCAGATGTTCCACCAATCTCTCCTTCAGTAGTGCTTCCATGATCTTCCCCACTACCAAGGTGAGGCTGACTGGTCTGTAGTTCCCTGCTTCCTCTTTGTTCCCACTTTTGTATAAGGGGACTACATCTGCTGTCCTCCAGTCTTTGGGTACCTCCCCTGTTTCCAGTGATCAGCTAAACAGGATAGCCAGAGGTTCAGCCACCACCTCTCTTAGTTCTTTAAGGATCCTGGGGTGCACCCCATCTGGCCCCATTGCTTTATCAACTCTTATTGCTTCCAGTTCCTTCAGGACCCTTTCTCGTGTAAAGGGACTTGTGTCCATTTCTGCACCATTCTCACCCCTTGTACTCCCTTCAGACCCATTACCCTCCTCTTCCTCAGTAAAGACTGAGCAGAAATACCTGTTCAGTATGTCAGCTTTACTGTTGTCATCCTCCACTGGCTCCCATCCTCCCCTTCAGTCTCACTATCCCTCCCTTTGTCTTTCTTTTTCACTTATGTACCTGTAAAGGTTTTGTCCCTCTACCCACTGATTTTGCAATATGTTCTTCTGTCTGAGCTTTGGCTCCCTTACTGACATCCCTGCCTCCCTTTGCTTCTCCTGGTACTTCTCCTATCCCCTTCTGCCTGTGTCTTTTTGTATTGCCTGAATGCAATCTTTTTGGCTTTCACTTTCTTTGCTACCTCTTTGGAAAACCATAATGGTCTCCTCTTCCTTTTCCTCTTGCTAACCTGCTTAATACATAATTCTGTTGTTCTTGTAATCCCCATTTTAAATACTGCCCACTGTTCCTCAACCCCTGATTCCTGTCCCATTCCCCTTAATGCCTCTTTCAAGTATCTCCCCATTTTCCCAAAGTCTGTCCCCCTAAAATCCAGGATACGTGTTTTTGTGTGGTTTGGTTCTGCTCTTTCTGTGATTTCAAACCACAATGACTGGTGGTCACTGTTTCCCAGGTGCTCCCCCACTGTTACCCCCATCACACTGTCCCTGTTTGTGAGCACAAGGTCCAGTATTGCCTTCTGCCGAGTTGGTTCCATGACCAGTTGCTTGAGGAAGGCACCCTGAAGGGAGTCCAGGATAAATCTGCTCCTAGTTGATGCTGCTGCTGGGATGCTCCAGTCCACGTCTGGAATATTGAAGTCTCCAACCAGTACTACCTCACCCTTGTCTGCCATCCTTTGGATGGCTAGCATCAGCTCCCTATCTGTTTCTTCCTCCTGGGCTGGTGGTCTATAGACCACACCTGTGCGGATGGCTGTCCCCATTTTCCTTTCCAGCTTAACCCACAGTATCTCTCCCCCATTTTGTTCCTCCTGGATCTCTGTGGCCCTTATGTCATTTTTCACATACAATACCACTCCTCCTCCCTTCCTGCCTGCTCTGTCTCTTCTGAATATGTTGTAACCAGGTATGGCCATCTCCCAGTCATGGTTATCATTACACCAGGTTTCAGTGATGGCCACAATGTCTAGATCTGACTGCACCATGACAGCCTCCAGATCTTCCATCTTGTTGCTAAGGCTCCTGGCATTTGCACACATGGCTTTCCATGATTTGACCTCCTTAGACTGTCTCACTGTTCTACTCCAGCCCCTTCCTTGGTTGTCATTTATCCCTGGTTCTCCTTGCTGTCTGCCCGTCTGCTGAATTTTGCCCCTTTTCTGCTTATCCACCTCTTGGGCACTAATCTCCATCTTTTGCACACTGCTTTGCAGAGATAGCCACTCCTCTGGTTCACTGGTTCCACTGCTAGCTGTGGTGTAGGATGAGAGATCAAGAAAACACATGATGGCAAATAAAGGGAAAATAAAAAGGAAAGATTAGGAAGAACTACACTGTGATTCTAGGAACAATGGTGGATATTTGGATTAGACTTCCAGAGCAGGGGGCATCAGTTGATACCATAACTAACTTTAAACATGGACTTCAAATGTACTTTGAAGAAAATGGATATCAGAGTGTTGCCACCTAGCTGATGGGGATAAAACTTGATAGACCAATGGTCTCCTTTCTTTTCTAAAAATCATATGCTCATGTGTTTGTATATGGTAATACGCAAGTAAGTTGAAGAAGGAGGAGGTTTGGAGCACTGACTAAGTGGCAGTCCACAAAGGTAACATTATGCTTAGCTAAGTGGAAAGACCCAGCACCAAAGAAGACATGAAATACCTGCAAATGGTAGAGTAAAAAAAATTTAACAGGCCAGCACATCTCACAGTATTCACAGGCCAGGTTCAGTAATGGGCCCAAGATGTAGGTGGGCAGGCAGGGTAAAATGCAAAATTGGTAACCAGGAAAGGGACACTGAGTCAAGACTTATTTCTATGTTTGACCCAGGAGAAGGGAAATAGGGAGACAAAATATGCGGTTTTGGCAAAAATATGCAAAGTGTACAAGGTAGAAAAGCAAGTTGCAGTAAAAATACTAAATTAAACAAACAATACAATACAGTAAACTGTGTACAGGCTAGTATACTGGAACTCAAATACTGGTTCCAGAGCACTAAGGCTAAGTACATGAGAGTAGTATGGCAAAATTAACTATGTTCATGGCAGCAGCAGGAGGGAGCTGGAAGAGGCTTGACCTGGCACATGAGGGAAAGAAGTGAAGGGGAAAGGCAGAGAGTAGAAGGGAGATTATTCCAGATGCGGGGAAGATGTGAGGAAAAAGCAGATTTCCCAGAAGCAGAGTTAGAGTGTGGAAAGGAGAAAGAACAAGAGTCACAAAAGCAAATGTAATAATATGAACAGGAATAGGGGAGAGGAGACAGGAAATATAGGAGGTCGGCGAGTCAAACCAATACTTAAAAACTAAGGTTGCACAGTGTGTGAGGCAACAGGAGAGAAGGAGAGGGATAGAAAGGGAAGTGTAAAGGGTGCAGTGATGAGTCTGAAGAGGAGAATTAGAGCAAAATGACAGAGCGTAGTAAAGAGGGTGTCCAGTCTGCCATAAACCACAACCACGTACTCATATACTGGGACCACCATTTTAGTGATCACCTCACTGTGGACCTAGGATGATAAGGAATCTTTGTGGTTGCGCAAAACACCAAGTTTGGGGTGGAGCTAGCTGTGGATGGCATCGACATGGAGAGAGAAGCGAAACCATCTATCC
Organism: Neoceratodus forsteri; assembly: GCA_016271365.2. Taxonomy (NCBI): domain Eukaryota; kingdom Metazoa; phylum Chordata; order Ceratodontiformes; family Ceratodontidae; genus Neoceratodus; species Neoceratodus forsteri. Next base: position 609,587,663 of record CM028133.1, read on the forward strand.
AGTCAGTCATGGAGATATTTGAAACAGAGGACAATCTCAATGGGAATTCCATTCAGCATTGAGAAAACAGGATGGCAGGGAGCCTGGCAAGTTTTTGGCTAGGGCCAATTTTCATAGACAGTTTTCTTTGTGTTAATCCTGAGTTGGTTAGCATGGAACCAGCACTGGACACTGTTAAACTCACATTATAATGATGATTCCAAGATTAAAACTGAGGTGCCCAATGCAAAGAGTGCAGAGTTATCCACATACCTGTAAATATGGGGATCCATATGTTTTCCCAACAAACGTTTGCCCGACACTTAATTGCCCATCAACTGACCAAATACCGCAACATACCACCAGAAATTTGCCCACAGTGTAACTGCCCGACATCACTACCAACATGCCCTGAATGTAACTGCCTGACACTGTGACAGTGAGATATGCCGCAAAATAAACTAACTTACTTAGTTATTGAACTTACTGACACATGTCATGTTGAAATATCAAACAGCAAACAGCTTTCTTACCTAAGCTACAGCATGTTGATCAGCTGTTTCAGTTAATGACTGCTAGTCCACCAAATTGTCCCATCCTTGTTTTGTGTTTTGCTTGACAACTTACCATGTGACCAGTGGTAAGTAATGTTAATTGGGCTGATACCTGTTAAAAATAGACTCTCATCCAGATAGTCTGTTTGACTTTTAAAATGGGCACTGCTGTTCCTGAGGTTTGTGAGGTGGTACCCTCTCAGTGCAGTAAAGATAAGCTTTGCATTGCTGGTTGCTGGGTACTTTTATGTTAAAGAGTACAGTAGGGGAGACCTGTATTACTGGTGGTGCCAGGATAGAAAGTTGCCCACTTGTCACGGTCGAGCTTCAACGGTTCTAGCTGGAGGGCAGCACCACTCGTGAAGCACCACAGCTCATACTCACTCCCCAGATGCCAGCGACAGCCCTTTTGCAACAGCAGTTGCCTCATTAAAGGCAAGATTGGTCAGCACACGTGACACTCCTGCTCAACTCATTCAAACTGAGTTGTCTAAGGTTGCAGCTGAGGTACAGCACAGCATGCCAATCCGTCAGTCACTTCAGCAAATTGTCAAACATGCTTGGAGGGAAAAAATGCCATCAGAGTCACATACTCTTGAAGAAATAATCATCCCTCTTAACTAAAAACAGTGAATGGGCAACCATTTCTCCTCTGTGAATCTACCTGTGGAGCTGATAAAATTCTACTCTTTAGTACAAATAAGCACCTAGAGAAATTGAGTACAGCAGAGTACTGGCTGATGAATGGCACTTTTCAAACTGTGCCGTCACTGTTTTGCCAGTTATACTCAATCCACACTCCTGTTGGCAATGTTGACACCCGCAGGACTGCATCCCTTGTGTTTACATTAATGTCATCAAAGTCTCAAGACAGCTACCTGCGCCTTTTCCTAGATCTTCAGGATGTAGCAGACAAGAATGATTGCAGCCTTGCACCAAAATTCATCATAACTGACTTTAAGCAGACTGTAATAAATGCATCCAAGGAGGAGTTCCCCACTGTCAAAAATAAGGGCTGCTTATTCCATCTTGGCAAGATTTTCAGGCGGAAAATCCAGAGTTGTGGGTTGGCCACCACCTACAGAATGGATCCTGAATTTAGCCTTACCATACACCAATTAATGGCCATGGCATTTCTTCCACCAGACAAGATACCAGAAGTCTATTCTGAAATCAAGCCAGAAATACCAGCTTGTAGCCTGGGGGTACAGGAGTGGTTTGAGGAAAACTACATTCTGGGACGAATTCATAGTTGGATGCACAATAACACCATGGTTCATACTAGCCCACTGTACCCCCCCCCAGTTCTAGTCAGTCTATGATCAGATCATGAACGGAATGCCTCGCACACAAAACAATGTGGAGGTGTTGCATTGCCATCTAGGAACACTGATCATTGGGTCACATGTCAGAATAATCTGTTTGGTTGAAGAACTCAGGAATGAACAAATGGTCACTGATATGACTATCAAAAAAATAAGCAGAGGCTTGCCAAAATCTCCTCTGAAGAAAAAATACACTAAACATGAGGAACAGATTTTAAATATTGTGAATGATAGGGTGCAAAGGTCAGGAAAAGACTTTGTGTGTGGCAAAGCCCACAATATGGTTTTGTAAAAAGAGCTCCCTTCAAATGGATTTTAAATATGTTTGCCATTCGCTTTTTTTAAATACAACCAGTGACAACCTAATAAAGACTGAGAACTGTAAGTTCAGCATATAGGACACAGAACTATGGATTTTAAAAGTTTTCTGCATCCCTGCATTCCTGCATCCTCACATCCGTCCTACATCATGGCGAAGATGCATTGATCTTAATTGTTTTTTTTGTTTTGCACCATGTTACGCATTGAAATAGGCACACCTGGGCAAGCTATAAAACTGTTACGCAGCTACTGATGTATTTTATGTGTAATGTATTTTTGCTTGAGTGTATATTTGCTCCGAGTGTTCGTTGTTCTGCTTTGTTCTGCTTTTCCTGTGTTATGATATTATGCTGCTATTAAACAGCTTTTTTCCTCAAATGTGCTGTGGTTTCAAGTGATATGCCATTATACTGCTATCAAACCACTTTTGTTTGGTGCTACATATGGTGCTGTGATGGGATAATGTGTATCAGTGAGATAACCTAGACAGGAAACAACATTTTGGTTAATCAGTGATGGGCAGATAGCTGTCAGGGAAACACGAGTTGGGCAATCGTACTAGACCCTGAATATGTGAGTGCACACAGGTGGATGGGCGGTCATTTGCAAAATGGAGGATAAGATGACACCATGATGGAGCCCTGTGAGACTCCTGACTGGAAGGGGAGGATAGCAGACAAGGCATCGCCAACCTGCACCAACTGGAGATGGCTTCAGAGGCAATATCGGAACCAGTCAACTGCTGGAGCAGAAAGACCTACAGATCTCAATTTTTCAGAAGGAGAGAGGGAGCTACTGAATCAGGGGCCTTAGCAAAGTCAATGAATATAGCAGCAGTGATGTGTCCCCAGTCTATCCCAGGGAGGATGGAGTCTGTAACATACAGTAGGGAGAAAACAGTATAGTGCTTCTTTTGGAAACCAGACTGGAAAGGAGAGAGCAAGTTAAAGGGGAGTCAGAGAACTGGGAATAAACTATTTTTTCTTGTAACTTAGCAAGAGTAGGGAGACAGGAGATAGGACATTTGTTACCTGGGGACAGAGGGTCCCCACTCTTGTGAAGGAGGAGTACCTTGGCAAATTTCCAGGAATGAGGGACAGTGCAGAAGAAGAAGGAGTGATTAAGTGGATACATAAGTGGTACAACGATAGCAGGGGCAGACAGGTAGAGTAGTTTCAGGCCAATCACATCAGGACTAGATCCCTTGGAGAGTTTAAAAGAGGAAAGAGCCATAATGGTATCCAGTGGAGTAACAGAAGAGGAGTAAGAACAACCAGAAGAGGCATCAGAGGGGGAGGATTGAGGTCGGAGGGAGAAGCCAGCAGTTGTGACTGAGAAGGAAGGGCACAGATGGTAAAGAAATGATTAAAGTGAGTGGCAACCAGGGAGGGAGTAAAGATAGGCAAACCATTCTCGAGCAGAACAAGAGAAGAACACTGAGGAAGAGATCAAAAAGAGAGTGAATAACCATCCAAAATTTAGCAGGTGATTTAAGGATATTCTGGAAGTTGGAGTCAAAATAGTTTGATTTGGCTGCCCTTATGGTCTTTGCCCAATAATTCCTGAGCCTTATGTAGCTGAAGAGGTCAGATAGGGAGTATGACAATTTGAAATGGTCCCAGGCATTATCATGAGCTCTACAAATGATCAATGAGATTCACTGTTTGTTTGTTGTTTGTTGAATTTTGTTGACCCAGTAAGCCCTCTGGGCCTAGAATAGAAGTCCTTTTTTCAGGGGTGACCGGGGGTACTGAAATTGAACCAGATTAAGCTGTTGGTGGTATTTTTAGTGAATGAGGGAAATTTGTCCAGGACACCGGGGAAATTCGCCTACTCTCCAGCAGGGGGAACCCATGTCCCGCAGTATGACAAGTCAGTCTGCAGGAGAAAATGGAGGAAGAAGCAGCATTTGAGGGAGATGTTCAGCTGGATGACTTTTTGACAAGCCTGGAAAAAAACAGAATTGGCAATGGTGCAACAAGAGTTTGTTGTGGCAAGTGAAATTAACACTATAGAAGTTACAGAGCAACAAGAGGAAAGCATACAGGGTGATTATATGGAAACAGAATCTCAACAACAAGAGAAAGAACAGGTAACCCTGGATGGGTTTGTTCAGCAGCAGCAACAAGGTACTGTGAATGATTGTGATATTGCAAACTGCACCTTAAGTGAAGAAACAAAACCTATCGCAAAGCTTAGACATTTACTGAATATAGAAAAAAAAACTCAGAAATGCCTATATTTATAGACAATGATGATACAATAGATGTGAGCAATAACAAAGCCAATTCTGAATGTCAAGGGAATGCGCAGATGGAAGCGGCTGGCAGTGTGATCAGTACAGCTACTGAGTGCCTAGAGACAAGCGATTCCCCTTTGAAAAAGCCTCCAGTTGCAGCTATAAGGCATTGACTAGTCTTACATGTGCAAACTAAGTCAGTAGAGACTGTAAATAAAAAAAATGTTTTACCAGAACCTAAGGTGGAAGAGATATTACCTAACAGTGAAGGCTGCATGCAGCCAAAGCAAATTGTGGTAGAAAGAAAAGAGCCTGTGTCAAAAGAAGTGTTGGGGTCTGATAGTATGAATGATGACACAGCAACATCAAAGACGGTGCAGAATGTGGAAGTAATACACACTACAGTGGTTGTGCCACAAAGAAAGGAAAGTAGTAAAACTGTACCCGATAAAGACATAACAGATAAAAACACTGTGGCAAACACAAGAAAGTAATAACAACATTGTTTTTTTTTTACAAAGAATGCACCTGATAAAATTAAACTAAAAACACTACAGGAATCGTCAAATGGGACAAGTACCTCAGCTCAACATAAAAACCCACACACCATTGCTCTAACACTAAAAACAGCAGGATGGAAGCAACTAAAAACTGGAAATTGGGTGCCAGATCCTCAGCACAGCCCAATCCCCAGGTCACCTAGAGACAATAATTTGGAGAAGAAATGGGGAAAGATGTCACACAAATGTTATTACTGATTCAGACTTAGACCTACATGCTGAAGATGTACAACATTCTCAGTCAGCTTCAGAGAATCTATGGAAAATGTCAATAATATCAAGCAGTAACTCAGGGGATGAAGGATCAAGTAATACAAGGCCTACCTGGGGTGATCAAATGGATATGGAAGAAACTCCCAGGAAAAATTCTTATAATGAAAGAACTAAAATAAACTGGGAACTTTAGGAAAATATATTTTTTCAAATCAGTCACTACCAGTACAATGCTGTAATGCTGTTAGAATACAATATGTGGGGGGTTTAGAATTACATCCTGACAGAATCTATGTAGGAAGGAAGTTAATCAAGGAATCTTTGCCTTTTTTCTCAAAAGAAATATGCAAACTTATCCATATTTCAGGTGATACTTTATTTGATGTGAGTTTCAAAATGCCACAGAGCTTAGACAGATTTTGGATACAATATGAAAAAAAAAGGTTTTCAGAATATTGGTTTACATTTCAGGCAATCCCTTTGACCAAAAATGTGAAAAATGTAACCATATTATTTTGAAATGAAACTATTGTGGTACATGATATAACACACTGGCTCCCAAAGAAATGTGAAGTCATAGGGTTCCCACAGTCCATATTTGATGATGAACACATATGGACGGGTGATTGGAGGTATACAGTGAGGCTGACAAACACTGATAAAGGCCCAATTCACCTGCCAAACAGTTTGCATCTGGGAAGAGAAAGGGGACATTGCTTTTATGCTGGCCAACCTAGAACTTGTTTTAAATATGGCTCTTTTTCACACCTTAGCTAAATCTGTGATCGTGTGAAATGTTATTTATGTTTGGCAATAGGACACCCCAGTTCAGAATGTAAGGAGGAGGTAAAATGTAATCTACGTGAAGAGACCGATCACACCTACCAAGCATACCCCTAGGCTACACACAACAGGTATGACAGACCTGACCAAGATAACATTCTGTCTGAAGCCCAGAAAAAAAGGCATGACTGCACAGAAAAATAAAGATCCACAGACTCAGATGGAAAAACCAAAAGAGTCAGCTCACACTAACACATAGAATAGCCAGATCCCAGAATATCAGAACACAATGGAGACAGATAACCTAGAAAATAGTAGTGATCAAAGTATTGGAAACAACGTATTACAAATGGCTGAAAAAAAACAAGAAAAGACAAAGCAAGACACTAACACTATTAGAAAAAAAAAATAGAGGAACAAGTAATTATGATCCCACCAGAAGGAGTTACAAAGAAGAGGACAATGAAGCAAAGACGGCCAAAATCAAAAATTGCTAAAGCTTCCTCCCCTCATCAGAATATAGCTTTAAGCAATAAATACGAAATTCTTTCAGTTGATACACAAGAATCAGAGCAAGGAGGGGAGTCAGAGACATCATCGCAACCAGTTTTGACGTCAGACTCAGAGGGTGATGAAGAGGGTAAAGCAAAGCATACCTTAAGAAGCAGAAGAGAGGGGACTAGAACCAGAAGTAGTGCAATGTAAGGAGAGCCAGGGTAAACTCCTTCATGGTAAATAACCTCATTTTTAAGGTCATATCCTCAAATGCTAATAGTTTTAAAAATGGTAGATGGAGGGATGTAGCCTTTTCTTTACTAGAGGATAGTGGATGTGATATATGTTTAATACAGGACACGAGACTTAACTCAAACATATTAACTCAACAAGCTCAGAAATTATGGTGTTGGGGTCCCCTCCTATTTTTCTTTTGGGACAGAAACATGTGATGGCTTATGCATTTTATTTAAAGTTCAGAACATTAGAATTATTAAAGTAGTGGACATAGTACCGGGGAGAGCCCTACTATTAGATTTTGTCTATGACAATACAACCTGGCGTATCATTAATTTATATGCTCCAACAACAAAGAAATGTAGAGTAGACATATTTAATGTAATGAAGCTATATTTATTTACAACAAAGCATATTATATGGGGAGGAGATTTTAATTGTGTAGTAGCCCGAAGTGACCAAGGAGCAAGCATAAGTAAAGAGTTTTGTGATAACTAATTGTTTAAAGACAATCATTCAGACAGTTGGGCTACAGGATTCATACAGAACAATACATAAAGAAGGGGGTTGCATTTTCTTTAAAGGAAAACAGTCCACAATAATTGATTTTCTTTTTTAATCTAAATATGCGAAGACACAGGACACATATACCAGGCCATGTGAAATATCTGACCATATATTTTTATATGCTGTTTCTGGATTGCAAGAAAGGGTTCCATATGGTATGGGATACTGGAAACCGAATGTGAAATTATTATAAGAGGAAAAAATTAGTAATAAAATAAAAATATTATTACAAGCCCATATGTCCTTGGCTGGGCTAGAAGATGATTTAAGTTTCTGGTGGGTGGAAACAAAAAGAGAATTAAAAAAACTCGGAACATATTTGGCAAAGAAAATCAGCATGCAACAATATATGAAATATCTTACCCTATGGAATCAATTAACAAAATTGTATATGGCCATAAACACCCAAAATATTCAATTGACGTCACAAGTTCAAAATATCAAAAAAGAAATAGAAAGTATACAGTATTCCAGAGCAATATCCAGGTTAGTTGAACATAGAATTTGTACCACAGGGAAACTAGGGTTAGGAGATGCCTTTAAGAGCTGTTGCACAAGAGTTCAAGATAGATTATTGTCATCAGTTAAAAATGAATATGGGAGGGAAATTTTTACAAACCAGGATATTCTAAAAGAAGTCTATAAATATCTACTAAAAATGTATGAATATCCTCAGTTAGAAGAACTTAGTATTAACAAACATATGGAACAGATCCCCAAAAATATAGTTCCTTTTGAAGTACTACAAAGCTTAACACATCCCATAAATAAAACTGAAGTTGAACAAGCTATAAAAAGCCTAAAAACAGATACAGGCCCAGGTATAGATGAATTCCTGGCAGAATTTTATAAAAGGTTTCAGGAATCACTTACTGAGGTTCTAGTTGAAGTTTTTAATTAGATTCTATTGCATAATAAAATAGACTATCAGATGAACATAGCAGTTCAAATATTTATTCATAAAAAAAATGACCATTCAGACTTAAAAAACTGGAGACCTTTGAGTCTTTTAAATATGGATTTTTAAAATACTGATGTGAATCTTAGCAGTTAGATTAGCAACAATAGCACCATATCTCATAACTGTATCACAAACCTGTTCAGTAGTTGGATGGTCAATAAGTGATAACTTATTACATATAAGAGAACTGGTGGAACAAGGGAGAGAGGATGACCTACATGGCTATATTCTGTCATTAGACCGAGAAAAGGCATTTGATAGAATATTACATGTTTTTATGGACCAAGTGTTATGGTCTTATGGGATCCTGGAAACATTTTGTGAATGGATTCAAACACTGTATAAAGAAGCCAAAACAGTACTGTTAATAATTTTTTTTTAGGTTCATATGTTTCTATTAACTGGGGGGTCAGACAAGGGTGCCCTATGAGCCCACTACTGTATGTGTTCTGCATAGATCCTTTATTAAAAATGATAAAGGCGAATGAAAAGATTAAAGGTATAAGACTAAAGGATGGATCTTTAGTAGTGAAAACATCAGCATATGCAGATGATATATATATATATATATATATTTCTAGCAGATAAGCAGGATGGTGAAGAAACTATAAAAACAATAGATACATTTTCTAAAATTACAGGAACTAGTATAAATAAAGAAAAAAGTGTGCTATACTTGTTAAGTCCATCCACAGAAAAAGTGATTGCCATACATAATATTCATGGGAAGAAGAAACCTATAAAAATCTTGGGTATTTATTTTGGCAGAGGAGATAATGGAGTACTCAATTGGGCAGATAAAATAGAACAAGCCAAATATAAAGTCCAGATATGGAAATCATGGCAACAGACAAAAAAGGAAAAAGTCATGGTAGGTAAAACATTTTTAATCCATAGCTTTACTTATGTTAGTATGGTGTACCCTATACCAACCACATTAGATGTGACAATTTTAAGTTTAGACTTTCAACTCATCTGGGGAAGCAGGCTGAACCCTATCAAAATAAGTATTTTATACCTTCCAGTGCAGCAAGGAGGGTTAAATCTATTAAATCCCATTGTAGTTTTCTATAGTATTTTCTTTTTTCACAATTTACGAGACCCCACAAGACCAAATGCAGCCATATGGACACTTTTTGCAGCTCGATGGTTAGTACCTTTATTTACCAAATGGTGATGCCAAAATAGATTAAATCAATGTATGAAAGGGGGCCCAGAATATGTCAAACCAATGATTAGTAAACTAAAACAATGGAAAGTCACAGTGGACACTATTGATCAAAAAACAAGGAAACAAACATATAATATGATACAGTCCTTGAATTTTCATGAAGTCCCTGTCTTATGAAAAATTATTACAATTACTACAGGATAAGCTAATTCCTAACAGAATGTGGGCTGTAGTATTGTTAAGTTGTTATGGATGTTGAAACATTAAGGGCAGTGCAAAACTCAAACTTCAAACAGAGAGATGCTATCCTAGACAATCATGTATAATAGAGTCAATGGAGCATTTTTTATGTTATGTCCTTATGTATAGGAATTCTGGAATCTATTGGCAAAAAATTGGGAAATAAATTATGAGCACAACTTACCTATGATGAAATAATAGGTGGCTTTATACTTAATGCATTACTTTGATTGAGATGTGGTAAGAGTAATCCTAACATATATAAAGTTCATATTATGGCAAACCAGATGTAAATTCATGATGCAACAGGAATATAGATCCCCAAAACAATTAGTACAAACTGAAGAATCAGAGTTAAAGCAACACAGTGAGTCAAAAAGAAAATTTTTGTTACAAGATGTATAGGTCAAAAGATGGAGAACAGTACCTTTCCTAAAAGACAAAATTGGATGAAAAATGTACAATTATTTACTGTATTTTATATAATTTTATGGCATTTTTTTTTCTTGTTATTATAAGTGTGCACGATAATGAATTCTCTAGTTTGGAATGTTACATCATACTATAATAAAACATTTTTTTTTTTGAATGTGTGAAAATTGTGAATGTTATATTATGTTGAGCACCTTTAATAAAACTTTCCCCTACTCTTTTCAATAAGTGCCATGGGATCTTTAACATCCACCTGAACTACCACCAATCCAGGCAGATGGGACCTCGGTTTAATGTCTCATCTGAAAGATGGCACCTCAGAGGTGCAGCACCCATCTCATGTTGCACTACAGTGTCAGTACTGGGATATTAACCCAAGTGCCAGATGTGGGAACTGAACCCACAGCACTCTGATCTCCCAGCCTCAGAGGTGAGTGTGCTACCTACTGAGCCACTGACACTGACACTGTAATCCAAGAGTGGAGAGAACCATTTACACAGGACTTTCTTAGTGGGGCATGCTTGTCCCACACTTGAAGAAATGCTGAATACAAGAGGGAAAAGCCCATATCAATATCAGCAGCCATTAGGATAGGTGAGAAATCAATAGCTTCAAGGTCTCATAGCAGCATGTTAAAGTTTAATGAGTGAAGAGACCTGGCCCATACGACTTTAGGGGGAGCAGCAAGAAGACATGTTTTCCTGACATAGTGTGTATACAACAGTTGCTAAAGGCATCAGGTAAAATACGTGCAGCAACTATGCAGTAAGAGTGGGAGGAAAGGAGCCAGTACAGCAAAGAGTGGTTAGATGAGTGAGGATTTAGTTGAGTGGGCCCAGTAATAAGCTGCAAGAGGATTAGGGATCCAGTCTTTTGAGTAGTAGGCTTGATGGTTAGAGAAAGCTAATTAGTATTGAAGTTCCCTAGAAGAATAGGTTTGCCTAAAGAGGAATGGGAGGCCAGAAAAGAAATAGTGCCAATCAGTACAGAGGGAGAAATCTTGAGGAAGGAATAAATAGTCCCAATAAAGATGGGCAGAGAGGAGAGAAAAGTGAGCTTAAGCAGAAGCAGTTCATGAGAGGAGAGAACAGAGCTACAGAGAGAGAGCAAATGAGACCATGATGGACACAGAGGGAAACACCACCACCACCGTGTTTGCCATGGTCCTGATGGATGGAAGAGGTTATAGCTAGAAGTAGCTAGGTTAGAGTCTGGAATTATGGATGAGAGCCAAGATTCAGATATACAAGAAATGTCAGGTGAGTCCTCGGCAATCCACACTTTCAGGAGGCCAATTTTATGTAACAAGCTGCAAACATTAAGGTCAAAAATATTTATGCCTTTAATAATAGAAGAAGGAGGAGGAGACAGGGGATGCAGGGCCAGGAGGCACGATATCCCCAGCCAGCAGGAGAGGGAGGGTAAGAAGCAGAAGGGTAGAGTGGGATTTACATCTCTGTTGAGGCAGATGGACAGAATTGGAGGGAGGACAGAGGGAGAAAAGGACCCTGTAGAGGTATTCAGGGTTAAAGTAAAGAGACAAGTGGAGTCAGGGTGTATGGGATGGTAACGGGGGAGTTTGGGAGAGGTAAGTGTAGGGGACAGGAGGGTGGGGAGGTGAGGAAGAGAATAAGGAGGAGGAAGCAAAGAATTAGTTCCATGGCAAGTAAGAGAATGGAGCACATTACTAGAAAAAAAAATTGGCAAACAGCAAAGTGTAAACAATGAAACTGGAGAAAGTTGGGTAAGCAAGTAGGACTGCAACACACAGACTAATTTTTTTTAACTCTTTTTCCCTCCGATTGCTGGGCTGCGAGACCTCCCTCAGGTGTCCACCCTCGGCTTGGCTCCCTACCACCCTGCCTGAGGTCCCCTCAAATGAGGAAATTGGGTGCTAAGTCCCCCCCCACTCCATAGAGCTGTCAGTCGACCTCCTGGCTCTGTGCCCCCAGGGTAGGTCCACCTACTCCTTCTGGCACTCATTCTATAATCCAGACAGCCGAGGCTTAGGAGTGGACAGAGACCGGGGAAAGCTGGTCAGGTTGGGTCCAGAGGTGTGTGTGTGTGTGTGTGTGGGCCAGCCCCTCATGGCACCATCGTCCTCCTGTAGTCCAGGGTTTTTCCTTTTTCAGTCCCTCCTCTAAGGTGCAGATGTGCAATGACATCAATACTCAGACGTCCGTCGACACCTTCCCCAATGTACGTCCCCAGCTGATTAGTGATGCCAGTCTCCACTGGGAGCCGCTACATGGTGGGGAAGTCCCAACCTCCCTCTCAGGAGAGGAGAGCAGTCCTCTGGATGTTTGAGCCTCTTCTCCCCTGCCAAGCTCCGATGATCCAAGTCTGCTCCTGAACCGGGGTCACCGGCGTGGCACAAGGTGTGGCATCCAGCACCTCAACCCGAGTTCCTTCATGACCTAAAACATGTCAACTGGTTTCCACTGTTTACGACTGATGACATCAATCTGGCCACTGAATATTTCAATATGACTTTACTTGCATTACAGCGCAAACACATTCCATACTCTATGAGCAGGGTCTGAGGGAGAGTGACCAAGTGACTGACATGCCCGCTCCTGCAGCTGCTCAAGCAGTGTGACAAGCTCTGGTCAAAATGGAAGTCCTCCTCCAATAGTCTGACTTTGATGAGTATGTGCCTTGTGTAACACCTGCAAGAAGGAAATTTGGGCAGCCAAGAGCTGCTGCTACTGTGGACTCCTACGTTCCTCTGCCTCTGACCCCAGGTGGTATTGGTACCAGAATAACAGGATCCTGGGGAACACCAAGCCACTTACTCCTAAGAACATGTTAATAAATGACTACATTTGCAACAATGCCAGGACTATTGCAAATGCCTTCAACTCAGTCTTCACTGAAGTTCCCAATATCCCCCCTCCTGTAGCTTGTGTCACCCTGCCCTCTCTCACAGCTCTACCCGATGCTCCTCCAGCATTGGTTCTTTCCCCTATCTCGTGCCTGGATGTTCTTAAGTTACTTCAGTCAATTCCCATGCACGGTAATGCTAGGCTGGATGGTACTGAGCCCTGGATCCTTAGGCTTGGCTCCCCACTGCTTGCCACCCCCATTACTTGGCATTTTAACTTGTCCATCTGCACCTCCACAGTGCCACTGACCTGGAAATCTGCCAGGATTATTCCGGTCTTTAAGAAAGGGAACCCTAAAATTCTTTTCGATTATCACCCCACTGCTTTACTACCTACCCTCAGCAAGACTTTGGAGAAACTTATCCACCAACAGATCTCTGCCCATTTACAAAATTTTAACCTGCAGTCCCAGATTCAACATGGCTTCAGGGTGGGGCACAGCACCACTACGGTCCTTACTCTACTAACCAGCAGTAAAGTCCAACATGGATAAAGGCCTGCTTACCGGTGCCATATTCATTGACCTTACCAAGGCTTTGACTTGATAAGCCACCCCTGATAGTTCATAAATTGCATTCTCTTGGTGCTGACAGTTTCACAATATCCTGGATCAGCAGCTATCTCTCTGGCCGATCCCAATCTGTCTCCTTCAACAGGATCCTCTCTTCTTCAGCTCCTATCTCCTGTGGTGTCCCACAAGGATCCATTCTGGGATCCTTGTTATTCTCCATTTTTGTAAATGATAGTCCCACTTCGTTTACCCATTGTCGCTACATCATGTATGCTGATGACCTAGTGCTCTATGCATGCTCTCGTTCAGTCGCTGACCTGAATACTCACCTGTTACTGGCATTCCAACAGATTCAATCCTAACTCTCCTTGAACTCCCTAGTCCTCAATCTACCAAAGACCCATGCCATGCTCTTCAGGTCCGCCAGAAAAGTTCATGCTGAGACTCCTAAGCTTCACGTTCTGTGTCATGGCTGGTCTGCAGTCACTACAACTGACTCTTTCAAATACCTTGGAGTGACATTGGACCCTGCACTTGACTTCACTTCCCACATTAATGAGGTATGCAGGTCAGTTAACATCAGGATAGGTGCTGCCTACCATGTGTTCCACTCCCTCACCCCTGCTGCCAGGATCTCTGTGGCTAGAGGTGTCTTGTTCCCAAGGCTACGGTATGCCATCCCTACTTTTTCCCAAGCCAACACTTCTATTCTTCATAAATGGGACTCCACTTACAACAATATCTGCAGATTTGCCCTATCGGCCACTCGTCTTATGCACCATTGCCTCCTGTACTCCTCCTTATACTGGCTATCCCCCCAAAAAAAACTGCAGTCCTACTCTCTGGGCTGTTTCACTGTCTCCATGACTAGGAACCCTTGCTCTGGCAGGCTTGGGGTGATGCTCACCCCTGTGCCTCCCACCCGCCCGCTTAGGTCCTCTAACTCCTTACAACTCTCCATTCCACTCTGTTCAACTAGAATGGGGGAGCAAGCTTTCTCTGATTTTGCCCCTTAATTCTGGAACTCTCTGTCTCCTACTCTTAAGTGCTTACTATCTCACTCTTCCTTCAAGTCTACACTTTTCTCCTACCTTTATGCACTTGATTCCTGTGACTGCTCCTAACATACCCTGGCCCCTGTTGCAGTATACTCCTATCTACTACTGCTTGGCTTCTGTAACTTGTGCACTGTGCTTGATTGTCATTCTGTTCCCTTCCATCCCATTATGGATGTGTACTACCCACATGTTTAAACCCCCCTTCATCCCTGCAAGGATAGCTGTGTTGTTAAGCACTCAAAATGGTCTGTATCTTATTTGTCTTAAACATGTATGCTATATTTCCTGGTATATTCTGCAAGGATATCTGTTGTATAACTTCAATAGCTGTTTGTATTCCTCCAATGTCTTGCTTGTTGATTGTACTGTATCTTGTAGACTCCCGGGTCGTGCTTGAAAATAGGCAGGTTCTTGCCTAACGCACCAACCCAGTCAACAAAAACTAATAAATAAATAAGTAAAATAAACCCTCAGTGCCACCGGGCCGGCTGACGTGAACTAGATGTTACAACCAAATAAGTAGGTGCTACCTAGAAAGGAAGCACGCATAGACTATTAACACCAAAATATTATAAAGCACATTTATAGGGCTACATGGAAAGGGAGCACAAACAGGTTAAAGTTACAGATCAAGTAGACTATAAATAGGGAAATAGCTACTGTACAGCTATTTAGGGGCTACCTAGATAGGGAGTACACATAATTAGTTACTGTATAGCTAAGTAAGGGCTACCTAAATAGTTTGTACAAGAGAAGATTCAAGCATGCCAAAAGATACTGTCTTCCAGCAGGTAGGACTGCAGTCTTCACTGCACCTGGGTGACTACAGGTTGCAAGGCAGCTGCACTGAGGCAGGTAAATGTAGACTGTCTCTGGTGCAGGTTGACATCATCCTGCATGCACGTGTACACCTCTGAGCCCTTGCTGTCTGCGTCCTATGGCAAAGGAAGAAAATAACAGAGGAAATTGTACATTGAGGTAGAATGATGGAGACACTCTCATGTTCTGATGATTAAGCTGCTTCCTGGCTCCCAAAACTGTGCATTTGGGGATCCTTATTGCTCACCTTCTGCCAACTCCACCTAAGAAGGGTAGGTCTACAGTAAAATGAGGTAGGTACAGTAAGCAGTAGAAAGAAGGACTACATGGCTGGGAGGTGGCCTGCCAGAGAAAAGGTTGCTGTACAGTAGGAGGCAAAAAGAAAAGTACTAAACAGAACTACACACACACAAAGAAGCAAATGGTTGTGAACATTGATTTGGCTGACAAGAAAAAAACACAAATTTATTTATTAGAATTTTGATGACCAGGTGGGCCCAACTGAGACAAAAAAGTCACTTTTTCAGGAGCGACCTGGGGAACAGTACATTCCATATGTATCTATAGCAGGCATTTTAAATACAATGTGCAATGCAATTTGTAGAGCATACAGCTAAGGACAGTAGTGTGAGATAACATAAATCATACTTTGTATAACATTTCTACAGCGGGTTTATGTGATGATGGTGAAAGCCTAAAGGCAATCGCCATTATCACGAAATCAGATTGTTGAAAGTTTATTGCTGCACTCTGACACCCCAGCACACAGCTAATTGGCACTGTGGACTTACTTTTTTAATGCTTCAAGCAGGGGCTGCCCCCCCACACCGCCCCGGTGGGGCTTCACCCCACCCCTCTACATAAGGATCCTTGACTCCAGGGGTGCATGTCTAGGGGTAAAACATAAAAAAGGTTTGGGCTAGAGCAACAAAACGCACCAGTGCCCGGACCCTAACCCTGTACCCTGCCCACCAATGCCACCAACCCACCCACCATGCCATGGGATCAGCTCAGCAACCCACTGTGGCACCTCCTCACATCCTCCTGCCCTCTCACTTTATTGCTCGCTCCCCCACGTGCATACATATAGCGACATCCTGTCACTATATTCGCTGCCCCCATCCGGCCACCCTACCTACACGCAGCCCTGACTGACATGCACCACCGACAAGCGTTATTGCACGTGCTCAATCACCGGCGCTCATATTATGGGCTATCTTCTACAGCAGATTATATATTATATGTATCAGGTACAGGTACATGGCATGTTGACAGTCTTATGAAATTATAGGTAATTCACAGCATACATACTAGGTCCAAGTAGGATTGAAGGTGGAGTTAGAGAAAGAAAGGAAGAAAAGGAGAGACACAGTGATAGTGAGTGGTTGAGAGAGAGAGAGAGAGAGAGAGAGAGAGAGAGGGAGGGAGGGACAGAAAGTGGGGAGGTGATAGGGGGAAAGTAGGTTGTCGGAGGAGGTGTTTAATTGCAGTTTCCATTGCAGACAGGTGGAGAGAAGAATGATTCATT
Organism: Neoceratodus forsteri; assembly: GCA_016271365.2. Lineage (NCBI taxonomy): Eukaryota > Metazoa > Chordata > Ceratodontiformes > Ceratodontidae > Neoceratodus > Neoceratodus forsteri. The sequence goes on from CM028133.1 coordinate 609,604,542, forward strand.
AAACTGTTGTTTGAAAAGTGAGAGTGACTTACATGCAAGTAGTGATTGTGAGAGGTTGTTCCACTTTTGGGGTGCCACAAAGGAGAAGGATCTTCTACCTATGGCTAGCAGGATTTTAGGAATTGGAAGGTTGGAGGATCTAGGAGTCCTGCAGTAGGTTTTCAGGGTGAGGAGATTAGATAGGCAGGTGTGGGGGAGGGTAGGTGGATGAGTTTGAAGGTGGTGCAGGCCATGGGGAAGTCCAGCCTGGCTTCGAAAGTTGGCCAACCCAGAGTGTTTAGAACATTACACTGGTGGCCCCTGGCTGGGGCCTTGGCAGCAAAGTGAGCAATTCTGTTATAGGCCACTTTTAGTTTGTCCAGAAGTGTTGTCTTTACTGAGTGAATTATTGGGGCCCCATAGAAAAGGCCAGGGCCAGCTGAGGTGATGGTCCATCTCACATGTTTGGAAAGGTAGGAAGCACAGCGGGTAAAGGAAGCCAGGTTTCTGATTGGTGGTATTAATTATGTTAGTTACATCCATATCGAAGGATAAGTGCTCGTCCAGGGTCAGTCCCAGATATTTGAAACAGACAACCCCTTCCAGTGGTATGCCTGAGGAGGATTTGATTGTCAGAGGAGTCAGGGAAGTATCAAAGAAGGTATGATGGAACAACATGGATTTTTTTTTGGTATTAAGCACCAAAAGGTTATCTACAGCATGAACCATTTTTCAAGAGTATGGAAGTCTTTTCCAGGTCCAAGTTTATACAAGTGACATCTCTGGAGGATTTGTAAAGTATGGCATAATCGGCATAGAGCTGGGCGGATGCCCCTTCACGCTTTTGCAGCAGATCATTGATGAAAATTGAGAATAAAAGTGGTCCAAGGATTGACCCCTGGGGGAACCCGTTGGTGATAGGGGATAGGGGTGATATTGCTCCTGCCCATTTGATGCACTAGGACCAATTTGATAAATAGCAAGAGATCCAGGAAAGGGAACTATCATTGAGGCCGAGATGGTATAGCTTGGAGATGAGAATAGGGTGGCTGACATGGTTGAAAGCCTTTGTGAGGTCCACAAAGACTGCTCCTGTTGCTTTGCCTCAGTCCATGGCCTATAATATGTCAATGGTGACTCTAAGGGGAGTGGATTCTGTACCATGTAGCTTTCAAAAGCCATTTTGGTGGATGGTGAGGGCATTGTTCAGTTCAAGGTAAGAGTATATCTGGTTATGTAGTATTCTTTCTTGGATTTTAGCGATAGGGCATAAGATTGATATGGGCCGATAGTTTTCAACGAGGTTGGACGGACCAGTCTTGTGAACTGGAATGATGACTGCTGGTTTCCATCTGTTAGGAATGGCTTGAGTGAGGAAGGATCTGTTAATTAGTAGGGCACTAGGATAACCAAGTGCAGGAGCACCTATCTTGAGAAATTTAGGTGGCAGGGTGTCAAAACCAGGAGAACTATCAGGGTTGAGACCGGTCAAGAGTTTGAATACCTCTTTCTGAGAGATTGTTTTTATATGACACTGGGGATGGGTAATTTCTGGACAAGGAAGTATTTATTAGTGCTGGGTAAAATTTCTAGTACTCTTGCAAAATTGAGCCAAATTGCCGAGTTTGCATTCATGCCATTTTTTCAACATTACATCAAAACCCAACGTAATTTTGCTTTCTGCTTTAATTTCTGAAAATTTTTTTAACCAAATGTGGCCATTTGTAAAAATGTGAATTCTTAAAAATGCAACATTTTTTTAGCACAGCATCATTTTTCCCAAATTGTGCATCTGTAAAAATGTAAGTTTTTAATAATATGTAACTTGAGCAAATAGTACTAACTTTTCCCAAATTGCACATTAAAAAAAAATGGGAAGTCTCCCTGGTTGAGCACAAAGAACAATGCTTTTCTTTTTATATACAGCTAATAGTGCAATTTTTGAGTGCACAATTTTAGCAAACAGCACCATTTTCCCCAAATTGTTGATCTGTAACAATGTGAGTTCTTAAAAAAATTTTGCCAAATAATGCCACTGACTGAGCATCAATAAACAATATTTTCCTTTTGTTATACAGCTGATAGTGCAATTTTCCTGTGCAGTTTTTGCTGGGGCCACTGCTATATGACACATTTCACTGCTGATGCCTAGGAGTGACAGCACTGCATGTTTACAGTGCTGCTGCACATGAAGCAAGACCTCCCTATGGGTAGGGCACTTGTAATGCTACTGGTTGATCATGAAAACAATAACAATGTTTTAATTTTAATATACAGCAAGTAGAACCATTTCTCTGTATAATTTCTGCTGGTGCTACTGGTATACGATGAGTTTCAGTGCTCATGCCTTGAAATGGCAACACTGCATGTATACCATCTCTGACAGAAATCTAAACTGCCTGGATATCACACTGGAGGGTTAACTAAAGAAGAAAGTTATCACCAAGGAGTATAGGAGAGAAACTGCAGGAAATACAGTTTTGAAGGGCTGACAGTGTGCACCCTAAATCATTGGTGAATTCCATCCTTTATGGTGAATATCTTAGAATAAAAAGAAATTCTTCACAATCAGAAGACTTTGAAATGGCAGGCAGCAGAATTAACAAATTTGAAAGAGAGAAGGTACAGTGAGGCTATACTAAAGGGTACCTACAGCAAAGCCAGGGAAAGAGACAGGGTAAGTTTGTTGATGCCAAAAAAGAGAAATCAAGGGAGAACCACTGATCCCCTTGTCCTCATTGTTGTTAACCCCTAATTACCGCATCATAATGGGGAAGCTCCTCTTACTGTTTCTCTCTCTTTCATCTATTGTATTCTTTGAGGATGATGCCATACCGATCCGTGCCTTACTGTATAATGCGACTTGTCAGCCTAGCTTCCCTGTGATGCCTCCAGTGGATGCCGATCGGTTCCTCACATATGCCCTACCGTTGCTTCACCACAATCAGTGGGGTAACCCCCAAAAAGGGTCACAACCTGTCATGTACTTTATAAGCTCCATGCTCCACTATTGGATCTACAGTGCCCCCTTATACCTGTCCACCAAATTAGCACTCTGTGACAGGTTACTAAGCCGCAATCCAGAGTGGATCATCTCTAGGCACTGGCCACCGAGCAAGAAGAGAAGGCCCATTGACTGTCCCTTCCTCCTGTCCTTCGAAGCCCTCACAAAACTCTTATTCTTTCTGCTGATCTGTATTGGTAATGTTGAAATCAATCCAGGACCTCCAGAGGGTATCACCTCCCCAGCAGATCTAGCCTCCATTAAAGGACTAAGCTTCCTTCACATCAATGCATGCAGCCTCCTGAAAAAGCTTTCATTAATACAAGCCTGGGTTGCCCACACCATGCCAGACTTTCTGGTAATATCCAAGACATGGCTCAAACCTGCAACAACTGATAGGGAGGTAAATCTACCCAACTACCAAATATTCAGATTAGACCGCCTGTCAAGGGGCGGTGGAGTAGCTATTTATGTAAAATCGAATATATCTGCATCTTGCCTTAGTGCAACATCATTGCACCAAAGAATTCGAATGTTTATCCCTTAAAATAGCTCTCCCCCAACATGGCAGCTTTTCAACTAGTTGAATGCTATAGGCCCCCCTCTGCCGATCATAAGCTCCTAACCCACCTGGGGAACATAATCAAACTGGGCCCTGAAGATACCATTATCTTAGGTGATCTGAATTTAAACTGGCTCTCCAAGACAGCTGCACCCCTAATATCTTTTTGTGATACATTTGGGTTTACTCAACTAATAAATGAACCGACAAGAATCAATTTAAAGAACAGAAGTAGCAGCACCCTACTTGACATTATGCTGGTAAACAAACCCCACCTGTTCTCACACGCTGGAGTACTATTCAGTGACATAAGTGATCACTGTCTTATAGCAGGAATAAGATCATCAGACAAACCCGCTAACCCAGCAAAATTTCTCCCGAGAAGATCTAAAAAAAAAACCTTAATATCGAGGGATATCTCCACGATCTATGCCACTCTGCACGCTGGCAAGAGTTCTACCTTACATACTCTGTGGAAATAGCACTTCAGGTGTTAAACAGCATAATCATAGGTGCCCTCAATACTCATGCACCAATCACTAGTGTTAGAACGAAAAGCAAATCTGGTTTTCAGCCGACCTTAAATCTGCACTGCTTGAGAGAGATAAGCTATGGAAAATGGCAAGAAAGACTAAGGAACCAAATGACTGGTTGCTGTTCAGAAAAGCCAGAAATATCTGCACCAAAAAAGTAAGGGATGCTAAGGCTGCTTTCTATACGGCTGAACTTGATGCCTCTTACCTCAACCCTGCTAGATTCTAGGGCACCATCAAGGGGATCTTAGGGCAGGACTCTAGCACTTCTCTGCCATCTCAAGTGCACCTTAATAAGGTTGCTATCTCCGACAAACGGGATGTACTAGATGCATTCAACAGTCATTTCACAACGGCTGGCCTTGCTTTTGATTCCTCTCCAGCTAATCTACTGCGGGCACAACTTAAATCCCAGTCTACTGAGGCTCAGAGGGCTAATTCTTCATTCTCATTCAAACCAATTTTACTGAAGCAAGTAGAGGATCTATTGTTGCATTTGGACACTAAAAAAAGCACAGGTGCAGACTCTCTTGACCCCTATTTTCTAAAAATTGCAATACATGTGCTTGCAGTTCCTTAACACATCTTTTAATCTATCTTTAGCCTCTGGTTCTATTCCTTCGCTGTGGAAGACAGCACAAGTGTTTCCCCTCCTAAAATCAGGGGACCCCATGGACCTCAACAATTATAGACCCATATCTATCCTGCCAGTGCTTTCCAAAATGCTAGAAAAATTAGTGAGCATCCAATTAAGAGACTACCTTGATGTTAATAATCTCCCAAACCCTGCTCAATCTGGGTTTAGGAACAGGCATAGCACCACTTCTGCACTAGCAAAAGTCACAAATGACTGGCAAACTGAGCTAGAAAAAAAGAACAGCGTCTGTGCTGTATTTCTTGATCTAAGCAAAGCCGTTGACACAGTGGATCATCAGCTGCTACTCTCTTCACTGCACTCCATAGGCCTATATCCATCCTCTCTTAAGTGGTTCAGATGTTACCTCACTGATAGAACGCAGCAGGTGAAAAATGAAGGCGACCTATCCTCATCAAAACCACTCCTAAGAGGAGTACCTCAAGGATCTATCCTGGGCCCTATCCTTTTTGCCATTTACATTAACAACATTGACTCTAATCTCACCAAAGCCAATGTTCACCTCTTTGCAGATGACACTGTCTTATATGTCAGTAACCCATCACCTACAAAGGCCTGTGAAATACTACAATCAGAGTTCTCCCTTTTGCAATACCAACTACTTGAAAAAAAACTCCTCCTAAATGCAAAGAAGACAAAAGCTATGCTCTTCTCCACCAATTACTATACTAACGCCTTCTCTCCAAGCATTCTTCCCCAACTATCCACCATCCTTGGAGAAAGCCTTGACTATGTTGACAAATTCAAATATTTAGGGGTATGGATTGACAACAGGCTTGATTATACTCAGCATATTGAAGAACTTCTGAAAAAACTTCGTCAGAGGCTCGGCCTTTTCTTCAGAATCAAGCATTATTTAACCAGAGATTCAAGACAGAGACTAATCCAGGCCTCATTTCTATCACTTATCGACTATGCAGATTTCCTCTATGGCCACTGTACTATTTTCTATTTAAGTAAATTGGATACCTTGTACCATAGAGCTCTAAGGTTCATCACAGATCTTCCATTCAACACTCATCATTGCTCTCTCTATGCTGCAGTTGGTTGGACATCCTTACACCTCAGAAGGAACAAAAATGCTGCATTATGGATTTACAAAGCTCTGTCTAACAAACTTCCATCCTATATTTTAGATTGCTTTACACTGGCCACAGCTAGGTCATATGCCCTAAGAAGCAACAACTTCATCACTTTGAAGCTACCCAAAGCCTGCACCCGCATGGGAGATCTGCAATCAGTTACTCTCTAGCAATGGCTTGGAATTCTCTGCAGAAGACCCTAAAGTTGACCACCTTTATACCTCTAACATCCTTTAAAAAGCTCTACACAAGCCTCTTCCCAGAGAAATGCAATTGCTTTCACAAGGCCTAGTCCAATCACATTCTTTACCCCCTCTTTCTATGCAGCTTTTACCCTCTGCCAAGACCTCCTCTGCTACCCTGGCACTTACTTCACCCCATTCACTCACTACTAGTTGATTTAGTCCCTATCCAAAACTCTCACCAGCCCCTGTCATTTTTCAGAGGCTGCTTTCAACACTTTATTAGTCATCAATCATAACTGTCTGGTTTAGCTTGCCCTGGAGCCTGTATTCTCCAGCTACCCTGCTTGTATATATGTTTATATTATTGTAATCTGTTTATTTAGAAGTGTTTTGTATATGTCTGCTTTTGTACCTTCATGTTATTCCTCGACCTATCAGGTCCATCTTGTAAATGGGCTTTGCTCAATGATGTCCGCCTGAATAAATAAAGATTTTGATTGATTGATTGATTGAAAACAGAATTGTGACATTTGTGACAGATTTTAGCCCTCTGGTAGGTCAGACAGAGGTGGTGGTTCAAAAAACAAATTGGCTGGACTTCTGGTGTGAGCACCACCTAGATGGCAGCTTGAGGCTAGCACTCTGTACCGCCGCAAACATCATATATTGATATCAATGAGTTATGTTGCCCATCCAACTCTCAAACTGAGAAAATCTGATGAATATGGCAGCAAAGAACAAAGCAAAAGACAAATCAAGCCATCAACTACCGAAGCAGCATAAAACGCTGCTTGCATATACTCAGTCCATCCAGGCTGCAACATCCACGACCTCTCAGTCTTTAGATCCAGACCCAGACGGTGTGGAAGAAAACAACTGCACAATTACATCTAAAGAGCTCTGCACCACTTTACAAAAAATCAATGCTACCTTGGAAAGAATGGAGACTAGAGTTCTGGATGATCACCCGAAATTAGAAACCTTGGGCCATGAAATGGAACAGATCAAGAAAACACTCACAGACTGCGCCACCACCATGGATGTTCATAATTCAGCCCTACTAGATCTACATCACAGGGAGCAACAGTGGGAAAAATGGTTTGAGGAGCTGTAAAATAGAAACAGGTGCAATAATATTCGAATCCATGGTCTGCCTGAGGGAACAGAGACTACCCCAATACCTGCATTTATGGAATCTTTCTTCACAGAGCTCTTATCTTGGCCCCAAGAGAAACCATTGAATATAATTCAGGCACATCGTTCACTGGTCCCCAAACCAAGGGATCCTAAAGCTAGACCACGATCCCTGATTCTGGTCTTTTGGGACTTCTGAGTCAAACAATAAATCATGAAACCTTCCTGGGGCAAAAAGGAAATTCTATTTGGGGACAGTAGGTTGTTTTTTGAGCAGGATTTCAACCCCCAGCTACTTGCAGAGTGGAAAAAAGTGTTAGCAGTTGTTCATTTGCTTCAAGTTAAGGGGGTCAAAGCATTCTTGGAAAACCCAGCTAAAATAAGAATACTCATGGAAAATGGGCCGAGGAGATTTCCAGATTTAACAGCAGCAGAGAAATTCCTCCTGACACTAGATGTAGTAATGCCACATGATGTTGCCATACAGCAGAAGAACTGAGTGGCTGAGCGTTCCTTGCAGATAGCAAGAACTCAACAAAAGGGACAGCATGATCAGTCCAGTCCATCAGGAGTGTGGGACATGGTGCACCGACACAAAGAGTCCCCCATGGTGTTTGATGATGGCATAACCCCAGAGGAGCGAGAGGCATCTACCCCTCATGAAGAAGCTGTTGCACAGCCAGTAAAGCCAATTTGAATGCCTACCAGAGAATTGATTTCAGGTCTAATCCAAAGAGGTCATGAGTGTGCCTCAGGGAGGATTTTCAATTGCTGCTTAATGTTGTGGAGATCTGTTTTGGGAGGGGAGAGTAGGACTGCAAGCCTGTAACAATAAATAGACCAGCATAGATCCTGCTTACTCTTCTGCAGGAGACATTAGGTTTGGATGAAGTCTTTATTGATTTGAATACAATGGGGGTGGGATGGGTTCTTGGGGCCCCGCTTGGTATGGTCACCTTTGGAGGTGGGGGGGTCCACATCAGAGGACTGGGCTACTATTGGACTCTCCCAAGGGGTGTGAGTGGGGCTCTTGCCTGAGTGGGGGATGCTAGAGATTCATGTGGCATTGTGGAGGTTCACTATAATTATTAATAGTCTGGCAGGAGACCCAGTGGCCAGCTTGCTAACCTTTAAATGGTGGGCATTGGTGAAGGACTCCCATGATGACTACTGTGCTTAAAAATAAATCACTCATTGGGCTCTGGAGATTAGGTTGGTCCACCCTCAGGGTGTGTCCACTAATATAGAACCCACTGTTAAATAACATTCTCAAGGAGCACAGGACTGAGTCTAATGCTTGAACTATTTCCACCGACGCACCCCAACTCTTGATTTGGCTCCTCAACTGCTCAATGGCCCCTGCTTCACCCAAAGGTTTTACATGATGAAGTTTGCCTTGACAAACCTGCAGACTAAGCCATTGTGTATAAGATGTGGCCAACTATCATGGTAGTCTGAGGGACCCACTAGCTCAGACTCCAATGGGCTGACCAGCCGAGGGGCATACCAGGACTGTACCTCCCCCCTCATTCTTCTCTGACCTCTGGAAGAGACTTGGTGTCTCCTCCTATCCTCAGGATATGGTCCGAGATATACCTCCCCCACTGCCTACAGATGACAGCATTAAAAGAGAGGCAGAAGGGGAGAACTTGCTATTAGAGCTGTCTTCAGCACTGGATTTAGGAGCACATTACTCACTGGTGCGACCCTGAGCATTTACCCTTTCAGTTACTGGGCTGAGTGGTGGTCCAGGCTGGATTGAATTCCCAGATTATCTCGGTATTCAACCACACCTCACAGCAACAACACTGTGTAGTGTGTGGCGAAAGGGCTGACACACCTTGAAGTTACTACAAGTGTATATTTATGTAGTTAATCTGTTAAAGTACGTTACTGTTTAATAAGTTACTTATTCATCTACAATCCTACATTATATTTTAACAGCATTGCCTTTTTCCTATCTCAGATCATTGTTCTGTATTCTTTTCATGTTGATAATGACTGATTTAAAGATTGTTTCCCTGAATGTAAGGGGGTATTAACAATCCAGTGAAGAGAACTAAAATCTCACATGCCCTCCAGAGACAAAGGGCCACTGTAGAATTCTTACAAGAGACCCACCTTACAGCTCAGGAACACCTTAAATTACATCAGTCATGGGTGGGTAAAAGTGTACGCATCCCACTTCGAGGCTGATTCTCACCACAAAGGAGTGGCTATCCTAGTTAGAAGGGACACTGCTCTCATTGTAGAACAAGTCAGAACAGACCCAGAGGGCACATTTATTCATCTGGAGGGCACGTATCGGGGACAGACTTGTACCATGGGAAATCTATATGCCCCAAATAAGGAAGCACCATGTAAGACCTTCCTAGAGAAGGTGATTAAGGAGATAGTACAAGATACCCAAAGCTTGATTGTGATTGGGGGAGATTTCAATGAGGTGATACATGGGGGTGGTGACCATTCAGGGAATACTCGAGGGGGCACCACTAGGACAGGTAAACTTATTTTGAGACTATGCCAAGAGTTAGGATTGAAAGAGACGTTGCGATTTTTACACCCCAGAGGTAGAGACTATACTTACTATTCCCCCCGTCATAAAGGGTACTCAAGAACTGATTTTTTTTCTTAGCGTCCACTAATTGGCTATCAGGAGTCCATAGTTGTGAGATAGGAAATATCATGCTATCAGATCACGCCCCGGTTGCGCTCAGCCTCACCACGGTGGTGATCCCTCTAGGATCCTGCTGGAAATTGAACAATAGCCATCTCACCAGAGTTGAGTTTAAAGAAATAATATCCAACACAATACAAAATTTCCTACAAAACAACCCTAGTGGCAACACAAAGAAGGGTATTCGTTGGGATGCCTATTTTTCCTAGTCAAACTATCTCTTGTTGGGAGCTGCAATACTGAACATAGGATTTGCAAGAAAGCAAGTTGTGCTCACAACAGAGCGAGGGGAACCTTTCAATTGTCTTTAGTTTGTAGCAGATATACTGCAGGTGGAGGCTGCTTCTAACTGAAAGGTGAAATAAGGAATTTCCAATTGTCAGGAAAATACAGTCTTGTTACAATTCTTAAGATTTTCAGTGCAGGAAGATTTTAAACTCTGGGCGAAACATTTGTCACAAATCCTGAAATAAGTGCAGGTACAGGTTGTGTATTTGACCCAGACAGTAAACTGTTTTCTGTATCTTTGTTTGCCTTAAAAGGCAATTCCAAACTTTCTCAGGAAGTGATTACATCACAGAGACTTAATCAGCCAATAGCTTGGGTAACAGACCTGAGAACAATAGTATTATAAGCAAGTGTTTATAGCAAACTCATCAGAACAGCTAATATTTTTCCTAGTCAAACTATCTCTTGTTGGGAGCTGCAATACTGAACACAGGATTTGCAAGAAAGCGAGTTGTGCTCACAACAGAGGGAGGGAATCTTTCAATTGTCTTTAGTTTGTAGCAGATATACTGCAGGTGGAGGCTGCTTCTAACTGAAAGGTGAAATAAGTAATTTACAATTATCAGGAAAAGACAGTCTTGTTACAATTCTTAAGATTTTCAGTGCAGGAAGAGTTCAAAGCACAGCTGACTTATTTTGGGGCTGACTGCTTTCAGAGCACAAACCACCAGGCTGTTTTGGGGCTGGGGAGGTTTACCTGTGTCTGACTTGGATGTCTGGATTTTCTTTGTTTGATTAGCAGGGGATTTTCTCTGTCAAATTGTTGTGTATAGTATCTTGCAGACAGGAAGCACTCAACTAGCGGGGGTCACAGCTCTTAGCTGATTGTTTTGTAAGGGCACAGTTTAGGCTCCAACCCTTCCCACCCTCACCCCCTGGAAATAGTTCCTTTATACCTGGGGTTCTGACATCATTCCTCAAGAGTGCAAGGTGCATATCAATGTCATATCCTCTCTAGCACACAGCACTGAAAATATACGCATACACATTGTATAATATATATATATTTCTATATAACAAACCAATCACACACACAAGCACACACACAAAAAAAACAACAAAAAAAAAGCACATAATCATGTGGGGAGTAGTGCAATGTAATGGCCGTGGGGCAGCAGTCTTCTGGGAGTCTTTCTGGAGGCTGAGATGCTGCCCTATTTGCAGACAACTCTCTGCCATGAGGGAAGAAGTTGCCCATCTTCAGGCCACACTGGACAGCAGTAAGGGAACCTTCCCCCAGGCCAGACTGGATGGTAGGAAGGGAAACCCCCATCCAGGAAGCACCAGAGCCACCACCACTACCTCAGAGGTTGCAAAGAAAGCACAGCAGTTGGACCACAGTGGGCTCAGGGAGGGTGAGGAGGGTGGAACAGAGGCACACCCAGTCAGTTGTTCCACTCCACAATCCATACACCATTCTGGGGGAACACAGCTCCCCTATGGATGCACCCACGGAGGAGATTAAGGAGGCTGAGGACAACTGTCACAAGGGAGGCCCACTGGAAGGAGGCAGAGGACATCACAAGGAAAGGAAGCAGCTCCTGGTGGGGGACTCATTTATTAGGGGGATAGAACTGGGGGGAGCAGGGAAAACTGAAGTAAGGTGCCTGCCTGGTGCCATGGCTTGGAGGGACAGGAAACGCATCCTCAGGATCACAAGAACAGCTGCACGGGAGTCTGAGCTGGATGTCATTGTCCACCTAGGGACAAATGACTTGGCTCAACATGAGATTAGAGCAGTGCAGAAGGACTTTGTAGAACTGGGGAGGGGCCTAAGACAAGTAGCACACACAGTATCCTTCTCAGAGGTGCTGCCTGTAAATGGCATGAGTGAGGCAAGGGTACTTTGCACTATGCAGTTTAATGAGTGGTTGAAAAAATGGTGTGGAGCACAGGGGTTTGGCTTCATTGGGGACTGGGGTTCCACCTGGAGGGACACCAGCCTATACTGGCAGGATGGTCTGCATCTGTCCAGAAGGGAACAAGTCTTTTGAGCAATTGGTTTAAATGCTTCATTGGCAAGCTTTTAAACTAGTCGAGGGGAGGCACTGATAAGCAGCAGGAAAATCCCAGCCTTTCCCTACAAAACAGGGTACTAAATGGGAAAAAGACCGAGGCAGAAAGGTCAGTGGAGGATGCTGCAACAGAAAGTAAAGCCATCAAAAAATGGAAAGCAATGAGTACCAATGCACGTAGTCTGAGTAACAAGCTTCCTGAACTAGTGGCCTTGATGGAGGAGGAACATCTGGATATCGTGGCAGTCACAGAAACATGGTTTGCACAAAACCATGACTGGGACGTAAACATACCAGGATAAACTATCTACAGGAGAGACAGAGGGGGTAAAAGAGGAGGAGGAGTAGCTCTTTACATAAGGGAAGGAATCAAAGTAACAGAACAAAAGAAAAAACAGGGAGGAGAAGAAGCACTTTGGGTAAATTTGGAGACTGGCAATGGCACCACAATCCGCACAGGGGTTGTATACAGACCCCCTTCTCAGGGGGAGGAAATGGACAAGGAAATTATAGAAAGTATACTTAGTATGGCAAAAAAAGGGGAGATATTGCTGATGGGTGATCTGAATATGCCAGATGTTAACTGGAGTGCAGTTGCCGCAGCCACTTTGAAGAGTGGGGTTATTCTAGATGCCCTACAGGGGGCATGCCTTAGACAACTAGTATTGGAGCCCACTTGAGAGGGAGCAATCTTAGACCTGGTTCTCTCAAATGGAGATGAAGAGAGGATCACAGATGTAGAAGTGGGTAGCCATCTGGGAACTAGCGACCATCGAACAGTATGGCTCACAATAAACAAAGCAATAGAGTCAAGCCATACAAAGGCAAAAGAACTGGACTTTAGGAGGGCTGACTTTGACAAAATGGGTAAGTGCCTAAGGAATGCACTAGCAAATGGGCAGGAAGGAGGGTGGAAGAACAATGGGAATAATAAAACTGCCATCACAGAGGCAACAAGCCTTTGTGAAGCAATAAACAAAACTAAACGATGTAAGAAACCACTATGGTTCTCAAAGGAAGTGGCAGTGAAGATTCAAGAGAAAACAAAGCTTCAGGAAGTACAAGGAATCACAGAAGGAACAGGACAGAGAACTGTATCAGTTAAAGCAAAAGGAAGCTGGGAAGGCAGTCAGAACAGCAAAGGCTCAAACTAAGGAAAAGATAGCCAACTCAGTTAAGAAGGGGATAAACCTGTATAGGTACATCAGTGAGCGAAGGAAGACCAAGGGAGGGATAGTGAGGCTTAATGGGGGAGGTGGGCAGAGGAGATTGTGAAAGGCAGAGATACTAAACAAATATTTTTGCTCAGTATTTACAAAGGAAGAGGTGGGGTACCTTGAACAAACAGTAGAAACACACTGGATACAGAAATTGATATCAGCCCATTTACAGAAGAAAGGGTTCTGAAAGAACTCTTAAAACTGAAGGTGGACAAAGCAATGGGGCCTGATGGGATTCATCCCAGAATTCTAAAAGAACTAAGGGTAGAATTAGTGACACTACTGACTACCCTGTTTAACAAATCATGGGAGGATGGGGTGGTACCCGAGGACTGGAGGAGGGCAGATGTGATTCCCCTTCACAAAAGTGGGAGCAAGGCAGAAGCAGGAAACTACAGACCTGTTAGTTTAACCTCAGTGGTAGGGAAAATGATGGAATCACTTCTGAAGGAAAGAATTGTCAGTATCTAGAGGCCAGAGGGCACAGGACCCAAGGCAGCATGGACTCACAGCAGGAAGGTCATGCCAGACAAATCTGATAGATTTCTTTGACTGGGTGACCAAAGTAATAGATCAGGAGGGGCTGTGGACATGGCCTACCTAGACTTTAGCAAGGCATTTGACACAGTCCCACACAAAAGATTAATATACAAGTTAGCTAGCCTGGGAGTGGGTCCCAAGATGACAGCCTGGGTAAAAAATTGGCTGGAAAATAGGACACAGAGAGTAATAGTAAATGGAGTACACTCTGATGAAAGGGGGGTTACTAGTGGGGTACTGCAGGGTTCAGTATTAGGACCGGTCCTCTTCAATGCCTTTATAAGCGACATTGCAGAGGGACTGGAAGGAAAAGTATGTCTCTTTGCAGATGACACAAAGATCTGCAACAGAGCTGATGCACAAGGTGGGGTGGAAAGGATGAAAAGGGACTTGGCAAGGTTAGAGGAATGGTCAAATGTATGGCAGCTTAGATTCAATGCTAAGAAGTGCAAGGTAATGCACCTGGGAAACAAAAACCCAGGAGAAGAGTACACGATGGGGGGTGAGAGACTAACAACAACAAAAATGGAAAGGGATCTGGGAGTAGTCATATCAGATGACCTAAAGGTTGGCAAGCAATGTGAGAGGGCAGCAATGAGGGCTGGGGGATATTGGGATGCATAGGGAGAGGCATCACCAGTAGAAAACAAGAAGTTATTATCCTCTGTACAGACAGCTGGTCAGACCATCTGAGTACTGCGTGCAGTTCTGGAGACCCAGTCTCGCAAAGACATAGACAGGATGGAAGCTGTCCAGAGGAGGGCAACTAAAATGTTGCAGGGTCTGCACCGGAAGACATATGAAGAAGAGACTAAAGGAGCTTAATATGTATAGCATCGAGGAAAGGAGGAGAGGGGGACATGATAGAAACTTTCAAGTACCTCAAGGGAATCAACAAAGTCCAAGAAGGTAGCATCTTTCAAAAAAGAGTGTGCAAGAACAAGGGGCACAATTTGAAGATAGAGGGCGGCTCAGAGGTAATTTAAGGAAGTATTTTTTCACAGAGAGGTTGTGGATGCATGGAACAGCCTTCCGAGGAGGCTTTGAAGTCAAAAACAGTAGTGGAATTCAAGCATGCATGGGACTGTCATAAGGCAATTCTAGGGGATGGGGGTAGGAAGAAGTAGGCTGCTGGTTAACTAGGATCTGCAGCTTATCCAGTAGGCAGGGAATTGGGCAGACTGGGTGGGCCAAGCGGTCCTTATCTGCCGTCAAATTCTATGTTTCTATGTTTCTATGTTTAAGGGGCGAAATTATTAAATATTCAGCATGGATCAAAAGGAAACGAATACACCAAACAGTAGGCCTACTGTAGAACAAAAAATTGCAGAACTAGAGGGGTCACAAAAGTCTGACCAAGGAACACACGTGAAAAAGGAATTAGATAGAGCCCGGTGGGGATTAAACCAGTTGCTAGATGTACAAAGTGAGGGCCACCTAAGATATGCACGTCAGAAATTCTATGAGAATGGCACTAGAGGTGGTAGATTATTAGCCTGGCAGTTAAAAAGGAAATGGCAAATAGAGCAGTAGTTCATATTAAGGATGAGGGCACCTCCTCCCCCATAACTTCCCCAACAGAAATAGTTAAGAAATTCAAAAAATTGTACTCGGAGCTCTATGATTCATCTACCCCACAAGATCATCAGGCTAAAATACAACATATTTTAGACTCCTTACCTATCCCCAAACTGGATGAAACAGCTAAAACAATTATAGATTCCCCTATCACTAAGCAAGGAATTCTGACTAAAATCAAACACATGAAGAATGGGAAGGCTCCAGGCCTGGATGGCTTCCTAGCAAAATTTTTTAAGGCATTCCACCCACAGTTGATAGACTTGCTGCAAGCAACATATAATGAAATTCTGGTAGATCATGAGCAGGTCCCACCATCTTGGAATTTATCACAAATTTCAGTGATTCTTAAGCCAAAGACCCCCAGGTTTGCAGTTCGTAGTGCCCTATCTCCCTCCCCCTAGTGGATCTAAAGATCTTTTCTGGGATTCTGGTGGATAGATTACAAGCATTTATGACTACTATAATACATCAGAATCAAACTGGCTTCATAGTCGGCAGATTTCTTCAAGACAATATACGACAATTTCTTAATATCATTTCCGCCCACCAACACTCCACCTGATTTCAGTTGGCTATTAGTATAGATGCTGAGAAAGCTTTTGACAGGGTGGACTGGGCATTTATGTTATCCACACTGTTGAAATTTGGGTTGAGCAAGAATTTTACCTCAGAAATGTCTACTCTTTCCTACAAACCTGAGGCAAGGGTCAAGGTAAATGGATATTTTTCAGAACACATTCCATTGAAGAGTGGGACTAGACAGGGGTGCCCCCTTTGCCCTTTACTTTTTGCGTTGTCATTAGAAAATTTGGCCATTTGGATCAGGGAGAATCCTGATGTCACGGAAGTAATGGTGGGCAGACAAAAACAGAAAGTGGCTCTGTACGCTGATGATTCCCTCTTCTTTTTACAAGATCCTCAATGGTCATTGCTCCACCTTTTGGAATCTTTGCAGCTGTTTGGTACTCTAGCTGGCTATAAGATAAATCTTGCCAAATCTGAGGCCATGATATTGAGTGGGGTTCCTCCAGTTAGATTTAAAGATAATTTTCCCTTTACATGGGCTAAAAAGAATACATTTAGATATCTAGGGGTTTTGGTGTTGGCAGACATAACCAAGCTTTTTTTAAACAATTATACAAAAGTATATAACACTCTACAGGCGGACCTAGCACAATGGAAGCTACTGCCTCGTACCCTGTATGGGAGGATATATACACTCAAAATGAACGTATTATCAAGATTTTTATTTTTATTTCGGACCCTCCCCATAGGCATTCCTATCTATTTCTGGAATCAACTAACCAAATCAATAACGCACTTTATTTGGGGGACTCCCTAGAATATCTTCACGAATCTTACAAAGCTCTAGAGAGGGAGGTGGTTTGGGTTCTCCAAATCTTTGGTATTACTATTTAGTTGCGCAGGAAGCCCAGCTTAATACATGGGCCAAGTAAAGAGCGGATTCAGGGTGGTACTTGTTGGAGGAAGTGGCCCTGAGGGGTAAAAAGCTATGGACCTTGCCTACCAGTGCTAGTTGACTTCAGATATGGTCCTTGTCTTGTAACCCATGGGTGAACCATTCTATTAGGATCCTTCTTAAACTGCATAAGGTGACAAATACCCCAAATCCTATAGGTCCACTCTCCCTCATCCACCATGAAGATAG
Source organism: Neoceratodus forsteri (assembly GCA_016271365.2). Lineage (NCBI taxonomy): Eukaryota > Metazoa > Chordata > Ceratodontiformes > Ceratodontidae > Neoceratodus > Neoceratodus forsteri. The sequence goes on from CM028133.1 coordinate 609,621,666, forward strand.
ATTTGTCCCCACCCTGACAGACCTGGGGTTTGATTTCTGGGATATAGGGGCCTTACAAGATTTGCACAACTGTTAGATAGGATGGGCTGTGTCACTTTTACTACCCTCCAGGAGAGATTTTCCCTCTGCCGGGAAGATTTCTTTACATATTTACAGGTTAGGCACCTGATAACATCATAGGATAATGCCCTCAAGGTCAACAGTGATAAGACCCCTCTGGAGGACTATTGATGGGATATATTTAGAATCAAAGACAAACTTAACTATATTTCAATATTGTATAAAGTGCTCCAGCCATCGGTTATTCCACCAACCTTGGAAGCTATCAGAAAACAATGGGAGGAGGACAGCAGGGATACCATAGCTTCAGCAGGCTGGGCCCATAGATTTCAGAGAGGTTGGTAAGTTACATTCTCATTGGGGTGGCAAGAGTTTAACTGGAAGATTATAACATTGTTCTTTAGAACCACGGTTATTATGAAACGTTTTTCACCACAAGCATCTCACAGCTTGCTGGGGACAGTGTGGTGCCATCAGGGCAACACATTTTCATATCTTCTGGGCTTGTCCCAAACTACAGCAATTTTGGAGGCAGATACACCAACACACAGAAAAAATGTTGGGGTTCCCCCTTCCTTTTACCTTTCATGACTTTAGTGTTGGGCCTCCCAACCCTGTCAGCCAAAAACAGAAAAATGGTAGAGTTGGGTCAGATCCTGTGAATTGTAGCCCTAGAGTGTATCATGACTAAATGGCTACAGCTGGAGCCTCCCTCACAGGAGCAATGGAAATCTAGGGTGGATGATGTAGAGAGGATGGAGCACATTACATGTACAGTGCACTTAGACAAGGATAAATTCTTAGACATTTGGAGATCATGGCATGTCTGGAGGGAAATACAGGGACAGCAAGACTAGGAGATAGTGGAAGTGGTGAGGTGGAGAACAGCATGAGGGGAAGAAATGACAAACCAATAATAAGAGAAGTAGAGGTTCAGGACATTAAAATGGGATTAAGGGTTTACACACCACTTACACAACATGATGGGAAACACAAAAACAAAAATAAAACAAAAAAACACTAAACAACAAAACAGTAGGATAACAATGTAATCATATGGTTAGTAGATGACTGTATATAAATAATGAGTTGAGTAGTATTGGGAGACACACACATTTTGTTAGAGTGTGCCTGAAAGTTGTATTTGAAAGAGAATGTAAAGCTATTCCTCTAACTTTTATCATTGGTCTGAACAATCCTTGGAATCCTATTATGGAAATCAAGTTGGGAAAGATAGAGACTTGGCCTTATAGCACAGAAGTGTAACCATCTTGAAGGGTCTATAACTCAGTGCAGGGCGTGTCCTCTCCTAACTATTTTCAAGGACCTAATGGACTGAAACAAAGGAGGACATGGTTATTTGTGTATCTTTGTAATAGTAGAGATGTAAAGATCTTGAGCATTTGATGTCAGAGTTTTATGGAGTATTTGTAACTATCCAGCATACCAGATTTATATATGAACAATAAAAGCTTCTTGAGTGAAAAAAAAATGGCTGATCTTTTTAGCAGATTATATATTTGCTGAAACACTAGGTCCAAATCTCCACATTACCTTCAGAAAGGGAAAAAAGTTGAAGAGCAAACTCATACACTATGAGTTTAGAGCTGAAAAAGCAGGAAAAAAATCAGGGAAGCTGGTTGAGTGGACAGCTAAAAGGCACGTACAGGTCTGAGCATTGCAGTGTTTGCAAATATTGCCAACAAGGGAAAGAATTTTTGGGCCAAAATGGTAAAAAGGTGGAAATTAGTTCATCAACTGTGTGACACCATTTTTAATTTATATGGTATGGTGTAGTTGCATTAAGATTTATGTGGGTTGCACTATTTACCCACTGAAGAAAAGAATACAGGAATACGTAAGAAGTGCAATACAGGGTAATGAAAATGCTTCAGTAGAACTACATTTTAAGACACACCATAACTCAGATACCAATCACCTTCAGTTTATGGCAATAGAACATGTATCACCTTTAAGGAGGGAAGGAACAGACTCCAAAAATTACTGCAAAAAGAGGGTCATGGATATTTGTATTGGAGTGCCTTTCACCTGGAGGTCAATAATGAAGAATGGGTTCTTAAAAAATTCATGTAAATAGTCTCAAGAAACCTTCTCTCCTCCCCCACAGAGTAGACAACCCCCTCCCCAACAAAAACTTTGGCCCACCTGAGGGACTTAATGAATTTGCCAAACATGTAAGAATTATCAAATCTGTGGCTCCATAAACCTTTTTGGTCATGTCATGTACTGGAACACATCTCTTGCCTCAAAACTGTAAAAGCAGTTTGATTTTAAAAAGATGAAATGTCACAATTTTGACTATAACTAATGTATTTCTTTCTTTTCTCTCTTTTCTAGGAGTTTAACTACCTGCAGCATTAGCATGAGCCATTTTGTTCCCCAGAAGGACAAAAAGGCAACCAGAAATGGAGGGTGATCATGGCTTCTAAGCTGGAGCCGAAAAGGAGGGCTTACCCAGTCTCTCTAAACTATCTGAACATCTTCTATGTCTGGTCTTGAATCACCTAACAGGTTCAGTAGCCAAATACTGATTTTTGAAATTATTAATACTGGTGAAAGAATATGATTTAATGGAAATGTTATTGATTGCTTAAAACATACAAACATAATAACTTTGTTGATGCAATTAAAAATGGTTTAATTTCTTGTTTTGAAAAATGAAACTGTCTGCATTAGATATTGTGTTTTTTTAACAAAGCATAATTAACTAATTGTGTTTATGTATTGGCACTTAAACATTTTGCTCCTTGAACCCTGTTTAAATTTTTAAAAGAAACTAGTTTTGTAGGAAAATGAAGTGTACATGACTTAATTTAAACATCATCAAATGTGGCCTTAAAATCAGGGGAATTGTAAGCCTAGGCATGCCCCCTTAGGAAGCTTTATTGAGAGAAGCACAGGGGCAGGTGGCCTAGTGAGGCTAGTTGTTTGCATGTGTTTGATGGCGACAGTACAAATAAAGAAACACTTTAACTACTAATTCAGTGCAGAGCAATGGTGTTCCCACACACAAGCTGCTGCAGTAGTGAGTTACTTCCTGGGCCTATTGAATGCATACTGTACTCTACTGCTATGTATGATACAAGAACTCAGCATGAGTGGTATTCTGGTATTGCTAGTGGGTGATCAAGAAAAAAACATTGTTTGCCATTTCATACACAGCTGCTAGCACAATTTTCCTGTAAAGGTTTGCTGACACTACTGCTATACGATGAATTTCAGTGCTAACACTTGGGAATAACAGCACTGCACACATACCATGCTACAATGTATGATGTAGGACCACCTTGTAAGTAGAGTGTTTGTACCGCTATTGGCTGATCCCACAAAAAATAATTTTCCTTTTAATATACAGCTTCTAGCAAAATTTCCTTGTGCAATTTTTGCTTTTGGTTACTGTATATGGCATATTTCAGTGCTGATGTATGAGAATACCAGTACTGCATATGTACGTCTCTGCAATTCATGACAGAAGACTTCATTGTGGATCTACACCAAATTTTAAAGCACAGAAAAAAGCAGTTCCTCCTCATACTCTCTTTCAAATGTGAACTGCTGAAGTGGTGGTTGGAGAATGACTAATCAGAAACAAAATGCTATTTTCCTTTTAATATGCAGCTGCTAGCATAATTTCCCTGTACAATATCTGCTGACACTACTGTATATGACAAAGTTCAGTGCTGATGCATGGAAATACCAGTACTGCATATTTACCACAGTGTGGCACAAAACGCAGGAACAACTTATAAGTAGGGCACTTTTTCGGAACTGGCTGATCACAAAAAAAAACCCAAAAAACTATTCTCCTTTTAGTATACAGCTGCTAGCACAATTTCCCTGTACAGTTCATTTTTAACATATAGCTTTTTACCTCCCTTGAGACCCTGCATCTGTCCCCACTTTCACCTGACCAGAGCCTACCTCACACAGACCTACCTGGAGCGAGACCCCACAGCTTTCCTCTCATGGTGTGGTTGGAGAAGGAGGGCTGTCCTCCCCCCGTCCATAATCTAGAGTTGCTCCAGGCATCTGGGTGGTACCATGGTCCCTGGGAGGTTAGAAGAGTAATGGTCCACCTTCAGGTCCCTGTTTCTGTTTTCTCCCAGGTGCCCCTACTGTGGCACATGTCAGGACATGCACATGGAGGCGTGAGCACCCTGTGGAACTGCAGCCCCTCCCTTTGAGTTACTCATTGCCTGCACTACCATTAACACTCCACCCAGTGGCAGTCAAAAGCCGAGTCAGCCGGCCATCTCTCCCCAGGATAGGAGAGCAGTCCCTGGGACGCTCAATCAACTACCACCCAGCCAACCCCTGGCAACCCATGTCCATTCCTGAACATGGGTCACCTATGGCCATCTCTTCAACCACCTATCTTTCTTGTCCGATGACTATCCTGGCCCATTAGGAAACTATCATAAGAGACTGGGCAGAGAGGGACAAATGACATACACTTCCGAGGCTGTAACCCCAAGTGTCTGTGACCCCAGCTCCACCATCTCACTCTACCTCTCTCGCTCTTTCCTTGTCTCAGTGCTGACTTTCAGGTCTGCATTTGCCGCAACATACATGTAAGGATTACACTTCCATGCATGCTCCAACCGTCCTGCTGCACAGCAGAATGGTCTGGTGCCCAACCTGGCCCATTAGGGAATAATAAAAAATCTACCCACCTCCAACAAACTACCTGATGAATCCAGTAATCAACCTGGCTCATCAGGGAATAAAAAATCTGCCCCCCCTCCAACTACGAAACAGGTCCAGTGTCCAACACAATCTGTTAGAGATTAAAATAATCTAGCACTCCTCCTCCACCCAACAAATTAAAATAATTTATCCCTCTTTTTCCACCCAACTACCTGATGAGTCCCTGGACAAACCAAGACCATCAGGGAATCAAAACAATTCTCGTTCTCTCAACAACTTAACAAATCCAAACCCTGCATGGCTTGACAGGGAAGAACAAATCTGTCTCCCTTCCTCAAACTACCTGACAGGTCTGTGACCAACTCAGCCTGTCAGGGAATAAAAAAATCGAACCCACTCCCCCAACTACCTGATGGATCCGCAGTCCAACCCAGATCAGTAGAGAATAAACATGGGGATATGGAGAAGAGGGGCTATAAATGAATTTGGTGATAAGGGGATGAGATTAATTGCCTGGTGCTGGGTGGACTTGAACCACTGTGTACAGAATAGGGAGCATTAGCACAAAGCTGTGCCCTGTGTCTTAGCCCTCACTGTGGGCACTGTGTACATTAAATCTGTAAAACTGACTTTAGATGTGGGCCACATATAACTACAATTATAACAGTGATACTGGTGAGATAGTATGGTCTGCTACAAAAAATAAACAAAGATTATGTAAAAAATCAAGACCAGCCTTGTTAGCAACGCACAATCTTGTTTTTACTGTTAAGCAGTAGCCTATTGTGTAATAACCATTGCCACCAAGAATAAAAATCATCATTTAAGGCGATAGGAATCAGTAAAACTGATTTAGAGCCTCCTGGCACTCTTGTGCACCCATGACATAGACTGGCAACAGGATTGCAAGGTAGCCTTGGAGTGGAGGGAATGTGAACAAACTTTTTGCCGAAGCTGAGGTCTGGCCAGCTGACAGGTGTAAAGAGCAAGAAAAAAAATCTATGTTACCTCCCAACCAAGAATACTGATGAAAACTTGGGTATCACTATATCTAAATGCTTGCCTCATTAGTTACTTTTAATTATACCTATGATCTTTAATATAAAGTGATTAAGATCTCCAAACAAAAGTAAAAAACAAGAATGTTAAAATGCAAAAGAAACAATCTTGAGTTATTATTTGCTGTCTATTTTCAATGCAGTTTTTTCCCCCAGCAAATTAAACTTATTGGACATATTCCAGTCATGCTACAGACAAACTTTCTGGGAAACCATTGAAGTCTGACTAGTGTGGGCAGAAAATATGACTCATTTGAGATGCCATATACAACATTTCAAAAAAGAAATTGCTATTTGCGGCCAGCTTTGAATGTAATTGTTTTGTACTGTTACCACCTACTTGTGAATCATAGCCCCCTAGACATTTATTTTTTATTCACTGGCAAATGGGTAAAGCCCACTGGGTACAGAGCCTATTTACAGGGGTGATCTGGGATTACAGTGGAGGTTAAGTGATTTAGTCAGGGTCACATAGTGGAGACTGTGGGAATCTTATGGTCTTCTGGATGTACCAAGCTTGCTCACAGCTCATTACTCTAAACTCTAGGCTAACATGACAACATTATTTTGACAATAAATTCCTGTCCAGTGTGTTCCCTCTCTGTATTTCATTTGCCTCTGATCTTTTTAACTTGGTATCCTCGAGTTTGAGATTACTGTAGATTTGGATTTGCTCATGAATATAAATGTCAAAAAATAAAAGGTACCCTGGCTTTTACTTAACAGCTTGTGTAATAACTGATGTGCTTGTCCAGCATGTCGTTCCTTCCTTGGTATTATCAGATTATATTAAAATTATCAGGCCATACAGTATAATGGTTAGAGTGTCGAAATACGTACAGTACCAGGATATTTAGGTCCAAATCCCACCAGAGTCACTTGTTCTCTATGCGACTCTGAGCACTTCACTTAACCTCCTAGTACTTCAGTCTATCCAGCTGTAAAATAAGTAGAAGCAAGACCACACTGACTGTCCTGAAAATGAGGTATTGCATCTCAGCTGTGTTATCCTAGATAGTTTTACTATAGCGCTTCAACAGTGCTCACTCCGACATCCCCGACAGCGACAGACACAATGCTAAGTGTCGGCATTGTACCATCGGGGATGTCGGCACTTTTCCATCGGGGGGCTGTGCCCCCCAAACCCCTGGTCTCTAAATATCTAACTCCAAGTCGGAGTTGGACCAGGGAGGGGGGGGCACAACACCAGGAGCTGCACCGCTGGTGTCTGCAGAGTTGACAGTTCTTTCTTTCTTTCTGCCATCATCTCCCTCTCTAGTGATCGGCTCCCTACAGGATGAGACATGCACTGACTCGCCTTGGCATTTGGGCAGTATCAGGTAACTGAAAAAAATGCTGAACAAGGAGAATCCAGTTCTTTATTTCATCTCCATCTTGCTTGTGCTCTCTGTTGGTGAGTTTTGTAAGCAGTAGTGTTTAGGTATCGTGCAACAAAATCAAAACAAAAAAGGAGACAGACCATAGCACAACTCTCTATCAGTGAACTTTTATAAGGAGCAGTTTTCAGGAATCAGGCAGCAAAAACAAAATTACAAAATAAAAAAAAAAATAACTGGGCAGGAAATCATTTAAGATGGAGGTGAGGTAGAGCTGTGAGCAACCACAATTTACACCTAAGAAGGTGTAAAAAAAGGTGTCAGTTGGGGATTACTGTATCTGTGTTTGGGACTAGGCTGTCCAAGATCAGCCCAGATTGTCCCAGTTAGGTGGCGGAGGCATCCCGTTTAACACTGAATGCCTCCATAGGATAATACAGCAACTTAATCAGTGCTCTGAGGGATGTCCCAATAAAGCGAATGTCCCGATTATCTGTGTCCCGATTATGTGGCTTCTACTGTATTTGATATTTGGTAGTTACTTGGGACTTAAATATAAAAATAAATAAATAGACAGACAAACAAACTTCTTGCCCTCTCCAACTTTTCAGGGCTGGTCCTTGGTAATCTGTTCCCCACCCCAGTAATTTCCCACCACCCACCCCCTTCCTTGTTGTACCGTAGGTTGTACTGTACAGTACTAAGGAAAAATGCTGTAACCCCTGGCACTGTACCTGGAGCAGAATGTGTCTTTTAAGTATCTCCCCTCTAACCTGACTCCCCAGTTCCCCAATTGCCATTATTTATATTTTGGTCACCCCAGTACATGATTCCTTGGGGAGAAGCAGTATTCCAAGAAATCCCAGCTAACTCAGTGGCGAGAGAGAGAGAGAGAGAGAGAGAGAGAGAGAGAGGGAGGGAGGAGGAGAGAGAGAGAGAGAGAGAGAGAATGTTGACATGCTTTTTCTTTTTTTAAAAGAATGGCTGTCTGTGGGGTGGGAATTCTGATGGGAACTGAAGGTTTGGTAACTGTGCGTGTTGCATGACTGCTGGTGGGCAGGCTGCCATAGCTAACGGTTTGCTTCTGGTTTCCAAAGTGACTTTGCCTGTTGATGTGGTACATTCCTTGTTTTGCTTCTGACTGGAAAGTGAGAGTTGTTTTTCTTTTTTTTTTTTAATGGGGGACATTGGGCTATTTTTTTATTGTGAAAGATCATGCTGTGTGGATTTGCCAGTTGTGATGGTTTGGGGAGCGTCGCAGTGGAGCACAGCTGACAGTGAAAGGGAGTTGATAAGTGAGCCGGGTGGAAGTGGTTATAGGGGAACGATTTTGAAACATGCTGCTTTGGCCCCGATATGATTTTGCGAATGTTTCCTGAAATTGTTTTTATTTTTCTTCATGCTGCACCGGGTGTTCTCCATTTACCAGTGATCCAATACCAATTTACTGGTTGGATTATCGGGGGGGGGGGGTCATACTGATTTCAAGAAAATGCGACTGACGAGGCTGAATGGATCTTTATCCATAAGTTATACTGGGACTAACTCATGGATAAAAGACCCAGCCAGCCAATCAGCTTTTTAGTTTTAGAAGTACTATTGTATAATCCATGATAATACGCATTCAGTATACGCATTGGAGCAGGCACACTCTACAAAGGGACAATTAAGATAGCCAAGATTTCATAGAACACTGCCAACCCCAGAATCATGGATCAGGTGGCCAGAGTGGACCCATGATTTCAATGATGGCAGTTTGGGGAACTGGGGGGGATGTCGGTTTATGGAGAGAAGAATACTTAAAAAATGTGTTCAGATGCTGGCCAAGTTGCACAGAGAGCTGAGGCATTTGTCCATGGCATGGAGGGATGGGAGGAGGATCCTGGGCATCACCAGGAAGGCAGGACATGGCATACAAACATGCAAAATGCCAGCAGAAACAGGCCTTATGGTCTATCTAGTCTGCTCGATTGTACAGCTAGCCCCTCAACTTACAGCTGCCACACGCTACCCATCCCTCCTCATAATCACCCCCCAACTCTATCCCACCCTTTCTTAAATTCTCCCACCATTCTACATGATACCATCTCCTTGGGCAGAGTGTTCCACTTATCTACTACCCCTTCCATGAAAAAGTGTCTCCTGATTGCCCTCCTGAATCTCCCCCCCAAATCTCAGCCGATGCCCTCTCATGTTCCTCCCCCTTCTGATCTGAAGAATGCCTGTTGCATTAATCCTGTTAATACCCTTTAGGTACTTAAAGGTTTCGATCCTTTCCCCCCCTCCCTCCTCTCTTCAAGGGAATACATTTGCAGCTGTCCCAGCCTCTCCTTGTAGGATTTTCCCTCAAATCCCTGTATCATCTTCATTGCCATACGCCACACTCCCTCCAGCAATTTGATGTCCCACTTCAGGAATTGCTGCCAGTACTACATGCAGTATTCCTGGTGTGGCCTGACCAGCCACATGTACAGGGGTAGGATCACGTCTCAGTGCCTGGAGGACATTCCCCTCATTATTCACCCCAGCATTTTGTTTGCCTTTGCAGCCGCCTTCCTGCACTGAGCTGAGTGGTTCATACTCCGTGTTATTAGTACCTCTAGATCCTTTTCCACCAACTGCCATGTCTCCAACCATTCCTGTAGTTTGGTCTGGTCTTCCTGCAGCCTCCTCCACCCCTCTATGTCATCTACCACTGCACCTATCTTAGTATCATCTGCAAACAGACTGATCCTACTCCAGATCCCATTTGAGATGTCAGCTATGAATATCCCAAACAGCATCAGTCCCAGTACTGAACCCTGGGGCACCCCACTTGTAACGTCCCTTGGTGATGAGAGTTCCCTCCACCACTACCCTTTGCTGCCTACCCCTCAACCAGTTAGTGATCCAGTTGACCATTTTTGTCCCCACCCCAATGTATTCCAGTTTTCCCCCCAGCCTCCCATGTGGCACCGAGTCAAAGACCTTGCTGAAGTCCAAATATAGGATGTCCACTGCATGGCCCCTGTCCAATTCCCTGGTAACCAAGTCATAGTACTCGACTAGGTCCGTCTGGCAGGATCTGCCCGATACAAAACTGTGCTGATGGACATCTTGGAGACCACTGTCTTCCAGAAAGATTACCAGCCTCTCTTTTAGGATTCACTCCATGAGTTTCCCCACGATTGAAGTGAGACTCACCAGTCTGTAGTTGTCTGCATCACCCTTCGGGCCACTTTTATGAATGGGCATCACATGGACCATCCTCCAGTTCTATGGCACACATCCTGTGTCCAGTGATGTACTGAACAGGTCTACTAGTGGTCCTGCCAGGATCTCTGCTAAGTCCATAAGAATCCTAGGATGAGTGCCATCCGGTCCCGGTGCCTCATTCACCCTCAGTGCCCTTAGTCCCTCCAGCACCCTGTCCTCTGTAATTCTGATATCAGTTGCCCCACCCCCGCCCCTCCACTCTTCCCATGAGGTATCTGTCTCCCTCTTTCCTCCGTGAACACAGAGAAGAAGTACTGATTCAGTGCCTTTGCCTAATGATCCCCCTTCACCCGCACCCCATCTTTCTTAATCCTCACAATCTGATCTTGTTTCTTCTTCTCTCACCAGTGTATCTGAAGAAGTCCTTTTCCCCATCCTTGATTCCCTGTGTCAGTCTCAGCTCCCTTGAAGCCTTGGCCACTCTGACTAGCCTGGTAACCACCCCAGACTTTTTCATGTACTCGTCTTTGTCCCCTAACCCTCCCGATTTCCTAAGCCTCCAGAATGCTTTTCTCTTAGACCTCACCCCTTCCAATACCTCCTGAGTCAGCCAGCTCAGCTTCTTTGCTCTCCCCTTCTTCCTCCTTGTCCTGGTGCAGGTCTCAGTAGCCTCTGCCAGCCCTTTCTTAATGATAGTCCTTTTTTAACTGGCACTCATGCAGGTCTGAATTCTCACCAGATGTCAATGTCAATTTTATTTAAAAAGACACCCAATCCCAAAGGCTCTGGGCGCTGCACAAAACTGTACAGTATGTCATACCGTATACATTTCATTAAAATAACATACATATAAAATTCAATCTCCAAAAGCCTGCATAAATAAAAAGGTCTTCAGACGGCTCTTAAAGGCCTCTATAGTGGGGCCTCTCTCACTTCCAGCGCAGCTGAGTTACATAGATACATAGATACATAGTAGTGTGTCGGTAGATAAGGGCCTATGGCCCACCCAGTCTGCCCATTTGAGCTTGTAAGTTCAGTTTGTTTTCCTAGAAGTCTGTTGCCCTTACCCTGACCTCCAGAATTCCTTTATGTCTATCCCATGCATTCTTAAATCCGTGATTGTTTCAGCCCCACCACTTCCTCTGGCAGGGTGTTCCACTTATCCACCACCCGTTCTGTGAAGAAATTCTTTCTCATGTTTCCTCTGAATCATCCTCCTCCAACTTCATCCCATGCCTCTAGTCCTGGAACATCTTTTTTGCTTAAAAATAGTGTTTTCCTGCACCCTGTTCCTCCCTGTAAGATACTTGTATGTCTCTATCATATCCCCTCTCTCCCTCCTCTCCTCCAGGGAGTACATGTTCAGTTCCTTCAACTTGTCTTCATAAGACTTGTGATGCAATCCATGCACCATCTTTGTTGCCCTCCTCTGAACCTTCTCTACCCTGTCTATGTCCTTACGTAGGTATGGTCTCCAGAACTGTACACTGTACTCCAGGTGTGGGCCTCACTAGTGTCTTGTATAGCGGAATTATGACCTCCTTTTCCTGCTGGTGATGCCCCTGCCTATACATCCCAGCATCCTATTTGCTTTACCTGCTGCCTTGTCACACTGTTTCCTACCTTGAGGTCATCAGAGATGATAACCCCAAGATCCCTTTCCTGCTTGGTGCATGCTATATCCTCACCCCCCAACTGATATATTGTGCCAGGGTTTTTGTGCCCCATATGCATTATCTTGCACTTCTTTGCATTGAATTTCAACTGCCAAACCCCTGACCATTCTTCAAGTTTCTGCAGGTCGCTTCTCATTCTGTCTACACCCTCTGGTGTGTCTACTTTGTTACAGAGCTTTGTGTCATCAGCGAACAGTGAGTTCCAGAGAGCTGGAGCAGCAACTCCAAATGATCGATCCCCAGCTGATTTCAACCTCGCTCTCGGAACTTTGAGGAGGCCACCATTAGAGGAGCGGAGATCCCGGACAGAGGTGGACGGTACCAGGAGATCAGAAAGGTAATCAGGGCCCTGTCCATGTAGGGTCTTATAGGTGAGAAAACCCACCTTGAACAATACTCTCCACCTGACAGGCAGCCAGTGCAATTTGCGCCATACCGGAGTGATATGACAGAACTTACTTTGTCCAGTCAAAAGCCGGGCAGCAGCATTTTGCACTAGCTGCAGTCTGCAAAGAGAAGTTCCAGAGACCCCGAGATAGAGGGCATTACAGTAGTCAAGCCTAGAAGTGACTAAGGCATGTACCAAAGTAGGGAGGTCCAGAGCCGGAACAAGGGGCTTAATCCTGGCGATATTTCTCAGTTGAAAAAAACAGGAACGAACCACAGAGGATACTTGAGCCTCCATGACAGATTCCTGTCAAAGATCACACCAAGATTTCAGCACCCATGGGAGGCCATCAATGACACTGCTCCTAGCACAATGCCGTCGCAGAATCAGAGGCCATCCCATCATGAGCTCTGTTCGACTCCACTACTAGTACCTCAGTCTTGTTAGGGTTCAGTCGCAGCCAGCTGGAAGACATCCAGTCATTTATCTCAGCCAGACAGATATTTATCACATCCACTGCATTTGATGTTCCTGGGGCAAAGGAAAGGTATAGTTGAGTATCATCAGCATAGCAATGAAAACTCAAACCATACCTCCTAATGATCTCCCCCAAGGGCAGCATATATACTGCGAACAACATTGGGGCCAATACCGAACCCTGAGGGACTCCACATGAAAGGAGGTAGGGTGCGGATGAGAAATTACCCATCACGACCCGCTGCCTCCTGTTAGTAAGAAATGACTCAAACCATTTGATGACAATACCGGTGAGTCCGCATAACTCCCTCAGGCGGAAAAGCAACACACAATGGTCCACAGTATCAAATGCTGAGGAGACATCGAGGAGAACAAGAATTGTCTTGTCCCCCCGATCTCTAGCCCTGAGGAGGTCATTTTACACTCGAACTAATGCAGTTTCAGTGCTATGTCTGGCCCAAAAAGCTGACTGGAAGGGATCATACAACTCGTGGGTCATGAGATGTTCCCCCAACTGAAGTGATACCACCTTCTCAACAACCTTTCCCAGAAATAGAAGATTGGAGATAGAATGGTAATTTGCCCTAATCTCTGGGTCCAGAGAAGCTTTCTTTAAAAGGGGTCTCACCAGAGCCTCCTTCAAGGTATCTGGAAAGACACCCTGGCTCAGGGAACACCGGACAATCAGGGCAAACACCGGGCCAACAGTGTCAATGCACCTCATCCAGAAGTGCGTTGGCACGGGATCCAGTTCACAAAAGGTATACCTCAAGTTGGCCGCTCTCTCAATGACCTCACGAACCTCCACTGGCCTAAACTCCCCCCACCTAGAGAGAGTGCTCTTAGAACACGACTGACGACTACTGACAGCAATGATATTACTGGCTGAGGAGACCTCCCGCCGGATCGCAGACACCCTGTCCAAGAAAAACCGAGCAAATTTCTCACAGTCCTCATTCGAGGAAACTCTTCCAGGCTGAAGACAGAGTGGATGAAGAAGTCTATCAACAGTCCGGAAGAGTGAGGCTGGTCGGCTTCTCCCAGCAGCAATCTCCCGAGACAAAAATATTGTCTTCTTTTGGTTGACTGCCTCCTGATATGCGCAATAATGCGCACACAGGACCAGTTTGTCAGCCCCCAGACGGGATTTCCTCCAGCGGCGCTCTAATCTCTGACCCAGCTTCTTCATTTCCCTGAGATCGCTATCATACCAAGGCGACCTCAGGTAAGAAGTTCTGGGTCGTACACGGACAGGTGCGAGGGAGTCAATGGCGCCAGATAGCACCTCATTATAGGCGTCTACCCTGGCGTCAACTGCTCCGATGCATGCATCACCCACCCTTGATAGATCAAATAACCCGCTGAATAAGCCGCCAAATAACCCTCAGGGGTCAGATCTCTTAACGGGCGGCAGCAAAATATCTCAGAAGGGGAAGAATTCATGACGGGAGCACTAAACATGAACTTCACAGTGCAGTGATCAGACCAAGCTACTTAATTAACATCAAGATTAGCGATATCAAGTCCCAGTGAGAACACCAGATCCAATGTGCAGCCATCCTGGTGAGTAGGCACGCCGACAGACTGCACCAGCCCCAAAAGGGAAATACTCTGCAGTAACTCGTCGGTGCACCTTTGACCTCTATCCTCGGCCCAAATATTGAAGTCCCCAAGAAAAATACATTTTGGGGAATCCAATGTTTCGCCAGCAGCAAACTCGGCGAATTCCTGCAGGAACCCCCCCATCAGACCAGGAAGGCGATAGATGAGAAGGATCCTGAAACCAACGCCAAGTCCTCCACGAACGGCCACACACTCAGATGAACCTGGGGTTCCCACCGGGTGCACGGTGAAGTCCAAGTTTGATTTAAAACAAATAGCTACACCGCCTCCCCTACGATTTTCTCTGGGCAGTGCACCACAGTGTATCCTAGGGGGACTGCAGCCTCAAAAACAGGGCCAGCATCATCTCCCACCCAGGTCTCTGTAATGCACGCCAGGTCGACTGAAGAAACCAGAGCAGCAATAATAGCCATCTTATTTCTTATCGACCTGGCGTTGCATAGCACTGCCGTCAGAGGTATTGAGGGTGATGCAGCCCTAAAGGTCACCTGGCCACTTGGCCTGGTGGCCCCCCTTGAAATAGGCACCAGCCACGTCTGGCTTCTCCTAGATGCTCACCTAAAATTTCTCCCATCCTTTTAAAGTCTGCTCCCTTAAAATTGATCACCCTGGTACCTGTTCCTCCTGTTACCCTTCCCATATTGAGTGTAAACCACACCATATGATGGTCGCTCCCAGCCAGGGGGTCCTCCACTCCCAGATCCCTTACAGTCTCCCCATTTGTTAAAACCAGGTCCAGAGTCCTACCCTCCCTAGTTGGCCCCGGACCAATTGCACCAGGAAGCAGTCCTGAAATGCATCTAGTAATCTCTGCTCCTTTGCATAAGTGGCAGTTAGGGTGTTCCAGTACACCCCAGGAAGGTTGAAGTCCCCCACCACTATGGTGTCCCCTTTCCTACAGACTCTTTTAATCTGTTCGGCCAAATTCTTGTCCAGGACATCCCCCTGAACTGGTGGCCTGTACACTACCCCTACCCTCTGTGTTTTTCTTTCAGAGTCTTGAAACTGCATCCATAGGGCCTCTGTCCTGCCCTCCACCCCCTCCTCTCTCACACACCTTATCTGTTCCTCACATAGATCACCATGCCCCCCCTTTCCCCCTAGTCCTGTCCTTCCTGAATATCTTGTAACCTTAGATCATCATATCCCAGTCCTGGTTCTGGGTGGCCCAAGTCTCCGTGATGGCCACAATGTCCACTCTCCCCACAGCCAAGAGAGCCTGTAGTTCAGCTGATTTGTTACCTAAGCTTCTCACATTCAGTGAGACCTCCCTCCAACCTGTGTCTTTCTCCCCCCCCCCGATTTCCCCCATCCTAATCCCTCCTTGTGTACCCCACCTCAAATACCTCTCTGATAGCTTGGGGGTTAGGCACACTTGGCTTCCCCCTCTTGGATCCCTGCCTACTGGCTGTCCTCCTGCCACCCCCTAACCTAGTTTAAATCTATTCTTGATGCTGTGTACCCCTCAAACCTCTGCTTTAATACCCCTTTCCCCTCCCCACTCAGGTGCAACCTATCCCCAGCACATACAGTAGATCCTTATTTTAACAGGTACTGCCCCAGTCCCCCACTACAGGAGGGAGAGCTGGATGTCATTATCCACCTTGGAACTAATGATCTGGCAAACAGGGAACCTAAAGCAGTTCAGGAGGAGTTTAGAAGACTGGGGAGGGGTCTCTAGCAAGTAGTTACTTCCATGACTTTTTCACAAGTACTACCTGTGAGAAGCATGGTCAATCATAGGGGTGCCTGCACCAGAAACGTTAACTTATGGTTTAAGAACTGGTGCAGTGAGGAAGGATTCAGATTCACTGGTGACTGGGGACCCACCTGAAGGGATGGGAGCTTATTTAAGCCTGACAGCCTGCATCCATCCTGGAGAGGAACCCAGATCATCAATGAAAAGTTTAAATGCTACATTGGCAAGCAGTTATAATAGCCAAGGGGGGTGGCTGGCCAGCAAGAAAGGAAGTTGATTGCCCACCTCCAGAAGCTAGCAAAGGAACAGGGGACCAGGAGGGGGGATATCACAGCAATGCAAAGTGCAAAACATGGATGAAGGGAAGAATAGAAGTGACATAGCTATGCAAGGAGTGGATAGACAGTCAGAGGGCAGAATACAACAGAAGGGCAGAAGGCAGGGTGGGACAGGCAATAAGATCACCTGGGAAGGGGGGGCGTAGGACAACAAAACAGGAGAGGGTAGTTACAGCATGGAGAGTCATGTGTGCCAATGCCAGAAGTCTTAGCAACAAGATGGAGGACCTAGAAGCAGCTATGGCACAGTCAGACCTAGACATTGTGACCATCACAGAGACCTGGTGTAATGATAACCATGACTGGGAGATGGCCATACCCGGCTATAACCTATTCAGGAGAGACAGAAAGGGCAGGAAGGGGGGAGGAGTGGCAACGTATGTGAAAGATAACATTAAGGTCACAGCTATTCAAGAGGAAGGGGGGGAGATACTGTGGGTTAAGCTTGAAAAAAAACTGGGGCAGCCATCTGCACAGTGGTAGTCTATAGATCACCAACCCAGGTGGAAGAGACAGATAGGAAATTGGTGCTCACCGTTCAAAGAATGGTGGACAAAGGGGAGGTGGTACTGGTTGGAGACTTCAGCATAGCAGACGTGGACTGGTGCCTCCCAACAGCAGCATCAGTCAGGAGCAGATTTATCCTGGACTCCCTTCAGGGAGCTTACCTTAAACAACTGGTCATGGAACCAACTTGGCAGGAGACAATACTGGATCTGGTGCTCACAATCGGGGAAAGTGTGATGGGGTCACAGTGTGGGAGCACCTGGGGGACAGTGACCACCGGACACTGCGGTTTGAAATAACTGAATGGTCAGATCCCTGCTACACTAAAACATGTATCCAAGACTTTAGGAGGGTAGATTTGGGGAGAATGGGGAAATGCTTGGAAGAATCACTAGCTGGAATGGTGAAGGAATTAAGGATGAGGAACAGTGGGCAGTATTTAAAAAAAAGGATAGCAAGGGCAACACAATTAAGCATTAAGCAGGTCAGCAAGGGGAAGAGGAAACTTTTATGGTATTCCAAGGAGGTAGCATAGAAAGTGAAAGCCAAAAGGACTGCATTCAAGCAATACAAAATGACACAGGCAGAAAGGGATAGAGAGAGGTACTGAGAAAGCAAAGGGTAGCAGGGAGGGCAGTAAGGGAAGCCAAAGCTCAGACAGAGCAGCACATTGTGAAAACAGTGGTTAGAGATGACAAGACCTTTTACAGGTACATAAGTGAAAAAAGGAAGGCAAAGAGAGGGATAGTGAGGTTAAAGGGTGAGGGTGAGGGTAGTGTTGAGGATAACACCAGTAAAGCAGACATACTGAAAAAATATTTCTGCTCAGCCTTTACAGTAGAAAGGGTGGGTAGCGGACCAGAAGGGAGTACAAAGCAGGGGAAGGCACAGAAATGGATACAAGTCCCTTTCCATGGGAAAGGGTCCTAAAGGAACTGGAAGGAATAAGAGTCAATAAAGTTGTGGGCCTGGATGGGTTGCACCCCAGGGTGCTGAGGGAGCTCAGAGAAGAGGTGGCTGAATCTTTGGTAACCCTGTTTAGCCAATCACTGGAAACAGGTGAGGTGTCCAAAGACTGGAGAACAGCTTATGTAGTCCCCTTATACAAGAATGGGAAAAGAGAGGAAGTGGAAAACTACAGACCAGTCAGTCTCACCTCAGTAGTGGGGAAGGTTATGGAAGCACTACTGAAGGAGAGATTAGTGGAACACCTTGTGGCCAGTGGTCTACAGGACCTCAGGCAGCATGGTTTTACTGGGGGGGAGGTCATGCCAGACTAACTTCATTGAATTTTTCGACTGGGTGACGAGGGAGGTGGATTGGGGGGGCAGTGGACATGGCCTATCTGGACTTCAGTAAGGCCTCTGACACTGTGCCCCATAGTAGGCTGTTAAACAAGCTGGGCAATATGGGTGTGGGTAGGACAGTAGTGCAGGGGGTTGGGAATTGACTTAATGGCAGGACACAGAGGGTGGTGGTAAATGACTGTCACTCCACAGAGGAAAGGGTGACCAATGGAGTGACACATGGATCAGTGCTGAGTCCGGTCCTCTTCAACATCTTTATCAGCGACATTATGGATGACATACAAGGAAGAATTTCCTTGTTTGCTGATGTCACAAAACTCTGTAACAGAGTGGATACACCAGAGGGAGTGGATAGAATGAGGAGAGACCTGCAGAAGCTTGAGGAATGGTCAAGGGTGTAGCAGTTGAGATTTAACACAAACAAGTGCAGAATAATGCATATGGGGCACAAAAGCCCTGGAACAACGTATCAGGTGGGGGGGATATAGCATGCTCCAAGCAAGAAAGGGATCTAGGGGTTATCATCTCTAATGACCAAAAGGTTGGGAGTCAGTGCGACAAGGTGGCAGGTAAAGCAAATAGATGCTGGGATGCATAGGTGGGAGCATCAACAGCAGGAAAAGGGAGGTCATAATTCCACTGTACAAGACATTAGTGAGGCCACACCTGGAGTACAGTGTCCAGTTCTGGAAGCCTTACCTACATAAGGATATAGACAGAATGGAGACAGTTCAGAGGAGGGCAACCAAGATGGTACAGGGTTTGCATCACAAGTCCTACAAGGACAGGCTGAAGGACTTGAATACGTACTCCCTGGAGGAGAGGAGGGAGAGGGGGGATATAATGGAAACATACAAGTACCTCACGGGGAGAAACAAGGTGCAGGAAAATACTGTTTTTCAGAGGAAGAGATGTTCTAGAACTAGGGGTCATGGGATGAAATTGGAGGCAGAGAGGTTCAGAGGTAACGTGAAGAAGTATTTCTTCATGCAAAGGGTGGTGGACAAGTGGAACACCCTGCCAGAGGAGGTGGTAGGGGCTGAAATGATTATGGGATTCAAGAATGGATGGTATAGGCATCGGGAGATCTTAGCAGTTGGGGGAATGGGACAACCCAGTTCAAGAGAAGCTTGAAGAGGCAAAATTACATGTGCAATTGGACAGACTAGGTGGGCCAAAGGCCCTTATCTGCAATCAGTATCTATGTATCTATTTATTTATGTATCTATGTACCTCACCTGCCACCATGCTGGTGACCCAGGTTTGGGAACTAACTTGGGTCACTGTGGGTCAGCTGGGGAGTGCAGAGGTCTGAGCGTCTGATGGACTGCTCCCTTCTCCTATGGGAAAGCTTGTCAACCCCACTGTTGACTGCCAACAGGTGGAGGCCTGGTGGTAGCGCAGGGTGGGGTGGCACTTTGGGAGGGGCTGCTGGTTTGGCATGGTACATGCGTCCCTCCACATGGCATGCAGCACTGCATGTTGTGCAGTGGAGGGCAAGGCCACTGGTAATGGAAAAGAGGGGGCCATGCAGGCTTAATGAAGCCCTGCTTGCCTTGCCCCAGTGCATGCTGTCATTCAGCGACTGGAGATCTGAATTGGTGCACCATGGGAGGATGGCCCTCCCCCTCCTGACCCTGCTATGGGGCAATCCATGGTGGAGACTTATCTGGTGGACTGAGAAAGGTTAGCACTAATGGGGGGTGGGAGGGTGAAGACAGGAGGGTGAAGACAGGGCTGAATCTTCCTGCCTCATATCAGTTACCTTTTTCACTGATTGTCCATGGCAATTAGATGCCATTGTCCCAGTGTCCTAACGAGGTCACTGCCTGCTTGTCAGAAAACCAGTCTTTTACTTAAACAGTCACATGTCTTAGTTTCCTGCAAGTTATTTGAAATTCATAACTTTGAGTAACCATGTACTCACCACTCGAGCTGCGTTAAGTCCCTTCAGTCAGTCAGGCTAGTTTTTCCTTCCACATCCATTTGCTTATTTTCCACTGGTCTCTAGACCTGCTTGCTACCTTCCAGTTTTGCTTTCTGTGCTGCTTGGATGGTCCTGCCACACCATGTTGCTTCTTTGGTGGAGTACCTCCTCTGCTGTTTGGCCCTTCCAAGTTTCTCAGCCCATGTCTGATTTAACAAAAATTGCCTGGTTTCTCTGGGACACACAAACTCACCCACATCAAAAATTCTTATATTGGCAGCAGTCCCAGTGTGCAATGAAGGCCCTTGTCATGTACCAGATCCCTGATGTGATCAAAGACTTTACATCTGTCTATAATCTTCTTTGGGAAGTTGGCTGAGTAGACAGTTTGTGCCCCTCCCAGGCCGCATCACTCAGTGCTCATTCTTTCTGAGACTGCCTTTCCTTCTGGAATTCTCTCACTCCATTTTCATGTACCATGAATGATTTATGGACTTAAATATATAAAAAACATATCATAAATTTTGGAAGTTAAGCTCCTGAAGCAAGGAATGTTTACTGTTATAATTGGTTACACAGTGGAGTGAGAAGTGGATCCCCACTTTTCTGCTTATTATTATTTTTTTATATAATTCTTCATCACTGTTGTTCACTAGGGGTTACATTTTGAATTTGGCTTATCACTGTGTGTTAATATAGTTACATTTTTGGTCTTAAGATCAACTTTTAGTGCAATGATTGTGTCTGATGGAGGTCAATAGTGTTACAGGGGGTCAGGTACTCTGCTTTACAATTTGAATCACCTGCCACTTATCTCAGTATTAAAAGTATCCTGATCCACCAGTGCCCTGCCCCTCTGAGGAAGAATTGTTGAGATTCAAAGTGCCAGAGAATATTGTTAGTTCTGATCCCAACCTTGAGTCCCAATAAACGGCACTTGACCATGCCTTTAACCTAAACATTAGCTTTCCATTTTTTTCAGCGATTTGCGCACCATCATTTCTTTTTGTGCTGATCATTTTATTCATGTCAGTGCAGTATTCCCTGTTTTTTCCTGCAGCGCCTGAGGATTGTAGTTATTTGTTTAATATTGTCTCCCGGTCCCAGTAGCATAGCAGTCTTAGTATCATGGGTCTTGAGCGGCATCCTGCTGTATTCTGTTAAAGCCTGGAAAGTATTCTATGGGTTTGCTCTGTCATAATCACTGAGTCCCAGAAGTGATTTAGAATCTTCAGCAGAGCTCCCTGGAGGAACTCAAAACAGTCATTGCCCTCCACCATTTTTAGGTATGCTGAGGATCTAAATGTTGTTCTGCCTGTTTCTGAGCTCCTGGCCATCGAACGTCTCCCAAAGCTCCTTTATAGTTTTTTTTCTGCTAGGTGAATTCTTCTGTCAGTCCCTACAGACCAGTCTTCCAGGTGGCATGCTCTCTCTTCTACTTCTGTGACAAGAGAGCCCAAGCCATCCACTGCTGCCCTCACTGAGGAGAGAACTTCTCCCATTTTGCTCAGTTCTCCTGATATCAAAGCCAGGAAAGTATTCGTATACACCAAGTTCTTCTGCATTTGTGAGTTCCTGAAAGTGCGACTCAAGCTGCTGTCAGTGGACCATCTTGAGTCCTTGTGAAATCTCCTGCCCTGTGAGCTCAGACGGTTTATGATTATTAGCTGGTTGCTGTAGCTCCAGAGACCCCAGATCTACATTTTTATGCATGCAATGGTTATGATCAGGTACTTTGTAAGCAAATATCTGCAGGTTAGACAGGCAGATGGCATCTGATCTGACCACCAATGGCAGATTTCCTAAAACGGTGCTGCTGCACACATAGCCACATCATGTGACCCCCTCCCTACTGAGTAGTATTTAACAGTACATGCCACAAGCACCCTTTGGATGCCTGTTTCTTTGCTTCAGACATGCAGCTTCAGTCTCCTACACTCCCTGTTCTCCTCCTACCTTTGCCAAGTTGCTGCACCTTCAGGCATCCATGCGCCTTGTCCCCCAACCCCTACATTTTTTTGTTGGTTTCCTAGATCTTGACAGCTGGATCTTTTGTGTCCTTTGGTGCCTTATTCAGTAGCTTCCACTCCTGTGTAAGCTGGCTTCTGCTTGCTGGCTTCCATCTTGTGAGTGCATCATTTTGCTGCCTCCTTTCATTTGATGGTGCTAGTATCAGGGTCTGTTATGACTGCTGCCCACTCCTCATGGCAGCTTTGCTGCTATAGGTCCTTGCCAGGGCCCCTGCTGCTTGGCGCTGCTGGCACCTGTCTTGCTGGGATGTGCTGTTCATCCCCTCCCTCCACTCTTGCTGTTTTTATTTTTCAGTTCAACTGTGGCTCTGCCATTGTTTGCCACTCACCTGCCCTGCTGCTCAGGCAGCTGCTGCATGTTGCCCTGCTGGGCCATGATGGGGAGAGCTGGTCTAAGTGGGTATGCTTCATGAGGGCCAGTCTGTCTGTCATCCTTGCTGTCTGTTGCCCATTGCTTGAGACTGCTTGGTGGGCTAGCTCACCTTCTTGTACCCATCCTGGCTACCTCTAGGATTCTCCCAATGTAGCTCTGGCTGGGCTCTGCTTCCTTCTATTTTGTGGCCCTCATTTTTCTCCTCCTTGGCTCTGTTCTTTGCTTTTTGGGCTCTTTGGTTGGCACAAAGTTGGCCCCTCTAAGGCTTGGGCATTTGCCCTGCCTTTGCTCCTCAAGTGCACAATATTTTTTTGCCTTGGTTTCATATTGCTTCTTTCCACCATTGATTTTCATGGCCAGCCTCCTTCGTGTGTCCCATTAGGTCTGTGCCTATTGCTCCTTAAATGCCACCAACCTGCCCAGGTGGCTGCCCAGTCCTCTCCTCTCCTCTCCTCTCCTCTCCTCCTCTCTCTCTCCTCTCCTCTCCTCTTCTCTCCTCGAGGCTCCCTTTTCATTTTCAGTTGTACCACACCTACCCTGTCTACTACTTTCAGGCAAATACCTTAACAGTCAGCAAAAATGTGCACATGCCCCTAAGTCATATGGGCTTCCACCGCACCATCAAATAACATCATATGTCCTGCCAAGAACTGAGCATACACCCACTATCTGTCCCTCAAGGACTGAATATGATTTCTCCCTTTATGGCTTGATACTGCAATTAACAGTATGCGTTCAACCTCTATTTCTTGATATTGCAACTAGTCAATCCCCATAAGGAATCGGCTTCTATATTCATGAGCCTTGACAGAGGAGTGTTTTGGGCTGCTAGACCTGAAGCAGATGTTTCCAGACTTCTCTTTTCCTGGGGTTTTGCTAAAACCAGTGTTCTTTAGCACAGTCCCAGAGGACAGCCTTCAGCTCCTGGGCAGTGGAACTCCTTCAGGTCAGAAGAAGTAGTCTGTGTCTCCTTAGTCTTCTACAGCACATCACAGTTCACTCTTCATGCTTGAGTTAATGATATCACAGCTACATGGAAGAGTAGCGAACAGAAGCCTTGGATCCACAGAGGTTTCCTTCAAAAGGGTTTTTTTCCTTTCCTTTGTGCAGGCAGTCATAACATTAGTTTGTTTATTTACTATTAGTTAGTTTCATTCCGCTGGACAGGTTGGGGGCACAGATGGTGGCTCCTTCTTCCCATTTACTGACTGTTCAGCATCATGGCCTTTCCTTTCCTTTCTCCTTAACAGAAGTCAATGTTCTGACATTTCTATTAACGCCTTTGACCTTTTAGGTTAATGTTCCGACTGTTCTATTCATGCTTTGACCTTTTTTAAGCTTCTTCTCTAAAATACTGTACTGTTGTCCAAAGGACTTGCTGACATTGTCCTGTGACATATCTAGTTATAGTACCCTCCTCAAGTGGGTTCCTGCATCTCCACTACCCCAAAAGGTTGGTAGTTCCTTGGGAACAGACAGCATGAAAGGCCACAGAGATGTCAATCCAATCCCATTACTAACAATACCGACCTACAGTATCAACAGCTCTTGGCAACCTTATCCATTGAGTTGCACAAGCACCATGTTACACTGCACAAGCATACACAACACTAATCTAAGCAATCAACTGGCCTAGTTATGCCATACTTAGTTGCCCACTAAATTAGTGATTTGTAATACTAGCCTGAGGTTTAGTGGGGTAGCGGATGACACAGGCCACACCCTACCAAGTGCTATATAACAGTGCTTGCCCCAAGCAATCTTTAGACACCCATTTCTTGGCCCCCCCATTCCTCCCCTCCTCCTCCAGTGGCTCGCCTCTTTCCTTCTTGGTTTCTTCCCTCTGTTAACTTTAGCCAGAGGACTTGCCATCTTGAAGAACTTCTAGGGGTGGAATCCACCTCAAGAAGCTGCCTGTGTCTCCAGACCAAGAAAGAGGGTAGTTTCTTGGGAACAGAGAGCATAAAAGGACACAAAGCCTTCAATCCAATCATGTTACTAATAGTACCAAGCTACAGTACCAACAGCTCTTGTAACCTTATTCATTGAGTTGCACAAGCACTGTATATATGGAGCAGAGCAGATGAGAACAAATTTAGCAGACTTCAAAATGCAGAGGGGAGATATGAAGGCTTTATTTAACAAGTATGTAATTTTTTACTGACTGCTGTTGGTTCAGAGTGCAGAAATCCAGCTTTTTTTGCCTGTGAGTCAAAACTAAGTGAACTAGGATGGTGCAGTGATACACTAGGTTTCTTAGTGAAGGTGAGGAGGTGGGTGTGTCAGAGTGGGTGATGGGTGTGTATGGACATTTGCAGTTCTGTTATGTAGCAACCATGAGGAAAAGAACTGGAGAAGACAGGGATGCAGTGGGGAGCAATGGAGCAGGGAAAGGTTCCACAATGACAGTTTCATAAAGTACCAGTTCAAGAAGTGGTAATGGTGGAGAAGGGGTTGAGACAGAGGCTGGAAATCATAGTGGTGAGGCAGGGGCTATGCCTAAGAGGAGGACTAAAGCTGGCTTTGCGATCATGCAGCCAAAGAAACCATGTTTCCACTCAGTGCAAGCGGCTTTCCTAACCAGTCATCTAGTGAATCTGGTAATGAAATCACCCTTAGTAAACCAGAACCACAGTGGTCTCCCCCTCTTCCTCCTTCCAGTACTTTCAGCTTACCTACTTGAGATAGAATGACTCCATGTAGACATGTAAAGTCAAGACAACCCCCTGTTTATCTCTTATGAACAGTATGATAGATACTGTGACCATAGCCACCTGTGCATGTGCATGGACAATTGCCAGTTTTCCTTGACATGTCATATTATGCCCCTGCCACCAAATCACACATTGGCAGCTGTACTCCCCTGACCCAGTCCAGTGCTGTTGCTCAGTTACTACCCAAGGGAGGAGATAGTGAATTTGACAAGGATACAATGGTTATCTTGCCACCAGAGAAAAATGTACAGTTGTTTATGTGTGTACTGGGTGGGGCTGGAGTAGGTTAAGGTATAACAATTAGGGGTGATTGGATTCTGATTTCCAGATTTGGATACATCAAAGATTATGATCCTGAAGTTAGGATTTAGAAGCTTTGCTTTTATTTTCTAAAAATCCTAAATCTTAATCAATAGGATTCCAGTTAGATTCTCATTGGATTCAGATTTCAAAATCCATACTCCATTTCGGAATCCAAAATTTGCATAACTCAGACTGGAATTGGATTTCATATTAAGATTATCCAAAAATCTGAAAACAGACTGATGGATCAGCTTTTGAGGGATCCAGTTATCCCTGATGCAAACCCTGGAGTTCTACAAAAGCAAATCAGTACCACTACCCCCAAAGTAGCTCAGAGAGAATGACATTTAGAAGGATATGGATTTGAAGCTGTTAGAGCATGGGCATGGAAGTGATGAGGTAGGGGAGATGAAGCAGATGAAGAGGAGAAGAAAGGACAGGGGAAGAACATGATTTATGTAAGAAGGAGGGGTGGAGGAAGAAGACATATGAGAATAGAAGGAACAGGGGTCAGAAGCAGGAAAGGAATAAGGGTATGAGGAAGCAGGTAAGGGAGAGAAGTATGAGGAACTTAATTATATTACCAACTAGTGATGATTATGAGTGTGATGCTGAGGAGTGGAGGCCATCAGAGGAGGTGATGGCATAATGAAAAAAAGATAATGAAAAAGAGAAACGGAAGACAGCAAGTTTCTCAGACAAGAAAATGTAATGACCAGCCCTGCACCCCCCCTCAGCATGATCAGCCCCAAAGTATTACATTATCTCGTTTTCCTGCCCTGCTTGGCCATCTCCAGCCTCATCATACTGTACCACAGTGGAAGGAAAAAAATATAATCTTGTATTTGCTGCCCAGTTCCTCATGAAGCCTGCCTTCCCTAGCAGTCCAGTCCTATAGTGAAAAAGACAGAAAGATCTTCAGCAGTGTGGCGATATTTTACAGATGACACCACAATCCACTGATAGCACTGAAAGCATGTTGCAGCCTGTGTTGCTGAATGATCAGTCAGGGTGCGTTTACTCAATAAATACTGGGAACCAATGTTTTGGCTGATCATTTAAAATGTCATGGCATCTTCCTAATAGCCAAACCCATTCCCAGTTCCCACTATGTTAAGATGGGCTAGCAGCAGGGACAGTTTGGTATGAGGATTAGATTGTTTCCTCAAGTAATGTAGCCACCATGTCAGCCACTCACTAAAGTTCTGTTCAAATTACATAACTTATAGGAGAGATGATGGCACTTTATCTTTAACCATTTTCCATTGTAGGGCACAATATGAAGTAACTCAAATTTACCACAAATAATTTGTCAGTTTACCTAGGATCCAGTTTGCTGATTTTTGGTGTAGAATACATAGATAACATAAATTGGAGTTGGTATTGTTGAGATATATTGTAGTGTACTAGCTGCTCTGTTTTTCTTTCTTTTGTAAATTATGATGTGTGGTATTATTTTAGTGGGTTAGTTTACTAATGTATTAGTTAAATAACAATTCTGTTTTTGTATTTGTCTTTTAAAGAAAAAAATATCCTTACTCTTTCCAAGAAGTGCCATGGGATCTTTAATGTCCACCTAAATGACCACGAGAACAGGCAGACAGGACCTCGATTTAATGTCTCATCTGAAAGACGGTGCCTCAAGAGTACAGCATCCCCATCATGATGCATTACAGGATCAGTATTGAGATTTTGCCCCAAATGCCTGGTGTGGGGCATGAACACACAACTTTCTAATCTTCCAGCCTCAGAGGTGAGTGTGCAACCTGCTGAGCCACTGACACTGACAGTATATATGAGGCAGTACAAACTAAAGCTTCCTAAGTCTCACTGCCCATTGGGTTGTGTCCAAATCAAGCTTCACCATCACTTTTATCCTGCCTTTAAGACCATCAGACCCTTCAGGAGTTATTTTGAAGCAGACAGACTCATTAAGGCACACCAGTAGAGGGAGTAATTAAAAAGTTATGGATGCAGTTCTGTGGTCAGGTTACCAGCCACACCCCCTCCATGAGCTATTTAGACCAGCCTCCTCCAACCTCATTCAGAAGAACTGTTTCTTATTTGCAGCAGGAAGCTGTTTTAGGACTCTGACCCTATTTTTCACCTTGTTTCTCCCACAGTTTTTCCTCAGTGCCTTTTGGACTTTTTGTTCATTTTGTGCCTTCAGTAGCTTTTTAGGTTAGTATTTTGTCTTTCTGCTTTCCTCACTATACTTTGTGCTTCCTTCTTTCAGTTAACCACTCCTGTTGCATTCATGTCTTCATGAAACTCATGTTTTTTTTTTTCCTTTCGTTTTGGTCCTCAATGTGTTTACCAGTTTCCACAATATGTCCTGTCTATGTCATTCTGTTATTTTAGGCTTGTGCCATCTCAACATTTTCTATTTGCTGTCCATACCAAATCACTTGCAAGCCTCTTCTTGGTTCCACTGCATTCCACCTCAATTAATTTCATCTGGCTTCCTAGCAAGGCAGCTATCCCAATCCCACTGTGTCATTTCAATTAATTTTGCTCAGTCAGTCTGCTATAGAATTTATCACCTTAGCTGTAGTGTAATACAACTTGCAGCCTTTCTTGCTTGTGACTGGGTTTTACCTATGATTTTGACCTTTGATGTGCATTCACTTTTCAGTCATTTCACTCTCCATCAGTCATTCCTTTCATCAGTCATAATTCAGTCAGTTACTCTCAATCATTCAGTCACTTATTCAACAGTCTGCCTTCATTTAGTCAATTTCTGTTCCATGCCATCAGACTCTATGAATGCATTAATTCTGGCCATCATTGCAGACTCATAATCTTGCTACCAGGACTTGGCCTGTGGGTAGACATGCTCGCTCCCCTTAAAGTCTGCATCTTGAGAGTGAGTTTCTCGTCTTGGGCAAGGATCCTTCTCCGTAGGCTGCTTGTCTCCTGTCGCACCTCTCAGCAATCCCACCAGGTGATAAGGTCCAAAGCTGCAGGAGAAGCTTTAGCCATGCAGAACTTCAGTCAGCGGCACTTAATGGTGTAGCATATCTGACTTCAGCTGGAAGAGGGTGGAACCGTATGCCCAGCTGGGATCCTTTAGCTGTGTAGATCACATCGACAGTACCTCTGAAAGTTATTCTCCTTGCACTTGCCTATAGTCTACCTACTCTCATTCCATATCCCTTCACTTTAGTTTCCAGTCAAGGTTAGGCCTTTTCACAATCTTGAGGCTGGTGCTAGCCTCTCAGCAATAACTATTCTCACCATTCCATATTTGAATGGATGGGCTTCCTTCATGTGGACTTTCCTTTAGCTGCAGAGGTCAATTCACAGCACCCTACAGCATTATCCAGTAAGAGGGCATTATCCAGAACTTCCCCTGAATTGAATTCCAAATTAGCAAAAGTGAGCTGTCATAATAATAACTACCCATGCCAGAAGATACAGCTGCTGAAACCATGGATCTCCAGGAATTTTCTCCATATGCTTGTTTTTTTTCTCCCCGAGTGCAAAAGGCAATAACATAGTATTTATAAGTAGTCATAGCATTTACCTTGTAGTAGGATTTGTGCTGTATGTTGGGGTTGGATAGTGGTGAACTTTTGTCATTCTATAATCCTGCTATTCTCTCTCTTTCTGGAAGTCATGCCTCTGTCTGCTATCAGATATCACTAGCTTCAGCTGCCTGTCATTATAACAAACTTTGAAAACTGCAAAATGGGTCCAAACCAGGAAGCTTATTACAAAGGCTTTTATTAAATACTACAGTGCAAAACATACTAACACTTCTGTACTTTGAGGTGCTCCGCCTCTTCCTACAGGAGCAAAGGTCAGTAAAAGAACTGTTACATTTATACCAGTGCAGTGTCATATGACCACAAACACTTGCTACCAATACAATTAAAAACATCAAATAAGTTACAAAGCTCTAAATACATTCTGTACTTACACAAAATGCAAAACACAAAGTTAACAGTGTTCCTATGTACAGCTTATTTAGGAAGTGGCAAGGCTCCATGAAGCACAGGTGCATCAGTCCATTTTGCACTCTAGTGTTTATTGAAAACCTTTGTAACAAAATTCCTGGTTTGCACTCATTTTGTTGTTTTCAAAGTATCTAATATTCTAAATCATCAGGTGGCAACCAAGATCTTACTTAGTCCATGAGAAAACAACATCCAAGATCTTACTTAGTCCTTGAGAACACACTGGGTGGTGTGTTGTAACCAATGGTCTTGACAGCATTTTCTGTGTGCTGCTGAGGCTGTAGTAGTAATGTGTGCTTTCATTTACGCAAGTATTTAAGCAGAGTACATACGGTGGCATTGGCGCCATAGTCCCTGAATGTAGGGTATAACCCTTGAGCAGCAATATTGCAGCAGACTATCATTGTGCCTAAATGAGAGCAGCAGGACAAGATGATCATGCCATTAGAGCTCAGCATGAGCATTCAGTGGTGAGAACAGGCAAGACTAGTGTAGGGGAACTACGGACACCATATATTGGGAGTATTGAAGCTACTACAGCACACCGATGCTGGCACCAAATAAATGAACAGACTCCTGCAACAAATCAAGGTGATATAGAACAGAACATTACTACCATTAGAAACCTATTTGTGACTTTAGAGTGGTTATTGATTCAAAAATAAAATATTTGTCATTATATTTCAAGCCTTGAGAACTATTTGCATGCTAGTACAGTTGCCAGGGGGATCCGTTTGAACAAGCATCCCTCAGTAGGTTTTGAAAATTTCAAGCACAGGAGTGAGAGGGAGACCAATCTACATGAATGCTCTGAAAAATTAATATCCATCCTGATTAAAGAAGATAAAGAGAAATTATGACACAGTTCAAGCAGATATGAAGAGCATACAAAAGGAACTATCACAGTTCAAAAATCATTCTTAATTTTTAAAGAGAGAGAAAGAATTAAATTATTGGAGGAAAAAGAGAAAGAAGTAACAAAACGTAAACAAATTAAACAATCATGTGATGAGAAAGATTACCAGCAAGGATAAATATTGAACTGGGAAAGGAAATCTAAATTACAGAGCAGGTGAAGACAATTCAGTCATTCTCGCTCCAGGAAATACTATAGGAAGCATTACAGATCACACCCCCATCAAATAAAGTGTCATTTGAGAACAGCAGTGCATTAAGGGAATCTGCAGAGAGTTCAAAGTCAGAAATCTGACCTGAAATTGATGACAGCGATTTTTTAGTGAAAGGCAAGCAACTACAAGTCAAACCTGAAAGACAAAAAGTCACACGGGACCCAAAATAAAAAAAAAAATACAAAAAGGGGAAGAGAGGGTAATAGGTCCAAAGGTCACAACCAGGAAAAACACATGGGAGAAGGAAATGCATCAAGAAAAATAATTAATTTGTCCTTAGAAACTTTAGCAGTAGCTCAAATGAGAGAATTAAACAGGGGTTTAACTTTTATTCCCTCACCAACAGTGAATACCTTCAATAAGAAAATTGAGTTGTTTAAAATCTTTTGAAAACTTAATTTAAAAATATTTTTTTTGGGGAAAAGCAACGTGGTTCAGTTTGAGATCAAAAGGAGACTTAAAATAGTGTGACAATAGATGTAAGCTTCCTTGTTGAGGGATTGCACAATGAGACTGACCTATCTGAGGTTCATAGTGAAATGACATGGGGTGGGGAACTAGTACTGATTTGCTGTTGGAAATTAATACAACTGATGATACGGCTATGTTAACAACACACATGAAGATGTGCTAATAGGGGCACTTGGAATTTTTAATGCTTTAGGCACCAGTGTAACATGGGAGCAGTTTACATCAGAGGTTAAAACCAATGTAAGTTCAAACAGTAATTCAAACCATGTAGTAAATGACCATGTAGATCCAAGTCCATTTTAGAATGAAATCAGTGTTTTGCCCCAACACCCATGATAAATCTTTCTTAAGGTATCACACTCTGGTAGAAAAAGAAGTGGAGGAGTTATTAAATTGGTGCTTAAGCAAACACAATGTAGATGTCAAAGAGAGGTCAGCCTTAAAGGAGTTAAGGGGATGTGAAATGTTGTATTCAGAAACTCAGATAAAAGCGGAACATGACTAAGTGGCAGAAGCCAAAAGATTGTTGGCAGATAAAAATACCTACCGACATTCTGCAAAGAGACCCAACAGTGTTGTGTGATAAGGGCGACTGCAGGATGGTGACCCATGGAAGGGTGACAATCTCCAGGATGACTGAAAAACATAAAGTGATTTTATGCATGGGGCTTTGCCCCCCCATGCCCTCCCACACCCTCTTACTTAGGATTCCTATGCCGGGGGGGAGCAACTCGAGGAAGGTGGGAAACTCCCAGGTCGCCCAAATTGTCAGCACCATTGTGCAGTTGCCCTTGTGACCAGTCACCCACGTCACAGGCTACTGACCCAACAAGCCCTTTTTATATTTATTTGCACATCTGTGGGCAGCAAACATCTTGTTACAAAAATCCTCATTTCAGAAATGTGTCACTGTCAGATTCAATACAACTGAAGCTGCAGTGGGCTTGACAGTGATAGTCCAATGAGCAGAAAGGCTGATCATTACTCTGTTCTTGGCTTGTTGGGTGGAAATCTCATGTACAGTAGTTGAAAGGAAAGAGCCGCTCCAATCTAGATCCAGCTCTAGCCTGTCATCTGCATGATGCCGCTCAGCAGCCAACTGAATGGCATCATGGAAACAGCCACCAAGATTATTAATAGCCCAGTATAGATGGAACAATGAATTAATTGGCACCAGCATTTAAAGGTCAAGTTCTACTAGGAAAAATGACTTTTCAGGTTCAGTGCAGTTTTTCTTTAAAGACATTTCTGTCTTTTACATGGCAAAGAGATTTATGGAATGGAGACCTATGTTCTCTGCTTTAAAATTTGATAATGCGGGCTGTGGGGGATATCTGTCTTATGTGCATTGGCCTTTCCAATAGATACATCTGCTTCTGTGACAATATAAGCAGGCCACTAAACATTTCCATGATGAATTAACAACCCTTAGCATGATTATTCTCTTGGTGAGTCTACTTGAATGTCAAACATGCAATTATTTGTTATCAGCTACAGTAATCCAGCAAAGCAGGATGGTGGAGGTGGTAGTCATGGCAGCATTTGTGGTGGGGGCAAGAATGACAGAGAAGGTGGAGGGGTGAGTGGTGACACTACTCATTCATTTGAGTCATCACAGTGGCAGCAGCAGGATACGATGTTCATTAACTAAGTGGCAGAGATGTTTCAGACTCAACCTGCAGGCATGTTTGACAGTGGAGGAGTGCACACACAATTTAACATGGCAACACTTCTGGATCCTAGTTCTTTTTATTCCAGATATAAAGACATGTTCATTTCCCATGGATGCGTAGACTATACAAGCAGAAATGGTTGTATACACTAAAGGAACAGCAGCAAATACAGCTTCCAGATATAAAGACTTGTTCATTTCTCATGGATGCATAGGCTATATCAAGCAGAAATGGTTGTATACACTTAAGGAACAGCAGCAAACACAGCTTCCAGATATAAAGATGTGTTCATTTCCCATGGATGTATAGACTATATTAAACAAAAGTTGTGTATACACTTAAGGAGCAAATACAACTTGAATAAACAAAATAAACAAATAAGAATGTGCATACATAACTTTCTGGTCATGCTCTTGCACATCCTCATCTGCCGACTTAATGTGATGCCAGTGCCAGGTGTTTGCATGACATGGAAGAATACTTGGATAGTGTTGATCCTGAGACAACCACATTTGGTATCTTTTAGATACTGAATGCTGGTGTCACATGGACATTCTGCAGGAAGGTTTAAACTTATTACCAGATTACATAATGCAGGCTTATCTAGAAGAGTAGCTGACTAACAGAAATAGTGATGGAATTCAATTCTAGCAAGACTGGTGAGTCATTTGGTCTGCACTGTCTAAAAGGAGTTGTATTGTTTGTGGTGCCCTCGAGCATCAGTCACTTTGTAAAGATATTTCCATTACTCAAGGCTAGATCCTGAGAATCTTGAATTATTAGCCTTTTTGAGACTTCAAACATCAACTTTGAATGTTCTTTCTATTATTTACATACACTGTATAACAAATAGTATTTACTACTATTCCCACTCCAGCACCTTCTGGTGGCAAGTCTCCCCATATTCCTTCGCTGGCAATGGCATCACAGTCTAGCTCACCACTCTCAGTAGCAGCACCATAGTTCCACCTCTTGATGAAACTACAGCAACTTTCACAGTGGCATCACTAAGCTCAATATTATCAGGTGTGCCACTGAGTACACAGGGTTTGTATCAGTAACATAAAAGACTAGTCATCCCACCTACCATGAAAGGAATGGCCATGGAATGAATGGCATGACTGGCCACACACAGTCCACAGTTAACTACTACAACTTTGTCTGCCAGCAGGTTTTGTATGTGTTTAAAATAAGTAAGCAATAATACCTAACAGGCTATGTGGTATTAGGCTGTACTGAAGCACCCAGGGGCACAATGTGGCCTGAAGCAACTACACTTAGATAATGGCTTTCATGTTGTGTATATTGAAGAAAGTGTTAAAAATATTTTGAAAGCTACAGAAAATGTAAACAAAATGTTAATAAAAAAACACTTTGTTTCACCAGAAGGACTTGGGAGGCTTACGGTTGCCAAATTTTTTCCTCTACTAATGTGCTATACACTGTAGCAAGATCTTCCAGTGGAACTCAAATAGTGAAGGGACGATGGACCTCTACATTCCCCAGTGGGTCCTTCTGGAGATATCCCTGTGTAGGCTGCAAGGGATAGGACTGGGGTGCCTAATTTTCCTGAAAACCTCAGAGCTCCCTCTACCTCTAAGAAATTCCCCGCTTTGGTGGTCTCTTAAGGCTTTACATCAGCTTAGCACTCACTGGAACCTCTCTCTTCATAAAGAACTATCTCAGCCCCATGTTAATAATCCACATTTCAAGACTGCTAATAGCCCCATACCTGCAAACTTTTGCCCGGCATTGTGTACTGTCCCAGTTTCATCTCTGATTGTGGAGGACAAAATATGCTCCGCAAAGGACCTGCAAGCTAACTTTTTATTTCCTACCTACCATTTCTTTAAACACCTACAATTGCAGGGTGTGATTTCCTCTTTCTTAGGCCCCAACCCTTGGCAAGATCACGCCAACCCAGTTCTTCGGGACCTAATGGAAATTGCCTCTCAAACGCATTCTATCTCGAAGTATTATGGTTTGCTCCAGAGTCTGGATCTGGATAAACCACAAGGAGTTTGCTTCTATTGGAAGCATGAACTTGATCTTTCTTTGGATGACCAGGAGTGGTGGAAAGTATGGCTTGACTTGTATAAATACATTAAGCAGGATCGGTTATGATTTCTTCAGTTCAGAGTTTTGCACAACATGTATTTCACTCCCTCTAAGCTAGCAAGGATGGGCAAGTCTAATTCCTCACTCTGTATTAGATGCAGAATTTCAGAGGGCACCCTGAAGCACATTCTTTGGGACTGTGCTTTAGTGACTCCCTTTGGAAAACTATCAGATGAGCCCTGGACCCTGTTACACCTAGACTCCTTTTTTATGCCACAGGTGTGTCTACTTGGTTCATTCCCTAGCAGCACATTAGGGTGTCGCAAAGCTCACATATCCTTGATCTCAGTCATAGCCAAACTGGTTAGCACCCGCCATTGGCTCAACCAATCCACTCTATCCCTTAGGGAGTGGCTTGCAGAGATTCTCCAGGCCTTAGAGCTCAAAAAGCATATCACCTCTAGGATGTACCAAGCTGGTGCCTTTAACAATAGGTGAGGGCCCTTGCTGGCTCTCCTTCCCACTATAAATTGTCCCCCCACTGCCCAAGGCTGATGTTAGGATCCTGAGGTTCCCCTCCTGGGGGTGTGTGTGGGAACTCCTTCTTTTTGGTTTTCCTTCTTCTCAGAGTAAAGTGGGTGATTTTCTGGCTGGCTAATCCCATAGGAGAGCAGCCCTTGGCTGCCCCCATGACCTGTCCAAGTGATGTGCACAATGGAGGCTCTGGGGGGGGGATAGAAGGGAGGAGGTGGGTTTGTGTAGTTTAGTTTTATTACGTAGTTAATATTGTTATTTCTCAAACTGGCCAGAGCATTGTCTGTTTATCTGCTTGTCCACTCGACCTGCATCTTCATGGACTGTAATCTCCCTAATGGTTCATCGAATATACCTGGGTCAGTCGAATAGAGGAGAGCCACAACAAGGATTATGAGCCTTTGGTACTGCTCATTTGCCGTATTTGTAGGCTGGACTATTGTAATGGTGTGGTTAGTGCCTGTATTTGTCATATACCTAATAAAGTATAGTTATTAGTAAAAAAATAAACAAAAAAAAACAACACTTTGTAAAGTAATACTTTACCTATTAGAGTTGTCCCCAGAGGGCGTTGCTGTATTAGTTGTCTAATTAGCTGTGTTAAGTGTATTTAATTTTCTTTATTTCATTTGTTTTTTATTCTTGTAGGCCTGATGAGCAAAATGTCAGTTTTCACAGGTGACAAGTAGGAGTATACAGTACACTTAAAACAAATGCAATACAACATTAAGTACTGTAACTATATAAAATAGACAATGCAAAAAAAATATAGAATTGATCCCAACATAAATAGATTAATTACATAAAATAACAAAGAACACGTACAAAAGATTCTAATTCTTGTAAACACAATGCTGTAGAGCTTTTAAAAACAGCATCAGTCTCCTTTTAAAATTAATAACTGATTTATAACTCAGGAGTTCACCAGGTAGTGAATTAAAAAGGTTTTGGGGCCCTAAAAAGAATAGATTTTTGGCATATTCCCTTCTGAAACAATGGAAGCTTAAAGGTAAATCTTTTCTGAGGTCCAGTACTACATCCATTAATAAATCTAGGGAAAAGACTAGAGATAGAGTTAGGGAGATAACCTGAAATAACTTTAAACATGAAAGTGCTAATTTTAAACTGAATTCTATTATCAAATGACAAGCTATTATACTGTTGAAAAAGGGAACAATGGTGGGTACAAAAAGGAGCATTCAACATAAACCTAAGAATAGTGTTATATGTGACCCAAAGACGTTCTAACAAATTATTACTGGTGGCTGAATAAATAATCAATCCATAATCTGGCACACTAAATAAAAAACGATGGGGTAGTAAAACCCTAGCTTCTGTAGTTAAAAAGGTTTTTACTCAATAAAGACCCCCCAGCCTTTGTTGAATTATTTTCCTAACACTATTAATATGAGTTTTGAAAGATAGGTTAGAGTCTAAGTATAACCCAAGATACTTGAAATGATCAACTAACTCTATTATGTTACCATTTAGGTCATTAATGGGGTTAAGATCCTTACTGTTTTGTTTATTTGAGAATAACATAACTTTGTTTTTTTTAACATTTAAAACCATATAATTTTGGAGTAACCAATTTTGAATGGTAACAAAATCACCCCAAACCTTCCCAATAGCATCATTAGGCTTTGGACTAACCCCAAATAAAACTGCATAGTCTACATACATAATCATTGATGCCTGTGAGCAAATGCTGGGAGCGAAATTCATATACAGGGAAAATATAAGTGGCCCCAGGATAGAGCCCTGGGGCACACCACAAACAATTGATTTTGGTTGAGAAAATGTGTATCCAATAGACAAAGTATACCCATATCAGACTATGTTCAACCAAATGAAAGACCTTGGTAAGGTCCACAAAAACAGCTGCAACTGAGTACACTTTATCTAGGGCACCC
This sequence comes from Neoceratodus forsteri, assembly GCA_016271365.2. NCBI lineage: Eukaryota > Metazoa > Chordata > Ceratodontiformes > Ceratodontidae > Neoceratodus > Neoceratodus forsteri. The sequence goes on from CM028133.1 coordinate 609,659,084, forward strand.
TGTATGCAGGTGGTGAACTGCCATCAAGGCCGTCTCTGTGTTATGATTAGGTTTAAAACCATGTTGCTGTTGTGTTAATAAATCATACTTATTCAAAAAAATCAGTTGTCTGTTCTAAAATGATCTTTCCCAAAATCTTTGACAGCAGAGAAAGAAGAAATATGGGATGATAATTTGAAACTTGGGTAGGATCACCATTGTTAAAAATGGGCTTAATACTGGCACATTTCCATTGAGCTGGAAATAGACCAAAACATAAAGAAGCATTAAAAATAATAGAAAGTGGCAAAGCAAAAGATTTTACTCCTAACTTAATAATCCTGAAATCTGTTCCATAATGTGATATGGATGATGAGTCTCTCTGCCTAAAATATATTCTATAACTACCTCTGGGGAGATCTTTCTAAAATAAAACTTTGGAACTTGGTCATAATTGGCAGGGATTCTATTATCATTATGGTGGGGGGGGGAGTGAAACCTATAGCAATCAAGGTCACCAAAATAATTATTAAAAATCTCAGAAACAGTGACTGGGTCACTAGTTAAGGAATTACCATTCCACAGCGAAATAGTTGACTGTTTTTTCTCTCTCCCTAACAAATCATTCAGGATCCCTCAAGTTCTTTTAGCATCCCCAAGGGATCTAAGTGAGCAGGAAAAATCACTGCCATTCAGCTTTCTGACATTCAGCTGGGGGCACAGTGATTTTTATTGTGGTGAGGCAAATTGAGTTGGCACTAGTTATTTCCCCATCTCTACTGACCCATAAGTGTATCCTTTGCCAAGGATCTCAGCCAATCAGAGCAGGGAACCCACAGACAATTGTAGCACGCACAAGTTTTTTTTTTATCCAACTGATATTTCTCCTCCCCTGACAGCCCCCTCCTGCTCGACCCCCTAGCTCCGTCCCCCGGAATTACCGGGGCTTACCTTATGCCCGGTATGGGAGCGGTGCCTGCTGGGAGTCAGGCGTCATCCTACTGCCAGGTATTTTCCATTTTCGCCCCCCCTTTTTACGTCCGCACACTGTACAATGGGTGCAGCAGCCATCTCCACCTCTGTGGAGGCAGCCAAGCACCCTGGGCACCAGCAGATCTCCTGGCTGTGCTGTCCACAGCACAGACCCCCCACCCCGAGGAAGGAGAGCTTTAATGCTCAATCCTTACCTCCCCGCCAACCCCCGAGTGACCCAAGTCCGTTCCTGAACCTGGGTCGCCGGCGTGGTGCGAGGTGTGGCGTCCAGTGCCTCAATCTTCAGCACCACCAGGCTGGAATTAGCACACACACAAGTTTGCAAGTCCAAAAATATAAATGCATTTAAATAGCCACAGGAGTTAAAAGACAGAGCTAACTTGGCCCAGTGGAGGAGTGGTTGCTCTTCTACCCCAAACTGGGCATCCAGGTTCAGGAATGGATGAGGGTCACTTGGTGGGCTGGCAGGGTGAGGAAGGATCAAGCCCCTAATAGCAGCTCTCTTTCTTTGGGGAGTGGGGCACCAGTCCCACTGCAGGGACTACCATCTGACGGAGGCCAGGCAGCATTGCAGTGGGAGAACACAAAGGGCAGGGCTGGAGCATGACGTGCTGGCACACATGTCCTGACACTGCAGCCCAGAGAGAGAAAATGGAGTGAAAAAAGATGCTGGGCTACCCTTAGCCAGTACTTTCCACAGATTCCTGCATGACTGACATGGCAGGCCATCCACCCAGTGAAGTTATAAGCAAGTGGTGGATAACTGGTAGGTCTGTTAGAAGGTCAGTGAGGGGTTGGGGGGGTGACATTGGTCTGATTGGAGGGGAGAAAACCTACTGACTAAGCTACAATTACTGGTTTACACAACAAACCTCCATCTCAGCCAATCAGAGACCAGAACATTTCAAACCCATCTACTAAGCTAAGTTAATGAAATAAAAATTAAAAACATAGAAAATGATGAGTTAAGTATAAGCTGTGCTGCACAGTGATATTTAAGCAATAATGCACAACAGGGTGTGGTATATCATGGGATATTGTCACACCTCGGGTGGTTGGGCATGAGGCCGCAGGCTGAGTGAGTCCAATGCCTGAGAAGTGACAATATTCCATGATATGCCACACCCTGGAGTGCATTATTGCTATTATGAACTGGATGGAAAGTCTCATCAGTAAAAAATAAAATAAAAAAAAATTTAAAACCTTCAGAAAGTGCCTTTTGTGGGGGTTGGAGGTGTATCTTTTGACAAAACAGTTCCTGAAGGCTCTGGGCAGCAGGTGGTGCTATTGTTAGTGGAGTTTGTTGGGGGGGGGGTATAGCTGTAAAGTCTTTCTCATTCTCACAGCACTACTCCAGGATGTTAACTATGTTCTGTCCGTGTTTGACCTGGTCCTCCTGTGTGCTCTGGGACTGGGTGAAGATGTATGCATTTATTTATTTATTTTTTTTCTGCGCAACCCGATCTGTGACTGTGAGAAGTGCGATGTCAAAGTAGACAGTTTCACTTTTACGCTGCCAATTGGTAAGTTGACCGGAGTGGTTGTTGCTAGGTGAAGCTGTCGGCAGGCCTGTAAAACTGGTTTTAAAAAGAAAGATCTGCATAGTGTATTCTATTTTGCAGTCCTTTCACTTTCTTTTTTTTCTTGGTTTTGAGGAGTGACTGGAGCGGCGACTCATGCCATCCTGCCTGATATCATGAGCGGCCATTGCTGGCTTGTGCAAAGAGTGGGTGTTTCATTCCTGTAAGCACATGTGGCATACTTTTGGGGATTTATTGTCTTTTTTTCCTGTTTTTTTACAACGGCCGTCTCGTGGTCTGACTTGTTCCAGACTGCAACAGCCATTTGTGGTGGCCTTTTGTGTGTAGCAGACTAAGGGATGTAGCAAACAGTGCAACTGGATGGATTTGGTTTGGGTGAGGATGCTGGTGGCTGGAGGCTTTTTGAAGCCATGAGTATGTAGTGGGATATCATCATGGCTTCAAAAACCTCTCAGCCAATCAGCTACCTCTATGTTTTTGATCCAGTTCATAATATGTTTTAGGTACTTGTTTCCCATTTGTTGTGACATCTGATGTATTGCCTATACCGTCCACAACTGTATATACTGTATAACTGATGTGAAACCTTTGTAAAAGAGAACTTGTACTCAAATGTGTTTTCCTAGCAAATATAACATAAAAATAATACATTAAATCAATCAATAAATATCAATCCATGGAAGAAAAATATTGTGAAGGGCAACGTAATGCCCTACATTTAGCATTGTTTTATTTCTTCTTATTTTTTAACTTTGTTTGATGCATAACTTGTTTTATTAGGGAGTGGGTATTACTGTATAATTTAAAAATCAATGGGGTCAAAGACAGGATATAAGAGAAAAGTTTCCAGGCAATCACTCCTTCCCTTTTAAAAAAAAATACACTTGTGCAAGATTGTGGTTTGTTGTGGATAGGCACAGTACCCTGAAGTCTATATGAATCAGCCACCCTCTCACTACTTTATTAAAGGTGCTATGAAACATATGTTTACATCTCTGGATGCCTTACTGTTTTTCTTTTAGTGTCTATCTAATATTGTGATATATTGTGACCTTTACTGTTAAATAAAGAATCCCCTAATTATGTTGCCTTATTAATTACTTCAAAGAGCAACTCTGCACTTCAGCATGTGCTTTCATAAATAAGATGTTTCAGCTACCACAGAATACATTTTTTTCATTTTCAATGTTCCTTTCTAAGATTTACAGCACATCTTGGTAGTCCATATAAAAAGTCTGCGTAGAAAACATTTTAAAACTAATGCCTCTCCCCTGCTAACCTCACAGTGCCTTTGTTTATGGCATCATAGCACTCACCATGGCAACATACTGTGATGTCACAAACAGCAATTGTGTGGTTAGCAGGGGAGAGTCAGATACATTTTGAAAGACTCAGTGAAATAATTGCCACATTATCTACAACATTAAATAGACAAAGAGCAGAGTAAAGCTAGAAAACAATAAAGTTTAAACATAGTTGGTGTAAATCTAGTGTTTTTAAGCTTTTTATTATAATAGAGATTTGCTCTATAAATCACTTTCTCAGCAATTGCTGTTCCCTCTTTTCATACTGCCTAGACATTCTATGACATCAGTGGCACCATTCCAGGCTACTCAGATGAATAACATGCAATGGTGTAATTGATGCCATGGAATGCCTTAAAAATATGAAAAGAGAGCACTAGCTGGTGAGGAGAGTGGAACTCTACACGTAGATCTTAGAGCACCCTACAACTAGATTATTTATTTATCTATCCAAAACTGGTCACAGCTCATCAGAAAATATAACTGGTATGGTAAGGAAAATGGGGGTGCAGTTAACTATGTAAAATGAATTCCCTATAACCTCTAATGTAATTTCCTGCACATATCAGTTCACAATCTACATCACACCCTGTGTTTCACCCCCTCAGGCTTCCTCAGGGATGGCTTTGATTTTTTTCTACAAGACACAAGACTCCTATCAATTGTTTGCTCAACTGTATATGATCCACACATTTTAGGCAGTATTTATTCTAATATATTTTTTTTTCATTTACTCATTGTAGGTTCATTTCTTATTACATATGTTTTTGCATTACATGCTTAATATTTTAATAAATTTAAATTCAAAATGGTGTTTTCACCATGATGTAGCTTCCCTGCTCTGATCGAGCAGGGATGCCTCACCACAGTTGAAATAAACTTGAGCAGTTCCCACTATAGGAAAACATTATGGAATATTAAGCACTAATACAAAAAAATAATGTTAAGAAATTAACCTACAAGCAGAGAAAGAAAAAAATATGCTTATAATGGCGGGGCGGGGGGGTGTCAGGTCCATTTTAAGAGGAAAGAGTCTGAAAGTGGACAAGACTATCAGACCAGATGGGATTCACACAAGCACACTAAAGGAACTCAGGGAGTGCTAGCTATTTCACTGACAGCATTGTTCAACAACACACTAGAAACAGAAGTGGTTACAGAGGACAAGAGAAGGGCTGACGTTGTCCCTCTACATAAGAGTGTCAGCAGGGAGGAAGCTAGAAACTACAGGCCAGTCAGTCTCACTTCACTGGTGGAGAAATACATGGAAACATTACTGAAAGAGAGTTTGGTACAGTATCTTGAATCCAATTGACTGCAAGGCTACAGAGAACTGAAATTGACAGGTAGGAAGTCATGCCAAATGAATCTAATAGATTTCTTTGACTGGGTGACCTGGGAAATTGACCAGGGGAAGGAAGTGGACATGGCTTATCTGGACTTTAGCAAGGCCTTTGACACAATGCCACAGAGGAGGCTGATTAGGAAATTAGCCAACCTAGGAGTGGTGTCCAATGTGGTAATCTGGGTTAAAAGGATAGGAGACAGAGGGATGTGGTTAACGGCGCTCATTCTAAGGAGGGGAATGTGACCGGAGGGGTAACACAGGGCTTAGTACTGGGATCAATGCTCTTTAATATCATCATAGGGGACATTGCAGAAGAGCTAGAAGGGAATGCATGTAATTTTAAGTATGTCACCACAATCTGCAATAGGGTGGATACTCGGGAAGGGGGTAGAACACATTTGCAGTGTTTGTAGAAGACTTGAGGAATGGTCAAAAACATGGTGGTTGGGGTTTAATGCCAAAAAGTACAAAATAATGCACTTGGGCATAGAAACCCTGGCGCTGATTATGGGGTGGGGGGAGTACCAACAATCAGTACAGTAGACAGACAGAAATAGATTAGTTGTTGTATTGGTCCTTAGGAACAGATCCAGAAGCAAATGGTTTGATTCCTTTTATTGGACCAACACAGATGTTACAAAAAGATTTCTTTTTTTAACATCTATGTTGGTCCAATAAAAGATATCAAACCATTTGCTTCAGGATCTGCACAGTAGACAGGGAAGAGACAATGGGATTATCCTTTATAAGGGCCTCAAGGTGGCAAGGCAGTGTGACAAGGCAGTAGTTAGGAACGGTTAGTGAAGCACTGGGAAGTAGAGGGAGGGGAGTCTCCAGCTTGAGGAGAGAGGTGGTGTTGCCGTTATATCACTCACTGCTGCAGCCACACTTGGAGACCACACCTCAGAAAGGGCATAAACAGGGTAAAGGCAATCTAGAAGAGGGCAACTAAAATAGTGCATGGCTTGCAAGAGAAGCCATTCAGTTCAGTTTCAGTTTCAGTTTATTTAACAAAGTGCACTATTTCAATTGTGACTCAAGGCACTGTACAAGTGAGCAAGTTCATTATAAACATTAAAATACATACAATCGGTATTAACTTAGATTAATTATCTAAATCAGATTAATCAGTTAGAGGGAAAAGCTTCCCTAAATAAAAATGTATTCAGCTCCCTTTTGAAGGCATTGACTGATGGGGCTTCTCTAAGAGAATGAGGGAAGTGAATTCTGCAGGGTCGGTGCCACAAATAAAAATGTCTGGGCACCTGATGATTTCAAACAGACCCTGGGAATCACCAAAAAGCCCTCATCAGCTGACCAGAGGGGACAGAGTGTGCAGTAGGGCAGTAGAAGGTCTTGCAGGTAGCCACGCCCATCTGTGCAAGGCTTTATAGGTCAGCAAACTGACCTTGAAGGTGATCTGCCACCTAACAGGCAGCCAGTGCAGAGAGCAGAGCACAGGTATAATGTTACGTGACCTTGAAAGAACAGTCAACAACCTGAACACCACATTCTGCATCAGCTGTAGGTGGTGAAGATCAACCCCTGATAGCCCCAGGTAAAGGACATTGCAGCAATCAAGCTGTGACATCACAAAGGCATAGACTAATGATGGCAGATCACCAAGGGGGATCAGGTGTTTAATCCTGGCAATGTTTCTGAGATGGCAAAATGCACTCTGGACCATGGCTGATACCTGAGACTTAAGCATCAGACTGCAGTACAGCACAACACCAAGATTCCTCACCTTGATAGAAGTGACAGGGACACGGTGGGGGGAGGAGGGTGCTATGATATGCATGATTGTGTTGGGGGAAGGACTATATTTTGAACACTAACTACAGCTCGGCTTTCAGAAATTAACATAATCAGACTAACTTTGCTGGGATTGCAGGTGGGGTAAGACAATTTAAAATGGCTAGGGTGGTGAAAGGGTGTGAGAACGGTTTGGCACAGGATTTTTTTAAGCTTTTTTTTTTAAACAAAACTGCTTTGTGTTAACTTTTTCCTGTGAAGTGTTGCTTCACCTGGGTGGAAAAATGATGCACTGTTGCACATTGCTGAGCACTGATACCTTTGCTGACAAAGTGTCACTATCCATAGTCTTTACCAGGTGAAGGTGGCCACTTTGCCGGATAAAAACTACAGCCCTGGGCAAAGCAAAGTCTGGGAAATGTCACAAAGGACTTCACAAAGGGAAATTTCCTGAACTTCGCACAACTGTGCAATACTTGTAGTGCTCAAAATTTCTAGCCAAAATCCTTTCTTTCTCTTTACTATATTAGCTTCTATGTCCTGTAGCATTGTGACCAACTTCCATTGTTTACAATCCTTACAAAACTCAAGATAGTCATGAGAAGGGTTTTTTCCTTTGGTCCAAAACTTCTGTACCACCATGAGGGCAATGGCCCTAATATACCAAACATTCTTCAGTTCTGTTTTAGGTGATGCTATCCTAGATGAGAAATCTTCATCTGCATTCTTGGACATCCGCTTATACAGTTTCACCTCTTGGTCTACTGTAGGTAAAGAAAATACAGTCCCCAACCTGTTCCATTCAATTTGGTTGAAATAAATGCTACAATTCAATTTAGTAGTTTCCTACCACAACCCTAAATTATTGTAAAGACACTCTACTGACTGGAGTGCAGAATACAACTCCACCATGTCACCTTGCATCAGATGGTCTTCAAACAACCTTTTCTTCATTTTCCAAATACCTTTCCTTAGTTGTGAGGAGATGTTATCAGAAAACATACGTATAGAATAATAGATCAGATGGTGTACATTATGAGAATTTAATAGACACCTGAGGTGCTTGATGCTACATAAAGCTCAATAATGAAACTAAAGGGATTAATCAAGCATCACACACTGAGGGTGTGTGCTAAATTTCAGTAATTACAACATCCCATGATTTATTTTATATAATCACTGATCATCAATTTTTTTCTCCCCCCCCCAGAAGTGCTAGTAATTGATAAGAAATAATGACATACCTTGCTGTTTACTAAACCTTTTTAACTGATTAATTTGCAATACAACATTAAGTTCTGAAGCCAAAATAATAGGAAACAAAACTGGAATTGCTGGGATATACTGAGGGCATTGGAAATATCTTAAAAGTTCAATAAAACCTTTTGTTGAAATGCTGTGTGTTGTTCTTGTTTTCAACTGCTTACCATCAAGACATGGGTTGAGTAAATAGGTTCTGGATTGTCTCTGGAAACATTAGGGATCATGATGAAATAGTTGGGACATTTTGAAAATTTGTACAGTATTTAAGAAAAGGTGTGATTTTTGCCTTAGTCTGAGTCCAAATAAGATATGACCAATGGGCAACTGGGCTTCTTCTCAGGATTTTGTGTTATTGAGTTGTACAGATTTACAGTTACTCCCTGGTTGAAGGTACAGTGAGGCCCAAAGATGGAATGTAGGCTGCTTGTGGTACAAGACTCTGCAAGAGAGATTGTACTGTTTTCTCTTCCATGGATTACGTTGAGGGTTGCTCTTCTACAGGTGCACATGTTAGAATATTAGATATCTGTCTCTGTTTTTTCTGTGACAGAATGGAGTAGTTACTGATACTTTGTAGATTGTGATGCCCTCAGATCTGCTGGACTTCAGTCGGTGGCATGTCATAAACTATCAGTCTCTAAATACTTGCCTTCCAAGTAGAGTGGCTTGTTATTCACTTGTTCTCTGGTATTCTGGAAGCAAGTTTCATTTCTGTCATCATGGACTTCAGTTTGTTCTTCCCAATGCTCATCTTCCTGTACCACTGGCAGTCTTCTGCAGTGTTTATGTTCTGTGTTATGTAGAATGGTGCTTCACGTAATAGCACAGGAGCAAGTTTTGTGAGAGTGTGTGTGTGTGTGTGTTTTGTAGACGTTATACAGTTTTAGGGTATTGTGCTCTGGATTAGTGAAATTTTCATATATGCATGGTTTTACCAGACAGACATTTCATGGATTGTCTCTTGGTCTTGTCTTTGTTGGCCTTCATTGTATTCCAGATAGCGTATCCCCTGACTGTCTTTTCTTTTCATGATATTTCCCCATGCCAGATCATAGTATTCTTTTGTTCTGAGTGCAAACTGGATTACAATATTGAAAAACATGGGTCCAGATTCACAAAGGGGTGCAAATGCCACAAGCCTTGGGTGTGCTGAACACATGGCATGCAGGGATTGTGGCATTCACCCCGTCCAGTGATTGGGATTCTCGATCCCATGCGATAACTGCCACAAGTTTGACCAGCTTTTTCTGGTCTGGCTTGTGGCAATCTTGTTTGCTTTTTATGGGGCTTGTGCCAAATATTTGGGCAAGCTGCCATAAATTAGATAAACTGTTGTAAATATGTCTGATCTTCTTGAATTGGGTGAAGTGTGTGGCAAGGTTTTTGGCACAGCTGTGCCAACAAATGGGTTTGACACAGGGCCTGACACAAGCCCTGTGTCATCCTTTGTGAATCCAGTCTATGAAGTTTAACAAGCTTGTTAGGCTGAACATGGATTGTGTGAGAGAGCTGTACAATATATTAATGTCTTCATCAGACAGTTGTTATGCCTTTTCTGGTCTATTGCCTTTACTTAGCTATTTGAGGTACTTCTGTTTGGAGGCTGGTATGTTTTATGGTCTCTGCAAAATCAGTTTGTATTCCTTTAATATAGAATGAGGATATTTGTGCTTCACTACTTACTGATCAATATTGGCAATGATGCCTCTCACTGTACCTGGCTCATATTCAGAGCCATCTGCCTTTTTTAAACAATAGATATAATTTGCTAAAAATGTTGTTAAGATCTTTCATTGGCAGTTCAGTAAAGCTGATGGTCTCCCTTGACCCCTTTAAGAAACTATTGAACCATTTCAAATCACTCATTATCTTTAAGGATGTGTTTCTGTTATCTGGCCTCTCAGTCAAGAACAGCCTGTCTGGCAATGCCCCCAAAGCAAAATGTGGCTCTATTACTGTGAGGTTATACATTTTTGACTTTAAAATATACAATAGTTCACCTCTGGGGATGATCTGTTGACTCCAGTAAACTGGCAAGGGAAGCTTAGCTCTGGACCCAATGTAACAATGCAGAAGAACAGTGCCATACAAGTTTGTAGAGGTTAGTTTCATTTGTTTCTTTTCTTAATGAGACAAACCATGTTGACAAAATTGCACCATCACTGCTTTACAGTGAAAACACAGTAATCCAGGAAGTGTTGCGCTTGAGACACAGACAGTCAAAAAGTGTTGTTTGCAGCAGAGATTACTATGTTGTTGGTCTTAGTAGCTAACAAAAACTGTACTGTGGGCATATTTTGGATAAATACTTAATGCAGTCACTTCCTATGTCTGGATTTCACTTTCAAAAGTAAAAGAGAAGCTCTATGTTAGACGCTACACAATATGAAAAGTAGGTCTCTAGCACATCTCCATTCTGACACATCTCATGTTTGCTATAATAACCAGCTGGTTATCACTGCAAATAATAACTGGCCATCAGCACTGAAAAAAATGTATGACCGGTTATTATATCTTAATAAAATGTGGTCAGAGAATTCTGTGAGACATGAGGAAACATCAGCAATATTTGTATACTGATACTGAGATAAAAAGAAGAAACCAATCCTGAACCTAATAACACCCCAAAAATACTTTGCCCCCCCCCCCATCTAATGCTGACCTCTGTAAGCATCCCATAAACCAATATGAAACATATCTGGTACAAATGCTGTAATTTAGATAATAAATATTTCCCATTCTTTGACCCTGAAAGACTGGACACAGGAGACGTGACCTCCCCAAACTATAATTTCCAACATATACAAAAAAAGACTGAATACTCAAACAGATCAACCCTTTTGGCAATCACCTAGAAGGCATACATATTGATAAGGCTGTATCTAAACCCAGAAAAGTTAATGTCCAGGAGAACAGTGTGCCCTGGGTAAATGTCCAGGAAGAAAGTACACTCCTCTCTCCATCACTTTGCACAAGATCCCAACCCCATCATAAAATCAACAACCACAAAGAAGCACTGTAAATAGAAACATAGAAACATAGAATTTGACGGCAGATAAGGACCGCTTGGCCCACCCAGTCTGCCCATTTCCCTACCTACTGGATAAGCTGCAGATCCAAATTAACCAGCAGCTTACTTCTTCTTACCCCCACACCCTAGAATTGCCTTATGACTGTCCCATGCATGCTTGAATTCCACCACTGATTTTGACTCCACAACCTCCTCCGGAAGGCCGTTCCATGCATCCATAACCCTCTCTGTGAAAAAATACTTCCTTAAATTACCTCTGAGCCGCCCCCCCATCTTTAAATTGTGCCCTCTTTTCTTGCACCTCTTTTTTGAAGATGCTACCCTCTTGGACTTTGTTGATTCCCTTGAGGTACTTGAAAGTTTTATCATGTCCCCCCTCTCCCTCCTTTCCTCGAGGCTATACATATTAAGCTCCTTAAGTCTTTCTTCATATGTCTTCCGGTGCAGACCCTGCACCATTTTAGTTGCCCTCCTCTGGACAGCTTCCACCCTGTCTATGTCTTTGCGGAGATTGGGTCTCCAGAACTGCACACAGTACTCCAGATGGGGTCTCACAAGCTGTCTGTACAGAGGGATAATAACTTCCTGTTTTCTACTGGTGATGCCTCTCCCTATGCATCCCAGTAACCCCCAGCCCTCCTTGCTGCCCTCTCACATTGCTTGCCCACCTTTAGGTCATCTGATATGACTACCCCCAGGTCCCTTTCCATTTTTGTTGTTGTTAGTATCTCACCACCCATTGTATACTCTTCCCCTGGGTTTTTGTTTCCCAGGTGCATTACCTTGCACTTCTTAGCATTGAACCTAAGCTGCCATGCATTTGACCATTCCTCTAACCTTGCCAAGTCCCTTCTCATCCTTTCCATCCCACCCTGTGCATCAACTCTGTTGCAGATCTTAGTGTCATCTGCAAAGAGACATTTTCTTCCAGTCCTTCCGCAATGTCACTTATAAAGACATTGAAGAGGACCGGTCCTAATACTGAACCCCATGTGTACCTCACTAGTAACCCTCCTTTCTTCTGGGTGGACTCCATTTACTATTACTCTCTGTGTCCTATTCTCCAGCCAATTCTTTACCCAGGCTGTCATCTTGGGACCCACTCCCAGGCTGGCTAACTTGTATATTAATCTTGTGTGGGACTGTGTCAAATGCCTTGCTAAAGTTTAGGTAGGCCATGTCACAGCCCTCCTGATCTACTACTTTGGTCACCCAGTCAAAGAAATCTATCAGATTTGTCTGGCATGACCTTTCCACTGTGAATCCATGCTGCTTAGGGTCCTGTGCCTCTGGCCTCTAGAAACTCGACAATTCTTTCCTTCAGAAGTGATTCCATCATTTTCCCTATCACTGAGGTTAAACTAACAGGTCTGTAGTTTCCTGCTTCTGCCTTGCTCCCACTTTTGTGAAGGGATCACATCTGCCCTCCTCAGTCCTCGGGTACCACCCATCCTCCCATGATTTGTTAAAAGGGTAGTCAGTGGTGTCACTAGTTCTACCCTTAGCTCTTTTAAATTCTGGGATGAATCCATCAGGCCCCATTGCTTTGTCCACCTTCAGTTTTAAGAGTTCTTTCAGAACCCTTTCTTCTGCAAATGGGCTGGTATCAACTTCTGTATCCAGAGTGTTATTACTGTTTGTTTTATGTACCTCCCCCTCTTCATCAGTAAATACTGAGCAAAAATATTTGTTTAGTATCTCTGCCTTTTCATAGTCTCCCTCTGTCCAGCCTCCCTCCCCTTTATTAAGCCTCACTATCCCTCCCTTGGTCTTCCTTTTCTCCCTGATGTACCTATAAAAGGTTTTATCCCCCTTCTTAACTGAGTTGGCTATCTTTTCCTCGGTTTGGGCCTTTGCTGTTCTGACTGCCTTCCCAGCCTCCTTTTGCTTTAACTGATACAGTTCTCTGTCCTGCTCCTTCTCGATTCCTTGTACTTCCGGAATGCTTTCTTTTCTCTTGAACCTTCACTGCCACTTCCTTTGAGAACCATAGCGGTTTCTTACATCATCTTGTTTTGTTTATTTGCTTCACACAAAGACTCGTTACCTCTGTGATGGCAGTTTTTATTCCCATTGTTCTTCCTGCCCTCCTTCCTGCCCATTTGCTAGTGCATTCCTTGGGCACTCACCATTTTGGCAAGAGAGTCAGCCTCCCACAGTCCAGTACTTTTGTCTTTGCATGGCTTGACTCTATTGCTGTGTTTATTGTGAACCATACTGTTCGATGGTCGCTAGTTCCCAGATGGCTACCCACTTCTACATCTGTGATCCTCCCTCCATCTCCATTTGAGAGAATCAAGTCTAATATTGCTCCCTCTTGAGTGGGCTCCAGTACTAGTTGTCTAAGGCATGCCCCCTGTAGGGCATCTAGAATAACTGCACTCTTCGAAGTGGCAGCTGCAACTGCACTGCACTAACATCTGGCATATTCAGATCACCCATCAGCAATATGTCCCCTTTTTCTGCCATTCTAAGTATACTTTCTATCATTTCCCTGTCCATTTCCTTCCCCTGAGAAGGGGGTCTGTATACAACCCCTGTGCATATTGTGGTGCCATTGCCTGTCTCCAAATTTACCCACAGTGCTTCTTCTCCTCCCTGTTTACCCTTTTGTTCTGTTGCTTTTATTCCTTCCTTATGTAGAACTCCTCCTCCTCCTCTTTTACCCTCCCTGTCCCTCCTGTAGACAGTGTATCCTGGTATGTTTATGTCCCAGTCATGGTTTTGTACGAACCATGTTTCTGTGACTGCCACGATATCCAGATGTTCCTCCTCCATCAAGGCCACTAATTCAGGAAGCTTGTTACCCAGACTACAGGCATTAGTACTCATTGCTCTCCATTTTTGATGGCTTTACCTTCTGTTGCAGCATCCCCACTGACCGTTCTACCTCAGTCTTTTCTCATTTAGTACCCAGTTTTGTAGGGAGGCTGGGATTTTCCTGCTGCTTGTCAGTGCCTCCCCTGACTAGTTTAAAAGCTTCCCAATGAAGCATTTAAACCAATTGCTCAAAAGACTTGTTCCTTCCTGGATAGATGCAGACCATCCTGCCAGTATAGGCTGGTGTCCCTCCAGGTGGAACCCCAGTCCCCAATGAAGCCAAACCCTGTGCTCCACACCATTTTTCAACCATTCATTAAACTGCATGGTGCCAAGTACCTTACCTCCCCATGCTTTTGACAGGCAGCACCTCTGAGGAAGGATACTGTGTGTGCTACTTATCTTAGGTCCCTCCCCAACTCTGCAATGTCCTCCTGCACTGCTCTAATCTCATGATAAGCCAAGTCATTTGTCCGTAGGTGGACAATTCGTCCAACTTGGAATCCTTGCAGCTGTTCTCGTGATCCTGAGGATCGCTTCCTGTCCCTCCAAGCCATGGCACCAGGCAGGCACCTTACTTCAGTTTTCCCAGCTCCCCCCAGTTCTATACCGCTAATAATTGAGTCCCCCACCAGGAGCTGCTTCCTTTCCCTGTGGTGTCCTCTGCCTCCTTCCTGTGGGCCTCCCTTGTGACAGTTATCATCAGTCTTCTCTGCGGGTGCATCCATAGGGGAGCTATGCTCCCCCAGAATGGTGTATGGATTGTGGAGTGGAACAATTGACTGGGTGTACCTCTGTTCCACCCTCCTCACCCTCTCTGAGCCCACTGTGGTCCAACTGCTGTGCTTTCTTCGCAACCTCTGAGGTAGTGGTGGTGGTGCTAGTGCTCCCTGGATGGGGGAGGTTCCCTTCCTGCTGTCCAGTGTGGCCTGGGGGAAGGTTTCCTTACTACTGTCCAGTGCAGCCTGAAGACGGGCAACTTCCTCCCTCAGGGCAGATAGCTGTCTGCAAATAGGGCAGCATCTCAGCCTCCAGAAAGACTCCTGGAAGACTGCTGCCCCACAGCCATTACATTGCACTACTCCCCACATGTTTATCTAGTTTTTTTTTATTGTATTTGTGTGTGTGTGTGCATGGCGTGCGTGTGTGATTTGTTATATAGAAATATATATATATATTATACAACGTGTATGCTTATATTATCAGTGCAGTGTGCTAGAGAGGATATGACAGTGCACCTTGCACTCGAGGAAATGATGTCAGAACCTCAATTATAAAGAAACTATTTCAGAGGTGGGTGGGGTGAGGGTGGGAAGGGGTTGGGCCTAAACTGTGTCCTCACAAAACAATCAACTAAAAGCTCTCACCCACCGTTACGATGAGTGCCTTCCTGTCAGCAAGATACCCTACACAACAATTTGACAGAGAAAGTACCCTGCTATCCCTTTTGGGCTAGTTTTGTTTTGGAAAGGGAAATCCAACCTTGTTTCTTGTACAAACAACATAACTTTTAATGGAAGATCACTAAGAACTGCAAAAGCTACTAGATGCTGATTATGAGTCAGTTCAGATACTTACTGGGTAGTGTTCCTAGCTCTTGGTGAGTATGTTCTGTCCACCTCATGGGTGCACAGTACTGGGGAGCCTGCAAAATAAAACATTTGTAGTGCAAGCACCATTGTACTGACACCTGTCTTTACTTCAAACCCAGCATACAAACTCCTGACAATCTTACCTGGTAGTGAAAAATATTTATTGCTGCTGTTCCATTTTAAGTAAATCCATAAAATGTTCATGCTGAAAATAGGCTTGTTTTCTGTAACTTCATACACACTGAGATGCTATAACATTTTTATAAGCCTGGCAAAAGCACCTCCATACTTCTGTTGCATCGATATTTCCCAAGGGAAGCAGTCAGGCATGCATGTGACACTGCACATAAATGGGCTGATGTTTTCTATGATGTCATGGCTTCATCAGACCTCAAACTATTTGTATGAATAGCTGAAAATCTTGGGCCAGATATCCCATTGTCAGCTCTAAAAGTCCCTACCTCTCCTTCCATCATGCAGGGGCCAGCTTCCTGCCTCCTGTTGTGTTTGTGCTTTTCCAGTGTGCCCTTGGTTGACTGCTGCTTCCTTTGCTGACTGTTTCTCCTGTTGTCTCCTATTTCTACTGTTTGCTTTCTTATTGTACTGGCTCTGTTGTGTCCAGTGTCCCTTCAACTCCACCACTGCTATGGATGTGCAGTGCCTCTTTGGAACTTTTGGGCCTTTTTTCCCTGGATATGGGTTCCAGTCTGCTGCTTCCATGCCTAACTAGTACATCAGCCTACTGAAGCAGTCATTCTGCTCATCTCCTCAGGATTAAACACTCATATCAGTCTACTTATATGGGCTTTGCTTCTCTCAACATACTATCATACGTTCTTATATGCAGGCAGTCGTCCAACTACTCGGGCACTTGCTCCAGTGATTACCAGGCATCCTTCCCTACAAACTACCAGGAATTCTCCCTAATCTGTGTCTCGTACAATACTATTAGGCCCTTAAGGACTGTCTTCTACTCCCCTCAAGGGCTACATCAATCTGGAAAGCTTAGCTCTATCATTTCACCTATGGGCCTGGACTCAGAGGAGAACATTAGTTAGCCAAGTCTGCAGCAGCTGTAAGTAAGTCTCCTCTTCTCCTTGGGGATCCTTCAATGATTATGTTATTAATTTAGCACTAGGCTCCAGTGCTTAGGCACCTTTCCAGGTGGAGGGTCCTCCAATACAGTGTCACCTTTATCTATACAATCAGCCGTGTAGCACTTTTGAGAGAGTGAAAGTCTCACTGAAACAGCAGGTGAAGACCATTGTATCCTTTATTAAGTTCAGCATGTCTGAGGTTCTTATACCAGTTAAAATTAAATTAATTTTAAGCCTGGAGGGCAGGTGATTTAAGCTATGTAGCTCCTGATGTTTCCCCAACAGGGGATTATCCTTTTCTTCATGCTGAAGATCATAATAATATAATCTGTCTATGTAGTTCGTAGTCACTGAGATTTGAGGTTTTATATTAGTTATGCAGTTCCTGTACTGTGGCTTCTCTACCAGTTCTATTGCTGCAATTCTTGCATCCTTACAGGGAATACTTGTTTCTGTATGTTCCATTTGTTGGATCTTTTGGGCTTTCTTTCCTAAGGTCACTTTGGTCTAAGGCAGTGGTGTCCAATGCATTGGCCACTGACCACATGTGGCCAATTGCACATAAACATGTGGCCAATTTAGGTGCTTGGAGTACCAACAACAAAAACTGTTAAAAATGGCAGAAAACATTCACATGGCATTACAAAATTGCAGTTATTCATTGACCAAATGGCAGCTCAAGATTTCACTCACTTTCCCTATCTACGAAGAGCCTTTGGAAATGATGATTTTGAATGTGAGCACTACTGCAGTTGGATTGCAAAATTTGACCCATAAGTTCCAAGAAAGATTTATTTGTTTTGGCGGACTTGGGATCGCATTCCAGTTTCTGAGAGATCCATCCCAATTTGTTGTCTGAAGTGCATGTGACTTGACTAAACTGCTGTCCGAAGACAGGCATGGAACTGAAATGGACTTGTTTTTGCTACAAGCATAAGAATTCAGCCAAAGAGGAGGAGGAGTAGAGGAGGAGATTCACTGCTGCTCTTATGGCAGAAGGTATTTTTGGATGGTGACTACTCAGAAGCATAGTTGCAAAACTTCTGTCCATGTTCGACTCAACTTATATGTGTGAGGCAACATTTTCGGCTATTACTTTCCTGAAGTTGAAGTAAAGGACACAGCCGCTGGACATTGGCTTGGAAGTGGAGATGCATTGTACAGAGTCTTATTGGTTTGTACCAGAATTTAGCAACTTAGTGAAAAGATAAAGATTGCAAAGTTTCTCACTAAAAACATGTCCCTACTGTAGAACAGTTACAATTACTGCTTGTACTGTTTTTACTTAGTAAATTTACTATTACACTGGGCCTTGTCTGCTGTTTGAATCTGTGTTTGTGTTGTGCGGCCAATCTGGAGCTTCATTGACCACATTGGTGGACTAATAAAAATCTGTATTGGATAACACTGGTCTAAGGGGATCTCATCCCTGTGGAACCTCTAGCAGTGGGTTCTTGCATCTTGAGGTACAGCAAAAGGGTGGTAGAGCATAAATCAAATCTATGTTCCACAAGCATTCAAAATTCCTACAATACAACTCATTTATTTCTTCAGCTACTTCAGTACAAGTGTACTCAGTTTCTAACATCCTAACTCCACCCTCTTTGTTCATCTAAGACAGGTCTCCTAGTGGTTCCCAGCTTTCAGCTAAAGTCATCTGGTGAGAGGGCCTTTGCTGTAACCAGCCCTACCCTGAGGAACTTGCTCCCAAGATCTTCGAGGCAGGCCTGCTCATCGAAGTCTTTAAGATGGGACTTAAAGCCTATCTTTTCAAGGAAGATTTTTGTTTACTTTAGTTCACTGGCTGTTTACAAATAATTTTTAGATGGATTTTATTATTGACTTAAGTTATTTACTTTTATCAATTACATTTTGTGGTTGTTTGTAGTTATTCTATACTGACTATGTTTGTGATGTCTATTTTGATGTATTTTATATTGTTCAGCACCCCAAACCTCTGGTGGTGGGAGCATTATACATAAAGCTTGCTTACTTATGTACTAACATCATAATCAGTCATCTTACCAATCATTCCTACTATGTTGTCTAGAGAATTCTTAAGTAAGTTGCCCAAAGTACCAGTGAAACTGCTTGTAGTAAAGTGACAAATCCAACAATTTAATCAGTGACACTGAGGAAGGTGTTTAAGTGTAAGCCAGCACTGAAGATAGTTTTTTTCCTACCTTTCCTGAAGTCCCACTGGTTTGACAGTCAGTGTTGATGGATCCGTTTCTGCTTTGAGATCCATTAGGCAGTCAAAAACTGGAGTCTCAGGCATTGGGTCAAAGTCCAGGAAATCATCTGTTGTAACATCAGTCCACTCAGAGTAAGTGAATGAAGGCTGGCGACTCATAGACTGACGTCTATCCTCTGGGAGGGGTGGTCGTGGCTCTGGGTTTAAGGCTTTCAAATAATACAAAACCTGAAAGAAATACAAGTGCAGTAGCAATTTAGTATTTTGAATTGTCTCTCAGGATTTCAGTATGAGTAGGACATCCATACATCTATAATCTTAGATTTTAACTTGCAGTCTGATCGACTGAAGTATAGACTAATGGTAAAAAAAAAGAAAAGATTGTGTACCTTGACCTCAGTTGATAGTCTCTGAACTATTGCAACTCCCCAAGGATGTATGTAAGTCTATTGGCATTGCAGCCCTGGAATGGGGGTGGGCACAGCCCAAGAACCTTTCATGTCTACAAGTATTGTTAAGCTTGCTGGGAGTTCCCTGCATTGTTCCCTGCAATGTAACTGTGCAGACACCCAGGTCAGAAGTTCCCCATGATACACCAAAACCCTGTTTAATGTTAAAGTAATTAATCATGGACACTCAAGAACTTCTTAGCACTTGTCTTTTACTGGTAATTGAATTGTGAAAGGTCTTATACATATTTCATGGATCTGAGGCTCGCTATACATCTTTGTATATGTTTGAGCTTTAAAATCCTACCTCTAAATTCATGTACATTTTCCCTGTTTATAGAAAGACTAAATTATCCATTTTTCTGGGGTCCCAGGTAGTCTTTCAACCCTGATACCAGGCTACTAATGGCTTGTCTAACTGTCTTCACAGCCTCTAGCTGGGGTGCATGGTAACTCTATCTTGTCCCCAGCACTTCCCATTTCATTAGGATCCTCATACATTAACTTCAGCACTCTGCCCTTTCTCCACATGCAGTCGTGTGCCACATAGGTGGGCAATCCATGTCTTCCAAAGCATAGCTCTGCCTGGGGATCCCTGTTCCTTACTGCTCTTCATACTCTTGCAGTTGACAAAACTTTTCTTGAAAATCCTCTGATTCTGATACTCACACATTTTCCTTGTGATCTCCATTCCACTTCTATAAAAGTCCCTCTGCTGAGGTTTAAAGTCTAATTACTAGCAGCCACATTGTGATAGAGTATATGTCCCTTTCAAACTCAGTGTCAGCCAGGGAAGACCACTGTAGTCCAATGCATTCTTCTGCATGGTAATCATCTAATTCTTCTCCTGCTCTAATCCAAGGGAGATCCCACTTGATTAGATCCACACACAGCCATGTGTGCTCTCTTGCTGAACAATGACCCACAGATGCAGACCTCTTCTTCTGTTGATCAGGCTGATGTTGCCACTGCCAATGGAATTGACATCCTCCAGCAATCATTATGCCCTTGAGATGAATCTCCTACCTTGTCTTGTTGACTTCTGCTGCAGCCTCACCTGCCACCCTCATGGCTTGAGCCAGTATCTGTGGTTACCCCCCCACACCAGTGTCCCCTTAGATGTCTTGGGTGAAACCTCCGAAGGCCAGCTGGCTGTCTACTTGTTTTCCTTGAGGGGAACTCCCCTTGAGATTTTTACACCCTCTACATGGTTCCACTGCATAATCTCCATCTACTGGCAGCACTCCAGAAGTAAACCCCAGATCACATAGATCTGCCCCATGGTCAGAAGTCCTCCCTGGCTGATTACCAGTGTCTTGATTGGAACAGAAGTAAATGTTCTTGACTAACAAAGGTGTCTTTGACCTTGGCCACCCTCTATAGTCCTGATTATGCCTGCTACCCTCCTCCTCTGTTTCCCAATCCTAGCCTATAGTTCTCTGGTCAGATCTCCAACTTTATGCTAACTTACATGGCATCCTTTCCCTACAGCATACTAACTCTGTGTGCTCATTTCTGCCTGACACTATCTCTTTCTTGAGCTACTTGGCAGCAAGGTTTCATTTCACATACTATTTTTGCAGTTTTTGCTTTATAGGTCTGCCAGAAAGACAAAGAATTTCTTACATAACAGGATGTGGTGTATCTCACACAGTATACTCTACTATTATACCACTGTCCCTTTACGTTTTATGGTATTTTTCTCCAGATAATGTCTTTTTCTGCCACTTATACATATACAGGTAGGCCCAGACTAGGCTAATCCAAATCTTTTGAGAAACCAAATCCAAATTCATCTGTGATTAGGCAAATCAAAAAAAAATAGCCAAATCCATCCTGGCTTTGCCCATCTCTATTTTAAAATGCTTTGTCTTGATTTTTTTTGTATTTCTAATGTTCTAATGTCCATTTTATATGTAAAGTAACACCCAGTCATGTTCTGTAATTTACTTACAGTAGCAACCCCCCGGTGGGTGACGACCTAAGTTATAGTCCACCAAGAGGGGTGTGTGTTTACATAGCTTAAAGAACTGCTGGCATGATCAGGGAGATAAGTCACACTGCTAGACTGCCTACTAAAGGATCTAAATAAACCATTTAACATTTTTTCTCACAGTGTTTTGAGATTTCCGTCTCTTTATGCTTCATAGCCATGTAATCCTAGGGAGCCTCAGTTTGTAGCTCTACTCCAAAAACAACATTCTGATGATGCTACAGTGCATTAGGAATGAGGCTATAGCAGTTCAATGTGCAGTATAACAGAATCATGGGGGAAAGGGAAAGTGGCTTTTAACTTTACTAAACTTAGTTGGTCATCTCTCATTTTTTGAGATACTACTATATATAGTCACTCTTTATTGGTGACTTATGTGTTTTAGCTAAAAAAAATCTTCAATAAGGCCATTGCATGTTTAAGTTATAGAACACCACTTCAAAGGTATAACGTCTAAATTAGGTTATGAGGGACTAAACTGTTTCTGTCTGAGCTCACTGCTTTACTTGGAAAGCTGCATTGGGCCTCTCTGATAATAAACACTGTAAAAAAACAAGACAAATTTATTTATAAAGTACCCTATCACCAAGGCTTTAGATGTTGTATACTGAACCCAAATGCATCAACATATAACAAGAAGAATAAAGCAAAGCAGATTTACATACAAATAGGGTCACAGTGATGGTAAACACCTATATTCAAAAGTTAAAAGGTGTCAGCATGGTTCAGGTGGAAGCACACCAATCTCTATGTCAAGGCATAGTGGGTTCTAGTATCAAACACCATGACTGGTGTCATATTATAAACCCCGGCACTGGAGTGCTTTACTAAAGGGATGCTGAACTGCCAAGGTGTGCTGTCCTTTAGGTGAGAGGTTAAACCAAGGGCCTGTCTGCCTCTTTTGGTAGTTGTTCAGGTGGACATTAAAGATCCTATGGCACTTTTTGAAAAGAGATGGGGAATTTCCCAGTTGTCCTAGCCAAATTTCCCCCTTTCACTAGAATACCACCAACAGCTTAATCTGGTTCAATTTCAGTTGGTTTGCATTTGTATCCCTCCTATCTCCCAGGAACGAGGTTAAAAAATTACAGTATTGTCTAGCCTTTCTTTCCCCGTCAACAAAAATGAAATAAATACACAAGTTAACAAACTAAGAATTGATCGACCTAAATGCAATGAAAAGCCTGCTTAAATACAGTAGCTAGCACATAAACCACCTAATTGCCTTCTATGAGGAGGAAGTCTGTAAGATGGTAGGTAGGGCTTTGTATGCATGAGGTGCTGTAATGCAAAATGCACTGTCCTCAGACTGCTTGAGATGTGATTTGGGGATGGCCAGCAAATTTGCCGCAGTGGATTTGAGAGGGTAGTCCTAGGCATATAAAGCCAAAAGATCTTTTAGGTAGTGTCTCTTGACCCAGTCTGTGCATGGGGTCTGTATGTTAACAGTGTAGCCATGAACGTGCAGTTCATGCAGCATAGACATCCTATGCTTGGAGGATTTAACCCACAACTATCCACCTGGATACAGAATTCTACACAAGCTGCAGGCACTGCACTGATTTTAAAGACAGTCTGAGGTACAGGGCAGTGCAGTAGTAAACATATAACAAAGTCATGCACTTGGGTCACCAGGTCATCATGCCCTAGATAATGCTTAATCTGGGCAATACTACTCAGTTGTCAAAAAACATTGTGGACCACAGCCACTACCTGATATTCTATTGGTAGCCTGTGGTTCATAATAATTTTAGTTATTTATTTATTGAATTTTGTTGACCCAGTAAGCCCGCTGGGCCTAGAAGTCCCTTTTTCAGGGGTGACCAGGGGAGAGGGGATACATATGGTAAGCTACTGAAATTGAACCAGATTAAGCTGCTGGTGGTATTTTTAGTGAATGGGAGAAATTTGGCCAGGACACCGGGGAAATTCCCCAACTCTGTCTGTAGGGGGATCCTTGGCCATCTGCGTTGCGATGGCCAGTCTGTGTTAGGCGCCGGAGGAGATGGATGCAGAAGGTGCAGGGGAGTGGGCCTCCTCTCCAGTGCTGTTGCTGCAAGAGGCTTTGAGGAAGCTTGTACTGTGGCTGAGGTTGTTGACCTCAGCATTCTGGAAGCTAATGTTCCTTCAGCATTGTTGAAGTCTGAGACTCGCTCCGTGCTATTGCCTACTAGTGACAAGGTTCGTTTACTGGCTAAACGATCTCAGTTACTAAAGAAGATGGACTTACTGGACAAGGAGCTCACAGCTCTCCCAGTGGACTCTGAACTTGTTCCTGCGAGTTCCCCTTCGAGGGTTTCCGGTCGGACTGTTACTGTGGCGGGACCTGTGACGGTTGGTACACCACAGGATCCTGTCATTCCATTGCCCACTGTGGCATTGCCTTCAGGATCTGGGGTTGCAGTTCTTGTTCTGTGTGCCCAAAGCCCCTGCCTGACTTGTCCAGCACTTGGAGTAGGCATTGCGGTGGTTCTCCTTGGGGCACCCAACTGAAGTCATCAAGGAGCGAGGAGTCAGCATCAGGACACGCTCCTGATGGTCCTGTTTTTTCCTTTGCTTCTCAGTCTCAGTGTCCTGGATGGAGCAAACAACCAGGTAGGCTTCCTACTGCCTTGCCGTCCCCTGTCCTGGATGATGAAGGTCTGGGTCCGGATCATCTAAAACCACAAACTGAGACAACATGGTCTCTTGAAACGGCCTTGAAGAGCGCTGGCTGGGAACAATTGGACAGCGGGTCTTGGTTGCCTAACTCTCAAGACCCTTCCTACATAGCTATGTTACAGCATGCTGCAGCACTGGTGGCCACCGAGATTCCTGCCCTTCAGAGCTCCAACTTACACCGGGTTAATTCTTCTACTATTTGCAATGACTCTGATGCTAATAATATGATTTGTGAGGCTGTCAATGATGTTAATGATGTTACTATTTTAAGGCCCGAGACACAACCCAGTGAGGTAGGCCCTACTTCTCCTCCTGCTTTACTAAGTCAGGTAGTGGGGGAGGACACTATTTCTGTGACACCTGAGCGTGTAGATCCTGATCCTGTGCTGTTGCAAGAACCTGGTACTGCTCCTGGTAAACCTGTGGGTTTTAAACTCACAGATTTATTTAGTAATAAGGGCAAACCTTCTCCCAGATGTAATGCTGTACGTCTCCTGTATAAAGGTAGGTTGGAGTGTCCCCCTGACAGGGTGTATATTGCTAAAACCTTGCTCAAGGGTTCAATGCAGTTCTTTTCCTCAGAGATCTTTGCATTGATTGGCTTAGGAAATGCTAATTATGATGTTAGCTTTAAGAATGTGTTCAGCTTAGATCGATTCTGGGCCCAGTATGCCACCTGTAAGTCTTGTCCTATTTGGTCCCCTTTTCACGTTCTTCCTTTGACCAAGCCGGCTGTTAAAAATATAACCATTATATTTAAGAATGAAGGTGTAAACATTGATGATATTTTATTTTGGCTGAAGCAGCATTGTGAGGTTTTGAATAGACCTACTCCTACCCTGGACAGTGAGCAGATTTGGGATGGGGGTGGAGGGTTAGAGTTAAATTATATTCTACAAACTCAGGACCCAATCACTTACCCATTTTTTTTATCTTGGGAGAGATAAGGGGATGATTTTTTACACAGGTCAACCTAGATCTTGTTTTAAGTGTGGCTCTAGGGCTCATTTGAGCTCAGCCTGTGATACAGTTAAATGCAGTCATTGTTTGGAATTTGGTCATGTTTCCAGTTCTTGTTTGAATTTATTCAAAAGTAACCTGTGTGAAACTACCGGTCATGCATATTGTCGATGCCCTTGGGCATCGCACAATAGAGATGACTGTCCCTCTCATGTGGGTTTGATTAATATAGCCCAGCAACAGCAGGCCAGGAGGATTGCAGAGCATGATTTGTGGGCTGGCATGGAGACTTTGCGTCAGACACAGCAGATGGAGCCCTCTGAGGTAGTGACTGAGAAGGAGGATTGTTTACCCCAGGATGCAATAGAGGTAGTACAGGACTCTATTGATACTGGGGTAGATGTTGGTCCTGACCAGGCCATCTCTGTGTCAGAGAATCTTAGTGAAATGCCTCCCCCTCCTTCACCTCCACACCAGGCCCCATGAGATACAGACCAATCGGCCTTTATCAAGGTTCAGCAGAAAAGAAATAGGAAAGGGTCAGCGGTTTCTAGCTGGGGTAAGGTTCCTGGAGTCAAGACTTGGAAATCTGGAAACAAATTTGCATTACTGTCTACCAATGGTACGGATAGGGATTATGCAGATGAGGAAACAGACACCTCATCTATTGTTTCCAGTACAGACACAGAGGGGGGTGGTGACACAGACCCAATTGCTAAAAGGACTAGACAGTGCCGACGGAGCAAGACACCCTAATTTCTCTTTATGGACTTCTTGTCAGTTTTTTCTCTAAACATAAATAGTATTAAGGGTGAAAGGCAGCTTGGGGGGTTATGCTCTCTCTGGCTGATATACATTGTGATATTATGTGTCTGGTGGATACTAAGTTGAAGACCAATCTGGAACTTAGTCAGGCCTCGAAGGCTTGGCCTCATGGACCCTCCTTTTGGTCTTCTGGTGTTGATAAATGTGATGGTGTGGGCATTTTGTTTTCTAATTCGGCCCTTAAAGTTATAAGACTCATGGATGTTCATCCAGAGAGAGCATTGTTGCTTGACAATTCCTTCCATTCTGAAAGGTTTTGGCTGATTACACTATATGCTCCCCAGAATAAGGCACAGAGGGTAGCCCTTTTTAAATTGGTACAACCCTTTTTGCATACTTCCAGACTGGTTATTTGGGCTGGAGATTTTAATTGTGGCCTACATCAGTCAGATAGGGGGCTTCAGACTTCTAAACTTTTTTGTGATTCCGTTTCCCTTAACAAGTTTGTCTCCACTGCCCATCTTCAAGATGCCTATAGGGCCCTGCATCCTAGGGGTGGTTCCACTTACTTCCGGGGAGAGTGTAGAACCAGGATAGATTTTATATTTCTTTCTGACGTGCTTCATGTAGTTAATTGTTCCACTGTTGGCAGTGAATTCTCTGACCATGCTGCCTTACGGGTTAAGATTTCTTGGTCTGATGTTCCCTGCAGTAAAAAGAATAGGTGGAGACTTAATGATTCTATGCTGCAGGACCCTAAGGTCCAGAAACTATGGAGGTGGGAATGGGCTACAAGATTGTCTGTAGCCGACCTTTATGAAGATTTATCAGACTGGTGGGAGGACTCTAAAATTAGATGGAGACAGGTTTTTCAGAAAAAAGCTGCAGATGTCCATACCTGCCAATACAAGAAGTATTTGGCTTTACGTCAGCAGCTCCAGAATCTAATTTCCCTATCAGACAGCTCTCATAAGGATCATGGTCTGTAGATTTCCATTCTTAGTCATCAGATGAGGGAGTTGCAGTATGATAGGGCTAGATCTTTGAGACAAGAAGCTAAGTTTGGGACTAAGATGCTCAAGGGAGGTTGGATCCCTTTAAGGAATGTAAGGGCAGGGTTGAGTCCAGGGTAATTTATAGCCTAGTATCTCCCTCTGGGGATCTTATGAGTTCTGCAGAATTATTGGTGGATTTCGTAGAGACTCATGTTTTAAATATGTTAGGGACTAAATCTGTCTGTGATGATGCTGAGGGATTTTTAGCATCCCTTAACTCACCCCATCTCACACCTGATGGATGTGTTATGTTATCTAAAGAGATCTCTGAGGAGGAGGTAGTCCAGGCTATCAGTAGTTTAAAACTGAACTCAGCTCCTGGGTCTGATGGACTCACGGCTGGTTTTTATGATATGTTTACAGAAGAGCTGGCTCCAGCTTTAGCTATCTTGTTTAACGATATGTTATCTAAGGCCCAATTTTCTAAAGCAATGAAGGAAGCTATTTTGGCTTTAATTCATAAGAAAGGTTCTGTGACTGACATTAGTATTTGGAGGCCTTTGAGTCTTCTTAACGTAGACAGCAAGATTATTGCTAAAATTTTGTTGGCCAGACTTGTTCAGGTAGCAAGACTTATCAGTCCAGCTCAGACTTATGGTATTCCTGGTAGATCTCAAAATGATAACCTTATCTTATTGTGGGAATTGTTTGCCTTGGGGGACATGAACCACATTCAGGGGTAGTTGCTTGGGATAGACCAGGAGACCAAGCATTCAATAAGGTTTCACACCAGTTTTTATTTTCTATTTTGGCAGCATGTGGAATCCCTACTATATTTTTAGGGTGGATTAAAACTCCCTGTTCTGAGGTTGTCCTTATTCCCAATGTTAATGGATGGTTGGGTAATAGGGTAGTGGTTAAATGTGGAGTTCGACAGGGGTGCCCCTTGAGCCCCCTGTTGTACAACTTTGGAATTGATATGTTGATCAGAGCCATCCTCCAATGGCCTAGGGTGCTTGGCTTACATGGACTGCATTTTCCTGCTCCTGTCAAAATTTTGGCTTATGCAGGTGATCTAGTCCTTACTCTGGCTGCTGATACTAATAAAACAGTCTTGGTGGATGTCCTCCAACAATATTCTGCTATTGCAGGGTCTCAGATTAACTTTGAGAAAAGCATAGGATTTCCCTTGGGGAACCTTCCTATCCCTGTGTCTGGTTCCTTTACTGGTATCAGGGTTTCTCCTGAGCCCATTAAAATGTTAGGTCTATGGTTTGGATCAGGAGATATGCAATCTCTCAATTGGAACAATGCCTTGGGGAAAGCCAATAGACTTGTAGCTGGGTGGGAACAACACCAAATAGCTAAAAAGAAACAGGGTTGTTTGCTTAAGACCTTGGTGGTCCCTATATTCCCGTACTTTGTTATGTTTTTCCCCACCTATAAAATTGTTTACTAAATTATATAGTATTTTTTTTTCAGGGTTTTTGGGACTGTCAGTTGAACCCTATTAAACGAGGTTTGACCTATCGGCCTATTAAAGAGGGAGGTGTGGGGATGTTGAATCCTGTGGCTTTTTTTTATAGCATTTTTTGGAATTATAATTTTGGCTGGGCCTTGAAACCTGGTGAGAAAGGATGGAAGCCTTTCATCCTTGTCTGGCTTATGCCTTGTATTTCCCCATGGGAACAGAGGAAGCGGGGATTTTTAACCAGAACCCCTAGACTTCCATCCTATGGCTTGGAAGCTGCAAAATTGACTATATTCTGGAGTTTTACACCTCATGATTTTTGTATACAAAGCAGGAAGGCCTTATATGAGGGGATTTGGAGGCAGGAAGCTCAAGATCCAGTGGAATTCCCTTTCTGTCCGACAGGTCAACAAACCTGGATATTGCAACAACTTTCAAACCTCAGGATACCTCCACATGTATAGGATACAGTATGGTTGGGTAATTATGGTAGGCTTAGTGTGAAAGGGAACCATAAACACAAAATGTTGAATGACAGGTATTGTCCTAGGGAGTCTTGTGTTTCACTTCTTGAAACTCAACAACATTTATTTCTTGAATGTAAATTTGCTCTAGACTGTTGGGGTCTCCTTGTTACTGTCTGGTTTGAACCCCTTTGTTCTAACCTATCGTATGTAGATCTTATGTTTGGTACTAATATTGCTTTAAACAAGAAATATCATGCTGAAACTATCTATATTGTTCTGACCTTGATAAGATATTTTCTGTGGCAGGCTAGATGTCTGTTGGTTCTACAACAAAAATCGATATCACCTCATGAGGTTGTAAACAATGTTGAGAAAGCAGTTTTTGCAGCGAAAATGTCTGACTTTTCATACAAATCCAGTATACAATTTAGACAATTATGGTTTAATTGTGGATCATGGAACTTGGGGTAACTGGTTGAGTTTTTTTTTCTCTTTCTTTGTTTTTTTGGTTTTCTTTGTTTCTTATTTATGTACTGTATTTTGTATTATTCTTATGTATTTTTTCTTGTAATGAAGTCCATTTCTCAATAAATTCCCCCTACTCTTTTACAATAAGTGCCATGGGATCTTTAGCATCCACCTGAACTACCACTAATCCAGGCAGATGGGACCTCAGTTTAACGTCTCATCTGAAAGATGCCCAGGTTCTTAACACTATCCACAGTACTCAATGAACAAACATTTAAAGATGGACATACTGGTGAACTGCTAATCATGTTTGTCCTATGGGAACTCAATTCCATCAGCATCACCTCTGTCTTCCCCAGATTTAAACTTAGGCAGCTGAAGCCATCCAGTCAAAAATTTATTTTAGGCATTGGCCTTTTATGAGGACCACATCATACCAGATTTCCTCAGGTGACCCATTAAAGCCCCATGATCCGCTGTATCAAACACTGATTTGAGATCCAGAAGATGTGCTGTTTTGGTGTTCCCCTTCCACACTGTAGTCCTACACTGCACTTTGATGTATCACCCCTAGCTTTTTGGCTTGTCATCTGTCAGCCTAAATTGTTTTGTATCCATTATTTTATTATTTTGTGACTTCTATTACTTGTATTTACACTGCTTCCTGCTTTAATGGTAGTTTTTATCCTTGTTGTGTTTTGACCTCCATGTTGTATTGTTATTGTACTCTAGTAGTGTTACTGGTTTTATACCTAGTATTGTTCTCCCTGGGTCACACCTGAACATAGGCATTCAGCTGTCTAATGTACTTACCCAGTCAACAACAAAACAAGTAAATAAGTAAAAAGAGGAATTCTGACTTTCTCTCTCACAAGGAGCTGCCCTCACATAGATTAGGTCCTCCATTTTAGCAGCTCTTTCATGTGAATGTTTGCTGATGACAGGTCTAAACTGAAATCATTTAAAGTCAGTCTTCAGTATTCAGGGCAGCCTTAATATTCAGTAGGGGTGTGCAAAAAAAAAAACTTTCACCGGTGGAATTGAAGCAAAAGCCAGACTTTCTAGTGACCCTCCCTCCATTTCCTCAATCCCTGAATTAAAATTAGTATCCCTGGTGGTCTAGTGTACTCCCAGCCCCCACCCCAGGAGGTAAAGTCTCACCCCTCCATCCCAAACCCGAGGGTGGGCCACCAGCAAAGCCCTCCTCTCTCCTCCACGACCGGTAGCCCAAGCCCACTGAGCTATTAATGAATAAGTGCATGCTTGTACAAGCATGTGCTCATTCATTAATAGCTCAGTAGGCTGCTGGCTACGGAGGAGAGAAAAGGTCTGTGCCGGTGGCCTGCTGTCGGGTTTGGGATGGTGGGAAGGACTCTGTCTCTAGGGATGGGGGTACACTAGACCACCAGGGATACTGATTTTAATTCAGGGACTGGTAAAATAGAGGGAGGGTCACTAGACCACCAGAGAGAATTTTTTTTAAATAGTAATTTACTGTACTGTATATGGCGGTAGGTGGGGGATCAGGTTACTGAAAGGGCTAAAGGCATGTTTCCCTGGACTGGCTGGGTGGGTAATTGGGTGGTGGGAGATAACGCTGGTCACCAGGGATTACTTGGGGTGCTGTGTTTTTATAAATAGGGTGGGTGACCTGGTGGCTGGAGGGACCACTAGCCACCAGGGATTACTTGGGCACTGGCAACTGGGCTTTTTTTTTTAAATGGGGTGGGTGATTGGGTGGCAGGAGGGACCGCAATCCACCAGGGATTTTAAATGTTGAAATCGGGCAAGGATTGGGGGAGGGGGCAGTTCTGGATACCAGACATTACTTTTTTCTCTTTTTTCCACCTCTAGATGAGCAGAAATGGGTGAAATTTCACCCCAAAACCATATGAAGTTTTCCATTCCAGGGCAGGTGGAAATTCGGAAACTTCCACGAAAATTTGTGAAATTTTCCAGAAGTTCCACTGCCACGGAAAAAACTACTTTCACCCCAGCACTAATATTTAGACATAATTTAGCCAATAAAGAACTGTTCTGTATTTATTCCACTCATTCTTCATTATTAAGGCATTTTCATGAAAACAAGCAGAGCAGTGTGAAATGTTGAAGTTTGCTGGTACAATTCATATACAGAATGGCAATTCTGCTAACAAAAATACCTTTAGAATTTCTTTTTCTAATTTCCTAGAACTCTAAAAAAGCTTTTCTATCTAAACTGTGAAATACTGTTCTGTGGATTGCATGGTCTGTGGAATATTATTCTGTAGTTTGCAGAAACTAAATTTGTGGTTTCTGTAAACCATTGAATACTGCTCAGCAGTTTATGCAAAATGTGTATTACAAATCTGCAGTTTAAAAAAATTCACTTTCAGAATTTCAAAATTCGATTTCAGTTAGAATTCCTCAGAATAATGTGGAATTTCCAAAGACCTGCAGAATTCCAGTGGAAGAAGAATCTGAAAATTCTGCACCACTCTACAAGCAAGGGCTGGATTCTCAAAGGGCGATGCAAAGCTTGAGCCAAACCCTTTTGTTGGCATTTACCAACACCTTTATGCTTGCACACCCAGTTCTAGTAGACTGGGGCAGTTATACACTTTCCAAATTTACAGTAGCTTGTGCCAAATATTTGATGCAAAGCCCTATAAAAAGGGTCACATGGGACTGAAGCAAGCAAGACGAAATAAGCTGGTCTAGCTTGCGGCAGTTGATACATGGGATCGGAAATCCTGATCGCCGGCCTGGAGAATGCCACAAGTACTATGCGTCATATGTTTGGCACACCCAGGGCTTGTGGCATTTGCAGCCCTTTGAGAATCTGGCCCAAGATCTTTATCCTAAAATATCTGCTCCTTTTGTGTGCCCCTCTACTGATGTCATTATTCATTTGTTGAGAGATTATAGCCTGTTGCCATGGTAATTATTATGACCATACAAGTGTTTATAAGTTCAAAAGAGGTGACATTTCGAGGCACATAGACAATTTTTTTCACATAAATAGTTCTTCACAATAAAAAAGTTAGGGGGTAGCAAAACCTTTCTAAATATAAGCAGAACTGTATCTAAATATTGTTTTTAAAACTTTCCCCATAAATTGGTAAATCTGCTTAAATATTCTCACTTTAGGCCTCTTATCAGCACAAATATCACTGACATGTTGATCATGTTATTTCTGCTTATACAATTGAATGGGAAGATGCTGTTGTGTAGTTGACTGATGGTGCCCAGCAAGAATGTACTTGTCACAGCAAGTCACAGCTTGGCACTTTTTTGTACGCTCAACCACATTATATAAATTCCTACAGCTGACATAAATACCAACTGAATGCAGTTACTGTATCGAATTTGTTTACAATTTCCTTGTGAAGAAAAAAAACACAAAAAGAGAATGATTAATTTATGTTCAATGTTGAAGTTGGAGGTTGCACTGCAGCTAAATATCTAAGGGAGTACTTGTTTTTGTCAGAGTAAGGTTCAAAAATAAAAACAGTTTAATTTTTAACTTTCAAAAGTATTTTGGGCTGGATTTTTACAGTAAACAGAATGCCAGAAGCGCAATCCCTATTTGCTGAGGCAGCATCCAAAATGATGCAGAATGTTTAAATGCTATTTCCTAATGTTTTTCAAAATGTATTTCACTGGTACCTGGTTTATGGTAAAAGAACACTGTATGCATCCTATACTGATGCATGAGTAATATATTGACACATGCGTCATTGTAAGGTTCTCAAAATGTTGCAAGCTATTACTGTATGTACATAAGTTAGACCATCTTTTTAGTCATCTAACTTATTGTCAGCTTCACATGCATGGGTGATACGGGACAATCTTACCTCAAGTTCCTGACACAGATATGAAAATTCACCCTCTCTCTTCTATTTTATTTCTAAAATCAATTTTTTTTAAGTTCAATACCATGCCCCCAAGTTTGTGGGTAGTGCTGTAATAACTCACGCTTCTGGTGGTTGAGGGCATTCTGCTATATATTGTGCCCAACAATCAACTGAGGTTGTGGCTTATTACAGAACAACCAACACCCTGCCATGTCTTATTGTTTATATATGCACACATACATATGCATGTAATAAACAGACAGGTTTCATTACCTGTTGCTAAAATTTGAGAGACACACATTATTTACAAAACACCAAATTCCCTGCCAAGAATGCAACAGCTTTAAAGATATGGTACAAATATATTCTGTAAGTATGGTGTGGTAGCATACTTGTTCACTTCCTTATTGTTTCCTGGTTGAATAAAACTCATAAAGATGAAGAGGTCTGGTTGGAATATACTTGCATCAAAATAGTAACATATAGTAGTAACAAAGTATTGTGATGATGGAAGGGATTTGGGGTCTATCTTGTTTGCCCCTCTTGTTGCATGGCAGTGACTATACCCAGTATGAATTTGGACAAACATGTGAGATTATCAGCTGGAATGTTACCCTTATGCATTAGGTGCAACCCTCAACACCATTCTCCCCCAAGGATCAATCAAGTCCTGCTTTGAAAGCCTGAGCAGTGTAAGCATTCACAACTTACTTCACCAGGTAGGCTATTCCACAGGTTAACCACTCTCAGTGTGACACAATGTATTCTAATGTTTCCCTTTCTGATGTTTCCCCTTACTCTTTCTGCCCTCCTCAGTCTGAGGGCATGCAATCTAGGTCTGCTTGCACTCACCAGCTCAGTCATCACTGTATACTGTTCAGAAAACCATTATCATTTCCCAGCCCAGCCTTCTCTTTTATAGCTAATCACTTTGAGAATGTCAAATCTCTCCTTATAGTTTTTGCCTTGTGAGACAATAATCAGCTTGGTTGTCCTGTCCTGAACCTGCTCAATCTTGTCAATGTCCCTACTGTACTGAAGTGACCAAACTGGACACAGTATTTTAAGTGTGGTTGACACATGGCCTTGCAGGATCACCTCCCTTGAACTGTTCCTTAGCCTCTACTAATGTATCTGAATATTACAAATGCTTTCGTAACTGTGCCAGCACATTGTCTGTCTGACTTCAGCTTACTATCCTCAGTTAAACCTAAATCCTTTTTCTCAGTTCTGTTGTCCACTGTAGGGTCACACAAAGTGTATGCAAATCCCAGGCTTTTCATCCCTAGTTATAGTACCTTATACTTCCACACATTAAATCCAGCCTCCCCCTTTTTTTGGTTATCTTTTCTCCCCTTCCCAAGTGGCTCCTATCCCCCTGACACCCCTGCCCCATCACCTGACCTCCACAGGGACATGCTTGCTTGCTTCTCCATCAGGGCATTCATCCCTTGAAGGGCCAGCAGGGTTCCCCCAATGCACACCATTGAAGAGGATTTGGTTCAGCTGTCGAGCTCAGCTAGTCAGGTGCAAGGCCTTAGGGTGTCCAGTGTCATCCTGCCTGCTTGGAGTTTCACATTTTCTCCCCGAGGGTGAGGGGTGCAATGTTATCATGACACATGTCATGCACTGACACACAATGTGCATCAGCTGACTGCTGCACCTCAAGTTGCCATTCCCTTATCTCCTCAAACTCTCCAGCCCTCCCTCCAGAGGAGAACAGCTTCAAAACCTGGGTCATCAGTGTAACAAGTGCTAGCGCTATTACTGTGCCAGCAGGCTGGCATCCAGTTTCCTCATTTCTCAGTCCACACCCCTAATCGGTGCAAGTCCCACTATAGTGTATCCACCTCTTCTGCAGAAAGCAATCTGCTTGCCAATTTAGTGTTATCAGAAACCCCAGAAGATTTCTGTTGACCCCTCTTCCATGTCTAATAAGTTAAAGAGCAGTGGACTCAGCACCAGCACATGTTACACTCAACTCTGCTCATCTGAAGTGCAACCAGTCATCACCAGACTCTTCTTCCTAACTGTCAGCTAATTTTCTAGCCACCTCTTGTTCACTTTTTGGGCTCTATATTGGGCTCTAGTCTCCTCAGGGTTTCTACACATTACAGTATCAAAGACTTGCAGAAGACTAGATAGACTGCATTCACTGCCTTGTCAGTATCCACCTCCTGTGTTACCTCTTATGAGAGGGAAATCAGGTTGGTTTGGCAGGATCTTTATTTTTGAAACCATGCTGTGTGCCAGAGAACAGTCCATTTTTATCCATGTGCTGAACAACCATATCTTTTGATTGATTTAAACTTTTTGCCAAGCACTAAGGTAAGGTCATGGGTTTATAGTTACTATGGTGGGACCTTACCCACTTGTTAAAAAGTGGAATGACACTGGCTATTCCCAGCTCTTGGCACTGTCTCTATCAGTAAGAAGTCCTGAAAGATATTGATGAGGGGAAACAGCCAGAATCCCTTTTAACTTCACTACTACCCATGGGTGGATACCATTGGGACTATGAGATTTTTCCAAATTCACATCCTCCAGATACTTAACAACTACAGTCGTAGCCAGTTATGTCTCAGTAAATGTTCAGATAACTGGGTCTATAAAAGGAAATTCTGCTGAAATGAATGGGGATTTCCTGTGAAACACTACTGTATATCCAGATATATCTAGATACAGTGTCTCATATCTATGGCTACCTCTGTAATTCTGGTATGACCAGCACTGTCACCTTTTCAGACCGCATCTCTCCCATAACGTCTACAACCAGAGGGACATACACCCTAATGTCCAGGCTGAATAATCCGTCCCTGTCCCTGATAATCAGATACTAGAGCTGTGCACAATTTAAAATTCTGCTGGTGGATTTCCTGCAGTTTTAGAATTCTGATTCCATGGAATTTCACAAAATTTGTGTGAAAAATCTATGGAATGTTGCCAGATTTTAAGTTTCACTTATTTTGGGCTAGTTTTTAAATTACATATCTAAATAGTACTATGTTTAGCAGGTATTCAGGAACTGATAGCTTGCATAAGTGTACCAAAATGTCAGAGTCCTATACTGAAAAGGAGCTGAGTTATGGGTGGCCAAAGAATTAATCAAAATTACATTTTCAGTTTCTTACGTATAATTTTAAAATTCCTTAACCAAATGTTGCTACAGTTCCAGGATTTAGAGAAACACACAATATGGTTATGTATACCATGTTTTAAGTCTCAAGCTTTAAATGGGGCTGTGCTATCAGTAGCCAACCATTTTATTAAGATTTAGAATTTAATTGAGTATACCTTTGAAACTGTTAATCAAAATGTCATAACAGTTTGCTGGTATATGGGTTATTAATACATTCATATATGTACCAAGTTTCAGATTTCTAGCTCCAAAAGTGCCTGGGTTATAGGCATATACAAATTTTAGTGAAATGTCCCACACAAAATAAAATGACAGACTTTGAACACCCATCATTTTGAGACAATGCATCCTAATGTCATAATATCTGGTACACTATTATAACTCCTATCATCAAGAAATCATGCCAAATTTCAGATAGCTCTCTAGCTCAACAGAAAGCTGAGTTATGCCCAAATTAATAAATTTAAAAAAATTCCACTGAATTTCATCAAATGTTAAATTTCAGTTATTTTGATCTAGTTTTCAAAGCATGCATCCAAATGGATTCAGGTCAATAAGCACTGAACATTTACCATGTGGTTAAACACAGCACAAGCAAAACCATGCAGTAAAAGATTGTGTCCGGGAAAAACAGTGAGGTAAACAATCACGCAAATCCAGCGCTCCCCAACATGACCACGAAGAGATGCAGCTAAGTTAAATTCCACCCAAGAAATGCAGAATCTCGCCCACAAACAGCAGAATTCTGCCAGCAAACATTGGAATTTTGCCTGCAAGTAGTAAAATTCCACTGTTTCCTGGCAAAATTCTGCATTTTAGAGGTGGAATTTTGCAGAGCACAGTTTGCAGACTTCGTACATCTCTACACAGTACACAACACAGTATTAGATTTTTAAAAAGGGGGGGCTACGAACTCCTCACCTCCCAGAACTTTTAGATACAAACTCTGAGTCACACTAACACAGAGAGATGAGCTGTCCCAGACCCATGCTCTTAATGCTGTTGCACTATAATTGCACCCACTGTTATTGCCGTGTTCTTACTGCTGCATGGTTACTGTTGCATGATATTGACCTGCTACCTTCCAAATGGTACTAAATTTGGCAGGTATACAGGTACTAATTGTATTCCTATGTGTAGCAAATTTCAGAGTCCTAGACTGAAAGGGGGTGAGTTGTGGGTGGCTAACCATTTAATCAACATTTTATTTTCAGTTATTTCCACCTAATTTGAAAAATTATTATCCAAATTTCCCCTTAGTGTCAGGATTTAGAGAACTGTACAACATGAGTATGTGCACCATATCTTAAAGAGATTCACCAACTTCAATGTTTTTGTTATTGCACCTGATATATTGGTGCTTTACCTCTGAGGAAATCTTTGTAGCACCACAAGTCCATAAATATTGTAATAGTTTAGTAGAAAAAAAATGCTCATAATTTAGTAAAACTGGGTCCCAGAGGACTTCCTGGTCTGAAGAGCCGCCCAAGTTTCGCCCTTACTAGTTGACCAGTGCCCAGGTTTCACCACAAACTGAGCATTATAATATAAACAAACACTTGGAAAACTGCCACCTATTCACTATAATGGAGCGCACCCCGCTCTCTCTCTAACATCATGTCATAACATTGCTGAGCGCAGGGGTGGAACTTGGGCATTTTTTCCACTAAACTATTACAATATTTATGGACATGTGGTGCTACAAAAATTCCCCCTGAGGCAAGGCACCCATATATTGGGTGCAATAATAAAAGCTGGTGAATCTCTTTAAGTATCGAGCTCTAAAGAGGATTATGTAATAAGTAGCCAAACAATTTGCCAAAATTTCAATTGTAGTTATTTTAGCATAATTTTTTAAAGCATTAATCAAAGTGTTGTACAATTGTGCAGGTATAAGGGTTATTACTACATTTATATATGTACCTAGGTTCATATTTCTATCTCCAAAGGTGCCTGAGTTACATGCAAATGAAAATGTTCATGAAATTTCCCATAAAAAATAAAATGACAGATTTTGAACACCTAGAAGTTCAAAATGATGTAACCCAATGTCAAAATACATGGTGCACCACTACAGAACCTATTAGCAAGTAATCTTGCCAAATTGCAGCTGTCTAGGAGAACTGATGGCTGAGGTATGACCAAATTAATACATTTCAAAAATTTCACAAAATTCCAATGCAATTCCACAAAATGTATTAGACATTTGTGGAATTCCACTGAAATTCCCCATATTCAGAATTTTCTCATTCCACACAGCTATATCAGATACCCCACCTTTCCCTTTCTCTCATTTTTTTATGCGTTCTGAAACAGGATTTATTTTTTAAATTCAATAAACTTTATTCAGTTTTTTTAAAACAAGATAGAATGTAGTATACAGAAATATAAAGACAGTCATACCCATAGTGTCAGTAATTAAGTACATTTATTAGACTGTATAATGATATTATGCTTATCCAAAAAGTCTAAGGTGTATACAGTCTTAAAGTAGAAGTATACTACATTGAAGCAGAGGGCTCTATTAAACCTCCAAACAAAATCCCCCATAAAGACATCAAGTATATAGGTTTTCCTCACGAAAAGCCAGAAGCAATTTATAATATGCTCAAACAGTGGGTTAAGTAGTCAGGGCTTCCATGCAGTTAATAAAACATCTAAAGTGCCCCACCTATCTAAGTAATATTGCAATGGGTTATCCATACTGGCAATATGCTTTTCTATCTGTAGGGCCTGCAACATTTCTCTATGCCATTCTAATGTTGTAGGCAAGGAGACATCGATCCAGTGCCTCATGAGTAGAAGCTTAGCCACAGCAGAGATGAGAGCCATAAAGTATTTCCTAGATTTCAGTGTTCCTATTGGATAATGATTAAGCAAACAAACTTCTGGAGAGAATAATGGGCCTAAGGTCAACAGAGGATCCAGGGAATTCTTGATAGCTCTCCAAAACAATTGTACTTTACGGCACATCCTTAACATATGGTAAAGGTCCTCATTTCCAGCAGAACAACGGGGACACTGAGGAGAAGATTTTTTTACCAATTTTGTAAAGTTTCTGGGGAGTAAAATATAGGTTGTGCATAATATTAAATTGTACAAGATGTAAGCGATCTTGTTTAACAAATCTGTATAAGTTGATCCACTTTTGTTGCCAGAAATCAATTACGGGTGGGAGCGATACAGTATTAACCCAGTAATAACATATACCAGTAGGTAGTTGAGTGTCAAGGGTCTGTCATTCTTTATATACATTGGAGATAGGGTGTGGTTGACCAGCAACATTGAGAAGGGAGGATAAATCCATGTTGGGTGATTCAGATGTCCCCATGATGGTTAAAAAGGAGGCAACTGCATGTTGAACCTGACAGTATTTGAAGGGATACCCTTTTAAATCAGGGAAGCTTTGTAGAAATTGATTATATGAAAGTACTCTGCCATTGGGCACAAGAGAAATGATCCTCATTCCCCTAAAGGAGGGCCAAAATGCTATCAAAAAAGGTTTCTGTTGGATTCTAAAATGGGGGTTATTTAGAAGTGGTTGTTTCCCATCTATATACCAATTTAGACTCAGGTGATGCTGCAGCTGACTCAGGGCTCTCAGTGACCATCCTACTGGAGTTTTCCAGAGCTCTCTGTGAATGCATTTTGGAGAGGAGTATATTAAAGTTGGTAAAGAGCATAAAGTAGGGGATACCAAGGTTTTTTTGATATCTAGCCAAGAAGGGGAATACGATCCAGAACATCCTTCAGGCAACTGGGATGTCCAATGTACTAAATTAGTGATGTGGATAGTGCCATGATAATTAAAAAAGGATGGTAGAGAAAGCCCACCACAAATTTTTGGTGCAGTAAGTTTGTGATATGCCCATCTTACTGCTTTGCCTTTCCAGATAAACTTGTTAAGTAAGTTTCTAAGAATAGAAAACCATGATTTAGGGAGATATGGGGCCAACATATTAAAAGGGTATAGGATTCTGGGTCACACATTCATTTTGACTGTGCTGCTCCTGCCCCATAGGGAAATTGGTAATGTATTCCATCTTTCCAAATCCAATTTTATTATCTGAGTTAAATTAATGAGATTCTCTCTGATGATAGAGGCATACTCTTTGAAAATTTTAATACCCAGGTAGGTTAGACCTTTAGGTTTCCAGTGTAGTACAAATTTTTCTACGTCTGTACGTAGTAATTTCTGGTTCAAAGGTAAGATATTGGATTTTGCCAAATTGAGTTTGTAGTAGGAAACTCTTGAAAAGGATTCAATTTCTTGTAGGAGGATTGGTATACCATCGACTGGGTTTATCATATGTAATAATAGTTGTGATAGTAAGTATAATAGTAATAGTAAGCTGACAGAAGATGTTGTCGAGTTCCTATATGAATTCCTTGCAAACCCTGTGTCATAAGTAATCTCCTGATAAAGGGGTCCAAATAGAGATTAAAGAGGAGGGGGGAGAGGGGACAGCCTTGTCTAGTGTCACGAAGCAATGGGAATAAATTTGATAAGTAGCCATTGCACCAGACCTGGGCCATAGGGGACGTGTATAATAACCTAACTCAGTTAATAAATGTTTGTGGAAAGCCATAATGGGATAATGTAGTGAAATGGAAATGCCAAGAGACACAATCAAAAGCTTTCTCCACATCTAAAGCAATAAGGGCCATTGGTACAGCTGAGTTACCAGCTAGGGGAATGAGGTGCAGAAGTCAGCGCATATGGTCACTCGAGGATCATCCTGACATAAAACTAACCTGTTCATTACTGATTAATGTGTCCATTAAAGGGCCCAAACAATTAGCTAATACTTTTGACAATATTTTGACATCAACCTTAAGTAAAAAAAAATAGGGCGGTAGTTTTCAACATAGTGTGGATCTTGACCTGGTTTAGGAATAATGGTAATTAGAGCTTCAAGATATGAAAGATCTGAGAAACCAGTCTCATACCAAAAATTAAATACTTTTATCAAAAGAGGGGGAAGTTCTGTATTATATAATTTGTAAAGGTTAGTCAGGAAACCATCTGGTCCAAGTGACTTGCCTA
Source organism: Neoceratodus forsteri (assembly GCA_016271365.2). Lineage (NCBI taxonomy): Eukaryota > Metazoa > Chordata > Ceratodontiformes > Ceratodontidae > Neoceratodus > Neoceratodus forsteri. The sequence continues at coordinate 609,700,252 of CM028133.1, forward strand.
TAGTGAGTTGTTTAATTGCTTGTGTGACTTCCTATTTCTAGAATGGGGAGCTCAGAAGTGGAATTTTATCTATGGGTAAGGTCGAGAGAGTCAGCTGGTCAAAGTATGTTTGTAGTTGTTGTTCGCTTTGGATCTCTTCCTCTACAGCATGGTACAGTTCCCCATAATATAATAAAGGAGGCAGTATAGAGCAGTGGTCTAAGGCTCTGAACTGCAAATCTGGTGATATCCAGCAGACCACACCGGGGTTTGAATCCCACAGCTTCCGCTTGAATACTGTGTGACCCTGAGCAAGTCACTTAACCTCCTTGTGCTCCCAGGTCGCTCCTGTAAAAAAGCTTTCAGCTTAGTGTGCTATACCTGGTTAAACAACTAAATAAAAAATATATATATATTGTGCAAAACCGGAGGTAATTTCTCTCGGATTTGTGACTAATAGGCCATCTCTGGCAAGGTATAGTTCTGGCATGAAATGGGTAAATTCAGCTTGTTTAATATGGATAGCCAACAATTTGCCAGCACGTTCCCCAGATTCCAACTATTTAATCTTGATACGTTTTAAACAGAGTTCAGCTTTTTGGGACATGAGGTTTGAGAACTTGGAATGTAATGTATGAAGTTTAATCCATTCAGTTTCTGAGGAGCGCTTGCTGATAATTAGTTCCAAAGCTCTGATATCTTGCAATAATTTTTCAGTCTTCATTTTGAACTGTTTAAGCCTGTTAGAAGCTAAGCTTATTCATTCCTCCATAAAGCATATTTCAGGGCTGACCAGACTATATCAATACAAGGAACTGAACTGACATTACTTTCAAGGAAGGAGATAATGAAAGTTTTGAGATGGGTCTGTATATTAGAAAGTAAGAGTAATTGCATATTTAATTGCCATATGGAATCCTTTTTAATTCCAGGTCTTAAGATGTATGTAATGGAAACTGCGGAATGATCAGATATAACCTGCGGGTGGATCATAGCCTCCATTATTCCTGGCATAATATGGGAATTTATCAAGAAATAATCTATCCATGAACAAGTACGGTGGGGGAAAGAAAAAAAGTATATTGTTTTTCAGTGGGATTAAGCACTCTCCATATATCAAGGAGACCCAACCCATTTATTAATTCTTGTAAGGTTCTCTGTGCAGGGGAGAGACCAGACTGTTTAAAATCTGATCTATCTAAAGAAAGCGGAGGAGTGATATTCTAATCTCCTCCAAGAAAAATTGTCTTGGGGGAGTAGAAGAAATAATTTCCACCAAACATATAAAAAATGTTGGGGAGTCTACATTTGGTCCATATATAGAACCAACTGTAATTTGGTGTGAGTCCAAGAGTCCATGTAGTATTATGTAGCATCCTTGACTATCCCACATTTCATGTTCTAATCTAAAGGGAACATTTTTGTGAAATATAATAGCAATACCTCCTCTATTTGTAGATATTCCTGCTCCGTAAGCTTGTCCTACCCATCCTTTATGCAAGAGAGGAGTATCCTCTCTTCTAAAGTGGATTTCTTGTAGACAAACTATATTAGCCTTAAGATTCCACAAATATTTCAAGATGATTTGTCATTTGCATCTATCCTTGGCGCCCTTTACATTCCAACTTAAAATGATGTGTGGACCAAACATTATTTATAAATTGAGACTAAGCCTTAATGTGAGGTGAAGCAAATAGAATAACCAAGAGAAATACCTGATGTATTTATCTATATCAAAAAGAAATAAGCAAAAAAGAAATAAAATAGTCCAATAGCTCTCCCACCTCCTCCCATACCAACCCCCCAAATTCCCTTTTTAAGCACCCCCAGTTCTTACAACTGCACTTCAAACCTAGTCTGTCAGGTGATGTATATAAAAAAGCCTAAAAGTACATACATTCCCCATAAACCCCTCCCCTAACTCGCTTTTAGTCATTCAGCAGTAATAAAACCTTCAAAAATCAAATAGCTGACCCTAATATTATAAATAAAGCATATTGATTTATCTGAAGGGGTCTATGCCCCTTTCTTAAGAAATATTATCTCCTATTTCGATGGGCTAAGATATATTATTATGGTAGTTGGTAAATACTAATATAAAGTAGACATAGCATGGAGACCACGTGATGCAGCTATCTGAGTAGCAGCCTCCCGAGCTTGCTCCAGCCATCTGACCACCTACTTCAGCTAAAAAAAACCCAAAATCGAACTTATTTGAGTGCAATTGAACATTTTTGCTTATCTAAATATTCTCTCCTCCTGGATATTGCAAAATATATTATTGGATGGACGAAGGAATGAAAATGAAAGCTAAGCATCGCCCTCATCCACCCCAGAAAAGGCTGCCAAGAAGTCAAGGGCCACCGGAATGACCAGCTCAGCGAGTGCTACACATGCTGACCCTGAAACGGAACCGCTCACTCTAGCCCGATTTTTGGAAGAATTTAAGCCTTTCCGATCGGAGCTTCGGCTGATCTCAGAAGAAATAAAATCGATGTCCCAGGCTCTAGAAGACGTGGCTTCTTGTACTTCTGATAATGAAGCCTGGTTGTCCTCAAGTGAACGAAAACAACAGAAAATGGAAACAGAATTGATCTCTACGTGACAAAGAATAAAAAGCTTGGAAAATAAAGTGGCAGACTTGGAGGGCCGAAGTCGGCGCAATAATGCTGTTTTAATTGGGTTGCCAGAGAAGGAGAAAGGTCCGGATGCCATCGGCTTTGCCCAAAAGTTTATTGCATCTGTTGCTGGGCCATCTCCCTTTGGGGATAAATATATAATTGAGCGTGCCCAACGAGCCCTTCGCCCACCACCACCTATGGGGTCCCCTCCTCGTACATTTATTTTTCGTTTCCTCAACTACCAGGAACATCAGCCTTTTATTTTCAAAGTGAAAGGGCTTCAAGAAATCAGATGGTCTGATACGAAAGTCTGAGTGGCCCAGGACTTGCCACTTTCAGTGAGACAAAGAAGAGCCTCATTTCACCAGCTGGTGACTAAATTAATTGCTTCCGGAATTAAGTTCTGGATGGGCTATCCGGCGAGATTTCCGGTCCTTATAGCCAGGAACTGGACCACTTTCGAAGATGCGGACTCTGGTGCAACTAATTTAAAAATTTCTTTTCCAGAGTTATTTAGTGATCGTTGACTATTTCTGTTAAAACCCTGGAGGAATGGGTTGTAAATGATGTGGGAAAGTTAAGGACTTGCTTGAGTTATTTGTTAATTTTTATCTCAGTAACTAATGGTTGCAAATGCTTTATTCATGCTCAAAAGGAGACATTTCTTTGCTGGTCTGGAAGATCCATATGTCTGGAGGGAATACTTACTCTAGCTATTAGCTAAGAAAACTGCAGTATTTCCTATCTAAATATCTGTTACGGTGGCCTTTGATGTTCTCGTGGCCAACGCCCTTGTCAAGAGGACACAGAACAAAGGAATTTGCTTTTCGATCAGGAAAAACAAAAAGGAGAGCGATATCCGTGAATCCCGCTTTTGGCCACTAGAGGGAACCACAGACTGGTATATGGGCATTCCCATTGCCTATCGCTGCTTTGTATATACAAATTACATTTGGGATTAGAATCTATAACTGCAGATTGTTATGTCTTGTTCACATGAGATCTAATAGGTAATTCTACGGTTTCTCAAGTTACTTTACATAAGGTAGCTCATAATGGGGTTACGGAGGTAAAATCACGGTTTCAACTGGGAACCCAGGCTTAACTGTTTTAAATTTCTATCTTTACCCATTTCATTTTCCCCTCTCTATTTCTTCCTATATCTATTTCTTATTGATTTTTACCATACTGAGAGCCTATACATCAGGATGCTCATCGCTAAAATAATCTGGAAGTTCCAACTCTAAATTAACCTGCTTTTGAGGGGGTTTCTCATAGTAAGTTATCAAAATACTAGCATAACTGTGGGGCTTGTTTGCTTCTCATTCTTAATGTACGATATATATAGAGACACCAGGACTCTGGTTAAATTTTGATTTATAATGATATTATACTATAGTCTGGGTATCTAAATTAAGATTACCAATATAGTTGTGGGGGATAGTTGCTGCTTAGTTAGCTGTTGGCTGGGGCCGTAATAGTAAAGGGAGGGTGGGTGGGTTGGGACTGTAAAAATTCAGATTACAAGTAAATGTTTCTTTTCAAAGTGTTAATGGCATTGTAGGGACGAGGTGGGTTAGGGGGTTGGGAAGATTGGGGTGGGCTACTTGCAACACAGTGATATGGATGTTCTTTGTTATGACAAAACAGTGGATCATTAAGATATCCCCATACATTTCTTTTGTTTCCACTCAGGCTGAACCACCATGATGGGCTCAATCAAGTTTGCCTCTTGGAATGCGAAAGGACTTAGGCAACAATTGAAATAGTATAAAGTCCTTAAACATTTGGCACTGTTATCCTCTGAAATTATGTTTATCCAAGGATCTCACCTAATGGACTCTGAGGCTCTCCGTATGCGGAGACAACAAATAAATCATGTTTTTTCCTCTGGAGGCACAACTCAAAGTTGTGGAGTCCTAATATTGATATCTAGAAAGATTCCCTTTACACTTTTTCAAATACTTAATGATCCACAGGGCAGATTTGTTTTCATTCATTGTCGTTTATATTCGATTGAACTAATGTTAGGAAGTATGTACGGACTTAATAGTGATTCCCCAGGATTTTTTATGCAACTGGTTAATGTTTTATCTCCATTTTTATCATTATCCATGATCCTGGGTGGTGATATGAACATAGTATTCGATCCCATGATGGATCATACTTCGGGGCATAATAGAGGACTCTCACCGGCACAAAGGGCCTTCCGAGAATTAATTGATAGTTTAGGTCTATGTGATGTATGGCGAGTCCTTAATCCCGTTGACAGGGGCTATACCTTTACTTCCTCCATCCACAAGACTTCCTCTTGAATAGACTATATATTTATTTCTAAAAATACTCTTGAGCGGAGTTCTAGAGACATCTATTCAGCCAGGCCCTCCTTCTGATCACTCATTGGTAACTTGGCCACTTGTCCATAGCCTCTACTCTGGGTAGAATGACACGGTGGAAAATTAACAATCAGCTGTTGAAGGATAAAGCAATGGTCAGCACTATTACTAAACATATTGAGCAGTTTATTGAATTTAATATCGGATCCATAACTAGGTCTGATTTGTTATGGTGCGCATTTAAAGCTTACATGAGAGGGGTTCTGATTAGTCTTTCCTCTCAAAGGAAAAAGGAAAAGGAGCAGGACTCAGGTATCCTGCTTACACAAATACGTCTTTTGGAAGCACAATTGACTCCTTCCTCTTTGGAAGAAGTACGACTAAAACTATCTAAATTAAAAGACAGCTACTTGGAAATTCTAAGGGAAAAGGTGGAATTCGCTATACTAAAGACTAAAGCTTCTTACACAGATCAAGGGGAGAAAGCAGGACGCCTTCTAGCACTCAGAATTAAACAACAGGAATCTGCTAAATATATTCCCTCTATTCTATCTCTGAAAGATGGTACGCTAAAAACATCACCGTCTGATATAGTTTCAGAATTTAAGACATATTATTCCAAATTATATAGTTCAAGGTTGAATTCACCTTCTCTCCAAGAAGTGGATTCTTACCTAATGTCTGCCAATTTACCAACCCTTTCTAATCTACAACAACAGACACTTATCGTTTCTATCTCCTCTGAAGAGATAGTTAGGGCTATTAACAGTTTATCTTCTGATAAATCACCAGGCCCAGATGGGTTTTCAGCTAACTTTTACAAACAATTTCAGAAACAATTAACCCCTTTATTGTTGACATTATTTCAATACATTCTAACAGGTGCCGAGGTAGATCCTAGACTGTTCGAGGCTTTGATTGTCGTATTAAAACCAGTCGCAACCCGGAATTAACTACCAGCTATCACCCTATCTCTTTGTTAAATCAGGACATTCAAATTTTGACTAAATTAATAGCTACACGTCTTAATATGGTATTGCCGTCTCTTATTGGACCAGAGGAAGTAGGCTTCATGAAAGGACACTCGTCTGTGGATCATCTTCGAACACTTTCGCATGTTTTATCCGTTTCAAGGGATGCTCATTTCCTGGCAGCTCTTATCTCTCTGGACGCAGAGAAAGCTTTTGATAGGGTGGACTGGAACTTCCTGTTTTGTACTCTTAAGGCTCATAATTTCCCTCTTATGTTTCAACACTGGATAAAGACTTTATACCATGCTCCTTCTGCATGAATTACTGCTAATGGAGTGATGTCAACCCTTTTTCCACTAGAATCTGGTACCAGACAAGGATGCCCCCTATCTCCCCTACTTTTTAATTTATATCTGGAACCTCTGATTCGCCGTTTAATAGGGTGTTCATGGATTAAAGGCATCCCGGTTCACAATCAAGAAATCAAAGTCTCAGCATATGCTGATGATCTTCTTTTACAATTAGCCCATCCAGAGAAGTTGATTCCTCCCATGCTTACTATTATTGAAGAATATAGTTATCTATCCAATTATAAATTAAATGTAGATAAGACTGTTATATTTCCCCATAATCATAAAGTTCTCAAAAGTTCGGTTAGGGTTTTTGGTTTATCCTGGGAACAAGAAACTTTAAAATACTTAGGCATTACTATTTCTAGAAATCCTGTTCTTCTACAGAAGCTGAACCTGGATTCCTTAGTTAGAATTATTAAAACAGACCTTGACAGATGGTTTAAACTTCCTATTTCTTTGTGGGGTAGAATTAACTTAATTAAGATGAATGTTTTCCCAAGGCTTTTCTACCCCCTTAATCTACTTAACATCTGGCTACCTCTCTCTTGGTTCCGTAAAGTACATGCAATTATTACCAAATTTATATGGCTTAATAAGCAGCCTAGATTGGCCTATTTCAAACTGGCTGCTCCTAAAGACAAAGGAGGTCTATGCCTTCCTCATCTTACTTTTTATTATTGGGCTAGGCACATTTCCAAATACCTGTGTTGGCTCTCACCTAGGGAGGAAGTTTTTTCGTCTTCATTTGCCCTCTTTGGCTTAAAATCGAATTATCCCTTATTGCTGCCCATGGCTTAACTCCTGAAGCACTTTTTCATATCAAGACTAGCTCGTTACCAGCACAGTTAAAAGTCATGCCTATAGCAACCTCCATTAAAGTTCACTCACAGTTATGTAACTTCCTTAAATATAATCATACACGGGACTTAATGCAACCAATTGGGGGCAATCCCAATTTGAAAATAAATAATAACCTACTCTCTACCAAATGGCTTGTGCCTATTAATGACTTATTCCCCACTTCCTTAATCTCAAAGGAGCATACTTGGCTTTCTTTCACTGAGATATTATCTACCCTGAAGTTACCTATAAAATGTATCTTTAAAATGTATCAATTAAGACATCTTATTGTAAAGGTATTTAGTATATCTCCCCCTCAAACACACTCAATAGCTTTTAGGAGTGAACTGGGCATTTTAATTGGCTCTCAACAAATGGTCTCTAAATGTTATAAAATTTTATACAATCGGTCTTATCCGAAGGGCTTTGCTCCCTCAGATTATTGGACTTCCTTTTTCCCTACACAAGAATGACAATGGGAAACTCTATGGAAGAACTGCCATAAATATGTCTCCCAAGATATATTACGTCTTACACAATTTCATATACTACATAATCTACATTATACCCCACAAAAATTATTTAAATTTGGCCTCTTAGCTGTTCCTACCTGTAGCTGATGCCGTAGAGAAGAAGGCTCTATATATCATATTTTCTGGACTTGCCCCAAAGCTACAGTTCTGTGGGCCAATATTCAACAACATACTTTGTTAGGTCTCAATGATTTATTTACTCCTGAAATTTGTGTATTAGGTGATTACAGTAAAATTACCATGCCTATTAGACGATATCATATGGCCCTCATCTCTATGACTGTTAAGAAAGCAATTTTACGGCATTGGAAAGATAGTGAGGACATTGCTTATTCTGAATGGCTTAAAGAACTACTTGCTAATTTGAGGACGGAGAAAACAATTGTCAGTCTTAATAATAAGCCTGAGAGATACAAGAAAAGATGGGAATCACTGCACACATTGTTTTCACTCTAAGATATCCAGTCTGTATAGTCCTGGTTTACCTTTTTTTTTGAGATTTATTGGAATTATGCATCTATATGGCTGAGCTGTGTTGCAAGGGAGAGGGGGATTTTTGTTTTTGAACTTGTTTTTTTTTTCCTTTGCTTTTCTTTTCTTTTTGTGGTTTTCTATCTGGGACATGTTATGGGGGGAGGAGGGGGGATATGAGAATGGCTCCTGTTCAAGGTGCTCTTATTATTGTGACACTTGCAATGTTCTGCTGGATCCTTTCTCAATTTATTGTATGTTTTTTTTGTTTGTTTTGTTTTAAAAAAAGTTAATAAACTTTAAATGGAAAAAAAAGAAAAGAAAAGTAGACATAGCACATAACGTAATTGTAAATTAAATAGTCAGTTCTCACATAATTGCCTTGTTACTTCACAGGCAGTCCTTAGTGGCAAACATCGAATATTGTAAAGGATTGACTGTGGAGCCAGGTGTAATTCTGGAAGAAATGAGGGGATCTTCATAAAGAAAAATGAATCCTTTACAGCCAGCATTACTGCACAGGTAGTTTTAAGAGGCAAACACCAGGAATATTGTTTAGGACTGATGGTGGAACCAGCTTCATATTAGAGAAAATGTGATTTCTTCATTGAAGCAGATGAATCTTTAAAGCCAGAGTCGAAAGGTTTTACACAGTAAGCTCCAACTACTTGAAATAACAAAACTGGTAATTAGCAGGAAAAAATGTCAGCAGTTGACTGCATTGCACATTATGCTCTCATCCCAATATTCAAGGAAATGGATACCTCATGGTCTTGGCACAAAAAAGCTGCCGCTACTATTTTAATTAAATATCTACACCGCATCCAAGGGCAGGTTCATTTAAACAGATCTGAAAGCACAGTTTTTAACTCACTCAATGCCTGTTCCTGGGAGTCGTAGGTCTGCCAGTGGTCTCCAAATTTAACTTGCAAAATTGCAGGGTAGTTTACACGGAAAGGTTTACCAGCTGAAATCAACTTGGATACGAGTGGATGTAACTCTTGCCATTTTAGTCGGACTGACTGTGGCAAATCTTGAGTTATTCTAACTCATTTTCCCTCCCATAGGACTTTTTTTGTCGAACTTTAACTTTTGAAAGGATGTGTTGTTTATCTAGAAAATTGAGTAATTTGAGATTATAGACCTGGGTGGGGAGCCGGGGGGGGGGTGGAAGTGGGCAGAGTGCCTGATGAACTCTCTCCACAATATAGGAAGGACCATTTGGAGAGGGGCCTGCTATTTTTTCACAGAATCTTTGAATGAAGAGAATGGGTGACATGCCTTCTTCCTGTTCAGAAATACCGATTATTAAAAGATTATTCCTGTGACTCCTCCCCTCCAGGTCCTCTAATTTATCCTCCAGCTTTTTAATTCTCCGGTTAGTAAGTGCATGATCCAGGGCTGACTTATCTTGCCTTTTCTCTACCGATGTAAGGCAAGCTTCTGAATCTGCAACTTGGGTGTGAGGGAATCTGTTGCTATTTTAAACTGATGCAACTCATCAGTAATGTTGTCAATGGAGTCCTGCATCGGTCTCATAATCTCTAAGAAATAGTCCTCTGTTAGCCGTGTGGATCCAGTAGTTGCCTTCAGTGTCTGAGATTTAGGCCATTTGGGGGCCTTGTCCTTCTCGGGAGATGGTGGCGGCGAGTGTGACGTTGGCGCTTTGCACATGAAGACATCCATTATTGGCAATTACAATGAAGCAGAGAGATTTTATATATTGATCCAGTCTGAAATTCCTCACCGTTCCTCTGAAAAAGTGGTTAAACAGTTTTTTGCGAGCAGGGAATGGAGAAAATGGAGTCTGCTACCTGTCTTCTAGGCTGCCATCACCTGACCCTCTGAAACTGGATTTATAACTCATCATGATCATCTGTGTGATCCTGTCTTCCAGACCAGCCTTGACAATTTTGGCTGTGCAATTCCTTCTTTAATGACCTATACTTTATTTCCATTACACTGCTGCCAGAATCATTTCACTTAACACAAACCCTTTACATTTGTCTTAACATTCCATGAAATTACTAGGACACATATGGAGGCCTCTGCCTAGCCCTCTTGTCCATGTTGCACATAGGACATAGCTAGTCAATGCCTTCATCATAGTTTGCTTCATTGGCCCTCCCACTTAGCACCCCACTTCCACTCAGAGGAATAGTCATCAAATTAGCCACAGCAATCTCTCTCAGCCTTTCCAAATCAGCTCTCCTGAAGTTTAGTGTCCTGCTCTTAGTTTTTGCAAAGTAGTATCCCCCTAGCCATCACCTTACATTCAATCCTATTACAGTACTATATGCAAATGACAGTGTAAATACCTCAGTTGGAACATTGGCAAAATCCAGAAAACCTTTTTTTCAGAAAGTGATACTGTACAATTATTAAGTAGTACTTGAAGTTTGTAACTTAATATTTGTTTTGGAAGTAACAACTTACCCCAGATCCAGTGAGCAATGTTCCCAGAATGGCCATGGCCAGTAGGGGGAAACACATCTCTGTGTCCCAAATTCTTCGCTGTAAGACTGATAACCCCTGTGAATGGAAGGGAAGGCCAAGATGTTGTTAACATTTACTTAATAGTTTTTAAATTTGGATGATGACAGTTTTAGAAAGTTTCAAAGAACTTTGCTGTAAAAAAGAATATTACCTTTTCATCACCAAATACCTTCTTTTAACACAATGTTTACTGTACAGTAGGTGAGCATCAAACAGTGCAGATATTTCATTTTTATTTATGAATTTATTTTTTTGTTGACCGGGAAAGGAGGACTAGGCAATTCTGCCTATTTTCAGCCTTGTACTTGTGGAGAGGGGGAAGATACAGATGTAAACTGACATACAGAACTGGATTAAACTGCTGGTAATATTTTTAGTGAATGGAGGAAAATTTTGGCCAGGATACTGGGGAAATTCCCCTACTCTTGGTGGGGGGTACTGTTGGCTCCTGAACCAAGATGGAGGATCCAGAGGAGACCAGGGAGGAGAAGGTGCAGCAGGCTGGGGAGCAGTTCTCCCTCCTAGCCAAAGGTGCTAAGGAGAGCAATGGAAGTGATGAGGAATGAGACAAAGATGTTACTGAGGCTGGCAGAAGGAAAGAGAACCAGGCTGAGAGCCAGGCATTGGAGGAATCAGACATGGAGATGGGTCAAGAGGAATTCCATTTGGCTCATGAAATTGCAGTGGCACCACAGGCTGGTGTGGCAGTGTTAATTCACCCAGGCAGCTCTGGACAGAGACAAGCACCAAAGAAAAAGGTAAAGGAAATTTTAAAATGATGATCTGACTGGAAAGTGGCACAGCTGGAGATGGTTTGGTCAAGACACAGAAAAAAGCCATCTAGAGGCTCCAAAAAACACAAACTGCAAGAGAGCGACTGAACGAGGCATTTGGGGTACAACAGGGCACTCCAGAATTGGAGTGGTCACTGGAGAACACATTATGAAATTCAGGATGGAAGCAAAATGTGGCTGGGCAGTGGATTCCAGACCCAGATTTTGACACAGAGGACAGTGAGCCACAAATGGAAATACCAGATGATGGACACCAGTTACAAGGTAGGACTACTGTTCTGATGGGGGAGAATGCTTTACATGATGATGAAAATATGCAAACAGGACAGTGTCTAGGGGGCATTGAGGCTTTAAACATGAAGAATACTGGGGAAGCAAATAGTATAACTGAAGCTGGTAAAAAAGGTCCCTTACCTGAAAAGGACAACATTGAACCCAGTTAAGACAAAAGTAGTGGGACACAGAATGAAGACCAAGAGATGGAGCAGACACTGCCAGATCCAGACAGAATAATGGAAAAGGAAAAAGAGAGTAGAAATGCTACTGTTTTGGACATACGTAATGAGATTCCTTCTGTAAATGCGACTAACCACAGTAAGGGAACAGAGGATAGTGCAGTGAACAAGGAACATGACAAGACAAGTGGAGAAAGTACTCGGAATAGCACAGCTCCACACTTATTGGAGGAAGAACATAATCAGGAACAACAGAATACAAAGGGACAAGAACAGGAACAGCAGAATACAGAGAGACAAAATCAAGAGCAGAAGAACCAAGAGCAGCAGAATCAAGAGCAGTATGATCCAAAAGGGAGGGGGACAAGTGAAGACCAACACAGAGGGCAGCAAAATCAAGCAGAGAATGGTAATAAGGAACATAATAATACAAAGGGAAACAAATGCAGAGGGACCTGGAGTGCCACATGCCCAGAAAGCACTCAGGTTCTCAGACTTGTTTGATAGAGCATCCCCACCCCCCAAGTGTAATGCAGTGCACATTAGATATAAAGGGTGGTTGGATGTGCACCCTAAAAGGGCATATGTAGGGAAAAAATTGATGAAAGAATCCTTCAGCTTTGTGTCAGCAGATGTCCACTCACTACTGCATATCTCTGGCAAGGACAGTTTTGACATGAGCTTTCACACACCAATGGGACTAGAAAGATTCTGGCATAAGTATAATCAAAGCAGATTTTCACCCTTGTGATACCATTAACTAAACCGGTGATTAAAAGAATAACAATTATGTTCACATGTAGAAATGGAAGTGTGAATGTTGGGAATATCCACCATTGGCTCCAACAAAGGTGTGAGGTGTTAGGTGAACCAGAACCAATCATAAATTCAGAGTCCTTTAAATAGGAGGTTGGAAGTTCAAAATTAAATTAAGGCAAAATGTGACAGGCATTATAAACCTGCCCAACAGTTTCTTCATAGGGAAGGAAAGGGGGTCTGCTTCTATGCAGGGCACAAGTCTGGTGAAAAAACACACTTGAGAAGTACACGTGACAAGCTCAGATGTATGTTCTGTGGGGAATGTAACCATATAAATGCTATGTGTACTAATACTGCAAAATGCAATCTATGTGACACTCCAGGTCATGTGTTTCAAAAGTTCCCCTGGGTGGCCTATAATAGAGAGAATGGGGTTAATCACATTTTTCTAATCAGACAAGCCCAAAAGAAAAGCCAGAAAGAAATCAGGAGGACAATAGGGCCAATGCAGGCCAAGCAAAAGAACGACAGGTGCAGAGCACTCACAAGCATTATCCAGACCCTGAAGCAGAACAGACACGGGAAGCAACTACAGCAGAGGAAGCACAGCCAGATGAAAGGGAGGAGCAAGAGCAAACCGATAAACATGGTCCACAGGCTGTAACTACAGGTATACAGCCTGATAAGCACCTAGCTAGATCCCAAAAGGAGAAGCAAGGAAGCACTACAGAGATGCCCCCTCAGAAAAATGGACAATGCTAAAAACAAGATGAAGTCCCAGGCTGAAATGTTTAAGAAAAGCAGATGTTATTGTGGAAAACAGATTCAACGTATTGAGTTCACAAACAGACTGGACAGGGATGGAGATGGAAGAAACAGACTCAGATACCTCCACGCACTCATTACCTACTTCTGAGAAAAAAGTGGTGGAAAAGAAAAAGAAAAAACAGAAACACATGGAAATAGCAGAGGATGAGAAGGGATGAGGGAGAAAAGTGATTGAGCTTTTCTGGCTACAAGAACCTGCTTATGAATCAGCTGAAAGTAGCCGCACTTAACATGTGCAGTATAAAAAAATGCAGCAAAAAGGAAGGCTGCATTTTCTCTCTTAATTCAGGTACACTTAGATTTAATATTTATTCAAGAAACATGGATGGCAGATATTTGGTCACTAAACCAACATAAAAAAAACTTGGATGGGACCCTTCATATTGGCCATTTGGAGAGGATAAAGTGAATGGCATAGGAATTTTGTTTAAGGGAGATTAATATACATTACAAAAATTAATAGACATACCAAGAAGAGTATTGATTTTAGATGAGATGTGGGAAGGATGAGCGTGTTGGTTCATTAATGTCGATGCATCACAAATTAAATTTGAAAGGGTAGATCTAGTAGGGTAAATAAAGCCCTTCATGGCCACAACTAGGCAGGTTTTTGTAGGGAGAGATTTTAACTGTGGAACTGATGTGGATCAATGACTGATAGCAGAAAAAAGGTGTATTGTGATACAAATGCTTTAAATAAGATGTTAAGGACTACAGGATTGCAGGATTCCTATGAGATTTTAGGAAAACAGAAGGAAGCGACACATACTAGAGGGGCTATCCAAACTAGAATTGATTTTTTGGTTTTACTATCCAGTACACTAGTACAACAGGTGAATACAATCCCGACAGAATTTTCTGACCACTCTCTGGTAATCATAAAGATAACTAAACAACAGCAGACAAAGAAGCAAGAGTACAGATGGCAGCTGAATGTAGCAGTATTAAAAGACAAAAGGGTGCAAGCGGGAATTAGCGTAGTATTAAGGGCAAGAAAAACAGTGCTCTGTTTATATAACACAGCAGGAGAGTGGTGGGAGGACACAAAAACTTGTATACAACAATGGTTTAGGAAATATGGGGCAAGAAATCAAAATACAAAATTTCTGAAATGCTTGTTTTTAAGATAGCAATTACAGCATATTTATTCTGTTGCTAACACAATGAAAGGGAACTATACGACCAGATTAAAAATCTGAAAAAAAACATGAAAAGATATCAGTATGACAGGGTGGCCACTTTAAAAGCAGAAATTACATATGGGATGATGCAAACACCTGCTGAGGATTCCTGTACAGCATGCAAAACTTGAAGAGACAACACATCCATTACAGAATTATAAGACTTGGAAGGGAAACTGACATCAGACCCAAGGGAGATAGAAGAGATTGTTGGAAATCATATGAGGGAAATGACAGAATATAGATATGAGGAAACATGTTTTCAGACATATTAGACCTACTGAATATAGTAATGGCAGATGTAGATAAGAAGAAACTGGGGAAACCAATTGGACAGGAGGAAATTGAATGTAGTTTAAAGAAATTGAGGAAAAATGTGTTGCCAAGATTGGATGGGTTACCAGCAGAATTTTATCACACATTTAACACAGAAGTAACAGAGATGCTGTTAGTAGTGTTCCACAATATAACAGAGGAAGGAAGGACAGAAGAGAAATTTGCACAGGGATTATTATAATTTGTTTATAAATCAGGAGACAGAATATTGTTGAAAAATTGGAGACCGATATGTCTCCTAAACACAGATTGGAAACTTCTATGGAAAATAATTCATCAAAGATTGCAAAATAACTTGGGAACTTTATTGCATCAGGCACACACATGTGGAGTACCTGGGAAACAAATACAAAATAATTTAATATTGATAAGAGATTGTTACCACTATTGTCAGTAACATAAAATAGATAGCTTTTCGATATCATTAGATCAAATTAAGGCATTTGATCAAGTAGCACATGAATATTTATGACAGGTCTTATTTCATTATAGTATACCGGGTAACATAATTCAGTGGATTAAGACTGTATATAACAGGCAACTGTGGTAATAAGGGAGGGAGGGGTACAGCGTAGGGCAGTATTCATTGGGGGTGTTAGATAGGGATGCCCATTAAGCCCCTTATTGTACATAATATCATTAGACCCATGTATTAGGCATATTAATAATAATGAGGAAATTGAGGGATTGAGGCAACCTGGGGAGAAGCATGGATGGTTGAAAATATTAACATATGCAGATGCTATGTGCATTTTTTACCAAAGCAAGATAATATACACATAGCTTTTCAATAATTAGGTTAATATGCAGAAGTGTCAGGAACAAAACTGAATAGAGAAAAATGTGGGAATAAGACTAGGGTGGAGAGGCACAGAGAGTGATATAGGGAATTTGTGTAATAAATGAGTCAATAAAAGTATTGGGAATATATGTTGGGCAAGGAGATCTGACAAACATAAACTGGATAGAAGCCATTCAGAATTGTGAGTGGAGAGTGGGGAAATGGAAGAAGTGGGTATTGTCCAAAAAGAAAATAGTACACATCATTAAACAGTTCTTACTACCACTTTTGTTATTCGTAAGCTGGGTATACCCCTTACCATGGACACTAGAAACAAAAATCTTCAGCCTATTTTTCCACTTACTGTGGGGCAGTAGGTTGAACCTAATAAAAAGAGAATATACATATTTATCAAAAGTAAAAGGAGGGGTGGGGATGATTAACCCCATAGTGTTTTTCCATATATTATTTTGGGTAGGAACCATTAAGATGGTTTTATGACAGGACGATGGTAGAGGCAGGGTATGGTAGGTAGGTTTTTATTGTTTGACTTATAGTCATTACAGTAGAAAACATTAAAAAAATGAAAAAGGATTTTAAAATCACAAAAATTCTTATTATAGTTAACATATGCAATTTATCACAATACACAATTCCAAATATATCTTTACATTATTGCCCATTCGATTAAAAAATATTCAGGCTTTTTATTACACAGAATTCACAGTTTTGTATCCTTTAAAAATTTATATAATGAGTATAGCACTCTAATCTGAGCTGAATTAAACGAAAAGAGAATCAATCCTTCGGAGGGAAGACCAAGGAGGCCCAATATTGGAGCCAGCCATTTTCTTCTGCTAATTTCAAATTGTGGACAATGCGAAACAACATGTTTTAGATCATCTTTACACGCATGGATACATTCACATTTTGATTTAGAAGTCCTTCTTTGATCATGTAATATATAATTTGCCTTATAAAGCTGTAGTCTAAATCTTATTATTACTCATTCTTCTGGATTTGACAGGATTTTTAAATATGGTTCCAACTCACGATGCTGTTTGATTGTTTTAAACCATCTGAAATGATGCAAACTTTTTATTCGTTCCTCTTGTTGATTTAAAGTTCTTATTCTAATCCTTTCTTTAACCTTTAATACTGTGGGCCAGATGTTCAAAACTTTGCCCCTTGGCTAAATTAGCACTGCCCGATGTGCAAACTTAGCCTGGAGCACATAGCAAGCTATATCCAAAAGGAAATAGCCTGGTGCTAATCCTACTGAATATAGCAGTTTAAGGAAACTGGGCAAACTGGTCTAGGAGTGCAGGACAAAAATAGTCCAGGAATAAGACAGCACTGAATATAGCAACAGGGAATTGCTTGATTTCTATTTTAATTTCTAATCCTTGCTGTTACACTGCTAGTCTCCAGCTTGCTTAGATCTGTAAACCTGTTTTTTTTATTTACTTGTTAAACTGTGTTTCAAACCATGACATTCTGCTTTTGTCTGCCTGTAATGTCTATTTGCCCTGATTTGCAATATTGCGCCACTTTAATCTGTAAATAAGCCTTGATTCTACTATCTGCATATAAAGTCTACTGCGTATCAGTATTCTATTAGGCTGTTTAGACAAATTACCTGCTTACTATTTCTGTCACTGCTTAAATGACTATTCTTGCCTCGTAGCCCTGCCGTAGGTCTGAAAGTAGCTAGCCGTAGTATACTTTAGTGCCATAGATTTGAAATTGCTTGTATAAGTGTTTTTACTGCTGAACAACATGGTTGTGGCTATCTGACTCCTGTTTCTACTACTTTGCTGTCTCTCCCCCCCGACTTGCAAATTGCAGCCGCTCATAATCTTCCTTGTTTCTGTGCACCTTAAACTGTACCTCTGCCTCTCCTCTTGTAACTCTCTCTGGTTTTCCCTTCTGTCCTATGGTTACTCAGGCAGGTTGATCCCTGCTTAGATGTGTTCCATACCCTACTTTTTGGAGTTATCCTTCTGTGGAGTGTCTCTTACACTGATCTCCGGTCCCTTTCTACTACTGCTAGCCAGACCCTCCCTCTCTATTCTTCCTACTGTACTCGATCCTGCCCTCCTTTGCAGCCCCACTCCTCGCCTCCCCCCCATTTCCTCTACCTCTGCTAAATAATTAAAAGGAAAAAAGCACATCTATAAATTTATAAATTAACCCTATTGTTGGTTTCTCCTTTCTTCCCACTTCCAAATGCTGTCTCCTCAGACTGGTGCCAGGTATCCTTTCTGACCTGATTGTTTACAGGCTAACACCCTTCACCCTTTGTAGTTTCCTTTGTCCTCCCCAGCCCTATCCCAAATCTTAACCCTCCTCCTCCTCGCTGCTTTTACGTTCAATCTACATTTCCCCCCTTCCCCTGTTTTCTGGCCATTCGTCATTGTCATGTATAAGTATAATTCTCAAGCTACTCACTGCTCTCTCTCTCGCTCCTCCCTCCAGATTTCCGGAACCTAGAGAGGCTAGCTGGGTGCCAGGTGGGCACGGCCGATGGGTCCTGGTTCTCCCACACCACCTACGATGCTTTTTTGCCGCCTCCCGACCCCTAAAGCCAGGTAAGGATATTCCTCTGACTGGGGAAGCAGTGATCAGCTGCGATTGGCTTACAGAGCATTGTGCTAGCTATGATTGGCCTCTGGTCTCAGACCCTGCTTCCAGATTGGTCTGGGCAATTCTTGGGCTTGCTGGGCTCGGAGCCCATAGACTTGCACTGCTCAGTGCTAAAATTTTACGCCCTCCCCCCTCTGACCTTTATTAAATAGTCTTCCCTGTTGCCGCCCCTTGCCCTCTACTACCCTCCCCCTCTCCTCTCATCCTATCCTGATTGACTTGCTAAACCCCTCCCTCTCCCCCTGCACTCTCATTTCTCACAGCTAATTTCACTGTGTGATTTGCTGGTCTCGCACCTAAGTGTAACCTCAGCCCCCTGGCTTCTTTTTCCTCATTTCCTCTCTCCTGCACTGTTTACAACCAATATCCTTCACACCCTTTACCTCTCTCACCTAGCTATCATGTCTTCTTGTAATTATATTCTCCTGCCCTTTCTTGCCCTTTCCTTGCTCCCTACGCTATGCCATCTTCCAATTTCCTCCCATCCCCTCTCCACACTGTACTCTGGTCCTCATGGCCAGCTACCCTTCATCTAGTACGGCTGCAATCCCCCCTAAATGGTGCCATCTGGCAATGGACTGTATAATAATGAATAAATATGGTGATGGCCTGGGTGCGACTTGGCACCTGCTTCTGACCAATGCCTCTCAATGGGTTCCTAGACACCTGCATTGGTCCTACTCACATAATCAGCGGAGGCGTACTACTATCTATTATGAACTGCAGCATTTGACTCTCAAACTTCTGCTCCTCCTTCTCCTAATGTCTGGCTGTGTACACCCAAATCCTGGCCCTATCTTCTATAACACAAAAAAGCCAGCCAACAAGGCAGAGGGGCTCACTATTATCACTTTGAACATCTGCAGTCTCCTACCTAAACTGGCCTCCTCCAAACCTTTCCAGCCAACATAACCCTGACATCCTGGCCATTGTTGAAACTTGGCTGACACCTAACACCCCTGACCATGCCATATCGCTACAAGGCTACAAACTATTCAGACTGGACAGGACCTCAAAAGGGGTGGTGGTTGTGCTATATACATAAAGGATTATCTCACATGCCTCCCTGTCCCATTTTCCACCACTGATACTACTGTTCAGCTCTCCCAATCAAGCTACTTCTTGGTGCCCACAACAAAGTCCTCACGTTACTGCTATTTATATTCCACCAAAGATCCAAGGGCAGGTCTCTGACTGTACTTGAATTTGTCCAATCTCAACCTACTGAGGCAGAGCTCCTACCCTTGGTGACTTCAATATTAACTGGCTATCACCTGACCTAGGGTCAACTAAGGATGCTATCCTTGCTGCAAATCTCACACAGCTGATCAATTCACCCACTAGGAAAACTATAAATCTGGAAACAGCACCCTTATTGACTGGATCCTGCAAATCACCCTACTGAATAAATAATGTTGCTGTGCTCCGGACCTCTTAGCGATCACTCTCCATAAAATGTACTTGGTCAAATAAGTTCAAAAACCTCCTCCTATAACCATCTCTAGTAGAGTACTACCTTCAGCAACCTCACTCAACTCAAGGAAAATCTTAGGCAGAAGGATTGGTCTCCTATGTACAACACTCAAGATGTAGACGTAGCCCTAAATCACTTTATTAACATTTTCAATGCTGCCTGTGACTCCTATGCACCTGTAAAAACGTAAAGTGAAAGCGCTCAACCCTGGATCACTGCCAAGCTACTGTCACTTCTCAAAGGTAGGGACCACCTTCACATCACAAGAGCCACTGGCTCACTGTCTGACATCTTAAAGTACAAACAGGCTCGAAATCACTGCACCAAAGAGACTCGCCGGATGAAAAGTTCTTACTTCAAGAATGCCCTCTCCAACTCCTGGGGGGAAGGCAAATCCTTCTGGGACAACTTAAAAAATATTACAGGAAAGCAGGCTAAGGCCTCTCCTACTATACTTACTGTTGATGGTACTACTACCCTGGACCCGCTGGTCATCGCAAATACCCTTAATGAGACATTCACTGACCTCAGCGGTGTCCTCCCATCTGACTACTTCTCTAACACAGACACTCCTATCCCCATATCCCCTTCTGCCTCTCCAACCATCCCGCCCTTCCATCTCAAAATTGTTAAATCACACGAAGTCCATAAATACATTAAGAAGGCAATCTCCAAATCTCAGACAAGCAATGACTCTATTGACCTTAAAATACTGTCCCTTACTTTGGATGAAGTTTTACTCCCCCTCACCAGATTATTCAATCTCCCTCTGCTCCAGTAAGTTCCCAGTATATGGAAAGCTGCAACTGTCACTCCTGTGCACAAAATGGTGACAAGTCCCTGCCTGGCAACTACAGACCTATTTCAATATTACTCCCTCTCAAAAGCTCTTGAACGTATCTGGCAGACCAGCTACGGACTACTGCAGAAATATAACATCCTCTGTGCCCAGCAACATGGATTCAGACTCGGACATAGCACATCAACAGCCCTCCTTGAATTCTCAGGCGCTATCCACAAGGCCTTGGACAAGGGACTCCTAACTGGAGCTGTGTACATTGACCTAACGAAGGCTTTTGACGTGGTACATCATGGCCCACTCATCAGTCAGCTGCAATCTCTTGGGCTCTCCCTGGGCGCAGGGGCCTGGATTAATAATTACCTCACACAGCGCTCCCAAGTTTTAAAAATAGCAGGTGTGCTCGCAGAACCTAAGCCTGTCCTCTTGGGAGTTCCACAGGATCCATCCTAGGCCCTCTCCTCTTCAGCCTCTTCCTAAACTCCTCCCTAAATCCTGCTCTGAGCAAATTATTCTCTCGCTGACGATGCTGTGATTCTATCCTCTCATAAAGATCCTATCCCCTTATGCCTAAGCCTCCAGCATGCCTTTGCTGGTGTTGAAAAGTGGTTCGTGACACATAAGCTAGTCCTAAACCATAAAAAAACAAAATCCATGCTTTTCTCAAGTCCACAAAACAAGAAAAGGCAAACACCACTCACCATCAACACATCCATGGGATCCACTCTTGAACAGGTGGTTACCTTCAAATATCTTGGAATCACCTTCGAACAGGGACTCACCTATGCAACCCATATCGATAGCACAGCCAAAACTATCAGTCAGCGACTTGGGATATTGTACCGGAACAGACAGCTTCTCACCTTACCAGCACTGAAGCTAGCTATTCAATCCTCAATCATCTCAATTGTTGACTATGGCCTAATTGTCTATGGGTCTGCCTCTACAAGGCGCTTAAACGTATTATAACTCCTTAACAAGGCCTGTCGGTTGCTCATCAGCTCATCAACATACTCACACTTGCGAACTGTATGCTGAAACTGGATGGCTTCAACTCTCAAACCGACTAAAGTACCTTACCTGCCTTATGGCCAAAAAATCCATCTTGGGCCTCACTCACCCTGCATTCAAGACCTGATATGCCAGAACACAAGTGCAACACCCAATAAGATCTGAAAATCAGCCCCTTCAGGTCCCCTGCTGCTGGACTACCCAGGGCCAGAGATCATTTGCCTATTGTGCCCCTTCCTGGCTAAATGCACTTAGCACCTCTATTACCTCCTCTACCTCTCTAGGTGCATTTAAATCTAGCCTATTCTCTCACCTTACCACCTCTAACTCCTGTGACTGCTTTGACTAATTCCTTTCTAGTTAAGTTGTTGCTCTCCTGCCCTAATTACCTGACAAAGGCCCAGTAGATGACTCCTTTCCACTACCCGTGGTTGGCTCCTACCTCCTTTCTTGTATATACCCTATTCTTCACATTATCTTCCTGCTCCCCCCACCATTTGATTTGCCTATTGATTTAATGTGTTTCACCTCATAATTACTTGTCCTTGCACTAATGTTTTCTTCTCTTTTTTGATATTTGTTCAGCCTATGTGTATGGTATTCCACAATGTACTTTACTTGTGTCATTCATTGTAACCTTATTGCTTGTACCTAATTTGACGTGGAACCTTTGTAAAAGAGCCTTGGCTCAAAGATATTAATTCCTAGTACTCAATAAACAAAAGTGCAAACTGCAACTGCAGCTCATTAGACTCTGTAGCAAGCCAGTGTTAAACTGCCGGTGGAGAACATTGTGTGTGATTGCACAGAGCTGTCTCACATCTACTGCAAACACACCTCTCAACCTCCTGCCTCATAAATCAGGGACAAAACTTAAAATAATCAGGGACAATGGTTTAAAATCAGGGACACACACATTAACAAATGGTGATATCCACTCAGGAAGCTGGTAGAATAAGTGGTGTAGTGTAAAATGCATTTTCTAAGGAAGAACATGTCTGTAACATTAATGTCTGACATTATGTTATGCTTACAACCCCCACTGTTTGGTCATGGAAACACAATTTGTAGGAGGGACAGAGTAAAGGTTTGAGGTAAAATCAGGGACGTCCCTGAAAATCAGGGACAGTTGAGAGGTATGACTGTAAACAACAATGTAAGCCACACACTGCAGGACTGTGTGTATGCTGAAGTGAGGTTTACCCGGGGCTAACCTGATTGCACAGTGCTAACACATTAGCCCGGTGCAAATGGGAGCTATATTCAAAGCTTCCATGCAAATAAGCCTACTTAGGTAATCCATGGGCAAACAGGCACATTTGCATCTCATTATGTGCTGCTTAGCATACAGTACCATGCCGTTTGCCCAGTGCTACTGCATGAAGCACAAAGCTCTCACTTTTGGTCAGAATGGAAGTACAGGCTGGACACTGCAGACCAAGGCAGACCCATAGCACCCCCTGTTGGTCAGAATAGATGTACAGGCCAGAAGCAGCAGGAACTGTGTGCTGCCAGGCTCAGTTGGTGCAGAGTCCTGACCCATTCACAATGAATGTAAATGTAATATTCCTTGTAATCTAGTGGTCCCCCCACCCCCCTACATGAATCCCAACCTCTGTGTACTGACAATAAAGGTAATGTTCCTGGTAGTCTAGTGGTCCCCCCAACCCCCTGCATGACTCCCTACCTGTTCACAATATTAATATACATAATTTCCTGGTAGTCTAGTGCTACCCCCCACAAGTATCCCAACCCCGTTACCAATAAAAGTAAACACATATCCCTAGTAGTCTAGTGGTCCCCCAGCACATTTCCAGACCCCCATTTTGAATAAAATAATCACATTTCCCTGGTAGTTTAGTGGCCCCCAGCGTGTATCCAACCCCGTTTTGAACAAAATGAAGCACTTATCCCTGGTAGTCTAGTGGCCCCCCAGCATGTTTCCCAACTCCTGTTTTGAATATAATTAAGCACTTATCCCTGGTAGTCTAGTAGTCTCCCCCCAGCTTGTATCCTGACTCCGTTTTGAGAAAATAATTAAGCACTTATCCCTGGTGCTTAATTATATTCCAAAGTCAGGATGCGTCTGGGGGACCACTAGACTACCTGGGAAATGTGTTTATATTATTCAAAACAGGGGTCGTGAATTGTGCTGGGGGGGACCACTAGACTACCAGGGCTTCTACTGCAGTTACAGGGGTCCACAAGGGGGGGCACTGCTGCATTACTGCCAGCTTTTTCCCATCAGTATCTAGCACCATGCTACAGGTCACGCTAATGCCTATAGCGCGGCACTATGCATTTGAATATGCTGTGCTGCTGGCATGCATAGAAACATAGAATTTGATGGCAGATAAGGACTGCTTGGCCCACCCAGTCTGCCCATTTCCCTACCTGATGGATAAGCTGCAGATTCTAGTTAATCAACAGCTTACTTCCTCCTACCCCCCACTAGAATTGCCTTATGCCTGTCCCATGCATTCTTGAATTCTCCCACTGTTCCTGACTCCACAACCTCCTCAGGAAGGCTGTTCCATGCATCCACAACTCTCTCTGTGAAAAAATACTTTCTAACATTACCTCTGAGCCGTCCCTCCTCTATCTTCAAATTGTGCCCCCTTGTTCTTGCACATCTCTTCTTCTGAAAGATACTACCCTCTTGTACCTTAATTCCCTTGAGATACTTGAAAGTTTCTATCATGTCCCCCTTCTCCCTCCTTTCCTCAAGGGTATACATATTAAACTGCTTTAATCTCTCCTCGTATGTCTTCTGGTGCAGACCTTGCACCATTTTGGTTGCTCTCCTCTGAAGAGCCTACACTCTGTCTATGTCTTTGCAGAGATGGTGTCTCCAGAATTGCACGCAGTACTCCAGATGGGGTCTCACTAACTGTCTGTAGAGAGGGATAATAACTTACTGTTTTCTACTGTTGATGCCTCTCCCTATGCATCCCAGTATCCCCCCAGCCCTCCTTACTGCCTTCTCACATTGCTTGCCCACCTTTAGGTCATCTGATATAATTAGTCCTAGGTCTCTTTTGATTTTTGTTGTTGTTATTAACTCACCCCCCATTGTGTACTCTTCTCCTGGGTTTTTGTTTCCCAGATGCATTACCTTGCGCTTCTTTGCATTGAATCTGAGCTGCCACATATTTGACCATTCCTCCAACCTTGCCAAGTCCCTTTTCATTCTTTCCACCTCACCTTGTGTATCAACCCTGTTGCATATCTTTGTGTCATCTGCATTACCTATTAGCGTTGGTGCTACTGTACAGCACTGGCACTAATAGGGCTTTTCAATATTGCAGCCTCGGGCAAATCCAGCGCTATTCCAGTGCTATGGATTTGTGCTAGGTGCAAGGGTTTGAATATCTGGCCATATATCTTTAATAGGAAAAATGTAAATTTCATACAAAAGGTTTCCTAACCCCAATGGGAATGTATCCTCCTTAATCTGCTTGATAGTACTTGACGTAACATTTCTTTGAAGATACTGAATTTGTTCTTCTAAACACATTCTGGGATATCTATTATCTGGCAGAAGGACAAGACTTATAGTAAAAATGATCTTTCTTTCCAATGCCATATTTGCCAGAGATAATTGCCCCAATTATTTCCTCAGTATTTCTGCTGGAACTGACTGTTGCACCATCAATACATAACAATAGATTTTGTTAATTTCTGTATCTAAACTTTTGATATTTAAAGAGGTCAATATATCCGCTCCATAAAGGACACTTGTTTGTATTTTTGCATTTATTACATTTACTAATCCTTTTACTGAGGATTGCCCCCATTTTCATGTTAAACCTCTTAAAGGCATTAAATGCCCCAATTAATTTCTTATGCAACATTTTTACATGATGAACCCAATATGTGTGCTATTTGAGAATCGTAAACCCAAATAGTCATAGTATGATATATTTTAAATATTTTCCTTCTCCAGATATAAAATATCTAGATTTTTCCTATTATTACCGAAAACAACTTGCTTTGTTTTTTCCAAATTAATTTTCAACTGATCCTTTTTACAAAGTTCCCCAAAATATGCTAGCTTTCTTTGAAGACCCAGAAAGGAAGTAGAGATAAGCACAATGTCATCTGCATATGCCAAACTAGAAATGTTTTGTGTCAAAACATTTGGTGAATGGAAATCTGGTTTGTCTAATTCTTTTAATATTGAATTTATATACAAATTAAATAATGAAGACACTAATAAGCACCCTTTACGTACTCCTAGGTATGTTTGTATATTACTTGTTAAATTGCCTTGTTGATCATATTTTATTTTGAGCCATGTTTCATTATGTAGTTCCATTATTATCTCCAAAAGATTGGAGTCAATTCTATATTTGTTGAGTTTTTCCCAGAGAGTCTTTCTGCTAATTAAATTGAAAGCCAATTTTAAATCTACAAAGCAACAATATAGTTTTGATTTTTTAATTACCACATATTTCCAGATAATGTGCTGTAATACAAAGCAATGCTGTATGGTTGAGCGTTTAGTTCTAAAACCATTTTGACATTCCTCAAGTATATTATTCTCTTCTTCCCATATTTGTAGTCTGTTAAGTAATATTCTGCAAAAGATTTTTTGGGAAGAATCCAGCAAGATTATTGGATGGTACAGAGTGGGATCCAAAATAACACCTTTTTTAAATATTGGGCAAAACAGGCTTCCCTTTCCAATTTGCAGAAATTTCTCCCTTTGTATACAGCAATTAAATAGTTTATAGAGAAGTGGTATTCACCAATCACCAAAAGCTTTAAATATGTCTGCCAGAATTACATACGGACCAGGTGCTTTGTTATATGTTATCCTGTCTATCGCTAACCTTATTTCCTCTTGTGTAAAAATGACTGATTTTGGAAAGAAATTATTTTGAGATTTATCTTGAAAATTCTCGCAATCCTCCTCTATATTGGAGAACTATAAATTTCCAAAGTGCTGTTCCCATTGTAACAATGTTATTGTCGCTTCTATAGCGTTAGAGCACTTATCGTATCCTTTATTTATTTATTTATTTATTTTGTTGACCGGGTAAGTGCACTAGATATATCCTGCCTATTTTCAGGCACGACCCGGGGGAGGGGGATACAGATGAATGCCAACTGACCTTGAACCAGATTAAGCTGTTGGTGGTATTTTAGTGAATGAGGACAATTTGGCCAGGACACCGGGGATAACTCCCCTACTCTTTTCGATAAGTGCCATGGGATCTTTAACATCCACCTGAACTACCACCAATCCAGGCAGATGGGACCTCGGTTTAACGTCTCATCCGAAAGACGGCACCTCAGAAGTGCAGCACCCCTCTCATGCTGCACTACAGTGTCAGTACTGGGATATTAACCCAAGTGCCAGATGTGGGAACTGAACCCACAGCCTTCTGATCTCCCGGCCTCAGAGACGAGTGTGCTACCTACTGAGCCACTGACACTGCAAATTTACTACTTACAATACTTACAAATGTCCAAAATTGCTTAACATTTTTCTCTATTATTGACAATCTTAATTTTTCCCACATTTCCTTTTGAAACTGTATTCTTTCTTCCTCTAATATTTTCCTGTATTCTGTCCTAGCCTTATTTAGATTTTTGTTGGAAACCTCAGCACTATTATCTTTATGATGTTGAATCACCCTATTTAATTCTCCCTTTGCTTCTCTATATCTAGAATTGAACCATGTCTGGATCTTTATTTTCTTTGTTGATATTTTTGTTTTTATAAAAAGTGGTCTAATATACAGGCAGATCTTTTCCCAAGATTTTATCAAATCCAAGTCAGACTCTAACTTTAGAATTTCTTCCCCTTAAACCGTCTATATGTCCTGCACTTACTATGTCTAAAATTTGAGGTATCAGTGTATTTTGCCATCTACACTGTGAGTAATATTTGCTGGAATGAAATTTTACTTATGGCAAGCAAGGAGCAGATATGTTTTGCAACAAAGAATGACGTATGTTGCAGTGAATAGAATGTATGAAGCAGCAATTAAACATGTCTGTAGATGGGACTTACAGAATGTATCTGGGGATCATTTGAAAAAACTGTGGAAGTGATTTCAGCAGATATTAGAGTAATTATGGGAAACAGAGGGAATGGTGTGAAGGATATGAGTTGAGAGTGAAAATAAGGGATACTGGGGATACGGAAAGTTGATTACAAGACTCTGTGGCCTATTAGAATGTGTTAATGGTGGATGAGTACAAATCAACTAGCCCTGTAAGACAATGTAATTATTAAGCTAGGTAAGAAGGAGATAAGAGGAAGAAAAGGGGGGTAGTTGATGTGGGGAAAACGATTATAGGTAAGAAGGGGAGAATATGGAAGTAATGATGGGGGGATGTGAGATATACATAACATCAGGTTTTGTGTTTGGATATGTGCGTGTTTACAGTGGTTATGGTTATGAACTGGAAAGGTGGGTTATTTGTAATGCGGGGCTCATTTTTTTCTGTATTGCTTTTGTTAGTGTTGTTTTATTTTAGGATATGATCCTGTTTTTTTCTAATTATTGCTTTTGTTCTTTTATGATTGTTGTAATGTATTCTTAATAAAAAAAAAATGCCCCATTTCTTTTTCCAGAAGTGCCATGGGCTCTTTAATGTCCACCTCAGCAACCACCAGAACAAGCAGACAAGACCTCTGTTTTCACGTCTCATCCTCAATATGGCACCTCAGAAGTGCTACACCCCCTCATGATGTACTACAGTGTCAGTATTGGAATTTATCCCAAGTTCCCACAATCTTCTGATCTTCCATCCTCATAGGTGAATGTGCTGCCTGCTGAGCCACTGACATGAGATACACAATGGCCTGCCTAAAAACATGCAGTTTATCTTCATGTGTGAGGGGGGCAAGACCATAACTAATGAGTGGCGAAGCCACACTTGAGTTACAAAAGTTCTACCCCTTAAAAGTATTGAAAAACTGGATATTTTAAGTCAGACCATTACATATTTGATTTATAATCTCTTGCTTATATGAAGATTTAATTGGTTCTCTCTGATTTCAACTACTGGGTTCAGTGCTTTACATGCCTATGGGGATGTCATTATGATTGTGAAAGATGTCAATGCTCACAGATTGGATTAGTATTCCATTGTGATGGACCCAACTTTGCTAGATGATGTATCAATTATGACACATCATAATATGAACAATATCATGGTATCTTAAGAAGTGAATCTAAAAATATAAGTTTACTTGATGGCATTTTCTTTTTCTTTCTTTCTTTCTTTCTTTCTTTCTTTCTTTCTTTCTTTCTTTCTTTCTGTCATCAGCATGGAAAACCTATTGAATAATCATGTAGGAGGGCACTGAAGAAACCATCCTCTTCACTTCCTTTGACCCCACCCCACAGATGTCCGCAGTTCATGGGGTTGAAAGTGAACACCAAGGCTGCAGGTAGAATTTGTCTTGGCTCTATGGAAATAAGATAATGTCCCACCAGATTGGGGGGTGTTATACCACAAAAGAGCATATAGACCACTTTTTTTATTTTAAGTGATAGTGGTGTTGACGTAGTCTATAAACTCCTTAATTGACACATGTTTAGTATTAGCATGCATTTTCATCTTTTTTTGTTTTCTGTATTTGAATGTAGAACATCCAATGAATAAAAAGTTAAAAAAAGTAAACACAAAGTGACGTCACAAGTGGGGAAGCAGAAGATAATAAAGAGATGGTTGACTTCACTGCACACTGGGTTCTGAGGGATCCATGACAGGAGCATGACAAAATTTTTGTTGAACGCCCCATCAGTGACACCGGCAGGTCGACCACATTCTGCAATTGGCTGCTGGTTCACACTGTCCATCCTTGTTTTCTTTGGGGGGTTTTGCCTCCCAAACCCCCCACACAGGGGTCTGTGTCCCCAGCACCCCCCACTTAAAGATTATCAACTCCGAGTCGGAGCTGATTGAGGGGGTGCAGGACCCCTGACAGACAGTGCTGGGTTCCAGTGGGTTTCCCACAGGGGCATGGCACTGTAGTCACTGTGGGAGACCTCGCTAGTGAAATGTCGCTGTCGGGGGGTAACCGAGTTCGGAGTATTACAATTCTAGATACTCAAAGAATGGCACACAGTGCAAAAAGTTAAATGAGTGAGCCTAAACAGCTGTATGGATGCAGCACTACAAAGTCACAGACAACCACTCAGCCTAAATCAAAATGTGTTTGAGAACTGGAGAAAGTGGATACAATCTTTATGCTTTAGAGACAGGCAGCAAACTGAAAACTGTAGTATTTGACCCTGCTGCACTGTGGAGGAAGGCAAACACAAGAAATGTATAATGTGCTCATGTTTAACACAGCAAAAAGCATAAAACCAAAAACCAAATAAAGACACTTGCAGGTTACTAGTGTATGCCACAAAACAGAGCTACATTTTATAGGCCCATTCATCCTGCACAAATAACAGAAATATGAGTAATTTAATTAATCAGTCTTGTTTCCTCTTTAGAAACTGCAATGTATGAACACCTTGATGAGGGGACAATATGCGACAGGACAGCATGAGGGATTAAAAGTGCTGAAACTAGAAGGAGACATGTAATGTGTAAGTGAACGGGAAAGCTGACAGTGTCCAGTACATGGAAAATTCTGCAAAAAATGTCATAAAAATTTTGCATAATGGAATGTAGGCAACTGAATGTGCAGGAATAAAAAGAACAAGAATTTTCATTTATGTAGCACTATTCATACACTTCATAAGTCACAGTGTACAATGAAATGATAAGCGATAGTAAATAATTCTTTATTGGCATGGTAACAGACATGCATATACAGAATAGTGTATGGACAATCATACACAAAAAGTCTGTGTTTCCATCTAGGGGTTCAGATGACATCATAGGGACCTCAAGAGTGGAGCTTGAGTAGTCCCCATGATGTCATATCATACCCCAGAGATGAAAATGCAAGCTTTGTTGTGCACTATTTTTTTCCTTCATTTGTTTCTCCACCTATGTCTCCAGTTCCAGCGGCATGTCTCCAGCCCCATCACTGACTCAGCCCGTGAACTTACAGGTTAACCACTACTTACGCAGAGCAGTATCAGCAAGTGGCCAGCCACATAGGGCCATGTGGTGCCTGTGGGCAATGCTGAGGAAGCCAAGGTGTTTTCCTGCATTTTCTCCCCTGGGACACATGTGAGTGACACATGCACGCATGTGCATATTGATGCACAGGTGTGCTAAATCAGCATGTGTCCCCCCCATGTCTGCTGGTCCTGCTAGTGCTGCCTCTTGGCCTCCATTAGGTGGCAGGCAAGCCAAGGGACTCAGAGTCCTTCCTCCCTGAGGGAGAAGAGCTGTCCTGGGATGCTCAATCCTCCCTCATCTGAATGGCCCCCGAGTGACCATGGCCCATTCCCAAACCCAGGTCGCCAGCATGGCAGGAGGTAAGGTAGCAGTGCCTCAGCCTTCCATACCAGTGGGCCAGATTACCATAAACCATTTTTATAGTATTAATATATATTTGTTTGTGTTTTAAAAAGTTTTGCTTGTATCTGACTGTTACACAGGAACCAGAAGTGGAAGGCCCATGCAAAATGCAAAGTAGTAAACACAGGAACAGAGATGAGAAAGCTATCTAAATAGAAAGGAGAGACAACAGGGGGAGACAGCAGTATAGCGTGGGTGTGGAGAGGAAAAAACTGCTGAGAGCCAAATGTAAGTTGGAGGAGTGGAAGCACAGTAGAGGATGCCAACAGGGCCAATGCCTGAGTGCAGTCTGCACACTGATGACCATGGATAGCTGGAAAGAGGAAAAATGGATGTATGAACCTTCATCATTGCCCACAATGCCCTACTTCCCATTTCCATCCCCCTCATATTAATTATACACAGAGATCTTATTTAATATATTCCCTCTTTGTATCCTACCCCCTGCCATGCCTGCCTCTAATATTCTCTAAAATATTTTATATTAGATTCTGTATTAATAAAGTCTGGATCTGGATCCATAACTTATTATATACCTGTATTTGATCTTGGCTTATATAATGCAGGGCTTCTAAGCTCATACAATCCAGAAAAAGGCTTCACCTTATAGAGAAGTCAGGGTGCTCTTTATTTTTCTGATTTCTAGCAATATACCTTTTTACATTTATCAAAGCCATATTAATTAACTTTTTAAATGGGCTTGTAGGTAATTCTTGTCATGTGTTGGTGCTTAAGAATAATAATATTTATTCCCAGTATATTATTTAGTGTATTAAATATCCTATTCCAAAATGGTGTTATATTCCTGCATGTAGCTATAACATGAGTAAGTTTATCTCTTTGATTACCACATCTGTTATACAAGGGGAATATCATGTGATTCATTGTATTAACAAAATATGGGTTATAATATAGTCTATGGAAAATATTATATTGGAGTTGATTTAATTTGTTGATGGTTAATAATCTGATTGTATTAATTGTATTTGTATATTTTTTATCAGTAATGACTAATCCTAAATGCTTTTCCCACATTTCTTTTAATTTTGTTAAATTCGGTGGATCTTGTTTTGTTATTTTATTATATATTTTGATATGATTCTAATTCTATTTTCCTGTTTAGTTATCCATATACTGTACTTGCTGAAGTCCTAGTAGGTTTACTTAGGGAAGTTTCTAGTATTTTAGAGTAATCTATTCTAAGTTGTAAATATCTAAAGAAATCTTTAGCTGGTATGTTACATTCCTCCTTTAACTGCTGACATGACAACAAATAGTGTTCCTCGTGCAAGTCCCACACATGAGTTATTCCTTTTTGTGACTAAAGTTTTTAACCTTGGTTTTCAAATGTGTCCCCTTCCAAGGTATACCTTATACTGTAAGTGTGTATATATTGATTCTCAGGTTTTCATTTTTTGTGAAAGCTATGCTCCTATTGCAGCTCGAGTGAAGGGGTTTGTGATGCATATACTATTTCAAACAGAAAATGCTGCATTAACTTATAGCACTGAGTGATGGAGCGGCACAACCAGCTTGAAAAAACCACCAATAATGTGCAGACACAGCCTTTTTGTCATACTGCTTCCCTTTTTTATTCTCTTCTTATGGTGCCAGTGCCAGTGATGAATATTCTTCAAGCCTTAGACAGTGATGATCCAGAGACAATGACAGACATGTGGGAGCTTTTGAATATTAAATGCCAGTGCTATGCTGACATTTTGGAGGAAGGTTCAGACACTTTACCAGCATGCAAGATGAAGGCTGATCTAGCAGAGTCAGTATGTAACACAAATACTGACCCTATCCACTCTGCAAGTCATTTGTCCACCACTGGCTAAAGAAGATTTGTATTTTTCAAATGTTCTCCAACATTAATTGCTTCTGAAAAATGCTTCAGCACAACCGGGGATACTGCTTCACCACATCACTCAAGTTCTAGAGCTAGAGAATCTTGAATTCTTTGCCTTTCTCAAATTTAACTTGCCATAGATCAACATTAACTATCCATTCAATTATTCACATGTCCCACAAGTGACATCTAGCACTAATCCCTCTCCTACACCTCTTGGGAGCCAGTCTCCCCAGACATCTGCTGGCTCTAGCATCACAATCTGGTTCACCAATCCCAGCAGCAGAAGCAGCAAAAGGGCTACTCTAGCACACAACACCATCAACATCACTACAAGACCTTCTGATGAGATTACAACTTTGACATTGTCATCACCAACTAACAATATGATCATATGTGTCACTCACATAGTGTAGTCATCAGTTAAGTTAGACCACATCAGATACAAGACAGGATGACTTACCATGCACAGGCACACATTTCTCCTTATGTACTTAGCTGACTACAGCTTTGATTGGCAGCAGGCAACAGCTGTGTTCAACATAAAAACAAATTGCAGACATGCAAAAAGGAAAAAGGAATAACAATTTCCATCCAGGGACAGTAACATATTGTGAATGGTAAAACAAATGCACTAAATTTAATACAGTACCTTTCCATTTGTTTTGTATGTTTGACATATATATCTATTTTTTTGTGGGGGGAAGTATTATATAATCTGAAAATCTATGGGGCCAGGGAAAATATTGGAATTGTAATGGAAGTAAGGAAAGGAATATAAGTGGGCTTAAGCCTTGATATCAGCAATCACTATAAACTATTATTGTAGCTCAGTGTTGGACCATGGTAATCTTAGTGAGATGCAGATTTTGTCACAAAACTGCAAATATAGTCTTCCACAGCAGTTGAATGCCAAAACACCATGTGCTAGAAGGAAGGTAAAGTAGTAAATATTCATTGTTGACCTCAAGGTTTTTATTATCCCTACTTATACTCTGCTTTACCAAATGCCAACTACTGCATTAAAAACCAGAGTGGTTTGGCTGAATTCTCATATCATAGGGCCTAACCTAAGGCTAAACCAAATTTGCCAGTGCTCCATTTCTTACCCCTTACTCTTCAGTGATTTGTATTCTACAAAACTGCAGGAAAAGGCTGTATCTTTTAAAAAGTCGTTTCATCTTAACTTGCACTGAAGATAAACAAATATAACTTATAACCATATTTCTCAACCTATCAGCATTATACATGTAGCACAAGCCTATTAAGATGCTGAGCAAATTGAGAGTATATGTATTACATTTCTCTTTTTAAACGGTAATACTGTAGAATTAAAGAAAATATATCTTTAGTGCTTAAAAAAGTTTCTGTAATGTAAGTTACAATTTGTAATTTTTTTGTCCAGAAATGCAGTAGCTCAAATACAATGCTAAACATTATTATGTCTTTGTGGAGTAAAAGAACATTTACTGCATACATAAAATGTGTAGTCTGAATTCTTTGAGTATAGATTCCATGTGTCATATCAATTGATGTACATCAATACACTAATAACCATAATATTTTTTTAGTTTAAAATGAGTCAGCACACTTAAAATGTATGGAAACGTAGGTGTGCAACTTCTCCATGGATAGAAATAACACTTGATATGATATTAGTGGCTGCACTGGAAGATACAGTATAAGTAGTATTCCATCAAGGAAAACAATATTCATTTTCTGGTTCTTTCTATTTAGGATAAGGAATCCATTGGAAATTAGCCCCAGCATAAGAGAAATTTCCAGATAAATAAACAAATAAAGCAAACAAAAAAAGGGACACCTTGATGGGATATCTGGTGCACATGATGAAAATAACTGAAAAATAATGATAAGACACAAAGCCTTTACCCCTGTACAACATAAAAAATCAGAGTTGGATAAAAGGCAGAAAAGGCACCACCGTTATTTCATTGCAGTGTGAGATCACAATGGGGTGGGTCTGTTGGGAGCACCACTAGTTGGTTAACAGTCTAGAATGGAATAAATGTGGCAGCTGTTTTTGCTCTTTATCTGACTTATTGTCTGTGCTGAGTAGGGGTAAGTGACTTGCATCTTGCTATATGTAAACAATAATTGAAAGGCTATGCCTGTAGTTCAGTGGAGTGAGCAACCAGCCATGCCTCCTTCCTGAGCTATATAAGCAGTTCCTCCCAGCCTCCTTCTGAAGCACTTTTTCATTGCCAGCTGGAGGCTCTGTCCATCTCTATCTTTTCCCCCAGGGCCTGCTGAGGCTTTGCCCCCCTCATGTGTCTGCCTCCCTCCTTCCCTTGTGCTTTGGGCTCTGCTTGGTTTGTGCAGGACTTCTATTTGTTGTGTTTCTCCTGCTTTTTGGTTAGTATCACTTGCCTCTGGCTACAGCATGCTACTTTGTGTTGCTTGTTTCCTGACCTCCTGTGTTTGTGCTTTTGGTTTTGCATTTTTCTTTGTTTTGGGGGCTTTCTAGTTTTTTTTCTAGCATCCTGTTGCCTTCCATAATGGAATTGGTTGGCTTATTTTCCATTGGTTGCTACTACAATCAAACCACCACATCCTGGCTCACACAGCAGCCTCCTACCTCACCCAGGCCCTGCCTTGGTAGTTCTCATGGTTGCAGAGTTCACTCACAACCTTTCAATCTCATGATTGCAGATTTCACTCACAACCTTTCAAGGCTGACCTCCTAATCAATATATACAACCGCTGGCTTCACCTAGCCTGCTCATCAACAATTTGCTACCTAATCTATGGCCACTGGCTTCGCCCAGCCTCCTTCTATCTAGCATTTGAATTTGATTCAATTCAATTCAAGTTTATTGTAGGAAAACTCCATTGAGCAAGCTCATTCACAAGGAGATCCTAGTACAAGACAGGTGTACAACAACAGGTTTGCAAAATAAAAGTACATACTTTGAATGAGACAATGGGTTTCATACATCACAACATACAATCACTGTTAAAACAGGTCCTGGCAATAAGATAGAGCAGCAATGAGGCAATTTACGTAATGCAACAATGCAACAATCTGCGGTAGGATGCATAACATAATGGTTGTAGTACATCATAACATACTATCACAGTACAAACAGGGCCCGGGAACAAGAGAGTGCAATAATGAGGCAAATTACATGATGCAACAATGCAGCAATCTGTGGTAGGATGTAGAGAAGGCAAGGAATGCAACAGAGGGAAGGGACAGGACAGGCGTGAGTAAGGACATGAAATAGTCAGTTAATAGGGAGGGGAGCGCTACAGGAGAAGGTAGGGGACTGAGGCAGCAACAGGAAAATACATGAGACAGGGCAAGAGGGGAAGGTTAGAGGGAAAAGCACGGGGAGAAGAAGAGGGATTCAGAGAACTAAGCCCTCAAGCATTCACAAGGATCCATGAAGAATCTTGAAGTTAGAGACTTGAAGAAACTAACAGTAATCAGGCCGGTGAGCTTGAGTACCATTTGAATGCTGTTCCAAGCCACAGGGAAATAATGTGATATTGCTCCCTTGCCGAGGGAGGTTCTAGTTCTGGGGATATCCAGGAGGAGGAAGGAAGGAAGGAAGACTTTCTAAGGGAATAAGCACAGTGTGAGATGTGAACAAGAAAGGAAAAATAGTCTGAGAGTTTATTATGCAGTGCTTTGAGTGTCCACATACCAATATGGAGCAGTCTTCTAGTGGCTCGGGATGTCAACCCAGCAGTAGAATATAAGTCACAGTGATGGGTCCTGGGGGATGCATTAGTAATAAAACAAAGAGCATGGTGGAAGAGGACATCGAACCTGTGGAGGTTGGTAGCTGAAATGCAGTGTTATATTACATCATCATAGTCTAAGAGCAGGAGGAATGTTGCCTGGATGAGTCTGATTCTGACCTCAGGTGGGAAGAGGGTTCAATATCTAAAAAAGAAGCCTAATCTGGCTTTAAACTTGGCAGAAAGATTATCACTGTGAGCGCTGAAGGATAGTTTGTTGTCAATCCAGGCTCATAGGTATTTGAAGTTGTCGACAACTTCAAGTGGTTGCCCTAGGGAAGTTTTGACAGTTGCGAGGTTGGACTGGTTCCTGACCGGGGGGGGGTTGTTGTAGTGGTGGAAGTACATTACCTTAGTTTTCTTAGTATTGAGCAATAGCTTGGCACAGCTAAGATTATGTCTGAGCAGAAGGAAGTTGGTTTGGAGCTTTTCACAGACATCAAGAAGTGAGACCTTGGAGGTATAAAGTACAGTATTGTCCATGAACAAGTGCAGCTTTGAGTTAGTGATATTGGAATTAAGGTTGTTGATGTAGATGGAGAAGAGGATGGGACAGAGTATGGACCCTTGGGGGATGCCTTGAGTGATGGGAAGGGGGTTTGAAAGGAGACCATCTGCTTTTACTTGCTGAACGCACCCTGTGAGGTAACTGGAGAACCTACAGATTGTGGTGGACGAGGCACCTAGGTTGGAGAGGCTGTGCAGGGCTAGATTATGGTCCACAGTGTCAAACGCTTTGCTCAGATCTAGAAACACTGCCCCTGTTACTTGCTTTGAGTCCCAGGTGGAAAATCAGTAATTGGTGACTTTACCTAGAGCAGAGATAGTGCTATGGTTACATCTGAAGACCGATTGAGCAGGGTTGAGGAGAGAGTGGGCTTCGATGTGGTCTTTCAGCTCAGAGTATACAAGCTTTTCTAGGATTTTGGAGAGTACTGGTAGGATCGAGACTGGTCTATAGTTGTTTAAGTCAGAGAGGTCACCAGATTTGAAGAGGGACAGAACGTGGGACGATTTCCAGCAGGAGGGGACAGTGGCTGTTGAGATAGACTTGTTAAAAATGTGGAGAATGGGGGCAGTGAGATAGTAATATCCAAGTTTAAGAAAAAAGGGCACTAGCCCATTGGAACCACCACCCTTCTTAGTGTCAAGTCACTTAGTGAGAGTCATGCTCTCATTCATAAATTAGAAGCATGCCAACCATGTCCATTACTTTTTCTGGCTCAGGGCTTGCCCTGTAAACCGATGCTCTCACTCTGCACTCACAAGTCCACATCTTGAGCATGTGAACCTCAGGGTGGGGCCTTTCTCATCTGGCCCATGGTGTGAATGCCTCACTCTAGGCAGAGCTTTAGCATGCAGTCACACAGTGCACCTCTTGATGCAGACATTAAGAATTCAGTTGCTGAGGGGTGGGGCCCTCATGGCCGAAGAGGGCTCCTTTAGCTATGGTATCACCGTGGCACCATCAAAAGCTATTCTCCCTATGACTGCTTCTGAGTCACCCAGTTTGCTTAGGTTGGCAGGCCAGCTAAGTGTCTCAGCAGTTATCACTCTCCTCCTCCTCCTGTCTTGGGGGCCCACTCTTGCTTCACAGTACCCATTTTTGCAGAGGCCTATTGCAACCCTTCATGATGTTACCATTAGAGGGATCATGAGAGCTTTCTACCAAATTGGAATATTTCCTCCCCTTTCATTGGGTTTTTAAATTGCAGCAGTATGGCAGTCACTAAATAAACTACCCCTAGCCTGGAGGGAAGGTGACCTAGGCCTTGGATCCCCAGAGGTTTCCTCCATTTAAAAAGACTGTTTTTCCTCTCCCCCATGCTCAAGGTCATAATATGTAGTTAGTTTTGTTTTTTGTATATTCTCTAGTTTCCTTAGGTAGGTTTCTGCTATTGGATGGAGACGGATGGTGGCCCTACTCACCATTCCCTCTCTTCTTAAAAAGCCTCCTGATGTCACCAGTGTAATCCATGTTATCAGTGCAATCCTGACAACCTGTACATCTCATTTGTGTTTCATCAAGCTGTCTCATTGCTGTCAATCTGCTTCTCTACCTCATAGTCAATGTTTACTGCTCAATGTTCTTTAGGGCTCCTTCCCAAGATACTTTTAGCCAAGGAAATCTTTCTTGCAGCACCTTGCCTGTGGTACCCCTACAGGGTGGTAATTTGCCATGGAATAGAGAGTGCAAACAGCCAAACTGTTATCACAGTTGCACAAGCATAACTACTCTGGTTGCATAGACCCATTGAATTGAAAGGCTATGCCTGTAGTTCAATGGGGTGAGCAACCAGCCACGCCCCCTCTCTGAGCTATATAAGCAGTTTCTGCCAGCCTCCTTCTGAAGCACTTTTCTTTCCTCAACCATCCTCCCCTCCTCCAGCAGCAGCACACCTCTCTCCTTGGGGGTCTCCATCCTAAGGTACCTTTAGCCAAGGGAATCTTTCTCATGGCACTTCTGGGGTGGAACCCTCTTCGAGGGCTCCTTGTCTTCGATACCCCAACAGGGTGATAATTCCCAGTGGAATAGAGAGTGAAAATGGCCAAACAGTTATCACAGTTGCACAAGCATAACAATACTCTGGTTGTGTAGGCCCATTGAAACAACCTTACCAGTCCAGTCTGTTTTTGTTAACAGCTATTTTTCAAATACTGGTTCATAGTCCATTTTTTCTTAATGTTTACTATTGATTTAGTAAACTCAGTAGGTGTTTGTTTCTGATTTACACACTGGTAGTACGGACGATTTACAGTTGTATGAAAGCATGTATGTCCCTGGTAAGTTAATATTTTGTTGGAACAAATGCATCTGTGTTCTGCTAGTGAACTCTGTGGTTGGACAAGGCATGAACTATATCAAGCAGTTGTCAAATATTACTTACCACCATTGCATAAATCAGAAACACCTGCAGCAACGAGTTACTATACAAATACATTCTGTGAAGCCTTGTCTTATTTAAAGGTAACTAGACTTAGAAACGTCTGACAATTTGCTAATTCAGTGACATTTTAATCTATTACTAATTGATAAATGTTGGGTAAAATTTGTTAAATGCTGGGATGCCAAAATAATAGTCAGTCTTTGTGTCGTTTTCTATAATGGTACAGCCCCAGGATATTACTTCAGCACCATACATTAAGAAATGTGAATGACAGGCATTTGTGTTTATGTGCAGAAAAACAAAAGGGAAAAAGTCAATGATGTTATTCTTTTTATTGGGCCAAAATGTTGTAGTTGTTGGTGTTTATTTTACCAGGACAAGGCTCCATTGAGCAAGCTCATTTCCAAGGAGATCCTGGGAAGGACAGCATACAGCATTGTAATCATGATACATACATAGACATGTAGCCCAATAGTTAATAGTTTTGCAATAAATACTGTTCCAGGCATTTATAAGACAGAAACATAAGGGGCATATCA
Organism: Neoceratodus forsteri; assembly: GCA_016271365.2. Lineage (NCBI taxonomy): Eukaryota > Metazoa > Chordata > Ceratodontiformes > Ceratodontidae > Neoceratodus > Neoceratodus forsteri. The sequence continues at coordinate 609,740,407 of CM028133.1, forward strand.
TAACAGAGCAGACTAATGTCTGTGGAAGAAAGTGAAAATACAGGAAAACTTTAGAACATCTTTTGAAAATGACACAGTTATGGTCTTGCATACTAATCCTATGCAGAGGTTGGCTATCAGATAACAGAACTGTAACACACATGTTTTTTTTTTTTATAAAGGTTGTCAATCATTGAGGTAGATATATATTGGCTGACCAAACCAGTGATCTTGAGAGATTTTTACAACACATTCCATGTGATTGGAGTGACACAGTTTATTGCCATTTTACCGTAGTGGGCAGAAACCTTTGGAGTCTCAAACAGTACATAATCATTTTTTCTTATGGACTAAACACTATCTGTCTGTTTAAACAACACTAAGATATAGTTTGGGACCTCTTCAGCGAGTACTTTGAAGGCACTGTTGTATGTATTTTGTTGACTTCCAGTAGCTAGAGAAGACCAACTGATTCATATAAATTGCAATGATGTGTCCTCAGTGCCATATTGGTAATAAATCTAAGGGCTCTGTGATACAGGACATCCAATTTATGCAAATGGATTGTAGAGGATTGGCCATAGATTAAGTTAGCATAATCTAGGAGAGGAAAGAAATGTAAGATTCAGCACACAAGCTTTTGAACCTATGTAGGACCCTTCCTCATGTGATGAAAATTTTTCAGGAAGAGTGTATTGTATATAAAGTAAGTCTTGCTGCTTTGTTTGGCATTGAGCTTAGTTGTTTAAAGTTGTATTTTTATATAAGTCACAATTCAGATGTGATGCTCAGTTTATGATAGCATGAAAATCAGTTTGGTGTTAGTGCTTGTGTGCATTTTTCATGATTAGATACACAAAACAAGTGAGCTCAGGTTTGCTTACCTCCTCTCGAATTGAAATAAGAACTCCTAGTGGAGTAATCAGGTACTGCAACAGGTCTAAGACATTCTGTGCTGCTGTGACTGCTCCATAGCCACTGCACCAGTAAACCACCCACATGAGCTGTTGAAGCAAACATCTATACATTAGTAAAAGTTATCAATGCTATTTTTCTTACATATGCTTATGAGAACATTTTGTATGTTTACACATGTTATGTACTATTTTTGAAGTTTCTATTTGACCCTACCATGCATTAGCTTCCTTAGAGAAGATTATTAGTACTTAATGTAGTTAAATATTGGACTGTATGTAGAAAAGCTTCAAATACATTTATTATAAAATTTACAGTACTGGGCGGAACTGCAAAATCCTACTTCCACAAAATGGTAAAATTCCACAGTTTTCACAATTTTTTTCTTAGAACCCGTTTCTGCAAATAATAATAGAAAAGCACAGTTCACTTTAAAAACCTGTGGTTTACTATAAAAAAGTATGGTTCACTGAGCGGAATCCCATGAAATTCACTGCACATTTCTACCAAGATTTTCAAAGGCAAAATTCTGATTTAGGTAGAATTCTGCAGTCCTCATAGTACTAAGATGCATTTTCCAAAGACAGCCAGAGAAGCAGCATCTTGTCTGCTTCTACTCCCATTTTGCAATGGCTTTCAATAGGAAAGACTGTAGCACAGAGCAATTAAATGACTTGCTCAGGGTTACAAAGTGAACTGGTAGCAAAAATAAGATTGAAGTCTGTTAACCACCTGTTTCAGAGTTCAGTACCTTAACTACCAGATCATGTTATAGCACCATATTGACTAAACAAAACTCATATTTTTTGTCAATAAAAACATTATACAAGAATATCAAAACAAGTTCCAGAAACAAAATCTGCAGTACATTTTGAAGGTACAAACTTGCATATTTACAAAATGTATATCATTTTGGACATTTGATCATTTTTAAGTTTTATTTTCTGACCACCAAAATAACCCCCCTCTTGGGTTTATATATGACTGTGTGACCTCTTTAAAATCCTAAGCTTTATACATAGCCCATTATGCTGCCTAACCTTGTCCTCTGAGGAAGAGCTTTTGCTCCAAGTGGCAGGGCATTTGGGGGATTGTCTCCCAATTATTTTGTTATACCTTAGTGTATATAAGGTGCCTTCTAACAAAGCTATTTTCATGGCTTAACTATTTTGTTTGATTGAAGTGCTTTCTGTGTTGAGAGCTCTGTTTTCTTTACTGTTTTGATCTTAGAGCCAGCCACTCCAAGTGGGTGCACCACAGGTATACAGAGGAGCATGTCCTCACTTCCTAGTGTGCATTAAATAATTTCTTGAATATTCATGATGAAAGTCTCATTTTTCAAATATGGTTGAGAGCAATTTAAATGTAAACAAGTTAAATACTTATTTATGTATACTAGCAAGCTAATCATGGATACATAGAGGCTACGCAACGGCCTGACTCAAAGTATGCAATTTATCTGTAAGTGTGAGAAGACAGGACCCTAACTCATGAGCGGCAGAACCACAAGTAAGGTATGAAAATTCTGCCCCCTCTCAAGTGATAATACACTGTATATTTTAAGTTAGACCTTCACATATTTGATTTATACAACATTATTTTAATAGTTATAGCTTTTAAATCTACTGCCATGTTTAGTGTTTCACATGATCGTTGATGTCATAAGCATTGTGAATTGTGCTGTTTGATTCATTTATTATTCCCATTGTGATGTAACAGTCTGGCAAGATATTAGCTGCAACATACTCCTGAAATGCAAGCTATCATGATATCTTGCAACATGGATCCAAAATATCAGTTTTATTTTGTGGCATTTCTTCCACACTTGTATACTTACTGTAGAGATCACTACAGACAATATAAGAAAGTCAGTATTTAGACTGCAAAGTATTCTGATACTGTTAAAGAAAAGTTCAGGAACCTACAGCATTCTTCAACTAAACAGATTTTTAGTCTTATATTTGTGAAAAACTAACTGCAAGATAATTGCCTATTTCCTCATGGAAGCCGTGAAGTCTCAACCCCTTTCACTTGCATAATGGTGTGGCTAATAGTCATGGCCCCTAGTTCTCTCTGGCATTTCAGTTCTTATTTCTGTGGTAGGACTCCTGGGCTATGGTGGCAGCATTTGTTCATTTCTGCACCATGAATTATTCATTTCTGTGGCAGACTAGATTCCTAGCATTTGCTTAGATTACTTTATACCAAGTCCAATTTATTTTGATCTCTTGTACCATTCATAACATAGTTCTCTAAATTAAGGGCATCGAGGGTATCCATCAGCTTTGAATTATGTAGAGGTTGTTCTGGCAATCCAGTTTATACTAGGCAGTTACAATTACTCATAATTATTAATTTACAATCCTTGTCTTGTTCATTTATCAGGTTAAGAAATTCCATATTTTGATCTGCTAGAAGGGAAGGGAATCTGTAACACACCCCTAATATCATTTTATTATTTGCTGTTGGCAGTAATTTGACCCATATTTGTTCAATCCCTTGAATAATATTATATTCCTCTATGATACTTCTATTCCTTATTTAATATTAATTGCACACCTCCCCCTTTTCTTTGTTCTCTGTCCTTGTTGAATAGTTGATACCTATCTATTTGCAATCCCCATTATTCAATTTTCCACCATGTTTCTGTAACTGCACAGCTGGTTATATTTTCACTATGAAGTGTATATTCAAATTCATCAATTTTATTCTGAAAGCTCCTTCCATAATTAACAAGGCCATCCAATTCTCCTGATCCATTTTGTTACTATTCTTGTTTTCCTTACTTGTTGCAATGTGTGTATCTCCACCCTCCTTCCCCATTCAGTCTAGTTTAAAATTGTTTGCATTGTTTGATTTATTCTTTCAGCCAAAACCATAGGGCCCTCTCTATTTAAATGCAGCCCATCAGTAGCATAAAGGTTGCAACCTTTCTCAAAAGTCCACCAATTGCTATTACTAGTATTACTATAGTCTGCTTGAAAGAAACTACTAAGGTAACAAATAATCATTTTATTATTAATATAATTTAACCAGAGATCCTGAGCCCCACATACTCACATTATCCCCAGTCTTATATTAAAAACTATGAGTTCTGTGAATGGAGAACTTTCCTAAAATTCTTCATTCAATGAAGTTATAACTGAAAAATAAGCAGGGTTGATGGGAAGGCATATTGGAAAGGTGAAAAACTGAAACTTCAAAAGTGTTTAGATAATCTTACTAAACTGCTGAAGTACTGCTAATGTACTTTCTATTGCTGATTCTAATGGAAAAAAAATAAGTTGTTGATTTATTGTTTCACTAATTAGGTGCTAGGGTCATCAGTCATCTGTTCCCTGAGACTGCAAGATTTGTCTCAAAGGTAACTGTTATGGTAACTTTGCACCTCACTGTTACAAAAAAAAATACGATTAATTCAAATAAACCCTTAACAAAATGCTCTTGTATAATGCTGTATGACTGGTGGTCCTGGGCACTATTTACTCACTATATATCCACAATCTTATGTTAAGATATATAAAATGTATGGATGAAAAACTATACTTAAATTCTTCATCCAATGGGGTTATTGTGATAAAAGAGTAATACAAATATATGATATCACATCATCTGAGTGAACCAAAATGAGCAACTCAAAAATAAGTGACTCCTTTTGGTCACTTGCTAGTGCTGTGTAGAATTTTCAAATTCTGGAAGAAAGAAATTCTGCTGAAATTCCACCAAATTCTTCTGGAAATGGAATGGTGGAATTCTGCAGCATAAAATAGATGCAGAATGATTTTAAGAGGAAAAAATCACTGTTCCGCAGAAATATTATTCCGCGGATCTCAATATTTTCCATGAAAATTGTTGCGGAATAATTTTCTGCAGAAAAAATGCTGTTCTGCGGAATATTATTCTGTGGATCTCAGTAGGTGGAATTCTGCAGGCAAACTAGTGAAATTCTGGTGGAAATTCTGCTGGCGGATTGGTCATTCCACACTAAACTGCCGCAGAATTCCACATTCCACAGAGCACTGTTGCTTGCAGGATGAGTGACATGAGTGGAGAGTGAGGGAGGGAATAGTGAGGGAGGAAGGGTAAAATGGTGAGGGAAGAAAAGCAATGGAAGGGGAGGAAGGGGATGGGCTAAATCCTGATGTGGAGCTTGTTGCTGGTGACCTACCCACCTAGTGTAGTGGGTAGGGACACCATCTGCAGAGCTGGTGGCCCTGGGTTCAAGACTGCATGCAGGGATGTCTTTTGTATTTTGCAGGTGGTTTTTTTTTTAGCTTTTTGCCATCTGCAGTCCCTCCTTTCTTCCAGTGTCCTCTAGGAGAGGATTATATAAATATGGGGGTGGGGGGCTTGCCCCCACAAAGGGGGGTGCAAGGAGGTGTAGCCCTCCACATTAAACATTATTTTCCATGTGTGCAGACTTTGTGTTTGACTTGTAGTGTACTGTGCCCTAATGGTGTTCGGTAGGGTTGACTCGCTGTTTTGAGAGTCGTGCAAAATAGTTCGCTCTTTTGACATGGAACCAAATATATTTACCATTTTTTTTCTTATTAATGATGTTCTCCCATTTTGATCTATCAATAAAGGGCTGAGAAGTGCATGGAGGAACTGTGGGAGATTGAGGAAAGGGGAGGGTACTTCACCAGCTCGAGTTAAATTGTTATAGCATATATGATAGTGTATTGTTTAAATTAGTTGGAAGTTTAACTAGTGAGACTGGTTTTCAAAATGGTACTAAGTCAAAATTTTCATTCAAACCATGTGGTGCCAATGCCTTCCAATTAAATATCCACTGGCTGTTTTGCATAATAGTAATTTCACAGTAGTCCCTCTACATAAAGAGGGTGCTATCCATTCTAATCCCAAAATTGAAACACTTTGGATTACCACCATGTATTTGGTTGCAATATCTTGCAATAAGACTACCTGTATGATTATTGGTTATAGCCCTAAAATGTTCCTGCATACATTCTTTAAATGCTTGGATTGTGTGTCCAACACAAATTAAACCACATTGGCACCATATTACAAAGACCACATAACTAGTGGTACAGTACATGTAATCAGCTGGTATATTGTGACTTCTTGAGAGGTCAAGGGGCATACTAACTTTTTGAGATTTGTTGGCATAGCATCAAACATTATACCTATTGCAGGGAAAGAACCCAATTGGTTTTGATGGAAACCAGATATCCTGCATGGTGATGGGAATAAAATGGCTAGAAGTTAACCAGCCTACAAGGCTTCTACCTTTACTAAAAGAAACACAGGGTGGAGTGCTGCTTATTTCTTTCAGATCCAGACCTGCTGTTAATATTGGCCAGTATTTTGTGACAATATGTTTAATTTCATAAGTGCAACTAACATATTCAGTAACGATATAATATGTCACTGAGGACTCCATTTACTATTACCCGCTGTGTCCTGTTGTTCGGCCAGTGTTTTGCCCAGGCTACCACCCTGGGACCCACTCCCAGGCTGGCTAATTTGTTTATTAATCTTTTGTGTGGGACTGTGTCAAATGCCTTGCTAAAGTCTAGGTAGGCCATGTTCACAGCCCCTCCCTGGTCTACAACTTTGGTCACCCTGTCAAAGAAATCATTACTTTCCACTTCTGCATGGAACGGCCTTCCAGAGGAGGTTGTGGAGTCTAAAACAGTGGTTGAATTCAAGCATGCATGGGACAGTCATAAGGCACTCTAGGGGGGTGTAGAAAGAGTAGGCTGGTAGCATTCAGATCTGCAGTTTATCCATTAGGTAGAAAATGACTGCGGCTGTTGTCTGTCGCCATCAAATTCTAGTGTTTCTATAGAAACATAGAATTTGATGGCAGATATGAACCCTGGCCCGCCTAGTCTGCCCAGTTCCCTACCTAACAGATAAGCTGCAGATCCTAGTTAACCAACAGCCTACTTCCTCCCTACCCCCATTAGAATTGCCTTATGTCTGTTCCATACATTCTTGAATTCCCCACTGTTTTTGACTCTACTTCCTCAGGGAGGCTGTTCCATGCATCCACAACCCTCTGTGAAGAAATACTTTCTCCCATTACCTCTGAGCCATCCCCTCTATCTTCAAATTGTGCCCCTTGTTCTTGCACATCTTTTTTGAAAGATGCTACCCTCTTGGACTTTGTTGATTCCTTGAGATATTTGAAAGTTCTATCATGTACCCCCTTTTCCTCAAGGCTATACATCTTAAGCTCCTTTAGTCTTTCTTCAGATGTCTTCTGGTGCAGACCCTGCATCATTTTGGTTGCCCTCCTCTGGACAGTATCCACCCTGTCTATGTCTTTGCAGAGATGAGGTCTCCAGAACTGTACACAGTACTCCAGATGTGGTCTTACCAACTGTCTGTACAGAGGGCCAACAATTTCCTGTTTTCTACTGGTGATGCCTCTCCCTATGCATCCCAGTATTCTCCCAGCCCTCCTTACTGCCTTCTCACATTGCTGACCCACCTTTAGGTCATCTGATATCACTACCCCCAGGTCCCTTTCCATTTTTGTTGTTGTCAGTATCTCACCCCCTCATTTTCTACTCTTCACCTGGGTTTTTGTTTCCCAGGTGCATTACTTTCCACTTCTTTGCATTGAATCCAAGCTGCCATACATCTGACCATTCCTCCAACCTTGCCAAGTCCCTTTTCATCTTTTCCACCCCACCTTGCATATCAACCCTGTTGCAGATCTTTGTGTCATCTGCAAAGAAACATACTTTCCCTTCCAATCCCTCTGCAATGTCACTTATAAAGACATTAAAAGGACCGGCCCCAGTACTGAACCCTATGGTACCCCACTAGTAACCTCCCTTTCTTCGCTGAGGACTCCATTTACTATTACCCTCTGTGTCCTGTTGTCCAGCCAGTGTTTTACCCAGGCTACCACCCTGGGACCCACTCCCAGGCTGGCTAATTTGTTTATTAATCTTTTGTGTGGGACTGTGTCAAATGCCTTGCTAAAGTCTAGGTAGACCATGTTCATAGGCCCTCCCTGGTCTACCACTTTGGTCACCCTGTCAAAGAAATCAATTAGAGTTGTCTGACGTGATCTTCCCACTGTGAATCCATGCTGCCTGGGGTCCTGTGCCCCACTGGCCTCTAGGTACTCAACAATTCTTTCCTTCAGAAGTGATTCCATCATTTTCCCTACCACTGAGGTCAAACTGACAGGTCTGTAGTTTCCTGCCTCTGTCTTGCTCCCACTTTGAAAGGGAATCATGTCCACCCTCCTCCAGTCCTCAGGTACCACACCATTCCCCCATGATTTATTAAAAAGGGTAGTCAGTGGTGTTACTAGTTCTTCCCTTAGTTCTTTTAGAATTCTGGGGTGAATCTCATCAGGCCCCATTGCTTTATCAGCCTTCAGTTTTAAGAGTTGTTTCAGAATCCGTTCTTCTGTGAAAGAACTAATATCAACCCCCTGTCCATAGTGCTTCTATTGACTGGATTAGGTATCTCCCCTGTTTTTCCATTGTGAATACTGAGCAGAAGTATTCTTTCAGTATCCTTGCTTTTTCACTGTCGCTTTCTGTCCAACCACCTTCCTCTTTATTCAGCCTCAGTATCCCTGCCTTAGTCTTTCTTTGCTCCCTAATGTACCTATAAAAGGTTTTATCCCCCTTCTTAACAGAGTTGGCTATCTTTTCCTCAGTTTGGGCCTTTGCTATTCTGACTGCCTTCCCGCTTCCTTCTGTTTAACTGGCACAGTTCTCTGTCCTGCTCCTTTTGTGTTTCCTTATACTTCCTGAATGCTATCTTTTTCTCCCTTACCTTCCCCGCCACTTCTTTTGAGAACCATAGTGGTTTTTTCTTTCATTTTGATTTGTTTATTTGCTTCACACAAAGGCTTGTTGCCTCTGTGATGGTGGTTTTGATGTTTCCCCATTGTTGCTTCACACTTTCTGCCTGTTTGCTAGTGCTTTCTGAGGCACTCTCCCATTTTGACAAAACCAGCCCTCCTGAAGTCCAGTACCTTCACTTTTGTATGGCTTGACTCTACAGCTAAGTTTATCATGAACCACACTGTTTGGTGGTTGCTTGTTCCCAGATGGCTACCCACTTCAAGACTGGAGATCCTCTCTCTGCCCCCATTTTAGACTACCAGGTCTAAGACTGCTCCCTCCTGAGTGGGTTTCAAAACTAGCTGTCTGAGGCATGCCCCCTGTAGGGCATCGAGAATGGTTCTGCTCTTGGACGTGGCTGCAGCAAAGGTGCTCCAGTTAACATCTGGTATATTCAGGTCCCCATCAGCAATATCTCCCCTTTCTCTGCCATCCCAAGGATGCCTTCTGTCATTTACTTGTCCATTTCCTCCCCCTGAGACGGGGACTGTATACAACCCCTGTGCAGATTGTGGAGCCATTTCCAGTCTCCAGGGTGACCCACAGTGCCTCCTCTCCTCCCTTTTTGCCCTTTAGTTCTATTGCTTTGATTCCTTCCCTTACATAAAGAGCAACTCCTCCTCCTCTTCTTTTTCTTCTTCTTCCCTCCCTGTCCCTCCTGTAGATTGTGTACCCTGGCATGTTGACATCTCAGTCATGGTTCTCTGTATATCATGTTTCTGTGACTGCCACGATATCCAAGCGTCCCCCTCTTCTATCAAGGCCACCATTTTGAGGAGCTTTTTACCTAGACTATGGATACTGGCACTAATTACCCTCCACTTTTTATGGCTTTATTTCTTTTTGCCCCATCCCTGTCCTTACTGCCTTTGTCTTTTTCTCCATTTACCCCTGCCCTTCTCTCTATTGACTGCTCTATCTTGGTGTTTACCTCACTAACTACCCTGATTTTGGGGTGCTAGGATTTCCCTTCTCCTTTTCAGTGCCTCCCCCCTTGGCTAGTTTAAATGCTTGCCAATGAAGCATTTAAACCTATCACCTAGGATCCTGGTTCTCCTCTTAGATAGATGCAGAGCATCACACCTGTATAGGCCTGCTTCCCTCCAGGTGGAGCCCCAGTCCCCAATAAAGCCAAATCCCTGAGCCCTGTACCAGTTTTTCAGCTAGTCATTGAATCCCATGGTGTGGAGTACCCTAGCCTCATCCATGCCATAGACAGGTAGCACTTCTGAGAAAGTTACCATGTGTGCTACTTGTCTAAGGCCCCTCCACAAACTCCTGTCGCACTGCTCTGATACCATTCTCAGCTAGGTCACTCATTCCTAGGTGGATAATGACATCCAGCTCACTCCCCTTGCAGCTGCTCCATGATCCTGAGGATTCATTTCCTGTCCCTCCAAGCCATGGTGCCAGGCAGGCACCTTACCTCCTTTCCCTCCCTCCCCAGTTCTACCCCTAACAATTGAGTCCCCCACCAGGAGTTGTTTCCTTCCCTGTGGGGTGCCAGCCACCCTTCTGTGGGTCTCCATTGAGGAGGTTCCCAGCATCCTCCTTGGTCTCACTGCTGGTGCCTCCATAGAGGAATCATGCTCCACCAGAGTGGTGAATGAATTGTGGAGGCACAACTGAAGGGGGCTTAGGAGAAGGGGTGCCTGTTTGCTAATGATATGAAAATCTGCAATAGGGTGGGCACAGCAGGAGGGGTGGAGGACATGAGGGAGGAACTGAAGAATTTGGAGGGATAGGCTGAGACCTAGGAACTGAGATTCAATGCCAAAAAGTGTACTGCAAATGCACTTGGGGTGCTGGAACCCAAAGGCAGGATGCACCCTTGGGGGGGACATCAAGGATACAGAGCAGGAGAGGGTTCTGGGCATTATGGAATCATGTAACCTTAAGGTTGAAAACCAGTGTAGCAGGAAGGTGGGAAAGGGTAATGGGATGTTGGTTTGCAATGGCAGGGGCATCACCTGCAGAAGGGTGGAGATACTGATGCCCTTCTACAAAGCCATGGTAAGACCACACCTGGAATACAGAGTCCAATTCTGGAGGCCACATTTATGAAAAGACAGATGGGATGGAGAGGGTTCAGGGAAGGGCTACCAGGAGTGTGCAGAGTATGTAAGGGAAGACATACAAACAAAGATGTAAGGAATTGGATCTGTACACATTAGAATCTAGAAGGGAGGGGGGACATGATTGAGACTTTTAAGTATCTCAAAGGGATCAACAAAGTAAAGGAAGGGTGTGTACTTAAAAGGAAGGAAGGGCTGAAAACTAGAAGGCACAGCCAAAGACTTCAGCGAGGAAGATACAGAGGCAATGTGAGGACAATTCTTCACAGAAGGTGGTGGAAGCATGGAACAGACTTCCAGAGCAGGTGATGGGGCTGAAATGGTAGAGGATTCAGAGGCATGGGACAGACATATGGAATTGAGTAATGGGGGAGGGTGGGACAGCAAAGAGAAGACATGTAGGGAGAAAGAAGGAAAAAGGCAGACTGCATGGGCGATATGGTCCTTTCCTGCCATCAGATTCTGTGATTCTGTGAATGTCAATTTATTTGTCTGTTTTTGTGTTTTTTGGATCATTTTAAAAGTTGTTCTCTCCTTCTAGATTCTGTTCTCACCACCACTGCATTTAAAACATTTTGGCTATACTCACAATTAGACAATTTATGCTGAAGATCTGACACCTGTTTATGATAGAACTGAATATCTGAACAGTTCCTCTTTAGTCTCAATGTCTCCCCATAGGGTATACTATTTACCAAATGTCTTGGGTGTACACTATTAAAGTGCAATATAGAATTTCCATCTGTTTTCTTCTTGTAGCCCTGTGTGCTGAGCTTTTCTTCTACGTTGCCAATAAGTGTCAAATCCCTCCCAAAAATCAATCCTACAGTGGTCTGTACTTGCTGTAAATTGTAAGTCTAGATCATTCTTGTTTAGATATGCAATAAAGTTATCCATATGAGATTCTGGTCCATCCCAAACTGTCAATCATCAATATAATGACCATAACATTTTAGATATTTATGAAATGGATTAACCCTGGGATCGAGGATGACCCCTCTCTCATGAGCCCATAAATACAAGTGGTAGCCTCAGACATTGCAAGCTATTTCCAGATATTTCGTGAACTGTCTGAAGAGTTTCTCTCTGCTGTCCCTACTGTTTAAATGCAAAAAGCATCAGATATTTCTGGAAATATCACAGAAATTTTAGGAAATAGCTTGCAGTGTCTGTGGCTACTACTGTAGGTTTGCATAGCAGGGGGCCATTGATGTCTCCATGGCTGTACCTTGAACCTGTAAAATGAATTGTTTGTTAAAGAGAAAATAATTACTTGTCAAAATGACCTTAATAGCTGCAACTGAGAAATCAACTGGAAGATGAGCACCTGATCATATGAGCACATCACACACCACTGGAATACCCATTGCATGTCAGATTGATGTGTATAATGCTGTAAAATCTACTGTGATCCGGTGAAATGTTTTTGTGCCATTCAATGTTGCTGACTTCATTTAGAACATTTGGAGTGTTTTTTTTATAAATGATGGCAATGTGAAAACTAACTTTCAAATAGCTATCTAAACATTTGGATATATTTTTTTGTGAAAGTGTTGCTGCCTGAAATAATGGGACAGCCTGGGGTGTTACTTGATTCTTATTAATATTGGGTAGGTGGTAAATTTTTGGTATGGTCAGGTGCTGCTGATACAAAAATTCATATTTAGATTGGCTAGTGCTTTCTTCTATCAAATAAAAATCAAGAATGTTTTTCAGTGTATTTTGAAAAGTTAGTGTTGGATCTCCTTGTAGCTGCTTATAGATTGCAACATCATTCAGTTGGCATAATGGCCCAGATATTCAAAAGGGTTGCACATGGCACAACCTACTGATGTGCCCCGGCATGATATTCAAAAGGGAAAAGTGCGCGGCACAAATCTTGATGCGCCAGAGCGCATCAGTAATGTATGCAGGCACAGGTGGGGGGCGTGCTGTGCATAACCTGCACAGCCTGATATTCAGCCTGGGATGTGCAGAGCCATTCATGCACAACCCCTACTTGCGCTAGTACAAAGTTAAGCCCCAAAAAGGAAAACTGATGGCCACTACAGGTGAGCTGCCACATTGCAGGGTGCAACATGGCAGCTTCCACCTGTGGGTGGCCAAACAGATCTTGACTGACCAACTGAAATGGAAGAAAGCACATACAGCAGAAAGGATCAAAGCTTAGCAAGTGAATGGGTACATGACTCCTCAAGTGACAGCGAATCAGTCTCAGTAGAGAGGAGGGGTCCAAGCAAAGGACACAAAAAGTGTAGGGGATAACACGTCTATGAGGGAGTGCCATAACCCTTGGAAGAGGTGGAGTAAGTGAACAAGTCCCTTACAATCCCCCCTACAGATAGTACTGGTGCAAACCAGAAAAATGTGTCTGAAAAAATGTGACATGAAAATGAACAGCAGGTAAAACCAGTTCAGTTCACAGGAATTCCTAGATTGAATGTCTCTTTGCCTGACAACCCAAAACCACTTCAATGTTTCCAAACATTCTTTTCGGAGAAAGAGCCTGATGGTACTGATGGCTTTACAAAAAATATTTGCATGGAAGCTAAGCAATATGCTGAACAATTTTTGTCTAGCAGTACTAAACCAAATTTTCACATACTTCTTCATGGAAACCAGTGAGTTCCTTTGAAACGTAAGTGTTCTTTAGAATTTCCTGTTGACTGGGTTGATAAAAAAAAACCACAAACAACTTTCAGATTACTGGTCCACAAACCCGTTCCTTCCCATGCATATTGTGCACTGTTATGAGCAGGGACAGTTCCATGAATATTCTAAAATTCCTGCATTTTGTGGATAATGGGAATGACGCAGCATCTTCTAACAAGCTTTGGAAAATCAAGACTGCCTTAGATTTTCTGCAGAACAAGTTTATGACAGCATATACTCCTGCAGATAAAGCAGTATAAATGATTTTTTTTTTCCTATTCAGAGAAGGCGTGGGATTTGAACAACACATGCCCTTGAGATGTTCCAAATTTGGCATTAAAACCTATGAGCTATGTGAAAGATACTCAGATAATGGTGGGATGGGAGGCTACATGTAGAATCATGCGGTGCATGCAGGTAAAACCTGTATGACCTCTACAGAGCTCAGAGGAATGCCTGTAAAAAAGATATAATGCATGCAAAAAGCTCTTACTGCAAAGATTTGCTAACAAACTCTTACGGTGACTCCAGAACATTTTGGGTTCTCACCAGCTCTCGTCACCTAGTGACATGATTTTTGAAGGCATAAATTGTAACAACCCTGTGACCATTGCAAACTTTTTTAATCACAAATTCTCTGACCTCTCACCTCTCACCTCTTACCTCCTCCCTCCCAGTGTTGCAACTTCCTAATATTCCTCCTGATAGGTCAGTCCCCTTCTTCTATTTCAAGTCAACTACATGTAAAGAAGTCTTTACCCACCTATGGAAAGTCTCGGAGACTACGGCTACTGGTTCTGAGACCTTGGAACCCAGACTATTGAAACTGGTGGCACCTTTTATAGCTGCACCTCTAGCAAGGATCTTCATTCTCTCCTTTAGTCAAAGTCAAGTACCTGATATCTGGAAGTCTGCAAGGATCACCCCTGTTTTCAAAAAAGGAGATAATCTATCTACACTCTTCATGGCATTAACTATTGTTAAGGTTTACTGCTGTAATGTTTGATATTCTGTTTGATACTTCCTAAAAGATGTTCCAGTAAACATTGTCATATCTTATTGTTTTTTGTACTGTATCCTCCCAGGTCGTGCCTGAAAATAGTCATGACCATGGCTAGTGCACCTGCCTGATAAACAAAAACTAAATGGGCTGGATATTCAAACTGCGCTATTCTTAGGCGCAAACCCTTGCGCTGTGCAAAATAGTTGCGCGAGGGTGTGGCGAGGTGATATGCAAAGGAGTTGCGCCATTGAGCACCCTTGAATATCACTCCCCCCGGCCACAGCCACTGTGTGCATGGCGAGTGGGAACTTGCACCACCGCAAGTTGTTAGAGTGGAGCATTCAACTTGCAGTGGTGCAAGTACCATTGCGGCATGTGCAAAATCCTGATATTCAAAAGGTGACTTGCAAATGGGGCCATAATTCATGCAAGGTGCAGGGGGTGCCATTTGCATCTGATTATGGCCCCATTTACATGCCATTTGCATGCAGGTGCGCTGATCCCTGAGGACTTGCGCCTGGCGCCCTGCCAGGCAGCAGCCGTCGGGGACCGACGCCCCTTGTAGCCTGATTGTGGGCAAAACAGTGTAGAATCCCCCCACCACCCCCCACTGGCCCGATCGCGGGCATAGTGTAATTCCCACCACCACCAGCCCGATCGCGGGCAGCAATGTGTCTCTTCCCCCCCCTCGAACGTATCCCTGGTGGTCCAGTGGACTGAAAGATCCGATCACGGGATTGAGTATACCCCACCTCGATTATATCCCTGGTGGTCCAGTGGACGAAGAGCCCGATGTGCGGGATGGAGTGTACAAACAACCCCCAACACATCCCTGGTAACCTGGTGTCCCCATCCCACCCGACCCCACCACCCGCTCCCCACCCGCAGCGGTGAGCGGCAGCATCCACCCACCTGCGCCCTGCCTCCCACCGACTGACTGCCCGGTGAGTTACTGCGCCCGATGATGGTGCAGAGCAAGAGCAAATGGGTGTGCAGCCATACCATACATAAGAGTCTAGATTTGTGAATGAGTTCATTCACAAATCTGAACTGTCTTGTGCAGTATGGAGCTGCACACCGTGGCTCTTGCTCCTGTACGTATCCTGGAGCAGTCAATCAGTGGTGGCCGAGCGGCAGGGTGGGATGCGCCGTCTGCCAGCTGTGGGGGAGGCGGGGGTGGTAAGGGCTTATGGTGGGTGGTGGGGAGACACTGGAATCACCAGGGTGTGTTGGGGGTTGTTTGCAACTCCATCGCTGCTGATCTGATCTCGGTCCACTGGACCACCAAAGGGATACGTTGGGGGAACATTGCTGCCCATCGATCGGGCTGGTGGGGGAGAATTAAAGCCATGCCAGCGAGCAGGCCAGTGGGGGTAGTGGTGGATTTTATTCTTTTGCCCGTGATCGGGCTGCAGGGGGCACAGGGAGGAGTTGAGGGCCAGCCACAGGTGGCAGCTGCTATGTTGCACTCTGTAATGCAGCAGCTCACCTGTGGGTGGCCTCCATGCCCTTTTTTTGGCTCAAAGTTGTGCAGGTACAGGTTGGGGGTTGCGCCTGCACAACTCTGCACAGCCCGGCTGAATATCGGGCTGTGCAGTTTATGCATGGTTCCTCCCCCTCCAGTTCAGCATGCATTCATTTGCATTGCGCTGTTGCTCAGCCTGTTTTCAGTGGTGCAACTGCCTCCTGCTGAATATGGCAGAATGGAGCAATTTCGGACTTTAGCATGCTAACCCTATTGTGCATGGCGCAACCTTTGAATATCCAGCCCAATAAATAAAATAAATTAAAAAAACAAAGCACCAAATATAACATTGGACCATATCATAACAAGTGCTGGGGAAGACAAGATGGAACAGAATGCTCATCCAGACAGAGAAGATAATTGTGAATTCATAGTAGAGGTTGTGAACAGTGCCTATGCACCACCGACAGAGCAAATACTCATGACACTGTAATTGAGTTGTTAGGTTCACTTGCAGGACAGAGGTACATTCTTTTTACAGACTGCTTTTTCTCCAGTCCCAAACCTGTGCAGCACTTGCAGGAAGAAAAATAATTCTGTGGCACCACCAATAAATCACAATTAGGACTACCACTACAGTTCTGTAATGCTCAGCTTGATGCTGGATAGAGTATTTCACTTGGTGCAGAGGATTGTCCAAAAATGAAAGCAATCATATGGCAAGTAAGGCCCAAGAAAACACAGACTGTGTATATGCCGACTACTGTGCACAAGGGTGACATGGTATCATGTAGGGCAGTGCAGGTGCTGAATATCATTTCCGGAATACCATGAATAGTAGAGCTTCCAAATATTCAGCAGCCCTTTCTGAATAGGGACTATTCATATCTGGGAAATTATTTGGCCCTAACAAAAAAAGAAAGAAACAGCCCTCCCCTCCTCTCCAGCCCAAGCAAGCAGTGAAAATGTAAAACCCATCCCCATTATCTGTCAAAAGCACAGTCCCACTACCCCAGCACCCACAAGTTTTTTTAATACTTTAAAACTAGCAGATCCCTGATGATGGGTGACTAGCTCAACCCGTCCTCCTCCAGATCAGCCACCATCTTTATGTAAAACACTATCAGGGCTTAAAAAAAGTATAAATTCCTCTCCCCAGCACCCACAAGTTTTTTTAATACTTTAAATAGATCTATGGATGATGGGTGAATGGCTCAACCCCTATGCCTCCACGGCCAGCCATCATTTTAATATAAAGCACTATCTGCACCTAAAAAAAGGTATAAATTATGTCCCCCCCACACACACACACACAGCACCCGATCTTGGCACCCACCCACCAGCACCCAGTTCTGTCAGATATAAAGTGAGAATGGAAGGTGATCAGCACAACCATCCCTCCACAGACGGCCACCTTCTCATGAATGAAAGCGCTCACATGCTTGCTATAGTAAAACCAGTTGACCACATGATCAGCTGGTTTTACTAAAACAAGCACATGAGTGCTTTCATTCATGAGGTCAGCCACTGAGGAGAGAGAGTTGTGCCGGTCACCTTCTCACTTTATATCTGACAGAACTGGGTGAAACAACTTTTGGGTGCTGGGGAGGGAGGTGGGTGGGACTGTGTTTTTGACAGAGCATGGGGGATGAGGATTACATTTTAGCTGCTAGCTTGGACTAAGAGAGGAGGGTGGGGGCTTTTTCTTTCTATTTTTTAATGTCCAAATATTTTACCTAATACCTGAATATTTGGCTGCCAAATACCAAATATTTGGCCAAATAGTCAGAAAAAGATATTCACACAGCCCCAATAACAAACATGACAGAATTCCCAGGATCAAACCTGATGCAGTACTACAGTACAATAGTAAGATGGAAGGGGTAGATGTCAGTGAACAAATGTTGAAGAACTACCAATGCATTTGGAAAACCAAATAGTTGAGCAAAAATTATTCTCCCCCCATTTGATACTGTTGTGTTCAACTCTTTTGAAAGGCTATGTCTGTGGCTCAGTGGGGGAGCAACCAGCCACACCCCCTTCCTGGGTTATATAAGCAGTCCCTTTCAGCCTCCTTCTGTAGCACTTTTTATTTTGCCAGTCAGAGGCTCTGTCAGTCTGACTTTTCCCTTGGGGTCTGCCGGGACTTTGACCCCCCACCCCATGTTGCAGTGCTTGGGCTCTGCTTGTTTTGTGCTTGACTTTTATTTTTGGTTTGCATTATTTTGCCTCCAGCTGCTGCTGTGTGCTTCCTTGTGTGCTTTCTTTTCAGTTCTGCTGTTTGTGAGTTTATTATGCTGTCTTTTGGGGTTTTCTAGTTTTCCTAGCATCTATTTGCTCTGTGTTACCTGTGCCTTTCCTCCAGGCTCCTACCAAACCTCTGCTTTCCTGCAATTTTTATTGTATGTTTCAGTTCACACTGAAGTTGCTGCTATTAATTGATTGCACTTGCTTCTGGCTCTGTAGCTCAGCTAGCAGCTACTCCTTGTATACAACTCTGCTCTTGATCTACTCAATGCTAGCTCCACAAGGACAAATGCTGCATTGCTATACTGGCCCTTTTTATTTCATGGCTGCTTGGTCTCATGGTGCTTCACTCCAGGCTCCCTGTTATTCCTACAGTGGAGGACTGTGGTGTCTCAGCGTGCATCATGACCCAGGTAGCAGGAGCCTGCTTTAAGTAAGTTACATGACTCCTGTTCCTTTGCTGCTCCTTGCCTATATGACTTTGTTTTTCATTCAGTGAATAAGTCATTAACCTCATGGCCTACATGGCCTTCAGAAGTTCTTGCATTTCATTACTGCAAGACTTGCTTCTTACTGGATTAACCTATCACTGCCCTAATGGCATTTAAGATATTCCTGCCACTCGTATCAATTCACTATTCATGCAGTCATACCAATTCACTATTTATACTGAAACTGTAGCATCAAATGCTTTCTGTAACTATTTGTTCCTTCATGGAACTGGTTGGTCAAGCATATATATAATTCAGCTTACCTCATATGCAATGCATCATGTTACCTATACTGCTGCCCATCTTAGTGCTGTCACAAATGCTGTTCCAAATACTGCTAAATATCTCCTACCTGTTAAATCCCATTGATTTATTTATACTAATCTCATTGATTCAACCACTGGGATCGCAGCCTCTCCTGCCTACATACCTACCTTCTATGTCATCATTGATTTGGCTCCATAATGGAATTGGTTGGCTTGTTTCTGCTGATTACTACTTCTACTATTAAAACACCAAACATTGGTTCACAGTCCAGCCTTCTGCCTCACCCAGGCCCCATCAGGTAGTTCTTGCAGTTGTAGAGTTTGCTCGAAACCTTTCGGTATCGTGGTTGCAGAGTGTGCTTACAACCTTTCAAGCCTCCTCCCATCTAACATTCACAGTTGATTCATACTTTCTTTCATAAATTGGAGGCATACCAACCACATCCATTACCTTTTATGGCTTAGGGCTTGACCTGTAAGCCAGTGGTCTCGCTCTGCATTCATTAGGTCCACAACTTGAGCATGTGAACCTTGGGGTGGAGTCCTTCTTATCTGGACAATAGTGGGAATGTCCTTGCTCTGGGTGGAGCTTTAGCATGCAGTTTCATATGGTGCACCTCTTGATAGAGAAATTAGGACTTCAGCTGCTGAGGGGTGGGGCCTGTCCAGCCCAAGAGGGCTCCTTTGGCTATGGCTTCACCATGGTGCTCTTAAAAGCTATTCTCCCTATGGCTGCCTCTAGCTCACCCAGTTTGTGTTAGTTGGTAGGCCAGGTGAGTGCCTCAGTGGTTGCTGCTCTCCTCCTCCTCCACCTTGGAGGTCCACTCTCACTCAGAGTACCCATTGTTGCAAAGGCCTCTCACAACCCTTCATGGCGTTTCCATTGGAGGGATCATGAGAGCTTTCCACCAAATTGGAATATTTCCTCCCCTTTGATTGGGTTTCAAAATTGCATCAGCAGAGCTGTTACTAAATAAACTACCCCTAGCCTGGAGGGAAGGCGACCTAGGCATTGGATCCCCAGAGGTTTCCTTCTTTTAAAAGGGTTTTTTCCTCTCTTTTGTGCCAAAGGTCACAATATTTACTTAGTTGTTTATAGTATATTCCCTAGTTTCCTTTGGTAGGTTTCCACTGTTGGATGCAGATGGATGGTGTCCCTACTTGCCTGTCCCTCTCTCCTTAGGAAGCCCCCTGATGTCATCATCAGTGCAATCCATTCTATCAGTGCAGTCCTGACAACCTGTGCATCCCATTGTGTTTCATCAAGCTGTCTCATTGCTATCAAACAGATTTTCTATCTCATGTTCAATGTTTACTACTCAATGTTCTTTTTGGGGCTCCTTCCTAAGGTACCTTTAGTCAAGGAAATCTTACTCGCAGCACTTCTAGGGGTGGAAACCTCTCTCAGAGTTCCTTGCCTTTGGTACCCCTACAGGGTGGTAATTCTCCATGGAATAGAGAGTGTGAATGGCCAAACAGTTATCACAGTTGCACAAGCATAACACTACTCTGGTTGTGTAGCCCATTGAATTGACAGACTATGCCTGTGGTTCAATGGGGGAGCAACCAGCTACACCCCTACCTGAGCTATATAAGCAGTTCCTTTCAGCCTCCTTCCGAAGCACTTTTTCTTTGCCCCACCATCCTTCCCTCCTCCTCCAGTGGTGCAGCTCTCTCCTTGGGGGTCTCCAAGGTACTTTAGCCAAGTGAATCTTTCCCACAGCACCTCTAGGGGTGAAACCCTCTCTGAGTGTTCCTTGCCTTCGGTACCCCTACAGGGTGGTAATTCCCCATAGAATATAGAGTGCAAATGACCAAACAGTTATCACAGTTGCACAAGCATAGCACTACTCTGGTTGCGTAGCCCACTGAATTGTTATTTACAAGAGAAAGATGCTAAAACTCTCACTACCATTATGTTGCTCAGCTCATGGAAGAGCTTGTGGAAGTTTATCTTTAGCAATGCTACTGCAAACCACAGATATGTGTCAAGTGCAGACACAGAAACACACCTTGCTGCCAAGTACTTTGCTGCAAAATCCCTCCTACATCAAAAGAACCCTACCAGAGTTTGCAGAGTTTGCTCTGCTAAGACCTCACAATCCCTGACAGCCGGTTGCTCAAAACATAAGAGAGGAACACATGGAGGAGCTTCTGAAACTCATTACTTCTGTCCTGACTGCAATGTTCCAATATGTGTGGGAAGATGCTTCAAAATATATCACATAGTTTCAATGTTTGGGGAATAGCGCTGGGGTATTAGTGCTTGTGTAACTTGTAGTATTTTTTGTGGCTTTATTCCCACCCTTGAGTAGTAGTTATGGAAGCAGGAAGTTGTAGGGAATAGAAAGCCAAGGAACAATGGTGAGAAGAGCACCGGAGAAGGAGGATGAGGGGGTGGATGTTGACAAAAAACACACCCTAAGTAAGGAGATGCGTGAGTGGTGGGTTTAAGTACAGTTTGTGGGAGGAACTATTTCCCACACTGATCTCTGGGCTTAAGCCCTCTCATTCAATGTTTGGGAACAGCAATGGGGTATTAGTGCTTGTGTAACTTGTAGAACTTTTGTGGCTTTACTTATTCCCATCCTTGAGTGGTAGTTACATAAGTAGGAAGTTGTAGGGAATAGAAGACCAAAAGATACTTCCTCCAACTCACAGAGAGTGTGACCCCTAGCACTCAGGAGAGGAAAACACCACAGGTGGAGGAAACCCCTGAGGACCCATGGCTATTGGTCTGCCCGTCCTCTGTGCATACTAAGAGGAGATGGGCCTAGGTTCTAGCAACCGAGACCTAATTTTTTGAGGAAGGTGAACTGCTTGGAGAGATGATGGATATCTATGGATGATGTATTTTGGAAGGACAATACTGAGGTTGAAGATGTAGGTATTTTCTGAAGGAGCATCAGAATTCTGAGAGTGAAGCAGTTCAAGTTGAAGAAGGGTCAATGGAGACCAGATTTTCAAGGTGATGATGGATGATTGTCAAAAGGATTGCAGGGACAAAATGAACAGGAAGAGCATGATTTGATTAATATGCTACCAGACTGTGAAATGTAGGAAATGCAATGGTTTATGAAGTTATAGGTAAACATTCTAACTTGTAGAAGGTTTGACATTCACGATAGAGTCTGGAGGTGAGGAGTTCAGAGGTGAGTGATAAGTTGCGATGTAAGCGTCCATGAGGCTAATGAAGGAGTCAAACAGAGTCTTTGCATGCCTGGTAGAAGTAGTCAGGCAAGTGATGTTTAGACTAATGAGGGAAGATTGGTATAAGCAGTCTAGAAGGTAACTGAATGTATAGAGAATAAGTGGAAGTTCGGTACAAGGAATTCAATAGCTGATTTGGGTATTGATGTAGTAATTATACTTGAATAGGCTCTTGCTGATCCACCAGTTGAAGTAGATATGGTATTTCTGTGGTAACTGCCCATGATTTGCGCTGAGGTGGCCATGACTGTTTAGCTTTACAGGTGATCCAATGTCTAAATACTTGTGGGAAACCTGGAAGTCAGTATATGAAAGAGTCTATAGGCTGAGGTGTCGCTGGAGTCAAGAGTAGTGTAGAATACCCAGGGTGCCTAATGCTATAGTTGATTATAAATCTGATGGGAGGGAAGATTGGGATGGTGAAACTGCCATATCAGTTATGGGCATTTAGATTGCAAATAGATGGAAGCCTGTTCTCAGTGGAAGTCTTCACTGGACGGAGCAATGGAGATAAATCATGATGGATGAACTACAAGGACTGCTGGATGGGCAACTGGCTGATTGATCTTAATATGATGAAGGAATGTAGATGACTGTATAAAGTATGATGATGTCCAGGGTCTAGAAAACAGTGGTTTGGATAGAATGTCATTAGTAAGGCAGCTAGGCACAAGAGATCCAACAATGAAAGTTCTGGAATGGTAGCTGTGAAGATCTTAGGAAAACCAGTGGCTACTGAGAAAATAGGAGTTGAGTAACATGATAAACAGAGTCAGTGCTGGTAGGAGACGCTGCAGAAAGGTAAAACAGACTATGTCAGTACTGCAATGAGGTATCCTGTGGTCCCTGTTATGCATAGCAATGATGATGGTTAAAAAGTCATGCATGTTAGAAGGAATTAGGTAATTTTTCCAAGTACAAAGCTATTCTGTGAGACGTGGTAGATAGGAAGCCATTAGTGATTGAATGAACAGGATGTGTAGGAAATATCCAGTAGAGTCAGATGAGATATTTCTATAGTCCAGTTGAATGGGATTCTGGGACTGATCCTGGGAGATAATTGGGGCAATATAGATAACTCTATGGTGACAAAAGAGTCTATAAGGCATGTTGTTCAAGGGACATTTGCTAGATAATTTTCTTCAGGTTAAATGCACAAGTGCTCCATTGGGTAGTGGATGGGAGATGTTAGGATGGCCAAGATAGGAGTATGAAATAGATGAACTGGAGGAGTAGTTGATTGGGTAGGAATAATGTCCGGTGATAGGTAAGGAATACCCAAAAGAGCCATAGCATATGGAAGAAGCCCTGAGCTGCTGAGGTGGCAACAAGAAGGCAGCCATCCATGGATGGAGGGAAAGTACAGAGTGGATCTCAATGTGCTGGAGGAAGGAATCCAGGAAGAAGATGGCAAAGGCCAAGCCATACTGACATCACAGGTGTGGGTAGGAACAGGACTGGGGTCAGCACCTCAATGAACTGAATCAAAATGTGAGAAGGCTGCTGTGGGCAATGAGAGAATGAGCCATGGAAGATCAAGGAGTGAAGCCAGGTCCCAAGTGTAATGAAGTTGAGATACATAAGTCCCACAGCTGAAGACAATGGTGAACGACATGTGCAGAGGACAGAAGATGATGCAGCAAAGAAGCATGAGGTTCCCACTTCTGAAGGAGAAGATGAACTCGCACAGTGAGGTAGGCAAACTGAATTGCGGTAGAGACTGAACAAGCTGGCATAGTCCAAATCGAGAGTGTAAGGAGGCCAAGGCGGGGTCAAATACGATAATTCCATGGAAGTGTAGGATGGAGACTGGCACGAAAGGATGTAGAAGGCAATCAGGGTACAGGTTCCCTGTCTTGGAAGGAAGTGGCAACCGGGTATCAGGTAGAGAATGCATAAAGATGAAACAGTCATTTGCAGACACAGGCTCCCAACCCAGGTATTTGAGGTGAGACAACGTGTACACGAAACACCAGATAATGTATGATGCTGAAGGAAAAAGGGGTAAAGTGGTTAAAGTCCTGCAGGGATTCAGCATCTGGTAGTTCGATAAAGAATGCATCAACTTGAAACAGTTGATTGCAGAAATGAGCTTCCATCCAAGGTAGTCAGGGTGAGATTACCTTCTTTCGATGCTGTCAGGCAGAGGGAGGATGTTGAAGGCAAATGGGCATAGCAGTCTCAATCTCTGAAGGGCAGCAGTGACCGGATATAAGGTAGAGAATGCAGAAGGTTGAAACAGTTGGCTTGTGGATGAAGGTTCCCATCTCTGGAAGATGAGGAGAGATGAGCTTCCCTAAAGGCTGCTAGGCAGAGGTAGGAGGTTGGAGGCAAATGGTGGAAGGAGGTCCCGTTCCTAAGGGAAGTGCATCCAGGCATCAAGTAGAGAATGTATTGAAATGGTGGATTCACATAAACAGGCTACCATACCATCTCGATATTGCCAGGCAGAGTTGGGAGGTGGAAGGCTAATGGGGTATAGAGGTCCCGTTCCCAAAGGGAAGTAGTGGCCCATATCAGGCAGAGAATGCATGAGGTGGAAACAGTTGAATGCAGACAAAGGCTCCTGACTATGGAAGTCAGTGTGATATAACTATGATTCAAGACCACAGGCAAGGCAGGATGAAGTAGGCAAGTCGGACAAAGTACTGTTCCTGAAGGAAGTGCCATCCTGGTATCAGGCTGAGAGTGCGAAGGCTGCAGCAGTGGAATATAAACTCAGCCACTATCTGGGATGTTGAGGCTGGATGATCTTGACTTGATACAGCTAGGCATAGGTAGGATGATGAGGGCACATGGGGTGAAGAAGTTTGTTCCCAAGGAAGTGGCAGCTGATATCAGGTGAAGAAGGCATGGCATAACACAATAGATTGCAGACATGGCTGCCATCCCTGGTAGTCAGGGTGAGCTAACCTGCACTCAATGCTGCCAAACAGAGTTAGGGACAGAGGATGCCAGGTTGGTAAGTAGTAGGAGGTAGTGATTGAAACGGAATCCCATCACTGGTAGACAGGGAAGCCTACCTTCACTCAACACCTCAGAAGGCACAAGTTAGGGACGGAGCCTGGAGTACTGCTGGTATGGGCTGGCAGAAAGTGTAGAATGCTGCTGTAGACAGAGTACAGATTAGGAAACTGCAATGAAATAGGTATAATGAATAATACATAGCTATGGTAAGACATACATAGATGATAGGAATGGTAGGCACATAAACAGGCATTGATATATAGAAGGAAGGATCAGGCCTTGAAAGCAGTAACAATATATGGGGAAGAAGACCCCACTGTAAACAGAAGCATGTACCAGGGAAGAGAACTATGTGGGTGTAGTTGACTGAGGTGATAGGCAGCAAGGGCAGTTAAGTGGGAACAACTAGGTTAGAGGATTGGGAGCACCCCCCCCAACATCCTGATGATTGTAGTGCAAATATTCCTGCGAAGGGACGGGTACCACACGCATCTGGCCAAGAGATAGGAAGTATAGTGAAATCAGGAATAATAATACAGGAGCTGTCAGAAGACAATCACAGCTTCTTAATGGACTTGTCCAAAGTGCAAGTTAATTTTTCTTAGGTCGCCTACCTTTCAACCCCCCTTCCCACCACCAGCACATAAGCAAGCAGAGGAGTGGTAGCATAAAGCTTTCCTCCAGCTGTTGCTAGACCATTTCCAGACTCTTGTTTTATGTACAGTTAGACAGAGTTTGTTGCATTGTGTGCTGCATAAGAGGAAACGTTCCAAGCAAAGTACAGTTCTAACTCCTCTAAACCTTTGTGAGGAGGGCGTTAGCAAAACATGGTAGTTACACTGTCATTTCTCAAGTCCACAGCCCATTTCATCAGCAATGGTTCAAGCGCTGTAATTGACAATGTTCAGTGGTACTTATGGTACAGATTACAGCACACTATGGTGGATAATAGCGAAAGGAACCCAATGCGAGTGTCAACAGATACGGAGGAAGGAGGCCGGATGATAACTTAATGGCTGCTTGATATCTCATGGTTATGAGCCAGAGGGAGTGTCCGGGGGGAAGGAATGCTGAACTGCCATGAAGCAGATGGCATGCTGTAGAGATGGAGGCACCGAAGAGGAGAAAGGGATGCCTGAAGGCGATGGACAGGAAGCGGGCATGCTTCAAGATGGGACTGGAGGGAAGTCCCGGGAAGATGGTTGGGAAGGAGCTGGGGATACTTGTAAGCACCGACAGCAAGGATGACAGAATGTGGTGGAGAATCCCAAAAGAAAACACGGATGGTGGGAAACCCAGGAACTAGCAGGATACGGGGAGGAGTGGAGAAAAGGAGTAGGGGAGGTGGATGGAGCCACTGAGGAGAGGAGACAAGATGGACACAGGAGAAAAGGCAGGTAAAGGCACAACATAGAGAAAAGCAACAATGAGAGGGGCGGGGGAGACACATGAAGGGTGAGGAACAAATTAGACAGCAGCAGCAACAGGACACAGGAGAGAGGAGGCACAGCCCTACAAGTCATGCAGGGAGCTTAGGCAAAAAATACACCCTAAGCAAGGAGGTGCGTGACTGGTGGGTTTAAGTAGAGTTTGTGGGAGAAACTACCTCACATTGAACCTCAGGCTTAAGCCCTCCCAAAAGATTATTGACAATCAGACCAAACCTCATCTTTGACTAAAAATTAAAGAAACTTATTTCATGAACTGTAAATACTGTTTTCCTGGTGCCTGGGTTAACATTGTGGGCCAGTGTTACACTTGGTACTGTGTTTTGATCATATTCACTTTGTCTAAATCTGCATTAACTGATGCTAGAGAGTCTGAAACTTTTTTTTCACAGTTGTCTGTCTCTGGTACAGGTATATCACTGTGGATGCATGATGTGAATGAATTTCCAGATATCTTATTTTGTAAATATTGACCACAGTTATCCAAGTATTCATATCAGTTACCTAAATATTTCTTCTAATTGTGTTGGCTATATTCACTGTAGCTCATTTCCGCTTCACTGAACCCAACAGGACTATTTCTGCAAAGTTCTCATTCATCTAAGACACTTCTGATTTGCATAAGTATACCTTCAACTAACACAGATGTTGTTTGTGACACGCAAGTCAAGGGAAAAAATACAACAATGTTTTTATAAAAGTGATGCTAAAATACTATTCAGCATTGGTGCTGGATCAGTTCTGGGGCCCGATATTCAAATAGGCACAAAGCGCAGTGCAAAAATTTGCTCTGCACCTTGCGCTTGTCCACATGCCCAAAGATGCTATAGCCAGTGGAATAGTACACCACCGTTATTTGACTGCACATAGGGCAATGTTGGCCCAGTGCTAAGCCACTTAGTACTGCCCGGAGGATCTATGTGATAACGGCGAACGCCTAAAGGCGATCACCGTTATCACTCAGTCAGTGTGCCAAAAACATTTTTAGCACTCTGACAACCACGGCGCATCAGGACAACAGCGCCAGGACAGTTTTTTTACTGCTTAAGGATTCTCAACTCCAGGGGGTGCATGTCGGGGGTGAAAGCAGTACAAAAATAAAGTTCAGGCCGGGGCAATAAAGTCACACCAGCGCTGGATCTGAACCTGGTATCTCACCCACCCCAACCACTAACCAACCCTCATGCCATGACACAGCTTGGCCAGCTACTGCAGCACCACTCTCAAAGCCTCACACCGTCCTCAGCACACGCCGCTGTACTCATTCCCATCCCCCATGCATGTACACATAGCGACATCCTGTTTCCCAGTTCACCCACAGCCTCATCCTGTCGCCATACCCTCCCATCACCATGAAGGATTGTGACGGGAAGGAGTCGCCATTACAGATGGCACCCTTTCTCATACGCCCACCTCACCGGTTACCCTGCCCTGACAGGACTCCCAAAGTACACTGCCAGAATGGATAATGCCAGATTGCAATTTCCGATATTCAAAAGGGACACATGCAAATGAGTCCATTGGGCATGCAAGGCACTAAAGGGCCACTTGTATGCCCATTTTGGGTTCATTTGCATGGACAGCGAGGCACTGTCACTCCAACTGCCCAGTCCTAGCCATGTATACCTATCCCTGGTGTTAGTGTTAACCCCCCACCCTCCAATCCCAGCCCTTGCATACATACATTGATCCCTGGTGCCAGAGTTAACCCCTCACCCTCCTATCCCAGCCCCTGCATAAATGCATTGATCCCTGGTGCTAGGGGTGCCCTCCCCCCTCATCTGAGCCCTGACATACACACAACTCCTCCCTGGTGTCCAGTGGTTCCCCCCCATGGCACTGGGCATCCCCCCACTCACCATATCCACAGCGGTGGTGCCATGGGTGCATACAGTGCTTGTTATAGACCTCCTCATAGCTCTTTGGCCATTTGTCATATGTACAGTCAGGGAGTGTGCCTCATATTTAAAGGACAGGGTATGTCACCCTGTCCTATAAATAAAAGGCATGCTCCCTGACTGTACATATGGTGGCCAGCTGAGGAGGTGTGAGGAGGGCTGTGCCAGTCATCGTATGCACCCCCAGCACCACTGCTATGGATACAGTTGAGTGCAGGTGGAGGTACCTGGTGCTGCGTGGGGATCATTGTATGCCAGAGAGGGGCTGTGTGCATTTCAGGGCTGGGTTTGGAGGGAGGAGGGCACCATAAGCACCAGGGATTAATGTATTTATGCAGGGGCTGGGATCAGAGGGAAGGGGTTACCACTAGCACCAAGAGATCCTTATGCAGGGCTGGGATCGGAGGGTGGGGGTTATGGGCAGACTGGATGGGCCTTGCGGTCCTTATCTGATGTCAACTTCTATGTTTCTATGCTTACCACTAGCACCATGGATCAATGTATTTATGCTGGGGCTGGGTTTGGGGAGGGGTTACTACACACGGAATCAATGTGTATAAGCAGGGGCTGGGATTGGAGGACGGGTTCCACTAGTTCCAGGGATACTATATATTAGAGAACAGGCCAGTGATCAACAGAGGGACCACTAGCACCAGGGATACTGTATATTAAAGAACAGAATGGAGACTGGTGTGGGGATGCCAGAGACCGCAGGGGGTGTGCTCTTCCAGCAGCCAACTGGCTAGGTGACAGCACTATCTCTGGCAGCCTCTAGGGTTGCTTGGGGTAAGTTGGGGGTTTTGTTTGGTGGTATTTGTGCTGCACAAAAGAACTGTGCTAAACTTTTTTGCGCAGTGCAAACTGCTGAATATGGGATAGCATGCATATTCATGGTCATGCCCCTTTCCTTACCCACATGCATACATTATGTTTTGCATGGGCGCTAACACTTTGCTTGAACAAATGCTCCTTTTGAATATGATGCTCCAGTGCAAACTCCAGTTTGCACAGGAAAAGACCCGTTAGCGTCCACATAAACTTTTGAATTTTGGGCCCCTTAAGTTCTACACTGAGTTTATGGTTATAAACACATTTCAATATTGCAATTTATAGATGTCTGATCATAAAACGTCATGCTATGAATGAAAAAGATATTTTCCTGAAAGTATTATGGTATTCAATGTTTTTATTGACCTTTTAATAGTTTTCACCTTATAAAAACCTTTGCATTACAATTTATGACAATTGACTGAAATGGTCCAATATTTTGTAACAGCTGCATTTTGTACATCTATGTAGTGAGATGTACAAAAAAGAAATAACATGAAGGTCTATCCTTAATTTCTTGCATTATTTGCCAGATTATTAAAAACAACTTGATCTGAGTTACAGATATATTTTTTCCCAACATACAGTGCATAACATATGGACATGGGGAAGGGACAGTAGCTCAAGCTTTGGACCCTACAATACAAGCAGACTAGACAGACCAAATGGCCTTCTTCTGCTGGCTACTTTGTATGCTTGTATGACTGGACAGAAAAAAACATAATTAGAAATAACTATATTTTGGTACACATACAGGATTGTGCTGTTCACTTTCCTTTAAAAGGAAGAAAACTATTTTAAATCTAGTTGCAGCTAGTGAACCTATTATAATATTCTAAAAATGTTATTATATCTCATATAGGAAAACAGATATGAGGATTTACATATGGGTCCAAATTCCAGCAAAATCGCCAGCAGCAGGGGATCTAAATTAATATCAGTAATCAGCAATTAAAAGGTTAAGGAAAACTTCTTGCAACCTCATTCTGACTCTGTACATAGTTATGGATGCTCATTATTTTCTCCTAGTTTGGTCATTGCTTACGGTACTGCAGTCTCAGGAGAGGTCCTTTGTTTGATTTTCTAATTGCAAAGATGTGCTCACACAAATTTTGCATTGTAAACCATTTGTTGAATGCCCTGCACCTTGTCGTCAAAGCCTGTTTTTCCCCCTCACAGAGTAGACTGAGTTCCAATATTTTTTAATGGGACAATTTAGAACTGTTATCAAAAACGTTTTTGAAATAAAAAATGAATGAATGAAAACATGAGATTGAAATAAAGCTTCTGTCTGCCACAGGAAACAAGTTAAATTTCAATACTTCTTGAAAAAATCTTTGGTTTAATGTCAAATGTTTTAAGAGTCAAAGTAATCCTTCTCTAACAT
Organism: Neoceratodus forsteri; assembly: GCA_016271365.2. Taxonomy (NCBI): domain Eukaryota; kingdom Metazoa; phylum Chordata; order Ceratodontiformes; family Ceratodontidae; genus Neoceratodus; species Neoceratodus forsteri. Next base: position 609,771,079 of record CM028133.1, read on the forward strand.
AATGTTACCTTCCACTCTCTGCTACCCGAAGGCATATATCTGTCTGCGGCCAGTAGGGGTTGGTGATTTGTGTTGAGTACACTCATGTTTTATTTAAGGCTGTGCTTTAAGGGACTGTATCCAAACTGGTTTAAGGAACTTACACTGTTCCTAGCACTCTCTGAATATTGCAGAGTTAATGTCTTGCTTTTGTTTGTGCTCAGAATAAGGACTTTGCAAGAATCAAACTTAACCTTTTTGAATATGGGGCACATAGTATTTCTTATGAAAACACACAGAACAATATGAAATTGGTCATATGGACACATTGTGAGTTTTGGGAAGGATAGTTGTATATGTTAATAGAGCCAAAGACAGCACTCTTATGGCTTACAAGAGTGGTCTCAATCATGATCTCAGGGTATGAGAACCACACACTGAAGGTGACTAGTTCTGACAGAGAAGAATCTAAGTAAGACCACTCCTATAACTATCAGCATGGTCTCTGTGGCTACAGAAATATATTATTAATCAAGTAGGGATCAATAATGTATTAAAACTAGTAAATAAAATGTACCAATTACCAGGGCACCAGCACATGAAATACTCTTTACAGGATGAGACAAACTCATATACAAGTGAAGAGAGTGCTATGATTCATTAAGACTGTCCCATCAGTCAATGACAATAGATAGATATTGCTACCTGGCTTTTTATATATATATATATATATATATATATATATATATATATATATATATCTATATACTCTGTATATATGTATATATATATATATATATATATATATATGTATGCACTAGATGGATACTGATACATGGCATGCATATATACATCATGTAGCAGTATCTATCTACTGTAGTGCATGTATTTAAGTCATGTAGCAGTATCTATCTATTGTCATTGGCTGAGGGGACACTCTTAGTGAATCATAGCACCCTCTTTGCTTGTATATGAGATTGTCTCATCCTGTAAAGAGTATTTCATGTGCAGGTACTCTGGAAATTGGCACATTTATTTTTACATTATTGGTCCCTCTTGATTAATAATATATTTCTGCAGCCACATAGACCATGTTGATAGTTGTAGGAGTGGTCTTACTTACATTCTTAGCTGTCAGAAGTGTCACCTTCAGTGTGTGGTTCTCAGGCCCCTGAGAGCATGCATGAGACCACTCTTGCAAACCAGAAGAGTGCTGTCTTTGGCTGTATTAACATATAAAACTATCCCTAATAAGACTCACAATGTGCCCATATGACAAATTTCATATTGTTCTGTGTGTTTTCATAAGAAATACTATGTCCCTATATTCAAAAGGTTAAGTTTGATTCTAGTAAAGTCCTTATTCTGAGCACAAACAAATGTAAGACATTAACTTTGCAAGATTCAGACAAGTGCTAAGAACTGCTTTTTCCAAAACCTTCATCTGGTTGGGTCTTTTCAACAGCCAAGGTCTCCAAGGGTGCTTTTCTCATGCTTGAACCATCACTTAGCATATCAAGAAATCCTCTCTGTTTTGAATATATTTTGTCCCTCACTCCCTCCTTGACCCCAGCCTCTATTAAATACTCACCATTCCCCACCAAAACACATCTACTTTCTCACCCCTCTAGTCACACAGCTACTGTATAAATTAAGGGAACGGCTTCACCCTCCCATCAAAGGGGCATCCCAACCTTAAGGATTGCTTCCTAAAACTGTCCCTCGACTGTTGTGTGCAACACGGTACATTGGTAGCAGCTCTTACCCATCTCCTCCTCCATATAATCCACTGTAAGGTACTTATTTTCTTCATACCTTCCCAATGACCATTCCTGGCCCTCCTCTTAAACAGCTAATGATGAAGCTACTACTGAACCTCATAATCCTATCTACACTTTCCCCCAGCTAATTGCTTCCCTTCTTAGTTCAGCCAGACTACAATGCCCTGGACAACCCCTGTTAATTTTTATGGCCAACCAACATAGCTACAATGTTGGCCCCTCAACCTCCCTGAAACCTACTACAGAAACCCTTGCAATGATCCTGTGCTGCATGAGAGTGCCCACCCCCTCCCTCTACCACTCCTTAACTTTCTCCTAACAACTACTGTAGCAAACACCCCAAGAGAACCTGTAACTGCAAAAAACACTCCCAAGCCATAAAGCAACCCAGTTGCTTTGGCTACTCCTACTCATATCTAGGAACATACACCCTAACCCCGGCCCCAAAGGTCTGAAACCAGGCTTTTCTGAGAAGCAAAATCACCTCAGAATTGCCTCAATTAACATATGTAGTCTGTCTGCCAAACCAGATTCTCTCCAAGTGTGCGTAGCCCAACACAACCTTGACATTTTAGCCATGATTGAAACATGGCTTACCCTCAGAACACATGACTCTGATATCAGTATTGATGGCTATAAACTCTTTAGGCTAGACAGAGTCAGGAAGCATGGTGGGGCTGTGCAGTTTGTATTAAAGATCACTTGCAAGGCCGGCCCTCCCACCTATACAATCAGGTAGGAACATGCAAATTCTACCAGTCAAAATAATCCTTGGCACCAAATGGTAAGAACCTTACAATAATTGCCACCTACTCCCACCCAAGGAGCAAGTTGAAGGATTTAATGCACTCATAGGATACCTCGCTGACCATCATCAAAACACAGAGATAATCGTAGTAGGGGACCTCAATATAAACTGGCTTCCCAGATATTGCATCTTACAGAGATGCCATCAACTCATTAAATATCTCCCAGATAACAGAGACCCCACACATTAATTATCACTCTGGAACCAGTACGCTGCTGGATTGGCTCTTAACCAACACTTAGAATGAATAACCAGTGCAGTTGTCCTCCCAGACACAATAAGCGGCCACTCCCACATCCTCTGTTTTGGTCTAACATGTCTCCAAAACTACCAGCCAGAGAGGTGACCATCCAAATCTTGAGAAAAAGTCACCTAGATCCCCTAAAAGAATACCTCTCCCTACAAAACTAGTCCCCATCTTCTCAACAGCTGACGTGGACTTGACACTAGAATACTTAATCAAGACATATAACTCTGCTTGTGATATCTATGCACCCCTCACCACAAGAAAGGTCCAAGGTACCTACAAGAGTTGGATAACCCCCTCACTCCTTGGTCTTATGCATGCAAGATACAACCTTTGGCATACTGCCAAATGTACCGGCACCCTGTCAGACCTCCAAAACTACCACTCAGCCCGCAAAAATTGTACCCAGGCAATTCATCAGACTAAATCATGCTATTACAAGGCTGAATTGGACAATTCCTGGGGTGACAGTCACAAATTCTGGACTAGAATAAAATTTCTAACAGGGAATCCTAATCTAACCTGTCCTGACATGCTAAACTTGAAAGGGAACATAAACCAGGACCCAATAACCATCGCAAACACCTGTAACATGATTTTCACTGACCTCAAAAATGTGCTCCCTCCCAGCTACTTTAATCCTGTTTCTAATACCCAGATCACTAAGGCACCTCCCTATACCACAAACCAGAACACTAGCCCCACCTTTCTATCTTAGAGTTATCAAACCTAACAAAGCTAAAAATATCTACTACAGGCTATCCACAAATCAGGCAGAGTGAGTGACTGCATAGACTTAAAACTGCTATCTCAGCATAAATGAGGTCCTAGCCCCTTTAACAAAAATTCTCAACCTCTCCTTAGCTCTGGGCAGTTCCCCAAACAATGGAAACTAGCGGTTGTAACACCAATCTTTAAAGTCGGGACAAGACAGCCCATACAAACTACCATCCAATTTCAATTCTTTCCCAATCTCCACAGCTCTGGAACATATAGTCTATGACCAACTAGTAGAACACCTCCATAAGCACCAAATCCAGTGCAAGGAACAGCATGGATTTCATAAACTTCACAGCATGATGACTACCTTGATAAAGATTACTGGATACATACAAGATGCACTGGATTGAGGGCACTTGGTGGGGCTAACTTTATTGACCTCACCAACGCCTTCAATACAGTTAATAGTGACCTCTTACTAGAACAACTACGGGAGGCCACCGTGCCCACCACCACCCTGGGCTGGTTCTGCAGCTATCTCACTGGCTGGGTCCAGCAGGTTAAAATAGGTCAAACTCTCTCTGATCGACAGAAAGTAAGCACAGGTGTCCCCCAAGGATCCATACTGGGTCCCTTTCTATTCAGCCTTTTCTTGAATAACCTCCCCATAGTTTGCCATGACAAGATTCTGTTCAACATGGATGATGCTATCCTCTATTCTAGTCACCCCAACCTCGTCTCCCTTGAACAAAGTCTACAGCATGATTTCAACCTGACTGAAGACTGGTTCACTAATGCTCAGCTACTTCTCAAGTATATGAAAACAAAAAGCTAGGCTTTTCACCTCACATCACCACAAAGATAAATCTGCCCATCTAACCATTCTCAACAAACAAAACAAAAACCTAGAGATGGTACACAACTTCAAATACCTGGGAGTTGTACTGGATAACACTATCTTACACACAACATGTTGCCTATGTCTCCAAAACTGTGTGTAGAAAAATTTGACAACTATATAGGCACAGACAATGCCTCACTCCTGATGCCCTTAAACTTGCAATCACCCCCTCAGTGCTGTCCATAATTGACCATGGGCTCATAATACAGTTTATGGCTCTGCTATGGAATCAACCCTGAAAAGAATTGTGACTACCTTAAAGAGGGACTCTGGCCAAAAGTGCTACTTTGCAGAATTAGAATAAGCATACCCCCAATAAATCACATACCAAAAATGAGGTTTCTGTGTTACTTCATTTTAAAATTATGAGCTATTTTGTAACCCTGATTTCACTACCTGTTCAAAAAAGCCAATTTCAGTGAAAAGCTGCTGATGATGTCATATCCAGAACTCACAGTCTAGTCTTCCCTGTCAGCAAGCTTACAGGAACTGTTTCTCCAAAGTTTAAAAATCATATGCAGTGGTTTTTACAAGTAAAAGAGGCATCAACATTCAAAAAACATTTCTATAAAAACTATGTGTGTTTCAGGTTTTGGGACAGAGTTGACAAATTCATATTTTTAATGCCTTTTTGATGTGGTCCATTTCTCCAGGGTTGCTGAATGCTGAGTCAGAATGCCTCCAGGCTGCTGATACCATTTGGAGTGCTACTCTACTGTGTCTGTTAGGAAGTTGTATTGCTACTAGTATTGCAAAATGTCAATAACTTCACTGCTGTTTGTCAGTGTCTGCTTCATAATGAGTTTTAAAGAGCACCTTTCCCAGTAATTTTGACTTTCATACATAAATTACCCCTTCTTGCGTTGATTCTGGAATTGTGCTTCATTACTGTCCTCTACAGTTAGTCTTTGCATTCTGCAAAATGAATGAAATGCAATTCCAGAATCAGTGCAAGAAGGGGTAATATATGCATGAAAATTAAAAGAACTGGGAAAGATGCTGACAGCAACTCTATCTTCTCTCAGTCCCCATGCTTTGTTACATAGGCAGAATAAAATCAATTTTACAAAAAAAAAAAAAACATACTGACAAGGCATTTGGAATTTGGTATAATGCATTGCTAACAGGGTGTATTGGGAAGGAGGTACATAGTATGTACATTGAGTACTAGTAGTTTTCCTTGCAAAATTGCTGTGACTGCACTGTACTACACAGTGTGAGTCACTCCTCCTACAGTGATGTCATTGAGAGCCAACAGCTGAACAGCAAAGGCAAGTGCAGCAGAGCTAACGCAGGGCTCAAAAACAAATCCAAATTATGGAAGGCAGAGTAAATCTTGGCCAAAGATAACAAATACACTCACCCTTTCTCATCTAGTACTGCATTTAATCACTACAAAATGTAACTTTTTGGACCATCATGAAAGGTACTCTTTAACAGTGGTTTAATATGTGTTAATTCCTGCTAGTGGTGAAAGTGTTAGCCCTGGTAAAATTATCATTTTAATGTGGAATACAACATAGATGAGTCTGAATGTAGGTTAAGTAACAGCCTGTCAAGGAGAAAACACTAGGGGCCAGATAGTCAAAACTTTGTGACTGGTGCAAATCGATTGCACCACGATTGAGTTACATTCAGTTTTTTCAGTTGTTTTTTTTACCAGGAGTAACACACTAAGCTGAAAGCTTGTTTACAGGTGTGGCCTGGGAGCACAGGGAAGTTAAGTGACTTTGCTCAGGGTCACACAGTATGCAAGTCTGGGCTGTGGGCTTCAAACCCAGGTCTCCAGATTTGCAGCTCAGAGACTTAAACCACTGTGCTATACTGCCTCCAAATTTGTGCTAGAGTACTATATTTGCACTGGAGTGCTATATTCAAAAGGCCACATAGTGCTGGTGCAATGTGATAGCACCAACGACATGAGATAATGCATGCGCAGTGCAAAGTGGGGGTGGGGACATGCATACAGGCACAATGGTATGTATTTTCAAAGGTATAGTGCAGCACAACATGTGTTAGCACAACATGCAGCACAGTGCAAATTACCACCCATGAAAAGGTGGTCTTAATGCCAGGCAAACCCAGGATGGGGAGCATGGACACAGCAGTAGCTGGGAACAAGGCTGTATGCATCCAATAAGGAGGCAGTGTGGGCGGACGGCCACCCTGGGCCACTCCATATGCACAGGCACACAAATTGTGGAATGCAATGCCCCAGTGTTACAACTGAGGTAGAACATCACTTGCAGCAACAAACTATTTGTACAGTATTGTAATGTGTACCTAATGTGATATTTGTGTATTGTGTGTTGTTGTACATTGTATGTCTTTATTGTACACTGTTGCATCTCAGCCACACAGTTAGTGTCTCCAGGTCATTTCTGACCTTATCTGGTGAACATGCTGTTAATAAACAATGAACAGAACACATACATGGCAGAGACATGCTGACACAGATGGCACCACCCATGTCACCATCATCTGGCACTGGTCCTAACCCTGCCAGGCATTGAGGGTGCCCCAGTGCTTAGTGGACACCATGGCAGTGCATCCATGCAGTACACACCTCCAGTTCCCATTCTGGGGTACACCAACACAGTCCAGCAGACACATGCTGCACCGGGGGAATGGAGGGTGTTGAGGGGAGGGTGTGCAGGTGGCTGAGCTATACCACATAGTAGGTACTGCCACATGGCTGGGGCCATCCACACAGTACACATGTTCCACTGACGGGACTGCTCCTGACAGCAGTGTGCCAGCATGATGGTATGTGTGGCCCTCCCTCCAGGGCACATACCCTACCCCTGTCCGGGATCCCCGCACACATGGATAGCCATGTGTATGGTTGTGTGGGGATCCCATACCACTGGTGCAGCACATGAGGGTTACAGGACAGTATGACTGTGGTGTCCACTGTCAGACCACACCTTCTAGCTGTGCTTGTCACTGTGTGGATAGCACCAGCCACTGTTGCCTGACACACCGTAGGCATTGCTGTGTACCTCACAGTATCACCTACTTATTTTTTGTAGACTTTATTTTTGCACTTACCCTGATGAACTTTCTCAAAAGTGGTTTCTTGGTGGTGGCTTTCTGTTGCCCAACTGAAGCCCCCATCTCAAGTGCTCCCTGATCCCGGATTACCCCTCCAACCTCGTCCGGCCACTTGATCCCCCGGCTCTGATTCCCCCGGGGTGGGACCACCAACTCCTCTGGTGCTCTATCCACAATCTAATGGAGTGACTGGAGAGGCAGAGGGAGACCAGGAGCACCAGGACAGATGGCCCGACATTGGGCATGGGGTCCCATCACTGAACCGTGCCATCGCCTACCGCACTGTAAGGGTTTTCTTCCATTTTTTCCCCAGGAGCACAGGTATGCAGTGACATCAGTATGGCAGCACCATAGATGCCTGCCGTGCTCCTCCCCTTAACTGCTCCATGCTAGTAGTACCCCTGGTCTACACCAGGGGTCTCTACTGTGCCAGAGACACCCAGGATCCAGGATCCTTCCCCAGGGAGAGGAGATCAGTCCATCAGACACTCAATCCTCTCCCTCACCTAGCAACTCCTGATGCCCAAGCTCATTTCCAAACTTGGGTTGCAGGTGTGGCACGAGGTGTGGCATCCAGTGCCTCAACCCTCAGCATCAATGGGCTGGCCACAGTATCACCTACTATGGTATTGTACTGTCTGATAAACACTGTGGTAGGAACAATAATTTGCTTTTTGCATGTAGCATGACCACCCATTCATGTAGTGCTACTCCCCTGGGCCACATTAGTCTTTGCATCTGTGTCCAAACCAAGACTGCAGCTAATGTTCTGTGAGCACACAATGAATATGGCAACCGATCTGTAATTCCAGTCAGACCTACAGGTGGAGCTGTGTGTACCATGTTATAGCGCCAGGCAATCCACATGCAAAGCAGGATGTAATGAGGTGCTAATGTAGCTGTTTGCCCATGGATTGTCTGAGTAAGCTCATTTTCATTGCAGTTTTGAATATATAAAACTTTGGCACCATGCAAGCGAGTTGTGCCAGGCAAGCGTGTTAGCGTAAGCAATACTGTAATGTTCAATTACATGGTTCTGCAGTATTTGGCCTGCACTGTTTGCTGTTGTTGTGTTCCACTGCTTTGCTAGCACACACGATGCCCACATTGTTCAGCCTTTCCTCTCTCCAGCTCTGTGTGCACTGGGTCACTGTTGCAGTTTGCACTGCACTCAGTTGCAAGATTCATGACTGTTTTATTTGTTGGGCTATCGTTGCACTGCACTCTCAGCCCTGTTTGCAAGCCTTCATTTGCAAGCTATATTCGACTGATTTAGTCCCAGGGCTATTCCTTTGAATATGGCGTGCAAATGGTTCTGGACTAATTTTTGTCTACTGTGCAGTGCTAATTTTGCCCCAGGGCAAAGTTTTGAATGTCTGGCCCTAGATTGGATGGGTTTGCTACTGGGTAGAAACTCACAGTAAGATTTCAAAACAGCATTACCGCTCCCACTCCCTATTTACAGGGAGGTTGAATAATTGGTTTAACGTGCCATCCTGAGAAATCACCTCAATTGAATGACAGCTGGGAATGATCACAGCCTTCCACCACATCAGAAAATTATTCAGTCTGCAAATCTCACCAGTGAAAACAGGAAATTGTGCCCACATGCCTTTCCAATATAAAAAATAAACCGAAACTGAAACTAAACCTCACCGCAGTGTGCTATGGTTCAGCATTCAGCAACCCTGAAGAAAAGGACCACAGCATAAAGGCACCAAAATAAATAAATAAATATATAATGCACATCTGCCAACTTTTTTACAAAACCTGAAACACACAGTTTTTATAGCAATGTTTTTTGAATGTTGCTGCCTGTTTTACTTGTGAAAGCTATTGCACATGAACTCCAACCTTTAAAGAAATTGGTTTTATAAGCTTGCTGACAGGGAAGACTAGACTCTGAGTTCTGGAGATGACATCATCAGCAGCTCTTCACTGAAACTGGCGTTTTTGAACAGGCAGTGAATTTAGGGTTGTAAAATGACTTGTAACCTTTAAACAAAGTAACTTAGAGATCTCGTTTTTGGTATGAGGCTGATTGGGGCTATGCTGACCCAAATTCTGAGATTTATTGATGCCAGAAATTTTGACTGTAGTCCCTCTTTAAACAAAACATGCCGCCTAGTCCTCGGTGTCCTGATACTAACCCACACGTGTGACCACTACTCACTAATAGGCTGGCTGAACCTTGACCATTGTATACAATACCAAATCTGTCTCTTAGCCAAGAAAGCCTCACTTGGTTTTACCCCTCCAGGTGTAGGCTCCATGTTTTATCAATCCGTCTCCTCCCATCCAACAAGAAGATCCCTTAATATACAATACAAAGTCCCTTTCCACCCAATAACCCAAGGGCAACAGTCCTTTTTCTACCATGCTCCAAAGTGGTTTAACTCACTCCCAGCTGACCTTCTCACAGAGCCTAAACTTGGGCCCTTTAAGATAAAACTTTGTTCCCACCTCACTAGCTCCTTGACCTGCTCACGCTCTTTAGACAAACTATCCTCTGGAATAGGCCACTAATCTAACTTCCAGCACTTTGGCCCACACCTGCTTACCTAACCCATCCACCACTCACACTCTACCCTACCCTTTCTTGCACCCACCCTCTTTCACCCCCTCCATCCCTCTGCTCCCATTCACTCTCCCCTTACCTCAGACTTCCACTTTTCCTCCTTCCCCATGCTAGCAATCCCCCCCTTCTTCCTCGCACCCTCCTTTGCTGACAATGGGAATCCTAAGTCCTCAGCCTACCCGGCAGGACCTACACTGATAATGGGCCTCTGGTCCTTCTGGCCTTCAGCTCTGAATTCCAGCCACCCCTTCTTCTCCCCTCTCATCTCCGAGCTCACTACCTTTAGTCATTTCATTATAATTATCTCTTTAATTGAAATTAGTAGCTTCTCTTGTCTGTACCTTGACTTGTCAGCTCAAATGTATGCCTACCTGACTGTGCAATTATAATGTATCTGTTTTTTAAATTTGTACTTGACCGAACTTTGTACCACCTACTTGACTTGATGCAAACTGTATTAATTCACTAATTACATGGAACCATTGTAAATGAGCTTCTAGCTCAAAGGTTATAATTTGAGACTTGAATAAATAAATAAAATACAACATAAATAAGAACAGTGTAAGTTCCTTGAACCAGTTTGGATACAGTCCTTAAAACACAGCCTTAAATAAAGCATGAGTGTACTCAGCACAAATTACTCAAAGGAGAAGAAATTTAAATAAAGTCCCTCTGCATAAGGTGGAAAGAAGATTTGTTTTCTAAAATAAGCATGTATGAAACAGAAACAGAGTTTGAACCATAATGCATGAATATAAATATTATATCTGAAAAGACCTGACAGTTAAGAACATTAGTGGAAACATTTACATCCTCTCAGAAATAAGAAATGAAATAATCCACGATAGAATTGATATCTATTCCCTAAGTCTCTACAGTACAGCACTGTTTTGTTAAGCATCTTTTATCCAACCTTTGTCTAGAACACTATAGCAGCAGCAGTTAAACCAGATGTTTACCAAAACAGTACTAGAAAGGGAATATACTACAAAAAGTAGAAAATATATAATTAGATAATGCTATAAAGCAATGGTGAAAAATAGCATTATATGACAGATAAACTTGGCAAGAGTGGTTAGGGTGGTGAAGAAGATTATGGTTAAAAGGCAGAGTGAAGAGGAAGCTTTTGGGGTTAGAACTGAAAAGGGGGAATACCATAGTCAATCAGTTATAAAAGGGAGCAATAAGACTGCTCTGTGTGGCGAGACCACCACGAATAGTTGCACACAGTGTGCTCTAGAGGTTAGAGCACATAGCTGTCAATAAGGATAGCGTACTAGCAGTCATTTGCACATATTGCACACTGCATCTTATATGCCACAGTGCTGGAAGAACACAAGTATGAGTTTTGGGTTTTGAATGCTTTTCCAATGTGAGTGACAGATGTCTCAGGAGAGATGTGTGTGCAAATTGTACAGCATGGTTAGTACATCTCACTTGGACTGGGCATTTTGGGGGCCTGCCTCACACTAGTTTCTGCTTCATGTTTGGTGGCTGATGGAAGACAAGTACTGGTGATACAGGAACTATAGTTTTGTTAATGTCTTCCCCAAGTTATAGTGACATTAAATCTTTTATTATTTTTCATGTTTTTTTCCTTTTCTGGATTGAATGAACAGTAACTATGAAAGATAGCAGTTCAGATATTCTCTTTCATTTGCACTTCCAATAGTTCTCCCTGGATACACACAGTGTGGACTGTATTTACTCATCAGTGGTGTTGGATTTATATCCCTTCTGATTGAAAAATTATTTTAATTTGCCATGGTGTCTGTCTGGTTCCATGTCATAGTAGCGACTAAAAAATCACATGGAACAAAAGCAGCCACTGAAAGAGAAACAAAAGACAAAAAAACCCAAAAAAACATAGCACTACAGCGTGCTACCAAACAGTCTTATTACCTTTCTATTTTCTTGATTGCTTTGCTTGCCTCCCCAACTTAAAATAATCAACTCCAGGGAGGGGATGACAGTGAAGAATGGGCATAACTCGAGAGGGCCACTCCCAATGGGCACTATAGTTGGCAGGGGATAAGGTTGGGGCAACCAGCGGATGGGGGAACAAAGTCAGGAGGGTGGGCAGAAGGGAGATAAAAAAAAATAAATGCAAGAAACACACACTTAAAAATACCTCCAGCAACCAGTCCCAAACCTGGTCCATCAGCATCACATGCAGCAACTTTAACCGCTGCACTAGACAGTCAGCTCAAAACTGGAAGCACACACAACTTCCCATATGATGTATAATATCACTGCTCCCTACAATGCAAAAATTGCTCAAAAGCCCTACAAAATGCACTGACCTAAAGACATGCTATTGATAACACATAGCGCATAACACATTCATTGTTTTAACTTCAAAGTTTTTCACTTGCTCTAAATGACTCACTATATTAATGGGCTGCCTGTCTATCCCTATCTTCCTGGCTTGAACAAATGAGGTGGTACCGAAAGGCCAGTCTCTGTACAGTATTATGAATATTTTGCTGTATGACAGATAGAAGCTTGAGCTGTGAAGTAACTGCAGCTATCTGTAGATTTCCTGTACAATGATGTTTGTAGTTTTTCATTTTTTGTGTGATTATAGTATTTAGGACGTACACACATTTGGGAGAGAAGCTCATTTAGAATTTTATTGAAGGATAGAATTTATTGAAGTTATTATTTATCGAACTGCAAAAGCAATTTAAAATTCTGGATAGTGCTGTAAAAGCAATGCAAAATTCTGGATAGTGGATCAGTTTCTATGTACAATATTCTTGAAGGGTATTCCACAGGTAAGAAACTGCCAAAGCAAATGTTTGCTTCCCCATTGACTGGACTCTAGATGTGCATAGTTTTGGCCACTAGGCTGAAAGGTACAGAGTGTGGAATAGGAGGGCAAACACTCTGTGAGATATATTGGTTGAAGCCCATAAAATTCTGTGCATGTCTTGTAGGTACTGCCATTTTGAAATTGACCTACCATTGAACAGGCAGTTATTGCAGATCCTTCAGCACATGAGTTATATATTCTGATGTCCTTATGTATGTTAGAAGCTAAAGATGATAAAACAAAACCCATGTTCTACCATGTCAAAAGCAGAGAACACACTGAAGAGAATCATGATGGAAATCTGCTCTCTGTCCTGCACCGTGATGAGATAATTGAGAACCCTGACTAGTTCCATCTTTATACTGTAATGTGATCTATAGCCAGATTAGAATGGTTCATAGAATGTATATTGCTCTCAGTGTCCATAGACAATAAGGGCGGTTAGAATATGGGCTTTTTATTGGAAGGCATCTGATTGGCTGGTACCTCTTTGATAGGGGTACATTAACTTTCAATAGATGCCCAACAAATAAAAAGCCCCAGTCCAAACCTGCCAGATACTAAGCCATGTATCCTTGTGCCCAGCCTGCTTCTTCATTGGCTGAAGCACTGGGCACAACATTTCAAACTGCCGCCATTTTATTTTAACAAATTAGCGAGAGAGAGAGAGAGAGAGAGTGAGGCCCATCACAAACAAGTATTCAAAAATAACTTGCTGCACAGCACCAACAAAACATATTTATTTTTGTCTAATGCAGCATTACAGTCCTAGATTGCAGCTTCTGTGAAGAATAGTCTTCACTGCTCACTCCTCTTCAAAACCGCCTGCTCAGTCACGGATCTCTTTCATCTCCATCCCACCCCATCACTGGCTGGTATTTCAACAGTTCCACAAGATTCACTTGCTCACGTTGCTGTCGGTAATTAACATTGCCCAGTTACTCATAGCACCCCCACTGAAACCATCGGTTCCTAAGAAAATTAATTAATTACACAGTATAAATGTTTTTCAGTCACTGCAGACATCTATGGAATGGAGCTACTCCGTCCCTGCTCCCTCAAAGACCAGCCTTGCTAGTAGCTGGCAAGCTGGAACTACATTTCTGTCTCCCAGGAGTGAAGGTTAGGAAAATACCACAGCCGCTCCTCGGGCCCATTGTCCTGGTTCCTTTAGTGCAAACATAGTAGCCTTGCTGACTTCACTGCCGATTGCCCTCTGTCCCCCCTGGCAGAATGCATTGTAAATTTTAAAACAATCACTGTAGTTTTAAAAGGGAACTTACAAACTGTAAATGAGTCAGAGACCACCTGCTCCGTTCCTCTCGCACACTGTAGTGGTACTGTAGCTACCGTGGTCTCAGTCTCTCTCGGTCAACTAACAATTGATCTCCCTCTGCCAAGATTCATTCAAAATTTCAAAAACTTCACTGTAACTAGAAAAAAGGAACTAAGTGGTACTGCAGCTACTGCGGTCTTGGTCTCTCTCGGTCAACTAACAATCGATCTCCCTGTGCCAAAATTCAATAAAAATTTCAAAAACTTCACTGTAACTGGAAAAAAGGAACTAAACTTCAAAGTAAACTATAGAATGAGACAGAGGCCACTAGCTCCGTTCCTGTCACACACAGCTACAGTGGTCTCTCTCTGTCAATTCTGTTTGCGAGTTTACTACCAAGCTATATTGAAAACCAAGTCAGCACCTCCTTATTTGTTCTGCTAATTAAAAAAATAAACAAATAACTAAAAATCACACTACCTAACTCTTGCTGCTCTCCATCTATTACTGGCAGTAGAGGGTGCTGTAATGTTTGCTAATGTGCTTCAGACCCCCTCCCTACCTAATTAGTGTGCTTCCTTTTTTCTTTTGGACCCCATTTATTTATTTATTCAAAGTATTTTTAGTGAAAATGAGGGGTAATGATGATGAATGGATGGACAAAAGCCATAGAGGGACTACTTTTCCAAGAAAGAACAAACAATTGAACTGAAGTCATTTTTTTATAGAATTACTTAACTTTTTTTGTAATCCTATACAAAATGACACTGTGCCCATTTTCTAAGTGCAATAATACCCTCCAAGGTGGGTGGTATGGGCAATACCGGACCTTCCAGGGGCTATAAGGCCCGATGCCACCTCATTACACCCCTGGGTGGTCCGGTATTGCCCAATACTGCCCACCCTGTCGGGTATTATTGCTTGCATGGAGACTGCTGGTAAAACAAGTGTGCAAAATAACAACATAAGGTTCAATGTACATTTATACTGTGATACAGTATATACAGTAGCCACCAAAGGTGTGTTGGTACAAGGTATCTGCAAGTACATTATGAACATAGACCCCAAAATACATGTTGCTACATTTATAAAGTGAACACAAAACAAAAGTAGCAACGTTTGTAAGTGCAGCATATTAAATCTATCAGGACCGTTTATACAATATGCATTAGCACTTTTTGCTTATGATAAAAGAATTGTCTCAAACATACAATCCTAGCCAGCCGAATACATTTTTTGTCTCTCGAGTAGGGTTTGTCACTTCCATTTATCTTCTCAGTGGGGTGCATCATTCTATGTACTTCCCTTTGAGTGCTGTGCTTTGTGCTCTGTTTAATTAAGAGCCTGTGCAAGAACAGGCTTAAATAAAGTGTGCTGCAGTTCATTTAAAACAAACAGGCACCAACAGAACACTCTTTTTAAAAGCACTAAACTGTATAAACTGCACATGTGATGGGCAGCTATGAAATATCAATTTTATCTTCCTTTGTGGTCAGTGACTTCTTGTACCCTCAATTATAGCTTTGCCACTCATGAGGTTCAAAAGGTCACCGACTACTCATGTAGATAAAAAAAAATATCTTACATTCGCTCATCAAATGTCTCCTATATAGTCAATGCATATTAAATGTATCAGGAACAGGGAAAGCTGAAGATTAAAAATGGTGGATGTGTGTGTGTGTCTGTGTGTGTGTGTATGTATGTGTGTGTTTACAGCCCGGTGTGGTAATTAGGGGATTGGGGGAAACAAAAGTAGTTTGCACCAGAACATTCATTTAGTACTTCTACTGCAAAGCAAAACTAGTTTGGACCAGTACATGTAGTCAATATTTTATACATTTGTGTGGGGAGCAGTTCTGTCTATCAGGTAGCTTGAAAAATCTTCTTAATTTTACAATTAAGGGATTGTACATAACAAAATGTGTGGTCATAAGGGAATACTGTATTAGCATACCTAAGTTGGTTGCTAGGCATAAGGTGCCAGGCTATGACCACACATCCTAAAGTGTGTTATCCCCCTTATAAAATACATGCTACAAGAATAATTAAAAATGATTAAAAGGTTTTACTAAGATTACTAAGAGTAATGGGACAAAGGGGGGCCAACAGGCCCGTCTAGCTTGTCCCCCACACATGTGGCTATCATTAAACCATTTTTGATTTAAAAAAGATGTTTCTGTCCAGGGAGTTCTTAAATTCTGTGAAACTGGTTGCCTCAACCACATCCCTTGGCAAGTTGTTCCAAGCCTTAATGACCCTAACTGTATAATAATTGTCTCCTTTGCTGTTAAAGAGCTGGGGACCACTATTTTCTTGTTATGTGACTGTAGACTTTCTTTGTATTACTAAATACAAGATTACATTGACTTCTTAGCGCTTCTGTCTGTAACAGTTTATATAAGAACAGGAGATCACCTCTTTCTCTTCTTCGTTTCAATGAGAACAGACCTGTTTTTTTAAGTCTAACATTGTAAGGTAAACTTTTAATACAAGGAATTAGTTTAGTAACAGATTTTTGAATGCTTTCAACCATGTTGATGTCTTTTAACAAATAGGGCGACCATGCAGGTGAACCATAGTCTAGAATAGGCCTGACATAAGTATTATAAACAGGAATAATACATTGTTATTATTTACATATAAAAGATCAGTTTATTTTTCTAACAAGACCTCTGGCTTTGTTAGTAATGTATCTACAATGGTCAGATGTTGTAAATCTAATAGTTATTTTCACCCCAGATCGATTTCAGATGTTACAGAGTGCAAAATGGAATTATTTATAATATATTTATAGATGTGATTTTTTGTTCCAAAATGCATAACTATGCATTTATTGGTGTTAAATTGCATGCCATTTAAGTATGACCATTGTGTTAGTTTGTTTAGATCATTTACTAAAGATAGATGTTTGTTAAATGTATCTACTACTCCAGTTAATTCAAGATCATCAGCAAATTTTATTAAATTGTTTGTTAGACCTTTTTGTGTATCACTAATGAATATACTAAATAAGATCACCACCAGTCACTGTTTGCTCATTTGAAAAACACCCATTGACCTTTACTCATTGTATACGTCCCTGTAACCAATTATTTATCTATCTCACTAAGACATGACTAAAGCCAAACTCTATTAGTTTCCTAATTAAAGTAATGTGAGGTACCTTGTCAAATTCCTTTGAAAAATCTAACAGTATAACCTCAGATAGAAAACGTTTATCAAGGCTTTGACTTATCTGCTCATAGAAAATAAACAAGTTAGTAGTGCAAGATACACCCTGTTTAAAACCATGTTGAAGAGTATCAATAATATTTAAGTTAATAAGTTCTTGTTCTAATCTCTTTTTTAATAACCTTTCCATGATTTTGCAAGGAATCGAAGTAAGGCTTTAAGCCTATATTTTTCAGCCTTTGATTTACTGCCTTTTTTTGTAAATAGGAGTTTCATTAGCAAGTCTCCAGTCATAAGGGACAATCCCACTCACCAGATATTTATTAAATATTAGAGTTAGGGGATAGGCTAGACCATGGGTGGCTGCCTTTAATAGCCTAGGATGGATGTTATCAGGTCCTGGGCTGGTTGAAGCCTTAATATTTTTTAATTCCTGTTCCACCTCTTCTATTGAAATATTGAACATGCTGGTGACGTTTTGTATTGGAACACCATTTCCAACAACCTCTTGCTCAAACATTGATGTGAATTATTAAAGCAGTCTGCCATTTCTGTTTGATCATTTATTATGACCCCATCATAATTCAAGGGACCTATAATTTGGGCAGTTGGTTTGTTAATATTTAAGTAAGAGTGAAGTAGTTTGGGAGTTTTACAGTGAGCAATTTTGAATTCAATTTTATATTTGACTTTTTTCATATTCTTTAATAATTGCTGTGCCTCTAAAAGATTGATTTGGATGTACTAGAAGGATTTGCTTTATATTTCCTATAGGCCTTGTGCTTTATCCTAAGCTGTTTTTGCTTCCTTGAGTCATCCATGGTGGAATTTTACCTGCTTTATTATATTTATTTCTTAAGGGACAGGATTTTCCACGGAAGAGTTTATGATTTCTTTAAAGTTAATCCATGCCTCATTTGCTTCTAAATTAACTAGATTATCCCAAGTTTTTTCCCAAATGATTTATAGGCCTATTTAGATTTTTGTAGTATAGTTTCTAATTTTTGTTCCAATATTAACTGATTTTATGTTGGCATTTAGTTGGCACATAATCATGTTATGGTCACTAGTCCCTAATAGGTAAAAGGTAATCACTAATTTCATTGGTATTAGTTAATATTAAATTCAACGTATGTTCACCCTAGTAGGTTCTAGAATTAACTGTTCAAGGCCACAATTAATTGACATATCTAAAAGTTTGTTTCATGATTTGAACTAGCTTTAAGATTAGTCCAGTCAATACCAGGATAATTAAAGTCACCCACAATGGAGTTTGCCCTTTAAGGGGCAGACCAGGTTGTACTGGTGCACCCCTTCCCTTTCCATCAAGATGGTGTGCTCAGAAGGGGAAGGGGAAGGAAGGGGAAGGAGGGCCAGGGGATAGAACAATGGCCAAGCAACAGGAAGGGGAAGGGCAAGTGGAGGTACATAATGGACAGCACAGAAGTGGTTCAGCCACTTTTGCTAGAGTTTTGATCTAATCAAAACTGCAGCACATCAGATTGGCTGAAACATCAGGATAGGTTTGTGCATTGGTATACAACAGGTAAGATAGCTCACAATGAACGAAGTTTAAAAAAAATATATATATATAAAATAATATAGTAATAAATATAGATACAGTAATTAATAATGAGATATAATGACAGGGCACATTACTTGATAAGAAAGAAGCATGGAAGGTGGTGTATGTGAATGGCTTAGGAGGCCTAGACTGGGACCTTTGTTTGTATGATGTTTTTGAGTGGGACCCTTGTTTGGGTGAAGTTTTGCTGTAAACTGAATAAGGATGTAACAGTTTTTGCTTAATTCCCATTTTTTTTTTGGTGGAGAAACTTGTAAGGCATAGCTCTTGGGCATTCACGTGCCAGCATTCTATTAACTTTGAAGTTCTGAATTTGCAAACACAGCCTGGATAAAAGGGGATTACAGGCAGAAAAAGTTTGCAGTTGTATGTTTCTTTTAAGGGCATCACCAAACAAGCAAGGTGAACCGAACCCACGCTGCTACAAGAGTTGTGAAATGCCATTAGGGCAATAGTGCAGGTAAGGGCCTTGTTTTGCGGTGTTTGTAAGGGTCTTTGCTGGTTTCTGGGTGCATGTGAGGAACTCGTGCCAGAAAGGTGAAGCAAACATGCAAGGCCTCAGCCTGCAAGGGTTTTTTTCCCAGGAAGCAGATTTGAAATTGCAGGAGTTAATTAAAAGCTTTTTTGAGCAAGCGCATGGGGCAAGAACAGCACTATGGGCTGATGCTGATACTGGGGAGCACCACTGTGGTGGAAAAGTAAAGATTAGTGTTCACTCAAGGATTAGGGGTATCAGGGAGCTTTCAGCTCTTCAGGAAATGGGGAATCTCACCGCCATGTGAGAAGAGGGCAGTTCAAAAGGGGGCTAGGAGCAGGGCCAGCCAAAAGGGAGCAAGGTCAGCAGGCATTGTTTGGTGGCGGCCTAAGGGGCTGAAAGCCAAGGGAGCTGGAAATAAGCTAAGGGAGAAGGCATCCATTAAAAGATGAGGGGCGGCTCCTGGAGAAAAGGAGCATGGACAGTAGAGGCAGGTTTGATGGCTGGGGTGAAGCCTGAGGGCTGAGCATGGGAGGCGTTGGGCAAGGGAGGGAGGCATGGGGAACAGGAGGGGACACAGGTGAAGAGGGGAGTTTGGAGGACTGGGTCAAGGATAGGCCTGAGAAGGATGCATGGCATGACATCACATGCTGGGTAACCACATGGAGGTAGGCAATAGAAGCCTGAGCTCAGGATAGTGCTGAAGAAAGATGCAAGGCATGACATCACACGCCAGAGGAACCACGTGGTGGTACTAAAAGGATGGCCAGGCAAGCTAGAAAGGGCCTAGGGATGGGTAAACACTGGACATAGGGTGCAAGGGGAGAATAAGCAACCCAAACAAACATGGGGGCAACAGAAAGAAGGGATAAGGACCCAGGTATGCGGGACATGGAAAGAGCAAATATAGGCCAAACTGAGGCCACAAGCAATAGAGTGATGGGGGCAGCATGGACGCCATCCTTGGGGACAAAGAGAACTGGGCCCAGCAGGCCAGGAGCATGGCGAAGGAAGACAAAGGGAGAGTAGGGACAAGGAAAGAGGCTCTCAAGAGGAAGGGTGTGAGGATTCTTTCACGAAAAAAAAAAAAGCCACTTGGCGATTAAAAAAAAAGAAACAGGGAAAGAGGAAGGGGAGCGGAGAGGCCTGGGAAGGCTTAGCAGCCATTACAATGCAAATGCATGAAAGGGAACAGGGTTGAGCCTGGACAGCCACAGAGAGCAGCATTCAAAGCATCTTCGAGGCCTGGGGGCACTGAAAAGAGAAGGGATGGAAGACAGGAGGCAAAAAAAAGAAAGAAGGGGGTACTTTTGTTGCCATTGGTCGACTATTTCTCTTGGGAAATGGGGCTGGAGTCATAGGGGAAATATTAGGCTAAGTTGTTTAATGAAATTCTCTTTCTTTTCTTCAGTTGTTTCCACAGTTTGTGGACAGCAAGGAATATGCTCCAAAAAAGAACAGGCCTTCAAAGGAGGACACCTACAGGGCTATAGCGGAACTGGCAGAAAAAGCCAATAGAATGTGGGAGCTGGTTGAAGGGGAGGAACTGGGGAGACCTGGGGAAAAAAGGAAAGCGGAGAAGGGAAAAGGGGGCAGAGGGAAGCGACTGGCTGAGGGACCAAGCAGCCTGGCCAGGACACAGCCACCAATAGAGGGACCCAACAAGGTGGCTAGTCCAGCACCCCTGCACCCTGTTAACCCGGTGCTGCCAGTACCTCCTCAGGACCAGTTTGGACTTCCCCCAGTGGAACCCAGACCAGATCCCCAGCTCACAGTGGTTCCTCTGCAGCCACTAGTAGAGCAACCACCCCTTCAACCACAAGGCACCATATTTGGGTGCCAGGAAGATGTGAGGCAACCTGGAGCGGACAAGACCACAGGTAACACACCCGGCTCCATGGGGACAGCATAAAAGAATATATAAACTAAATTGTTTCGGCACTAGGGACAGGGGTCTGGGGCAGATGGAGTCAACACTAGCAGAGATTAGGTCAGAAAGGAAGTGCAGAAAGAAAAGAGGAGGGTAGAGATAGAAGGAAAGGAATGAGGATATAGGGTCTCCTGGGATGAGGGTAGGCGAACATGTACCGTTGGCCACGAAAAAGAAAATATGGAAGGGAAAGTATGTGGATATCTTTACCTTAGTAAGCCATGAAGCGGCAGCAAAATATGAGAAGACAGAAAATATAGGGAAGAGTGAAATGGCAGCAGCGGTAGTTTTGTTAGGAAAGAAGGAGGAAGTGTACAAATTCACTAAAGAGAAGACCTGGGAAGGGTGGTTTGTAGGTTTCGCCACATTCTCAGCCATAGTATTGGAGAAGAGGCCTGAGTTGGGCATTCCACTCATCACATACTCCTTGATAATAAGGAGAGCAAAAGCAAAAGGGGGTGTGGGGTGGATATACTATGATGAATTCTTTCGGCAGAGAATGGCGACATATGGGGATGTAAGATGGGACACGAAACAACTAGATTTGTGGACAGACTACGTAAACAATCATCCACGCAAGAGGGGGAGTTTGGGAAGAAGGGTGCCATGCCACAGAGATGTTGCTGGGCCTACAATGGGGCCTTTTGCTCCTGGCCACAATGCCATTTCCGGCATGCCTGTTCAAAATGTGGGGGATCACATCCAGCGAGCAGATGCAGGACGACATGGGTCCAGGGAGCCCAGGATCTGGGGGGCAAGGGTCAGGACAACAGTTTTTTCATGAAGGGCAGGGATATAAAGGGCAGACATAGAATAGAGGGGGGAGGGATAGGGGACATGCAAATAGAGGGAGTCAGAATCATTGACCAGCAAGGCCGGACAACAACCAGAGGGGGAGACCTTGGCGGAGATAAAGAAATGAAGACAAGGGAGCAATTTAAAGAAGCTAGAACCCCATCAGGATAGAGGCATGGAGAGAATGGTTAGACAGATACCCAGATAAGAAAACAGCAGAAATGATTAAAAAGGTTTTGCACAGGTTTTCGTTGCAGTGTGAGGGCTCAAGGCAAGCCAGAGAGGTGAACAATCTGGGTTCAGTGAGAGGGAGGGAAGAAATGTTAGGACAAAAAATAGAGAAGGAAAAGGCAGCAGGGAGAATAGAGGCACCATATGATACCCCCCCCCATTGCAGAATATGAGGATTTTCTCCATTGGGTTTGGTCTGCAAAAAACAGGAAGGGGAATACAGGGTGATTCATCACCTATCCTTCCAGAAGGTGATTCGGTGAATAATTTTATCAGTGAGGAATATAGTAAAGTGACATATTCCACTCTGGAAGATGCAGTCTGGATTATCCAGGCAACTGCAGATGCATGGATGGCAAAGACAGACATAGAGTCTGCTTTCAGATTACTTCCAGTTAGAAAAGAGGATTGGGACCTGTTGGGGTTTAAAATTGGGGGACAGTACTATTTTGACAAAGCCATGCCCATGGGTTGCTCTATAGCATGTGCGACATTCGAAGCATTCAACACATGTTTGCAGTGGATATTTCAAGAAAGAACTGGTTATAAAACAGTGATTCACTATTTGGATGATTTCCTTTTTATAGGCAGTGGAAGAAGAGAGACAGAAAAAATGTTAGCCAGCTTCCAAGAGCTGTGTAAAGAACTAGGGGTCCCACTGGCACCTGAAAAAACAGAAGGGCCCAGTAAGGTATTAGAGTTTCTGCGTATTGAGATAGATGCCCTGGGGGAAATATTTCAGCTGACAGACAAAAAAGTGGAAAAATTGAAGGAACTGATTCAGATACATATCAGTAGAAGAAGAGTACAACTAAAGCAGGTACAACAAGTATTGGGACATCTGAACTTCACGTGCAGGGCTTTTGGGCCAGGGAGGGCTTTCACCAAAAGGTTAGCAAGGGTTACAGCTGGAGTGACCAGACCACACCATTGGGTAGACATGACAAAAGGAGTCAAGGAGGATTTTAAAGTATGGGAGGAATTCCTTAGGGAATATAATGGCTGCTCCTTCTGGCATGAGGAATGGGTGTATAACACAGACCTTGATCTTTACACAGATGCAGCCGGGGGCCTAGGCATGGGGGGCTATCTGAGGGGCAGATGGTTTGCAGAACCATAGCCATCAGACTGGGTGAGGGACAGTAAGGTAAAAGATATAACATTGTTAGAGATCATGCCCATCTGGGCATGCACCCTGGTTTGGGGGGAAGAATTACGGGATCAAAAAGTGACATTTTGGTGTGACAATAGAGCAGTGGTAGAGGTCCTAAACAACAGGGGAGCCAAGTCAGAAACGGTCATGCAAGTTTTGCGACTTCTGGTGCTAAGGACATTGCAGTTGAACATGTCATTCAGAGCGAAACACATAGAAGGGGTACACAAAACCCTGGCTGACAGCCTTTCCCATCTGCAGCTGGATCATTTCCGGAGGCTGGCACCAACAGCGGAGGAACAAAAAACGCCCATACCAATGAACATATGGGATGTTGGCAAGAAGGAGCAGAAATATTGTTCTGCAGTTCATGGGCACCATGGACTCTGAAGGCCTACGATGGGGCCTGGTGAGTGTTTCAAACATTCAGGGCAACACATCACATGGAGGTAAGTAGGCCACTCGCAGAAGAACAATTGGGGAGGTTCACCATAGAGTAATGGCAAAAAGGAACAGCCCACACCACAGTGGGGGTCTACTTGACATGGATTTTTGTTATCTGAAGTCTAAAAGGATGGAAGAACCCAACAAAATCAATGTTCATTAGAAGAATGATGCAGGGATGGGGTAGGTTAACACAAGGGATGGTGAATAATAGAAGACCAATAGGGGAACAGTGGCTGGTGAAACTGAAAGATGTGTTACCGGCAATATGCAGATCAAAGGCTGAGGCCCAGTTATTTCACATGATTTATGTGGTAATGTTTGCAGGGGCCATGAGAGTGAGTGAGGTGGTAGGCCACAGCAGGCAAGACAAGGAAGGGGGATTAGAATGGGAAGATATAAGCTGGGGGATGAAGGAGATACAGATCATGATTAAGAGATCAAAGATGGATCAAAAGGGATAGGGTTGCATGGTAACACTAAAGAAACATGTAGAGGGTGCAGTGTGCCCAGTGCAGGCTTTGTGGGCTTTCACCGCAGAGAGTGGGAATAGGACAGGGAGATTATTTCTGCATGGTGATGGAAGTAGAGTCACAAGTTATCAAGTCACAACATTGCTCAAGAAAGGCATGCAATTCCTGTGGGAGGATCCGATTAATTATTCTTCCCACTCCTTATGGATAGGGGCTGCCTCACAGTGGGCAGCGGCAGGTGAGATGGTGAATAATATTTTGGAAAAGGGCCGCTGGCGGTCTGCCAGTTATAAGACATACATTTGAACACTGCAGTGTGGAGACTAACATATCACCTATGTTTTGTTACAGGTATGGAGCCACATGGGGGGGCAGGGAGAGGTGATATTATGGTAAGAAACTAAGACCATATATAAAGATATTTATTTTGTTTAAACCCTATAGCAAGAGGGAGGCGCATGGAAGTCTGGATCTGTAGCCACTCTTATATTTATTGGGCAGAAAGGAGAGCTGAGAAAAGGCTGGGGAAAGCAACTTTACCAGGATGTGAAACAATGTAAATTGGTATGGCGTGGCATCCGAGGGATAAGATGGGCACAACTGCTCCCCACCTTGAAAGAGCTGAAGAGTGGCAACCCTTTTCAGACTTAATTATTATACATTTAGGGGTAATGACCTTGGGGCAAGCCATGGGTAGCACATACATGCAGATAAAAAGGGACCTAGAGACAATACAGCAGTGGTGGCCTAGGGTATGCCTTGCCTGGTCGGATATGATACCAAGGAGGGTTTGGAGACATGAGCACAGCCATGGAGCTGTGGATAGGATGAGAAAGATGAACAGAAGGGTAGGGACACTGGTAAGAAAAATGGGAGGACAAGTAGTACTGCTGGGTGTGGAAGAGTGGGTAGAAGATTTCTACAGGTCAGATGGTGTGCACCTGTCAGATCTAGCCATAGATATGTTTTATACAGAGATGATGGGTTTTATAGAAGCATGGAGTAGGCATGCAAAAACAGGATTAAAAAAGGGAAAAAGAAGGATTGGAAAGGGGTTCCCTGAGGTATGGGGAACAATACCTAAGTGAGGAAAGCCAGTCATCCAACACAAGCTGGAGACCGCTAGTGGGGGAAAAGGAAGGGGGAGAAAAGGAATAAGACAAAAAGAGGAAGAAGCTGAAGGAGAAAAGCGTCCTTTGCCTTTCACCATTACCTAACAGAAAGGAGAAGAAAGGCACCCAGGTTTTCATCTGGGGGAGAAAAAGAGGAAGAAAGAGGGATGATCAGAGATTGATATATGGATGAAAATAAATGAAATGTGAGAGATGTAAGAATAAAAGATGATAAATGGAACATGGAATAATGATATAAATAAATTAATTGCCGATCTGAGCACCCAACAAACAATGGTCTTTGTCTTTTTGTGAGGGAAAAGGGGGGAATCCAGGACAATGGAGTTTGCCCTTTAAGGGGCAGACCAGGTTGTCCTGGTGCACCCCTTCCCTTTCCATCAAGATGGTGTGCTCAGAAGGGGAGGGGGGAAGGAAAGGGAGGACCAGGTGATAGAACAATGACCAAGCAACAGGAAGGAGAGGGGCAAGTGGAGGTACATAATGGACAGCACAGAAGTGATTCAGACACTTTTGCTGGAGTTTTGATCCTCCCACCCACCCTACAATATAGAGCAAGAGGGAAGACAGTCAATAAGGGACTGTATAGTGATCTGTCAAAGGTGGATGACAGATGTGTCCGGTAGGATGATTATTGGACTGCCAAAGGTGGATGGCAGAAAACAACAATATGGTTATTGGACTGCCAAAGGTGGATGGCAGAAAAAGGGGGGTAAGGGGGTAAGAAAGGGAGGGGGAAGAAAAAGGAATAAGACTAAAAGTGGAAGAAACTGAAGGAGAAAAGTGGTCTTGGTTTTCACCGTTACCTAACAGAAAGGAGAAGAAGAAGGCACCCAGGTTTTCACCTGGGGAGAAAAAAGAGGAAGAAAGAGGGATGATCAGAGATTGATATATGGATGAAAATTAATGAAATTGTGAGAGATATAAGAATAAAAGATGATAAAATGGGACATGTAATTATGACATATAAATAAATGAATTGCCGATCTGAGCACAACAACAAACAATGGTCTTTGTCTTTTGTGAGGAAAAAGGGGAATCCGGGACAATGATTATATCACCTTGTTCACTAGCTAGTGTAATCTCACAAAGTAAGGAATTATTAACCTCATGATCTGCACCTGGTGGCCTACAGCAGTTTCCTAAAGTTATGGTTTTATTTCCTTCTAAATGTAGTTTACCCAGATTGTTTCTAAACAATTTTTAGTCACATCCGATAACTGTACTGATTCTGAGGAATTGAATTAGAAAATAGATACAAACTCCACCTCCAATTCTGTCTGCTCTACCTTTGTTATATAACTTGAATCCACAGATATCTTTTGTCCAATGTGATGTATTGTCCCACCATGTTTCTGTTAGCTATTATTTTGATACCCAGTTGATGGATTATTGTTTCCAACTCTGCCTTTTTACTGTGTTTAGACTTTGTGCATTTGCTATCAGTATTTTGTAATCCTGGTTTCTACTTGAAGGAATTGAGGTTGTAGTACCCTTGGTAAGGGTAGAATATATAGACCCTCCCCAATTAACTAGTTTAAAGACTTATTAATATATGTAAGAATCCTTTGGCCCAGCATATTGCTCCCTCATTTACTAAGGTGTAAGCCATCCCATGAGAAATAAATGCACATGATTTTCAAAAGCTTCCCCGTGTGTTAAACATGTAATCCACTTAGTAAGACACCCTTGTCTGAGCCAATTGTTTATAGTTTTAATTGTGTTGTTTGTTAATGGTGTTGCTCTTGGCACAGGGAGAATTTCTGAAAAGGATACCTCACATCCTTTTGCTTTTAGGAGGTTGCTTAGTATAGTGTAATTTCTTTTTATTTTTTTGATACTCGAAGTGTTAATATTATTGGTTCCAACATGTAGCACAACTAATGGGTTATGTCCTGAATTTTGAAGAATAGTGTTAGCCATTAATGTCAAATCAGAAATTTTGGCTCCCCTGTATCTACTACATATTCGATTTATTTTATCAGGATTACAAATAATATGGTCAATGTGCTTAGGCATGGAGTCTCCTGAGACAAAAATTTGGCGAGGACTTTGTTCTTCTAATGAATATTCATCTATATTTTGATAGGTTATAATTTTTGATGACGAAATTGGTGGTTGATCACACACCTGACTTAAAGACACAATATTATCTAATGAAATACTACTCTGAACTTCATCACTACTGGTTGGTGGTACTGAGTCTAATCTCCTGAGTTAGAGATTTCTGATGGTGGAACATTTGCCTTATTCTCTCTTCTTTATCTATGCTATCGGGGCTATCAAATCTAGGGCACGAAACTATCGATCTACAATTGACTTGACTGTCTTCAAATTGTGGATTAATCATTAAATCGTGAGTTATTGAACCATTCTCATTTGTACATGATGGCATGGCATCATGGGTCTCCTTACATTAGTTTCACTTTCTGTAATAATGTCTTCCACAGGAAGACAGGAAAAGCTGTTTGCAATAAAATATTAAACTCCATTGTCCTATGTCCTCTTTTTGCTTTTGTTTGCCCTCCACTAAGGTCCAATCTGACTTATCGATATTGGTTCCACTAGTATCCTCATCTCTAGGTCTTTTCCTAGTTGTGTCATTTATGATTGAAGTTGCATTTAAGGCTTTCTCTCCCTGAATCCTAGTAAATGTTTGTTCACCTTTCAGCGTTTATATATTAGTAGATGAAGTAGGAAACTGTTTCAATTTAATTTCTGAATCTGCTTTTTAATAGCATTCTGTTAGTTGCTTAGCTTCCCAAGCATACCCTTTAAAGTGGCTACTCCTGCTTCTAGACAACCTACATATTTACTTTTGGTGCAGATAAACACATCATTTTCATATTTGCTATCTGACAGAGCAAACATTTGACATATACTGCATTTGTTTCTCCAATCCCCTTCCAGACTTCTTATGCTATCACCCATAATATGGTGTGTCTTCTGGTTACTTTTAGGAGTACTAGCTTACTTTATGTGAGTCACACATCAGACACTCATGGACTGCTTCTACACCAAACTCTCCAAACATGCAAACATGCACTAGACGTGTGTGTCTTTGCGTGTGGTGACCATCCACACCACTCTGTGCTGCCTCCACTCACACAGAGCACCTGTTATGAGCCCCAGGACCTGGAAGTAGCGTGGGTCATGTGACTGCCAACCAGGAGTCAATGCAGAGCCCCCAAAAGCCAAAAACACAGTTTAAAATAGTAAACACACACTACAAGTGTGTCTAGCTGTGCACAAATCCTGCCTCACACAAACTTCAGTATAAATTAAAACACTCTAAACTAACCCTGCAGCTACAGACAGGAAGCTCAGTAGTTCAACTCATCTGAGAGGGACTACAAGTCCCACCTAACCTCCTATTTGAAAATTCTGTACAGGTTTAGTGAGGAGAACCTTATACAGATGTTCAAGCAAAGTTTATAGTGCCCTGCCAGATCTGTCTCACATCACAAGGATCTCTCACAGCATGTAGACAAGGAATCAACTAGTTATGTAGTTCAGTTTAGGTGTGTGGGAATTTAAGCAATAACACATGACCAGGTGTGCATAATGCTAGAGTGCAGCATGCCCTGGTTGCATTGTGAGTGGTCCAGAGCTTTTCAGTCACCTGGAAAGTGCAGATATCTAGCATAATGCACACCCTATATTGCATCATTGCACTTATAACAAAATCTGGTCAGAGCCAACATGGTTGCATAGAGCTGTTCACACCACGCGAAGAGTACAGAGCTCATGGGGGAAAGTTCTCCATTAAGACAGAGCTCATGGCAGAAAAGTGTGCTGTGTCCAAGATGGCCACTGAAGTTCATGCCTGCACACTGAGACACGGCAGCCATCTTGGGCATGATTACCTTTTCCTTTCTGAGCTCTGTGTGCATGCACAATACAAAATGTGGAAGTACTGCATCAAAGTAGTGTGCCTGCATGGGGGGGGGCTATTGCACCATGGAGGGCAACTGCAGCCACTGAGGGGAGGAACAGAGGAAACACCACACACTACCAATGAGATGTGTACTGTGGACAAATGACAGCATCACTGTAGGAGAGGACTGGGACAAAATCTGGTCACGGTCCCTTCTCTCTCCTACAGTGATAGCAAAATGCCTGCTGGGCTCCACCCATGCAGTAGTAAAGGGGTTCTTCTTTTTTAATGTATTTAAGAATTAAACTAAACATGTTTAAATGTATAACAATTGAAATGTTTATATGAATTTTTGGTAAGATAGTCCTTCCACCTGTTGAAATTTGATGACTTTTTAAAATTTTGTCTTAGAACATTTGTCCTATTATGTAGTCCATATTTGTAATTTCTTTGCTTGTTGTTTTTCTGTGTAATTACTTTCCTGCCAACCCCCCCACACACACATACTCAAATTGATTATGCTTAAAAAATCTAAAATGAAAGTAGTGATTAAGTTCCCATTTTGTTTGTGTGGAGGTCATTTGTGTTCAAGACATGACGATGAGCTGTGCTGACTGCTAAGAGAGAGAGAGAGCACAAGAGAGTGAGGCAGCTCAGACTTTGTGGCAAGAGTGAGAGAGAGAGAGAGAGAGAGAGAGAAAGAGAGAGAGAGGTGGTTCTGTGTGAATGGTGAAAGCATGATTGACAACTCTGACTGCTAGAGCTCAGAGTGTTTTCAAGGGTTTTGCTCCATTTTTGCTTGTTTAAACTTCAATTTTGTAAGGTTAAAACTGATACAGTATTAAAGGGTAGTAAGTGTGATCTCAGGACTTAAAAGAAGCTGGCAGATCTTGAGATGAGCCAGATAGCAGGAAAGACAGTTCATATATAAAAAAAGAAATCCAAATGATATAAACTGTAGTATATACACTTTCAGTGAAGTATCAATGTGGTTGTTCGTGGTATGTAAGAAGGGGGGGAGTGAGTACACATTTATAATACATGTTCTGCTGTGACGTCTTGTGTTGTGATTTACCCATAAAAATGGCTGCCAAATGTTCTTTTTTTTGTGTAACCAGAATTTTATGGAAGGGTTAACTGGCCTGGTTAACATTTTGCCATGGCAGTCATGAACATGTTGAAAGAAACAGGCATGGTAGATTTCCAGAACCACTAGGAATGTAACACAATTTTAAAAATGTTGTTTCTGGGTTTTAGTTGAGGTTGTAGGATGCTTTGATAGCTTCACCCTCCTTTCCCTGCCAGTATTTTCAGCTCCTTATCATTACCATTGAATATCAACTTGGGAAACACAACATTACTCAGTTAAGCTCATATGATGATGATGAGCTGTGTACTTCAAGGGAATATCTACATCTCATAGTACAGACACTTATTGAAGGATGAGAAGAGACAGATAAAAGCACAACAACTGGGTATGTACAGTATGGTTTTCAGGCAGACCAATAACATTTTACTGCAACTGTGATAAGTGCATTTATTTATTTATCGTTTAACCAGGAAGGCATTCTGAGCAGGCTACTACGATTCCAGATGCGTCCTGGGAGAGAGGGGTACAGATACACAGTTAGAAGATAAGCATGATACAAGTGTGATTCAAAATTAGGACAATTGCTACATATTAGGTCCTGATACAAAGACAAAATAGATCAAGAAAACAATAACAATAGATACAGGCACAGTTTAGATACAGTACTATAAATATAATTGGATAGATATAACATACATTAAAATGTTCACAGAATGGTTAAACAGACCTGCCACTCTGTGGTCTGTAAAAAGTGCCTAGACACATGAGCAGGTAGAGGAGAAATTAGCTTGGTGCATGGAGTTAAGATGGGGGAAGAGAAGTGATGAATGTTTATGGGGAAGGAGTTCCACAACTTTGGTATGCAATAGCTGAAGGCTGCCTGGCCAGCAGCAGTGGATCTAAGTGGGACAACTAAGGACCATGAGTCATTATTTCTGAGGGAATATGCTAAGGTGCTAGGGTTGGCTAGGGCAGTGGCAAGGTAGGAGGGGAGCAGCTGGGCCCAGTATTTGGCCGGGATCTTGGCACAGTGTGCCTGCCTACAGTTATCTAGAGAGAGAGGTGAGGTTCAACAATTGGTAAAGGGCACAGTAGTGGGTGGAGTAAGGACAGTTCAGGACAAAGCCACAGAAGGAGTGAAAAGGGGTCCAGTCTGGCTAAGGTGGACTTGGGACTGGCACTGTAGACTATGTTACCACAGTCAAAGATGGGAGGATCATTATCTGCATGTTGGCCCTACAGGCAGATGCTGGGATACTGTCTTGGTTATGGTAAAGTGCACCAAGCCTGGGGTGCAACTTCTTGAGTATGGAGTCAACATGTGCAGAAAGGTTGAGGTGCTGGTCAAGCCGGATCCCGAGGTATCTGAAGGAGGTACAGGCCCCAGAGGTGTCCGTCAGGTGTGAGAATGTAATCGGGAGGAGCTTCAAAAGTCTCTGCCTTGTGCCAAAGGTTACTGAGATGGTTTTCTTGGCATTGAGGAATAGTTGGTTGGAGCAAAGCCAGTGTTGGACCTTAAGAAAGTCCAGCTGCAACCTGGTCATAACTTCTGAGGCCGAAGGGCCAGATGTATACAGGACAGTGTTGTCTGCATACATGTGGATGGAGGTGTGTGGGCAAGCAGAAAGCAAGTCATTTAGAAAGATAGAGAACAGGAGCAGGCCTAAGACTGAGACTTGTGGTACCCCTGTGATGACTGGGAGGGGTGTGGAGGTGGAAGAACTTATTCTGATGGATTGGGACCTGCTTACAAGGTATGAGTGGAACCAACTGGTGGCACAGCTGGACAGCCCAGCACTGGTGAGTTTGGCCAGGAAGAGTGAGTGGGAGATCATGTCAAACACCTTGGCCAGCTTGATGAAAATGGCAGCTGTGATGTACCCAACATCCATACCAGTGAGGATGGCATCAGTAAGCCTGAGAAGGAAAGTAGTGGAGGAGTGGGGTTTCTAAAGCTAGACTGGAAGGGGTGAAGAAGGAGGAGGAGTAAATCCAGAAAGGGTGATGGCGAGAGAGTACTAGATGATCTTGTAGTTTTGCAAGGATTGGTAGGAGGAAATGGTTCAGTAATTGCTTGGGTTGAGGCATCCCTCCCTTGGGAAGGGAGATTATGGTGTCATGTTTCCTTTCAGAGGGGACTTCAGCAAGGGAGAAGGATAGGTTGAAAAGGGAGGCCAGGGGTTGGCAATGTCAGGGGCTGAGAGATGGAGCATTTTGGAGTCCAACCCGGTGGGGCATTTACCCTTATTTGGATTAAGGGTGATCAGTGCATCATATACCTCATCTGAGGTGACCTCCAGGAAGGAGAAGGAGTGGGCTGAGGGTGTGACACTGGCTGGGGTGGTGGAGGTGGTGTGGAGTGCAAGGTAAGGTGAGGACCGGAGAGTAGCATGGCTGTTTGTGAAGTAAGAGTTAAATACTGTGGCCACTGCTGAAGGGTCAGTGATGGTGAGACCACCTAGCTACAAGGTAGGAGTGGGGGGCTGGGATGAAGGGATGAGAAATGATTTTACCACCTTCCAAAATTTGGCTGGGTGAATGGGGTCATTTAATCACTAATACCTTGTATCAGGTCAAAAGTTTTGATATTGCAGTCAACCATTTGAAAATATGTGAGCTGTAGTCTTATTCTGGACTAAAAGAGTCACAGGTACAATATAATTCACATTAAACTGTCAGGCCAATGAATTGGTATTGCATTGTTTTTAAACTAGCAATGCATTGGCAACTCATATTGTGCTGTGTACTTTTATAAATGTTTTTGCATCTGAACTGGAATGATTCTGCAATTCTGTTGCAATCCAATTCAAAGCTGAGCTGCAACTCTTAGGTAACAATTTTTGCATGGCTTTTGCTTGATCCAGTAGTGGATACACAAGTCACTGAAAAACGTTAAACAGCCCCTGATGTGAAAAATGCAACATTGCTGAATCTGAATAAGCATACCCCCAGTAAATCGCATACCAAAAACTAGATTTCTATGTTACTTTGTTTTAAAGTTATGAGCTATTTTGTAACCCTGGTTTCACTACCTGTTCAAAGCAGCCTGTATCAGAGAAGAGCTGCTGCTGCCGATGTCATCTCAGGATCTCACAGTCTAGTATTCCCTGTCAGCAAACTTACAGGACCTGTTTCTCCAAAGTTTAAAGATCATGTGAGAGGGTTCTATGATATAAATATTACACAAATTTGCAAGTGCCAATTTGGAGAAGACAACCTATTACATCTATTGATTTTATGTCCTATTTATATTCAAGAAAGAAATGTGTACTTGGGTAATGTATTATCAACTTTAGACATGGAACCTAAATATCAAGTGAATGCATTATTGAAATCCAAAAATACTGAGATATTAGAGAGTATTGCATTGTTCTGTAAAAAGATAGAACATAGGAAACTGCATAATATATATAAAGAATAGGTTACTATAAGGGTGATGCTTGTGTTTGTTACTAAATCTTCAATGTAGAGACATGTGCAATAGTGTAATTATAAACATCTGAATGAGTTTACTGGTAGAAATTCTAATTTAATTGTACTACTCAATTTTCCTGTATATTTATTGGTAATTGTACCTCTATGGATTTGAAAAATGTAGAATGTTATACGTATATTTATGTATGCTAAAATGTAATGTGCCATATTTTGTAATGACAATTCTGTCCTGCCAATCAATAAACTGAACTGAAGATCATGTGCAATAGTTGTGTAAAGTAAAATAGGCAGCACCATTCAAAAAACACTGCTATAAAAACTATATGTGTTTCAGGTTTTGTGACAAGATTGACAAAATTGTATTTTAAAATGCCCTTTGTGTGGTCCATTTCTCAAGGGTTGCTGGATGCTGAGTCAGCATGCCTCCAGGCTACTGAAGCCATTTAGATACTACTCTACTGTGTCTGTTAGGAAGCTGTACAGCTAGTATGTAATGGTGGTGGAACGTCACTGCTGTTCGTCAGTGTTTGCCTTACAATATGTTTTAATAGGGCCTTGTATGTGTTAATTCCTACTAGGGTGGAAGTGCTGGCTCTGGTAAAATGATCTTTTTAATTTAGAGTAGAACATAGATGAGCCTGAATGTATGTGAAAACAGCCTAACAGGAAACATGTTGTGCTGGCCAAATTAGAAACTCCTAGTAAGTTTTCAGGACAGCATTACCTCTCCACCCCATTTACAAGGAGATGGAATAATTGTTTTAAATTGCCTTTCTTAGAAATCGCTTCAATTGAGTGATAGTGTAAATGATCTCAGCCTTTCACCACATCAGCAACATATTCAGTATGTAAGCCTCACAACAGTGTGCTATAACCCAGCAACCAGCAACCCTGGAAAAAGGACCACAACAAAATATTGTCAGCTTTGTTACAGAACCGGAAACACACACAGTTTTAAAGCAATGTTTACTGACTGGTGCTGCCTGCTTTACTGAAAAACCATTGCACATGATCTTTACAATTTTGGAGAAATAGGTCCTATAAGCTTGCTGACAGGGAATACTAGACTGTGAGGTCCTGAGATGACATCATCATTAGCTCTTCACTGATACAGGCTGTTTTGAACAGGTAGTGAAATCAGGGTTACAAAATAGCTCATAACTTTAAAATAAAGTAACGCAGAAATCTAGTTTTTGGTATTAGATTTACTGGGGGTATGCCTATTTTAATTCTGCAATGTGTCTGTTTTTGCCTGATGGTGTCAGTTGTTCTTTAAAAACGATGTGTTGGTGTGACAGTTCACTGGGAACTGCACTGCATGTTTGTATTAAAATGCCATCAAAAGTTGAAGCTAAAAATCATGTCCATGATTTTATGAAATTTCTCTGTTGAAATTAACCAGACTCTATATTTTTCCCAAAAAGTGCCATAGTAATATTATAGTTTTATAAACAGACAACAAACACATGCTTCTGATGACTAGAAAAATGGTGCAGAACTTCCCAGGCAAACATATTTCAAATAAACTAAAGACATACCAATATCTGTGAGAGGACAAATAAGCAAATGC
Organism: Neoceratodus forsteri; assembly: GCA_016271365.2. Classification (NCBI taxonomy): domain Eukaryota; kingdom Metazoa; phylum Chordata; order Ceratodontiformes; family Ceratodontidae; genus Neoceratodus; species Neoceratodus forsteri. Next base: position 609,806,597 of record CM028133.1, read on the forward strand.
TACATCCAGCTGTCAATAGCACACTTTTCACCCTGCCCCATCCATGCTCTTGGATCTCTTGTGAAGCATTCTGACATTGCTCCATTCCACTTTGCTGGTCATTTTGCTCATTGCCCAGGTCTAGCGAATCCATTATCTCATGTTCTTCCATCATTGCTGTCTTGAAAAAAACTGCAAATGAAAAGCAAATGTTACCACCATGTGCACCCAAGTACTCTTGATGTTGATGTCACGTCATATACTCAGTACTGTATAACTCTTAAAGATAATAATCTAAGTAGTCAGCAGAAGGCTGCATCCTTCGATTTAGGATTTTACTGCTCATCACCATAAGGGTGCTGTCAGGGACCCCATTATAGTGTAGTCCAGTCGAGCATACTGTAGTATTGTATATAGAAAATACTGGCTGGGTAACCATCCAAAACCAGTCTTTGCTGCCACAGAGGGGTTCTGATTATGTCAGGCCTTGAGAGTGAAGCTCAAGAGGTCCAATTCAATCTGAAGCCTGAGGTGGCAGCTCAGGCTGGTTGGGCATGTGGTTGTCCAACTAATATTTTTTATAGTGTATACTTTTTTTAATTTTTATTAAAAATGAAAGTGATTTCACAGCATTTCCATGACAGGCAGGTAGTTTTAGTTCAAAACTCAAAATGATTGTTGTGCATGTAGCAGCACTGTAGAAAACATCAGCTGCCTTGAGGATTTTAATCAGGAGGAATCTTATTGTACCACATAAGGGTACAGCCACATTCGATAACCTTTGAATTGTGGTTCAAAGAGATATCAGTGTCTACCAGTGCCTGCCCCAGGTAAACCTATTAGTACCTCACCATACTCTTGCATTGGCCACTGACAACATTAGCACTAACTCTGCCAACACCAGCACTGATCTTCCGCTTTTCTACTATAGCAACTCTCTCTAAGTTGATACCCCATCCCATCAGACCCCTTCCTCCCCCATCACCTGTCAAATTCCTTATACTTACTGTATCTATTTACCCTTATAATTTTTTTATTGTACTCCTCCCATGTGTAATAACACTATACCTTTATGTTACTGGCACTGTATTGTAAGTATCAGTCTCTGTATTTACCTGTATGTTTTCTGCCCAGGACCATCTCAGCAAATGAGCTTGCTCAAGGATGAATTTCCTGGTTAAATAAAGTTTTGGATTGATTGATTGGTACATCAAGGTTTCAGCTGGCATGAAATCCATACTGAACAAACCCTCAATATTTAGTATAGTATAGTATAGTATAGTATAGTATAGTATAGTAGAAACAGAATTTGCTAGCAGATAAACACTACTTGACCCACCAAGTCTGCCCACTTTTCCCTGCCTATAGAATCCTGCAGATCTTGCTTGATTCTGGTCCGTTTATATTCCCTTCCTTTCCTAAAATTCCCTTATGCCTCTCCCAAGCATTCTTGAACCCCACCACTGTTTTTGTCCCCACCATCTCCACCAGAAGACTGTTTCAAGAATCCACCACTCTTTCTGTGAAGAAGTACTTCCTCATAACTCTCCTGAATCTACCTCTTTCCAGCTTTCTATCTTGCCCCCTTGTCCATGAGCACCTCTTTTTCAGAAAAATACTTTAATCTTGTACTTTGCTTACCCCCATGAGGTATTTAAAGGGCTTTATCACATCCCCCCCCATCTCTTCCAGGGTGTACAAATGTAGGTATTTTAATCTTTCCTCATAGGGCTTCCGATGAAGACCCTGCACCATTTTAATTGCACTCCTCTGGGTTGCTTCCACTCTATCTATGGCCTTTCTGAGATGTGGTCTCCAGAACTGGACATAGTACTTTAGGTGAGGTCTTACCAATGATCTATAGAGTACTAACACCACTTTCCTTTTCAACTGGTGATACTCCTCCCTGTGCTCCCATGCAGAGTTTGGTGTCATCCACAAAGAGGCAGACCTTTCCTTCCATCTCCTCTGCAATGCCACTTATAAAGACATTAAAGAGGACCGGTCCTAGCACTGATCCTTGAGGCACACCACTGTTCATTCTCCCTTCCTCTGAGTGAACTCCATTTACCACCACCCTCTGCTGCCTATCCCTTAACCATTTTTTACTCAGTTTACCACCTTTGGACACACTAAGCAACCTAGCTTGCTTACTAGTTTCCTGTATAGAATGATGTGGAATGCTTTATTGAAATCTAGGTAGGCTATATCCACTGCTCCACCCTGATCTAGTTCTTTGGTAACCCAGTCAAAGACCTCTATCAGATTCATTACCTCCTCTTCATGAATCCATGCTGCCAAAGATCTTGTAACCCACTGCATTCAAGACATTCCATAATCCTTTCTTTCAGCATTGATTCCATTAACTTTCCCACCACCAAAGTCAGGCTGACTGGCCTATAATTGCCAGCTTCTTCCCTGCAACCACTTTTGTGAAGTGGGACTACATCTGCCCTCCTCCAGTCCTCAGGACCACTCCTATTTCCAGTGAACTTTTAATAGGGCAGTCAAAGGTGCAGCCATTACCTCCCTGAGCTCCCTCAGTTCCCTTGGGTGGACTCTGTCTGGGCTCATTGCTTTGTCCACTTTAAGATTTGTGTGTCCCTTCAGGACTCTCCATTCTGAAAACAGACTGCTGTCCACCTCCCTCCTTTCAATGCTCCTGATACATTTTTGTGGCCTTTCTCTAGCTATTTCCTCTGTGAACACTTAACAAAAGTTGGCTTGAGTTCAGAGGACCTACTCCCCCACCCAGGAACCAACTAGTCTGCCACAGCTACCTCAAAAGATACTAAGAAGGAGGAGCAGCTGGACAATGATGGGCTTGAGTAGGGCAAGGGTGGTAGAGCACAGGCACATCCCCATCCAGCACCACTAAAAAACTCTGATGCCACACTGGTCAGGAGGGAATGTCCAATAGAGGCACCCAAAGTAGTGGAGACCCAAAGGGTGGCAGAGGACCCCAGATGAGAAGGAATCAAGTTTCAGTGTGGGACTCCATAGAGAGGGGGGTATAGTTGGGGCAAGTATGCATGAAGAGAGGGAGGATAGGTGCCTTCCTGGTGCCATGGCTTACTGGGAAGGAAAGAGAATCCAAAGGATTTCTGGGCTAACAGGAAGGGAGGGACATCTGGACATCATTGTTCATCTGGGGACCAATGACCTGGCTAGGGATGAGCCAGAAATAGTTCAGAAGAAGTTCAGGGAACTGGGGAGGGTTTAGGCAATTAGCATGATCTGTGACCTTCTTTGGGTGGCGTGTCCACGACAGGGGAGGACAGGATTCTACACCAAGAACTTCAACACATGGATGAAGGAATGGTGGTAGAGGAGAGATTCACATTCATTTGGGGCTGGGGCTCTATGGCCCTCACCTGGAGTAATAAAGGCCTGTACCAGGGCAATGGCCTGCATCCATCCAGGAGGGGAACCATGGTCTTCAGTGAATGGTTTAAATGCTACATTGGTGAGCATTTAAACTTGTTGAGGGGGGTCAGAATGAGGGAGGGAGGCATAAACTGTACTCCCCCCACAGGCTTACAAAGTCAGTAGTGGGAATCTGGAAGGAGAAAAATCCCAAAAGGAACCAATTAACAAAACAATCCAGGGAGTAGAAGAAAGGAGATAGAAAGAAGAACAGTGGAGAAAATAATGGAAGGCAAATGGGGAAAAAGGAGGGGTGGCACTACAATCTGGACAGCCATGTGTGCAAATGCTCAAAGTCTGGGCAATAAGATTACCGACCTAGGGGCCACCATGGCAGAACCAGACCCGGACATAGTAGCAATTACCCAGTACTGGTGCAATGAAAACCAGGACTGGGATGTAGCAATACCAGGTTATACTCTGTTCAAAAGGGACAGTGTAGGTAAAAAGGGGGAGGAGTGGCTCTTTATGTGAGATAAAACATAAAAGATATGGAAATACAAGGGGATCAGGGAGGAGCAGAGGTACTGTGAGTCACCCTTGAGATATGAACGGGGCCACTATTCTCACAGGAGTGCTCTATAGACCTCCAGCATAGGGGGGAGAGGTAGATAAAGATATGTTGGAAGCAATCCAAAGGATGGCAAGCAAGAGAGAGAGAAGTATGGCAAGCAAGAGAGAAGTATTGCTGGTTGGGGACTTCAACCTATGGGACATGGATTGGAGCCTCCCAGCTGTGGCAAAAGTTAGAAGTAGGGACATCCTAGACTCCCTGCAGGGGGCATTCCTCAACCAACTAGTTATGAAACCTACTTATGGGTGGGCAATACTGGACCTGGTACTGACAAATGGGGGCAGTGTTGCTGATGTCAAGGTGGGTAGTCACCGGGGGACCAATAATCATCATATGGTGTGGTTCAATATAAGAACTGGACCAGTATCAAACCACACTAAAATGAGGGTCCTGGACTTCAAGAGGGCTGATAATAAGCAAATAGGAGAATGCCTCAGGGACACCCTAACAGGGATGGGGAAACTGGGTGGAGTCATGGAACTGTGAGCAAAAATAAAGGAGGGCATTGAGAAGAAAATAGACCTCTGTGTCAGCAGGTTAACAAGAGCAAGAGAAAAAAAAGACTGCTATGGGTCTCTAAAGAAGTAGCAGAAAAAGTAAGGGCAAAAAACCTAGCATTTAGAGGGTACAAGATGACACAGAAGGAGGAGGATAGGAAGAGATATTCAGAGAAACAAGGGGAGGCAGGGAAAGCAGTTAGGAGTGTAAAGGCACAAATGGAGGAGAATATTGCCAAGTCAGTAAAAAAGGGGATAAAGCATTCATTAGGTATATAAGCGAAAAGAGGAAGACCAAAGGAGGGATAGTGAGGCTAAAAGTGGAAGGAGAGGTTTATGTGGAAGAGGACCAAAAAAAGCAGACATATTAAACAAATACTTTTGTCCAGTATTTATGGAGGAAGGGGTAGGTGCCAGGCCACAAATAAAGGACAAGGGCATTAAAGGAAGGGAGGTGGACACTTGTTCTTTTATAGAGGAAAGAGTCCTCAAGGGACTAGCACAACTAAAAGTGAACAAGGCAATGGGGCCTGACAAGGTGCACCCTAGGATACTGAGGGAGCTCAAGGAGGTGCTGGCTGCACCTCTGACAGCCCTGTTTAACCAATCACTAGATATGGGGATATGGGGGAAGTTCCAGGGGACTGGAGGAGAGCAGATATGATCCCACTTCACAAAAGTGGTAATAGGAAGGAGGCAGGAAATTACAGACCTGTCAACCTGACTTCAGTGGTGGGTAAAGTATTGGAATCACTACTGAAGGAAAAGATTGGGAATATTGTGTGACAAGTGGATTACACGATCCGAGGCAGCATGGTTTCAAAGGGGAGATCTTGCCATACAAACCTGATTGAGGTCTTTGACCTCGGTGACCAGGGAAGTGGATCAGGGTGGAGCAGTGGATGTGACCTGCCTGGATTTCAGTAAGGCCTCTGACACCATTCCACACAGAAGACTGCTAAGCAAGCTGGGCAGCCTAGGAGTAGGTCCAAAAGTATTAAAATGGGTAAGAAGTTGGCAAAGCAACAGGAGTCAGTGGGTAGTGGTAAATGGTGTTCACTATGAAGAAGGCAAGGTAAATAGCAGGGTGCCACAGGGGTCAGTACAAGGCCCCTTCCTCTTCAATGTCTTTATTAGTGACATTGCAGGAGGGCTGGAAGGGAAAGTATATCTGTTTGTGGATGACACAAAAATCTGCAATAAAGTGGACACACTGGGGGGTGGAAAAAATGAGGGACGATCTGAAAAGCTGGAAGACTGTTAAAGGATTTGGCAACTGGATTTAAGCAGAAAGTGCAAAATCATGCACTTGGGGCACAGAAACCCAGGGGCAAAGTACCAATTGGGCGGGGAGGTATTGGCAACCACAAAATGGGAAGGAGAGCTGGGGTAATCATTTCTGATGACCTGAAGGTAGCAAAGCAGTGTTTTAAGGTGGTGGGGAAAGCTAGCAGGATGCTTGGGTGTGTAGGAAGGAGTATCACCAGCAGAAAGAGGGAGGTAGTGTTATTCCTGAATAAATTGATGGTGAGGCCCCACCTCAAGTACTATGTCCAGTTCTGGAGGCCCCATCTCCAGAAGGACATAGATAAGATGGAGGCAGTACAGAAAAGGGCAATCAAAATGGTGCAGGGCCTGCATCAAAAGCCCTATGAGGAAAGACTCAAGGAATTAAATATGTACTTTCTAGAGGAAAGAAGGGAAAGGGGGGACATGATATAAATGTTGAAATACCTCACAGGTATTCATAAGGCACATGAAAAGAGCATTTTACATAGAAAAAGATGTTTAATGGCAAGGGGACACGCTATGAAGCTGGGGGGGGGACTTAGAGGAGATGTGAGGAAATACTTCTTCATGGAAAGGGTGGTGGACACCTGGAACATTTTTCCAACAGAGGTGGTGGATGCTAAAATGGTAACAGAATTCAAGCATGCATGGGATTGACACAAGGGGACCTTAGAAATAGTCTTGGAGTGGGGAAGACTGGAGATCGAGTAGGGTCTGTGGTGGCACAGTAGGTAAGGAAAATAAGACAGACTAGGTGGGCCAAGAGGTGCTTCTCTGTTGACAGCTTCTGTGTTTCTATTTTTCTATGTTAAGTATTTGTTCAGGATGTCTGCATTTTCCTGTTCCCCAATGCACAGTCCCCCTTCCCTTCTTAACTGTACAATCCCACCCCTGGTCTTCCTTTTTTTCACTTACATACCTAAAAAATGTCTTGTCGCTTGTTGTTACTGCCTTGAATATTCCCTCTTTAATTTGTACCTTTCAGGTCCTTACCACTTTCTCTTCTTCCCTCTGTTTCCCCAATACACCTCCCTATCCTCCTCCTCCTTCTGTATCTCCTTGTACCTTCTGAATTCTACCCTCTTAGCTTTTATCTTTTCCATCACCTCTTTCAAGAACCTTAGTGGTCTCTTTCTCCTCATTCTTTTACTCCCTTGCTTGGTGCAGAGGTTTGTTGCCTTCACTATCACCCTATTTAGTTTCCCTCTCTATTCCTCTACCCACCCATCTTATTCTCCTCCCCACCAGTTCATCCCTGAGACATTCACAAATCTTTTTAAAATCTGCCCTCCTGAAGTCCAGGACCCTCTTCCTTGTGTGGTTCAATTCCACAGCTGTCCTTATACTGAACAACACTGCACGGTGATCGCTGACCCCTAGGTGGCACCCCTAACATTGACATCTGCAATACTGTCTCTGTTGGTGAGTGCCAGGTCCAGTACTGCCCTGTCACTTGTGGGTTCACTGTTTAGTTGCCTGAGGAACACCCCCTGCAGGGAGTCCAAGATTTCCATGTTTCTAGCTACAGTTGGGAGACTCCAATCCACATCTGGTAGACTGAAGTCCTCCACCAACAGCACCACCCCTTTTTTTTCTATCTTGCCAGTGGCTTCCACCAGTAAACTATCTAACTCCTCCCCTTGTGCTAAGGTATGTAGATCACACCAGTGTGAACAGATACTCAGTTCTCCATCTCCAGGGTGACCCACAGTACCTCTTCCCCCCTGTATCCCCTGTAACTCCATTGCTTTAATGCCCTCCCTCACATAAAGTACAACCTGCCTCCTTTTCTTCCTACCATCTTTCCTGAATAGAGTATAGCCTGGTATGGCCACATCCCAGTAATGGTTTTCAGTTCACCATGACTCAGTAATGGCCACAATATCCAGGTCAGCCTCTGCCATTGTGGTTTCAAATCTTATTTCCTAGACTTCTAGCATTTATACACATGACTTTCCAGACTTTGTTACCGCTCTTTTGTTGCCCCTCTTTTTCTTTTCACTTTGCCTCCTTCCCTTCTGTTTTTATAATGCATCCACTCCCATCCCCCTTCATTTCTTCTACCCTGCTTTCAGTATTAATTTGCATCTCTGAGGATTCCACTCCTCTCAGGTTCTCTCTCTTCTCTCTATATCAGCCTGTGGGGGGAGGGGGGCAGTTTCTGCCACCACCCTTGTCTAGTGTAGTACCATATAGTATATGGTTTGCACAGGGTCCATAAGCCCCAATAAATCAAATAAATATATGATCAGAGATTGAGAATTCATTTATTATGTTTGCCATGTGCACAAGTGCAAAGCAAACATATTGCAGTAGTTCTGCTATTTGATGGGTGTGACACTATGTGTACTATCCATACAGTGTTAAAGATAAGAAATATAATAACTGTGTGTGTTTCTTTGTTTGTATTACAAGTAAGCATTACAAATAATAAATCTGCTTATTTTTGGAAACACTTGCCATGTTACAAGTGCATTAAACCCTCAGAAGGAGAGCTTCTACTGGGAATTAATGCATAGCTGGAGTAGTTGTGGCACTTGGCTTTGGCCTTGTAGCCATTTGACTGTGCCTCCCCAACCATGCATTATTTCCATAGTAGAAGCCTCCTTTCTCAATGCTTAATGCGTATGTGTTGAAAATTTGGTGTCAAAATATTAAAAAACAACAAAGTTATGAGCCGGCATTGAAATTTGCAAATGCAGACTCCTAACTTTGGTAGTTTTTAATATTCTGACCCCAAATTTTCAACATAGCCATTTATTTGCAGCACCTCATAAATGTGACAGCTGTCATTTTTCAGATCCTGGCCAAAATGTGTTTTTGTATCCTGAAAGGTGATTTTGAAGTCACTGCATGAAATCACCTTTTGGCTGGGAGTCGAACATTTTCTCTGCACTTGCTCATGAGGTGGGGTTATAAGAAGGGTATGCTGAAAATTGGGGGCATAAATATTAACAAACAACAAAGTTATGAGCCTACATTGAAATTTATGAATGCAGACTTGTAACTTTGGTAATTTTCAATATGACCCCGACATTTCAGCATAGCCATTTCTTTGCAGCACCTCATGAATGTGACAGCTGTCATTTTTCAGATCCTGGCCTAAATGTGTTTTTGCATCCTGAAAAGTGATTTTGAAGTCACTGCACGAAATCATCTTTCAGCCAGGAGTTGAAAATTTTTCTGCACTTTCTCATGAGGTGGGGTCATATGAAGGGTATGTGGAAAATTTGGGGCCACAATATTAGCAAACAAGAAAGTTAAACTGCCCAACACCATCACATCTACGTTGTATTCTTAAATGTTAATAAAAAGATTCCTTCACTGAAGTAATTTTCAATGTCACTTTTACTGGTATCAGCACTACACACCCTCTATGACACCAGCATAAATGGAGAACAGTTGGCATTGAGTAAAGTAAGAAAAATGTTATTTTTATAAAGGAATTGCATTCTCAGGTTGACGTCTATTTTCAGATATGTCCTGTGTCACTCATACAGTATCTATCCATAATACGTACCAAGTTAAAACAACCATATTAAACAAACTTAAACCAAGAATCTTAAAAACAGTTGCATACATGGCTTAAATATTTTTTTATCATTTTTTTTGGAACAGACTGAGTGCTGGCAGATTTCTAGTGGCAGCACTAAACTTTTGCCAGTTCTTCACAGCATTACAACAGATCCCCATCTTCCCAAACCTAGTATAGGTTTTAGAAACCTTCAGCCCTCTGATCTTTGAGTTCTTGGTATCTTGAATTCACTGGTCATGATTGTCAAAGGTCAAATAGTGTGATAGCAGTGGCACCCATCAGCTTCCAACATCTTGCAAACTATATGTATCCATTTTGCCACAAGTCTGTTTCCCAGAAGGTTCAAGCCCACTTGGAATACAAGTCACAGTAGTGTACAAGGTACAATATTTGCTCTTTAAAATAAACCAGTCTTTCTCTGAGATGTCATAAGGCCACAAGGTTAACCTTGCTATGAAAACATTGTATACATTGTTTAGTATACATTGTACTGTGTTGCTCTTCTCTGTTCTTTTATACATCGCTTGACTGAATTGTAGACTATTGTTTTGTCCTCCTATAACCCTATCCCCAGGTCGCACCTGGAAATGGGCCTTGGCTCAGTGTGCTTTTCCTGGTTATCAACTTAAATAATTAAATAAATCCATTTCTTTAGTTTAAACGTCTTCATGATATTTACCTTATATTGTCTGTGGCACTCAATGTAGCAAGACTACCTTTGCCTTGCAGAAAAAAGTGTGAGTAAATAGAAAATAATCTAAAGAGAAATACGGTATTTAAAAGTAAGGCTAAAAGTTAAATAACAAGCATTGTCCAACATATTAGCTTATATATGCTGTGTAGTTGTTGGGTGTGGACAGTGCAGCAGGTGAAATTAACAGATTTATAACCTGAGATTTAATAGTGATATTGTCATGATCAGAAATGAACAGGTTCACATGTAACACTGTTGTTTTCTAAGACTCCCAGAGTGTATTCTCAATATGAATTTTATTATTCCAGTGTATATAACAAGTAAGAAATACAGCTTGTCATGGTGTTTGCTCAATGAGCATCATTTTTTAAGGAATTAATGATCTAGATGAGTAAGGCCAGTGACAGAAGATTCCCAGGAATGTCCCACTGCTATTGATCAATTTACATGTCTCATAGTTGCTGTGAGACGTTAGCTAATGTGCTCAAACTATATATCTTACTTTATAATTAAGCAATAAGGCATGACAGGGTGTGGTATATCATGGGATATCATCACACCTCGGGTGGTTGGGCATGAGGCCGCAGGCCGAGTGCATCCAATGGCCTGATAAATGATCATATCCCATGATATACCACACCCTGGAGTGCCTTATTGCTATTATGAACTGGTTTACAAGTGCTATGAGTAAAAAATAATGAAAAAAAATGTTAACGTTTTGAAATTTTTTTTGGGTGGTGGAGTAGTACGTTTTCATAAAGCAGTTCCTGGAGGGCTCTCTGGGCAGCTGTTGTAAATTGAGTTTGTGCAGAGGAGGTCTGGAGTTTATGTCTCCAGTAGGTGGTGCTGCTATTTGTTGCTCCTCATGTGCATGCTGTAGTGCTGTTTCTTGACTATTGTAGATCATCCTCCCCCTCCACCTCATTGCCCTGTCAGAGTTTAAGCGTACATTGCTCGGTCGATTTTATATTTATTTTGTATTTAGCAAGTCGCCACTCGCTATCCCTCCTGAGTCTCATGGGGCAGAGTGAAAAGTACTGATTCTGTAGGGTGGATCATTGAAAGGAGAGTTGCAGTTTGAAAGGAGTCAGTTCTGGTGGCTTTGTTTACCTCCTGCTGGAGCAGGAGTGTGAAGTAGGAACAAGGGCCTACTGGTTTGGCTGGGAAATAAAAGATAGGAGTAGACTAACATGTATCAGTGGTAATATTATTTTCATGTGCTAATTTGAGTTTTAATGCAGATAGTTGGAGGAGTCTTAAGTTTGTTTTTATGGAAATTTGGTCTGCTTGTGAGTAGGCCATGACAGGAAGTTTTTCATACCAAGAAGACTGTCAGAAAGTAAAAAGAAAAGGTTCTGGAAACATTGATATGGACTTTGTAAAGCATCTTGACTGGGTAATGAGTCCCAAACCATTGGCTGTCATACCTTAAGGACTTGAGTTTGGAACCTCAATGGCCAATCAGGACAAAAGCCATTTACTACCATTTTATAAGTTCTTTTATACACCCTCCATGGATGGGTGGGCCTGAGTCGCAGCCAAGGATCTTCAACTAGCAAGTGGTGGGTTTAGCACAGTTAGCTCACAGACACTGGAGTGTTTTATTCCACTTAGAAAATGTCAACTCGTCCGATGCAATGCAGTAATCGTTCAGTAGGTTGCACACACACCTTTGGGGCTGGAAGATCAGAAACTCTTTTGTTATAGTTGCATACCAGGAACTAGGGCTAATACCTAATAGTGACACTATAGTGTAGGTGTGTGTGTGTGTGTTGCACTGGGAGCTGCTGTTTTTGCAAGCAAGATTGTAAACCAAGGTCACTTCTACCTATCTTTGGTAACTTTACAGGTGGAATTTAAATATCATATGTCATGAGAGAATGTAAATTTATTATAACAAAACCAAAACAGAAATCAAATTACAAAATCAAAAGACAAACAGAAATGATACAGAAAAACCAACAACATCAATCAAGCAAATGATGCAGAAAACCAACAACATATCAATAAATGGGAAAAAAACATTTGTCAATATATAAACATACCAAACCAAAAATTAACTGTTTGCCTTCTCAGTATCAGGGAGAGACCCAGGACACTAGTTTCCAGAGTTCCCTCACTTCAAAAGGAAATAAGGACGTTAGGTCTTTCCATAGACATCATAACATTCTGGTGTAGTTTTCTTAATCAAATCAGGCAAAGGAACCTCCTACAGATGTATGACGAACAGGCATCTTACTTGCCAGATGCACCACTTTATACATGCCAAAATCCCCCTTAGCATTCCAGAGTCATATTCCCCCATGGTCCTGATATCAGTCCATATACTGGAGTATCCTAATTCATACTAGAAAAGAGAGGCACCTTCCATTTTAATGCCAAGTGCAACCATAAAGTTTTAATATATACATATTGGAAAAAAGATGGTCCATAGACTCTAACTACAAAGTGTAGCCAAGCCTTAAGCAGTATCTGTCATCAATAATTTTATGTCTGTGGTTATTTTGAACACTTAGATGATCACAGCAACTGATCCACTGCATCCCATATTTTTGCAAGAATCTTGAACTCTTCAAGTTGGCTGTCAGCCATTGTGTTGAACCCTTGAAGGACATTCAGAAAATGTAAGAATGCTCTCATAAAGGGCTTTGTTAGTACAGTTCTGTACCATAGTTGTAGAAATATGCCTTTGCTTAATTTTTTTAAAGGAAACTAGGATGTATCCTGAAATATTCTCAGGAAGTAAGGTCTCTAAAAATTTTGAGGGGACCAAAAGACTGTTTTTTCTAAAATATATAAACATCTTTGATGAAAAGAAGGAACCCAAGACCACTTATCATTTACTAGTGAATGTCATATGTTCCCATAACAAAAACAAACCATACAGAAGGAAAAAAACAAGGTATTATTCATGGACAAAACACTCTTTTTTTAGAGGACAATATGTTTTATTTCTTTTAATTGGATTCAGTCTACTCCCCCAAAGTAGTCTAAAACATACACTATAGAGGTCATCTTCTAGACTGGGGGGGGCACAGACTACACTGAGGTATAAAAAGATTGGGATAATGAAAGATTTACACATAAAAAATGATTTTGTTATGTCAGTGGTCATGCCATCCATCTTTCCACTTTCAACTCTACTATCCTCAGTTTCTCTGTCCAATTCAGTGCAGTCAAATCTCCCTTGCCAAAATGAATACCTAATATTTTCAGTGGCCTGTCTTCTAGTTTCAGTCTGCTAATGGCTACAGGACAGGTACAGCAGGGCCTATGGGCATTCCTTTGCTTTTTTGAAAGTTAACCTGAGAACCTGAGACCTTTCCAAAATCCAACACACATTCCAGGGATAATATGCCAGAGGTATCATTAGGTATCAGTTAACACACATCATCAGCATATGCCATTAGATGATGGGGAGTGGGCCGAAAGATAAATGTAGGGAACAAATCTCTCTGTTCTGCTCAATTTTCCTTAATACTGGGTCCAAACCTTAATTATATTGGAGGGAACTTGGATGGAGGACAGTTGGTTCCAGGGGTCATAGCTGAGAATTCCCCAAAGGCAGTGGTCTGTGCTCACAGCAGGACAGTCAGTCCTACACATACAAACAGTTCCAGGTAGTGAGCACACGAAGGTAACAGACAAGATTTATATCACCTAAGGGTAAGGGCAAGCAGCTCTTTCACTGCACCAATAAATGGATTTTATGGTGATATAAATCTTGTCTGTGTTACCTTTGTGTGCTCACTACCTGGAATGACTTGGAGGACAACCCTGTTGAACACCTTTCAGCACACTACAGGAAACCCCTATTTCATTTATCAGTGTATGCCTCCAACACAGCCATATATAGATGTTCTAACCATGTCACAAATCCAGGGGAGATCTTATCGTCACAAAACTGTGAACATGTATAAGTGCAAAATACTGTCAAAAGCCTTCTCCTGGTTCAAAGTTAGAGAAGGCCTTCTGTCCCTTCAACATTACATATTTCAAGCTGTTCTTTAATAATAAATAGACCATCAAAAATATGTTGACTTGGTACTGAGAAGGCCTGTGCTGGACTAATAAGTTGTCTAATCACTTCTGTCATTCTTTTCCCCCAAATTTTAGTCAGAACTTTCCAATCGATATTAAGGAGACTTATTTGGTGCCACTTCTGGATCTCATCTTTTGGCCCTTTTTTTATGAAAAAAAAGTAACCCCTTGGATAATGTTTTGAACTTAATGCTTTTCTTTAATAGGCAATAAAACCATTACCATTTATAGTAACAAAAAGTGGAACAATTTTTGTGCATTTTCATTTGGCACGCCATCCTCCCCGAGATTCTCCAATGTTAAGAGATTTAATGGCTCCTGTACTTCCACTACTGTGATTTCTTAATTAAAGCTAACTGGTCCATATGGGTAAGCACTGGATAAGCAGCATTTTCTATAAACTGGTCAATGGAGGCTTTTACCAGAACCAGGGACATTTCCATACGAAACAGTGAAGAGAAAAAGGTAGCACAAAAACAGCAAGTCAAAAATAGCGCATTCACTAACAGTGACCGAAATAACAGCAATTGCTTAAACAGCTAAAACAGTATCGAGTGACTTTCTGCATGCCCTTTAACATAAATAACCATTGGGGGATGTAAATCGGGATGGGGAGAAACCTGATGAGGGACATTCTCCAAGGGCTACAACTCAGGGATGGGGGTAAAGGCCGGGGGCAGAATTACAATAAGGCAAGACAGGGTTGTTATTACACAATCACACACACTGGAGTGCTTTATTGCTAATATACAATGGCTCATTGTTATACAAAATGAAAAACAGTTACAAAAATGTTTTTAGTAGATTTTAGTGTGGCAGTATATCTTGTTTCTTAAAAAAAATGGCTCAAGCATATGCTCATCCATACAGTGATGTTATTGTGTAATAACATCACTGTCTCAGGCATACACTGACCAGTCAGAGTCTAGGATTCTTTCTTGCCATTGTATAATAAATATTATCACCCCAGGTGGAACGCAACTCGGGGAGGGGGACAAAGTTGGGAAGGGGGACATTTCTGCATGAAGCCCAGTGTAACATTAAAAAAATACAGTATTGTCAAGCATCGAACCCAGATCTACTGCACCTACAAACAACACACATGCAGTTACTCTAAACTTTACGCTACACTGGCAGCATGGCTCATACTTCACAGCAGCTGAATTACATAGCTTAGCAATAGCTAACAATATCACTGCCTACCTCACTCAACTACTCATGCAACGTAAAGACAATGTAGCTCACTTTGCCTTCGCTATTACTGACTCGCTGTTTTTCACTCGCTGTTTTCCCCTCGCTGTCTTGACGTGATATCGCCAGGGACCAAAAATAGTGTATGTCCTTATCATGGGATTTTATGGTGTCCATGATTGCTTTTGAGTTACCTGTATCCTCGTCTTATCCTCTTTAAGAACATAGAAAACCTACTCCTTACCTGGCCAGAACAACTATCAAAGAGTTTATCCTGTTGTGCCTTTCTCTGAGTGGCAATTTTTTGTTCTAATTGTAAGGAATGTGCTGTATCATACTGAAAAAAAACATTTTTTTTAATTAGCTGTTTGGGTGGAAAGGTCTGTCCCAGAATTCCTGGACAGGTGACAAACGTTTTTGTAGCTAGGCTGTCAAGGACAGGTATTATAGGTACTTTTCATTCTGAATGGGACTGGACTGTGATTGGAAAAATTTCCTTAAATCAGTTTTCAGTATCCTTTCACCAGGTAGCTGGATCTTCATGTATATCAAAAACTGAGCATCTGGCTAAGCAGAGGGTGATACACATAGGATGCATCTCCGGGAGGACTAATGAAGAGGCATTCCGTCCCCAAATTTTTGATTTCTTCAGGGAGTTTATCAGTGTTCCAAGTGTTACTGATATAATTTGGTGGTCTGATGTCTCTAAAGGGAAAGAGCTTGTGTCAGACAATGGTAGTCGAAGTGAGAGAAACCAAAAAAATCCATTCCTGTCAATAGAGCACACTTTGACGTGACCAGGCCGGGAATGGCAGAAAGAAAAGGCATCTATTAGCCCAGAAGATCTTATTGTGTGTTTAAGAAAAAGCATGTCACTTAATATTTTCTCCATGCTTCCACTCCATCTGAAAGTGATAGGCCACAATTAAAGTCACCTCCAAAAAAGGATACCCTTTATTCTGAACAGAAAGGGCTGTATTTGCTTAAGAAGCTAAACTCTAATGGCCTTCTTCTGGTGGGCATAGATGTTTTTTTAGCTTTAGATCAAAATGCAGGATTTTAACATCTGGTTTGAGCACTCATCCAGGAATAAGGCCAATTAATCTTTGTAAGTGAATCTCAGGGGATTTAAAAAGAATTCACCCTCCTGAAGCTGCTTCCTTACATAAACACATAGAAGTTGATGGCAGCCAAGGACCATAAGGCCCATCCAGTCTGCCCATTTTTTCTACCTTATGAATGTGCCATAGGCCTGTATTCCTGCTCCCTTATGTCTATCCCATGCCTGTTTGAAACCCTACACTGTATTCATATCCACCCCTTCCTGAGGTAGTCCATTCCATGCATTCACCATCCTTTCTGTGAAAAAAACTTCCTCACATTACCCCTTAATCAGCTTCCCTCTGATCTCATGCTGTGTCCTCTTGTCCTGCTATTTTTCTTATATTGAAACATGTTAGTCTCTTTCATCTTGTTAATGTCCTTAATCCTTCTCCATACTTTAGACCAAAAAGAGGGTCTTTCATGCCAATATTGCCTGGACCTAGAAATATTACTAGTAGAATGGAATCTTGCATCTTGTAGAAAAAACGAGGTTGCATTTATAGTGCATAATGTGGAAAAGGTGGTCAACAGCCATTTTTGATTTTTGATGTTTAATATTATTTATATGTGTGAGAGATATACACATGTTAAGGTTCCAAATCAAATAGCAGAGGAAGCACACCAGAAAATAAAATTAAAAAATGATACGCTTTTTCCACCACATGAAGCTCTCCGATGTTAAATTTTCCTCCTTCTTGAGGATCGGGAGTCAGTAGACACTCGCTCAGCTCCAGAGGAATGATCCAATTTTGAGAAAATTATTGAGGAGCAGTCTAAATCTTCCTCAGTACCCCCGTGATTTATGTAAAGACAGAACCTCAAATTTATTTGAGACAGACACTGCATCAGATTTCTACCAATTTGGCCCTGCTTGATCCTTTCCTCTCCATCAAGTCACCATATGAAACTGCTAAGTGACTGATGTGGAAAGGGGGGCATTTCTTTAGTTTTCTGGGGAGGAGTGGTAGTGATGTTCGCCACTTCCATACTTTCAACAGGGAGAATATCAGTACATTTGGGTGCCTGTGCAGCAAAAACAGGATCAGATGTAAAAATCCCCGGACCGTTGCCTGTCTCTGGTGACTGAGCAGTAACTAAAGACACCTTCTGGTTTCCTGGAGGTATTTCAGAAAGGTAAGGATCTGGTATCAGGGAGGACATCTGCTGCTGATGGTGTAATCCTCCAGCACCATGGCTCCAGGGCTGAGCATGACTCCTGGAGATAGTTTTCTGAACAGCATTCACATACAAATCCTGCTCTGCCTGATCCATAGAATAATTTTATTATGGAAGGCCCACAAGCAGCACTTAAAGGAGTGCACTGTCTCATCATACAAATTACACCTTATAGTATTCTGACAAAATAAACTCAGATGGCCATCCTCACCATACAAACCACACTTGACCTTATCACATGCATTATTCAGGTACAATTTAGAACCATGCCAGAACCAGGCCTGGTTGGCCTGAGTAAACACAAAAACTCCTGGTCTTTCAAAAAGCAGTTTTGTCAATACTACAGACCAGTATCAGTATGGGGTAGGCAAACCTTCACTCTTTAGTTCCTTGTCCATATGCTCTTGGAGTGGCTCCAGGGACCCCAAGACTGTGCATTTTGATTTTAACTGATACAAAATGTCTGTAATATTTATTTCCTTGTTTTTGAAAAGGATGGTAACAGTCCTAAAGGGTGACTTAATGAGAGGGATGACATAAAACGGAGTCCATAGTGGAGTGTGTTTAACTTCATGAAAGCATTAACAAAATCTTTCTACACCACTTAATGTTTTAAAACTTTTTTTTTATCGTTTGTTTCCTTTTTTCTATTGTAACCCCCCTGTTACCTGGGGTTACTAGAATCCAAGTAAGACTTAGTGGTAGGCAGGGAAGGCAGCTTGTGAAACTCCAGTTACATAGATTTCACACTGTCTCACTCTGTTCTCAGTCTCAGCTGAGACTGAGGGATGACATCATTTTAGAACAGTCGCAGCTGCATAAGCCACACTGGAATGTTGCAGCTGGAGTTAGAGTAGAATGCTGGGGAATTTGAAGCCAGTCTTTCAGAGTCTGTAGGAGAGACTGTAGTGCAGCAGAGTGTGTGCAGGCTCTCAGAGATTTAAGCTCTGTTACAGAGCAACTTTTGTTTTTGGTGTGTGTTTCCACCCAAAGAGGAACACAGGAACTGATAATTGAAGTAGTGGAGACCGCTCTCAATGGTTCAACACCCCATCCCTGAGGGGATGGAGGGAAGGTGTCTGCCTGTTTTCCAGGTGCAACCCCCGGGTCCAGCTAAGGGAAAGAAGCTGCCTGTTTGAGTTGTGCTGAGGCATAAGAAGCTCTGTAAGAGATTGCTTGAGGAGGAAATGCCTATGGAGCGCCTGCAACTAAAGGGTGAGTTCGCTTTGCAAAAGGACCAAGTGTTTTCACCTGAAACAGAAGGAAACTAAAGGGACTGTTACTGTGGGGTCAGGAAAAGACAGCCAAGTACAGTTGGAAGATGTGGGGATTGGACTGCTTAACTCAGTGGGGGTCTAGAGTAATGGACAAAGCCACTTATAAGTATGTTCAAGGCCAGCACAAAACGGAAAGAAAGAATGTGGGGATTGGACTGCTTAACCTGTGGGGGGGGTCTAGGGTAATGGACAATGCCACTTATTTTAAGTATGTTCAAGTCCAGCACAAATGGGAAGCAAGACAAGTAGATTGAATGTGAAATACATTTAGCAAGAATCTACACAGCAAAGTGTTAAAGGATGAGGTGTTTACAGTCCAGAGAAATGGCCGGGTATGAATTGTGGGAGCGAGAGGTGGGAGACCCCCATCAGTAGTAACCAAATTCACCTCTAAGGATTTGCTCTGAGACACCTGTTGCTTTCTTTCAGGTACTTGACCAGTGCCTGAGGAAAATACCCAGACATGGGATTAAAGAGGAGGATTCCATGATGGAGCTGAGGTGCTCTTAGGTGGTTTAGGGAGCCACCAGAAAATGTTTCCATGATATATGGAAGGTGTCCAAGTGGCTGGCAAGGGAGCTGAGCCAGGGAAAACCCAGAGTAGTGTACAAGTTCAGGCTGTGTAACCCAAAGCAGTGTACAAGTCCGGGCTGTGTGCCCAGTGTGTTGTAGAGCCTACGGGCTGAAGTGATGAGGATGTGTTCTGGTCTCCTTTAATCTGCATTGCCAGGAGTGTAGCCCCGTGGGGTCCATCTATGCTTTGTTTATTCTGCTTGGATGTGAATAAAGGCCACACTTTAGAATCCCACTTCTGGTTTTGGACATTACAGTTATTGCTTCCTGTGTTTGAGTTACTTGGGTGCCCCTGTGCACAGTAGCCAAACCTAGCCTTTGTGCTGAGTGACATATACCTCCCCAAACCCAGCCCTCCCGGTAGAGCTGTCAGATACAAACGGCATACCAGCCTGGTGTTACAAAAATGGAGGCAACGCTGAGGATTTGGGTTTGGAATTTAGGGAGGAATATAAGAAAGGTCGTTTGGGCAAAGGGCTAGCGTTTTGGCTATCTGGCAGTGGGTAGCCCAAAAAGCTGAAGCAATGTTAACTAATGTGCCACTGTGTGTTGTTGTCCATGTGCTGCTGTTAAAATGCCAACTGTTTACCAAGGAGCAGTAAAGCCTGAGAGTGTATGCCCTTGTCCTGCATCAAATTACAGCGTTTGTCAGTTTTATAAAGTGTTTGTGACAAATAAAAGTGTGGAAAACTGTGGGTAGCAAAAGAAAAATTGTGCCCTAGACATTGGAAATGCTTTCTAGTGAATGGAGAGACTGGTTGTACTTAATGGCCATGAAAAATGGTTGAAATGGTGCTCCCACTGTGGAGTCAGTTTAAAAAAAAAAGTGTGGTTTTGCAGTTTAAATTTGCCTGCTCAATGATTGCCATGAGGAGAAGAGCACTCGAGAGGAAAGAGGCTCATTTGCATGGCGTCGAGTGATTGGTGAGACTTCAATCAGTCCCGCCCCCAAGCCAGCTCTAGAGCAACTGCCCAGCATGTGAGAGGGAGAGGGAGTGGAGTGTGCATACTGGCTTATCAGGAGGAGCGTCGCGGTGACTGAAAGCGCTGTAAAAAGTTGAAAAAACTGACTGTTCTGTTTAAATTTGGGCTCAACTCACATTTCGATCGACTGATTGTGAGTGTGGTGTTCAGAGGGACAATCAGCAGGACTGCCAACCTGCTTCTTTCCAGATGCCTCCAAGACTGGCTGCAGGCCATTTTCCTTTGCAGCAAACAGCTACTGATAATAGTGAGTAGCAACAGAAATAATTGCTCAAACTAATTGATTTTGCCAAAAGCCAGCTGAATCTGTGTGTAGCAGTGTAATCGCTTTGCAGATAAGGACTGTATTAAGTTTTTACCAGCAAAAGCAAGCATTTTAAGCCATCGACTGTGAGCATAATTATAGGTTCAGTGTCAGTATAAGTTTCACAGCCGTGAGAGAGACTGTGAGTTGTATCAGATATGCAGCAAGTATTACAGGCAATCCTGTGCTATGCAATACTGAGGCTTTAAGGGACTGTAAGCTAGAGCAATGTCTTCAGCAAGTGAAAAGTCTGTGGTAAATCATATAAATGTGCTAGGAAAAGAACAGTGAAGTTTGTGCAGTTTAAGCAAAGTTATCAGTAGAGCGTAAATCAGATGCGCAGTGGCTTGACCCAATTACAGAATGTTGATGCGTAAGAGTGCTGCTGCTGCCATTACAGGGTAGAGTAGTAATGTAAACACAGCAGCAGAGGAGCCATTTTCAGAAAGAAGGAAAGTTTTCAGTGATGTGGGACTTGAAATAACAGTGAGTGGTGTTTGTTTTTCCTCTGCAGTCATGGTCTCAGGACCAGCCCGCTACCCGGATCATGCCTGGGCTGTGGTAGCAGTAGAAGTTAACAAGTTAGGGGACATTGAGAGATGTTACTATGGAGCACGACTGCCTCCTCATGTGGCAATTCCTGGATATTCAGTACAAGTATGTTTAATGTGCTTAAATGCTGGAAGAGACGTCTTCATGGTACCTCACTGTTCTGGGTGCCTAGAGAAATATGGTTTCTTTAAAGCACCCAAGAATCATTTGGCTCCCACATGGACAAACATTCAAGAATCTGCAGTTGGCAGACACAGCACCAGATGGAGCCTGTTGGAGAAGGCCCTCTGGGGATTGTGGCACAAAGCTAGAGGGTGAAGATTTACAGGCAGAACAATGTGTTGATGTTTCAGATTCTGAGTTGCAGACAGACATATCAGGAAGAGCATCAGTAGACCCGTGGAGAGTGGGGCCTAGCCCAAGTCTCATAGGTGAAGACGAGATGAGGGAGGCCTTTGAATGGGAGGTTTTGACCTCCATGCCCAGCGAAGAGTGGATATTCTCAGGAGTGAGGACAACTGCTCACTCCTGGGCACAGATTCTCAGTGAGGAAGAAGAAGAGGGAGAACCTATGTATCCTTGCGAAAAAGGAACTAGTGCACAGCCTCAAGCTCTTGCCTCAGAGGAATGCATGAAAGAGAGTGGTGGTGCCACTGCCCTGGCTGTGCAAGAAGCCAGGGATCCATTTTTTGTGTCTTTGAGAATGCGAGCTGGCAGAACCAGGACTGCCAACCCAAGCCAGGCCAGAGGTCTCAGGTTGACCAAAGCTAGTAAAGAGGAAAGACTGGTTAATAGGAAGGTGAATTAAATCTATGGATGTCCTTTCCTACCTTTCCTCGGAGAGTCTGGGAGAGATTGAACAAAACAGGAAGTCCTGGATTTGGGCAGAAGCAATGAAATGTGCATCCTGGTGCAAACAAGCATGTCAAGCACAGAATGTTTCATGACAAATACAGCCAGTGGAAAAGTGGCAGGACACTGTTAATGGACACTGTTCGAATTGTGGATGGAGAGGGATGTGAAACCTTTCACAGTGTGAATTATGAGTGCCCAGATGGGGTAATAATTCAAGCACCTGACCCGTTGTGCTATTGGCCACAATGCAAAGACCTTCCTGTGAATGTGCCCATGCCTACAAAATGGAAAGCAGAGCAGTGGTAGCCAGTGCTGCCACTCCAACCATTACAGTACCTATGTTGTTCCCGCCAGTATGGATGTCCAGGACTCAGGTGCCCCACATTCATCAGTTCTACAGTGTACTGACTTTCCAGAATCCATTGACTGGCCCACCAGATGACTTCAGATCCAGAGAGGACACCAGCTCAGCTGTATCCTGATTCATAGCCTGGTAATCAGATGACTTCAGACCAGCTGTTTTCCTTTTTGTTCCTGTTCCAAGGTTCCATCTCCAGAGATGACATCAACCCAGCAGTTTCCAGATGTGCCCCCCTTTCGTTCCTGGAAGATGTCCACCCAGCTGTATTGGAAGAATGCTGCCAGGGAGAGTCTTCGGCTGAGGACCAGGTTTCGTCATTCTACAAGGGACTGGTAAGTCCAGGCTTTTCTATTCTTATGACATTGCAGTACATATCCTACACTAGCAGACTCCAGATGTTTGAACTATCCTCAAAGACTCTCCCCTTCAGGACTTTGACCTGCTAGAACTGTGCTTCGCCAGGCTCCGGCCCAGGAGAGACTCTTTAATGGACTTGCCTTCGGGCACTGTGGTCACTAGATGGGACTTTTAGGGCACTCCATCCCCCAAATATTGTGTATTGTAAATTATGTCATTGTTTTCTACTGTTTTCTAATGTTTGTACTGTTTTTTCTACTTTTCTAAAAAAATATTTTTGGGATTCTCTAGTGTTTTGATGGTAAGGGTTTAGATAGACTGTGTATGCAGATTAGGAGTGTGTGTTGTCTTTCTTTTTCTTGTAGGTGTTCCTGAAGAAGATAGAAGAGAAGACAAGAAGAGAAGGAGGGACTCATTGGAGTCCTTTACTAGTACTTTAGAGTGTAGTGTTTAAAGTATTGTTGTTGTTGTTACTGTGTGTAACTTTTTCTTCCACAGGTGTGGTTGTAGGAGTGAGGGAGTAATGCATGTGGTATGGTATTAGCTGCTGGTGTATGGTTGCATGGTGTCCAGGGTCGGGGAGTCCCTGTTTGTTTTGTTTTGGGAAATTTGAGTTAGAGGCAGACAGGTTTTCCTAGAGGGCTGGGGGGGTAGACAGGCTGTGGTCCTGAACAGCCATAGGGGCCACAGTGCTGATCTATTAGGGCTATGCTGTGGGCAGTTCAACCAGAGCCACTAGGTACCCATAGTTAGCGGGTAGAGTACAGGCTGATATGTCAGCCAAAGGCCTCTAGGCCTTTAGTGTTGCCTGTCTGTGCTAGCACATGGTAGGGGAGAAGGTAGCACTACCTCCCCGTAGTCAACACATGGGGTGAGATGGCCTAAGCCAGGTGAATAATGACTGCAGACAGTTATTTTCCTGGCCCAGGGTGAGTGTAACCCCCCTACTCCGGGGTTACTAGAATTCCAGTAAGACCTAGTGGTAGGCAGAGAAGGCAGCTTGTGAAACTCCAGTTAAATGGATTTCACACTGTCTCACTCTGTTCTCAGTCTCAGCTGAGACTGAGGGATGACATCATTTTAGAACTGTCGCAGCTGCATAAGCCACACTGGAATGTTGTGGTTGGAGTTAGAGTAGAACGTTGGGGAATTTGAAGCCAGTCTTTCAGAGTCTGTAGGAGAGACTGTAGGCAGCAGGAGTGTGCAGGCTCTTAGAGCTTTAAGCTCTGTTACAGAGCTACTTTTGTTTTTGGTGTGTGTTTCCACCTGAAGAGGAACACAGGAACTGATAATTGAAGTAGTGGAGACCGCTCTCAATGAGCTCAATGCCCCATCCCTGAGGGGATGGGGGAAGGTGTCTGCCTGTTTTCCAGGGGAAAACCCCCTGGGTCTGGTTAAGGGAAAGAAGCTGCCTGTTTGAGTTGTGCTGAGGCACCAGAAGCTCTGTAAGAGATTCCTTGAGGAGGAAATGCCTGTGGGGCACCTGCAACCAAAGGGTGAGTTCGCACTGCAAAAAGGACAAGTGTTTTCACCTGAAACAGAAGGAAACTAAAGGGACTGTTACTGTGGGATCAGGAAAAGACAGCCAAGTACAGTTGGAAGATGTGGGGATTGGACTGCTTAACTCAGTGGGGGGTCTAGAGTAATGGACAAAGCCACTTATAAGTATGTTCAAGGCCAGCACAAAATGGAAAGAAAGAATGTGGGGATTGGGCTGCTTAACCTGTGGGGGGGTGGGTCTAGAGTAATGGACAATGCCACTTATTTTAAGTATGTTCAAGTGCAGCACAAATGGGAAGCAAGACAAGTAGATTGAATGTGAAATACATTTAGCAAGAATCTACACAGCAAAGTGTTAAAGGATGAGGTGTTTACAGTCCAGAGAAATGGCCGGGTATGAATTGTGGGAGTGAGAGGTGGGAGACCCCCCCCATCAGTAGTAACCAAATTCACCTCTACGGATTTGCTCTGAGACACCTGTTGCTTTCTCTCAGGTACTTGGCTAGTGCCTGAGGAAAATACCAGACATGGGATTAAAGAGGAGGATTCCTGATGGAGCTGAGGTGCTCTTAGGTTGTTTAGGAGCCACCAGAAAATGTTTCATGATATATGGAAGGTGTCCAAGTGGCTGGCAAGGAGCCGAGCTAGGGAAAACCCAGAGCAGTGTACAAGTTCAGGCTGTGTATCCCAAAGCAGTGTACAAGTCTGGGCTATGTGCCCAGTGTGTTGTAGAGCCTGAGGGCTGAAGTGATGATGATGTGTTCTGGTCTCCTTTAGCTGCATTACCAGGAGTGTAGCCCTGCCGGGTCCATCTATGTTTGTTTATTCTGTTTGGATGTGAATAAAAGCCACACTTTAGAATCCCACTTCTGGTTTTGGACATTACAGTTATTGCTTCCTGTGTTCGGAGTTACTTGGGTGCCCCTGTGCAGAGTAGCCAAACCTAGCCTTTGTGCCGACTGACATATACCTCCTTGAACCCAGCCCACCTGGTAGAGCTGTCAGATACAAACGGCATACCAGCCTGGGGTTACACTATTTTTTTAGTTCAGATGAAATCTGAGACCTAAGTCTCATCAGATTAGAAATCAGCACATGGTCACGTGATGATGGTCTGAAGCAGCAGCAACCTTTACAGCTCTATTCACCACTCATGGATAATCGCACCAAAAGCAATATTTCAGGTTAATTTCACCGCCTAGGTGATTGACTATAATAGCAGAGACTCTAACCACCAACTTGAAAGGGAAGAATGGAGGTATACATGAGAAAGGCTCCTCCATGGCATAAGCTGCCTTCCTCACCAGAAAAGTCAAGGCTGCAAAACAACTGAAACAGCAGGCCGCTAGCTTACCCAAATCTTCCACCGACCAGACTGCTCTTTTGAAGAAAGGTTTTGGAGATAATGCACCCATTGCAGGCCACGATCTGGGGGGGATACCAAGCATGATCTTTATTTATTCTTAGTGATATGCAAGAGTGTTTTGAAACCGACAAGTCTTCCTGCAGATCTAGATTTCTCTTTTATATGGGGGGACTGTATGTGTTTATAAGCTGGAGTGTGAAAGGGATGCAGGATAGGTGTAAAAGGCAAATGATACTGAGACATCTTATTCACCCCCGGGATGGGATTGTGTGTATGGAAGAAACACACCTGTGGAAAGAGGATATCCTCCTACTGCAAAAAACATGGGTGGGACATGCTTATGGTGCAGGGGTATCCACAAATCAGGGAGGGGTTGCAATTTTACTGGTGAAAGCAGTACCTTTTATACTAATACAAGAAATGTGGGACCCTAACAGATGTTACATCCTCCTTCATGGAATGATTGAGTCCTATCCAGTACTGTTGGGAGCTATTTATGGCCCACATACAGATTCCCCCCAGTGTTTCACACATTTAATGAACCTGCTTATCACTAATCCCCCCAAATTAACAATACTCAGTGGTGATTGGAATATTACCCCCCAACTGGATCTAGATAGATTGGATAGGAGAAGGTGTGGACTCTCCCCAGCCCAAAGGGCTCTGAAGGATCTTCTCAGTGGTATTGGCCTCTTAGATGTCTGGAGAATCTTGAACCCTAAAGAAAAACAATTTACTTTCTACTCCCCTCCCCATGGCTGCTATTCCCATATAGATTATTTTTTATTCAGTTCTTTTTTACTTCCAGGTGTACTGGATGCATCCATACATCCCAGGGTCTTATCTGATCATTCCCTGTCACTCTCACTTACCTTATAGGCCCTGGGATTAAGCATGACTCTTTTGGAGCCTATACAAGCAATTGCTTCAAAAACCAGACTCCTTAGCACATAGTAAATAATTTATAGCCCACTTCCTAGAAGTAAACAAGGGGTCAGTCAGCAAAGTGGATATAGTTTGGGCATCCTTAAAGTGTGCCATAAGGGGTGAATGTATTCAAATGGCTACAAACAATACAAGACAAGCCAAAGCACACCTGACGAATGAGCTTGATTAAATCTATTCCCTAGAAAGGAACCTTACATGGGGGTCACGGGACACAGAAAGGGCTCAGCTACACCAAATGCAAGTGCAATACGCCGACCTAATGGCTCTAAAAGTTCAGTTATGCCTACATCACACCAAATTTAAATATTTAGATTCAGGTAACAGAGCAAGCAAATTGCTTGCACTTAGACTCAAACAAACGGAAGCCTCATGATTCATACTGGGTATTTGTATTACAAAGGAAAGCCCAGTATGTACCAACACCTAAGAAATAGTCAAAACTTTTCAAAGAATATTACCAAAAACTTTACAATGTGGACCCCTCTATGCAACCGTCCAATGAAGATATAGAATGCTATCTTGAATCAGTCACCCTCCTTAAACTCTCCTCTGAGGAAGCAGTTTCTTTAGGCACTTGTATTACAATAGTGGAAATACGACAGGCCACAGAGCAATTACCATCAGACAAATCTCCGGGCCCTGACGGCCTATCTAATAACCTGTATAAAAAAATGCCAGATCATTCTTGCCCCTATGCTTGAGGAGGTTTTTAACTATTGGTATGCAAATGGGTACTCTGACTCAGGTTTCCAGGAAGCCCTCATAACCCTAATACCAAAATCTGGGAAGGACCCGTTATTTCTTGAAAATCACCATCCCATCTCCTTATTAAATTCAGATATAAATAATTTGGCTAAGATTTTGGCCAACAGAATTACTCCTACTATGGGAAGCCTTATAAGCTCAGAATAAGTGGGATTCATGGTGGGTAGGCCCTCTGGAGATCATATGAGGAAATTGTTGCACCTTATCTTGGTGTCCAGGGACTCAACTACACCAGCTGCACTTGTGTCCCTGGATGCCAAGTATGCATTTAACCATGTCTCCTGGGACTTCCTTTTTGCCACCCTGGCTCAATTTGGGCTACTCGATAAATTTATTCAATAGGTACAGGTACTATATGCTTCCCTGTCAGCTTGTGTTTGGTGCAATGGGATATTATCAACTCAATACTATTGTTTCGCACCAGACAAGGATGCCTGCTATCCCCCCGACTTTTTAATTTTTGTCTGGAGCCACTAATCCATAAAATACCAACTTCCCAGGAAATAACAGGTATTAAAACTGGACACCAATGGTATACTCTCTCTGCTTATGCAGATGATTTATTGTTCCATGTACAAAATCCACAAACTTCCATCTCAGCATTATTATTGGTAATTGAAGCATTTTCTAAAGTATCCTACTACAGGTTAAATAGGTCAAAGACCAAAGTCTACCCCCTAAATAATGGAATAACTCAAGTGGATATAGCATCCCACCACCTTTCATGGGTATCAAAATCCTTTACATATTTAGGTATTGTGGTAGCCCAGGATATGACTACTATGATACAGGAGAATCTTTCTAAATTACTAAAAACTTTCTATTCTGATATGGATCAGTGGAGTTCCTTCCACTTCCTTTTGGGGAAGACTCAGTGCAGTTAAGAAGAATATACTTCCTCGTATACTCTATCCAATGGGTATGATAGGATATTTTCTGCCTAAAAGTTGGTTTGATTAGCTCCAGAAGTCAATAAATGCTTTTATATGGAAGGGGAAGGGAGTTAGCAGGGCATACTTCAAGCTTACGGCACCTAAAAATAGAGGTGGCCTTGCAGTTCCTTCTTTCTTTACATATTATGGAGCATTCCTTATCAGTAAGCTAGCCTATTGGGCACAAGGTACAGATCCCTCTATTATGCCAAACTACCCTCCATTATGGCGGGAATTAGAGAAATACTTAGTCTCACAATACTCATGTTCATTGCCTGCTCTTTTATATGTTACTCCCTCTAAATTGCTGAAACCTCTCAAAAACACTCCGATAGCATGGTCTGTTAGAGCCTTGCATCAAGTGCAGAATCACCTCTCCCTAAATTGGCACATGTCACTAGAACAGCCCCTTGCATGTAACCCCCATTTTAAAATGGACAACAAACCGATACCACCCTCTTTTTGGCCAGTGATTAGACATTCTAAACTAGAAGACTACATCAAAGATGGAAAGCTGGTTCCTTTTTGTGAATATCAAGTTAAGCAAAGAGTGTCAGATGTCTGTAGATTTAAGTTTCTTCAAGTTAAAAAAGTTATCTACTCCTTTGTTGGGAAAATACCTTTAGTTCCTCCTATCATTGAATTACTCCCGATCCTGCACATAGCAAGACAACCACATGCAGTTTCACTTGTATACTGTATAAAAAACTGCAGGAACTTGATCCTGCTCTCCCCTCAGGTGTCTGTTATTATTGGTCACAGGCACTACAATTATCTGCTGACCCGGCAATCGAAAAGGCTGTGGCAGAACATGTACAAGTTTGTTAAAGAAGACAGACTCCGTCAAGTTCATTTTAATAGCATGCACAATATATATTTCACTCCAGTGAAACTACATATAATGGGGCTTAACCCTTCTTCAGTATGCACGGTGTAAAATAGAGATGGTACCCTATTTCACATGTTATGGACCTGCCCTAAGGTCCAGGCTTTTGGCAACCATTAAAGGTATTTTAGATCCCTTACTGAGCCTGGATGCCTTGCTCACTCCAGAATGCTGCCTCTTATACTCTTTTCCCCCTCGAATGCCTAAAATAAGAAAGGCTCACCTAGCCTTGATAACTGCTACTGCCAAACTTTTAATCATGAAGAACTGGAAGGAAGACTTTCTTCCTATAATTAAGGAATGGTATAGAGAAGTATTCTTGGCTCTGCAATTGGAAAAGCATATTGTATGCATGAGATAGGCTCACAAACTACCAGAATGTTTGGGCTCCATTAGATGCTTTGCTTTCAATACGGAAACCATCATTTATTTCTTATATTTTATAGTGTACTATAGGCTCTTACAGCTTAAGTCTGCCTATGCTTTTGCACTGGATACCAAAGTACAACTTCTATTAATTATATAAGGAAATGCTTGGTAGGATGGGTAGGAGGAGGGGGAAGGGGTTTGGGGTATGTATGCATAACTGTTTTATGTTCTGAGTTTTAATCTGTTTGTAACTCATGTCCTGTTTCATATGACAATATGCATTCCTTCTGATCTGTGCTATTCATGGGAACTATATATAAGACTGCTTCACATTGACTTGGATATAAAAAAATAAAGTATATTTAATTAAAAAATTAATCAGCCCATACAGTATGATCATATTCATCATCATTACTGTAGGGTCCAGGAACAGTCCCTCATTTATACACCTTTTTTTCTCTATATCTTCAGATTATACCTTGTAATATTATACTATGGAATGGTGCCCATATTTTGTTAAGAATTTCTGTTTATTTTTTATATAATGTGTTTTGTAAACTGGGGATTAGACTCCTTCCCTCTCATCAGGATACATTTATTTGCTATAACTGATGCTGTTACTAAAAATGTTTGTTGATATTTGTCTAGTGCATTGTTGACAGTTGGTATTGCTAATAATGTAAATTGAGGTGTAAATGGTACATTGTAAATTGGCATTCTATTCAGAATCAATATTATTTTGGATCAGAAATGTGTTAGGTATGGGCATGCATGTATTAAATGTATTAATGTGTCTGAAGCGCATGCACATCTAGGACATTTATCTGCTATAAAGTTGTTAAACTGATATAGCTTGGAAGGGGTATAGTATGTTCTATATATTGTATTAAATTGGATTTGTTGTAGCTTAACTGATTTTTTTTTTGTTGTATACATTTATTATGTCTAACCTTAATGCATCTGTTATGTTTACCCCTAAATCTTTTTCCCATTTGCTTCTTAGTTTAGTCAAGTTTATATTTATGCTATTGATTATTATTTTGTGGAGCCTATATATCAGATTTTTATTATCTATTTTATCTGAGCCAGCAGAGATAATTTTTTTGTACAAAAATCACAGTTTGTACTTTTACTATAGTCTTTCATTTGTAAGTATTGAAATCAGTGGGATTGTGATAAATATATTGTTGTAATTGTTCAAATGATTTAAGTTTGTTGTTTATAAAAGTCTCTTCTATTTCAATTATGCTTTTTTTTTGCCACAGTTTGAAATGTTTTTCCAGCACTGGTAGTGGAAAATAATAATTATTATGTATCAGTGAATATGGGTGGCATTTTATTTCTTGTTTTATTAGCTGATGGGCATTTAACCAGCAATCTATTATATTTTTGGTTGTGATATATTTTTTAATATTTTTTTATTCGGGTGGTATCCTGAAAAGTGCAAGTTTCTTAACTGTTGATAGGGTTGTATAGTGTGTGCTATTCAATTCAATTCAATTCAGTTTTTATTTTACCAGGAGAAAACCCCATTGAGTAGGTTCATTTACAAGGTTTTCCTGGGAGGACACAAATAGAGAATAATACACTACAGGGTTATGAATGCAAACATCATTAAGCAGACTCATTTACAAGGTGGTCCTGGGAGGATGCAAATAGAGAATAATACACTCCAGGGTTATGAATACAAGATAAGAGCAGAACACTCTATAATGAATGGCAGTATAAGTTGTACATTGTGTATATCTAAAAAAAATACCATATACTAGCAATCTGTGTTGCTAGGTAATATATATGAAAATTTCGTAGGGCTAGTCCACCTTTTTTATTTTTGAAAGTGTCAATGTGGCATAGGCTAATCAAGGTTTTTTATTTTTCTATAAGAATTGAGTAATGATTTTTTTCTTGAGTTTAGTAATGAAAGTGTATGGTATTAGTATTGGCAGGTATTGGTAGAGAAATATAAATTCAGGAAGAATTTTCATTTTGATAATTTTATGTCTGCCTATGAGTGTTAATGTTAAAGTCTCTCATCTGTGTAGTTCTGTTTTTGTCCATTTGAAAATATCTTCATAGTTTGCTGAGAATAATTGACTTATGTAGGCTGTAATGTTCACTCCTAAGTAATGTAACTGTCCACTGATTGTTGACATAAATATTTTTTGGGTATGTTTAATGTATAGAGAGGATCTAATTTGAGTATTACTGACTTGGACCAGTTTATTTTATATCCTGATATTTTACTGAAGTTATGTGTTAATTTAATAAATTCTTTTAGAGAGCTCTCTGATTGTGTTATATATAAAAGAGCATCATCTGCATATAAACTTATTTTATGGACTTCGTTTTTGATTGTAATACTTTTTTAGGATTATTCCTGATTGCTATAGCAAAAGGTTCCATAATTAATACAAAAATTAATGGAGACATAGACCCTCTTTGTAGATTAAATGTTTTGACAGGTTATTATTAGTTCTTATTTTTGCTGTTGGTGCATCATAAGGTAATCTTAACCATTCACTGAATTGTGAACCCAAACTCATATATTGTATTGTCAGTATTATATATATTTCCATTCAATATGATCAAATGCCTTTTCAGCACCTATAGCAAAGAGAATAGAGTCCTGCTTATTATTTAATGACATTTTATTGATCGTACATCTAATATTTTCTGATAATGTTCTACCTTTAATAAATCCATTTTGACCTTTTTTTGTAATGTTTGGTAATATCTGTTCTATTCATTTTGCCAATATTTTTGTAAAGATTTTATAGTCTACATTTAGTAGTGATATGGGTATATAGGATGCACAGTCCAGTGGATCCTGCTCTTTCATAAAATACTTGAATTATGGCCTCTTTGAAGGTATCTGGGATTTTTGTAACATTATTAAAGCAGTTGAATAGTTCTACCAGTTTTGGTATTAATAAATCCTTATAGGTTTATAAAATTCAATCACAATATCATCTGGACAGGGTGCTTTACCTGTTGAAAGTGTTTGAATTGCTTTTCTACTGTACCTCATTCTTATCTATAGATTTTTCCAGTAGTGGTTGTAAATCTTTTGAAATTTTTGGTAATTCTATATGTTCTAATAATGTTTTTATTTCACGGTCAGTTTCTGTTAATTGTGAAGCATATAGATTTTAATAATATTCTTCAAATGGTTTATTAATTTCTTTTGGGTTATTTAAAATGTCCTGTTTTTATATTTTACATTTATAACTGAATTTTCTTTTGTTCCTTCTTTGTTTGCCAGGCCAGCAATCTGAACAGTTTATCAGCCATGACATAATAGTTTGATCTTGTCCTTAGCATTTGTTTTTCTGTTTTTTGTGTGTGACTATTTGATTGTAGATTTCTCTTTTGTATTAATGTATTGTAGATTGTTTCATCTACGTACTGCATGTAAGTATTGTAAATTCTTAATTTCATTTTTCAGTTGAGTTAATGTTTTATCAGTTTTTTAATTGTTTCTATCTTTATCATTCTTCCTCTATACCAGACTTCAAAAGTTTCTCATATAGTTGTAATTGTGAAATCTTCTGTGGTGTTATATTAGAAACATTCTTCTATCTTTGCATGTAAAGTTAAATAAATATTTGGTATTTTCAATAAAGATTGGTCCATCGGCCATATACAATCTATTTTGTTGTCCTTATCCAATTCTAGTGTATTATGCAAGGTGACTGATCTGATAAGGTGATCCCTGGATACTGTATGTCTGTTATAATATATTTTAGTATTTCCAAAATTGCACTGATATCTTTGGATTGTCTGCTGTATATCACAACCTGGTAGCACCCCTTAGAAAAAAAATGTGAATTCTAATGTGTGAATCAACTTTAAATGTTTGAGCATGCTAGTTTGGATTTGTTTGAGTTTTAGGAGTTTGTGATGCTCCTTCTTAGCATGCTCCCTTTGAAACACCTGTGTAAAATCCTTGATGGGAGCACAGTGTATAAAAGGAGTCAATTAGTCACATTAGCCATTGAGGCATTGGAAAGTTAGGGACTAAATAGAGGGTCCCACCTTGACGATGGTGATTTAGCTTACTCACATTGGAATTCCATTCTGAAACCAAGAGGACCCACTCCTCACATGGTGCTTAAAGTAAATATAGCCATTTTTGGCAGTGGAAAGTTTAAATATGCTATGTTGTGTGTGGGTGGGGTGGGGTGGGGTATCTGCACTGGTATCTTTGGATTGTCTGTTGTATACCACAACCTGGTAGAGCACTCTTAGGGAAAAATGTGAATTGTAGTATGTGAAGCAACTTAAAAGGTTTGAGCATGCTATTTTGGATTTATTTTCAATAAAGATTGGTCCATTGGCCTTATACAATCTATTTTGTTGTCCTTATACAATTCTAGTGAAATTATGCAAGGTGAATGATCTGATATGGTGATCCCTGGATTCTGTATGTCTGTTATAATATATTTTAGTGTTTCCAAAATTAAGAAGTAATTTATCCTTGAATATGTTTGATGAATAGTTGAAAAATATGAGTATTTTTTTTTAATTTTATATATGCCCATGGGTCTATCAACCCTAATTCCAACATAAATCCCTTAATTACTTTTCTGACTGATTTGTGAGTATTGCCTACTTTTGTTGTTTGTCCTACTGGTTCAGAAACAAATTGAAGTCACCTCCAATTATATAAGGGCCGGGGTATTCAAAGGGGTTGCACCTGGTGCAACAGGGTCGTGTCATGTGCAACCCCCCAATGCGCCCTGGCATGATATTCAAAGGGGAATGTTGTGCAGCGCAACATTTGATGCACCGGGGTGCATCATTAATGTATGTGGTGCAGATGCAGGGGGCGTGCCCATGCATATGCAGCAAATCCTGATATTCAGCCCAGGATGTGCGGTGCATATGCTGGTGCAACCCTGACATGTGCTGCACACTGATGTGCAAAGTTGAGCCTAAAATAACAGGCTCAAATGCTGGCCACCCACAGGCAGGCAGCTGTATTGCTAGGCACAACACAACAGCTGCCAGCCATGGGTGGCCTCCTGCCCAGCAGGACCACTGTCCACAAGCACCCTGTCCCCACATAGTCCAGTGCCCCACCCCACATGCCCGATCATGGGCAGTTATAATAAAATGTAATCCTGGTGGTCTAGCAGTCCCCACACCTGATCATGGGCTGTTGTAATAAAAATAATTCCTGGTGGTCCAGTAGTCTCCCCTACACCCGGTTGTGTGGGCTGTTGTAATAAAAAAGATACCTGGTGGTCCAGAGTTCCCCCATGACCAATGGTGGGCTGTCATATACACTAGCTGTACCTGGTGGTCCAGTGGTACCCCCTCCCCACCCACCACCATGCAGGGCCCTTGGCCATCCAGCTCCCCTGT
The DNA here is from genome assembly GCA_016271365.2 of Neoceratodus forsteri. NCBI lineage: Eukaryota > Metazoa > Chordata > Ceratodontiformes > Ceratodontidae > Neoceratodus > Neoceratodus forsteri. Next base: position 609,841,500 of record CM028133.1, read on the forward strand.
CCTCGGTGGGTAGCAGCACCCCACCGCACCGCCTGGCTGCCCATACATGACAGCATACAGTATGATCTGTATGCCCATTGGTCCACAGTGTGGACCAATGGGCTTACAGACTATGCTGTACTACCTGGGACCTGATATGTAGATGAAAGCGTTCATTCACATATCTGATCCTGTATAATAAAGTATGGTCTGCAAGCTCATTTGGTCTGTGGACCAATGGCATACAGATCATACTGTATGCTGTCATTAGGCAGGTGGCTGTGTGGGATGCGGGCGGGGTGCTGCCACCCGCCAATGATGGGGGGTAACTGGGTGGCCGGGGGCCCTGTGTGGGTGGTGTGGAGAGGGCACCACTGGACCACCAGGTATGTCTAGTCTATACGACATCCCATGATCAGGCATGGGGGGGACTGCTAGACCACCAGAATTTCATTTTTATTACAACAGCCTGTGATTGGGTATGGGGGGACCACTAGACAACCAGGCTTATATTATTAGTACAACTGCCTGCAATCAGGCATATGGGACCGGGGGGGGGCTGCAATAGCCCACCAGGGTGTTGACCCCAATGGCAGAAGCTTGGCAGGGCGCCAGGTGCAATTCACTGGGACCCAGTGCATTACATGTAAATGGGGCCATAATGACATGCAAATGGCTCCATTTGTACCTTGCATATATTGTGGCCTCATGTTCATGCCCCCAGCTGAATATCATGGGTGATGTGCCTAGCACAACTGCAGTTGCGCTGGTGCATCCCTGTGCTCCCTCTCTGTGTCTTGTGCTGGCACAGTGCCACTGCAGCATGCACAGTATGTGCACCCTCTGTGCCATATTCAGTGGTGCTGAGCCATGGCACATGACCATTGCACATCACCTGGTCCTGGCCACAGCGTAGCCCAGTTGCACTGCATCCAGGCTTGCACCACTGCTCAGCACAGTCTGACTATCCGGTCCAAGAAGTTTTAAATGTTAAGTGTAGAAAGAATTTTTAAAAAAGTTAGGGTTATTTTGGTTTTGTGCATAAATGGTAGCTAAAGTAATTCTGATATTTTGTAATTGTATTTCCATAATTATGCATCTTCCTGGCATATCTTTCTCTATTCTTTTGTGTTTGGGATTTACTTTGGCTTTATTAAATGATATTAGCACACCTCTTGAGTATTTTTAATATTCTGTTGAGTTGCTTGGACATCATTGGTTTGTGAACCAATCTAATTCTCTTTTTCCAAAATGTGTCTCTTGGAGTAATGCAGTGTTAATATTTTTCTTGTCCAAATATTTTATTACTTTATTGATTTTTCTTCTATTCCTTAATCCTTTCACACTAATGCTATAATTTTATACAGACTTCCATTTCTGCATAAATATATTGCCTCTTTTATATAATTTCTGTGGCTTTTTGTTATAGGTTTGGCTATTCTTTTAGTTCCTGGACCCCTACATTTTCTATGATTTATTTTCCAGTTTTTGGTATGGTCTCTTTTATGCAATTAATGTGGTCAAACCTGCCTTCCCTCTTCATACATGAATGAGGAAACTAAAATTCCCCAGCTCTATGAATCCCTCGATAGAGATGATTAAAAAGCCAATGCTGTGTGCTGATCCAAGCCTGGCACTCCACATGATTCTCATTAAACCCTCATAGGTTCTTCTTTTCTGACTATCCACAGACTGTCTTCTTTTTTTTAATAACTCAAATGTTGTTTTCAATTATCTCTATTAATTGATGTATTAATCCCATTCCTGCTTTATCATTTATATTCTGATGTGTTATGTTATTCATGCCGCATTCTCTTATTCTTATGTCTCCATCATGTCCCATGCTTTTTTGCTCCCAAATCCCTTCGTCATATATAATGAGATTTTTTTTAACTGCTACTCTAATATATTTATATATTTTACACACACACATATCTATCTATATAGATATAGATAGATAGATACATATATATATATATATATATATATATATATATATATATTACATGCTATAGAGGTACAGTCGCACTCTATAGTTAATGTTGAGTGTGCAGTTTAATGTTAAACTCCAAATTGTGCAGTTTAATAACTTTGCAGCCCTTAAATGGATTTGCATGAAATTTGGTATACGCTGTCCTGTGGGATAGAACTCTCGATTTGCCAAGTTTTGTTTTGATTGGATGTGTGGATTTTGTGCAGCGCATATGGAAAAAAGTGTGTTTGTCACTTTTTTGAGCCAATTTTTCCTGACTGTTCCTTATCACCCTGCAGCCATACCATTTAGAATTTTAGCCTGAAGTTTTCAGGGTAGAAATAACTTACCCTAAGGAACAAGCCAGCATCTGTTCGGTGAAAACATATTATTCTGATCTAAAGTTATTCAATTTAGAAAATTTGTGTTCTGAGCATGCTCAGTTCAGCCTTTTGGTTAGATGCACAGCTGTGAACAAGGATTTTGGCTCACGAATGAGGATTTTGACAGTTCATGAATGGGGATTCATTAAATCCCCATTTGTGAGAAACAAATCCCCTTTCGTGAGCTATCATCTTGTTTTCACTTTTCGCCCCAAACAAAATTTGCCCCACAGATGCATTTTGTATAAACAAATGCATAGGTTTTGTTCAGGGTGATGCCCTCTTAAAAAACATGTGTTTAGGTTCCATCAAATAATTTAAAAAGGCCATTTTTATATTTGAAAATCCCCATTCATGACTCGCTTCTGATCCCCATTCTTGAGGTGTCCAAATCCCCGTTCATGAGCCAATCCCCATTTGTGAGCTGTCAAAATCCCAATTTGTGAAATAAGGACCAGATGGCCCTATTTTACAAATGGGGATTGGCTCATGAACGGGGATTCTGACAGCTCACGAATGGGGATTCGGTTTATGAACAGGGATTTTGACATCTCACGAACAGGGATCATAAAAAAATCCTTGTTTCTGAGCTGTCAAAATCCCTGTTTGTGAGCTGAATCCCCATTCATGAGCTGTCAAAGTCCCTATTCATGATATGAGGATCAGATAGCCCTATCTTGCAAACAGGGAATCCTCATTCGTGAGCTGTCAAAATCCATGTTAGTGAGCCAATCCCCATTCATGAGATGAAGTCGAGATGGCACTATCTCATGAACAAGGATCAGCTCATGAACAGGGATTTTGTCAGCTCACGAACAGTGATTCCCCTCATGAATGGGGATTCTGACCGCTCACAAACAAGGATTTCTAAAACTTTGCCAGTTCACTGCTAAGAAATGGTAAGGACCTTTGGCTTGAAATTTGTAGGGTGCAACATGGGTGTCCCACATATGTGACTTATGCTGGTTTGGTGTAAAAAATTGCATTGGTTATATAGTTATGACATTCCAAAATTGAAACATTTCCTATAGGATAACATTGCGATACCCATAACGCATTTCGGTGCCCGTATCTCGAAAACTAAGCAAGATACAGATTTTTCACTACCTGCAGTTTAGATCACCTTTAAACAAGTTTGGAAATCAGAGATTACACTGGCAGTAGAATTGTTTTCCTACTTGCTGTGGTTCCTGAGATACTGGCAAATTAGTGTCACAAGGGTTTCAAAGGGTGCCTTTTCAGTGTATTTCAGTGCCCATATCTCAGAAACGATTAAGATATGGATTTAGTCAATTTATGTTGCATGCTGTACTCACTGTCATGATTACAACACTTGAATTTTTTTCCAGCTGCTATGGTTCCCGAGATATTGGCAAATTACTGTTACAAGGGTTCCTTGCCCTATAAGGCTGCTGTATGGCTCTCTAGCTATGTGTAAGTGGGAGCGCAGGGCCCAGAGGGCCCGTGCTCCCACAGACACATATCATTATGTAGAAATGGGCAGCTTGCTGGGAGCACAGAGTCCATCAACACATGCTATTTACTAGTTATATTACATTTTTTCCAAAAGGAAGGAAATTCACTGCAAAAAACTTTGTTTAATGCATCAGTTAGGGTTAAAATGACAAAAGTGGGGAAATGAGATGCTAGGGTTGAGCACCTAACCCCCCACCATCCCACCCCCATCCTACACAGACCGACAGATGTTGGGGTGTGCCATGGGGTCATGAGGCATAATCTCACCACATTTTCCTTTACTGTAGCATGTCAACCTGTTTACACATGGAATGTGGTGAGAGTTGGCTCTCATAACCCCATAGCACACTCCGGCTTCTGTTGGTCTGTGGAGGATGGGGGGGTTGAGTGGGGGGTTAGGGGCTCAACCCAAATATCTCATTTACCCACTTTTGTCACTTTAACCCTAACTGATGCATTAAACAAGTTTTTTGCAATGGATATTCTATATACATTGCAAAAAAAAACTTTGTTAATGCATCAGTTAGGGTAAAAGGAACAAAAGTTGGGAAATGTGGCATCATGGTTTCCAATCCTAACACCCCATTCCCCACCCTGCACAGACTGACAGCCAGGGGAGGGTGAGGGAGCTGTCTTGGGCCTTGTGAACCCTAACACTCACCACATTAACCTATACTCTAACCATGTCACCTAATTTTGGAATGGAATGGGGTGAGCATTAGGGTTTGCAAGGCCCAAGACAGTCCCCTCCCCACCTGTCAGTCTTTGCAGGGGTGAGGAATGGGGTGCTAGGCTTGGAAACCCTAATGTCACATTTCTTACTTTTGTCACTATAACCCTAACCGATGAATTAATGACATTTTTTGCACTTTATTTCCTTACATTTTGAGATAGTGTAAGAGTATCGTTATTTTATGGTGGGAGATCAGGGTCCTTTGGACCCTTCACTTCCATCCCTCCCTCAAGATAGTATTACAGTATCCTTATGTTATGGCTCCCATCCCTCCATCGAGGTAGTATAACAGTATCCTTATGCCCATCCCTCCATTGAGATAGTATAACAGTATCCTTATGTTACAGTGGGAGCACAGGGTCTGTAGGCTGTGCGCTCCCATCCTCCATCAAGATAGTATAACTCATTTGGAGGGTACTACCACCCACCAGGTATAATGGAGGATGGAGGCTGAAAGCCATGTGGGGGTGCCACTACACCACCAATGTGAAAAAATTATTGGAGTATCATTAACCATCAGGATTAAACAGAAAAAATAAAATGGGGATTGAGGCTGGGGGGTGCCACTAGACACCAGGGATAAATTGGAAAGTGGCAGAATGCTACAATGGGGGTCAAATAAGAGGAGATGCCTTGTTTACAATCCCTTTTTTGTGACCAGTCCTAATTCTTTTTTGTCACCCGATTTCTTTGTTGTGAGGTGACAGAACCCATTTTCATGATGAGAAAAAGGATTAGGACTTGTTCAACCAGATGGCCTTGCCATCTATCCCTTTATGTGATGTGTCATAATCCTTTTTCATGATGCGAAAAAGGATTATGACATCACATGAAAAAGGAATTTGTCTGATGAAAAATGAATTCCAGCAGGGTCATCTGTTCAGATAAGACCTTAATCCTTTTTTGCATGATGAGAGAGGACTATGACATCTCACAAAAAAGGATAACTTTTTTAATCCTGTTTCATGACATGTCATAATCCTTTTTCACCAGCCGATTCCTTTTTTGTGAGGTGTCATAATCCTTTTTCATCATGCAAAAAAGGATAAGGACTTGTCCAACCAGATGGCCTTGCTGATAATCCTTTTTTGTGAGGTGTCATAATATTGTTTTGTGATGCAAAAAAGGATTATGACATCTCACGAAAAAGGAATTTGTCTGATGAAAAATGAATACTGGCAGGGCCATCTGGTCAGATAAGCCCTTAATCCTTTTTCGCATGATGAGAGAGAATTATGACATCTCACAAAATAGGATAACTTTTTTAATCCTGTTTCGTGACATGTCCTAATCCTTTTTCACCAGCCGATTCCTTTTTCATGAGGTGTCATAATCCTTTTTCATCATGCAAAAAGGGAAAAGGACTTGTCCAACCAGATGGCCTTGCCAGTAATCCTTTTTTGTGAGGTGTCATAATATTGTTTTCTGATGCGAAAAAGGATTATGACATCTCACGAAAAAGGAATTTGACTGATGAAAAAGAAATACCAGCAGGGCCATCTGGTCACACAAGTCCTTAATCCTTTTTCATCAGACAAATTCCTTTTTGTCTGGTGTCATAATCTTTTTTCGCATCAAGAAAAAGGAATGGAAGTGAGTCACAAAAAAGGATTTTTTTAAATAAAGATAAGCATTCTGAGGGAACATTAAAGAAAGGTAAAGGCAGTTAACAGTAAAGGACATGCTGCAGAGCAAGAAAATGCTGACTTATTCTTTGAGGCAAGCTCTTTCTACCCTGAAAATGTCAGACCAAACTTCCAAACAGTTTGGCTGCAGCGCAATGAGGAAAAAACAGCCAAAAAGACAAATGTTAACGTTGTTTCACTATGTGCAGCATTAAATCAGAAAATCTGATTGAAACAAAACTTGGTACATCAAGAGATGTACCATATGGGACAGTACATACCAAATTTCATGCTAATCCATTGAACGGTTGAAAGTTATTAAAGAAAACAATCAGAGGTTTAAAATTGAAGTGCCTACTCAACCCTAACTATTGGGATGCAACCATGCCCCTATAATATTTTTTTGTGAGGTTTATCTAATGCTTCATTCACTTGAAGAATCGATCCACTTTACCCCATTCATGTTTCTTGCTCAGTTAGTTTAGTAGTCATTTCATCATCATTTTATGACATTTTCAGTTTCTTGATGTTTTAAGACTATTGGTGATGTAGAACAATATTGGTTTGATCAATTTCTGTAATCTTTGTTACTCAGAAGATCATGATTCTCCTCATAGGTCATCTCATAATCTTCCATTCCTTCATTTTCAAATGCAAGGGTTTTAGAAGATCTAAACAGTGATCACAATATTATATATTGTGTAAGAGGTAAATCTTTTTTTCTAAAGCAGTCTAGGCTTATTTCCTATCGAGCCACCAGAAAGTTTGATTATTTTGCCTTTACTGAAGATTTAGACAGAATAAATTGGGATAGAATAACTTTGATTCCTGAAATTGATCTAGCCTGGAATTATTTCCTCACAGAGCTGATGCAGGTTATAGATCACCATATGCCGATGAAAATAAGGAAAATAAAACAATCTTCCGCTCCATGGTATTCATCTGCACTGAGAAAGCTGAAGAGGCAGAAAGGGCAGGCCTGGGTGAGGTTGCATAATTCAAACTTACAAATGGACTGGGAACACTATAGAAGTCTTAGGAATTCCTATGTAACCACTTTAGAAAAAGCAAAAGCACACACTATAACACTAAATTAGAGGGCTCTGCTGGGAATGCTAAAACATTTTGGGACATAATTAAAGAGATAAATGGCCATTATAAACAGGGTGATACTAATAAAATTGATATTCCAGGTTATGTGGGGAAGGAGTCTCTTACAGATGGGTTTAAAGACTATTTCGTGAACTCAGAGAACTTCTTTGGTGTTCCTGATCCTTGTAATGTTAGCAAACATCTTCTGCCTCTTACAGATTTACCTCATTTGTTTTTGTTTAAAAAGCTGGAGGAATATGAGGTTGTTGAGGCCCTGTTGGATCTTAAGACAGCAAAAAGTGGTGGCCCTGATGGATTAACTCCTTACCTGTTAACAATTTCAACCTTAAAGATTGCTGCCCCTCTTACTTATTTGTATAATTGGTCTATCTCTGAAGGAATAATACCTTCGGATTGGAAAATGGCCAGGGTTGTCCCCATTTTTAAAGGGGGAACTGGGACCAGTTTATCAAATACCGACCTATTTCACTTTTGTCACAGGTTTCTAAGCTACTGAAAAGATTTATGGCAAAACAACCCGCTGATTTTTTGAATTATAATGAGTTACATGATAAATATCAGTCAGGTTTTCGCAAATCACGTGATGCAGTATCCACCATGTCGAGGGTCTTGGACAATGTCAACAAAGCTATAGATAAGGGTCACTTGACTGGTGCCATCTTTGTTGACCTCTTCAAGGCCTGTGACATGATGGATCATCAAGCTCTTCTTTTGAGTCTGAGGGACATTGGGCTATCAGGTGGTGCTTTAAAATGGTTTACCTCTTATTTAGAGGGAAGGATGCAGTCAACTATTGTTAACAAGGTTGTCTCCACGCCCTTGCCAGTAGTCCGAGGGGTTCCCCAGGATTTGGTACTTGGACCTTTACTTTTCTGATTTATCTGAAAGAGCTTGGATGCCATGTGAATAATGTGGCTTACCAATTGTACACAGATGATACAATAGTAAATACCTCTGCTTTATCTTTGGATGAGATTCAAGTAAAATTACAGTTAAGTTTTGATAGGTTATATGAATATTTGACAAAACTGAAACTTAAAATGAATATAAGTAAGACAAAATGTATGATATTTGGCTCCACTACGAAACTTAAAGCTAGTCCTGAACTATCAATATTTGATGCTGATGGGATAAAATTAGAGCAAGTGATGACCTATAAGTACTTAGGTTACTGGGTGGACTCCTCGGCTACTGGCAATTCGTTTGTTGTTTAGATCAGTGGGAAACAGGGTGGGTTTATTATACCATAAAATTGCTGAATCACAGATGTTTCTTTTATTTGATTATGGAGATATATTCTATGATTTTCCAACTATGGAAACTTGCATAAATTAGATATACTTTACAATCATCTGGCAAGATTAATCTTACAATGTCCTAGGGATACCAACCATTGTTTGATGTATCATAAATTAGGATGGATCTCTCTGTCAGAGAGAAGACAACTCCATAAATATAGTTTGGCTTACAAAAGCATTACAGCAAAGATCCCGGATTACCTGGCTGAAAGGTTAGAACTCAGAGATGTGAATTCCTCTTTAAGGAATGTGGCTTATCGAGAATTGTTGACACCAAGGACAAAAACGAAATGCTCTGAGTAATTCTTCAGACAGCTAGTCCCAAAATTTTGGAATAAGTTGCCTCTAAAATTTCGGATGTATAACAGCAAAAGTCCCTCACAAAATGTTGTTAAAACTTGGTTCTTGGAGACACTCTTAGTTCAAGTTAAGGCTTGTTGTGGCTAATTGTTTGAGGTAAGGTATCTGTTTGTATGCAACTGTAGATGGAACTGTAATGTGCTTATGTATTGTATTTTGTCTATGTTATTGTCTATTGTAATTATTTGTTGTTAAACCACGGGTCATCATTTTAAATGAGTTTTACTCAATGGTCTAACCCATTTAATAAAAATGAAATGAATCAAAAGTATGTAGTTTACCTTTTACAATAAAAAGTAATTTGGCTGGATATATCATAGAAAATCTGATCCCCTTGTTATAGAGCTTTTGCTTCATGGGATTAAACAATTTTCGCCTAGCTGTAGTTACAGCTGAAAGGTCTGGAAGCACATTGAAATTAACATTCTTGTATGTAAGGCTCTTGGCAGTTCTCGCTTTATGAAGTATGGCTTCTCTGTCCTGAAACCATTTGATTTTTCATAGATTGTGTGTGGGAAGCTTGTGTTATTGGTGGTAAATCGGGAACCTGATTTATAGACTCTGTTCAGTATTATTTGCTCTTCAGGGTATTTTTTATGCATTGCTTCTGTGATGCATTTCTCAAAAAAGGGGAGTGGATCCCCTGTCCCATCAATGCCTTCTGGAAGGCAGCACAAGTGCAAATTACCCTTTCTTGCTCTGTCCTCCTGTTCTGCAATTCTGCAACTTTTTGTTGTAGTACTTGCAATTGTTTTTTTAGTTGTTTTGGGATTTTAGTCATTATGGTTGTAGATCCTCCAAAGCTGAAACCCTTGTCTCTAACTCCGTGGTCAATAATGATAAGTTCTTCATCTTATTGGTAATTTCACCCAAAGTGTTCGACACCTCTGCTAATGCTGATTTGATTTTGGTTAATGCCTCCATCATCTCTGGCCTTAAGTTGTTTACTGCTGATAAGACATTTGTCTCATTATCAACTGTTTGGTTCTGATCTGAGTTATAAGGAGCAAACACTTCCTCTGATACATCGCCATTGAAATTTGCTTGTAAATTACTCGCTGTCCGTCAGCTCTTGAGGTTGTTTTACTCTATCCTTGTTCTGCTCTGTATTTTTCTCTGCCATATTTTTGTTATCCCCTTTTTAGGCATTTTAATTTTTATTTCAGTTAGCTGTAAAGTGTTGGTATTTATCTTTGAGCTCCCTTCTGAATTACTCAACAGGCTAGCTTCTGAGTACTTTTTCTGGCTCCTGGTAATTTTATCATACCTTAAGTGTGGAAAATAGTTAAAAATGTTACCTGCTTGTTCAGTGTGGTCTGGTTGTGTAGGAGTATCAGGGAGTGGAGGGAGAGAGAGAGAGGTACCTCTTGTATCAGCCACAGGTCAGGTAGACTCACGGATAGTAGAGGCACTGAAGTTCGAGGTGTTTTTGTTTCCTTCTTCTTCTTCTGTTTGTCTACAAAATACAACTCCATTAATTATTTTGTTCTTCTGATTGTCTTCGACATTCCTTAATGATCCATCCAACCGTAGATGGTTTCTTTCTATGTTAGTGAAGAACCAGCCATCTAAAGTGAATAAGAGAGATGCGCTTGACGTGCTCCAACAGTGTCTTCACCTGACCATCTTGGAGCTTTCTGATATCAGATGCTGATGCTCCTCACAGGTGCCCACATGACAAATGAACTCTTGATGTCTTAAAACTTATATTAAAAACGGTATCATCTGCTGTATGAATAAGTGCATAAATATCACTGGCAAAAAATTGTAGACTATTTTTCAGGAGGGTGCGACCCACAAAAACCCTATCTGGCATCTTCTCCATCTCCCCTTATACCTGAGATGTACTGAATTGTTTCTCTTTACAGGTTCAATAACTGTAGAGAAAAAGCCTAAAAATATGCTGGGCCCTGGGACTTAGACTTCTCAGGGCAGTAGGTTTATTCAATCCTGGAGTGGTCTTATCAGCCAAGCTCTGATCAGTTCTAGGAATGAGACCATGAGGAATAGTTAGATTAATATTCCCAGGTGTTGTAGCAGCAATACTCACAGGGTCTCACAGTTGTTTGAGGAGCATTTGCCCTCTCTTCAGTGCCCTGAAACCATGTGTTAGGCAAATCTTCTATTGCAGGCTCTATAGGCTCCAAACTGCTTGGGGGGGCTCTTTACTGCACAGCTGCTTAGTGTGCTGAAACGTTTTGAAGACTCAGTGCTCTATTTATGCTGTTCTGTATCTGACATAGGATGGATGATTTCAACCTCCATCATTTCTCCAGTTTCTAATTCTTCGGGTACAGCATCTCCCAAAATGATCTCCTCCTCAGGATTTTTTGGGACTTAGGAAGTTCAGGTGCCCGGGCTGCACCAATCACTGTTGCTAAGGCTCAGGTAACACCTTCTCTGGGGAAGGGAGAACTTACATTGACACAGGATGTACAGACATTTTGGACTGTATAAAGCCTTTACCATCATTTACTTGTACCATAGCCAGTACGTCAAGCTTGGTCAAGACTGCCCTGGAAACATGTTGCAAAGGAGTACCTGATGTGAAGAGGCAAGCAGTTGGTTTGTTGGTCAACTTGAATGAGGGTGGTATGTGCAAGGGGCTTGCATCATTCTCAGTCTGTTCCTCAAAGATCCCAGATGTGGTTACCAGTCTTCTTGCAGGTTGTTGTAATCTTGAGCTACAGTCCAGACAGTAGCATGTGATTTCTTTACACAGCCAGCTGTGCCCAAGTATTCCTCAGTGGCTAAATTGGAGAATGGGGTCACTGTCTCTCTCTCTACTTGGCTCTGCAATGCTTGCTGTTGCCACCTGCAGTATACAGCTGAATGGAAGTACAGCTGAATTTTGGCACCAGGATAGCATTGGGAGTACAGCTGATTTTTGATACCAGGATTGCAGTTAGGAGGTATAAGGAGACACATAGGGAGGAGGATAGGGTGGTGTATCAGGAGAAGCAGCGGAGGCAAGAAAACAGTCTATAGTGCAAAGGTGAAAATGGAGGAGAAAATAAACCAGCCAGTAAAAAAAGGGGACAAGAGATTTTTCAGGTATGTAAATGAAAGAAGAAAGACCAAGGGAGGGATTGTAAGGCTAAGGAGGAAAGATGAGGGGGGGGTGTAGAAGGGGACAATGAAAAAGCAGACATCCTGAACAAATACTTTTGTTCAGTGTTCACAGAGGAAAGAGAAGGAGAGAGACCATGGTATACCTTGATAAGGGCACTCACCATTGAGTGCACACCAAAAAGGGTGACTCAATAGTGGTGTCTTATCTGACAGCTACTGGATGGGGTGGGCAACTGCAGGTATAGAGATGTCCTGTCACTATATATACATGCATGCAGAGGGTGGAGACTGAGCACGTCAGAAGGGGAGGGAGGGTATGAGTAGCATGTTGATGTGATGGGCTGCCAAGGTGTCCTGTGGCATGGTGGGTGGGTCACAGGCTTCAGCTGCGAGGTGGCAGGTTAGGGTCCAGGCGTGCATACATTTTGTTGCACCTGGACAGAATTTATTATTTTTAATTTACCCCAACATGCATCCCTCGGATTGAGAATCCTTTAGTAGGGGTGCTTGGGCACAGCCCCACATAAACATACAAAATGTAAGTCCCTGCACCCTTTTGCCATGCCTGGGTGTACATCAGTGAAACTGATTTTTGCCAATGTACATTCACCGTAATGGTGATCACTTTTGTGTGATCACTGTTATGACATAGAACCAGAGACCACAGATAAGTTTCAGGGGCATCAAAGGAAGTGAGGTGGACATCAGTCCATTTACAGAGGAGAGAGTCCTGAAGGCTCTCACAAATCTGAAAGTGGACAAGGCAATGGGGCCAGACAGGATACATCCAATGATATTGAGAGAGCTCTGTTCAACCACTCACTGGAGATGGGAGTGATACTGAAGGACTGGAGAAGGGTGGATGTAGTACCACTTTACAAAAGGGGTAGCAGGGAGGAGACTGGCAATTAAAGGGCCAGTCAGCCTGACTTCAGTGGTGGGGAAATTAATGGAATGACTACTAAAGGAAAGGATTGTGGAATATCTTAAATCCAAGGGCCTGGAAGTTCTGAGACAGCATGGATTCACTGGGGGAGATCATGTCAAACAAATTTGATAGATTTCTTTGACTGGGTCACCAGAGAAGTAGATAAGGGTGGAGCGGTGGTTGTGGTCTACCCAGATTTCAGTAAGGTCTTTGACTCCATTCCACATAGAATTCCCGTTAAACAAGTTGACCACCCTAGGACTGGGGCCAAAGGTGATGAACTTGGTAAGAAATTGGTTGGGGCAAAGGTGACTAATGGTGGTAGTAAATTGAGTCTACTCTGAGAAAGGAAAGGTGACTTGTGGGTTGCCACAGGGATCAGTACTGGGACCAGTCCTCTTTAATGTCTTTATTAATGACATTGCAAAGGGGCTGGAAGGGAAGGTATTTTTTTTGCAGATGACAGTAAGATATCCAATAGGGTAGACACTCCAGGACTGGTAGAAAAGATGAACAGGGATCTAAGGAAGCTTGAGGAGTGATCAAGAATGTGGCAACTAAGTTTCAATGCAAAGAAGTGCAAAATCAAGCACTTGAGGTGCAGAAACCCAAGGGCAGAGTATATATTGAGGGGGTGGTACTTGTGACCAAAAAACAGGAAAGAGACCTTGAGGTAATTATATCTTATGGTCTAAAGGTGTCCAAACAGTGTGACAAGGCTGTGGGAAGAGCTAGTGGGATGCTAGGATGCATAGGGAGGGGTATCACCAGTGGAAAAATGGAGATGATGATACCATTGTATTGATCACTGGTGAGACTTCACCTAGAGTACAGTGTCCAGATCTGGAGACCACAGGCAGGATTTTCAAAAGGTGGTGCAGGGCATGCATCCAGCCCTGCACCACAGGACTCTGATTTTGGCTGTGTGCCGATCCCCTTTGCTGCAACAGCACCCAAATTTCCATTACCAGGAGCAGTTGTGACAGTTTCCCTGCTTTATGGCAGCTTGAACCACATATCTGGTGCAAGTATCAGTACATTGACTCCCAGGAGTGGCACATGCTAGACCATGAAGTCGCAGTATAAGGAGCAGCACCAGACGCAAGGGATGTAAAATCCCCAATGATGGCCGGTGACTGCTGCAAGCTCTGTGCACCATATGTTCAGTGCACAGGGTACGTGTGCCATTAATTGGCCTTTGAAAATCCAGCCCCACATCTCTGGAAGGACACAGACAGAGTAAAGGTGGTCCTGAGGAGGACAACTAAAATGGTGCAGGTTCTGCATCAAAAGCCATAGCCCTATGAGGAAAGACTAAAGGACCTTAATATGTACACCCTGGGGGAAAGAAGGGAGAGGGGAGATATTTTATTTTATTTATTTATTAGCTTTTGGTAACCGTGTAAGTGCGCTAGGCAACAAACCTGCCTATGTTCAGGCACGACCCGGGAGAGTACAGGACATAGGTATAGAAATGACAGAATTACAAATTACAATAAAGGTAAACATAATACAGGAATAAGTATCAACATACAATGCAGATAGAGTGACAGAACTGTTTCAATATACAGTGCATGATACAACAACATGAGATTAGATCCTAGCCACAGGCCGGCAGGCAGGGGTAGTTAAATCATGAACATTTACAATGACCATGAGCATGGAGGTGAGTAGATAGCAGGCCTTTAAAGATTTGGTGGGAGGCAGAGTTTTTAACCTGTAGGGGGAGTGAGTTCCAGAACTTGGGAGCATAGTGAGAGAATGCCTGTTCACCCATTTTAGTAGTGCATGGTCTGGTAGAGAGCATAGGGACAGAGGAGGACCTAAGGGCACGGGTTTGGGAGACAGGAGTCAACATGTTGGCCAGGTAATCAGGCCTAGGGGTCCTGGTCAGAGAGGTGATAAAGCATCCCAGGGAGTAGACCTGAAGATCCTTAGGTGACAACCAGTTTAATCCCGAGTAGAGGAGGCAGTGATGAGTAAGTTGAGGGGCAGTTAAGGCAAATCTGCAGATATTGTTATAGACAGTGTCCCATTTACTGAGTATACCAGAGTTAACAGTGTAGAGGAGAGGGATAGTGTATTGGAGCTTGGGTAAGAGGACTCCCCTGGCTACAGATAATCTGGCAGAAGGTGTGAGGGAGTGACGCACATGGTAGGCACCCCCGATTTTAGCATTCACAGCCCGACATACAGTACTGCGTTAACATGTAATGACAAGTCAAAAGAGTGATCAAGTGTACCCCCAGGTATGGTTGAGACTTTTAAATACCTCATGGGTAGTCTTGTGTGAAACTGATTAATTTTTCTCTGCAAAATTTTTCATGGGGCAAAATGTGAAATTTCACTTTCGGAATGGGCAAAATTTTGCCTTCAAACTGGCGAAATTCACTGTTCGTGGGTGAAATTTCCCCACACATGGGTGAAATTCTTCAATTCTGCAACTATTCCCTGAGTCCCTGGTGTCTAGTGTGGTCCCCCACCAGCCACTCATGGCTAACATTAAAATAATAATAAAAAAATATATATATATATATATATATATATATCCTCTCCTGGTGTCTAGTGACATGAGGGTAACTCACGGGGAGGAGGGATTTATTTGATTTTGGCCAGAGATCGGCCAGGGGAGGGGGGGAACCACTAGATATCAGGGAGACCCTAAATTTTGGACAGTGAGCCTCAGGGGGGTACCATTAGACACCAGTGGGTGGGACTCTCAGGAGGAGATTCTCATTTGCATGAGAAATTGAGGATGAAATTTTGCCATTTCACCACAATTTCATGAAACATTTTGCGTGGTGAAATTTTATTTTGCAACATCTCTACTCACGGGTATAAATAAGGTTCAAGAGGGAAGCCTTTTTCACAGAAAATTGTGCTTCAGAAAAAGGAGGTCATGCTATGAAGCTGGAGGGAGGTAGACTCAGGGGAGCTGTGAGGACATATTTCTTCACAGAAAGAGTGGTAGATGCATTGAACAGCCTCCCAGCGGAGGTGGTGGGGCAAAAACTGTAATGGAATTTAAAAAGGCATGGGATAGATATAAGACAACCTTAGTGGTGAGGCAAGGGGGGAGCTGGAGAGCAAGTAGGGTCTGCGGTGTTACAGTAAGTAGAGAAAATCATCAGATTATGTGGGCCAAGTGGCCCTTATCTGCTGTCTAATTCTATGTTTCTATGTCAGTTTTCCCATCCCTGTCAAGACCACTCCAGGACTGTTGGGGAGATGCTAACTCACCTACTGAACAGGGGATGGCCATTCTCAACAGCAGTTTTTGTTGCAAACATGTTCCCTTCTCTAATAAACAGCAGAAGCTGTGATTTTTCTTCTGAAGATCTGACTCCAGGTGCTGCTCTGCCCTGCAGACCCTCTCATCCTCTTTTTTCATAGGACCAGGGAACTTCATCATCTGTACCTTTTCATTTTCAGGTACAATTTTCTCAGTTGCATCCTTTCTAAGTATGTTTTAGTAACAAAACAGGTAGGAACAGAATCATTAATCCCCATATAAGGACTTCCTCAGTACACCAGGTTGGGAGGGAAATAAACTCCTTCGCCAAGGCCTCCATTTCTCCTCTCACCTCACTGATGTCTGCCATTTTCCCACGGGAACATAGAAACATAGAAACATAGACTTTGACGGCAGATAAGGACCGCTAGGCCCATCTAGTCTGCCCATTTCCCTACCTACAGGATAGGCTGCAGATCCTAGTTAACCAACAGCCTATATCTTCCTGCCCCCCACAAGAATTGCCTTATGTCTGTCCCATGCATTCTTGAATTCTCCCACAGTTTTAGACCCACAACTTCCTCAGGAAGGCTGTTCCATGCATCCACTACCCTCTCTGTGAAATAATACTTCCTCACATTGCCCTAGACCCGCCCTCCTTCTATCTTTAAATTGTCCCTTGTTCTTGCAAGTCTCTTTTCTGAAAGATGCTACCCTCTTGGACTTTGTTGATTCCTTGAGGTACTTGAACGTTTCTATCATGTCCCCCCTCTCCCTTTTTCCTCAAGGGTATACATATTAAGCACCTTTAGTCTCTCCTCATACGCTTCTCTTGCAGACCCTGCACCATTTTAGTTGCCCTCCTCTGACTGCTTCTATCCTGTCTATGTCCTTGCAGAGATGGGGTCTCCAGAACTGGACACAGTATTCCAGATGGGGTCTCGCCAACTGTCTGTACAGAGGGATAACAACTTCCTCTTTTCTGCTGCTGATGCCTCTCCTATACATCCCAGTATACCCCCAGCCCTCCTACTGCCTTCTCACATTGCTTGATAACCTTAAGGTCATCTGATATGATTACCCAGGTCCCTTTCCTGTTTTGTTGTTGTTACTACCTCCCACCTATTGTGTATTCTTCCCCTTGGTTCTTGTTTCCCAGGTGCATTATTTTGCACTTTTTTGCATTGAATCCTAGCTGCCATACGTCTGACCATTCCTCCAACCTTGCCAAGTCCCTTTTCATCCTTTCCATCCTTTCCACGCCTCCTTGTGTATCAACCCTGTTGCAGATCTTTGTGTCATCTGCAAAAAGGCATACTTTTCCTTCCAGTCCCTCTGCAACGTCAGCAAAAGCAACAGGACCCCCTGCAGGAAGAGTAGGTAATTTTTATTAAAGGAAAAAAAAAATCAAACATAAATATACAGAATTATAGCTCTCAAATAACAGAGAATACAGGGAAAGAACAAAGAAAATAAAAGCAGGAATAAAAAAAAATCATAAATACATTGACAAGGACATATACATTTTTCATATTGCCCAACACCCCACCTTACATACCCTCTTCATTGTATGTAAAGTAGAAATTATAAATCCATTAGGACTATGCCCATAAACAAGTAGGGAATATTGAGAAGAAAAAAAGAAAAGGTTACACAACAAAAGATTCCAGGAAGTTCCCTAAAGTACAAAAGGAAATAAAAAGGAAAACAAAGAAAATAAAGCAGTTGCAGTGATTCACCAGTCAGAGTTTACATGAGAACTATAGAAAAGAGAAACATGATAACACACATTTCTTAGTCAAAAGTCCTTGACACATTTTCCGATAATTAGTAACAGTGGAAGGTTTGTGTGTTTCAACGTCATTCTGAAAAAACAGAGTCAAACTACGTGTTGCCATTTGTACAACTTCATTGGGAGGCATTAGTCATTGCTGGATTGTAGATGCACATCTGGCTTGCCAAAGGTAACATTTCCAGATTGCCAAACACATCTGCAGAGTCCCTTTGTGAAAATGTAGTCCACCCATCCATGTATATGCCTAGAATGAGTACATGGTATGTCATATGTGAGAACAATGGCTCACACCAGGCAACACTCAAGGAATGCCAAAAATACTGGCTATAGGGACACTCTAGGATGAAGTGAAATTGTGTTTCCAGTACTCCTGGACTGGAGTCCCTTGGGCACAACCCTTATCCCATCACCTTGTGAGTCTGAGAATCCTTAACTAGAATTCTACCATGTGCCCCAAGCCAAATCAGGTCCTTCATGGAGGCAGGAAGTCATGGGTCAATTAACTGACTTAGAGCCTCAGGAACTTTAATTGAGGGACAATACTTCAAGTCAACCGGAGGGCAGAAATGAGAGAAAAAAAAATACAATACAAATTACTTCTTCTCCTAGACTGAATATCAAGCAGCGTCAGTCTCAATTTTTTAAGTTTCTGAACAGCTAAAGAAACATACGGTGGAACTACATGAGCAAATTCCTTTATAGCACAGGGATAGATGGTTTGTTACCATGAGTACAATACTGGAAGTAACCATTCTTCAATGACTGAGGCCCATACCACTGGTGAGTTCCCCAACATCTGTTCAAAATTAAAATGAAGGAATACATTATAAAGGAAAACAATTAGATTAATCATGTTCACTTCTCAACTATCAAAGGAGTGTTTAGTGACCTTCTGTATAATAGGGGTTAACCTCGACCCCCACAGACCTTGAAATAATATACTGTAAAGTTTGGTCTCCACTTGAGCCTGGGAGGGGGAATATACCTGGGAAAAGGAAAACAGAGTAATATTAAGGTTTTAATTAAATAAACCTTCTTCTAGAAAGTGAATTGTGTCTCCAGATAGCCAATTTTTGTTCTGCCTTATTTATGCAGCTGTTCCAGTTAATGTACTCGGAATCTGCAGATGAGAACCAGATATCTAAAATTTTAACGAGATTAGGATAGAAACATAGAAGTTGATGGCAGATAAGGACCACATGGCCCACCCAGTCTGCCCATTATTTCTACCTTATGAATGTGCCATAGGCTTGTACTCTTTCAATAGCCTATCTATTCATACTCATCTGGATTGCTCCATTATGCCTATCCCATGCCTGTTTGAAGCCCTGCACTGTATTCATATTGACCACTTCCTGAGGTAGGCTGTTCCATGCATCCACCACCCTTTCTGTGAAAAAAGACTTCCTCAGATTACCCCTTAATCAGCCTCCCTCTAATCTCATGCTGTGTCCTCTTGTCCTGCTATTTTTCTTATATTGAAAAATGTTAGATTCTTTCACATTGTTAATGGCCTTAAAATGTTTGAATGTTTAGATCATATCACCTCTCTCCCTCCTTTGCTGTAGGGTATAGATATTGAGCTCTGTTAATCTGTTCTCATATTTTTCTGATGCAGTCCCTACATCATTTTGGTTGCCCTTCTATGTGTGTAAGTCAGCTATGCAAATATTTGCAAGATTCCTCACTGTTTTATTAAGAGATACAGTCTCACTTTTATCAAAGTTAATACTAGAACCAGAAGCCTTAGAGTAGTCATTAACTGTTGATTTAAAGGAGAACTGCACTGAACTAGTAAGTCATTTTTCCCAATGGAATCTGTTTTTAAGTACTAGTTAAATTTCTATTGTTCCATCGATTCGTGCCTTTGGAGCTGGCAGTATAGCCTAGAGGTTAAAGTAATGAACTGTGAATGAGCTTGGTACATACAGAGGACCTGGGCTTGATTCCCTCAGCCTCCACTTGCATACTGTGTAACTCTGAGCAAGTCACTTAACCAGCCCAAAGCTCTGGGGGTCGCCCCTGAAAACAGGCACTTGTGCTTAGTGTGCCTTACCCAGTTAACATTGGAAACACCCACTAGGACTACCTGTGGATAGGATAACTAAAAAACCTGGATAGCTAGAGCAATAGCAGAATCTGAATCTGTATCTGTATTTTAAAAATATCTTCTACTGGGGAAAATTACTCATAGATTCAGCACACTTCTCCTTTAACCCAGGTACCAGAGGCTTGATACTATAGGACCACACAGAGGTCATCAGTATATAGAAGAACTTTAGGTTTCTGGAGCTCAGGAGTCATTGTGATTCCTTTAATGTGTGGATTAAAATTCAATAAACATAGTAATGAGTCTCATTGGCTTCAGGGGCACCCTTGTTTCACCCCTCTCTTAACCACAAACTGAAGTGCCATACCACCCACTCACATAGGGACACATTAAGGCCTGATCATACAAGGTAAAAAGCCAATGAAGATATATCCTTGGTATCCCATATCATTCCAAAGTGGCAAAAAGGAAACCATGATGCATGTGATCAAAGGCTTTGGATTGGTTTAGTGACAGTACATATCCAGATACCCTGTTGCATGTCCCCCTAATGAAGAGTTCTCTTAGCAGTACCAAATTATCCAGGATATGTCAATGGGGAATAGCATATGTTTGAACTGGTGATATTACTAAGGGAGTTAGTATGGCTAAATGGTGCACCACAATTCTGGACAATATTTTCTGGTCTGAATTCAACAAACATGAAGGTCTCCAGTTTTGTAAGATATATTTTCACCTTTTTTAAATATACGAATCAGGGATGCCTGTAACATGGTCAGGGCTAGGTAGCTGTCTGTAAAAAATAATTAAAAATTGAAGGGAAGGGCACAAATAAGGTTTGACTCTTTTACAGAATTCTGAGGGGAGGCCATCAGATCTAGGAGCTATGTTATTTTTTAAAGCATCAATGGCTGCCTCCACCTCTGATATCTGTATGAGTTTAATGAGATCTGTCTTTACACTATCTTGGATAGGGGGTATATGTAATGCATTCAGGATTTCCCATGGGTCAGATTGTGTAGTGGATGTACCAAAACTTTATTTAACAAAATATTGTACTATACGTAAAATTCCATTCTTATTGGAGGCATGAATGTCTCCTTCTGGTGTCTTCAGACTAGTCATATAGCAGGATTTCTGCTTGTGATGGGAAGCTTTAAAACAATCCAGGGATTGCTTTTATTTTTCTGCATACCAAATGTCATCTCTTGCAACAGGGACTTTGTACTGGCTAATTGAATAACCTTCTTTTCCATTTTAATAGTATCAATTTACGCTAACTAATCTTCCCCTGTGTGGCACATTAGAAATTAATTTATGTAGCTAAGTTCTTCAGCTGAGATATTTGAAATGTGTGCTCTCACAAACACACCCCACAGGTCAGGCCCTCTGCCCCCACAGTGCCAAACCTCAAAGTGCAATATGTGAACAGGAGACAAAGAGGGTAACCCTCCTGTCTGTTTTGGGTCTGAATCACCTACTAGCCTTGAGTCCTGGGGTCAAATATGAACCCTTTTTCACTAGCACACCCAGTTAACAGGCTCAGATATCACACTCTCTTCGGGGAAATGCAGTGTAATACTTCAGCCAGTGGGCACCTAAACTGGTTCACAATTTTACCCTTTTAACTCAATTTGAGACCTAGTTATATTCTTACTTTAGCAAAATAGTAACACACTTTTAAGCCCTTAAAAGTTTTGTCAGAATTATCCAATACTGTTTCAGCCTCCACGTACAAAAGAAAAGTCTCCAGCAGGATTAAGGAAAAAAAAATGTTTACTGGATTTAAAAAAAAAGTAAATACATACAAACCATGGAACATATAACAAATATATAGTCAAAAATAAAATGAAAATTACAGAAACAAAATGCCCGGTGCTTAAATTTCTAAGTCTAACTCGGTTTCAGTTTGATGTTACCTATTTTGACAGAAGTGCATTTTTAGTTCAGAACACACTGTGTGTGTTCTCTTAGGAGTCCAGAGATAGATGTGTGTGTTCACTCCTTTCAGCCAGAGTGATAATAAGCCAAAAATGCCCTTCCCATCCTGTGAGGTCACAGCTCATGAGGTCACTGTTAGTCCTGTAATTAATTTTGTAACCTGACCAAGTATATCCAAAAGGATGTCATTTTAGTGCTTGCTGGAAATCTGCAGAGATAGCAATATTAATTTAACAGTTTTTTCCTGCTGAGAGCATTCTCTTTTGTTCAGAAGCTACATAGACTCCAAAGTAATTGACGTTTTACAAGGTAACAGAAATCAGTTAAAACTGCATTTTTCTCAGAGGTCATAAAATGCATACTTTGTCCCTGTAGTTCAAAGTAAAGGGATAGTTTACAATGTGTGATAACCTAGCCTTTGAAGGAAGCTCTTAATTAGAGTTTCCACTGAGTCAGTTTTACCACAGCCAGCTGTTTTCAGCAAGCCAGGACCTTTGGGGTCAAAAGGTCAGGTCCTTTTAAAAACTACTAGCTGTCATTTCCCTAAGCAGACATTCAAATAAACATATATTTATCACAAATATGATACAATATAATAACAAGCAGATGCTATCCAACACAGGGTCGTCCCTCCCTCTAGGTTCCCACTGTTTGAACAGGCATTTAAAGTCTGTTTTTGTATCCTCCCACCACTGAGGAACATTATCATATGCTCCAAACAGACCACCTATCCTGAAACAGTAGTTCACATTTCACAGACACCTGGGGATCATCCAGTAGGGTTGTATTCAGTTTCCATGCAGTGTGAGCAGAGAATAGATCTCATGCCATTGTACCTTTGCAGACAACTGCTGAGTGATCAGACATCTCAACTGGGACAGTTCTGAATCCAGTGACTGCTGTTGTATGGGATGGAAACAAAAAGTCAATATGAGTGGTTAAGTTGCCCTTGTGAAAAGTAGTCAAACCATGTGGAGATACCATAGCACCATCTACCAGGTCAGCAAATGAGATCATATCATGCAAAAAGGCAGAGTCACAGTATATTTTAGAAGGTGGTGCCTGGGAGCAAGCAGTAGGTAGGCTGCAATTAAAGTCTCCCTCCAGTATACATGCTTTGTGTATGAATAAATAGGGATGAATGACTTTAAACAGTTACATCCTGCCAGCTTTTGTATAGGGAACATATAAATTAATGTGGCAGATGGGAAAATGGTCAAATAAAGCATCCAACAACAAAGACTGCCCCGGGATTATGTCCAATAATTGTTGTACCTGGAAGGAATAGGAGGGAAACAAATTGCCCACACCATCACACCTGTCAAGTCCTTGTGACCAAAATGAGGGGCTGAAAGGCCACAGTTTCTTTGTTGCTGACAATTCATGCAGAGTTTTCAATCCTGTGTCTTGTAAAAGGACAATGTTAGTAGGAAGAGTAGATAAAATGGGAAGCTGTGTCATTCTTTTCCTATAGTTGTTTATGCTATTGACTTTTAGAGCCACACAAGAGAGTCTGGGTCTCTGAACATCAGAATGCCGGGGTCTAACCATTTCTTTACTTGGAACCTGGTCAAAACGCATTTGGGAATAGCTTCTGGAGATGTATCCTGTGGTTTGGAACCTAAATCTCTGATTGAAGAAATAATGGAAGATACTTTAATCTTCCACCACTTCATCAGTATCTTACCATTGAGGAGCAGTAGCTAATGCAGCATATCTGTTAACAATTGCCAATGGTTCCAGAGGGAAAGATTTGCTTTTTGCAGGGCCACAATGTCTCCTCTTACAAGTTTTAGCCAATCTCAGGGGAAGGTCCTGTGGAGGAGGAGGAGGAGAAGCCACAGTGGAGATGTCAGACTCCACAGGCGTAGGGTGAACAACTGGACACAGAGCTTCAGTAATAGAAGACTCACTCTGTTGTGGGGGTAGCTGCTCATTAGGATTTGGGGGAGTCTGCACAGTCACTGCAGTAGGGCCAGGAGTGATAGTAGGAGTGAGAAGCTGGGTTCCATCAGAGGTAGTAACCATGGGCACAATCCCACTAGCATCAGTAAGAGGTCCAGATGGAGAAGTGGCAAATTTCTTAGTATTGGGATCCACCTTCCCCAGAGCCTGACCCCTGGTGATCATGTCATCCTGATTCCATCCATCCGATCTGATGTAAATGGCCCAAGGGCATCATCTAAAAGAATGGCCTTGTTCATCACAGAGGTTGCACCAAAAGGGTTGGGGCAAGTGTGGCTAAGATGGGCATATTCTAAGCAATTGTTACACCTCTCAGTGTCACATACAGAGCTGAAATGTGCTTTGGAGCCACATTTGTGAAAGGATTTAGGTTGGCCTGGATAAAAACAGACACCTTTATCCCTGGCCCCAAAAAAACTACTGGGTAGGTGGCATATACCTGTGTTATTTTGTCATAACTTCACCTGGAATTTCCACCCCCTGTCCATACCTGTTCATAATCAATAACCTGAAAAGGTAACCATAATGCAGTATCCTTACACTGGCCATATTTGTTCTAAAACCTATCCAAAACTTTAACAGAACTAAAACTAACATCATAAATGCTATCCCCTGAGATATGTAACACTGCATGTAAATCAGAGGGAAAGAATCCCATGGAGTCTTTTATTAGTGTTCTAATAATAAAGA
The DNA here is from genome assembly GCA_016271365.2 of Neoceratodus forsteri. Classification (NCBI taxonomy): domain Eukaryota; kingdom Metazoa; phylum Chordata; order Ceratodontiformes; family Ceratodontidae; genus Neoceratodus; species Neoceratodus forsteri. Next base: position 609,866,112 of record CM028133.1, read on the forward strand.
GTCTATCTGGTGTCTCCGTAAAGCCCTCTGAGTATTTCAGCTGGACTGCATGCCATCTTGGGACTGGTTCTCTTGAAGCAGAGAAAATATCTGACATCTGAAAGGCTCTAAAACTGGAGCCAACCATTTGGGGATGCAGTCATAGTGGTGTGCTCTGCTGTGTCATCTTCAGACCCTGAAAGTAAGTCCTGTGCTAATTCCTGTGGGTGAGGGTCAGACTGGATCCTTGCTTCAGGTGGTTCAGTAAAGTTATGAGAGACACCGTCTAAAGTTGGGATCAATGTTCCATGGAAACAAAAGGTGAGTGCTGCTCTGGAGGCTGAGATGATCCATGACATTGTTTATCAATTGGTTCCTAGGAGGCACCATCGGTGTTTTTTCTCCAGCCAGCTGCCAACAACGAGGGCTCAACAGACCATTTCTCTAGACTCTTTCTGGCAGTGGTTGGTCCCCACTGGAGGCCAAGCCTCTGACCCAAGGTCACTATTCCTGATGTACTAACCCCACGTTAACTTGTGGTTGTGCCTGTGTCAAGTTAGGAGTTGCATCAACTACCACAGTGGGTATTGTAGTCAAGAGGAGTTTGAGGATTGGAGGTGGCAGATGTGGGCCACATGTTTCAATTTATCAGCTTGATCACTTAATTTAGTAAAATATTTAGACTGGACAACAGAAGATTCAATGGGAGTCTTTACTGCTGTGTTCCAGCTATTCACATGAACATCACCCAGAGAGCTTGGACTGATGTCAGGTTGTGCAAAGGCAGAAAGTTCACTGTAAACAACACAACAATATCAGGTTGATAAGAAGGAGAAAAACAGGGTAAAGTCTGCTTACCAGTCAATTGCACTGCAGGAGTGGCATTGGCAGTCTTTGGTGCTGCTGCATCATCAGCTGAGAAAGTAACCATTTCAGCAGCCTTTGATGCTGTTGCATCACAGGCAGTTGTCAAAGGCAGCAACATTGGCATGTCAAAATCCCTGAATGTAGTGGAAGCAGCAGGGTCAGCGTCCAATGCAGATCATGGCATATTACAAAACTGTTGCTGCTTTTGCTGATATAAACATTACTCTTCTTCCAGCAGTTTAAGGAGCTGCAGTTTCTGATTTGTCAAAGCAAGCATTAAAAGGTCTTCATTACTAGGTGGGCCAGATGGTCCTTATGTGCCGTCAAATTCTATGTTTCTATCAAGAATGCATGGGACAGACATAAGGCAATTCTAGTGGGGGGTAGGAGGAAGTAAGCTGTTGGTTAACTATAATCTGCAGCTTATCCATCAGGTAGGGAAATGGGCAGACTAGGTGGGCCAAGCAGCACTTATCAGCCATCAGATTCTATGTTTCTGTGTTTCATCTTCATCCTGAATGGACTGCTCCAGTTCCTTCATGGTCACTGTAGGTGCCATCTGAAATACTATAATTTCCACTTGATCAGCTGCAATGTCCATTTCAGTCTCTGACAAAATAAAATTCAAGGTAGCCCCATGCAAACAAGAAGCAGGGGAGGAGGTTAGGTGCTCTACTTCTATCTCCTCCAGCATCTCCTCCACAGAGACAGTTTCAGCCATCTTGGCTGATGGCCAGGGGTTCCCACTACTGATAAGAGTAGGGTTATTTTTATTGAGGAAAAAATCAGCTTACAGGTACAAACTCGGAAAATGGCAAATACAAATAAAATGAAGTAAAACCAATACAATGGCTGAAGAACTATGATGAAAAAAAGGAAAAAACTAGTAAGGGAACTAAAGAAAAGTAAAAAGAACAGAAAAAAAATCACATTTGATAAAAAAAACAGCCTTAACAATATTTCCAATGAGTGTGAAATTGCATGCCAGATACTGTTGGTTACATTGTTTTAATTGGTATGTAATAGACAGTTGCTGCTTTATACAGTGAAACAACTCTGGGTGTGACCAAGACTGTTGACTAATGACCCATTTATACCTCACCGGCCAAACATAAAATTTCAGCAGGTACAGATCAGACTCAACGTATTGGGATAGTACTTGCCCCAAATTCCAGTAAAGCTGTCAAGTATCAAAACCTCATAAAGAAGCTACACAAAGTCAACATTGTTAACACATTTGGCCAAAAATTCCCCCAAATTCTGCACAGACAGACATTCCAGAAACAAGTGAGATTGTTTTTCCAAAAATCCATTACAAGTATCTCTTGGACAATACCATTCTGAGGGCTGCTTGTGCCTATGAGTGTTCCATACACTGAGGTGGCCATTTCAAGTATGCCATTGTCTTCCAAATATTAGCTGGAAATCTAGGGTCAGTGAGTTGTCACACTGCTAATGCTGTGGTTAGGGCAGAGCCATGTGGGAAAATTAGCAGTTCCGAAAAATAAGAAGATAAAACATGGTGATATAAGCCCTTCCTAGACAATGTATTGAAAAGGACAGGGGTCAATTTTCATTGTCTAATTTTTTTTAAAAGCAAGCACCAAATATTGAGGGTTAAAATCCACCCTCCAGGCCAAGTAGGCACCTCAAGTCCCATGATCCCATACTGGTAAAATCAGGTTCAGCCATGGATCCATAATTTCCAGTCATGGGGTACTCCATAAAATAGTGTTGGAAAGTATAAAAAAAAACAGAATAAAGAAAAATAACTGGGTTTATCATCGTCAAACCGCCTTGGTTTGACAGGAGGGTAAGTAAACTGCCGCTTAATAGGGTTAAGGTGACTACCCCAAAGAGCCTGAAAAAATAAACTATAAAGACAGGTCTCCAATTCCAGTGGGAGGGATGTAACTTAAATATAAAAATTTGGATAATAACAAAGTTTTAATAAGGTAAACCCTCTTCTTTTTTGAAATTTGCATTGACTTCCATACAGCCAGGAAACGTTCCCTTTCCTGAATCTTACCCTCTCAATTAAGTACTCCCATATCCAAATTCTCAAAGGTGATGCCTCAAATCTTAAATTTATCTGGAACATTGTGGACAGCACCCAGCTCCATAAGACCCAGGGCTGTTGTGCGACCCAAGCATAATGCCTAAAATTTCTGAGCATTAATCATAGCACTGAAAAGGAGTCTAAATTGTTCCAGAAGGAACCAGGTATTCACACAAGAGGATGTATCAGCCAAAAAAAAAAGACAGATATTATCTGCATAAGCATTGACCTTAAGAGGCTCTGTCATCTCTGTCACCGTAATCCCTCTAATATTAGGAGACATACAGATGCAACACAACAAAATGTCAATACAAAAGACATAGAGGAGGGGGTTTAAAGGGTACCCTTGCCTCACCCCCCATAAATTGGAATTTGTCTCCTCAGGAAGCTATTAACAAGGGGAAAAAAGGAGCAATACTATATAAGAGCTGGATCTGCCTAATAAACTCATGGGGCACCCTATGGAAAGCCAGGGAATGAAACAAAAACTCATGGAAAAGTTGATTGAAGACCTTCTCTTGATCTAAATATTTTTAAAAAAATATGGACCTCATCCATTTAACCATGAGTGACCACTTCTTGAAGCCTGATTAAATTATCACTGAGTAGTCTGCCTTGGTAAGGGGATATCACTTTAGCAGAAATCTTACCAGTTGATGAACTAAGATTTTGGCCAAACACTTTAAGTCCGTATTAAGAAGAGAAATATGTCTACAGTTACCCAGATCAGTACAGTCCCTGTTCTTACACAGTAAAATAAAAATGGCCTGAAACATAGCCTGGGGGGGTTGGGGGCATACAGAGTATCCAACTGAGTATTCAAAAACTCTTGTAGAACCACAGTTAGAATGTCAGCAAAATGGGAGTAAAATTCAGGACCAAGACCATCAGGACTTAGAAGTGTTTTTGGTTTCAGGGATGTCAATGCCAAGTCCACATCCTCCAAATTAAGTTGAGCTAAAACAGTTACTAGTCAAGGGGTTTGACAAGGGATGTGGCAGAAATTCACTAATGCTACCAGTAATGGAAGAGGGGTACCAAAAAAGACCATTAGAGTATCCTCTACACTAGATAACACATGTTTGGTATCCGAATATACCTGACTCGATGCATCCCATAGAGAGATGAGGAGTTTGCAATTAACCCCCTCTTGGCACTGTTGAAAAATATCCGAGGACAATTTATTCCCATTAAGTCCAAATTGCTGTTTGACCCATAAGGTGTTGGCCCTGTCATAGTGATAATGACTGATGTCAGTCCAGAGATTGTCAGTTTGGGCTTTATGGGATCTGTGTTCTAGCATCTGAAGAGTGATCAGTCGAAATGGCTATGTATTTAATGCCGTAAATAAGTAAAATATTTGGAACATCCTTTACATTTACCCAATATCAAAAAAAGCCTTTTTAAGTCAGCTTTTGTGTCCATCCACCAATCCACCGAGTCATAACAGACCACTACTGTCCCCCGGGCCCTAGGTTGTCCTCTACATTGGGAAGAGACATTGGGGTCAGTCAACAAGGAACTATTAAGTTTCCAATACCTGGTCCTCATGGATGGCTGATCCCCCAAGTCTAGTGTAATATGAACCTCAAAATGGCAAGAAAGAGCTGAGGCAACCATTAAAGCTGCTAGAATCATACAATCTGGAAAAACAAAAACATAATCCGAGTAGATAATGGACCCCTATGACAGGTATGTCCACCTTGGGGCTGCATATGTCTCTAGGCATCCTGAAGACCTGCGGTGGAGATCATTTAATGTAAATAGCTGGTATCACAAAACAATTTTTTGGTACCACCCAACTTATCCTGTAATTCACAAGGGCAATTAAAGTCCCCACCAAGAAGGACAAACTGAGCAGTATGTAAAGATGGGTGTACAGTGTCAGTGGCCCAGCAGGTAGCACACTCGCCTCTGAGGTTGGGAGATCAGAAGGCTGTGGGTTCTATCCCCACACCAGGCACTTGGGTTAATATCCCAATACTGACACTGTAGTGCAGCATGAGGGGGGTGCTGCACTCCTGAGGTGCCATCTTTCAGATGAGGTGTTAAACCGAGGTCCCATCTGCCTGTTCTGGTGGTAGTTCAGGTGGATGTTAAAGATTCCATGGCAGTTCTCAAAAAGAGTAGGGGAAGTTTATTAAACAAAAGAAACATAACATCACAAAAAACAATCAAAGAAACAGAAAAAAAGGAAATACCATTAATAAACAATAACAACAGTAGAGATATTTTTAAACAAAAAAATATTTTCATAGTTTGTCAATTTTATCCCAAGAAAATCTATGTACATCATTTTCTTTGACAGAGAACAATCCTGTTTCAATTTGTGAGATAATAACAGAATTTAACACAGTTTGTTGTTGCAAAACAAACTGACAGTGAGCCTGCCATAAATAATATTGAATAAAGGCAAAAAATACATTCAAAGTGCTTTTATGGTAGACTTTCCATATTCCTGTGTAATCCCCCAAATCAAAGTATTATAAGAAATGAGCAATACACCAGGCATATTCCAATGAACTGCTGCCTCCTGACAAAATTGATGAGTATGAGGACAATCAATGAAAAAAAAAATGTAACATACTTTCCTCAATATTAGGGCATGTAACTCTAGGACAATATCTATCTGCTTGAGGCTTGTATTTTAAATTTCCCCGAACCCCTAATCTCCCTTGGGCTGAAATCCAGGCAATATCCTAAATATGAACAGGAAGCCTAAAGTCAGAGAGTTTGTGTAAAGCAAAAATCATTTTAGAAGGAACACAATTGGGGAAGAGGAGATAAATCTGCTGTACGTCATAAACTATATGGGAATAAAATGATTTCCTATCCAAAGCCAACATTGTTTGAAACAGAACTTTCCATTGTTGCATTTTTTTCATTGTGGCTATCCCATAAGAGGGCAGAGAGTCAGAAATCAACATTTTTGGAGGTTAAAGGACCCATTTTGTAAAAAATTGTTTCCAACGAAAATGAGACCACTCTTGCCATATCATAGTAACAAAAGTCCATAAATAAAGGAAGTAAAAAAATACAGAGAATGATAAAAAACAATTGGGTTTATCATATGCAAACCACCTTTCTTAACTGGTAAATAGGTAATCTCCCTTTTTACAGAATTTAATCAATTACCCCAAATCATTTGCAAAAATAAACTTAGAATTTTAGTTTCTAAGTTAACCGGAGGGGGGTAAAGGTAACTTAAAATAAGAAATATAGGTAACAAAAATTTCTTAATAACCAAAATTTGTTTTTTCTTCCCAAATTTCCATTGTTTCCACATATTCACCTTGAGTTCACCAACCCGTAATTGTTGTTCCCAGTTATAGGAAGCCAAATCCTCATGTCCAAACCAAACACCCCAAATTTTGTGAGGAATGGTGACAAGAGGAATACCTAGACTGTTTTCAGTCCCAGTGTTTATGTGGCCTAAAGAAAAGATAAAACTTTTCCCTTTATTAAGGTACACCCCAGATGTTTGCCCATAACAATGAAATGTTTCCAGTGCCAACTGTAAGGAAGTAGTGTCTTGTATTAATAAAGTGACATCGTCAGCATATGCCTTGATTTTCTCAGAAGGTAATGAGGGCAAAGGGGCTATACCCCTGACACACTGATCCCATTGGATATGTCAAATGACTGGGTCAAGAGCAAAAATATATAAAAGGGGACTTAAAGGGCAGCCCTGTCTGACACCTTTTTCAAGGGAGATCTCAGAACCAAAAATACCAATAACAGTGGGAATTATAGTAGCGTCAGTGTACAATAAAGCAATCCATTGTACAAATCTTAAAGGGATACCATACTGCAATAATAAGGAAAAAAGATACCCATGCCTAACCTGATCAAAAGCTTTAGTCTGATCTAAAGCTACCACATAACCTGAAACAGTCCCAAATTTACCTACCTCAAAGATTTCTCTTAAGAGATATAAATTATGTTGGATTTTCCATTTGGGAATTGCACAAGTTTGAGCTGGATGGATGAGAGAATCAGCAACTTGCAATAATCTATTATTGATTTTTGCCAAAATCTTATAATCACTGTTTAAAAGATTAAGTGGACGCCAGTTAGAGAGCACCATTTTATCCCCTTTTTTATATAGAAAATTAAGCAGAGAAGTACTAAATCCAGGAATTTGTAAATTGGAGGTCAACAGAAAATTAAAAACCAAGGGCAAAAATAACTCATAAATGAAATAAAGGTTTTATAAAAATCATTAGGAGTCCCATCAATCCTGGGAGAAGTTCCTGAAGTAAGCTGTTTAATCACTACTTCCACTTCTGCCGAAGAAATAGGTTCTATCAGTATTTGTCGCATAGAATCCTCTACTTGGGGAAATGGAGAAAACAATTCATCTAAAGGGGTCAAAGTAGGTTCTCCAGTATCACTAAAGGTGGAGGCAACAAATTGTTGCACAACAGACAACATTCCCAGATCACTGGTAACCAAAGTACCATCATTACTAAGAAGACTAGACGTTAAAGTGTTATCCAATCTTTGTTTACACGCCTGGTATGGGTCTGATGCAGGTTGTTTTTTTGTACTGTATCTAAATTCCACTTCTAAAGAGTTGGCCCTATCATATTGATACTGTTTCATTTGTTGTTTTATTGCAGAAATCTGAGATTTAAATTTCACGCTATCACATGGGAAAAGGACGTTAATTTATATAACTGATTCCTAAGTTGTAAATATCGCAAATAATCAGAATTAGCCTTTCTCCGACCAAACCTAAGTAACAGATTTTTTAATTCTAATTTTGTATCCACCCACCAATCATAAATACTGTCATAGAAATACAAAGTAGAATTCCTAGCTTCAAAAAACACCTCTATACACAGGGTACAGTCTGGTGAACTTAAGATGGATATATTCAAATGCCATCTTTGTCTAATGGAAAAAAACTTTAGTAGGGATATCAGACATACTAAGGGTACATAACAAAAGCCGATGATCTGAGAATTCAGTAGGGTTAGTGACACAAAAAATTGGTTTAATATGTTTTGAAACAAAAAACGTATTTATTCTTGTAGCATAAATGTGCCTATGATATGTGGCTCCACTATCAGATTTATGCAAACATCTATAAGTAACTACTAAACCAGCATCCGAAAAAATGGGTTGCAAAGTATGAGAATCACAGTACATTTTTTTTGTACATCCCCCTTAAATTTGAGATCTATATCACAATTAAAATCCCCACCCCAGATAATATGTTTTCTGGTATATAAAAAAGGTTTTATGCTATCAAATAATTCAATTCTAGCTGTTTTTACCTGTGGGGCATATAGGTTAATCAAGCGAAAAGAAAAATCACCAAATGTGCAATCGAGTATTAGGGCACGCCCTGGTTGCAGATCTATGAGTCTGGTAATACGTAATTGTGTATATTTAAATAAAATTCCAATACCATCAGCTGCATCTAAACCGAAGGACCAAACAGAAGGGCTCCACCGCCATCTTTTCTTAACTTGATTGATATTATATAAGGAAGTTAATCTAGTTTCCAGAAGAAAAAGAATGTCTATCTTAAGGGAGTCAAAATAAGAGAAGACAGAAACCTGTTTCTTATCATTTTTCAGGCTGCATACATTAAATGACCCAAACCGTAAGGTAGCCATCTAAATCATCAGAAAAAGAGAATTAAGGGCCTCCTTTTTGACTAAGACTAGCTTTTCTCTTCTTTTCTTTTTTCCCTTTCTTATCTTTAGAAAGTTCTGTGGATTTATTATTCTCGTCCTCAGTTACCATTTCAGATTTATGTGAAGTGTCAGAATCCAAGTCTGAGTCCCCTAATTCATCCTGCAAAGGTAAAAAAATATTGTTTGTAGGTATAGAGGCTGGGGTGGGTCACTTAAGAGAGGCCCTGGTGAATCTGCTATTTTTAACAGTCTCAAACATAGGAGGAGGCATAGGACTAACAATAGATGTTTCCTTCACAGCAGAAGGAGCTATAGGAGGGGTAATGGGAACAATATCAGAACTTTCTTTAAGTTGGGCAGATAGGGAAGGGCTAGTCTCAAAAGGAGAGACACCAACTGCTATTTTGTCATGTGGAAGTAAAGAATCAGTATGAGAAATCTCTTCCTCAGGGGAATGAGAGGGAGCTGGGAAAGTAGAGTCCCTCCTTTTTTCCTGTGCTTTGTTAATAAGATCATCCTGATCCCACCCTTCTGTCCTATTATGTTTAGCCCAAGGACATTGATGAAAAGCATGTCCCTTTTCATCACGTAAATTGCACTGAAAGATATTTTTACAAAGATCCACTGAATGCCCATACCCCCCACACAAGGAACATTTAAGCATGTCACAAGAGCTGCTAATATGAGTTTTCGCCCCACATTTATAGCAAGCTCTTGGTTGTCCACCATAAAAACAGACCACTCTGTCCTTACTCAAAAAAAAAACTATTTGGCAAATGGATAATGTCTGAAGTATCTTGAAAGAGTTTCACTTTAAATGTCCACCCTCCAGTCCAGATACCTTCCAAATCAAGAATGGCTTCTGGAGGGCCTAGAATATCACAGTGATTCTGTAGCCAGTGATAAATATCACTGACATTGACCCCTTCATTATGAAACATGATGGTGATATGTCTAATTTGTGGCTTTGTAAGAGGAATTGCATAGATGGGGGTCCAGAAGGGAGTGGATTTAAGGGTAGAATATTTATCCCAACATTCTTCTAAGCTATTATTGTGCTTAAAGCTAACATCAGAAGAATCCTCTCCTGAAATATGAATAAGGGCATAAATATCTGCAGGAAGAAAATGCATAGAACCCATCAAAAGCTGCTTAGCTACAAAATATCTGTCTGGATGTTCAACGAGCCCCCCCCCCCATAATGCAATCTCACTGCATTGTGCCTGGGCGCTTGATCTAACTTATTTTTAAACAATTCAGACATAGGAATTTGATGAGTTTTTTTGTGCATTTGGTAAATCAGAGTTTAAAGTTTCAGGACCAGCCTTTCCCTTTCCAGTATTCCTACCCTGCCCTGAGGACATGCTGGACACAGAAAAGGCCACAGCCTGATCCTCAACTGGATGCGCATCCACAGAAAAAACTGCAGTATTTGTAAGAAGTCCAATACCTGAGCTCAGGGAAGAATCCTTGGTGGCATTCATTGTAGAGATGGCATCAGTAGAAGGAGTAGAACCCAGTCTGGAACCTGAATCCATTGCCCAGAAGCCAACGCTTCCAGCCAGAAGTTTAAAGAGCCTCATTTGCTGACCAGTTGTAGAGAAAATCCCCAGAGTCCAATGACAGTCCAAATTGCCGTCGCACAACTTGCGATGTAGAACAGGCTGCCTTTGGAGAAGAAGCAGAGACACTAGAATGCTGTAGTGATGGTGTAGAATCTGGAAGTCCCACTGTTGCATGAGACACAATCACATCCGAAGAAGCCATCTCAGAAGAGAAACACTGCGCAGTTGAAGAGTCAAAAAATAGCTTGCCCATTGAAGTAGAGAGGTTAAGTTCAGGTACTTTCTCCAAAACTGGTAAACTACCAGAGGTCTCCTGTATATCTCATTGTAAAATTGATGTAGAAGGTAAAGACGCATTGTTCTCCCTAATGGGAGATGTAGAGCTTTCAGAAACAACTATCTCCATAGGTAAAGCAGCCATATCCAGTAACACGTCCTGCTGCATGACAGGTTGAGCGTCGTCTGCTATCTCGCAGACCAACTCCAGCGCCTCCCCCTACTGACAGCAAAGCAGTAGGGGAATTTCCCCGGTGCCCTAGCCAAATTTCCCCCCATTCACAAAAATACCACCAACAGCTTAATTTTGTTCAAGGTCAGTTGGCATTCATCTATATCCCCCTCCCCTGGGTCATGCCTAAAAATAGGCAGAATTTGTCTAGTGCACTTATCCGGTCAACAAAAACTAACTAACTAAATAAATAAATACTGACATAAATAAAGCAAACCTGGCAGCTTTGGTTTGGGGGGAGTGAATTACTATGAGCTTCATGGGCCTGTCCTGCAAAAGGACATCCAAAAATAACATCCTACTTGGGTCCACATCCATCACCTTCAGAATATGTATAGACTGGGAATGAAACAAGATACCCACCCCGAAGCAAGGATCCTCACCTATGGACCTGATCGATGGTCCTCGGGGCCATACCCTCTGTGCCTTATAAACCTCATTGGTGGTATTTAATGTGGTATCCTGCAATAGAAAAATATTGGTGCCAAAAGAACAGAAAGAGGCAAAAGTAGTCTTTCTCTTGTAGCCATTAATACTTTTAACATTTTAAGCAGGAGAAGACACAGTAGGCATGGTAAGAGAAAAGGAAGAACCAGAGAAGTATCAGACCTACTGAAGATACCTAAAGCATCAAGTCCTTTTCATTCAAATTTTCTTCTGAGTGAGCTTAACCTCTGACATGTCCATATCAGTGTCCAAAACTTCCTTCTACAATGAATGGATTGGAAAAGCCTCAGAGTCTCCATCCTCCTCCTCCTCCGATGGCCCCTGGAGGATGGAAAAAAAGTTGTGAGTCACCACAGATTCAGAACAAAATATCTTGCATTTTTGGTGGGAGCAGGTGCTCCTATGTTTCCCAGCAATCACTGTAAATCCAGCCAGTTGAACAACAGGAGGGGGCATAATAGAAGGATACTGGACCTCAAGACTGTCGATCAGGACTGATGAAGCCTAGACCTGCATAAGAGGGTCCTGGGCCATACCAGTGGGAGGCACAGTGAAGACCGCCAAATCAGCAACTATGGGCACCTCCGATGGAGAAGGATGGAGAGAGCTAGCAATCAGGATAGCATCCATCTGAGCAAGGGCAGGCACTGGCAGAAGCAATGGAGCAGTAACCATGGGCACTTCCAGATTACATTTTTGTAATTGGGCTTCTTGTACCATGTCATCCTGGTCAATTATAAACCACCCATGGACACTTTCTGTAGCAATGACCGAGCTCCTCACATAAGTTGCACTGGACAGGATTCAGACAGTAATGGCCTGAATGCCCCATCCCCAAACAGAACTCCCAACCAAAGTGTCACAGGCATTGCTCAGATGGAATAAAAAGCTGCATCTGTGACAGGTCTTCAGTAGACCTGCATAGAAAAAGAAGCCTCCATCATGACCAATACAGAAGCTACTGGGAAGATGCTGGGTCCCCTGTTCTGACGGTTGTACTTTCAACTAGATCCACCAACCACCATTCCACATGTTCTCAGTGTCCAAATTGGGGAGAGGGCGATCCATTACATCCACTCGTTGCTTCACTCAATACAATATATCTGAAATATGGACACCTTCATTCTTGAACAAAAGAGCAATAGTCTTAAGAGTCATTTTTTTATAATGGGATGACGATAAATAGAGACCATAAAGGAGCAGGACTTAAAAGGGGTGTATTTCATTCAGAATCTTACCAACAGCTGTGGTGTCTGGAAACTGACATCAAATTGGGTGTCCCCAGAGGTGTGAATGAATGTAAAGATTTCAGATGCCAGAAAATGCAATGAATCCTTCAGCAACCAGTGTGCCACATAAATCCCATCATAAGAAGTAGAGGGTTGGGCAAGGGTGGTAGTAAAAATAGTATCCAAGGAGTGGCTCTGTAGTGCAGGGACGTCATGGCTACCATCCTTTGGAGTGACAATAGGTGACACAGTGTCAGAGAAGGGCCGAGCAGTAGCCATCAGCTGGGAGTCCCTGGAAGAAGGGAAGCAATCAGGCTCCTGAGGAACAATCAAGGGAGCTGAAGCAGCAGGTGCAGGCAGGACCTACAAAAAGGGACTGACAGAATCAATAGGCAATGCAAGGGAAAAACACAGGGACCCCACTGGTACTGGAAATCCTCGGACACTAGGGTTGCCTGAGACACTAAATTGTCGGTCTGAGGCTCAACATTGTCTAAAGTCAAAGGGACCCCTGGGACCAGCACAGAAGTTGACAGACAAGACCAAGGATCCAACTCAGGTAGGGATATAGCAGAAGGCAAGGAGCAAACAGTCTAAGTAGTAGTCACATGCAAGGAGCCATCAGGCTGGGGTCTTATCTGGGAGCAGGATCAGCACTTGAAGAGAAGATCCATATCAGGACAGGTTCCACAGATTCCTTTGGAGGAGAAGGGTTGACATCCACTTGACTCACATAATGTGGAGGGCTAGTCCATGCCAAGAGTCAAATTTCCTCTGCTGAGGGAGCCATTCCAGTACCCCAGGAAGCCCCGTCAGGTGAACAGGACCAACCTGCATCCAATAGGGGCTTGTTCTGGGTAACAAGGAGCTCCTGCTGCCAGATGCAGTAAACAGGACTCCATCTGCACCGGTGGAGCTACAACCAGTGAATGAAAAGGGAGCATCAAAGAACTGAAAGCCATCTGAGGGTGCAGTGCAGCTGGAACGGCAGTGTCTGAGACAGCCAGCAAAAAGCTGCCTTCTGCTGCAAGAAGCTACAGCAATCTGCATCAGTGATCCTGAATTGCACCCTCAGTCAGACATGCTGCAACATGAGCTACAAGCAGCCCCCATAATCCTGAAGGCCTGGGAAGAACTGTCAGGAAGCCAGCTGTATCTTGTGGCAGAAATGAAACCAAAACCTCCATTGGTAAGTCCTGGCAAGCCGCACTTGAGGCAACAGGGAGAACATGCTGTCCATCTGAGAAATTCATAGTGCTATGCAAAGTTACACTGTTTTCAGGCTCCACCAAGCTGTGTGAACCGCCATCACCATCTTCTCCTTCATCTCCCTGGTCAGACATCTCACTAACTGCACAGATGAGAGCTCCCCCTACTGGTACGAGTAGGGGAATTTTTATTTGCAAAAATCAAACAAAAATATATACAGAACTAATATTGCAATATCTGTAAAAACAGTTGACATATTTTTAAGACATAAAAAAGTTTATATACAGTATATTTCTTCTTCTTTTCCGATATTTCCCCTTTCTCTTATTTTAAAGAAACACAAATAAAACACTCAAGACAAAGAAAACACAATTTCTCCACCCCCCCTTTTTTAATATCAATGTAACCAATTAATATGAGCCCATAAAAATCCATTTTATTTCTGTCTAGCAAGTGGTACTCTTGCATCTTTGCCTAACTTGTGATTCAATTTGTAATATTATAGATAAATCTGTAGCCTATAAGTGCTGTAACAAAAGCTGACACCTTGCTTGCCACTTATAATATTTTATACATGCAAAGATTAAGTTTAAGGTACTTGGATGGAATTTCCCTAATCTTCCAGAGTAAATTCCTAATATTAATATGTCATACATTATATTTCGTATAAAAAAATTCCATCTTTGAGCAAGAATTTTCCATAAGTGGGCAATATAGGGACATGAAATAAAAAAAATTGTTCTTGTGTTTTTTCTTTTTGTACACAATCAGACCTAAAACAATATTGTTCATCTAATGATTTATGCTTTAAATTTCCCCTTACTCCTAACTTCCCATAACAACTTAACCATGTAACATCCCATACTTTGGGTGGGAGTCTTTTATCATTCAACATTAATAAAACAGGTTGCATCTGTGTGGGAGTACAAAAGGGGAAAACCACCTCTGTTGCAGAGTTAGTCTCCATAATTTTTTGGTATATACTTTTCCTATTTAGACTTATAAGATCTGATTTTTCCAGTTTCCATTGTCTTGCCTTCTTAAATGAGGGTTGTACAAATTCGGGAACCTGTAAGGAACCTATTATTTTTGGGGTCCTACTACCCATTTGTCCAATAAAGGCTTTAATAAAATCATAGTACATTGAAAGCATGGCTGTTGTGATATTTCCCATCCTTTTTAAAGATATTACAAAAAAAGAAAGAGTGATAAAAACAATTGGATTTATCATATCTAAGCCTCCTTGCTTTTTCCTCAGCTATGTAAATTATCTTTTTATGGGATTTAATTAGCTCCCCAGAACATTTGAAAAAAATATGCTATAGATTCTGGTATCTAAGTGTGAAAGGGGTGGGTAAATGTGACAAACATATGTAAAAATTGGAAGAATAAACTGTTTAATTACAGCAACTCTTTTTTGTTTAGATAATTTCCATGACTTCCATAATTGTACTTTTCTTTCTCCTATAACTATTTTTACTTCCCTATTTAAGTGTGCTAAATTCCCTTGTCCAAAAAATAGTTCCAACATTTTTATGGGAGACCGTAAAAGAGGAATCTGAACTAAATCAGTAAGTGGTGTATTATGGTTATTTAAAGCTATACCTATAATTTTACAAAGGTTAATTTCAGCTCTTAAAAAAAAATAGAATCATTTGAAAAGTTCAATGGCCACTATACCTGATTTTTGGTCTCTTACAAAAAGGCAGACGTCATCCGCATATGCAGTAATTCTTTGCTCAGGAACAGATAAATGTGGTGTAATACCATTTACTGTATTGTCCTATAAGATTTGTCTAATGACTGGGTCCAATATGAGTGTATACAGAACAGGATTTAGGGGACAACCCTGCCTTACTCCCCTTTGTAATGAAATATCTTTTAGTAATAGTCCATTTACTGAAGGTACCGGAAAAGCAGTATCATATAAAAGTCTCACCCATGAACTAAATTTTGTAGGGAAACTGTACAAATGCAGAATTTGAAAAAGATAATTATGGGAAACTTTGTCGAATGCTTTAGATTAATCTAGAGCTAAAACAAAACCTGTCAATCAACCTTGATTACTAAGTTCAAATATATCCCTTAAAAGCTGTAAATTTTGAGTGATGTTTCTATTCGGTATAAAATAAGTTTGTACTGGATGTATAACTGCTTCTGCCACCCTTTTAATCCTATTACATAGAACAATAGAGAATATTTTATCATCTGTATTAAGGATGCTTATGGGCCTCCAATTTTGTAAGTGTTTTTGTCTCCTTTTTTATGTAAAAAAACAACAATGGACTTTGAAAAATCTGGATAAGATTGTGAATTTATTATTAATTAATTATAAAGCTGTATTAAGAAAAAGCTTAATTCATTTGGAAAGCTTTTATATAGTTCATTAGTTAAACCATCTAATCCAGGAGAAATACCAGATTTTAGGTTAGAAATGACTTCAAGTACCTCATTCACATATATGGGTTCCTCTAACTTTAGTTTATCTGCTGCTGAAATTTTAGGGATAGGAAATTTTA
Source organism: Neoceratodus forsteri (assembly GCA_016271365.2). NCBI lineage: Eukaryota > Metazoa > Chordata > Ceratodontiformes > Ceratodontidae > Neoceratodus > Neoceratodus forsteri. The sequence goes on from CM028133.1 coordinate 609,882,142, forward strand.
TAATCCAATCAACTGAGACCATTACTTTGTAAACTGTATCAAAAGTATGATTTAAGGAGGTTTGAACTAGTCTAACATTTCCACATCTGAAGTCCTTAATTTTCCTGATCCATCATATAAGCCACTCATCAATTTAACATCAAGCTTTTGCTTGCATGGCAAGGCAAGGCAAGGCAAGGCAAGGCAAATTTTATTTAAGAGACACCCATCCCGGAGGCTCTGGGCACCGAACACTTAAAAAATAAATACTATACATTATAAAACAAAATACATAACAATATCTCAGATACAACCCAATACATCAACAAAAAACAATTTATATAAACATTAACTTAAGTAATAATAGCAAATGCCTAAAAAGCCTGAAAAGGGTCAGCGTAAAGTTGATTGTTAAGGCCAAATCTCATTTTGGCCTCTAAGGTAGAGGCTCTGTTATGTTGAAACTGGCACATTTTCTCTTTCAAATAGTCTAGTTGAGCTTTGTAAGTAACTCGGCTAGTGGGGGTGATACATAAGTTTGTAAAACTGGTGTCTGTAATCAAGATAGTTTAGATAATCTTGATTAGCCTTAGTTTTACCACACATTACAAACAAATTGTTAAGTACTATTTTTGTGTCTGTCCACAAGGAGCCTATAGAATCATACATACACTGTACTGATTCTCTTGCAATAACTAAATGTAAAATGTTTTGTCTAATATTCTCACTTTCTAAAAGAGATTCATTTAATTTCCATCTTTGTACCATTGAGAGAAATTTGGGTGGTACATTGCTTAAAGAGAAATGCCAACTTAAAATAGAGTGTTCTGAAAATTCACAGGGAGTTACCACTGAATTAAATGGTGTTAAATATTTTGACACAAATAGCAAATCTAATCAAGTAGCATAGCTACTTCTATGATATGTATACTCAGGGTCTTTACTAATCGACCTGTAAGAATCTTTTAAGTTTGCCATGGATATAATATTTTTCAATGCATTTGAATCATCATACACCTTTTTCTGTAAATTGTCTTTTACTTTGATATCCAAAACACAGTTCATGTCCCCTCCCCATATTATATGTTTGGCTGTATATAAAAAAGTTTAATTTAATCAAAAAGTTCTATCCTACCTGTCTTACTTTGTGTTGCGTAGGTGTTTATAATTCTAAGGGAGAAACCATGATAAATACCATCAATTAACAAAGCTCGACCAGGAAGTACAGTATATCAATGATTTTGTGAACTGACTTCTGTATCTTTGAATAAGATACCTAGGCCATTGGCTGTATCTTGCCCGAATGACCAAAATGAGGGCACCCATACCCAAGATGTTTTTGCTTGTGAGATATCACGAAAAGAGAAAAATTCAGTTTCTTGTAAAAAAAATAATATTGTAAGGGGAAAATTTGCAGTATTACAATACAGACATACTCTTTTTTATACGCTTTCATACTACAAACATTGATTGAGGCAAGATACAGTGATGTCATCTATGAGCTTTTAGGTCATCCCTTTCAACTTTCTTTTTCTACCTTTTTTCTTTTTCTCTCCTTTGGTTCTATATTCAAGTCTTCCTCCCCTTCCATTTCTGATGTTCCCCCTGATCTAGAAGAAATATCAGACTCGGGGTCTGAGGTCCCCTCTACTTCCTCTTGTAACACCTGATAAGGGTTATGTACAGTACCTGCACAATATTTGTGGATTGTTTAGTCGTGGCCCTAGTAACTCGTTTAAGAACCTGAAAATCACAGGAAAGTTTGTCCTGTATGTTCATTTGTTCATTGCTATTTTCTATAGGGGAAAACTTCCACAATGTTTTAAACTTTTTTGGTGGGGGGTCCTTAAAAGAGGGAGAGTGTTGGTCCCTTCTTCCCGATCTATGGAAGTAGAAAAGGAAGTTCCTGGCTGTTCTTTGTCAAAGGGAGCGCCCTGTTTTTGGTTGCCTCTGGGCTGTTCAGCCTTGTTCTTATCCTCCTCCATGGTGGACTGCATACTACTTGAAACTTGTTCTACCAAACTTAGATGTGACCCTGTGTTTGGTCATTCATTGATAAAAGTCTGACTTTCCTGTGCCCTTTGTCTGCTTTCCTTAGCTTTCTGAACAATGTCTTCTTGATTTACATTGGATGGTTTTGACCAGCCCAATGACACTGGTGGTATGTGTGTCCCACTTCCTCACACAAATTACACTTGGCTACATTTTGACATCCCATGCTGATATGGCAAAACTCATTACAAACTGCACATCTGAGTTTGTTGTATGTACTGCTTAAATGTGCCCTGCTACCACATTTGTAGCAGACTTTTGGCTGACCAGGATAAAAGCAAACATCCATATCCCTGCCTAGATAGAAGCTATTGGGAATATGTACCACTTCTTTATCCCTTTGTCTAAGCTTCACCCTGAATCTCCACTGCCCTGTCCAAATCCCCTCCACATCTACAATGGCCATAGGGGGATGCAATACTGTACATTTTTTTGTTAGCCAATATTGAATATCATAAACATTTACTCCTTCATTTTGGAACATAACTGTGACTGTTTTTAGAAGGGGTTTGGTTAAAGGAATTGCTAAAAAGGGTGCCCATAGAGTGGTAGACCTGATTTTATCATACTTGCTCCAAACTTTTTCTAACAGTGAGAAGGTCTTAAAACTTATATCAAAAACCTCTTCCCCAGAAACATGGATTAAGGCATAGATATCAGAGGCATGAAAATTCATAGCATGTTTTAACAAAACTCTGGCTACATAAATGCTAGCAAAAAAGAAAAGTACGAGCACACCAGTAGATTTTAAAGCTAAATTAGCATTTTTATTGGTGCCAGAATATCCAAGGCCAGGAATGCTCATCTAGACCTCCCCAATATCTTAATCTGATAGCATTCTTTCTTGAATCCTGAAAGGTCCTATAATGAAATAGTTCCAAAAAGGAAGGATCTCTGTTCTGATTTTGCCCTCTTCCCTGAGGAGAAGTGTGTGTGTGGGGGGGCATTTTCGGTATCTGACTGTAAAGTTTCTGAATCAGTTCCCAAATCTTCTGCATGCAAAAAATTGGCCATTGCATTGGTAGCTACATTCTCTGGTAAAGGTACTTGTATATTTTCCAGACAGCTGCCCCCTGTAGCCTGACCTGGCCATCCAGCTCTGCAGCTGTTGCAGAAATTGCCACCCGCCAGCCCCAGCCCCAGATTCAGCAAGCAGGCAGGGAAGGCAGCTGTCCACTGCAGCCTGACCAGGCCATCCACTCTGCGGCCATTGCAGAGGTTGCTGCCTGTCACCCCCAGCCCCAGATTCAGCAAGCAAGCAGAGAAGGCAGCTGCCCCCTGCAGCCTGACTGGGCCATCCAGTTCTGCAGCAGTCGCAGAGGTCACTGCCCACCAGCTCCTGATTCAGCAAGCAAGCAGGGAAGGTACAAGTGTCCCTACAGGAATTTTTTCAGTTCAAAACCTTGGCGCCCCATAAACTGATCTCTGTGATTGGCTAATGCTGCTCCCTGGACAGCTACCAATGGCCCTTTTAACCACTGCTCTCTACCCTGTATTTTCTTTTTTTTTCCCCTCTCTTTTGCCTTTCTCTCCACGAACTCCTGTGATGGTCTGATAAATGTGGTTAGTTTGATGATTGTATAACAATTTGATTAAGCACCTGATCTAATTTACAGCTATTCTGCTATCAGTTTAAAGTATTTTTTCTTTTTTTACTGTATAGAATTCTTGTGCTCTCCTAGCTGCTGCAATTTTAAGCGCATTTGTCTTGTCTGCTACACTGTTCAACTTGTCTATATTTTATCTTGCTGTAGGTGAATATGTGTCATGGGTCCCCTTCCTGCAGTGGAATTTATGCCTGAAGTGAGGATCTCTCTTCATTCCCACCTAGGTAGACTAACCCATGAGAGGAACGCTAACCCCCAGGCTTTCTTCTCTCTCTCTCTCCCTTCCTATCTCTTACTCCTACCATTCCTCCATCTGCTCCTGTTTCTTGCCTGCTTCCTACATAATCACAGCACACCAATTCCACCATTTTAGCTGTGACTGGCCTAGCTAGTGATCAGTCATAGCCTCTAGTGACTGTACACCCTCCTTCCTCCCCAGCCCCAGTGGTGGGAAGCCTATTCTTTGTGCCTAAAGTGCCCACACTCTGTTCTGTGTAATCCCTCCCTCCAATTACCACCCTACTTCATTTTATTTTTCTCTGCCTCTCTCCCTTTCCAGGTGGCTGCCCCCTGCAGCCTGACTGGGCCATCCAGCTCTGTGACCATTGCAAAGGTTGCTGCCCACCAGCCACAGCCCCAGATTCAGCAAGCAAGCAGGGAAGGTACAAGTGTCCCTATGGGAATTTTTTGGCCCTCCAGCCCTCCCCCACCCCGGTTCTAATTAAATGCACTTAGGACCAGTCCCTCCCTACTCCAGGCTCACAGTAAATCTAGTTTCCTCCCCTCCCTCTTAAAGGGGTATTCACCATTGTGCCTACAACTGCCACCTGGCTGATGTCTGACTCACCCCCCATCACCTCTTGCAAACCCAACCCACATATACAGCTGTGCACCCTATAAGCACACGATGCTGTCCCACCTTTACCTGACACTGCTCCATATCCTCACCCTCTGGATTAGGTCTGAATATGTCTGTGGAAGCACAACCTTCTCAAATAAGCAAGCCTTGGGTAGCACAAGGGGAATGGATTAGGTCTGAATATGTCTATGGAAGCACAACCTTCTTAAATAAGCAAGCCTTGGTAGCACAAGGGGAACCTCCTCAGATCGGCTCCTGGTCATGGCCTTCAAACTCCCCCCAAACCAATACCTGCTGGTGGTACCTAGGCCAGTGTCCATTGCTGCCTTACTGTATGGCCGGACCACTACAGCTACCAACCTCTACTGCAGGAACCGCAAGCAACATCAAGCCTGTCTATCTTGGTTATTCTCTCCACGTTTCCTCAGGAAACTGATCTTATTGCTGCTACTAGTATCTGGTAATGTGCACCCCAACCCTGGTCCAGTACATCCCTCTACAGGTGCCACCCTGATGCTGGAACATCTAAGGATCATGTCTCTGAATATTGAAAGCCTCTTGCCTTAGATCCCACAATTCCAAACATGGGCTGAGCTGATCAAACCTGATGTCATTGCTCTTACTGAAATGTGGCTATCCCCTAAGACCCCCAACATGGTGGTAGCACTCAATGGTTATATGATATTCAGGCAGGATAGGCAATCCAAGAGAGAAGGTGGCTGTATGGTCTACATAAAAAACAATATCGGGATCAAGCACTACCTTGCAGTCTGCACATCAAAGAAGCACAAATCTTTAGCACTAAATTCACCATTGGTCAACAGAACAAGGTTCTTGTGATCTCAACAGTATATATCCTGCCTGGTAAACAGGAGCCTGAACTGGAACACTTCTTTAATTACCAAAGGCAACTCAACCAAAGGGAACAGCTCATAGTCGGTGATTCCAACGTCAACTGGCAATCCCAGGATGCAGTGGCAGTTAGAGACAAAATATCAAGCCTCTACCTCACCCAAATGATCACCCAAGCCACAAGGCTAAACTACAGATTGGGTACAAGCACCCTAATTGACTGGCTCCTATGCACCTGCCCCAATCATATCTCTGAGGTCTCTGTGCTACCAGACTCCCTAAGTGACCATTACCCGGTAATGTGCACCTGGTCTAATAAGTTTACAAAGCATACTCCCAGCCCACTAGAACTCACTCATTGAGACCTGGGCTGCTGGAATACTTCAGACAGCACCTAAAGCAAATTTGACTGGTCCCTGCTTGACAATGCAAATGATAATAACCAAGCTCTTGACTATTTTTGCTCAATCTTTACAAATGCCAGTGATATCTTCACCCCCTAAAAATCCCCAAAAGTAAAAGGAAACTGTAACCCCTGGCTTGCAGGCCACCTAATCAACCTCGTGCGACTCAGGGACAACCTGTGGCATAGGGCCAAGGACTCTGGGAATATGGCTGACCACATTGCTTACAAGACAGCTAGAAATAAATGCACAAGACTGGTCAGGTCGGCCAATGCCTCTTACTATAAAGATCTTCTAAACTGAACTTGGGGATGTGGAAAGGATTTCTGGAACACAGTGAAATCCCTCACAGATAGGATCTCCAAGGCACCTCCCAACCTTATAGTTACCCCATCAGAAGCACTCCAGGAACATAGGGACATGGCAAATATATTCAACACCGATTTCACAGACCTAAATGCTGTGCTCCCCAGAGACTACCTCTCCACTCCACTGACCAGACAGCTGTCCCACTTGAGCCCACCACATACTACACCCAATGGCTCACTGGCTTTCTACTTCAGACACCTATCCAGGGCTGAGACCCAAAGGTACATCAAATGGGTATTGGGCAAGACCAGGATGGGGACTGACTCTATCAACATGAAGTTAGTTGCCCTAACCTTAAATGAATTAGCTGAAACACTTACAAAAATCTTTAACACATCCCTAAGAACGGGCATATTCCCAGGTAAATGGAAGGCAGCACTTGTAACACTGGTTCGCAAAAGTGCAGCTAGAACAAGCCTCTCTAACTATTGACCCATCTCCATTTTGCCATCACTTTCCAAAGCATAGGAACTGGTGATATCTGACCAACTCACAGAATACCTGGAGAAATACAATCTACTGGGTGCACAGCAGCATGGCTTCTGTAAACACCACTCCACCCAAATCACCCTGGTAGACTTCACCACTCAGATCTATGAGGCAATAGACATTGGACAGGCAGTGGAGTCTATATTCATAGCCCTCACAAAGGCATTCTACACTGTCAACCGCCAACTCCTAAAATGTCTCCTATCCATTGGCCTCCCAACAAATACTGTTACCTTGTTTGAAAGCTACCTATCACACAGAACACAATGTGTGAAGATCTTCAACACACTCTCTGAGCCTAGGGAACTCAGCCTTGGTGTTCCCTAAGGTTCAATATTGGGTCTGCTCTTATTTAGCCTATTCATAAACTCCCTACCATCTGCCTGCCCAGCACACATGGTGCTCTATGCTGATGATGCAGTCATTTTGGCAACTGGTAGGGATATCTCCTCAATTGCCTCTGATCTTCAGGACAATTTCCAAAGGATGGAATATTGGTTTTCCCAGCATAAACCTTTACTCAACTACAACAAAATGAAGTGTGTGCTCTTTACAGTGCCCCATAACAAGAAAAAGCATGGCCCCTTACAAATAATGAGCCAAACAGGTGAGTTGCTGGAGCAGATTGGCACCTTCAGATATCTTGGTATATACCTTCATGACATGCTCACCTTCTCATCACATATTGAACAGGTTGTCAAAACAGCTAACATAAAATTGGGTGTCCTATACTGGTATAGACACTCCATACTTCCAGAGGCACTGAAACTGGTCACTGGTAGCTATATGCTATCTACCATAGATTATGGGCTGGTAATCTATGGTGCAGGTTTGGTTACCCCTCTTAAGAGGATCACTACCCTCCTTAACAAAGCTTGTCGACTGGTCTTCAGGGCTGAGTATCTGACACATACATGTGCATTGTATGCAGAGACTGGGTGGCTCCCCCTCCAACTCGGAATCAAATGCCAGGCCTGCCTCTTGGGTAAAAAATTATTGCTTGGCCTTATGCCTGAGTCCAGTACAAGATTATTCAAAAACACTCAACTGACCATAAATACTAGAAGTGTGACCAAAGGGGGGGGGTTACTAGTGTCCTTTAAGCACACTACACTTGCACAATGATCCCTTTCCTACCGGAGTCCTAGCTGGCTAAATGACCTCCCTACTGAACTCCTTGGCTGTAGTCAGTTCAAATCTGGACTGCTCAGTCTCCTAGCACATGCGGCTATCTGCAATTGTCAGCCATAACCCTGTCATCTAGGGTCTCTCCACCTTTCTCAGCTCCCCCCACTATCTTTTCTCCCCCCTTCCCCCACCCTTACCTACCCTCCTTCCCCCCACTTGACAATGCCACACTGGCCGCAATTCCCTCTTCCCTCTACCATAAAGTCCTAGCCTGGGATCTGTCACTGACCCCAAGTTTCCACAAGTGTAATTCTGCACTATTAAAGTGTTGTTGCTGCTACCCTCTGTACTTTCTGTTTGGACTTTTTTGTAACCAATCATATGTACCACCAACTGTTTTATGTACCACCAACTGTCAATCGCTACATTATTGTGTTTAATTGTAATCAGTTGTTTTTTTCCTCTGCATATTGCTCACTTGACCTTGTGCCTTGTCTCTGTATTTTGTTATCTGACTTGGAACCTTTGTAAATAAGCCTATGGCTCAAAGGTAGTTAGTCCGAAACTAAATAAACAAATAAATATTGCATGTCTTTGGTATTGCACCACTCGCGTGACTGCATGATAGAGTTTCATTTTGTTGAGAAGAAGAAGAAGAAGAGGGGTCCCCCAAAGCAGAAGAAATCCTGCAAATTGATGATCCAATCCAGGTCTGGTATCCAGCTTCTGTCTGAGTCCTGCTTCCATCCCGCATTTAATAATGTGGAGTATGCTGACCAGTCTTTGTCTGAGACATTTGCTTCTGGTATTGAAACTCCAAAAGCAGCAGCAAAATGCTGTGAGGCTGAGACTGCAACGGCAGGGTGTGGTCATGCAGAAAAGTGTTGGTGTCTGAAGGTGCTACGTCATCCACCATCAGCTGCTTGTCAGAAGCAGCTGAAAGATCTTCGGCCACAACTTAGGCTGTTTGTTCTACTGATATCCCTGCAGTTTGTGCACAAATATAGATAGCTGTAACAGTATGCTTGTCTTTAAAGTTTTGAACACTTGGATTACCAACATTTTCTGGCATTACAGCTGTTTCGTTCTGAGCAGTCATGGTAGTCAAATCAATCTCCATTCTACCATCCACTTCCATAGGGTTTGTCTCCATATTCCTTGTAAAACTTAATTCTTCATCCCCTAGAGAAACACAGACCGAGGTTGGGGACCGGACCTCAGTCTGCCACACAACCTCCTCCTCCAAAGGTGAACTAACTTCTGCCATTCTGCAAGAGGACAGCAGCTCCCCCCACCGCAAGAGATGGGGAACTTTTTATTTACCATAACAACTCAAATTCATTCATGATTCATAAAATGTCACACATTCTGAATAAATTCATATACCCGAAAGAGTAGGGGAATTTTTATTAATTCACAAAATAAAAACACAGCTGTTACACATTATAATTCCATGGCCTAAATCATTTTTCTATTACAAACTCCAAAAGAAATATATTTGAACAGAAAAAACAAACAAAAATTATTACTGTAGTACATCCATCTCATCAGATCCCCCACAGACTACTAGCCCAGATCTCTCTCAAGCAGTCCTGCTAGCAGGAGACCACCCACCACCCACACAAAAATTTGTAAGGATACAGCTGCCCACTCAGGTGTAACTCAGATCCCCCACAGACTACTAGCCCAGATCTCTCCCACGCGGCCCTGCTAGCAGGAGACCACCCGCCACTGACATAAACATTTACAAGGATACAGCTGCCCACTTGGGTGCGACTCGGATCCCCCATGGACTACTAGCCCAGATCTCTCCCAAGCGGTCCTGCTAACAGGAGACCACCTGACAGCAACACAAAAATGTACAAGGTAATCTGTTAGGGACATGGACCTTGCCACCAGCCAGCACGGCTGCTTGTTAAACGTTACCATGAAGCAGAGGATTTTTCTTTTGAATTTCTACCTTTGGTGCCTTTTCTCTGCCAAGCTGTAGGACCGCTGATCTCTGCTGGAAGTCCCTCCTGGATGCCATTTGGGGACACTCTAAAGAAATGAATTTGATTAACTTCGTAAGCTCCATGTTTAATATTTACTAATGAAGTAGCACAGTTATATTTTTGTCTACATTTAGTGGAAAGTAAATGATAATTCTGTGTTAGCAAATTAATTCTAAATCTAGCAAATTACCATAAGTATTAAGTTGGGGGCTGAGTCTGCAAATAATTTTAATTTGTTTCTGCTGCTGTAACGCTATACCCACCCCACTTCTTTTGTTCTTCTGTGAGCACTGCCTTTCTCTCCCACTTATATACCTTCCTTTCTCCTCTTTCCCCAAGATACAGCTGCCTGCTCGGGTGCGACTTGGATCCCCACGGACTACTAGCTCAGATCTCTCCCAAGCAGTCCTGCTAGCAGGAGACTGCCTGCCACCGACACAAAAATTTACAAGGTAACCTGATAGGGAAATGGACTTTGCCACCAAACAGCACGGCTGCTTGTTAAATATTACCACAAAGCAGAGGATTTTTCTTTTGAATTTCTACCTTTGGTGCCTTTTCTCTGCCAAGCTGTAGGACCACTGATCTCTGCTGGAAGACCCTCCTGGATGACGTTTGGGGACACTCTAAAGAACTGAATTTGATTAACTACATAAGCTAATACCCCCACTCACCCACCCTATCTCGACATTTACTTATGTAGATTCATCTTGTTAACTTCAGCTGACGTCTAACAGGCCACTTTGTCATTTGCTCCTTATCTTGCTCTACCACTAGGAGCATTGGCCAATCTTCAGTGCTCTTTGATCATTTGTATTTGAGGTTCCAGCTGAAATAGTGCTGCTTCCACTTCTTTCTACTTTTTGGTATCTGTAGTGTTGCTGCCCACCATGATATTTAAAGCCCTGATCCTGCTTGTGACCAGCTTGTTACTATGCTCACTTGCTAGACTCTCCCTACCCCCCTGTTCATGCTGTAGTACCTGGCAACTGAACTCAACTAGTAACTTTAATTTTTCCTACATGCTAGTTAGACTTACCGAATGCCCCAATCTCACTCCACTATTAGTCCCAAGGTGTATCTATTACCTTATGACCACATACCTAGATCACACTCTCTGCTCTAAAACTACTATACTTACTCCTTTTATTCATCACAGCTCTGGTATCTGATACTGCTCACTATCCTGTTGGCAGGTGATGTGGAACAAAACCCTGGTCCCTTACACCCTAAACCATGCAATAAGGCCTCCTGGGCTACTGCTTCTGGGCTCCACATAGCCCATCTAAACATAAGGAGCCTGACACGTAACTTCCCGGAGCTGGAGGCATGGATCATCACCCATAATCTGGATATACTGTGCCTATCTGAGATGTGGCTCAAGCCCTCTTCCCCTGATTCAGTCTGCTCGCTACTGAACTACTGCCTTATCAGGAATGACAGTTCATCTTCAAAGCAGGGTGGGGGTGTGGCGCTGTTTTATAAAGTGCATCTAAATGTCTCATTGAAAACTAAACCCCAGTCCTCTATCTGTGAATCCCTTCATGCAATTCTCCACCTGGGTGCTGAAAATCTACATGTAGCTGTTGCTTATAACCTGCCCCAGGGAGGTTTGTCTGCCTTCACTAAAATGCTGGAGGATACGGTAGAACTGGCAGGCCACAATGAACTGCTTGTCCTAGGGGATATGAATCTAAACAAGTTTGGTCATTCTCATGAGTCACTTCTATCTGTAACCCAGAGTTTTAACTATAATCAAGAGATGACTGAGCTCACAAGGATCTCCCCTAAGGAAATATCAAGCACGCTACTGGACTGGGTGTTAACAAATAGAGTCAACAGAATTGTGGATGCTGGCACCTTGACGGATAACATATCTGATCACTCCCCTATATTCTGTGTGTGGCAACACTCTTGCTCCCAGACTCAACTGCCAAGCTATATCACCTTCAGGAATTATGCTAACCTGTACCAGGCGAAGTTCCTGTTTGAAGTCTCATCTATTGACTGGTCTTATCTCTCCCAGACCCTGGATGCACAAGCTGCACTTGACTACTTCCTAGAGCAATTCCATGTAGTTCAGGACAGACATAAACCCCCTGTGACCCAGCGAGTTCATGTAGCACCTACAAAGTGGTTACACAAAGATTTCCTGGCTGCATTGCGTATCAGGGATTAAGGCTGGAAATGTTTCAGAAAAACTGGCCTTACTGCAGACTACCAAACCTATAGGACCCAGAGAAGTGAATGCAAAAAGTGGATTAGACTAGCAAAAAGCTCATATTGTAAAGGTCTTCTGCTGGAAGTGTCAAGTGACTCCAAGAAATTCTGGGCTCACATCAAATCATTCCTAGGTGCCAAGAATACTCATGTGGCTTATGAAATGAACATAAATGGGGTCCATTGTAACAACCCTAGGACCATTGCAGAAGCATTTAGTAAACAATTCTCTGACCTATCCAGCTTTACATCTGGCTTCCTCCACAGTCAGTCTTTACCTTTGACCACTCCACCCACCCCTGCTGCTCTTCCCCCACCATTCTGTTTCAAGGCTATTTCCAAATCTGATGTTTTAGGTCTACTGAACAGCATTTCTGACAACACAAGCGTAGGCTCGGATGGTTTAGAACCTAAATTTCTAAAACTGTCTGCACCATTTATTGCTCAGCCGTTATCATGGACATTTACCCTCTCTCTTTGCAATGGAGTTGTCCTTTATGTATGGAAAATGGCCAGAATCACTCCAGTCTTTGAGAAAGGTGATAAAAGAGTTAAGGCTAACTATCGGCTGATTGCTATACTATCAGTACCAAGTAAAATAATGGAAAAACTAGTATTAGTTCAAGTCACTGAATTCATGACAAAATATAACCGTCTCTCGCCAATTCAATATGGTTTTCAGAAAGGTCATAGCACCTCGACGGCTTTGCTCCATCTTACAAATTATACTTTAAAGGGAAACAGTGGAAAAGGCACAGCTTTACCCAGGCACTACAAAAATGCCTGATTAGTGCTTTCATACAGTAACATTTATTTAACAAATTACTCCAATTGATTTTTTAGTGATTTAAACAGTGGTCTTCACCTTTCGCTTTCTATTGCTGGCAGCCACCATTTCATGAGTAGCAGAGAGCTTCCTGAGCTCACTTTATGCTAATATGTCCTGCCAACCAATAGCTGAGGTGAAACAGGCATATTAGCATACAGTGAGCTCAGGAAGCTCACTGCTGCTCATGAAATGGCTGCTGCCAGTAACAGGAAGTGGAAGTTGTGGGTAGCTGTTCTAAATCATTAGATAATGTTGTTACTGTCTGAAAGCACTAACTGAGCATTTCTGCACTGTCTGAGGAAAAGTTTGTCTTTTCCATTGTTTCTCTTTAACTGCTATGGACAATGGCCACCCTAACGGTTGCAGTTTTTATAGACCTGACAAAGACATTTGACCTAGTCGACCATCTCCTTCTACTAGATAGTCTCCTAGCTCTTGGTTTCTCACCTAACTCAGTTGCCTGGTTTAATAGCTATCTATCTAATAGAACAGAGCTCGTTAGATTCAATTCTGCTGTGTCCAGACCCATGGCAAACAACCTAGGTGTTCCCCAAAGATCGATATTAGAAGCCCTCCTCTTGTCCATTTTTATTAATAGCATCTTGTCAAATAGCCCTGACTGCTCATTTATCCTTTACGCAGATGACTTGGTACTGTATTGTACGACCCCGGGTCATGCCTGAAAATAGTCAACTTTGGCTAGCACACCTAACCCGGTTAACAAAAGCTAAATAAACAAATAAGTGACAAGCATATACACCATATAAACCAGACACTGACCACTGCCTTTAAGTCTATTCAATCCTGGCTTTCCATCCATAAACTAATCCTTAATGTTGATAAAACATAGACTATGCTGTTTGGTTCAACAGTCAAATTAAACAACAACCGTGATCTATTTAAAGTATCCGGTCAGGATGGCACAGTCCTCAAACCTGTATGCTCTTTTAAGTATCTTGGAGTACTCGTTCATGAAAACCTCAACTTTGATAAGCATTTAATGTCTTCTTGTAAATCAGTCAATGCCAAAATTGGAGCTGCTTACAAAATTAGCTATGTCCTTATGAAATCGGCTAGATTAGCCATAGCCCACAAGATCTTGATCCCATCATTATCCTATGGGGTAGTCACTTATCTTAATTCATCCACTACTCTCCTTAGAAAGTGGGATACTGCCTATAACAACATCTGTAGGTATGCCTCAGCATCACCCTGGTCTAAACATCATTGTCAGCTCTATGCTGACCTAAATTAGCTATCCTCTGCTTCGGCTCAAACCTGTGCCCTCGGCTCCCTGACTGACAATGTTATAAGAACAGGGATCCCAGTATGGCTGGCCTCCCTACTAAATCTTCTGTCCCCTTCTCATGGCCTCAGCTCATCTGACAAATCTTTGCTGAAAATACCAAGAAGTAAATCTAACAAAGGAACCCTTGCTTTCTCTTACTCTGTGGCTAAACTATGGAACTCCCGGCCTCTTGCTGTACACCTAGCCCCCAGCCACACCCAGTTTAAAAGAAACTGTCACAACTTCCTCTTCAGCCAGGTCTCCTGTGCCTGCTTCAAACCCCTCTGAATTTCTTGCGTTCAGACCTCGTCTCACTTCTCCAATGATGTAAACTGTTTCCTACTCAGCCTACCCACCTGGTTATGTTATTAATGCACTGATGTCTTAATTGGTTATGCCTTTGCTGCTCTCGTCCAGTTGTGCTTAGCGTCATTGTATGTAATCATTGAATTGTTGTTACTGTATAAGTGAGACACTGACCCGTCCTGTTACCCAACCATGTAATCTTGTCTAATGTTGTACTTAGTCATGATTTGTCAAATCTTGTTTGCTCTGTATCTTGTTCTTCCTGATAATCAAATGTCATTCCCTGCCTACCTATTGTATTCTCCCAGGTTGTGCCTGAAAATAGTCATGACTTGGCTATGGTACTTACCCGGTAAACAAAAATAAAAAAAATAAAAAAATTCAAACTTTAAACCAGATTAATGATTTTGAATATCGTCAGACACTCCTTTCCACCGTGTTTTAACTGTTGCTATTGATAAAGTTCATATTTCAAACTTCCATATTGAATTTATTTCTTTTTCTATCATCTGTACTGTTATTCTGGGAGCAATATGTAATTGTTGAATCATAAATTTACACCTTACTTGCCACATTATAAATGTAATACACATAAAAGTAATCATAAAGTTCCTTCATCCATCCCTTTTAATTCTTGGGGATAGCCTATAATTATGTCTTCATATGCCACTTTTTTCCAACAGACATTTTTCCATTTAATATTAATTTCATTCCATTCCATACTTGCTGAGCATAAGGACATTGTACTAGAAAATGTTCTAGAGTTTCTTCTGTTTGATGACATGTTAATCTAGGGCACCCTCTTGCTTCTAGCATTTTACATTTTGCATTCCCTTAAACTCCTAACCTCCCATGACTGCACAGCCAAACAGTGTCCCACATTTTCGGGAGGATTCTTTTATCAATTAGTTTCCCATTCTGATATAATTTCCTTGGTGCATTCCTTTAAATTCTGTCTGTATATTATATCCTTGTTCTTGTACTGCAGAGTATATATTTTTTTGTTATCTGGATATGATGCCTGTGTAGCCATCAGTTTCCACTTCCTCATCTTGTCAATGACCGGTAAGAAAATATTTGGTATTTGTGTATGTTTCTTTTACTTTTTGAGGCAACTGTACCCATAAATTTAAGGTTGGGACTAACCAGCAGTCTACCACTTTTTTCCATTCAACATTAGTGGGGGATTTGAATTTCATTATATATGCATGAAAAAATAAACTATAAAAAAGCTGATCGGATTTAATAAATTTATCCCTTCCTCTTTGTATGGCTTATACAAGATTTCTCTTTTAATCGGATTTAACCTATTCCCCCAAATTATTTGAAATACCAGACCTAATAGTCTTATGTCTAAGGTAGATGGAGGAGGAAAAAACACACTTAAGTAAGTGAATATTGGGAGCAAAAAGGTTTTAACTACTGCCACTTTCTTTTTTTTGTCTGCTGCCATATTTTCCAAATCATAACTTTACTCGCACCTATCTCGAATTTCTCTATCCAGTTTACAGTTGTCATAGCTCCTTTACCAAAGCTATGCCTAAAATATGTATGGAAGAATCAGAAATTTGTATTCTTTGTATTTCAGGCTGTTGTTCTGTATTCTCATTCAATCTATACCCTGTACTTTTTGCATGATTTATTCTCGCTCCAGTTAATACTGAAAATTAGTCTACTATTTTAAGGGCATGTGCCACAGGAGTACTTGGTAAAATTAAGCATAAATCATCAGCGCATGCTATAGATTTCTTAAGGCTATCTCCATTTGCTAATTGAACTTTTCCAATGTTCCCATTTTGATTTATTAATTTTAATAGAGGATCTATACAGAATACATATAACCTAGGGCTCATTGAGCAGCCCTGTTTAACCCCCCCTGTTTATTTTCACCATGTTTCCTAGATGACCATTCACTACTGGGATTGTAGAAGTTATCCTATAAATACTTGTGATCCAATTTACAAATTTTTCAGCTATAATGTATAATTTTAGTACTACCTTTAAATATACATGACAGACCTTATCAAAGGCCTGCTCTAGATCTAAACTTATTACATATCCATCCACTTTATTTTGTGCTCCCTGTTTGACAACCTTTCTTATAAACAGAAGATTGTCTTGGATACTTCTACCCTTTACTTTACATGACTGACATTGTTCTATAACATAAGGTGCAGCTGTAGCCAATCTATTATTTAAGATTTTCTTAAGAATCTTCAAATCCATATTCATAATAGCTAGAGGTCTGCAATGCTGTAGTACTTCCCATTCATTTTTCTTATGAAAATATTTGTGCAGATATGCCTAATTGGTGTGCTACATTTTCATTATCTAACATAGTATTGAAAACTAATACTAGAATCTCAATTATAGCTCCTTTAAAAGTATTACAAAATTCTATTGCAATCCATCCAGTTCTGGGGTAGTATTATTGTTTAAAGTCCCAATAGCATTTTCCACTTCCTCTGATGTTACAGGCAAAGTCAAACTTTTTATTTCCTCTGGTGTTTCAGGTATTTCTAGGTCTTTTACCACTATCCAAACCTGTTCTGCTCTAATATTTGGATCAGCAAACCTTGTTTTCATATGCTATTCCACTACATCCATAATTTCTTTCTGTGTATCTACTGTTCTCCCATCATGATTTACCAATGTGTGCATAGTTTTTTGATGCACTCTATTTTTACAACTTTCAAATATATCACCAGTTGTTGATTTACCTGGCGTGCTTTTTTATCTGTTCTCTAATTAACTGGTTTTCCAACAGGGCAGCAAACAATTTCCAGTATCCTTTACCCTTTGGAATTTCTTTTGTTGGAGAAATATGCACTAGAACTAATAAATGGTCTGAATTTGCTATAGGAATAGTGGGTGCTCTTAATGTCTGTAAGGAAGCTGTGGAAAAAAATTTAATCTATATGGGTTGCTAGTGTACTCTTATAAAAGGTGTATCCTCCTGTAGTATGTATGGTCCTATATGTGTCCTTTAAGCCCCCTTGACTCACAATTCTGTTAAGAGTTCTAGAATCACAAAATTGTTTGTTAGTTTTAGCCCCTCTGTCTTTTATGTCTTGCACACAATTGAAATCACCTGCCCATAATACAAATCGGGATGTGAATAAATATGGTTTTACTAAATTCATTAGATCTGTTCTTTCTTTCTTTGTTTAATGGGCATAGAAATGGATGATTCTCCATGCTGTATTATTGTGAAAAACATCAAGTAATAATGCCCTACCAGGTCATATGTCAACTACTCTCGAAATATATAATCATATCCCTTAAAAAGAATGCCCACTCCCCCACAGTGTTCCTATTCTGTAGAATAAAAGGAAGGACCCCAACACCATAATTTACAGGCTGCAGAAATGTCACTGTTTGTGAGTAAATGAATGTCCTGAAGAAAACATAAATCAATATCTAGGTCCTTTAAAATAGCAAAGGTGACCACTCTTCTTCTGGGGTTCTTAATGTTATTCACATTTAAGGTAGTAACCTTGTACGTGTGTGAAGAGGACATAAGAAAGGAAAACAACATTTATCCTTATACTTTTGACTTTTCCAATCTTCTGCTCCTTCTCAGTTGAGGCCCCAAATGTTTGTGTTTTACTCTAGCAGCTTGTACTTGTTCTGTAAGCTGATCATCATCAGAGTCTGAGGTTGCTCCATGCTGTGAAGAAAAGGTAGAAGAAGTCTCTGACTCTCTTCCAGATTCTTGTGGGTTCAGAATGTCATACTTGTTGGTCAGCACTATAGATTGTGGAGATGTTGAGGTTTTTGGTAGTTTCACCTTTGGGTTTGTTTTTCTTAGTCCTCTCTTTTTTGATATCACTGTGACCATTTCAGGAGGAGGCATTATAACTATATCAGGATCAGATCTTCATTTCTGAATAAGTTCTGCTGCTACTTGTAGCTTCTGATCAGAAGGACTAGGTCCAGGAGGTTCATCATTAATCTCACTTTCTACTACTTCCATTCTGGGTGTCTATTGGGGGAGGAGGGTGCTGTGGGCTGCTATTTAACACTGTAACCTGCTCTTCAGTTTCTGGCCTGTGTTCTGTTTGTGTTTGGTTTTCCAGTATCGTTCATTGTTTTTCAAAGCTTGTTTCTGTGCATTGTGAAGTATTACATCTTGGTCTGTGCGGTCTGTTCTATTATGAGTGGCCCATTCACTGTTCCTATAAACATGTCCTATTTCTTCACATAGATTATACCACAAGTCATTGTTACATTGTGTGCTTTGGTGCCCAAACTCCAAACCATAAGTTACATTTCACTCGATCACAAGCATTACTAAGATGTGATAGAGCTCCACACTTGAAACAAGTCTTCAGTTGGCCTGAGTAAAAACAATGGCCTCTGTCTCTTCACCCCCCCAAAAAAAAGAACTTGACAAATGTCTAGGCCCTTGAGCAACCTAAATTTCCACCCCCCGGTCCATATGTGCTCCTCATTTAAAATAGGGTCAGGTTCTCCCAATAGATTCCATTTTTGCTGCAGCCAGTGTTTTATACTGTGTACATTAATGCCTTCATTCCTGAAAAGAATTGTCACTTGTTTTATAGCAGGCTTTATGAGTGGGATTGCTTGAAATGGAGCCACAGGGCCACGTACTTCACCTTGTCATAAGTTGTCCAAAATCTGTCCAGGCCCACTGGTGTCTTAAAACTAACATCAAATATGGTATCCCCAGATGCATGAATCAGCGCATATGTCAAATTTGAGAAGAAATGCAAGGATTCTTTTATCAGAGTTCTTCCCACATAAAGTCTATCCGGGGAAGTAAGGCCTCCTAGATACTGCAGATGAACAGCATTTTTTCTTTGTGCTGGCATAGCATTCTGAAAAAATTGTTCTTTCTTTCTAAACTGTGCCCATAATTGTGATGCCTGCAATGTAATTTTCTGACCTTATTGTGGTAGATCCTGATCCACTCTGTCTCCTCAAGAAGCAGTTTGGGCACCACTTTTAGTGTCACTGGCCTCAAAAGTTGCACCTGTAGTGGGGGGCAGAGGTAAAGTTATCTTCGTTTTGACTAAACACCATATCTTCTGAATGTAAGTCCAAATCAAACGAAGTGGCAAAAGGTATTCCCTTATTAGCAGCTTTTTGTTTTCCCTTCCCCACAGGTTTTGGGCCTGGTTGATAGTCTGGATCTGCTAACCATTCCCCAGTATAAGATTTTTTCCATCTTGAACCCATTAGGGCTTTTTCCACCATCCAGAGTGTTGTCCCCATTTTGCTCTTATTTCTCCATGTCTGCCTCTTCTAAGCCCTCTATCAACATTTGTCATTGAACTCCCTTCAATCGCTGTGCAATTCTCTCTCCCCTCTGTAAATTTGCTGCATGCAGCCAGACTGTCTCTTTTCAGTTTCTCTACTCCTTGTTTCTTTCTCTACATTTGCATTAGATCTAGCACAGTTTGTGCCACTTACTTTGGATTTAGCAGCCAGTATGCTTTGCAGCTGAGTACCATTTTCTGTTTCAATGTCTTGCCCTATAGCTGACGTTCTGTGTACAGCCGTATTATCAGAGGGTGTTTGCAGCTTGTCAAGTGGTTCCTTTGATGAACCTGTATCATCAGCCATCCCTGTATTGCTGAGGGTGTTGTTCTTACTGTGCTGTCCTGCCACATTAGTTTCCAAAGGTTCTGCTTCATTCTCCAGATTAACATTGTCTGTATTAGCCTCAGACATTTGTAGAAGGTGCAATAAACATCTTCTCGGCTCTGGCATTAATTTCTACACTAAAACATCCTCCATTAGCACCTCCTGTATGTCTGGTTCCATTTCAACTTCCATAGCAGCATTTTCCACTACAATCTGATAAATGATCTCTTGTGTTGGACCTGCAGGGAGGGAGATCTGCTCTCCTGCAAGTATATCAGTGAAATGGTCAACCTCTGAGTTGTCAGCCATAGGTTCAACAGCTCCCTCTACTGACAAGAGTAGGGGAATTATTTATTGAGAAAACCATAACATCAGAGAATAAAAACAATATCTTACAAAAACAGAAAAAAAACCATCATATCTCAGGTTACATCACAAAATAAAAGCATAGACAAAACCAAGATATTACATTAGAGGTAAAAAAATAACATAACACATTTCATCAAAATTTTAAATTCCTATACATAGACATTTGTGCAGGTCCTTTAATCTAATCCAAGCTACATTTCTCCACAAAAACTGATAATTTCTAGCTTCTAAGTACGTCTGTTCTTTTTCTTTCTGTATAAGAATTTCTTTTTCAATTTGCTTAATTAAGATTATGGTTGGTGTACTAATATGTTGCAAAGAATACTGGCATCTTGTCTGCCACAAATAATATTTAATGCATGCAAATATCAAGTTTAGTGTACTTTGGTGATACCTTGAAGAGAAACCAGTATAATCCCCAGGATGAGACATTCATAAGTGACATGTTGTACTGGTTTCCACTGTCATCTAGTGGCCAAATCTGCCTAAAATAATCTGGTATATGTACAATAAAGAAAAAAGTTCCATTGTTTCTTCTAATCCTAAACACTCTGGTCTAACACACTGTCTATCTGGCACTGGTTTATGTTTAAGATTTCCTTTGACCCCTAGTTTTCCATGGCAACTTAACTATTGCACATCCCACAATACCACCGGTATTCTTTTATCTGTCAATATTTTGAGTGCATGTCCCAGTTTCATAGATAAACACTTTGGAAAATCTATCTGAACTGTGAAATTTGGTTCCATTATTCCTACATACAGTGATTTTCTTTGTAGACTCTGTACCTGTGATTTTATCATCTTCCATAGTTTTAATTTTTTGATAGCCGGAATGGCAAAGTCTGGAATTTGTATAGAGGCAGTAAGTCTAGGAACAACTGTCTCCCATTTTTGCAGAAAAGGGTAGAATAAAGCAATTGTCCAGTCCTCCCAGGGATGTTTTTGTATCCCATTTCTTTTCCCAAAATTTGAATATAGAAAAAAGGAAAGGTAAAAAACTTTGGGGTAAATCATTTCCAACCCTCCTTGTTTAAGTTTTATATATGAGTAATCCCTTTTCACAGGATTCAGGTGGCTCCCCCATACCATCTGGAAGAAGCAACTCAAAACTCTTGTTTCAAAAATTAAAGGAATGAGGAATATAGAGCTAATATACAAAACATTTGGAAGCAAACTTTTTTAATTCTCAGAACTCTCTTCTGCTTTGACAAAGACCATGACATCCATTGATTTACCATTATTTCCCCTATTATCAGTTTTTCCTACCAATTTAAATAGGCTCGATCTCCATTGCCAAAATGGCAACCTAAAAGTTTAATAGTTGTGTTGGATATTTTTACCAGTCCTATGGTGGGGGGAAAAAGGACCTTCACTCAAAAACATTCCCAAGCTCTTATTCTAGTTGGCCTCTGCCCCTGCAAGCCTGGCATATTGATCTAGTTCTTGTATGGTTTTAAAAACATATTCCTTAGTCTTTATGGTTAAACAGATATCATCTGCATATACAGCTATTTTCTGGGGTGCTATTTCTACTGATGATGTAATTCCTCAAATATCCCGTCCTGTATTATCATCTGAATTACTGGGGTCCAGTACAAAAGTATACAGCAGTGGACTAAGTGGACGTCCCTGTCTTACCCCCTGTTTGCTATATAAATCATTCCCAAACAGTCCATTTACTGTGGGATAAATTAAAGCCCCCTTATATAAAATTTGAATCCATGCCCTAAATTGTTTTGGGACCCCATATTTCTCTAAGACCATATGTAGGGAAATCATGAGATACCATGTCAAATGCCTTGGTTTGGTCCAAGGCTATCAGGTATCTGTATATTTCTGCTTCCCAAATTCACATACATCTCTTATAAAAACTAAGTTTTGTTGTGTATTCCTGTTTGGTATGGAACAGGACTGCGACAATGAATCACTGATGTAGCTACCTTCTTGAGTCTATGGCATAATATGGTTGCTAAAATGTTATGATCTGTATTAAGGAGACTGATTGGTCTCCAATTACTTAAGTCCTGTCTATGTCCCCTTTTGTATAGAAAGATAATAATGGCAGCAGAAAAAATGTTTTTAAATGTTTCCTGTATCTAATATTTCATTGTATAAATTGCACAATATTTCACTTAAATCTTCCAGAAAATGTCTAAAGAATTCATTAGTAAGACCATCCTCCCCAGGTGAACCTCCTAACTTCAATGATGATATTGCTGTCCTGACTTCATCGATAGTGATAGGGTGCTCAAGTTCAGCAGCTTGACTATTTGTAATTCCTGGTGGATGGAAGGTTATAACATCTTCCCAATGTACATCTGTACTAAATTTAGTACCATGTTGTGTGTTTAAAAACTTTTGTACAATCTCTAACATTTCAGTATCAGTATGTTTTAACTGTTCTTTCTCATCCCATAAACCTTCCATTAGTTTATTTTCTAAAGTCTGTTTGCAGGCAGAGAAGGGATCAGCAGAGGGTATTTTCTGTAAACCAAATTGCATTTCAGCCTGCAAAGACACTGCTCTGTCATACTGGTATTGTTTCATTTAATTTTTTATATGGTCCATTTGGTCTTGTTTCTAACATCAGAGGCATTTGATATTGACATCAAACAGTAATACTGATTTCTATAACCCAAGTATGTCAGGTAATCATCAGTACATTCAGTTTCCCCTAAAGAAACAAAAAATTGTTTCATTTCTTTTTTTGTATCATCCCACCATGAAGCCCAATCATCATACATCTCTGCTACAGACTTTCTCATAGTTAGAGCATGTAAGAGTTTATTTTTTATTTCTGGTTGATCTAAAAGACAGGAGTTTAATTTCCATCTGCTAGTAATTATGGAGGACCTTGGTGGGACTGATGAGAGGCCCACCTTACAGACCAAAGCCATATGATCAGAAACTTCACATAGTTTTAAAACAAAACTATTCGGGACCAAGAATTCTGAGAGGACAAAAAAAAATCTATATGGGAAGAATAAATACTTCTCCTATAAGTAGACCCTGCATCGTTATGAAGCTCCCTAAAACTGTTGTTCTGATAATTTCTTGAAGTGCATGTGTATCACAATTTTAAGGTCCAAGCTACAATTAAAGTCCCCTCATATGATATGTTTTTTAGTAAAAAGAAAAGGTTTTATTAAATTAAATAAGTCTATGTGTGCAGTTTTTATCTGGGATGCGTATGTGTTTATTAAACGCAAAGGGGAAACCTTTATAAATACAGTCCAAAAGTAGCACTCTCCCAGGCATTAAATCCACCAGTCTTAGAATTTGGACTTGTGTGTGATTAAACAGGACTCCTAGGCCATTAGCTGCATCTGTTCCATAAGACCAATATGAAGGGCCTCCTATCCAGTTCTTTTTTACCTGAGTCATATCCTGCAAAGTATTAAACCTAGTCTTCTGCAAAAAAATAATATCTGCTCCTAAACATCTGCAATAATTTAACCATGCCAAATTCTTTTTATAGTGTTTCATGCTGCAAGCATTTAGGGAGACTAGGTTTAATGTTGCCATAACAGATTATTATTTGTCTTTTTTTCCTTTTCCTCCTTGTCTTTTTCTTGGTATCCAAAACCTCTGCACCCCCTCCTCCTCATATTCCATTTTAGAAACAATGCCAGATTTAGATGAGACATCTGACTCAGAACCCCCTTCTTGATCTGAAAAATGTTGTGTATAGCAATTGTGGGAAGATTTCTTTGTTTGCTGGTTGCTCTGGTAACCCTTTTGGGGTGACAGGGTTGGAAATCCACTATGGGGCGGGGCACTGTGTTGGTTTCTGAAATGCCAGATGTTTCTGTCTGTATATGTTCTGTGTATCATCAGGTGACTGTTCTGTGGTAGGCCGAGTATCTGAAGTAGTATGTTCTGGTTCAAAATCAGGAGCATGAGCAGTAGACCCTGTTTGAGGTACATCCCTGTTAGCAAAATTATGCCTATACCTTTCCAGTGCCTGATTGATCAAATCTTCCTTATCCAAACCTCCCTGCCTATTCTGGCCAGCCCAAGGACATTGGTGGTGTGCATGGCCCTGTTCATCACACAGATTACAATGAAAAACATTTCTACAGGTCCTACTATCATGGTCAAAATCCCCACACATGGCATACTTATCAACTTCATAGTTGTGTTTAACAGATAAGTTACAAAGTTCTTACCACCACGGGGGTATGTTTGACCATTCAGATCAGGACTGTGTCTCATCCATTTTATAATGCTATGCAAAACACTTTGAGAAAGAGTGTAGAAAAGGCATTATTGTACTGTATAAAAAGCCAGCATCTATACCATTTCATGTATTCTGTTCTTTAAATGCATGCTACACTATGGTAAATGTTTTAGAGTAGCTGCAAATCCTTATCCATAATTAAGTAATTAAAATGGAAGATGAGATTTGTATTAAGATCTCATTTGTGATAACATAGCTGTATTCTTGTGGTACCACCATCAAGTTAGCAGCGCTGCTGACAGCAAATCTAACTACCTTTATAACACTCTGCTATGTGACGGAATGGGGGGGGTGCAAAATCAAACACCCAGTTTCCAAAGTAAGGAACCCCCCACCTGTAAACAGAAAAATGCTTGAATCTGTACACATTCTAGATTCTTAAACTTAAAAAAAACCAAAAAACTTTATAAAGATAAAATACATACTGTATGAAAATGAAACATTTGTAAAGAAGTAAATACTGCAGTGCATACAAAAGTATGTTACTTTTTATGAAAGGATAATCTTTGCATTAGAAGTCATCACACTGTTTCCTTCTGTAAACCTCTACTGGGGACCTTTGCTGTAAGAAACTACTGATGTTGCTGTGACATACTTAACTTGATTTAAGTCTCGTGGCTTCCAATGAATGTTATAAATCAGGATCTGCAACGTACCCAATGTTTTATAAACTAGAAAAGTTTTTTTTTTCCTTTGACAGAATACTACTTGTATCTTCTTCATACTTAACACCAGCTATTTAAGGATTTGCCACTTTTGCAATAAAGGATTATGTAACAGGGTCAACTTACAAGGATAAGTCCCAGTGATACAGTTTAAACATGTCAATATACATATCAAACGGATATGCATCAATACTAGGGTTGTGAGACATTCTAATTTGTAGGGTGCTATCAAGTAAAAGTCCATTTTTGCACTGTCGTTTCTCTGCAAAACTCATTGGATTTGGCTAGTTTTATGCAAATGCCAAAAACAAGTGAAAATTGCACAGAAATCTGTTTTTTTATGCAAAAATTATTTTCTTTGTGGACAAATCACATAAAACTCTATTTTCACTCAAAAAAGCTGTTGAATTTCATGGGAAAATTTCAGTATTTGTGAAATTTGTTCTGCTAAATTGGAAATTTTCTTCCCACTTAAATAATTTCTCAAAAATGCAGCCTTAATCAGTACACTTGTAACTATAACAGTGTATCGATGCGTGAAAACTATTAGCTCCCCTTGGTCTCAGCTGAGCCCACTGACTTCTGCAGAGCATGGGATGCTGCTTGGTTTTGCTCTTAGTTAACATACTCCCTCATGGACTGTCTAAGCCATAAGCATTTTAGAAATGTCTGCACTAAGGCTATCAGTTCTGCTAAAGCTATTTCGCCTTCCCAGTCCTCTTTAAAGGTGGATCCCTATTGCATATGCCCCCCAGTTATCTCTCATTTTAACACATTATTCAAAAACTGTGGCCTCTTGCTGCTTCACCAGTTCTCTGCACCATCCCCTGTCACCTTCCTCTCCCTATTCTCTGCCACCTCCTGGCTGCTGTTTCTACTTCTCTCCTATCTCTCTTCACGATGCCCTACTTGCTCCCCAGTCACTCAGCCTCTCAAAAGGTTTTCAGTCCAGATGAACTGGACATTAGACTACTTCACCTTTCTGCCCCTGATATTGCTACCCCACTCACCATTATCTTAATCTCTTTTTTGACCTCTGCTCTGTACCACAGTCCTGGGATTTCACTAACTGTCTCTCCCTATTTAAAAGCGGTGACTACACCTTGTCTGGGAACATCTAACCTATTTTTTATCATTTCTGCCCTTGCTACACTCCAGGAGAAGCTGGTGCATGTTAAGCTCTCTGACATAATTCCTCTTTTAAAGGTTCTCGCACTATTCCAGTCTGGCTTTTGTAATGGTGACTCCACTGCAGCCTTGTTCCTCCATCTCACTAACTCTATCCATAAGGGTATGGACCAGATGCACATAACTGCTGCCAGCTTTATTGAGCTTGCCAAGGCCTTTGACATGGTAACCCATTCTTGCCTTCTGGACAAGCTGAGAAGTGCTGGTTTGTCTTCTCCTGCTAGTGACGGGTTCACACCTTGCCTCTTCGGATGCTTCCAATCAGTTCAGGTTGGCAACCTCTTGTCCCCCTCCCCACTTGTTCTCGGTTTTCCTATGGCTGCATTTTGGGCTCCATTCTGTTCTCTATTTTTCCTCAATGACCACCCCTCTGCTTGTGTCAGCTTGTTCATTCACATGTACCTGAACAACACTACACCCTTTGCTCCAATTCCTTGGTATCTATTCTCAAACATTACTACACTACAACTTTGATAATGTCCACTGCTGGTTCTAGTCTCAGCAACTCTTGGTAAATACCAAAAAAAGTGCTATGACCTTTTGTTCAAGCCAAAGACTTGCAAGGCTCACATCCCCTTTAATCTTTCTCAGCCAGGGCAGTACCCCCTTAAAGTTGTTCCCCACTTCAAGTACCTTGTTGTGTGGCTAGATGGAAGACTTATTTGCCCACTGTGATGCCATTCACAAGAAACTCCATACTAATCTTGGTGCCATCTATTGTAACAAGGATTGCTTGTTAATTCCAGTTTGCTAGGAAACTGTAACTATTGTAAGATGATTCTCCCAGTGTTTGACTATGCTTCATAAACATGATTTATGGTGCCAGCCCCAGCTCCCCTCTAGCCAGACTGAACACTTTCTTTCATGCTTTCTGTTGATTTTCTCTAATGCTCCCTTCCATATCCATTATTGCTCCTTCTGCGTCAACCTTTCTCTCCCTCCTCTTTCTTCCAGCCACCTCACATGTTGTGCCTTTTTTCTTTCTAAATATTGATTCTTCCCCCTATCTCTCCTGTCCCCTCCACCTCCTACTCACTGAGCTCTATGGACTCCTGAATCTTTTCTATTTCCCACTCCAAATCTGCTGCTGGACAGTTTACTTTCTCTTCTTGTCTCCCCATCATCTTGAACAACCTTAACCACAAGCTTAGCCTGTCATCTTCCTTTTTTTATCTCAAAATCACGTCTGTCCCTCCTGTTGCTGCTGTGGCCCAGGCTAGGTGGTCTAATTACTCTTTTCTCCCTCTGTGCCATATGTTACTTTAATGTGCTGCTTGGCATTAGTTACTTGCATTATTTGACTGCCTTAATCTGGAATTTAAGTTTGATACTTTTTCTTGGATTATACTTCCACTGTCATCCTTGTCTGTATTTCATTTTGCTGTATGTGTTGCTCATACACATTATTGTTGTATACTTTTGCCTTACCATTCACTGTGTATATGCTTGTCTATTTTTTCTTTGAATACACATTTGGTCCTGTACGTACATTTTTGTGCCTTATTTGCAGTATGTGTTGCCAGTATTCATCACCGTTGCATATTTTTGCATGTACTATTTTATTTATTTATTTTGCCTTTGTCATTCTCAGTTTATATTATACTCCTGTCTCCCTCCCCTTGAGCCACATCTGGAAATGAGCCTTGGATCAGTGTGCTGGTAATAAATAAATAAATAAATAAATAAATAAATGTGTATGTACATTCATACATAAATACATATCACCTGTAAACATCTAAAATGAGTCTACCTCACAAGACAACTGCATGTATAATGTTTAGACTACACAATGAAAAATAATCACAAAATTGATTATGTGGGATCTTTGGGGGCTCTTAATTCTTAAACTTTATACATCTTTTCTATGCAAACGTTTAATGAAAACTACCACAGATTTTTACGTTAAAGCTGGAAGATTTTCAGGCAGGCAAGCATTGCACCTACAGTACCTGCAAAAAGTCATTTCATGTTACAACTACATGTAAAACCAAGATGACCATGATGTTCACAAGTAGTAAGAGACATAAAAACATGAAATCCCTCTTTATGGTTACTGAAACTGATAATCCTCTTGGGAAGGTAAAGTGCTTCAAATATCTGAGATTTACTGCTGAACAAGATTAGACAACTGAGTACTATGATTCCCAACACTTGTAATTAGAGTCTCTCTAGACAAAAGGCCCAGTTTGGTAGAAACTGTCTCTGCAGTATTGTGAGGGCTGCCTTTCTTGACAACAGGACATCCATGCAGCAACACCAACATGTGCCCTTATAATACTTGATTCTCTGTATTAAGCTGCCAGATTTGTTTTAACAGGATACACACCACTGTGTCCTTAATACAAACGTGACGCTAAATGTCAAGAAGACTGCTGTATATTTGGAATACATATGAGTGTATACAGTACATTGATATTGACTAGAATCATTCTATCAAATGTTTTGTGATATCATTCTATTTAGGATAACATTTTAACTATCTTTTTAAGAGGAGCTGTCATGCACTGTAAATGCATGTAGAGAGACTTAAGAGGCTCTGATTAGCAAATCCATCCTGTTGTTAAAACATTTAGTTGGTTTATTTTTTTGTAATTTAATATTTTATCCAGTTGATCCTATGACCCCTCCGCTGTGACAAAAACAAACAAGAAATACAAGAAGCTACTTCCTGTTCCATCCATGATTTAAATTGAGAATATCTCAGACATTAGATACCTAAGCTATTAGATACCTGAGATATTGGTTACATAGAATAGCTCTTATCCAGTCTGATATTTCAAGTCAGCTATTGCAGGGTCTGATGGCAGCTTAGTCAAAATTCATATTTCACAACAATATTTAATGGTATCTGAAAATTTCAGATATTATCTGAACAAGCATCAACTGGTGTTTGTTTTAGTTCATAGTTCTGTGCTGTCAGCACCAGACTAAGTTTTAGCCCTGCTGATAAGAGTCAGGCTAAAGCAAAAAAGATAGGGAAATATGGTTTTAGTTTTTTTTTTTAACCCTAGCCCCCCCCAAACTTCTAAAACAAATCAGGTGGGAAGACTTCCTTGGAGTTGTCAGTCTTAAACTTCACCCAATTCTACGCCTTCCAAAAACATACACACCTACTAGGGTGAGCTTTAGGGTTTACAACACCAAAAAAGACTGCACTCTGATTTGTTTTAGGGGTGGTGTTGGGGTTTTAGGGCTAGAAACCCTAAAACCACATTTCCCTACTTTTTTCGCTTAGCCTGAATCCTATCTGTTGCATTAATGCAGTTTTTTTGCAAAGAATTTCCTTACTTTTTGAGATAGTATAATCATATCCTTATTTGCCTGTGGGAGCACAGAGCCCTCTGGGCCCTGCACTCCCATCCATCCATACATTTTATGTTTGCTTGCACGCATGTGCAAGAAAGATAGTGCCATCATCCGAGTTTTTGGAGGTGTGGCAGCCCTCTCCCAATTCAGTCAGTGTGTTTGCAGGCACAGCTGCAGTTCTCCAATGCCTGCTGGAGCTGTCTATGACAGCAGTCCAAAATGCAGTGGTGTACAGTTGAAAGGGGGAGCTACGCTTCAGTGAGCAGCGATAAGATATTGCCTGCTCATGCGCGCTCCCCCTACACACACACACGCACGCATGCTGCATGCTCACCCCCCCATGCACACACTGTGTAGACAATGGGCTGCCCAGTCCCCCATCAGCTGTGCTGCACTACCCCCCCAAACAGAGTTCCACAAGCCACACTGGGTGCCCACCCCAGCTGGCTACACATGTATAGCCGACGGGGGTGCCCAATCCCCCGTCGGCTCCACTGTCTCCCCCCAGAGTACAGGGTGCCACACTGGGAGCCCACCCCAGTGTGGCAACAGATGCTTTCACTGACGGGGGTGCCCAATCCCACGTTGGCTCCATGCCCCCCCAAACAGCTGTCCTTGTGCCACGCTGGGAGCCCACCCCAGCATGGCAACAGATGCTGTTGCCGATGGGGGTGCTCAATCCCCTGTCTGCTCCATGCTGTCCTTGTGCCATGCTGGGAGCCCACCCCAGCATGGCAAATGTCCTGTGTCGTCTCCTCTGTTGTTTAAAAAAACAAACAAACCCTGAATTAGAAAAATGGTCCCTCGCTGACTCTGCCCCCCTGTGCCCACCCAATGCGCACCCAGCCTCCCCATCCCCCCACCCCATACTTACCTCTGGACTCTGTCGCAATGATCTTCGGTGGACCGGGAACACGTCTGCACTCTTCAAAGCCGACCGCGAACTGAGGAAATGCTGTAAGCTGTATGATGGATAGATAGGTTTTTTCAACTTTGCTGCATATCTCAGGCATTTTTGGAATTTTTGCCAAATTTTCAACATGGGTTTTGGGACCCTTCCGTGAATGTCTCACTGTCATGGCGTTAATCGGGCGGAAGGGTGATTTCGCAGTCACTGCATGAAATCACCTTTTGGGACCAAGTAACAAAAATACACTGCCACTGTTCATAAGGTGGGCTCTCAAAAAGCCTATGTTGAAAATTTGGTGGAAAAATTCCTAAAAATGACTGTTTCAGGCATTATATTGCGCAGTTCCTATACTTATAAGTTTAAATTTTCAATATTTTCACTCCATATTTTCAACATTGCCATTTTACCACACCTCCTTATGAGCAGTACAACTGTCATTTTTCACATCTTGCCCAAAACGTGTTTCCGCCCATGTAGCGCACAATGACGCAGTTGGTGTGCGAAATCAATGTATGGGACAAATTAAGAAAATCACAGTGGCACTGTTAATGAGCAGAGATCTTAAAATGGCTATGTTGAAAATTTGGTGAAAAAATTCCTAAAAATGACTGCTTTATGAGCCTGCGTTGCGCAGTTCCTACGCACGCTCGTAAGTTTGTGAATTTTCAATATTTTCAATCCAGATTTTCAACATTGCCATTTTATTACACTTCCCTATGAGCAGTACAGCTGTCATTTGTCATATCTTGCCCAAAACATGTTTCCGCCCATGTAGCGCACAATGGCGCAGTCAAATTAGTAATGAAATCAATGTATGGGACACATTAAGAAAATCACAGTGACACTGTTAATGAGCAGAGGTCTTAAAATGGCTATGTTGAAAATTTGGTGAAAAAAATTCCTAAAATGACTGTTTTACGGCGTGTGTTGCGCGGTTCTCATGCGCTTATAAGTTTCAATTTTCAATATTTTCCTCCATATTTTCAACATTGCCATTTTATTACACTTCCTTATGAACAGTACAGCTGCCATTTTTTCACATATTTGCCCAAAATGTGTTTCTGCATGTGGTGCACAATGGTGCAATCGGTGTCTGGAAAGCAATGTTTGGGACAGATTAAGAAAATCACAGTTACACTGTTCATGAACAGAGGTCTTAAAATGGCTATGTTGAAAATTTGGTGACAAAGTCCATAAAATGACTGTATTCACAGTGAGCATTGCGCGGTTTCCACGCACCCTCGTAAGTTCATGACTTTGTAATATTTTCAGTCAGATTTTCACCAGTGGTATTTTTCACATTTCCTCATGAACAGTACTGCTGTCATTTTTTCACAACATGGCCGAAATGTGTTTCACACTTTCAGCGCAGAGATCGTGGTGCGCTGTGGGAAATCATTGTTCAGGACAGATAAAGAAAATCACAGTGACACTGTTCATAATCGGAGGTCCCAAAATGCCTGTGTTGACAATCTGCTGTAAAAACCCAAACTAATTACATTACGGTGTCATCGTTGCACGGTTTCTACTGCGCTGTGACTTCACCAGGTTTTTTCATATTTTTACTGCAGATTTGCAACATTGCCATTTTTTACACCTCCCCATGAGCAGTACAGCTGTCATTTGTCACATCCTGTTCGGAATGTGTTTATGCACCTTTGGTGCTCAATGCCATAGTCGCTGTGCATAAGCAGCTTTCAGCTAACAAACTAATTTTGCCACTGTTCATGAGATGGGGGTCACAAAAAAAATTTTTGAAAATTTGGGGTGAAAATACCAATGAATGCCTGAGGTGTTAGGGTTTCCAACCATAACACCCCACCCTGTAGAGAATGGCAGGCATCAGGGTTGTGACTTGGGATTCTTGCCTGTAATGCTCATACCATTCCATACCATGCAGCCAGTGAGAGGCATCGAGGTATGCCTTGGACTCTTCAGCCCCAAAGGTTCACCCCATTCTCCAATACTGCACCCATCTCACCGTATTTCCTGATGGAATGGGATGCGCATAAGGGCCAAAGACCTCAAGGCACACTGCGACACTTGTCAGTGTCAGCAAGGTAGGGTGTGGTGAAATGGCGTGGCCGTTATGCCTGATGACCCAAAGGCACACCCCAATGCCTGTCACTCTCTGCAGGGTGGTAGTGGGGTTGGCTTCAGTTCAATACTTCACTGCCATTCCTATTTTGCAGCTCTGTAACTTCTACACTACCACTGCCAATGCCAGCAAGCATACATTCGGCATTGACAAATGCTTGTTGAGATAGTGAATTTGTATCCTTATTTCCCTGTGGGAGTGCAGGGCCAGCTCCCATCTCCTCTTAGATGCGTACATGTACAGTAAGTTGCTGTGGAAGTGCAGACCTTGCACTTACATTTTTAGCAAAACAACAACAAAATTGTCACCATAGCCTTCTTATTACCCCACCTCATGAACCTGGCACTGAAAATGTCCAAATCCCGGCCAAAACATTATTCCACACCACCGCAATGTCATTCTGTGGCTCAGGTGTGAAAACACAGTTTAGCTAGGATTTGAAAAATGACAGCTGTCATGTTCATGAGGTGGTGTAAAAATGGCTATTCTGAAAATTTAGGGTCAAATATTTAAAATTACCAAAGTTACAAGGGAGCACACAAAAAATTTCAATGGATGTGCATAACTTTGCCATTTTTGCATATTCTGAGCCAACATGTTCAACCTAGCCTTCTTACAACCCACACCATGAACAAAGGCAGTGAAAATATTTCAGATCCCACCTGAAAGGTGATTTCACCAAGCGAACACAAAATAGCCTTTCTTACCAGATTTGCATAATTCCACTACCGGTGTTTATGAGGTGGGGTCTCAAAAGACCATGTTGAAAATTTGGGCCCAAAATATGCAAAAGATGGCAAAGTTACAGTATACTGTATATCAAAGTTGAAAACCCCATTGAAATACATTGAACCACACTTACCTTAGTCTTTCATATTATGGTCGGTGGTTCCAGCAGCAAGGCGTGTTTTTGATTGGATAGTGGAACTTCCCCCAGGGACCTATTCAGGGGAGTGAAGGTGTGTGCGAGGTGTGGGGTGGTGATTGCTCAGTCAGAGGTCAGGGTGGGGAGGTCAGATCTGCAAGGGATCATTTTCTTTTTTACAGGTTGAATAAAAATATTGAGGGATGGTTTCCTTTATTTCAGCTGGGGTTGGGGATCAAGGGTGCCACTAGACAACAATGAAACTTTATAAAATATGTGAATGGTGATCAGAGAGGTGGGAGGTGCCGCTAGACACCAGGAGAACAGTGACTAAAAACAGGGATGGCAATCAGATGGTGGGGGATGCTGTTAGACACCTGGAAAACATTAAATCATTATGGGGATCATGAACAGAGGGTGGGGTGCCACTAGACACTAGGGGAAGAAATAATTACAGGGACAGTGAACAGAGGGTGGGGGTGCCACTAGACACTAGGGGAAAAATAATTACAGGGACAGTGAACAGAGGGTGGGGGTGCCACTAGACACTAGGGGAAAAAATAATTACAGGGACAGTGAACAGAGGGTGGGGGTGCCACTAGACGCTAGGGGAAAAATAATTACAGGGACAGTGAACAGAGGGTGGGGGTGCCACTAGACACTAGGGGAAGAAATAATTACAGGGACAGTGAACAGAGGGTGGGGTGCCACTAGACACTAGGGGAAAAATAATTACAGGGACAGTGAACAGAGGGTGGGGTGCCACTGAGACACTGGGAAGAAATAATTACAGGGACAGTGAACAGAGGGTGGGGTGCCACTAGACACTAGGGGAAAAATAATTACAGGGACAGTGAACAGAGGGTGGGGGTGCCACTAGACACTAGGGGAAGAAATAATTACAGGGACAGTGAACAGAGGGTGGGGGTGCCACTAGACACTAGGGGAAGAAATAATTGCAGGGACAGTGAACAGAGGGTGGGGTGCCACTAGACACTAGGGGAAGAAATAATTACAGGGACAGTGAACAGAGGGTGGGGTGCCACTAGACACTAGGGGAAGAAATAATTACAGGGACAGTGAACAGAGGGAGGGGTGCCACTAGACACTAGGGGAAGAAATAATTACAGGGACAGTGATCAGAGGGTGGGGTGCCACTAGACACTAGGGGAAGAAATAATTACAGGGACAGTGATCAGAGGGTGGGGTGCCACTAGACACTAGGGGAAGAAATAATTACAGGGACAGTGATCAGAGGGGGGGGTGCCACTAGACACTAGGGGAAGAAATAATTACAGGGACAGTGAACAGAGGGTGGGGTGCCACTAGACACTAGGGGAAGAAATAATTACAGGGACAGTGAACAGAGGGTGGGGTGCCACTAGACACTAGGGGAAGAAATAATTACAGGGACAGTGATCAGAGGGTGGGGTGCCACTAGACACTAGGGGAAGAAATAATTACAGGGACAGTGATCAGAGGGTGGGGTGCCACTAGACACTAGGGGAAGAAATAATTACAGGGACAGTGATCAGAGGGTGGGGGTGCCGCTAGACACTAGGGGAAGAAATAATTACAGGGACAGTGAACAGAGGGTGGGGGTGCCACTAGACACCTGGAGAACATTAAATCATTATAGGGATTGTGATCGGAGGGTGAGGGTGCCACTAGACACTAGGGGAAGAAATAATTACAGGGACAGTGAATAGAGGGTGGGGGTGCCACTAGACACCTGGAGAACATTAAATCATTATAGGGATTGTGATCGGAGGGTGAGGGTGCCACTAGACACTAGGGGAAGAAATAATTACAGGGACAGTGAACAGAGGGTGGAGGTGCCACTAGACACCTGGAAAACATTAAATCGTTATAGGGATTGTGATCGGAGGGTGAGGGTGCTACTAGATACCAGAAAAACATTAAATCATTATTAGGATGGCAATCAGAGGGGTGGGGGGTTGCCACTAGACACAAGGGGAAAATGGAAAAAACATATGGAGATGGCAGTTAGAAGGGTGTACCACTAGACACCAGGGAAAAAGACAGATTTATGGCTAAAATCCTTTATTGTTTGCAGGAATTATTTTCCATATCAAATAAAAAAGGGAATGAGAAAAGATCCCTTCAAATGAAAAAAGAATCGCTAAAGAAGTAAGTCCAGAATATTTTTCCATCTGAAGGGATCCTTTTTCATTTAAATAAAAAAGGCCATATGAAAAAAGCAGATGTGAGTCATGAAAAAGGATTTAAAATGTAAAAAAAAAAAATTCTGGGTCATTTTTCCAACAGTTAAGTGCAGAATCCATCTAACGGAGTCCCAATGAGCAAGACAAATGTATTGGTCTCTGCAGGATGTAATTTTTATAGGTTTTTAAATTATTTTTTGAATATAAATGAAAACAAAATGGCAGCAAATGAAAAACTATTGTCCTCATGAAAAAGGAATGACTCATATGGAAAAGGATCCTTTTTAGTATGGACCAGATTCCTTTTTTGCTCCAAGCAGCTTTCCTGAAGTGCTTACTGAGCATGCTCAGAAATGAACATCCTAAAATGTTATAACTTAGGAACACAGAAATTAATGGCAGATAAGTACGACTTGGCCCACCAAGTGTGCCCATTTTCCTTACCTACTATAATACTTGGTGTCTGGCTTTACCCTCCCTTTCCCAACCAATAAGGTTCCCATATGCCTACCCCATGGATTTTTTGAATCCCATTACAGTTTTTGCCCTAACCACCTCTGCTGGGAGGCTGTTCTAGGCATCCACCACTCTTTCAGTGAAGAAGTACTTCCTCACAATTCCCCTGAATCTACCCACCTCCAGCTTCATAGTATACTTCATAGTAACTTTGCATACTTATTAATATTGTTTCACCAAACCAATGAAAGACACACCTGTGAGGCAAATGCTTTCTACCCTGAAAATTTCAGACCAAAATTCCAAACCATCTGGGTGCAAGGTGATGACAAAAAAAACCCAGCAAAAAACAGTGATTTTTTTAAAATATTTTGCTATCTGCATCTTGAAATCCACAAATCCAACCAGAAAAAAACTTGGCACATCAAGAGACCAGTCCCTCGAGTCCACACATGCAAAATGTTATGTTGAACTGTTGAGAAGATATTAAAGTGTAAAATTTGAGGTTTAATACAGAACCCCCTTCTCAACCATAAATATGGTGGTGTGACTATGCCACTATAATAAGAAGCATGATAAAACAATCATTGAATCACAAAAACATAAATTAAAAAAAATAAATTGTATACACAACCAGTTGGAGGTTTTGAAATATTTACTGGAGCAAACACTCCATGACCAAACACCCCTATGTAGTGCTTACTTGAGGCTTCATCGGGGCAGTGCCTGGACATGAATCACATGGTTAAATAGCCCCTTTATTATCATATTCAACAACGCACACATATTTATTACATCATATGAGCCAGTATAAATGAATAAAGTGCAAGCTAGTGCAGTGAGTAATGCAAGTATATATAAATGATAGTGCATCTCATAATAGGGGAAATGTGCCCATAAATCTGTGTCATCGCTCATAATTTCTGTAAACTTCTATTACAAACAATAAATTTTACAGGAATTATGTACAATAACGCTGATTATGACTGCAATAGCTTTTACACTTTATTCAGTTGCACTGGATCACATGATGTTAGGAATATCTATACACTGTTGAATATGATAATAAGGGGGCTATTTAACTATGCAATTAATGTTTAGGCACCACTCTCTGATGAAGCCTTGTCTAGGCACTATGTAGGGGTGTTTGGCCATGGAGTCTTTGCTCCAATAAGTATTTGAAAACCTCCAGATGCAGTGTATGCACCTTCTGTTTTTTTGTTCTGTACTCATGAGTATGTTTGGTACCTGATGGTAGCACCTTCAGTGACAGTCGGTGTGTGCAGTTCCTTGTTTTATTCAAGTTACAAAACAAGTGGTGAGGTTGCAAAAAGAGAATGTGGAATGCTAATTCTGCTAATGCTTTAATTTCTACTTTAATGCAAGACAGTGTGTCTCTCAACTATAAGGTGTACAATTTTGAAGACAATGTCAGAAAGAAAAATAAAAAAAAAATATTACATTTGACTTGATTTACAGTTATTTTGAAGCTATCATAGCATTTACTCCTACACTGGTCAGAGCATTTAAGATTGCAGTTCACTCTCAGTCACCCCTCCCCAACATCTGCTACAATTATTGTAACCTTTGTGCTAGAAGAGAGATGGCAATCAAATATGCTTGTCTCAAAGGGGCTATCACATTCAAAAATGCTAAAGTGTTTCTACATCCTGATGTTAGTCTGGCTACATACACCTGAAGATGTAATTTCTTAATGTACGAGGCAGATGTAAAAGTTGGGGGGGGGGGCAGGGCAAATTCACAATACTATACCCCTGTCTAGCAGGGATGATTCTGAATAATTTTTTTGATCTGGATAACTGTAATAACTGTTGCACAAAAAAAGACTGTTCTGCTTCCTTCAGAATTACTAGTTTCAGCAGATCATAAACAAAAAACTGCTGAAGAACCCACTGAACTGCAACTGGATATCCCAACATTACCTGCTGAGGATACATCTCTAACAACTGAAGCTGAATCTGAATCTTTGGGCATGCAGGTAATAACACATTAAAATGTTGACAGTGTAGTGGGAATACTATATAAACGGTCTATGTTAGCCTTTTGTATTAATTAAATATGATCCAATCCGGCAAAATGCAAAATGGACTTTCCTTCCTTCCTTCCTTGCAAAATAAATGGACCTAGTGCTTTATATTAACATTTAGCTAATATAATATTCTCTAGTAAGAATTTGATTACTTGAAAAATTTATAACTGATTTGCCTAAGATTAAAAACTCATTGATATATAATGGCATGGTAGTCTTTGTTACATGCAGTAAGTTTTTGTTATGTCTCTTTTATCAATAATTTGATTGATGAACTTGCTTTATCCTGACTGGGGGACCTTCTCCTAAGTTTGATCACTGACTAGAGTCTATACCTAACACTGCACATTTGTCAGACATGTAGTTATTATTCTCAGATTGGGGGGGTCTTAATTTTGATATTTCCTTCCTGACATTCCAGCAGCATTTTGTTCTTAATTTCAAAATCAAAATACCTAAGATATTAATTGGTTCTCCTTCTTATTATTTTTCATGTGTTGCATGTGAATTCTTAATGTTTTATTATCATGTATGATAACAATATGGCAATTATAATGTACCCTTTCAAAATAAATATACTGGAACATGAATAAATAAAAAAGTTAAAAAAACACAAGAAACCTATTTTAGATAAAGTATTCAGAATTCCTGTTAATTAATGGCTCTGAATAGACATTAGCATATACTAAGGATCATACTAAGGGTAACAAAGAGTAAAAAGACTAATAGCCCATCAAGCTCCTAGAATTACATATAGTAGGTCAAGAATTTGTTTGTTCTTAAAAAATCATCCAGTCTATTTTTAAATGTATTTTTATTCTGACTAATAATTACTGCCATAGGTCATTTATTCCAAGGACTGACAATTCTTTGTGAGAAATAGTAGGCCCCTTTTTTTTTAAATGTGCTGGTCATCAATTGGAGTGGGTGACCTCTAATATTAATTGATATTTGTTTAAATTCTAGAACACATTGTAATGTTAACTCTATGTTTTGTATAATGTCACAGGTAAATAGAAGATCCCCTCTAAGACTCCATTGTTCCAGAAACATTAAATTAAATTTGTGAAGCCTTTCCTCATAGGTAAGAGTTTTGTCTGGACAGACTGTTTTTGTAACTCTCCTTTTAAGTTTTTCAATTCTACTTATGTCCTTCTGTTTAAAAGGGCTCCATAACTGAGAAACATAGTCAAAGCAAGGTCTAACACAGGCTCTGTAAAGTGA
This sequence comes from Neoceratodus forsteri, assembly GCA_016271365.2. NCBI lineage: Eukaryota > Metazoa > Chordata > Ceratodontiformes > Ceratodontidae > Neoceratodus > Neoceratodus forsteri. Next base: position 609,921,688 of record CM028133.1, read on the forward strand.
TAATGAGATATGAGTCTAGAAATTACATTGTGCCTAATTGCCCAACAAATTCTATTAGCTTTGCTAATGGTGTTTGTGATGTGTAGATCAAAATTTAAATTGGAGTCTATAGTTATTCTAAGATCTCTTTCATTTTCATTATTGACTAATACTTCTTTATACAAGTAATATTGGTTTCTTGGATTGGGTTTACCTAGATATATAACACAACATTTAGAGTTGTTAAACTTTAGGTTCCATTTAATGGAACAGGCTCCCAAAATATGTAAATCCTTTTGGATAATCTCAAAATCTATAGATGTACCGGAAATGTTAGAAAGTTTCCAATCATCTGCATATTTTGAAATATAACTTTGAGTGTTAAGTGATAAATTGGAGAGGAATATTTGAAAAATGTCAAGTGCCAAAACCAATTCTTGAGGGACTCCACTTTCAACAGATCATCAGTTAGACTGATGCCCGTCTACAATAACTCTCTGTTTTTTATCTTTTAACCAGTTTGCTATCCAGTGTATAAACAGAGGATAGATGTTATAAGTTTGCAATTTTTGGGTAAGTGCCCAATAGGGAGTGGAATCAAATGTTTTTCTGAAATTCAGCAAGCTTACATCACATGGAAATTTTTTTTGTCAAGGCTGTTACTAATGGAATCATAGAAGCTCATTAAATTAAACATGAATGGCCCTTTACAAAGCCATGTTGGCTAGAATTGATTACTACCAAGGATGGGGCAAGTTAATCTTTAATTACTCTTTCTAAAATTATACCAAAAATAGGGGAGAGACTGGATGATAATTGTTGGAGATTCTTTTTTCACCTTTTTTAAACAACGGGACCACGTTAGCTCTCTTCCAGTCTGATGGCACGCAGCCTGAACTTAAGCTTTTTCCCAATAATATCTTAAGGGGTAAACACAGGTAATCTTTCATCAGTAAAATGACATCTCTTGATATGGCATCTGGTCCAGGCGAGGGGCCCCTCTTGATTTCATTAAGTTTGTTCCTGATGGTATCTAAGGGGATATCCATCCTACCAGGTATAGGGGCTAACTCAATGTCCTTACTGTTTGAAATTTTACTAAATGCATTGCAGAAATGCAAATTGAACACATCTACCATTTCTATTGGTTAAGATACTACCAAATCATTTATAATTAAGGGTCCTACACTGCATTCTTGTTTTGTTTTATAGAACTACTGTAGCTAGACAGAATTTTACTGTTTCCTTTTTGAGCCAGCAAGGCAATGTTTTTTTTTTGTCTCCAATTTTGCTTTTCTGATTTCTTTTTTACCATTCTTTTGAATTTTTTTAAAAGCTAGCAAGGTTCTTGAGCATTTGTTTGCGGAATATTTCTTGAACATTTTCTTTTTCATTTTAATAATATTCTTTAAACTGCTAGATAACCATTTAGGATGCGGATAGGAACTTCTTTTCTTTATATTTGGAATGAATTTATTAACTGCATCTATAGCTGATTTAAATGAAATCCACATATCTTCTATATTATCTTGCTTTAGATGATTGACCCAGTTAATATTGGTCACGTGATTGTATAAAGCAGTTTTATCTGCTTTATGTAGTGCATAAACTTCTGTAACTTTTGTGGACTGGAGAAATGCCATACACAAACTAAAAGTAATTGCATAGTGGTCACTGTTTCCTAGGGGTGCTGAGACCATATGGTTAGTGATATTTAGAGATTCATTACAAAGGACAACATCCAGGATGTTCGACCCCAGAGTTGGTGATATAATATATTGAACTAGATTCATCTCTTCACAAGCATATAAAAAATCTTTTGAAATTTGGGATGTAGCAGATCTATTTGCTCAATTAATATCATTTAGACTTAAATCCCCCATAACTATAATACTGCCTGTCTTAGCTGCTTATGCCATTTCAGTGAGGATCTCACTTACAATTGCTCTCTGACTATCTGGTGCTCTGTAACAGAGCCCTAAAATAAAGTTGTTGTTCTTTTGATTTTTTACATTCAACCACAGTGACTCAGCAGTACTTGATTCTGTTTTGATCTTACTTGAGATGTTACTCACTGTTAAAGGTGAATTAAGAAAAATGGCTATATCCCTTCTGATTTAATCTGCTAAGATAGAATAGAGTAAAGCCAGAAATAATCACATAGTAAGTTTACAAAAGAATGGTGAGCTTCCTAAAGAGGTGGATTCTCCCCCACCCAAAAAAAACCCTATAGTTATCTGTTAGTTGCAGAATTAACTCCTTTTGGTTATTCAAACACATGGGCCATAATTTTCAAATGATCGGGAATGGTGCACGGTGCTTGTGCTAACAAAGAATGACGCAAGGGCATCTTGCATTGCACTGTCCATCATTCCTGTCTGTGCCAACTGAAGGGCTGCCTGAACAGCCAGGCTTGCCCCAGTTCCACATCGGATGCATGGCTGCAACCTGGCAGATGGAAGTTTGCACCATGGCAGTGTTGTCACATACCCATTTTTGGGATTCCACAAGAGCCACAATGGGCACAGAGACCATGAGTGCTTAATCCAGCCTGAAGCTGGTCAAATAGCCCATGCACAGGCACTGGCCATGGCTGCTGGCTGCAGACACCTGCAAGCCATGGTATGCACATCCATCACAGGAGTGGAAGGGAAGCCACCCATACAGGCTGAGGCATCACTCCACAGATGTGCCAGGTATAAAAAGTGCCACCACAGACAAGGTAAACCCAAGGAAACACCTAGCTGGAAGACCCAAGCCAGCCATAGGGCACAGAACAGGAAGGTGGCCAGACCCACACAGTCCAGTAGGGCAAAGGCCAATGATGGAGCAATAGCAATGGTGATAGCAACCGGCACTATGCAGGGTGTCCTGCAGTGAGTGCAAGACAGTGCAGCAATTGGGTTGCAGAGTGTAAGTGTGCCAGAGGGATTACAGCATTGGAATACGTGTGCCATTAAACTGTCCAGTTACACCTGGGTAGGCATCAGATGCAGTGCCATGGGCATCAGGCACAGATGAAGACAACTTCAAACAGGTTGTGGTGGAAACTGTCTGTGATTACAACATCTCATGTGACATTTCAGTGAACATTGCAGGAGCTGTCTGATGACCTGGCAAAGCAGTAGTATGGCCATGTACAGGGTTAATGTATAACAACCCCCCCCCCACAAGTGCCAGTGGCCAACACCCTGTACAGCAGACAGGACACACATGATGCAACAGCAATGCCCTATGTGTCATGCTGGTGTGTGTGTGTCATACCCACAGTACTGTGTATATGTCCACAGAGGACCACCTTGCACAAAGGTAGTTCCACATGTTCCCTGGTCAAGAGAACCATGGCATTATACCTGAGCCCTTCTTTAAACAATTCAATCTAAGTTTAAAAAGATTTCTTTGGAAAGGGAAATGCCCCCACTTGAAATTGGAGAAGATGTATTTACCGAAGGAGGAAGGGGGCTTGTGGATACCTAATTTAAAATTGTACTATTTTGCAGCCAGTCTTTCATTCATGAATAATATATACTAAACTAACAAAAAGGATTCAGTGGTGGAGATGGAAACTATGTGGACCCCATATGTAAACTTAAAACATTGGATTTTCAGTGGCCCACAGTGGGTATACGACGCCAGGTTGACAAACATTTTGTAGACCAACGTTACAGCAAAACCTTTGTATTGGCCACATTTGTGGTCCGGTTAAAGGTGGTCAATGCCTACCATGTTTTCTTCAGGGGCTTCACACCCAAACCTCAAGGGGCTGGTGTCTCACCTCAACAAAATAATCAACTCTAGTCAGACCTGATTAGGGAGGTGCAAGACCCCCAGAAAACAATGCCAGGTCCAGCGCCAACACTACAGCAACCTGGAACTGTTGTCACTGTAGTGTAGATCGCTGTCAACATGTCGCTGTTGGGGCTGTATGCCACCCACAGTGACCACAGAGATCTACTGTGGCATTTTCCATGAAAATCCTATGCAGGATATGGGATCAAGTCACTAAATTAACTAAGATAAAAATTATCTGCACTAGACAATCCCCTATTTATCTAATAGGATTCTTTACCCCTTCGCTCAATGGCAAAGTATTTAAAATATCATATAACCAAGGTTTAAAGGAAATAGGTCAATTCCTGAAACAAACTCTAATAGTTCAATTTAATCAACTTAAGGAACATTTTGATTTATCCCATAAACATTTCTATGGCTATCTTCAGATACAAAATTACATCTCTACTGCTCTTGATGATATACAATTTGGGGCAATTAAAAGTATAATACCAAGCCTAAATGGTAAAATAAAATATTACTAACATATATATATATAAGCTCATGATTAATAATGTAGGGTATAACTTGACACAGTTTAAAAAGAAATGGAACTCTAAATTGCAACTACACATACGTGATCGACAATGGGCACAGTCAATTAATATTAATAATATTGGTATAAAATCCACAAAGAGTCAACAAATGTATTATAATATTTTGTACTGGGCATATTACACTCCCCATAAATTGAATGTATTTAATTCTCAGTGCTCTAATAAATGCCTTAGATATTGCAAAGACATTGGCACTTTGTTCTGCATTGGATGGCTGGTGGAATACAATTTTGGCAACTCTCTCTAATATAGAAGGGATACAACTGACTAAAGATACCTTATAGATGATACTCTGTAATGGGGGCCCAATGCATGCTCTAACCTCAACCAGAAAGAAATTTGTTAGACTGAGCTTACTTTTGGCTTTCAAAAATATCTTGATGAGGTGGAAAGATAGGGCACCACTGGAGTATAATTCATGGTTAAATTTATGATATCCAGCCACAGATTGGAAAAAGTTCACTATTGCTTCAATAATCAAAATATGCAGTATTAGAATGTATGGGCCCCCTTTACTGAACTCATAAAGTCAGATGCATTTTGTGTAATCACAAGTGTATAATAGCTTTGGTCTTGTTATGGGGCATAGGAACTTCTGATTTTGAATTGCCAACAATGCTCCTATTTTGCTGCAAAATAATGACTATAAATTTTATACATATTTTTCTGATAATGTATCTTCCTGTACATCAAATGAATTGTTTTGTATATCATCTCTCCATACTAAATAAAAAAAAGAGAACCATGGCATTACCAAGTGGTCTCATCACTTCACTTACCACCTTGCAATTGTAGGGTTATATCTGGAAGTGTCTGTCCAGCCATCCCTTACCTGACCCAGCCCTACCAGTAAGGTCTGGTAGTTGGCAGTCAGAGTGTCTGCCAGACTGCCCCAGCTCTGCTCCAGCCCACTTGCTTACCCAAAGACCAGTTGCCTCACCTGTACCTCAGACATCCTTCTCACATCTCCAAACTCCATGCAGCATGGCTATGTATTCAGCTACGCATTGCACTGTATGCAGATACCAACTGGAATGTTCTGTACAATACACTGCACCCATCATACGGCCATCACCCCCTCATCCAAGGCCATTATTTTTGCAATGGCCATATTGTGCCCACCCACAGTCCACCACCTGTCCATGGCAGATGATTCATGTGGACCAGTGCCATGACCCCCTGCCAACCAGTGACCTATGCAGTTACTCATGTAGCAGAGCACCAGTTACATCAGTGGTCAGGGAGTTCCACTGCAGCACTTATGGGTCTGCAACAGCACCAGTCTGTGGGGCAGTGATAGCTGGGTGGTAACACTTGCACTGAGAGCCTACTTGATGGATGTGCTGCCCTGGCTCAGTAGGGCATTGCATCTCCACCATGTCCTGATAGTTTGTGGACAGTGGGGCAGTGCTGCAATCATTGAGCACCACCCATGCCAGGTACCATGACATGCACTGCAGAAAACATTTGGCATATCTCCTTTGCCATGTGGTCAGTGCAGTGCCCTTTGCAGTCTTTCTGGAGCAGTGGGACTGCCAGTTCCATTTCCATGACACTGTCCCACTGGTAGGTGTGCTGACAGTGTATGGGAGCATCCAGTTCATCTGTGTGGTCAGTTGTCACTGTCATATAGGAAGGTATGTCCTTCCTATATGCTCCTCATGTTCACCCTTCATGCACCTGTCCTACTGCCATCTGTGAGGGGCACCATGCATTACGGGTACGGACCCATCAGTAGTCCTGCTGGCATTATTGGGGGTTTCCTTTGTACTGTGTGGCCAACATGCCACTGATGGTGGAGGGCTGTGGGCATTGTCATCTGCTGTGAGTGACCTGCTTACCTGCTTGTGGCACTGGGACATTATTCTGTGGGGCTGCATGTTCCACTGCCAGGGGTTGATGACAGCCTCTGTCAAACCTCTGTTGTGCACCATGTGTTTGGTGCATAGGAATGTTTAGAACTGGGACTCTTCCTGTACCAAAATCTGGTACAGGGTCCCTGGTGCACTGGACTTTGATGCAAGCTGCTGTTTCTTGCAGCTTGCATTGACCTAAAGGCCCATTTGAAAATCAAGCCCATGATGGCAGTTAACAAGGGTTAGCAAGTGCTCCCTCTGGAAGAAAATTATATTTTTCTGTTTGCCATAGTTGTAGTTGTGAGGAGCATACAACATAGCCAACCAGTCCCTACTCATGGCCATTTGCTATTGCTGTTCTGTAATAGCACTGCTGGGAAATGAATACATGTCTTCTTCTATATCACAGCAGTAGTAATGCAGACTATCAGAAACCTTCATGAAATACATACATTGCTACCTCCATACAAGCCCAACACTGATGATGAAAAGGTTAAATCTACTAACCTATGTGCAGTTGTAAATTCTCAGATGGAGAATGTTTTTGTGAATCCTCTGCTTTAAAATCTAATTTTACATTCATCCCTCATCACTGTGACTAACACGGCTCTCAGAAAGTAATGAAACATTAAAGACGCACAGTTCTTTGTGCCAGTGCCTGTGTATGAATGTAGAGATTCTTCCCCTCAACATGGTGAGTCATCATGATATATTTTCACTCAGTGAGGAAAAGCTGACCTCTCACCTTGCTGTGTAACAACCAATCAGTAAAAGGTGCGTTGTAGTGGAGAACTGATCTTTAATAATAGAGGTGGCAGCAGTTGCGTATATAATTCTCTATATCCTTTTTTTTTGTTTAGATACCCCAAAAATTAGCTTTACATTTTGTTACTCACCTCTATTACCTTTATATCATGTTCCCACCAGCAATAGCCTGAATTGGGAGATGGGTCTGGGAGCTAATAACTACACAAAGACCGTAAAATGTATATATAAAATGTTTTTTATCAAGTGCAACATTTCTTGCCTCAAAGGTTCCCTCATGGATACTGCAATACTTCTCCATATTGTAGAATTAGAATAAAAGCAGGAAGTAAGAATAAGTCACATAGTTTATTAATTGAATTCACATACATAAATTTATTTTTCCACATAATTCAACTGTGGTATAAAATGACATGGAGAATGTCTTTAACCTAAACCTGAAGCTTGGATATATTCATCACATCTATAATTTGAGTTGGGTGATGGGTATAGAGTGAGTGGTTCCACTTTATTGATGATGTCATCTGTGTGTGGGATGGTAAGGAGGAAGAAGCAGACATATTTGTCAGTTAACTAAACTCCAGCGCTATGAACCTGAGATTCATGAGTACAATTGAAAAGAATATACTTAACTTCTTATACATTACCCTTATGGCAGATCAAAAAGAAAATAAAATCAAAAGATTTCCAAAAGCCAACTGAAGGTAACGGTCTACTCAGGTTCAAAAGTAACCACCCAGGGACTAAATGCTTCTATACTTCACAGTCAGTAACTTAGAATATGTAGAAATTGTTCTGGCTTGGAAGACTGATACCAGTGCAGAAGACCTTATAACTTGTTTCTTACAAAGAGGGCACTGAAAGGATCTGGTAGATTCAGCTCTTACTAAAGCAAGAGGAACAGAAAGGAAAACCCTACTTTCTGTGGGAAAAAAGAAACAGTGAGGGTCCCAATTACCAACCTTTCTGTGTTGTGACACAATACCATAGCCTCAGTAGCAAAGTTGGTGCAATAGTGAGATAATACCTGCCTCTTCTTAGGAATGACCCTACTCTTGCAAATGCAGTGGGTTCTTCACCAAGAATATATTTTAAGAAAGGCACAAATCTGAGGGATCATTTGGTACACTGCCAGTGCAGTGGCCCAATACAGAGCACAAACTGGCTACCCCCAGCCCCTAAAGGGATGTTTAAATGCAGTAAATGTAATGTTTGTAACTTTTGTCATCTGTCAAACACATTTAAGTTGGAAAATATCCCCTAAGAAGGAAGAAGTACAAGAATTCCTTAAAGGTGATAGGAAATGGTTTTTACACCTCTAGATACCATCCAGTTGTTCTTTTATTGGATACACAGTATCCTGATATACTTTTGACCATTTTTGTTAAATTAATATTATTTTGTTGCTTTTGTAACTACCCTGAATCCCTCTTTTCATACTGCCTGAACATTCTATGACATCACAAACTCCCTTCCAGGCCATTCAGATTAATGTCATCGAATGGGAGTCTGTGATGTCATAGAATGTCTTAGGCATATGAAAATCAACAGCAGTAACTGGTGAGTAGAGAGTGGAACTCAATGTAGAGCTGCAGGCACCCCAAAGCTACATTATTTAGTTATGAAAAAATCATTAAAGCATATCAACATACATAACTGGCATGGAAAGGAAGATGGAAGGGCAGTTAAATATGAAAAAGTCATTTCCTAGCTCCTTTAACTGTGCATCAAAACTTGCTGTGTATGCCTTATGGTGTCCTTGCAAAAAAAAAAAAAAATCTCTCTGTGTGATGCATTATCTGTCCCTTAAGGGAAAGAATCCAAGAGCATGTATGCAGCATCAGGAACCTAAAATTTTCCCAGTACTGAAAATGTATATACTGCCTGTTTTTGTTCGTCTTAATCTGTATTTGTCTTACCTCCAGCCCCTGTAACCGATGTGGAGCCTTTGCAAAAGAGTCTGTGACTCAAAGGTTTGTAATTCCGATTGTATTCAATAAATAAATTAATAAATAAAAGCAAACCCACTACTGAGTACACATTTCTACATTGAACATCAAGGCAACTTAGATCGTATGAGGTTTATGACTCCTGAATGTTTTAGCTGGGGAGGGGGCCAAAGATTACAAAGGTTCCTACAGAGAGAAACCTATTGGAACTTTGTATCAGGAGCCCTCAGACCAGTAGATTTCAGTGAGGAATGAAAGCTCAAGCCTAGCCTGACCTTCAGAAGTGTGATATGTATCAGATGTTACGTGCTCACACAAAGTACAAAACTTTCTGCTTAATTGAACTGTGTTTTTTGAAGGTCTGACTCTGTTGCATTTACAGATATTTACAGACTATATTGATGGTTTACCTTACCCTTATCTATTCTAGATCCATGATCACCTATCAGTAGATCCCCCTACTGAAATATGGAAAGCATTATGGCAATAGGGAGATAGCTACTTAAAGTTCCTTGAATAGCATCTGGGAGTATGAACTCTACAAGAGTGTGGCATCATTTTCTATCTTTTATTTCTCCTGTCTCAAGTTTATCTAACCTTTGACTTGTGGCTATATGACAAACTGCATTTGATATTGTACATGACAAACAATCTTATGGGATATGTGAATTGAAACCATTTGGATAATGAATAAAATATAGACATTATTTATACTGCTTTTGACAATGATACTGTTGATATCACTTGGGTGTTCACTTTTTCTTTGTTAATCCTTGGTATATGGCACTAATTTGTATCCTTTTATTTGCATTGTCAAAGCTAGTTCAGTTTAGTTTGACTCCCCAGTATTATGGCTGCCTTAAATTTTTAAGAGGTCTACCTCAATTATAGTGACATCAGCAGCACCTGTTGTTACAGAAGGGCTGTCAATCTGGCTCAAAGCCCACCCCTGATGAAGACCCTGGTCAAAGCATTGGAGCAGCTAGCCTGCAGCAGCAGGGTTCTTGTTTTATTCTGCAGGAGATTTGTCAGTTTGGCTAATAAATCATTTATGTTGCAGTAATCTGTTCACATTGGGGCATATGCATGAAAGTGCAGGAAATACACGTGGAATTGATATAACTGCAGTGTTCAAGGCACTCCTGCAATGCCATATGCATGATCAGCCATGCATGTCTTGCAGACACAGGGGGCGTACCGATGCTGGCTGCTTAGCGGTCCACGCAGTGCATGCAGTGTGCCACAGGTACATGGTACCGCCCTTTAACCCCGTCATATATGGAAGTGCTCCCTGCCTGAGCAGTGGCACAGAAGTGAAGTGTGCAGGAATGACTGCAGAAGCAATAGCGAAGAATGACAGTGGCATGCAAGCAGAAATGCAGGCCGCTGAGTGGCCAGAAATGTAGGACAGGGAGGCCAGTCAGTGCCACGGCTGTGTGAGGGCACATGTCGGTGCTCATCCTCATGCCCCAAACTTCATGGTGGGGCCAGGTGGCATCCATGTTAGTGGACATCAGGACACACTATCAGCAGCTGTACAAGTTGCAGGCACTGACCACACCAACCGAGGTGAAGGCAAGACTTTGGCTGGACATCCAAAGTGGCGTCAACACTGCCGGACCAGAGGCACGGACCCTCAAGGCCATAAAACACAAATGGCATGACTTGCATGCCTCGATCAAGAGGAAGATTGTGGTGGCAGCATGCGCACACCAGGGCACTGGTGGCAGCGACCCCAGTGAGGACAGCCAGCTTACACTGGTGGAGTGGATGGTGGAGGACACACTGACAGACGTTGGCGTCCACGGTGATGTGGATGGTGTAAACAGGCTGGAGGGTACATAGGTGGATGAGGGGCATGTAAACCCATGTGCAGTACCCATAGACATGTACTAACAGCACTCTGTTCCTCTCACAGCCCCATCCAGTCAGCCATGTGGTGCAGTGGTGATGAAGCCACACAGCCTGGACACTGCAGCACTGTTGCAGGGGGAAGGGGTCACCAGGAAAGCAGCACCTGGAATGGTATGTGATGGTGTCACATGCACACCTGTGAGCCACACATCATGTGCCATGCCCAGCCTGACTAACATGCCCCCTTCCACACAAGCACAGAGCATGACATCGAGGCACACATGGAGACTGAAATGGAGGAAGACAGCATCCCTGATGTGGCTGATGAGGGATCATAAGTGACAGCCACTGACTGTGGCAGTGGGAGCATCAGAGGTGGACAGCAGCAGGCACCTGGGTGCTAGGCACAGCAGGAACACAACGTGGCTATTGGCTGACCACAGCAACCATTGCATTGAAGACAAACACCTGAAGGCAGTGCCCCTGCTGGCTGTGAACTGCCAGTTGATGAGAACAGTCCCAATGAAGGGAAGTTGTGGTGTGAGGAGGTGCATGGAGCTCATGTTGGCCACCATGGCAAACAGACACCTGGAGTTGCATCAGTGTGATGTGGACTGGCTGATGGAACAGCCCTACAATGCAGACACACTGCAGGCCCTGATCACAGAGGTACTTGGCATATGATGAAGCATGAACTGCATTGCAAACACCCTTGAATGGCTGGTTGAAAACACAGTCATACGCCACGCACACCACACAATCCATGTTGGGTGTTGGTACACAAAGGAGGCCAATGGCATGGAGAGCCCACAGTGCACACCAGGGACACAGCCAGATGACATGGACAGTACAGTGTTGGGCTATGCACAAAATAAAGCAGTATTGCATGACCATGATGTGGATGCATACTGTGATGGTTCAGATGACCAGAGTGCACACGGGGCACCAAGGGCGACATTGCAGGACCTGTGGTGGAACATGGCACAGCTGAAAAGTTGGAGAAGGCAGATCCCCAGACAGCTCAGGCACCTGGCAGACTGCATCCCCGTGGCAGCGGCAGACAACAGGCACTCACCTGGAGGATGGGAACATGGAACTCAGCCTGGCTGCTGTCCAAGCCCAGCAACCAGCTTTCTCAGTAATGTGGAACAGTGCCAGCCCTGGCCCCACCCCCACTGATGTACAGCACCAAAACACACCTCCCCACTGATGTACTGTACCAACACATGTCCCCCACTGATGTACTGCTACAGCCTCCCCAAACAGGGAGGCAGGCTCCCCCTAAACACCACACAGTGATGAGTGATACCTGAACAAGCCCCCCATGACAGTGTGGTATGGCAACTGAACTGTTCTCATACCCCACCATGTACAGTGCAGCCTGGACCCATCCCGGGCAACCCCATACTGACACGGACAGACTGTATGGCCACTGTGCACACCATCCACCCAGTGTATGGGGAACCCCACCTGCATGCATGCTGGGGCCCTTGCCACACACAGCAGAATGGCAGCACATGGGCATGCAGTTGTGCAGAGGGGGTATGGGACCACACGGGTGACCTGCAAGGACCATATGGCACCACATGTCAGGCACACTGACATGCCCCACACAGGGTGTGATGGCTGTCACCATGGGCCATGTGCACACAGTGACCTGATGGTTACACCCCCCACAATGAGTGTGCTCAGCATGAGGACTCATCATCATGCACCTGCTCCCCCCACCATGTACACTGCACACGCTTGGAGTCAAGCCATGGTGCCCATGGATAGTCCTGACATGTATGCACACACGTGGTGACCACACCCATTCCCATCACTCCACACTGCTGCACACCTTGCATGGTCTGTGCCCCCCCAGTCGGCAGGCTAATGCCAGAACATGCCCTGAATGAGTGCTGCCCATGCCTTGTGCCTGCCAGCCATCTCTGGGCCACAGCACGCTACCACATCCCCACCCGTGTGGTCTGTTTGACTGTGGTGCCCACAGTATGTGCACATTGCATTGCGGAGTCATATTATGTACCATGGCACACACCATAAACACCCTGCAAGACTTTCCCTGGGCCAGCATCATCATCCCCCGGTATGGTCTAGGCAGGAGAAGTGCATCTTCAGGATGATGGTGCTCTCCACAATGTTCCTGGTCTTCTAATGCACTTAGTTGTATGCCTGTTCAGCAGCTGTGGTGGGTGCCAGGATGGGTGTCATCAGGTTCAGCCACAGGGAGTATCCACTGTCACCTGTGTAGGGGAGAGAAAGGGCGGTGTCACATGTGTGTCATAATGCTGCAGTACAAGGTCAATCCACACATGCAGGGTAACACAGCCATACTCACTCAACAGCCAGCTATCAATGCACCTTGCACGGAGCATGTCATTAAGGTGCGAGGCATCCAGTATGAAAGAGTCATGGCACGAACCAAAGAACCTCACGTAGATGTTGGTGAACATTCCACGTGTGTCGCACATAGAAATGCAGCAAAGTTTTAATTCGCAGGTGAAGTGAACCCGAAGTGGTCCACTTTGAATTCACATAGCACTATGTGAATTGTTCATTAAAAACTTGAAATTCACCTTACTTCACATTGTCCACTTGAAGTTCACTTTGAGTTACAGTTTGATAAGGTGAAATCATCAAACAACAGGCCACTGATCACATGCCTGACTGTCTCTTCAGGTTTGCAGGTCACATGATTCAGGGAGGCAGGTAAATAGGCAGGAAGTCTGTGCTCAAAGTGCAAAGTGGACACGGATGCAGAATGCAACAGTTAGCATTTGCTTTATTTCAGGGTACTGCAGAAACTCCTATACCACCAGATTTAAACAGTGGGCCATACAGGAAGCCCACAAAAAGCCACCATTGCTGATACATTTCACAATGTTTGATCCATTATCACTAGCTATGAAGCCAGCTTTTAGGGACAGGGTGAAGCCACTCATCAATTTCTGTCAGTAGCAAGTCTAGCACATGTTCGCCTGTATGTGACCCTGCTACACTATGCATTGCAAGCGTGGCATGCTGTCTAATGCCATGAAGGTTACTACCATCACCACAGTCTGACTTATTACACTGCTTTCACATCCCACCATCACAGACAGGTAGCTGTGCCCAATGTGCAGTAATACACAGATAGGAACTACCTGCCATTTTGCCACTTGTCCACATATCCATGCTTAAGTGACTGTAAGGTGATGCAGAATGTTGAAGTGCATATATTACAGAATCTGTCACTGTTTGATATAATTCAGGGACAGAATGAGTGGAAAAGTGCCAGAAGCCCACATTCTCCACAAAGGAAAATGGCAAAAGGTCAACTGCAAGCATTTCCACTACAGCAGCATTGAGTTTACTTGCATCTGTATGATTGGAGGGGTATTTGGTTTTGCTTGCAAAAAGGCTGCGCAATGTGGTCTGCATTGTTTGTTGCTTTACACGTGGCGTGCCAAATGGCTCTACTGTACTAATTTAGATAGATGAGGTACCTTGGATGTGTGATGGGTGGGTGCACAGGTGACAAGTCAATACATATGGTTATTTTCCTTGTTTCAAGCACAGGGGTTGATCTAGTAGAATTACTACATGGACCACCACTACTACTCTGACCACTGCTTGAATGTTCTACATCCTCCTCCTCCTCATGCCTGTAGTAATCCTCTGGTGTTATTTCACCACTTTTATTGACATGGCTACTTATACTGATGCAAGGAGATATCATGCTAACTAAGGTGACTGAGGGCGAAAGCCCAACTACAGTATTAGCTCCCCTCTGGAGCCGCATCCACAGTGCCTTGTGCCTGCTCTTCAGATGAGTATGCTGGCCCCCATTGCCCAAATGGCTACCTTTTTTACTACAGTTCACATACACTTGCAAAAGCTGGCAGATTGACATTGTTTCATTGTTGCCATCTTGTACAAAAAAAATCCCAGACTAGGGATTTGGATGCCCTATTCTTCACATGTCACTGCTGGTGCTGCTGCTGCATATGTAACTGCACTTTTGGTGGCAATGATATGGGGGGTGCAATGCATGATTTCTGCTGCTGTGCACAATTGGACTTTGATGGAACATCACAATCTATAACTATTAATTCAGGGTCATCATCAACAGACACAGCTACAGCAGAACTTTGAGGAGGGGGTGATTGACTAACAGGCTGTTTACAAACAGCCACCTTCACTTTCTTTTTTTCCGGTTCCCAAGTGACGTCGCTAGCATCATCATCATAATCATCCACTAATTCATTTTGGAGGCTGTCCTCCTGGGGAGATATTCCAAGTTCAACAGCAGCCTCAATATTATCAGCCACACTTTTTTCGTCAATGTCTAAATGTTTGGATGGTCTATCCTCAACATCAGTGGAAACATGAGACTGTGAGTCATCATCATGATCAGAATTATGTTCAAGTACTGTAGGTAGTGGGACATCAACTGCACTCAAGTCTGCAGATTCAACATTTTTACACATGATAAGTTTAACAGGGTTGAACTTGTAGTAATGCTCATGTTGTTTTCAACCATGCCCTCACTAACTTTACTAACAGCACGGACAACACCATCTGCAATCAGCACTGAAGAAACTGATTTTGCTGTGAAACACAGTTGGACAAATCCCTTTACTTACACCAACTACTACCTTTCCCTTCTGCTGCGTACTACCATGGCCATGATCACTCTTAACACTGCTGCCAATGGTAGCCCCTGATGAACCTGACTCATCTTCACAACAACTTCCACTGCTAATAGTCTTCTTGGCAGCAGCACCACAGCCAGAAACTGCTTTGCCTGACCCTCTCTTTGCGGGCATTTTTTCAGATGACACAGACAATTTACAACAACTTAATATTTTGGCACTTTTGGGTGGCTGGGAAGCAAAACACTAAATGCAGCTGCACAGGCACAATGCTATACCTGTCCTTGAATCCTTAACCAATCTTCGAAAAGCCCACAGTCAAAAAACAATACCTTGTTTTGATGGGGGGGGGGGTGAGAGATGCAGTACCTAGCTACACAGAATCAGGGAAATAAACTGCAGACAGGCTTAAAAATTCAGAGTACTGCTATTGCGGTGCCACAATTAAATGCATATCAATTGACTGCACACACACAGATTAGATGTCAGGTACGGAAACTTTTAACTGTTCAGTACAGTACAACACAGACAGTCCTATAAAAAGACTGAAAAACTGCCCAGCAAACAGAAAACATTGATAAACAATTCAGTGAAGTTGTACTGTGTCTACCTGAACACAAAAATAATAAAACAATAGCCAACAACGGTTGGGAAAAATGCCTTTCACACTACTCTCCCTTCTACACCACAGAGCAGCCCCTCCCCCAAAGCACACTTCCACAGTGTCTTTCAGTACAGAGACTGAATCAACTAAATTAACATTGTATATTCACAAAACACCAATAAATGTGCAATGATATAACCACATCAGGGTTTACTACAATAGATCTACTAAATTTTGTCACAAAATTCTGTGGCAAAAAGGTGTTTTTTAAAGGTTTTCAGAGGGTTTGAATCTCAGAGCCCTGAGAGTAAACAGTCTCCAGCTTTCTACCACACACACTATGATGGACTGAGGCTGTGCAAGACAATATAGAGCCCATGTGATCTTACATCTCATGATTCACTGCAAAATTTGCCTTAAAGAGCACAAAAACAAGATGAAATAACACAAAGTCAATAGAAAACAAGACAAAGTAATGTGAAGTTCATAGAGAACAATGGGAACTTCATGCTGCATCAAGAATCATAGTTATTCGTTTCACTTTGTGGAGTAGTAAGTGAAATTTTGGTTCTATGCGAAATACTATGCATAGCAAATTTTAGGCACTTCACCCACCACTAACCACACACCATCTGGCAGTTCATGCTGTGGAACCCCTTCCTGTTCCTATATGCCTCCTCATGCATGTGTAGTGCTAGTATGAGGATATGGGTGCAGCTAATTACACCCATCACATTGAGCATGCCATTCATGTCATAGAATGCCTGCTTCATTTGCTGTTCTTCATCCACAGCTGTAGAGAAGGTAATGTATGTGTACATATGGTTCAGCAGGGCATTCATTACCTCCGTCACAGCCCGTGACACAGAGGACTGGCATCCTCCCACTGTATCCCTGGACACCCTCTGGAATGAGCCCATGGCATAGTATGCCAATGCACACAGCGTCTTTGTCTCGACTGCCCTGAAACGTCATGTCCACGGGGCGATGTTGTCATGGACCATGTCACACAGCATCACAATAATGAGCCATGGCAAATGAAAGTGCTCAATACAGTGAATCTCCTGCAGTGTGGTGGCATGGTCATGGCCACTTCTGCAGCAACATCTCCTTGTGGAGCAGATGCATGTTTAACAGCAGACAGGACACATCCTGCTACACTGTGCTATTTCCGGTGCACTGAGTGGCCACACGGCATGTCCACTTTTTAAAGCCATACACATCTGCATGTGCCTTTAAGAGGACATGACAGGCCACACATGTGTGTGGTGGCCCTGCATGGGTGGTGTACACCTGTGGGCAAATGTGCCTGTGCCACCTTGCATCATGCGTCATCCATTCAATGCCACTGTGGGCATGGTGACAGAGGAGGTGCACAGGCTTGAGCAGTTTCCACTGCACCTATGGCATGTGTCCAAGGCCAACTATTGTGACTCCAGACAATACAGAACCCTATGGTTGGTGCAAGGCCATGACTGGGTAAGTACCGTGCTATCAGTCCATGACTGAGTTATGTGTGGGGTGTGTATGCTATGCAGTGACCTGACTCATGTTTCCTCTCACTGTTCCCACACAGGACCAGCAAGGCAGGCCCCAGTGAATGGAGATCACCATGGTGAAGCAGCTGGACGGTGCCCCATCATGGTGCTGATGCCCTCAAGGAGCAGGAGGAGATGACAGCTTCTCTTCCACTTGTACATGTACAGGGAGGTGGTCAATGGGTTTGTCCTGTACCAGGGTGACTACACTGATATGTGGAGGGTTACTGTCCCAACAATGGTGACTGCATGGCATGGATGGGGACATGCTGAGGGTGAGGTACTGTGTGTTCACAGCCCGGGGTGTGGTCCCGCCATCTCCATGTGCCACAGTGTGACCTGCACATGTCCAGGCAGGGTTCAGTGTAACATTCTGCGGGCACAGGATGGGACAGGCTGTGAATACCCATTGGGCATGTCCTGTTGCCATACTGCACACCCCTGCCTCCAGTGTCAGGGAAAGTGCTTGCTGACATTGGGAACATGGACCAATGTCAGGGACACATTGTACCACTAGGTGCTATCCAATCAGGATGGTGGTACCACAGGGGCCTCTTGTGTACTGTGCTGTATGGTTCGCAGGGTTACATGTCTGCATCTACGGTGTATGGGGTTATTGCATGCTTGCAATACCCTTCTTTTTGGTTCTGGTAACACATTTCAGGGGGTACAGTGGTTGGCACTGAGGTGGAATTAGGGATGTCCCTGGATATCTGGGCAACATGTGTGGTATACCTATTGCCAATGTGCTCAGTGGCCGGGCCTGTTTCACTGAGTGCACCATGGCTGGGAGTGAGTCACGGCGCTGCTCACACTGGCCCATGTTGGGCATGCAATCCCTGTGTGGTCTTGCCACGTGCCCGCCATATGACCTGTTGTGGTGACTGTCCAAGCCTGCAGTGTTCATCTGTACCCACTGCGTGGCTCACCGGGCCACATGGGTGTGGGGGTGAATGTGACCCTGTGGCATGTGTCCCTTGTTGTCTGGCACAACACCAGTGGGACGGGGGGTCCCCTGCTTGGCAACTGACATGCACAGGTGGTGGTGGTGTTGGTGACATGCAGAGACTGGGCATTGTGACATTATTGTGCATTTTCTCTCCACAGTCCTACAGAGGGCCCATCCAGCAAATGATACTGCAGTGTATTGGGAGTGTGCCCATTGCAGTGATGGATATGAGCAGCAGCAGCAGTGAGGAGCAGTGGCTGTGGAGGCTGTCATGGACCAGACGGTGCCACACCAATGAGGATGGACCCGGACCTAGCAGCACCTGCACTACTGTTGAATCAAACTGATTACCCCTGCCACCCATGTGTTTTGTGGTTCTTCAGCATTACCGCATAGGCATTCAGTTATTGTGCTTCAATAAAGCTTTTGTACCATGCACATTGGTGTGGTTACTGAGTCCAGGGTGTTGGCGGGAAGGGCAGGGTTTACTTCACTGGTATTAGTGGGTGTGGAGGGTAGCATGGAAGGGGGGGACTTGGATGCCTGTGCACATCTGCCTCCCTTGCATCAGCTGTGTGGACCATGTCCTGGCCATGCGGTCCCAGCCACATGCAGTGTCCGTGCCTGGGGGGGCATCTGGGCTGGTTCCACCCATTGTGGTGTTCTGTGCCCTTGGCTGGACATCCTGGGTGGTGTGCAAGAACAAGAGTGCACAGTTTAAAGATAGAGGAAGGAACAGCTCAGGGGCAACATGAGGAAGTATTTTTTCACAGAGAGAGTGATAGACACATGGAGAGGCCTTCCTGAGGAGGTCCTAGGGTCAAAAACAGTGGGGGAATTCAAGAATGCATGGGACAGACATAAGGCAATTATAGTGGGGGGGTAGGAGGAAGTAGGCTGTTGGTTAACTAGGGTTTACAGCTTTTCCAATAGGTAGGGTAATGGGCAGACTAGGTGGTACAAGCAGCCCTTATCTGCCATCAAAGTCTATGTTTCTGTTTCTATGTGTGCAATGTTGCAACACCCTGGCTTGGCCACATGCGGTCAGGCCCCTTGTGTGGACATATGCTGTGGCTGGTGGCTGTTGGCAGTGTGCCTATATCATGCTGCAGGCCACATTCCACCAGTGGCATGGCATGGTCATGCCCACATGGCACACTGGCTGTGGCAGTGCCCATTGCTTCATGGTGCACAGTACAGTTCAGCATGCACCATGCAGCCTCCCAAACCCACTGCCAGGTAGTCAGTCCCACGTGGGAATCAGCAGCCTGAGTACTGCCATGCCCATTTTACCGCATGAGCACCTCACTATTCGTGGTGGCACAGGGCGACTGCTCTGCAAAGGAGGCGGTAGGCATTTGCTGCTTCCGTTGGGCCCTGTGCTGGCTGGCTGGTGGATAGGGCTTGTTATGCGGGCAGTTACAGCAGCTCTCCCAGTCACATATGTGTATGCACCCTGTGCCACATACCTTGGTGTCATACGTGGTATCGTGCATGTGTGTAGTGGATGCCTGTGCATGTCCTTATGCAGACTTGCCCCCGCATGCATGCCACATGGTGGATCAGTGTAGCTTCATGCTGCCACCCTACGTGGCGGCCTATGTACATGTTGTGCATGCCGCACATGGGTGGTGTGTGCATCGGGCATGCATAGGCACCTCTGCACTGTCCTTACACATCCTACTCATGGGGTGCTGGCATTGTGCATAGTCCCCTTCATTATTTTCTTCATTGTGTGTGCTGATTTTTGGTTTTCCTGTGTCTCCTGGGCAAACAGCACTCCCCCTCCATCTGTGCTGTGGACCGGCACCAAGAAGAAGGGCCTGGCCCTGTTCGATGTACTTATGATCTGCAGCCTAGGGATATTCCAGGAAGTAGAAGCACCTCATTTATAACGCCTGTTGTAAAAGAGACTCATTTTAGCAGTTCAAGTTCAGTACTAGTACTGTAGTAGTAATGTAGGTGGAGACTAGCCAGCCAATTTGACTATGTTCATATTATCAGTTAATCTAAACAATTAAGAAACAGCACATCTTTACTGCTTCTTGAGCTGAAGTAGTGATAGAGACCGAATAGAAAACAGTCATACCTGACAGAAAGTGTGACCCATGCCAGCAATAATTCTGGCCACAGTGCAGTCTTACCTGGCAAAACAGGTGACAGGGTGGGCTAAATAACTGGGTGATGCTTCATGGAGAGTATAGATTCTTTGAGTAGCTCTAAAACACAGTTTCTTTGGCCATCAAAAAGTACCTACTCATAAAAACTGGAAGCATAAAACCACCTGAATATTTTTTTTTTTTTTAGTTGTTTAACCAGGTATAGCACACTAAGCTGAAAGCTTTTTTACAGGAGCAACCTTGGAGCACAAGGAGGTTAAGTGACTTGCTCAGGGTCACACAGTATGCAAGTGGAAGCTGTGGGATTCAAACCCAGGTCTGGTCCGCTGGATGTTCTAAGCTAACAAATCTAACTGAGATGACCACAATAATTCCTATCTGTCATATGCTGGATGTTGTACTCTGAATGGGCATAATGATCCAAATGGGGGGGGGGGGATACCAGCATGGTAGCAAAGAATTTTAGGGTCTGTGATTAAGTCATTGCTTATTATCTGGAGGGAGGTTCACATGTATTTTTCTTAACTGTTGAAATTAAGCTACTTCATTTATTTATAACACTAACTCTAGTAATATTGAAATTACAAGTGTCTGAACATGGCACTCTCTGGTCATGAAACTGTAAATATGTTCATTCAGTTATTTCGTAGTATACACGCTATGCTTTCATTAGATTAGATGTTTTTGTCTAATAAAATAAAAAAAATGCTTGTTTAATTATAATTTTGATTTGGACAGTTTTCCTTGTGTCTCCTACCTGTGTTCAGAAGTTAACACAGTGAATAGGTATATAATACCACTGTCCCCTTTTGGCTCAGAATTACATCAGAATTAAAGCAATAAGGAAAAGTCAGAATGTTTTTATTCTTTAGTAACTGGTTAAGGAACACTAGGCACAATGCCTGTTTTCAGAGGTAACCTAGGAGCTCCGGGGGGGGGGGGTAATTGACTCACTCAGAGTAACACAGTATGCAAGTGGAGGTTACAGAGATTGGCCCATGTCTGCTGGATGTACCAAGCTCATTCACAGCTCTTTACTCTAACTGCTAGGTTACACTGCCAGCCAAGTTTGATCTGCACTGGTCAGGAAATGTTTCTAATAACAAAAAGCATCCATGATAATGAGTGGTGATGTTGATGGTTCACCTTCAATATTATGTTATGCATTACAAAATTGATTTAATTGTATGCATTACAGAATATTTGCATGCAGATGTGAGGTTGGCAGTTCACCCTTAAATCATTTAGCACTTTTTTTTTTTTTCTATTTTCTTTTTTCTACACCTTCTAGCTGTCCGTAGCCTGCAACCTCAGCCTACTCATGCTTCCACCCCCCCACATTGGCCTCGGGCCCCCCTTCTGATACCCCATGGCTTATCCCCCACGGTGGGAGGCTGCACTGGAGCCACGCCACGTAGCGCCGATTAGGTCAGGGGGCTGGCCTGGGGGCTAATTGAAGCCATGGTAGGCTTCATTAATGGCTCTCGGCGGCTTCCCATTTTTCCTTTTTTCTGGGAGGGGGACGGCAATGACGTGAAGCGCCCTGCCCCGCCTCCAACGCGAACTGTTGATGTCGGCAGCCGAGCGATTTCCGCCTCCGCCAGTCGTGGTAGGTTCGACTGGCGTTCCGTCCTCCCCGAGAAGCAGAACAGTCCGGTAGGGACACTCTATCCTTCTCCCCGGTTGGCCTTCCAGCGATCCGGTCCGTTCTCAACCCGGTCGCCGGGCGTCAAGAAGCGGAAATCCCACCACTGCGCCGGTGGGCCGAAATCATTTAGCACTTTAACAAAATAACATTTATTGATTGATAGCTTGATTTATTTAGTTATTTAACATCTGATGACCAGGAAAGGCACACTAAGGTGGGGTTCATTTCCAGGTGTGATCCGGGGAGGCAATACAGCAGGTTGTGAAACAGTATTAAACTGACAATAACAGGTTCATGAACATGAACAATAAAATCATAGTACAAGTAATACATTTCAGAGAAAGACAAAAACAATGTAAAAAGTATACATGTACACTAGATATGGGGTAACTAGGTTAACAGCTAAGACAGCATGCCACCAATGTATGGCAAGATATTTGTACAGAATTCTTGAGGAATTAAATTAAGATTACAGAGTATACTGAGTTACAAGCTATACTACTGAGTAGGTAAAAATGGATGAAACAGGTAAAATAGCAGAGTGGCTATTGCTAGGATATGGGTTGTTGTAACGCAGAGGGTATAAGGGACGAAGTCCTAGCTAGGGTCCCCCTAAACTGGGAGCTAGAAACATTGGGGAGGGAATTAGTAGCAAGGCACAAGTTAATAAAAGGGGAAGGCAGGATGCCAAGGAAAGGATGCTTACTAAGCTTGCAAAAAGAAAAAAAAAGGAAAAACAAGAAATTAAAGGAGCTAGGGAAAATGAAGAAAAAGTACATGTAAAACACAAAAGTTGTCCACAAGATGGAAAGGGCTCTGCCTTAATGCTAGGAGCCTGGGAAACAAAATCAGTGAGTTCTATATGATGGTAGTTGATGCAGGGATGGATCTCATAGCCATTACAGAAATGTGGACCACAGAGAATAAAGGCTGCAGCTTGACTGTCCCAGGCCACATCATGTATGGATGAGATGGGGGAAAGGTAAAAGAGGAGGGGTAGTCCTCTATATTAGGGAAGTCAATTAGGCATTGGAGGATGGATCAATCAGAGGAGGGAATGGTGATATAGAATCACGGTGGGCTCAGCTCACAGCAGCATCAGGTAAGAATTTGCTTATGGGAGTGGGCCATAGACCATCAGGGCAGGAGGACAACAGTGACAGGGAACTAGGGACAGATGAAGAAGGTTCTGCAGCGGAGGAGGTGGTAGTAGTGGGGGATCTCCACCTGCAGGGCACTGATTGGATATTCCAGCATCTAGGAGCACCAGAAGTCAGGTCCTGCTAGATACACTGCAGGACTGCATGCTGTTGCAGCTGTTCAAGAAAACCACAAGGCAGGCTGCTATTCTTGACATGGTGCTCACCAGCTTGGAAAGGGTAGGTGAAATATGGGTTAGGGAATCGCTGGAGTTCAGCGACCATAACACCATATGTTTTAGACTGGCCCTTGATACCAGTAAGCTCTGGCCAAAGACTGAAGTTCTGGATTTCAGAAGTGCAGACTTCAACCAGTTGAGGGAATTAGCCTGGGACAGGTTAACAGAAGAGGACAGTACTAGGGGAGTGGAGGAAAGCAGAGAAAAAATTAAAGAAGCCATTCTTGAGGCAACAAAATTATGCTGGAGAATTGTTACCAGGAGAAACAGGTACACGAGACCAATATGGTTCTCCGAAATGTCTGGGAGACAGTGAGGGACAAAAAGAAGGCCTTCAACAGGGGCAAATAAAAGCAGGGGAATGAAGAATGGACTTGTACTAAGTAAAAACTCAAAAGGATAAGAGAGCAGTCAGGGTTGCAAAAGCAGTCACAGAGCTGTGTATTACAGAAAGGGGTGGGGAAAAACTGTTTTCCAGGTATATAAATAAGAGTAACAAAAAGGATGGGAGGGTGACCATTCTGAATTTTTTGTACTCTATGAAGCGATTCGATTTCCTGAGGTCTAGGATAGGTCTTAGATCTCCCATCCATTTTGGAAATAGAAATGGGAATAGAAGTCCCGACCCTGCTAATGCAAGGGGACTGATTCTATCAGCAGTTTGAGTAGAAGGGCTTGAACTTCTGTGGCTAATACCAGCTCATGTTCTGGAAGGTAAAAGGAGTGACAGGGAGGCATGTCTGGAGGAACAGCTGTTAACTCTAGCATGTGGCCATACTGTATCAACTGGAGTACCCATGCATCCATCATTATGCTTTTCCATCCTCATAGATACATGGAAAATCTGCCTACTACCTCCATGGATTGAGGCCCTAAAACCATGGCTCTGGGTGATCTTCATGCTGTGGGTTGGAACTGATGGGGGACAGAAGGGTTGGACTGGGCAGTCTTAGAGGCTGGAGAGGACTGGGCAAGGAGACTGCAGCCTTTCTCTTGTTGGGCTGTTTAGAAGGAGGTCACTGCCTATTGGCAGGCCTATGGAAATAACCTCTATAGTAGGGCTTATTCCTAGTATGATAGAGGGAATGCACAGATTTTAAGGTATGCCCGGAAATCTGTAATGAGGTAAGAATTTTCTGGGTTTGAGATCTAAAATGCTGATGGCCCTTAAAAGGCCCATTCAGGATGGAGTGCTGGACATCAGGGGTGAACCCAGATACCCTGAGCCAGATGTGATGGCTAAGGCAAATACCAGTGGTAGACGCCCTTACCATGGAATCGACCACATCATAGGCAGCCTGTAAAAGATGACGCCCCACAGCTGAAGCTGTTTTAATTTGATTGACAGGGTCCTCTTTCAGGGCCCCATCTGGAAGGGTCTGAGCTAATGCTTGTGCTGCTTTCCCCAGTTCCTCATGGTATTTGAGGAGGTGGCCAGTGAAATTCAGAATTCTAAGCGTCATTGCGGAGGAGGAGAACATACACTTGCACATAGCATCCAATTTTCTGGGCTCCCTATCAGGGGGTTGGGCACTATGATGTTTAGACCTGACAGACCTGTCATAAGCTGCATTGATCATCACAGAAACAGCCAGTGGTGAAGAGAAATAAGGGTGTTTCACTGGAGCTTGATAAGTCCAATCCATCTTTCTAGGAAGAGATGGAACACTAAATGGTTGTTGCCAAACCACCAAAATAGCATCCTCGTAGGCCTCCAGTAAAGGAGGAATAACTAAGGTAGGGCTATCAGGTAAACCAAGATAGCTGGCAAGCTTGCACCTAGAAGCATCCTGAGCAGTCTCCTGGAACCCAAATGTTTTCTTGAGATTCTGCATAATGTTTGATAAAGTTGGATCAGTCATGGGAGAACAGGTGAGATAAGGAGTCGACTCCTCCATGAGAGACGAGACAGAAGAACCTGGGGAGGGGGAGAGATTGGCCTGTGCAAGCTCATCCTCCTGGTCCCCTTGTTCCTATTTCTGTAAATAAGGGCCCATCATGTCAATGTTCTGTGAGGGAACCAGGAAAGCTGGAGTGGCACTAGTGTTCCTTGAAGTAGAGGAATACCTGGAGAGCAGCAGAATGGGAGTAGAAGAGACACCTATAGTATTGGGAGTATTCTGCTTAGTTAAATCCAATATGGTACTGACAAGTGCCTGAACATCAACCATAGTCAGTTCAGGGGCACTCATGGAGACAGGAGGAACCTGTGTAGAGTCAATAGATATAATTGAAGAAATTGGCCTAGTTTGGGGTACTAAATGGCTTGTAAAGAAGACCAGGAAAGGAGATATACATGTCATCGATGAAAAAGCCGACAATGACAGGCTGCAAAAATTCTGCATATGATGTTCATCTCATGGAGCCACAGTCATCAATGACCAAGCTGAGACTGGCAGAGGGTTTGGCAGGGAACCCCATGATGGAGGAGACAGCGGTGGGAGCAGAATTTAATCACACTTGAAGAAGAAGCCGTCGACAGAGGCACTGTCGACAAACATGTAAACTCAGAATGGCTAGGCACCATCAATGGAACAGAAGCCGAGAGAGCCATAGACTCTGAGAGAGATGATAATACAGCCCTAGTGTTAAGGACTGCCTGAGAGGTATCTCCTCCAGAGACTGAAACTCATAATCCCAAAATTGACGTGACTGAGTTCAGTCTCCCAGCACATTCACATGCCCAACAGGAAGAAGCTGATGCTGACAGGGGTATGGTCGTGGATGTGATGAACCGCTACCCTACCATTAGCCAGGCATCACAAGTACATGCAAAATGCAGAAATTGGCCAAGCTGCTTCCGTGGTGTGGAGGTTTAATGCAGTAGCAGCTCAAGCCAGCATGGACTGGTAGACCCAGGTTCTGTTCTTGGTCACCGCTATGTTTGCTGCACACTGTTCCACCCCCCCCATAGCTTTTCCTTTTTACTCTGAGGTCTGCTCCCTATTGGAGTTGGTTATTTAAGTTACAGGGGGTGTGGGAGGAGGAGCTCCCTCCATAACATTCAAGTACCTTGTGGTATTCCGAGATTCTGTCTCCTGAACTTGGTCTTGTAGCATTTGTGATGCTGAATTTCGATGTTTCAAAATATATCCACCTGATAGACAGTAGTAGAGAGAGAGAGGATGTCAAAGGAGAGGAGACGGGAGGATAATGTTTACTCTTACCAGAGTGTTTGTGTTTCTCTTTTTTGTCTACCTTCCCCATTGATTAGTGGTCCTGGTCAGAGCGATGGGATCCCGAAGAGGATGTTAATGACTCACAGGGTGTCTTGGACTTATGCTCCTGTTCCAGGAGGGCAACTTTATGCTCCATGAAGTGCTCTCTTAATTGTTGCAATCTTCAACATTGAATAACCTTGTTAAAATGCTTACACAGGATACAAGCACAAGTGCATTGTGCAATGCCCAATTTTTTAACACAAAGCTTGTGAAGGTCCTCAGTAGCAAGCTTCTGGCTGCTGGCACACTTTCTAAATAGTGTCTGAAGACAACACTGGGGAGGGTGCAACGAAAACTGAAAATGACGCACCGAAGGATGGTTAATCTGGGTTTTCTTTTCTTCATCAACTGAGGTTAAACGCTGAAACTGGATGTGTAGCAAGTAGGTCATGGTGGGAAAAGGACTGAGGAGCATCTGGGACCACCCACACTTACATGTCACAGGACATGACACGTGATGCTGACGTGGGTTGTCCCAGGTTGACTGCTGGGAAAATCCTCC
Source organism: Neoceratodus forsteri (assembly GCA_016271365.2). Taxonomy (NCBI): domain Eukaryota; kingdom Metazoa; phylum Chordata; order Ceratodontiformes; family Ceratodontidae; genus Neoceratodus; species Neoceratodus forsteri. The sequence goes on from CM028133.1 coordinate 609,949,076, forward strand.
ACCTGGAAACAATGCCTGTGGCTGGGAGATTCCCACATGTATGGCCTGCTGCAAGAGATATTCTCAAAGAAGATCTAAGATCCACAGGGAGTAATGGGCTGGATGCCAGGGACAAGTTCCTCCTTTCCAATCCATCCACTGCACAACTACCCATCCTCTCACTCATACCCTTCCTCTTAAAGACCCCCTTTCTTTTCTTCTGTCTCTCATGCTGACACCCTCAAGGACCTCCAAGCCCTGGACTCCTCTAAAAAGAGTAGCCATGATTAGAGATGCAGCAAATTTAAATTCCACTGGTGAAGTGAATGCAAAGTGGGCACTTCGCGTTACCACTCCTCTACGCGGAGTAGGCAATGTAAAGTGCTCACTCCGCCTTGTCCTTACCACTTCGCCAAGCATATGGAATGACAATGGCAAGGTGAAGTCATTGTTTCTTAATGGACTTCACGTTCCTCATTATGATTCTAAGTGATCCACTTGGTGTTTCAGATTTGGCAGCCCCCCCAACACATCACATGGCTTACAGTACTGTAAGTCACATACTCTTTAGCTAGGCAGAAAGAAAGTAAGTCATACAAGCAGACACTTTTACTTTCTCCGGTGCAGATGGAGAGAGAGTAGTGTGTTTTGTGACTGCTGATACTTTTAGATCAGAGTGAGGAGGAGATTTAAACTTCGATTTAGACCCAACAGCTTTTTTAAAGGCTACTTTTTGTCTTTTCTGTAGTCTTTTTTACTTAATTTGTTCTTTCTGTCAGTTTTACTTTTCTTACCTTTATAAGTCGTTAGTTGTTTTTCTGTGTCTGTGTGACTGTGTGTGCGTGTTGTGTGACAGTGTGAGTAGTGATTGCTCAGGCTGAAGGAGCTCAGTAGGAGAGATGGACCAGGGTGAGGGAATGTCTGAGGCGGGGGCAGCTCTGGGAGAGCGTAGTAGTGGTAAGCGTCGTACCATGCGCATGTGTGGAGGGAATGGGCACTCATTCCTGTTGGACTGCTCAAAACTTGTGAGTGCCCTCCCCCCCCCAGAAGCAGGACCACAACAACGAGAGGGTGAGTGCTGAGAAGCAGCATCTGGATCACATAGAAAGACATCAGTTGCAAATTATGTCCATGCTGGAACTGCTGCTGGATCACCATGGGATCCCACATTAGTTTTATTTTTCCCTCACATCATGTGCCCCCGCACTCCTTCCTTGATGTGTTATAAAATGTATTCCTCCACCATCCCTGACCCTTCTATGTAATTATGCCCTTTTTTTGTTGTCTTCCGTATGCGTGACACTTTGTATTCCATGCAGTGAAGTATACTGTGCTAAACTGCATGTGTGCAGTCAGTCTTCTTTCCAGTCTGTGTATGTACCACAGACACTGTCCAACTCCCTGACTTAAAAACAAACATTAATGAGTACAATGGTGAGGTGGTGAAACATGGAGAGATACTACAAAACAAGCTTACAATACAGCCAAGTAACTATTAAAAAAATGAATGTTGTGATTCATGACGTGATTGTAAATCTTGATTTGTGACTGCATTTGTGACCGTGATGATGAAGAAACGTGAATACCTACAGCTGTACTTCCCCGGGCACCAATGAGCTGTAGCTTAAAACTCCCAGACTTAAAAACATGTATCAATGAGTACAATGGTGGGGTGGTGAAGCCTGGAGAGATACTACAAAACAGGCTTACAATACATCCAAGTAACTAGAAAAAAAATTAATGTTGTGATTCGTAACGTGAATGATCGTGAATCGTGATTTGTGACTGCATTTGTGACCGTGATGATGAAGAACATGATATGTATCACGAGTGACTCGTGATGATAGTCCTGACTTAAAAACATATTAATGAGTACAATGTTCATGCAGAATTAAGCACTACACCTGTCCAGTACTCTGAAGGGAAGCCAAAGAAACAACTGTGACTTAAGTTACAGATGGAGATTGGGCCCTAAAGAGATGCAAATGCACAGACAGATTAAGATTGCGCTGTGCACTGAAGAGATGCAGACACAAAGGCACAACACCTAACCAGTGCTCACCATCAGAAATTAAAATCTGGAAAAGAATACTTTTGCGGTTAGGGTGGGCCACGCAGGGCAGTGTTGTGTACTGCTGCAGTAATAGTCACTAGTACTAGTACCAGTAAAGATAACACAAAGAAGTACAAAAATCACACAGCTGCAGTGGATAGCAGCTTCACATTGCTGAAATCAATATGTGGCACAATAAAAGGTGTCTGATTTGATGACACGCGACACACACATACTCACACACACATTAAGTAATGCATAGTAAAATGAACACTTCAGTAATATAACCACATATTTGAAACAAACTAAAATTATGCACTGCAGCAGTAACAGTCACTAGTACTAGTACCAGTAAAGATACCACAAAGAAGTACAAAAATCACACAGCTGCAGTGGATAGCAGCTTCTCATTGCTGAAATTATTATGTGGCACAATAAAAGGTGTTTGATCTGATGACACATGTCACACACATACTCACACACACACACTAAGTAATGCATAGCAAATTAAAAACTTCAGTAATATAACCACATATTTTAAACAAACTAAAATTATGCACTGCTGCACCACAATAATCAGCAAAAAAATGGCAAGAAATATTGAAAATATTATTGTGTATAAATTAAAATAGTTATAAAAGAAAATATCACCAAAACAGAAAGCACTGTCTTTTTCTCCAAGTTAATCTACCTATACCACAGATGCGCCCCTTCCCCAAAGCACACTTCCACTGTCTCTCAGTACACAGACTGAATGTTGTACATTAACAGTCAAAATCCATACACAAACAATAAATGCTCGATGATATGAGCACAGGAGGGTTTCCTATAATCGATGAACTAAAGTTTCAGTAAAAAAAATTACCCAAAAAGGCTTTTTTTAACAGCTTTTTGAAGGTTTGAATCACAGAGAGCTCTCAGCGCAGATTCTCTCCTATAGCTTCTTATACACACTACCCCAAACTGAGGCTGTGCAGAACAATCTAGAGCCCATGTGACCTGAAATTCCATGAATCATTGCAAAATTCACCTTTGAAGCTTAAAAACAAGGCAAAGTGAGGCAAAGTGGGGAGGCGGAGTAACGCAAAGTCATTGTTTTCAATGGACTTCGCGTTACCCATTATAACATGAAGTACCCTGCTTCGCATTACGGAGCACTCTGCAAATTTGCCTTCACTCCGCGGATCACTTCACGGAGCAAATTGGGGCCACTTTGCCCATCACTAGCCATGATAGCCTTTACCCAGAACTCTTTTTCCTGGCTGCATCTCCTTCTGTCACTGCTTGACCTATCCCTATGTCTTGAACAAGAAGGTTGGGCATAAAATTTTGTCATTCCTCTGCATTGGAATTGTGCATGCTGTGTTCCAAGAAGCTACCTCCCTCCTGTTTTCACCAAGCTTCAGAAGCATTTCATCTACCCCAGCTCATCATTTTCCTATCTAACTCCTCTGTCCTCAGCTCTTTCAGTCTGCTTTCTTGCCTAATCACTCTAGGTCAGGTTCAATGATCTCTCAAAAGCTTTTTTGATACCTTCCTACTTAACTAACTGGTCTGTGCAGGGTTATCATACTCATCTTCCACCTTGTTCATTTCCTACCTCACTACCATGCTTAATTTGTTAATGTAGATTGGGCTACTTCCATGCCCTACTGATAGGTATGGGGGTTCCCCATGGTCTGGTCCTTAGGCCCATTCCAGTCTAATCTCCAGATTCCTTAATGACCTACTTGCTGTTTATGTCTTCTCTAATAGTCATCTACATACAGGTCATAAAGTGCTTTATGGCTGTGGACATACTGTAACAATAGTTGACTTAAATCCCAACTACAGCCTGATCTCAATGACATTCAGAGGTGGATCCGTTCAAATCAACTGACCTTGAATGCAAAAGAAGCTGTGGCCCTGACTTTTGGGTCCAAACCAAACTGGTGAAACACTCCTCATGTCCAACTTCTAGGTTATGGTTCAGCAGTTGATCACATATCACCTTGGGGTTTGGCTGGACAAGTCCCTTCACTTTTCAAACCACTTTGTCTCAATCACCATAAAACCTCTCCCCAGGTTTAGCATGCAGTAGCACATACTCTCTCACTGCTGCTGGCTGACAGGAGCTTGTTCAACAAAGTGATTTTCTACATGTTTGACTATGGTGAGATTGTCTTTGGGGCAGTTCCTAAATCCTCACTGGCCAGGTTGGACCCAGTCTTCCATTCTTTTTGCCATTTTGCTCCAAACTGTCTGTTCTATACTTACCACTGTAACCTACATTGTACTCTTGACTGGAGTTGCATTCCCTTGATGGATGGTTGCACATGCATTGTACCCTGCTGATCTTCAGATTGAACCAACACCCTTACTGATAACACATCATCTCTCCTAATGCCTACCCTTTTAACTGCTTACCTCCTCTGCTATTCTAATCCTTGCTCCTTATTTACTCCCAGATGTTGCTTGTCAGCTGGACAAGCTGCATTCTTCCGGAGACACCCCTCCCTTTGGACCTCCATTCTTTTACTCCTTCAGTCCTCCCCTTCTTATTTGTCTCTTAATAGGCAGGTTAAATACCTGTATAGTCCTTTCTATTGCTGCTCCTCCATCCCAGTTAGAAATTGACCTCAGGACTGATCTGGTTTCCTCACTTGTTTTTGGCCTAATTTTGACCAAGTGGCTTCTTGCACCAGTAGACATCTTCAGGCATTCCAGGTTGTCTACCTGGTTATGCAGGCAATAAGACACAACAGGGCATTGTTTGTGGTAGGCTTATTGTATGCCCAGGGGCCTAGTTAGGCATGAGGCCACAGTCCAAGTGCCTTTATGTACCTTGAAATTTGGTAAACCTACTACAACTGTTTCACTCGTGCCGGCATAAGGGAGATGTGAATGCTGTATGTGAGGGTGCAAGCACAATGTCACCCATCACAATAGCGGGTTGACATTGCACCACCTGAATGTACAATGTCCAAGGACCATCTGGTGGAAAACTCGAGTTTTGCAGGGGACTTTGCATCCTGCACCTCCTGAACCCCTTGAAACTAAACATAGCCAACTTGGGGTGGGTATGCCTTGAAGGGCAGGAGAATGGTGTGGGCACCAAAAATGGTCTGAGTGTAGGACGCTCTGAAATCCAGCACTTCTTCATCACTCATGACCTTGTTTTGGTACCCACATGATGGTGTCCTAATCATGGTGCCCTCACAATGGCACACCACTACAACCAATGCTCTGGAGTGTCTTATTGCAAATATAAAATGAGTTTCATGGAACATTTTTTAAAATATATACAAAATTACTGAAACATTATACAAATATTGCTATTTTTAGTAACACAGTCCCTGCACTGAAAGACTGTCACTAGAAGTTGCTAATGTAGTGTTGCCACTGCTGTGCTGTGTGCTGTGCATCTTCTTGGTCTTCTTATTGTTGGGGGGGATGTGGTACAGGAGTGAACCTATAGCCAAACCAAGAAGGAGTTAGTAGACATACTGTGTAAAACTGAAAATGAAACTCTTCCTAGGTGCCTGCTTGGTGATTACAAGTGCTGTTGTTTACATATTTTAACTCAAGCAGAAAAAAGTGAAGGGGGAAGGGCAGGAGTGAACCAACAGCCAATGCACCAAGCAGGATTCAGCACAAATGCTGCGTGACACTGAAAAAAAAATTAGATTTCAGCAAAAGTGCCTTCTCCTGTGTGCCTGTTTGTGTTTATAAGTATTGCTGTTAGGATATTTTTTTACCTTAGCACAGAACAGTGGCCATTTTCATTAAAAAATGTAATGATTGGCACAAGGATTTTTGCCAGTTTTGCAACCTGGTTACCAGAGACTTGTTTTTAGCCATTGGTTGTAGTCTCCCAAGGCTATTGCTAGAAACAAGTCTCAGCCAGTGAGGATGCAGGATTTTTTGACTACTTAAAATATATTTATTTTTAATGTTCTGTATGGATAATAGTTAGTTACTGGTACTGTATAATATTCTGTTTTTATTAACTGTTTGTGCAGCTCTTTGTTGTCTGTATCTATCCTACAGTATAGAATACCGAAAAGTCAGAATGTCTTTTAAGGCAATATATATCATCATGTGCATAAGTTCACAGGAGGCAGGCTTACCTTATCCCTGGAAGTTTAATGCAACAAAATGATACACGACTGTTCCACAATCTGTACTGTAGAGAACTGGTCCATTAAAGGGAGACATTCATGCTCAGAGCCCATCACAATTTCAAAGTCCACAAAAAGGTGTATTGTACCTGGAAGCACTTCATAACTACAGTATAGACAAATGAGTTTATTCAACATTAATACTACATTGCAATCATTCCTAGAACATTGTGTGTCATCAAGGAATAAGCTCTGCCTAACTTTACTGAGTCAAGCACAGCTTGTTCTTCGATGACATCACAATGTTCTACAAATGGCTGCAGAGTAGTATCAATGTTGAACAGACTTGGTCATCTATATCTCTGGAGCACTCTCAAATACAAGTGAGCTTCCATTGAAAGAGCTTTCCATAGATTTACAAACTATGTCAGCCACTGTGTATGAATGCTTCCTTTAATGTTTCACCTCATTTGCAAGTGTTCGTTGATCATCACATCAAGTCTCTATATCATGGATACCTCCTTATACAGAATCTGTGTTTTGAAACACTCCAGATATGCAACAACTGACATGTTGGCCACTTCTCTACAGTACAGATTGTGGAATTGTAGTGTATCATTTTGCTGAAATAAACTTCTAGGGATGAGGTAAGCCTGCCACCTGTAAATGTATTTCATTGATGATGTCCCTACTAAGTCTATCCCTATTGCCCAATGCCCCTATTTATAACCTCATAGGGGTCCCAACACCAATTATCACTACTTGGTCTCATTTCCCCATTTGGCCCTGTGCCACCCTCCTCCCTATGCCTTCTTTCCTTACCCTGCTCCACTTATTAAAAATGTTAACCTCCTTCCTCCTACAGCTGCATTTTGACCTCTTCTATTACCAGCCCTGGTATAAGAGTGCTAAAAGCCTGCTGCCACACTCCCCCAGCCCTTGATAGCAGGTGTCCTCTCATAGCTCTTTAGGCTAACAATGCCTCAGATGGGGGTCTACATGCCTCCACGGCGAGAAGAGCCTGCTGCCACACTTTCCAAGCCCTTGCTAGCAGGCATTCCTCTCACAGCCCTTGGGCTAACAGTGTATCAGACAGGGGTCTACACACCTCCACAGCAAGAACAGCCTGCTGCTATACTCCCCGAGCCCTTGCTACCAGGTACAGCCTGGACAGCATTCCGGGAACTCAAGGCTGCGTGGCTGTCTCTGTAAATTTTCTAAGGACAATTGCCTTTATCTTGGGACAGCTCTTATTGGCTGTCTGTGGAACATGAGCTGCTTGTTTGGTTCCTCATCCTACCAGACATTTTCTAGTTCCTCCTGACTGGACTACGTCACTACCATCGGCCAGTTTATTTAACCCTTTTTCCCCAATCCAGTATTGCCTCTGTTATCAGTTCTGTTTTAATACTCAGTACTGCATTTCTTCAGTTTAAAGTGTATTTTAACTGTACTTGTATGTGTTTGAACTTGGAAGTTTAGAGGGTTAGATTGTATTCCTAATTCTGTGCCGAGTCTCTGTTACTGCATTGGGTATTTCTGTGAAAAGTCACTTTCAGTTCATTTCTCCAGCCTCCACCCCCCCAATTTCAGCAACTTTTATTTCCTCTCTCTGCAAACCCAGTCAGCACCTAACTCACTGCCTGAATCCCTCCCTACAATTTAAACTCCCATTATTTGTGACACAGCTTTTTTGTGAATTGCAAAGCAAGATACCTCCCATTGTTTTGGGAGTTATATCTAACCCCAGCTTGTCCATTCTCCCTCAGGCATCCTCTCATAGCCCTTTTCCATTTGCAGATTATATTGTAAAGCCACTAGAGGGCAACAAGACATGTAGGTTGCAATCCTCTTCCAACTGATCCCCCCCAACACTTCTGTCCTGCGTCATTCATACTTAAATTCTCTGCCTTTCGCCCCTCTCTGTAGTGTCCCTTGCAGAGTCTCCCAGGCTATAACTAAGAATACAATGTGGCATCTAAACCAGGGTTTGAACCAGGTACCTTTCGCTCCAAAGGCAGCAACCCTACCACTGCGCCATTGGGGTCTGCCACAATGGTAGGTGTCAGCAAGACCCACTCATACCTGCCCATGGTCACATCTACCACCACTGTACTCCCTCACAACACCCACCCAGACAAACTAACCATACTACTGTTGCTAACCACATTTACCCTGCTCAGCAACAAATACCCAGTTGCCTCTGGTATGTACACACCTTTGCTGCTGGGGGAGCACCTCACCCCTCATAGCCTCTCTGTCACCCTGTCTCTCCCCATAGTCCCCAGCACCCCTCCCTCTACCCCTCCCATCTCTCAGTGCCTTGAGCCCTTCATGTCTGTTCCTCCACCTGGCCATACCAGCCCTCATGCAGCTGCCCATTCCCTGCTCATCACCTTCAAAGCTTGCCAGCCACCGCTACCTGGCAAAATGCCACCAATTCATGGCCCTTGTCAGGATCTTCCACTTGCTTCTTCTACTATCTAGCAATGTTCACCCCAATCCTGGCTCAGCAGTGCCCCCCCCAACTGTGGTCACCCATGGGGCTTCAAATAGCTGCTATGAAAATCTGCAGCCTGCCTAAAAAAATGGCACCCCTGCAATGCTGGATGGCACAGCACTAACCAGACATTCTGGCTTAACAGAAACCTGACAGCCAAGACCCCAGACTCATTTGTCTGTATTCCTGGCTACTTTCTCTCAATAGGCTTGATCATAATGGCAAGAGAGGCAGTGGCTGTGTCTTCTATGTAAATGACTCACTGCATTACCAAGCCCTGCCTGTGCCCTCCCTAGACCATGGTGCCCAAGCCCTCTCAATAAAACTCTCTCCTGACCCAAACCATGCTCCTCATACTCTCACCGTCACCCACTTCCCACCCCACAGCAATCCCTGCCTGTAAAGTGCTCTCTGACTACCTAGCCAGCCACCCCACAATATGGAACAAATCCAAGTTGAGGATCTCAAAATAAACTAGCTGGTGAGCTCATCAACACACGCCAAAGATACCTTTGCTGCATTAGACATGACCCAACTGGTGTCCCAGCCTACCAGGGCCAGCCCCACTAATGGAACCCACACCCTACTAGATATCCTGCTCACTAATCATCCCCGCCATATTACCGACCTGGGTCTCCTACCCAATGCCTTAAGTGACCACTCCCCAATCATCTTCAGCTGTTCCTGTCAGCTACCTAAACCACCACCAAATATCACCTTTCGTCATCGACTACACCCAGGAGGCATAGCCAAACTCACACAATATCTAATTAACTGGGACTGGTCCCCTATTTCCCAAGCCCAGCACATCGATGATGCATTGCATTACTTCACCACCACCTTTAATACCGCCTGTGGTGCTTTTGCACCGACCATCAAAGTGACCACTAAGAAACGTAGTAGCCCCTGGATCACCCCAGAACCCCTTCAACAGTTCAATATACATGACAATCTCTGGCATCGTGCTACTGCCTCTGGTTTGCTAAGCGATAGGCAGGTCTATAATGCTGCCCACAATGAGTGTACTTGGGCAATCTATAAGGCCAAGGTGGAGCACTACAGAACTGTCCTAGCCACCTCCTGGGGTAGCACAAGAAATTTCTGGGATAACATCAAGGAGCTTAATGGTAAATCCGCTGTCTCTCCCGCACAACTTAGTGTTAATGATATTACCACCACAGACGCACTTCACATAGCTAACTGCCTCAACTCCACCTTCTCAGACCTCAGCTCAGTCCTCCCTAGCAACTTTTTCAATCCAATTCAGCCTACCCCACAGTCTGAGCTCCTCCACATTCCCTTCAAACTCAGAGTCATTACCCCTACAGAAATGAAGGCCTACCTGTCCAAAGCCCTCCAGCGCTCCAATTACTGCAAAGATGCCTTGAATATGCATATCCTATACCTTGCGCTAGGCTCAGTTATCTCCCCACTCACGGACATTCTAAATCTGTCCCTGCACCTGGGCCAGTTCCAAACCTCATGGAAAATGGCAGTGATAACACCAATATTGAAATGTGGCAACAGTTCCCTCCCGAACAACAACTAGCCCTTCTCAATTCTCCCCCCACTCTCTAAAGCCCTTGAAAAGATCATGGCCAGTCAGCTCACTGACTACATCCTAGCACATAACCTCTTATGTAGGGAGCAGCATGGTTTCAGAGCTGGTCATAGCACTACGACCACCCTCACAGAATTCACTAACTCCCTGCACTCCACGCTCGACAAGGGGCACCTCACAGGGGGCCATGTTTATAGACCTCTCCAAGACCTTCTACATGGATTCTCACCCCCTACTTCTTAACACACTACAACAAATTGGGGTCGCTCATTGTCCACTCTCATGGTTCTCCAACTATCTTTCATCTAGAACTCAATGTGTTAAAATTAATAATACCATATCTACTATACTGCCTGTGTGCTCAGGAGTTCCCCAGGGATCTATCCTGGATCCCCTGCTATTAAACATCTACCTCAACACCCTGTCTAAATCCTGCCCCGGGAACCTGGTCCTCTACGCAGACAACACTGTTCGCCACACATCCTGATCCTAGCTCTCTCTCCAGTGTACATTACAAAACTCCTTCTCCCAGATTGAACCCTGGTTTGCCGAACACAGATTGGTGGTCAACATTAAAAAAACTAAGACGATGCTCTATGCTCACCGCCAAAACAGATCAAAGGATTTCCCCCTGGAAATACTCTCCACCTCTCTCATCCCACTGGAACAGGTCCAAAAGTATAAGTATCTAGGTATTACATTTGACTATTCCCTCTCATTCCACTAGCATATAAAAATCCTCACCTCCGCCATCAACACCCACATTGGTCTCCTGTGCAGACATAAAGACTGCCTGTCACCTGAAGCACTTCACCTAGCCATTAGCTCCTCAGTCTTATCACTGGTGGACTATGGCCTCACAATCTATGCTGCTGCTGCCAACCCTATAGCATGTCATCAAATACAAGTAGTCATCAATAAGGCCTGCCGACTCCTCTCTGGTTCCAACAGAAATACACATACCTACACCCTATACATGCTCAGCAATATTCTCTCCCTTGAGGAAAGACTATTATACCAGACCTGTCCCTTCACCCAAAAAATCCACCTGGGTTTAACCCCAATAGGTGTCATGGCTTTCCTTCAGGCAGCCACCAACTCAGCATCCACACGGGCCACCCCAAAAACTATCTGGAAGGTGTGTAGGGTCAGGACCACCCTGGTCCAGTGATCCTTACCCTTTAGAGTTCCATCCTGGTACAATGCTCTCCCACTAGCTGTCACATCAATCACCAACCTAGGTCCTTTTAAAGCTGCCTTAAGGGCCCATATCCTCTCCTCACATCAATGCCAGTGTAACCGGTAACCTGTGGATCCTGCATCATGCTGCTAGGCCATGCACCCGCCTTTGGACTGGCAGTGGAGAGGCCGCACTATTTCTAGCCTTCAAGCTCCTCACCTCCCTCGGTTACCATTATAGTTGCATTGGACTATGAATGCATTGTATTATGTATAAGACAAGGCCTCCCTGAGGTGGCTTACTAACAACTCATGTAATGCATTCCTTTAGCTACCAATTATATAGGTCTTAACCACTCATTAGGTAAATATGTCGATAGCTCTGCCCTGTCTTAGCTACCAAATATATAGGCATTAACCAGTGCTCATTGTACTTATACTCTGTATGATTGCTCACCCACATTTATTCTATGTATGTACTATACGAATATCTATGTTTTATTCTGATGTGGAGCCTTTGGAAACAAGTCTATGACTCAAAGGGTTGTAATTCCGATGTCCTAAATAAATAAATAATGAAATAAAATTCACCTCTTAATCATTGCACTCTTATTGCTATCCTCAGGGGACATTAACCTGAACTCTGGGCCATGCCTTATGAATGCCTCCTCTTCTCCTACCAAACCCCATTGCCCTATCCCGTGGATTAAAAAAAACTTAATCTTAACATTTGCAGTCTCCTCCCTAGATTGGACCTTCTCCAGCCACTAGCTGTCTCACTTGCCCGTGATATAATTATTCTGTCTTAAGCATGGCTAAACAGCAAAGTGGGTGACAACACCCTCTCCATTCCTGGGTTCTCCATTTGTCAGCAAGACAGAACCATCAGGGGTGGTGGTGTTGCTTTTTATGTCTCCTCAAAAATCCAATTTAGCTGCATCTTAGCCACATCAGTCCCTAAAGCTTATGAGGTTCTCATTCTAAAATTATCCCTCCCTTTTTCTGTACCTATCTATATTGCTGGTTCCTATGGTCGACCTGGCCCCCCTCCCTCCTCTGTTACCAAACTCATTAGCTGCATAGTCTCTCACTTTCAGTCGGGCGAAATTTATATAATGGGTGATTTCAACCAAAAATTGGCTCTCCTCCTCCCTCAATAAACCATGAAGTGACATCAATGCCCTAAACTTCTCCCAGTTCATCCTAGAACCAACTCATATGAATCCACTGGTATGACTGGGCCCTCACCTCCCACCCCCACAGGGTGGTTAAATCTGGTCTGCTACCTGATACACTGAGCAATCACCATATGACCTATGTTATATGCAAAATCCATAGAGCAAAATCCCCACCAAAAACTGTACACTATAGCTCATATAAGTCTCTGGATCTTGTCCCCATCCTGCAAAAACTGATCCAAACTAACTGGGAACATGTTGCTTCAGCTTCTACCACTGATAATGCTTACAGCTACTTCCAGACTAAATTTCTGGAGTGTTGGAATAAGCATGCCCCTCTGCAGCATTCCAGGGTCTGGGGCAATCACCTCTCCTGGATCTCCCCTGAACTCCTGGCATGCCAAAGGGCCAGGGATGAGGCTTAGAAAATGTACAAAACCACAAATCTGCATCATGACTATGACAACTACTGCTCAATGTGCAATAAATGTACTAAAGCCACTCGCCTAGCAAAATCTGAATATTTCTGCTCAACCTTCTAGACCAATATTAATAGACCTTCCAAATTCTGGAAAGTGATCTACTCCCCCCCCCCCAACCACTCTACTCATGATTAACAACTCCCTGGTTGCTGATCATTGAAATACTGCCACTGAATTTAATTCTTATTTTATCTCCTGTGCCTCTGCCCTCCTCACCTCCTTACCGTCATCCCCACCAGCTGACCCCCCATCACACACAGCCATCCAGCCTCCCTTGCATCATTCTCCTTCACTAATATCTCACCCTCTGACACATTGAAAGCACTCTCTGCCCTCAACCCCTCCAAAGGAAGCTCACCTGATGGTCTGGACCCTAAGCTACTGTACCTATCAGCCCCTGTTATCGCAACTCCTATATCGCTACTCCTAAACTTCTCCTTCGTTACAACATCCATCCCTTCTGTATGGAAACATGCCACTGTACTCCCGCTGCCCAAGGGTGGTGATCCTTCTATTCCTTCAATCTATAGGCCTACCTCCTCCTACCCACCTTTGGCAAACTGCTAGAGCATCTGGTCCTATCCCAGCTCTCCTCTTATCTTTATGATTCCAATTTCTTCACTCTGTTCCAGTCTAGCTTCTGGAAGAATAATTCTACTACCACCTCCCTGATTAGGCTCACTGCCTCCATCCTCTCAGGGATGGACAGTGGCCAAATCACTTCTGCCATCTATGTTGACAAAGCAAAGGCCTTTGACACTGTCTCCCATCCCCTACTCTTAGTTGCCCTCTCCTCTGCTGGCCTATCTGAATCTGCCACAAACTGGTTCAAGGCTTACCTGGTAGGTAGGACCCAGTCACTCAGAATCACTGATTCTTCTTCCCCTCCTCTCCCTATCAACACCGGCGTACCACAGGGGATCATACTAGGTTCTATCTTGTTTTCCATATTCTTAAATGACTTTCCCACAGCCTGTTGTTCCTCATCTATTCATATGTCCACAGATGACACTGTCATCTTTAGTTCTGGCCAGTCCCTGGTTGACGTTGAATCCAGATTACAACTCGACTTCAATAATGTCCAGTGCTCATTCAGTTCCGATCAACTCTCCCTAAATGCCAAGAAGACCATCTCCATGACCTTCAGCACCAGGCAGAAACTCTCTAGGCTCCCCTCACTCCCCTCCTTCCATACCCTCAACAGGAGAGTCATTGAGGATACCTCATCCTTTAGGTACTTGGGGGTTTGACTTGATTGCCACATCAACTTCTCTGGACATGTGGACACTATCCTAAAAAAACTGCATCCCAAGCTTGGTGCACTATATAGGAACCAAAGTTGCCTCCCACTATCGGCAAGACATGAACTTGTTCAGAAGATGATCCTACCTGCCTTTGATTACTGCGATGTAGTCTATAGTGCTACTTCCAAGTCTTCCCTAGCCAGTTTAGGCACCCTATACAACTCTTTCTGTCACTTTGCTCTTGACTCCCCTTCTTATACCCACCACTGTAACCTGTATCACTGTCTATCCTTTACTTCTCTAGAAAACCGCCATCTTCTCCACTGTGCCAAATTTGTGTCAAAATTTTGGTTTGAGTCTCTCCCCTCCTTACCTCTCTACCCTACTATCTTCTATTCCTCCACCAGACCACTGTCTTAGATCATAAGATATTTGTCAATTGGTAATTCCTTGACATTTGACTACAATAGGCCAATCAGCCTTCTTATATCTATTCCCTAAGCTATGGAATCCCCCCCAATCTGCTTATCTTCCTCCCCCACTCCCTATCCCTCGCCCTAAAAAGTCCTCTCTATATTGTACCTGCAGCTAACACCACTGTCATTCCCCCTTCCTGCTCAGCTACACCTGCCCTATACTACTCTCTGTTCTTCCGTCTTGCACTTCGCTATGCACTTATTTGTAGTGTCCTCTTGTTCAGTGCTTTGTATCCTCCTATGATGTCACAATGTTTGTTTTGTCTCTTAAACTGTGTTAATAACAAGCGGGGATGTTGTCCATTGCTATATTCAGTAACAAAGAAACATATTATGCTGCTGAGTCCCTCATCTCTGTTAATTGTCCAAACTGTTTCAAACTGTTTTATGTCACCTGACTGTTATATATTGTTGATGGATGTATGTGTGTTATCTTCCCTCTGTTACCCTTCCCCCAGGATGCAGCATGAGACATGCAAGTTATTGTTCAGTGTGCCCTTCCTGGTGAAACTTTTCAATAAATAAAAAACAAATAAAATATATTTAATATATGTTACATATCTATTTTATATTACTTATATTGTTATATATGTTACATATATTTTATATATGTTACATGTATTTGTATATATAATACATATATTATTTATATATGTTTAACATATGTGTGTATGTTACATATATTGTATACATCTTACATATATATTGTACATATGTTACATATATGTTATATATTACTTATTTTGTTATATGTGTTACATAAATCTATATATATGTTGCATATATTTTATACATGTTACATATGTTTTATATATGTTAAATATGTTGCATGTATTGTTATATATGTTGCTTATATTTTATATATGACATATATTTGTATATATGTTACATATATTTTATACATGTTACATATATGTGTATATACAGTATGTTACATATATTGTATACAAGTTACATATATATTTATATTTGCTACATACATTTTATATAGGTTGCATGTATTTTTGAACATGTTACATATATTTTTATATATGTTGCATATATTGTTGTACAGGTTACATACATTTATGTAAATGCTTAGTTTGGTCCCATGTGTACATTTGCATAACTAATTTGTATATTTTAAAAATGTAGTTTAGCAGCCAAAATCAAGATAATTACTAGTACTACAATAATTTCAAATTCACAACGTTAGCTTACATACTGACAGGAAATGTGCAAGTTATAAAGCAAGTACATGTAGGATCTCACCATGAACTAAATGAGAAACAAAATGAGGTGGTATAAATACTGACCTGAGTCCTTAAAAAAATTGGGTGGTATAAATACTGATATGAGAGCTTAAGAAGCATAAACTTGTGAAGTAAGTATAAACAGATACAACATATGTTTGAGTTAAAGCTATACCGAAAAACAATAATTCTAATAAATATATCTCCATGGTGACTAACAAGATGAACTATAATTGCACAGATAAAGATACAGTAAAAACAATAATTCTAATGTATGTACCTCTATGGTGACAAACAAGATGAACTTCAGTTGTCCATATAAAGTTACATTAAATCATAAATACATCCCTTTGTTTTTGTCTGGTTAATACAAATATTAGTATTACATATATTTCAAAATAAAGGAAACAAAATTTAAAACTATACCAATAACATATATTTACCATCCTTATTTCAGTATATTTGGAATTTAATCAATATATTTTGCAATATATTGGCAATATACCAATAACATATAGTTACCAACCTTACTTCAATATATTTGGAATTTACTCAATATATTTTCCAATATACGTAATATGCTAAAATGGCCATGATGTATGTATTTTCAGTATATCACAATATATTTGCAAATTTTAAAATATATTTCATTTTGTAAGGGATGTTTCTGGCACAATGGGTGATTTATGAACACATGAGAAACACCAGAGTAAAAGGCCTTACTCTTTACCAAGTCTGCTCTGTTGTGCAGCTAGCAGTCCCTATTTTGCAGCTGCCCCTTCCCCTTGCCCCCCTCTCCCTTGACCATCCCTCTTGCTCTGTCCCATCCCCTCTTGTATACAAACAATACATTTAGTCTATATATTGGACAGGTATAAATGTGCTATTTAGAATATATTTTAAAATATACATGAAATAGAATATATGACACATACATATTATATGTAGAATACACTGAATAATAGAAATGTAATACATTGACTCTATATTTTAGACCTACATTAATATTGTATGCTGAACATAGTAAAAATATATATGCATTACATTTAGCCAATATATGGGACATACATATATATTACATGTGTAATATACTGAAGAATAAATACAGTAATACAGTGATAATATATAACATATATATATATATATATATATATATATATACCTATGTATGAATATATAAATAGCACATATTACAATATACAAGTAGCATAATGTGCATACAATTTAGGTGTATGCAGGGCTTTTGTTTAAATGCATTCATCAACATATTTCATATGCGGTTTCAATCAGGATCAATATATGTACAATATACTGGGGGTTTGACTATCAAAGTATGTGGCATATATTACAAAATGTATAAAAAGAGTATAACGCTATATTGACATTTATTTATGAATATACATGCACAATATATGTTGAATACATATATTTTTTTCATAAATGCATTGAAAATGTATTGGGAAATGTTTTCTTTGGCATACCTTGAACATTGCACAATGTATTACACACACATTTATAAATGCATTGGATGTATATTCATAACCATATGAAATAAAATGGAAATATATGTATGAATACATTTCTGAGCTATGTTTAGTACATTTTGGAATGCAATAGCAATGCATTGCAAATATGCAGTGGTGAAGACAAACAGGTGGCACAGACATATTTTATTATATTATCAATCTATTACACATGTATATTACATCTATTTAAGTATAGGAAATGACATTTGCAATGTTTCAATGATATATTTATAAACTATATTATCAATATATCAATTACACACATTATCAATACTTAATACAGTATATTTGAAAAAAAGTCAATATGTTTTCCAATATATAGGATATGCTAAGCGCCCATACTAGATATATTTTCCACATATACCAATATATTTTAAATTTCAGCAATATATTTCAATATATTCAGCTTACAATATATTGCAATATATTTTACAACACAAAGATATAAATATAATGAAATATATGAAAATATATTTCTAATATTACTTTTCAAAATATATTTCATTTTAGTAAGGGTTGAAATACAGGGGGGCAAACCATTCATTTCAGCTTTAGCTCAATGGGGCAATTTCAGCCACACATTATTGCATGACAAGAGTCTTGTCTTTGTTTCAGTCTGGTAGTGATTAAGTTACTTAGAAATAGAGCTGTGCAAAAAAAATTCTGCTGACAGAATTTGTGCAAAAGTCAAACTATTGCTTCCATGAAAGTTCAGAAACCATTTTGGCAATTTTCATGGAAATTCTACCTTTGAATGGCAGAATAAATGTACAAACTTCAAGTTAATTTATTAAACTGCAGAAACAAATTCTGCAGAACTGATCTCTGTCAGAGGTCAGTTCTGCTGAATTACTTTCAGCAGTTTAACATTTCCCTCTCTGTGATGTCTAATGCTGGCTGCATAAAGTTTAAAGTTTCCTGATGTCTAGTGGCACCTAACCTTACTCATGGCCAGCCCCATAGGGAATTAAATGTTTCCTGGTGTCTAGTGGCCCCACTGCACCAATACTGGCCCCATAAGAATTAAAAGTTTCCCTGGTGTCTAGTGCCCCCCCGCCCATCCTCTGATTGCCAGTCCCATAAAAGTTTAAAGTTTTCTTGGTATCTAATAGCATCATGAGCAGACAATCAGAGTGTGCTGTGGCAGTTCCAGGGGATAGGGTCAGTGATTGGAGGGTGGGGGGTTCCACTAGACACCAGGAAAACTTTAAACTTTTATGGGGCAAGTGATTGGAGAGTGGCGGGTGCTACTAGACCCAAGGGAACTTTTAATTCTTATGGGACTGATGATCAGAGGGTGTGTGGGTGCCACTAGACACAAGGGAAAATTAAAACTTTTATGGGGCTGGTGAGTAGTGGATGGAGAGGATGCCACTAGACACCAGGGAAACTTTAAACTTTAATGGGGCTGGCAATCAGAGGGTGGGGGTGGCATTAGACACCAGAGAAACTTTTAATTCTTATGGGGCCAGTGATCATGGGGGTGGGGTGTCACTAGACACCAGGGAAACTTTAAACTTTTATGGTGCTGGTGATCGGAGGGTGGGGGGTGCTACTAGACACCAGGGAAACTTTAAATTTTTATGAGGCTGGCAATCAGAGGGTGGAGGGTGCCTCTAGACACCAGAGAAACTTAAAACCCTTATGGGGATGGTGACTGAAGGGTGGAAGGGATGCCACTAGACACCAGGGACACTTTAAACTTTTATGGGGCTGACTATTGGAGGGTAGGGATGCCACTAGACACCAGAGAAATGTTTAATTCTTATGGGGTTGGTGAATGAACGGTGGGAAGAGGTGCACCTAGAGACACCAGGTAAAGTTTTTTTTTTTCTATCAGAACTGCAGAATAATTACATGAATTGTGGATTAGTTCCACAGTTCATGTGTATTATTCCACCGTTCAGCAAGAAAATTCCATCAAACGGAGAAAATTCATCAAGCAGATTCAGAATATTTCTTATCCTGCAAAGGCAGAATTTCCACTCAAGCACAATTCACAGCTTTCACCCAGCACTACTTAGAAACACAGAACCATCTGCAGAAAAGGACCATTTGGCCCACTCAGTCTGCCCAGATGGTACCTGCCTAGTCTGCCTCCACAGATCCTAAATGGTCTCCGGTGACTCTCCATCCTCCCTGCCAATTAATTAATATTCCCTTATGTCTATCCTATGTATGCTTGAATCCCTCTCCATTTTTACACTCACCACTTCCACTGGCAACCATTTCAGGTGCCTACCACTGTTTCAGTGAAGTAGTACATCCTCACATCATTCTTAACACCCCCTCCCAGCTTCAGTGCATGCCCTCTGGTCCTGGTGCTCTTCCTCATTTGAAAGACATTCCCCTCCTGCACCGTATTCCTGCCTGTAACATACCGCCTATCACTTTTAAGTCATCAGATATGATAACCCCAAGATCCCTTTTCTTCTTAGTGACTGACAGTGCCACCACCCCCAGACCCCCATCCTATACCCAGTTCCTGGATCCTATACCTTTGGTGCATAATGTTGTACTTTTTGGCATTGAACACCAACTTTCATGTTTTTGATCACTCTTAAAATTTCCCAAGATTTGTATGTATTCTTTCCACTGTAACCCTAACCATGGATGGGGCTTACCTTAGTCTGCCTCATGGAGCCCCTGTCCACTGGTCCCGGTCCTGGTGGGGGACTGGAGGAGTGAGGGTTAAATGTGAAACCATCAGCTCAGTGGGACAGCTCGATCTAAAGCTTCCATGAGTGCTGTACAGCCTAGTGTGTACATGTTCAAGCTGGCTGCTGCTCGAACATGTGAGTTGGAAGCTGTGCTCGCACACTCCTTGCAAGCACTACAGTGCTCAATGTTAAGGCCACTCTGTGGCTCTTGGGTGGCTGAGGTCCAGTTCCTTTTTGTGTGCTCTGTCCCCATGGACACAACAAATAGCAAGGGACTTGGAGGTACACAGAGGGGGCAAGCAATTTATGAAAGCAATCAAGGCTACTATGAATATTTATAGCTGTGCCTGTGACCTGGGGGAAGAGCACTACAGTGCTTGTGATAGGCAGGGTGAATCTCTGTCAAGCCCTACTCTGCCACCAGACACCAGGGCAGTGGGGCAGCTTCTGGACCATGGGGACAATTTAAGTTAAAATAATACAGTTTGCCTGCAAGAGACTTTTAAAGTTGGGACTTTGTTTATGCAGGGCTTCAGCAGCCATGTTTGCCACCCTTGACCCTGCCTACAGCCAGTCAGAGGTCAAGGAGCCTTGGAGGATTAAGCAATAACTCCTGGGAAGGGGGTAAGGACTGTGTTCTTGGTGCCCTTACAGGCAATCAATCAGGCATCACGTGAACAGTATGAACATTAATTTGCCTGATTGACAGCTGGATGGACAAATTGGACACTGCAGTTGGTCTCAAACTCCAGAGGGCAGATTCAGCTCAGAACAGTCCACCTGAAGCTCTTCACAAGTGAGGAGGACTTACACTGTGTTTGGTGAAAGTTTGAAAGTTGGCCTAAGGATTCCACAGACACCTTCTAAGAGACTTGCCTGAGTCATTCTAACATCTGGAATGTCAGGTATTGAAGTGAGAAAGCTGTATTATGAGATAAATCTGCCATTTGAAAACACATGAGGTGTTAATTGCTGCCCTAAACACTGGGAGGTAATTCAGACCTGCTCCGGGAGGTATCCACATCTGCTAGCCAGCAGAGGGAAAAAGACTATGTGCTTCCTAAGCTCCAGGGGAAGAGTCACTGCCAGCAGAGGACAGTCTGGGGAATCGGCTAGATAGTGTCAAAGCCAGGCATTACCCATCATCTCCCCCTGAGGCCTACATGCCTGGATATGTGGGGTGAAGTGTGTGGCCCTAGTCCCCAACACTGGACTGTCCATCACCTACGATAACGCTGAAGAGAAGGTGATAAGCTGCAAGTGCCAGAGTGGTCCATCCTGCTTAAAGCTACAAGGGGAGACAGAGAAGTGACAAGCTGCCAGAGGCTGCTAATTTCTTCCAGCCAGCTGAGTCTGCTACTGGTTCAAAGTACCCCAGAGCCAACACTTGAAAGAGCATCAGCCTGATAAGGCAAAGACTGTTCTGCAGAACCCTGAGTAAAATCAAGGCTTGCCCTGAGCCTGGGGGAAATTTATAAAATAGTTGTCACAGGGTTTTAAATAATTGATTAGCAGTTTTTTCTTTGGATGATACTAACTGTAAAGAAGATATTTATATAGGTTTTCTAGAAGTGTTGTGTTTGTTGAACTAAGTGAGGCAAGTGCTATGCATTTTCACAATGTTTTAGCACTTTTATGAGCAAAACGCTAATCAATTTTTAGAGTTAAATAAAACCCAGTGTCACAGGGTTACTGAGTTGTACCACTGGGCCCGGAAGTTGCCAAGTTCACCAAATAGTTACTTGCCACACATACAGAAAGGGATATGAATTTTGTTTAAATTGTTTAAAAGTACATCAACGCTGGCCAACCAGCTGCACCACTCAGGCCCGCAAATCACTGGGTACCCAGAACAGACTGTGGGAAACTCCCTTTTTTGTGAACTTGGAAAATCTGGTACCAGATGGGAGTAGGTTGGTTTAAATCTGTGCTGTTGCATAAGCTGGTTTGGGGGGTGGGCACTGACATTGTTCAGACTGCTGTTTTATTTATAGGAGAGTCTGGTCATGCAGTTACCTTGGCCCAGGGGGTTATTGATTATTGCATACTGTTCCTTTTCCAAGCTATCAAAGTGTGTTTAACCTCTTCACCCCTCATTCTCTTTCCCTACCCCATTGTAAATACATTCTTGGGTAACCTTTTTCAATACTGTCTGTGAGCATATAATTAGAGATTGCTAATAATTATTTGTGGTTTGAAATACTGAAAGGAAGGTTGGTATTCCATGTGTGGGGTGACTGTAAGGGGAGGTGGGTAGGTAAAGCATCCCAGGGGATTGTACCAAACAGATATATGGCCCACTATATTTTAGCTCTGGGTGAAGGCATAATGCTAATCAATTTTCTTTGGGAAAGAATCCTCCTTTCCATTAAAAACAGAGCCCAGGCCCCTCAACCTTGCTTGAGCCAACAAGGCAGGGGTTGTAACCATTGTACAGACGGTGATCCGGTTACACCACCCTTTCTGATTGTCCACCCTATTACAGATTTTGGTATCATCTGCAAAAAGGCATACATTCCCTTTCACTTCATCTGCAATGACACTTATGAAGACATTGATGAGGTCTGGCCCCAGTACTGAGCCCTGTGGCACTCCATGGGTCACTTTTCCATCCTTAGAGTGAGTACCAGTAACCACCACCCTCTGTCACCTATCTGTTGACCAATTTCTAACCCAATTCACAACTTTAGATCCCTCACATAGATATAGAGTTTAGGTGGGGGGCGTCCAGGCTTGACCCTCCCCCCAGGAATGCTGAGACCCCCCACACAGAATTTGGATGATGCAAAGCATGCTGCAAATTCCCTTTTATTAGCAGCTGCACACACAGATGTTTCTTTGGTTGGATATGGCAACGTCATGTGGTATATCATCCACTAGTCACCACTACCCTTCATTCTCACGTGGACTGTGTTAAATTATTTTTGTTTATTTTTTTTAATAACTGGCTTGATTGGTTGGAGTGGCATGTTAACAGGAAATGGCTATTGAAAACTTAAGCTGGAACTCTGAAGCATGCACATCTGTCACACTAATGCACATGCTCGAAGTCGCAGCTTAGACTGGCACTGGACTCTGTTTCCCAGCAGCCATGGCTGCTGTAGAGTAATGACTTTTGGTGGGCTTCATATTTTCCTTGTCATCTGGTGATCAAACAAGTGGAGGCAGTGGATGTCATATCAATTTTAGGTGAGAGTCAACCATAGCCAATAGGGGGTAACAGTGTGGGTGAAACGTGGGCTGCATGGGGGAGAGATTTTGTTTCAGTAATCCAGCTGTTGGATTTGGCTGGTACCTGTGGGTATGTAAGAATTAATGGTTAACCTACAACAGGGAAGGGGTTTGCTAGTAGGGAATTAATCCATGCCTTGTGAGGGGGCACTAGGCCACAGGCTAAATACCTCCACCCTCCAACTACCCATGGATTAATTCCCTAGTGAACCACTTCTCTGGAGTGGGTTAGTAGTGCACTTGTACCGTGGCTAAGAAAAAGGACAATATAAATGCAATGTAATTCCTACTATATCATCAGATTAGCAAACACTGGTTATGAGCTCTGGTTATGTAGGAAGCTATATTTATTTATTAATCTTGTGTTGACCAAAAAGGAACCATGTAGTTTTCAGTACTCAAACAGTCAAGCAGAGTAAAAGGAAATTTTGCTTGTGGGTTGCCCAAGTGGTTAGCTTGGTTCAAGTATTTCCAGACACCCGATGGAATAAACCTATGGCCATTCTGCCCCACTTGGTGGATTTTGAGAAAACCCTCCTTAATGGTCATGACAAGAAATTATGCTTCATTGCTTGAATGGCTGGAATTTTTGGATAACAATCCTGAGTACAAAACATGTGCTACAGAAGCTGATGTTTTTTTGAGTTTTTAAAAACATTTGACACCTTTCTTCCAACTGGAGTTGCTTCAAATTATTTTTACCACTGTTGAAGAAGCTCTTCCCTTCAAGAAGCTCTTCCCTTCAAGGAGCCCAATTGAACTTTGAAGATGTAATTAGGAATGTGAGGGAAATATTGCTTGCTGGGCAGAATAAATTGCACTTTCATGATATTTGGCAATCAGCATGCATGCAGCCCAGGTTCTAGAGCTTGAATTGCCTAATCTACACAGAAAACTAAAAATTCCCACCAGATTTCAAGAAGGAGGGGCCATTATCGGCAGCATTACTTTGAAGCCATTGATGGCATATTGGTTGACCTCACAGATTGCTTTGGAGCAAAGGAGACCACCTCTCATTTAACCAAGTTGGAAGACTTTCTGGTTGGAAAGGAAGATGTGATGCATTGCAAGAATATCTACCAGGATGATTTTAAAGATTATTAAAGGCTCCAGCTGCACAGAGGTATGCTATTAGATGCAGTCAAAGTCTCTGGCACCACTCTGAGTGACTTTTAAGGCATTCTGGAGTTCTTGAAGGCAGAGAAAATGAGGGACTGTGACTGTTAATTACAGAAGTCATGAGATTAGTGAAGCTTGTTCTGACTATGCCTGTGTCTACTTGTTCTGCAGAGAGATCTTTTTTGAGTGTTTGTAGGCTGAAGTCCTACTTACGTTCCACTATGACCCAAGAAAGGCTGAACGCTACTGCCATCCATTCACGTCATGCTGATATTACCAGAAATCTCAACATGGAGAACCTGTTTGATGATTTTATTAAAAAAAGCTTCAGTAACAACGCATACATTTGTTATAGTGAACAAGTAATAAATCTCTTCAGTAATTTTCTTTATTCCATCAGTAATAAAATTATTTTTTTGTGTTTGAGTTATATCTCTGTATACTCATACTGATAAGAAAATACAACTGGTTCTGTGTCTGAAACCTAACTAGCAAATTCTGGTTGAATGGGATGAATTCGTTTGGTAGACGCTCATGTATTGTGAAAACTTTGTGAAGTTGTTGTATACTCCTACTGCTAAAAAATACAATTGGTTCTATGTCTGAAACCTAACTAGTTAATTCTGGTTGAATTTTTTTGGTAGATGTATGGTGTATTGTGAAAACCTTGTGAAGAGTAGGGTTGTCTAAGCATAGGTTAACTGTTTAGGCCAATAGTTTTGAGCCCTCCCCTGGGAAAACCTAAACTCTAGGCCCATGATCCCACACCTAGACTGCTCAATTTCCTAATTGGTCTCCTGTAAAGCAAAGTGTTGAAAGCCTTGCTAAAGTCCAAAAAGACCATGTCCTCTGCCCTCCCTTGATCGAGTTCCCTTGTCACCCAGTCAAACAAATAAATCAAGTTTGTCTGGCAAGATCTCCCTCATGAATACATGCTGCATTTCATTTTTGCAGCCCATTTGAGTCAAGCTGCCTTTGGTCTTGCAGTCCATCTGAGTCAAAATACTCTACTAACTTTTCATTTAACAGCATTTCCATTACTTTCCCCACCACGTAGTTGAGACTCAGTGGCCTGTAATTGCTACAGGGTAGCCTATTCCCTGCTTCCATTCTTACATAGAGGGACCATGTCTGCTCTCCAACATTCCTCTGTAAACATGCCTGATTCTAGTAAGCTGTTAAATAAAGCTGTCAGTGGGGTAACCAGCACCTTCCTGAGGTAATTAGTACCCTTGGATGTGTGTCATCTGGTCCTATAGACCTGTGCACTTTCAGAACTTTGTTCCTGCTTCTCCCTGGTGGTCCACCCCCCTCCACTGTGAGGGCTGAGTAGAAGTACTTGTTTAGGGATGTCTGTTTTTTCTTGATTCCCATCTGTGCAGTCTCCATATGCCATTCTCCTTATCCTTACTGTCTCTCTCCTTACTTTCCTCTTCTTACTTATATACTTGAGGAAACTTTTATCCCCATGTTCAACTCCGTTGACTATCCATTCCACTGTCTGCAACTTTACCCCCTCACTGCCTTATCTGCTTCCATTTGTTTTACTTGTACACCTTCCTGTCTTCTTCCCTCTTGCTTCCTTATACCTCCTGAATGCCACCCCTTTCTCTTTCACCACCATGGCCACGTCCATAGAGTACCATAATGATATCTATGTCCTTTTGATTATTCTCACTTCCTTTACAGACAGGTTGGTTTCCTTAATTATACCCTCCGTTATTGTTTACTAATGTTCCTCTACCCCTCTCTGGCAATCCCTGTACTAGGCAGTTTCTGAGGCAGTCTCCTATTTTGTTTTTTAAATCCATCCTCTTAAAGTCCAGTACCCTCATCCTCATGTTGTTTGCCTCTGTTCCCATCTTAATGTTAAACAACATTGTACAGTGATCACTGGTATTTTATTTATTTATTTATTTGTATTTTGGATGACACCTTTGAGTCGAGGGCTCTTTTACAAAGGTTCCATGTCAAGGCAATATGGACAATAAGGTACAAAACATAACATGATCATTGCAATGGAACCTAGAAAAAAAAGACAAGGTTACAATAATAGCAGCCAAAGGCATTGTCAAGGAATTGTGTTGTGAGTTAGTTATAAAGTACAAGACATAGGCAGCTCAGTGACACTTTGTTAGGAGTGGGTTAGTAGGAAAAGAGAAAGAAGAGTGGTGGTGAGGGGGTGGTATGGGAGAGAGAGAGGGAGGAGGGGAGAAATGGGGAGAGCATTGTGTTGGGTATGTGGTAGATAGAAAACAGCAAGGGAGGAGTAAAGGGGGAAAGGGGGGATGAAAAAGAAAAGGAGACAGATTTAACCAATACCCAGTAATGTGGGGTAGGAGAGGAGGAGGAGCTGAGGCAGTGAGGAGGGATGCTTGAGGGTAGTATGTCTGGAGGGGGATTATAAGAAGCAATCACAGAAGGCACTAGCCACGAGGTGTGTACTGGTACCTAGAGGACTGCCCACTGTGTCATCTACAATATAGTCCCTGTTAAAAAATGAGTCTCAAAGTTAGAGGGCTCTAAATAGTTACAGTAAGGGCTCATCTGGGAGTTGAGCTATAGCTTCTGGAAACCTTTTGTTGTTGTGCTGTATACTTGTCTAGTTTCTGGGAATCTCACAAGTTGTCATTAGTTTTTCAGAATTCCCACTTTAGCCTGCATATTTCATTAAGTAGTTTGGCTCTCAGATAAGACCTTTAAAGGTTCAATTAGCACAGGAGTCCATATTTTGAACAACTGAGAAGCACAAGAAAAATTTGGGGGGGGGGGGAGGTCCAGGATATCTGAGAACCATTTCTGATTCCTTACAAAGAGAAGACACATAAAGAATTATGCAAGACTGGATGGGGCTGGTGTTGGTGGTAATGGAGTGATGAGTGTTTGATATTTCAAGTGTATTCAGTGAGTATAGCATTATAGCCTACTATGCAACCGGGTTATTGAGAAACAGGGAAGGGGATTGCTAGGAAAGAGACAGGATAGACAGTAAGGTACTGAAAATGTATATGCTGAGTGCCCAACTGGTTTTGATGAAGCTGAAAATGGTATGCATACTCTTTTATTATGAATCCCATTTTAACATGTGTAATAATAAATGATGTTAATGTTAAAATTCCTAACAAAAAATATTAATACAAAAATGTACTCCTCTGCTTGTCTGCTTGGGGCAGCAGGAGGATTCCTACATGAAGAAATGTAAGTGCCTCAATATGCAAACACTGGTGACCAGGAGGAAGAAGGGAGACATGACTGAACGGTATCCTCTGAAGCTGCAACAGGAGTAAATTGTAGAAAATTGTTAAAGCTCCCTTTTATGGGTACTTGCCAAAGAAATGTTCATTATGTTATACTGCACAATTTTTATGTAATTAAATGCCATGAGAAATAACAAACTTACTCTGCTTTTAAACCAATACTGAAGTCATATTTATTTTTAAAGGATGCTTGTCATCATTATGATTGATATGCACTGTTACATGGATGAATGTATATGTTTGCATGTTATCCTGTGAAAACAGGTAGATTTCTGCTCATGAGCCAAACAGCT
Organism: Neoceratodus forsteri; assembly: GCA_016271365.2. Classification (NCBI taxonomy): domain Eukaryota; kingdom Metazoa; phylum Chordata; order Ceratodontiformes; family Ceratodontidae; genus Neoceratodus; species Neoceratodus forsteri. The sequence goes on from CM028133.1 coordinate 609,977,146, forward strand.
TTTAACAAAAAGCAAACATTAATATGAAATGAAACTGAATGATTGAAACTTACAAGTTTCTTCATGGGATAAAAAAGGTAGACACAAAGGAATAGGCCACAATGAGCAGAAACATAGTGACAAGAGGTAAAGCAAGGAAGGTGGTGGGAGTGAGATTCAAGACAAATACCACAAAGTATTCATTTACAGAGAGGGTAGTGGATACATGGAACAAGCTGGTGGAGGAATTGATCTGTACCAAATCAGTTGAGAGATTCAAGCATGTGTGGGCAAGACATAAGGGGATGGTGAGGCTAGCAGGGGAAGATAACATGGGGTTTGGGGACTGAGTGACCACTAAGGCACTGACATCACACTATAGGTAGGGTTGGGCAGACTAGATGTGTCAGTTTACTTTTTCGGTCATCAAGTTTTATGTTTTAACAGTATATTTCTATTGTCCAAGAACTTGTATAAATGTTGCTACATGCTGGAGAACACACACAATTCCAGACCTTAGTTCCATTTAGTTTGCAGAGGTCATAACAGTGTGTTTAGAGCACTGTACTATGAAATAGGTCAGTAACAGCCAGTGGCACACTGTCTGCCCTTAAGTCAGTCCCTTGATCTCCCTGTGCATATCTTCCTCCCAGTTCTTTTAACTAGTTAGCAGCAGAGCCAAACAATAAATGAGATGCTGCATGCCAGTTTTGTGGTCATGGGTCAACAAACAGCAATTATCAAATAAAATCATGTTTACATATATATAGTACTGCAGCTAGCTTTATATTATATTCTTAAGGGTTTTGTTCACTAAATGGGATTTTTACCAAAACTGCAACTCAGAAGTATTTAACTGCAGTTTCACCTCTAAAGAATTTGGCATTAGCCAAAAGCAAGTGTTTCATGCAGAACCAGCTAGCAGCTCAGGCTGCAATTGTGATAAGCAAGAGTATATGAGGATAGCTGATGGGACCTAGCAGGTGTTGACGTTAGTTGCTAGAGGAGTAAGTTCTTGTCACACCTGTTTAAAAACAAAACACAGAAATCAGTTCTATGTTACACTAAGAATCAATCCCTGGCTTTAGTCAATAAATGCCCCAAAATTTATGTTGTGGATAGAGATTTTCTGTAAACATGCAAGGCCCAAAAGTAATAAGTGTAATCTTCATCATGCAGGCAGATGGGGGTTAATAAATCAAAAGGGTAATATTAAATGCATGCAGAAAATAGAAAATAGAGTTAAAATTGACATCCCAATCATAAGTCTTCTTCAGAGATTATATTTAAAGGCAAACATAAACAAAGTTGGTGGCGAGAAGAAGAGAAAGTAAGATGTATATATTGTATGTGCCTGTATATTAGGGTTGAGTAGGCACTTTAACACACCTAGTTTGCACCATAATAACACCACTATCATTTAATGGATTGCCTGAAAATTGGCATGCATGGTGTCAGAGCGGGGATCTCAAGATCTTATAAATTTTGTAGCAACTGGTTTTGTGGAGGAAAAGTTTAGTAGGTTGAAAATACATAAGTTCAGCAAAATTAAGACCAATTCTTGCACATCAATTGCTAAAAAACAATTGGGATTTGAAACTGGAAACTTTCATGTTAGAGAGGGTTTGGTCCAAGGCTGAATGATTTTTTTTTATCTAACCTAAACATTTTTGAGATATCAGCAAAAATGTATACAGTATTTCATGCATACACAGTAGTGAACATGGACATTCCATGGATAAAAGAATTTTCACAAAAACATTTTCTATGCCCCGACATGAAAAGAATTGCTTTTGTGAAGTAAACAATCTTTCATATGAGTTAGCAGATATGTAGGTATTAAACACAAAGAAAGATTTGCACTGTAAACAGAAAATTTAGATGGAGGGGTGGCCTATGAATAGTGTGATCCACATCTTATCCTTAAAGGAAGAAGTCCTGATATTTTCTGTGTGTATTTTTTTTTTCTCAAAATATGATTCCTGAAAAATCATAGGTCACAAAAGCATAAATGTTTTTATGCTTTTAGGATTATGTTTTGATCACTTGCATTTATGCTTTCATATATTGTTTTTGCTTTTGTGACCATTTGAAAGCCCAGAAAATGTTTGCACAATAATAATCTGATGGCTTTCACAACAGTATCATTTTTCTGTAATTATAATTTTTATTGGTTTTATTCTGTCTGCATCTAAATCATGCAATAAATGTGTTGATCTATCTGAGTATTGCATTGTATATTGTCCTTTCCCTTCCCTCCCCATCCCTTATCACCCTCTTGCCTAGCCCTACCTTCCCCTCACAATCTCAATCTCCTTTTTCATTCCAAATGTCTCTATTGCAAGTGTTATACTGCCTAATATTGCACAGCAGATTGTTGCTACTACTACTTTGAATCCTGAACCTTTGTAATTGTAGACTGTTATTGTAAGTAACCTGTATTGCTGCACAGCTATATGGAACCTGAACCACTGTAATTGTATACTGTTATTGTATGTAACCTATACCATCTGTTTTATCACTTGTTCATTGCTTATGTATACACTGCCCTTGTAAATCCGAGTTAATCTACTGTACACCTTTCCCACCACCTCAAACTGGGTGTACATTGTACTGCATCTTGGATGTACTGTTTGTATATGTGCTGTTTTTTGCCACTGGGTAGCCAGGGTCATGACTAGAAATGGTCCTCTGGATCAGTGCACCTACCTGGTTACCGAAGACATAAATAAATAAATAAATAAATAAATAAATAAATAAAACAAAACAATATAAGTAACCTAAAGAAGAAATGTTTACATGATTAATAAAGCAGAATTTTAACCATAAATATTTTGTGGGGGAAATAAAATATATCTAATGCAGCATTCAGCTTGAACCAGAAACATATACATTAAAAAACATATAATTTTATACCTTCACCAACTCCAATGTTTTACGGCCTTATTAAAGATCAAACAAGAAATATTCAAGGGGAGGAAGGTAAACAATAAGAATTATTCATCAAGGTCTATCTTACGTCCACCCTACTTAATAAGATCTAGCAAGAAAAAACAAACTCTAGCCAGAGTCGATACGGCTGTGGCAAGCTGCCAAATGACCAAAGTTTCACATGTGCACAGAACATTTTGAATGGCAGGGTATAACTTGGCCATTTTTTAAAGTTGTTTCTCCAAATTTTCAACATGGCCTCTTTGGGACCCCACCTCATGAAAAGTGCCTCTGTCATTTCATTCACTTGTCCCAAAAGGTGATTTTGCAAAACAATCTCGCCATTCTGTGCCACAGGCGTGAAAACACATTTTGTGCAGGATGTGAAAAATGACAGCTGCACTGTTAATAAGGTGGTGTGCAAAAATGGCAATGTTGAAAATCTGGAGTGAGAATTTTAAAAATTGGCAAAGTTAGGAGCGTGCGTAGAAACTGCACAACACATGCTCGTAATGCAGTTGGGCACAGACCCTCCCCTCTTCCCTTGCAGCAGCCCTCCCACCACCAATCTACTCACTCAGGAACATTGATTTCCAGCTACTCCAAATCCCACATATGTCCACCACCTCTGGCCAGGCTGCCTTTAAATACCGTATGCCAAAGATTTGGAACTCCTTGCCGGTCATCATTAGACACACCTCCAAACTGCTACATCTCAACTCCCTCCTAGAGATTCACTTTTCCTCTACTTGCTCATGCAAATAGCTCTGATAAGGTCCTAGCATCATGCCTGTTCTTCTACGTAGCTCTTTCCCTACTTGATGTTCACAGACGCTATCGCTGCCACTACACAATGTTGCTTTCTTACAACCCAGGCAGACATATATACTGCCATGCATTCAGGCCCTTTAGGTAGTAGCTAGGGGGACTACTTTCGGTCTTACGGGATCTTCATTACTGGTGCATTATTGTTCTTGCTCCACAAGGCTAACAAAATGAGGGTGTACATATTCTAAATTGTACTCCATCATATTTTATTTATCATTTTCACTAGCTGCACAGTTGTTGTATTTGCTGTTGTATTTCTGTAATTCTGTTTTGTATTTCTGTAGTTTTTCTCCCTATCCTCTCCTCCCCCAAGGTGCATCTGAAATCGAGCAGTACTCTGCTCAGTATGCCTACCTGGTAAAATGCTGAAATAAATAAATAAATAAATAAAATTGTTTGGCATTTTTTCCCCAAATTTGCAACATGGGCTTTTTGGGACACCACCTCAGGAACAGTGGCACTGTTGTTTTGTTACTCTGTCCCAAAAGGTGATTCCATGTAGAGACCACAAAATCACCTTTCTGGACCAAGTAACAAAATGACAGTGACAGTATTCATGAGGCAGGGTCCCAAGAACCCCATGTTGAAAATTTGGGCCAAAATTCCTAAACATTCCTGATATATCAACATAAGTTGAAAACCCCATTGACTGCCCTTATACCATGCTTATCTTTGATTCAGTTTGTGAGTTGGCTTTGAAGAGTGCAGACATGTCCTGGTCCTGAGAATAAGACAGTGCTGACCTCCAGAGGTAAGTATGGGAATGGGTGGGGTTTGGGGAGGGGGTGCTCAGTGGGAGGGTGAGGATGGGGGAAGGGGACCAGCGGTGACAACGAGGGACCATTTTCTTTTTTACAGGTTAAAAAATAAATAAAGATGTCAGGGGACAGTTTTCTTTATTTACAGGAAAAAAAGAAAAAACATACATTTGGACATGCTGAGGTGGGCTTCCAGTGTATCACATCAGTTAGGGGAATACATGATGCCGACACTGGGACTGGGCACCCTAGTGTCAGTACGGTGGGGAAAAAAGGAAAAAAAACATAAATTTGAGTACACTGGGGTGGGCTCCCAGTGTTCCAAATGAGTTGGGGGGTTTATATGATGGTGACACAGGGATTGGGCACCCCGATGTTGGTGCAGGGATGGGGAATGGAGGGAGCGGGGAGGACAGCAGCAGTGGGAGGGAGTGGTAGGATTTTATGTTGCTGCTGGTGCTGGGAGGGAATGGAGGGAGTGGAGAGGACAGGAGCAGTGGGAGGGTACAGGTTGAGTGCCATCTGCAAGATGGCAGTGGTGACGCAGCTAAGCATTTATGCATGCGTAATTGTGGTGAGTGGCATTCTGTCATTCACAAGATGGTGGCACCAGCAGAACTGCACATGCTTGCAAGGCATGCATGCATGCGCAGTTCTGTACCCAGAATATGGAAGTAACAGCCAAAATAGTGTGGCTGTTACTCCATAGCAGCCAATTCTGGTGGAGTGTTACAAGCTCTGTTGGACTTTCCGAAGGATAATTCATAAAGTCCAACAGAAGGTGCCATAATTGGCCATTTTAAGGCTATGATCATGAAATGGCTGTAGGCACTGCCCATAGCCATAAAAATGTATCAAATTAAATCCAATCTGAAATAACAAACAATATTCAATGTCTAACATAGAAATATCCTATAACAACATTCCACTAAGGCTCCTAATCATTCTAGAACTTGAAAGTCAATTTCCATCAGGGTTGATTTTTAAATACTCAGTAATATCCACTTCTTCTTGTTCACCCTCAAAATTGAACTGTGTGGGGAGAGGAACTTTACTTTATCACAGCCATCAAAGTGATACGTTTTCCCTTGGGAGATTATGTTTAAAGCTGCAGGGAACAAAACAGGTAGTCACTCTGACTGCAATGAATTCCATTTTCATAGTAAGAAGTCTTTTCTTCCATTTTTGCATGCTAACACTCACATCAGGGTAGAGATGTAGGGCCAGATATTCAAAACTTTGCTCCGGGGCTAAATTAGCACTGCCCGGTGGGCAAACTTAGCCCGGAGCACAAAGCAAGCTATATTGAAAAGGAAATAGCCCGGTGCTAATCCTGCTGAATATAGCAGTCTAAGGAAGCCAGGCAAACTGGTCTGGGAGTGCAGGGCAAAAATAGCCCGGGAATAAGACAGCACTGAATATAGCAACAGGGAAGTGCAAACTGCAACTGCAGCTCATTAGAAGCTGAAGCAAGCCAGTGTTGCAGGTGCAGAACATTGTGTGTGATTGCACAGAGATGTCTCACATCTACTACAAACACACCTCTAAACTGCCTGCCTCATAAATCAGGGACAAGGCTTAAAATAGTCAGGGACAAAGGTTTAAAAGCAGGGACACATCTTACAAATTGGTGATCTCCGTAGAATAAGTGGTTTAGTGTAACATGCATTTTCTAAGGAAGAACACGTCTGTAACATTAATGTTTGACATTATTTAATGCTTACAACCCCCACTGTTTGGTCATGGAAACACAATGTTTAGGAGGGACAGAGTAAACCTTTGAGGTAACATTAGGGGCATCCCTGAAAATCAGAGACAGTTGAGAGGTATGACTACAAACAACAATGTAGGCTACACACTGCAGAACTGTGCTATGATGAAGTGAGGTTTGCCCGGGGCTAACCTGATTGCACAGTGCTAACACATTAGCCCGGTGCAAACTGGTTAGCCTGGGACAAATGGGAGCTATATTCAAAGCTCCCATGCAAATGAGCCTACTTAGGTAATCCATGGGCAAACAGGCATATTTGATACATAGATACATAGACAGTGTCGGCAGATAAGGGCCTATGGCCCACCCTGTCCGCCCATTTGAGCTTGTAAGTTCAGTTTGTTTTCCTAGAAGTCTGTTTCCCCTTACCCCTGACCTCCAGAATTCCTTTATGTCTATCCCATGCATTCTTAAATCCCATGATTGTTTCAGCCCCACCACTTCCTCTGGCAGGGTGTTCCACTTGTCCACCACCCGTTCTGTGAAGAAATTCTTTCTCATGTTTCCTCTGAATCGTCCCTCCTCCAACTTCATCCCATGCCCTCTAGTCCTGGAACATCTTTTTCGCTTAAAAATAGTGTTTTCCTGCACCCTGTTCCTCCCTGTAAGATACTTGCATGTCTCTATCATATCCCCTCTCCCTCCTCTCCTCCAGGGAGTACATGTTCAGTTCCTTCAACCTGTCTTCATAGGACTTGTGATGCAATCCATGTACCATCTTTGTTGCCCTCCTCTGAACCTTCTCTACCCTGTCTATGTCCTTACGTAGGTATGGTCTCCAGAACTGTACACTGTACTCCAGGTGGGGCCTCACTAGTGTCTTGTATAGCGGAATTATGACCTCCCCTTTCCTGCTGGTGATGCCCCTGCCTATACATCCCAGCATCCTATTTGCTTTACCTGCTGCCTTGTCACACTGTTTCCCTACCTTGAGGTCATCAGAGATGATAACCCCAAGATCCCTTTCCTGCTTTGTGCATGCTATATCCTCACCCCCCAACTGATATATTGTGCCAGGGTTTTTGTGCCCCATATGCATTATCTTGCACTTCTTTGCATTTTCATTGAATTTCAACTGCCAAACCCCTGACCATTCTTCAAGTTTTTGCAGGTCGTGTCTCATTCTGTCTACATCTCATTATATGTTTGCATCTCATTATATGCTGCTTAGCATGCATCACCATGCAGTTTGGCCGGTGCTACTGCATGGTGCACACAGCTCCACCTGTTAGTCGGAATGGCAGTACAGGCTGGACGCTGCAGGCCAAAGCATGCCCACAGCGTCCCCTGTTGGTCAGAATGGAATCACAGGCATTAAGCAGCAGGAACTGTGTACTGGCAGGTACTAGCAGTGCATACAACATACCTATGCAGCACTGCAAGCAGTACATAATGATATATATATATGTGTGTGTATATATATATATATATGTGTGTGTGTGTGTGTGTGTGTAGATCTGCAACGATCTATAAATATAGATAGATACAGAGACACACACGCATATATATATATATATATATATATATATATATATATATATATACACACACACATACATATATATATATAGATAGATAGATAGATAGCTGTATACACACACACACACTACCTGTGGCCACACGTGCCCTGAATGATGCCCCCACCCCACACCAACAGAGCCGGCCCACAGCAGGTGTGAGTGGAACACAGTGGGGGGGACACAAGTATGCATGGGGCAGGCATAAGGCAAACTGGCTGGGGCTGGAGGGGATGTCAGCTGTAGGGTCACTGGGCTGTGCAGCACAGCCATCCAATATATAGGGACCTGGACAGACAGGCTGGGCCAGGCAGCCCATCTCAGCCATCATGGTCCCTGTTCCCACTTGTGTTGGCTCCACTCCCTGCTAGTTCAGTGGTCCCCCCAACCCCCTAAACATGAATCCCAGCCCCGATCCATGTAAAACACCTATTTGTCCCTGGTGTTCTAGTGGTCCCCCCACCCCCCAAGCATGATCCCTGACCCAGTAGCCGTGGTATTTAGTGAATTTCCCTGGTGTTCTAGTGGCCTCCACACCCCCAAGCATGATCCCCAATGCCCAGTAGGCCTGAAAAGAGAGCAATACCTGGTGGTCTAGTGGTCCCCCTGCCCAGTAGTGCACCTCCCGTCCTCCCAGACTCAGTCTAGATACAGCGCTGGTGACCGGCTCAGCCCTCCTCTCACCACCACGGCTGGCCGCTGACTGCAGGATGTATGAGGGCTACTAAATGAGTAGCCCTCATGCATACCGCAGTTGGCTGCCGGGCCGGTGGCATGAGGGCTGGAGCCGGCCCGCCAGCGCCATATCTAGCTGTGTCTGGGAGGATGAGTGCGACTCTTGGGGGGGACCACTAGACCACCAGGTATTGCTTCTTTCGGACTACCGGGCATCAGGGATCGTGCTCTGGGGGTGGGGACCACTAGAACACCAGGGATATTCTATAAATACGCGCTTTGGGGATCTTGCTTGGGGGTGGGGGACCACTGAACACCAGGAATATCTATAAACTACGGCTACTGGGTCAGGGATCATGCTTGGGGGTTGGGGGCCACTAGAACACCAGGGAAATTTTCTACATACCCCAGCTATGGGGCTTGGGGATCATGCTGGGGGGAACCGCTACATTACCGCCAGCTTTTTGTTGGTGGCATTTAGCACCACTACAGGTTACGCGATGCCTGTGGCGCGGCGCTATACATTTGAATATGCCGCACAGCCGGCATTCATGGCCACTCCCCTCACTCCCACCCCAGCATACATTTACTTTTAGCACTGGCAGTATCACACAGCGCTGGTGCTATTAGGGCCTCTGAATATTGCAGCCTGGCGCTATTCCAGCGCTATGGTTTTGCACTGGGCGCAATTGTTTGAATATCTGGCCCGTATTCTCTTAATTTCATAATATCTGTTTCCTTACACTTGCAAGCTGCAGAATCTTATTTTAGTCAGGTAGTGAACAGGAAGTTAGAAGAATAACTGGAGCTGTCACGGCAACATTTTCTAATGCTATAGCATGAAGACCATCTGGATTCTGCCTTCATCTTGATTTAACCAGATATACGGATTCATGATAGATTCAGTGATTGAGAAGACAACTTGTTGTACTCCACTGACATACTGCTTCAGTTTCAAGAGAGTCAGAAATATCAGGAAAAAAATCCTAGTAACTGCAGTTGTCTTTTTTTTTTTGCAAGTAAAGTGTTGTCCATTTTTTAATTTTGGAGTTAATGGCTATTTGATCATCCTAAAAGGGCTGTTGTTGCAGCCTCAGTAGTTAAAAGCCTCTGATTATGAGCTGCATCAGCAGTCTCTACTTTTTTTTTCCCCAATTGTTTAACCAGGAGAGACACACTAAGCTGAAAGCTTGTTTACAGGTGCAACCCGGGAGCACAGGGAAGTTAAGTGACTTGTTCAGGGTCACACAGTACGCAGGTGGGGGCTGTGGGACTCAAACCCAGGTCTCCAGATTTGCAGCTCAGAGCCTTAAACCACTGCACTATACTGCCATCCTCTCTTCTAGGGACTCCTGTTTCACCTCCAGAATGTTTACCAGAGTAGCAAAGTCAGATATCTATGTCTTTAATTCTTTAGTTGCTGTTCGTGTCTCCACTTTAAATTCTGAGGGCAGGCTGTAACATGACTTTCATTTTTTCTCTTATTTCAGCTTTGTTCCAGCTTCCAGGCCAGATTCTAGAACTAGGGGAGACCCAAGTGCTGCAGCTCCAAGCTGAGCCCGACCCTAGGTTGCCTTACCCAGCATGATGGCCTGCTACTCTACTTCACCCACAGTAGCTAGAGAGTGTGCAAATAATGTGCAAGCAAAAGGCACTGAGGCACAGTTATTAAAAACTCCAGTTAGCTTTTAAAGAATGAAAAAAACCCAGCTTTTATGAGTTATTCAGGCAGGGTTTTTTTAATCTGATTGCAGGAGCTTGATGAATGCACTACCATTTCCTTTGCTGGAACTGGGATTTCACAACTGAAACTTGTATATTTGACAATTTAAGTTGTGGGGGGGTTCTTTTGGATGTCCTTTGTAGAAAAATTGGCCTTTTTAAACTTAAAATGAAAATTTGCTGAGTTACAAGTGACAAAACCAATAAATGATTTATGATTTTATTAGACAGCTTTTGTGACATATGGAAATGGTTTTGTGATTTTTTTTTTTTTAAAAAGAAATTGTAGGAATTTTTTTCATTGGCTCAAAATGATATTCTTGTTGTGGCTTGGTTGTGCAGCTTATTTTTTATGTAGTGTTCACAGGGCTCTGTGTGGAGTCATTGACATCCAGACACACTTTATGCTGGTGCAGGGCCTCAAGGTCCCTGTGTGTTGTGGCATGATGGTGGTCACTATGTGCCTGCATGCAGGGCTCTGTGCACAGCCAGCCAGACCAATGTTTTGGAACAGGGCCCAAAGGGACCTCTCCATCCTGGCATGAATTTAGTTGGTGTCTGGCTGTGTGCAAGGCCCATAGGGTCCATTGCACATCCAGAGGATGCAGGTCTGTAAATATGTCAAACTTTGTTTATTTTATTTTTTCTTACAATGAGGATATGATTCCACTATCACAAAAGAAAGGAAATTCATTGTAAACAGCTAGGTAAATGCAGACATTAAGGTTGAAGAATGTAAAGCACATAAAGAAAGGCAATGCAAAAATTAGGGTTTGGAGGCTCAGGAGTTCTGGTGTATAAATGCTCTGATGTTCCTTGGGGTTTTCAATCCTAATGCTCACCTCCCTCCCTCCCCCAGACTCTAGCCTGATGGCAAAAGCACAAGCCACAGGTACAATGCAAGTGGTTACTGTACAAAGAAAGTCATGAACTATTTTTTACTTCATGCAGCACCAGGTGAAGAAAGTTATACATAATCTGTAGCAGACCTTATATGAATAAAGTTATGGCTGAATCTACTGGCCTTGTATGTGGAGCCATAGTTGTCAAACTTCAAACACTCTAGCTATGGGGCATGGTCTTAGACCTGTTAGCTAGTTAGTTAGTTAGTTAGTTAGTTAATACTTTATTACTTAATATTGCAACCAGGCACAAAAGTACAGGTTGAAGTTCTATACAGCATAAAAAGATAAACATTTACATATAGCAGATCCAAAACATAAAATTATACAATTTTAAAACAAGAAAAGAATAAATAAAAATAACAATCATTTCACCACATTCAAATATTGTGCAAAGATTTACTGTAAGTTTGAGTTCTTACCATAAGTTGAAGCTTGCATACAAGCTTGTACAGTAAGTCCATTTGATTTGTTTGTTTATTTGCTTATTTATTTATTTATGTATTCATTTAAAAAGTTTCACCAGGAAAGACATACTAAGCTTGTAATAACTCATTTTCAGATGTGTCCTAGGGAGAAGCTTGCACTTGAGTCACAAGGTTAAGAGGTGGCAAAGCAATGCTTGTCAGAATACATTTTGATAAATAGTTATATTTTTTGTTTAAATGGGACCTAGAGTGAGAATATCACATTTATCCTCATGCTAGTCCCACATTGCCAAATTTATACCGACAGTAGGTCATGACTGGCTGGAGCCAGTGGTGGGAACTGCCGACTCCAGCCAATCACTTTCACTCAATAACCACTTTCACTTTTAGGCACATTCAAGCAGTGCTACCAAACACTCTAGCAAAATCAGTATTTTGTTTAAAATATAGATGCATCCTGCTAAATCTATTTATGTCAATGTACATAATTTGTTTCAATGCCTTGATATTACTTGTTACATGATGTGTAGAATTATTTTTCTGTCTCTCCTCTACCTCTTCTCCTCAGGACACATGTGGAAATGAGTTATTACAAGCTTAGTATGTCTTTCCTGGTGAAACTTTTTAAAATAAATACACACATACATAAATAAATAAATAAATAAACAAGCAAAGAAACAAACAAATCAAAATGGACATAAGCCATAAATCACAATTTCCCCAAATCCCCAGACATTCTTTTTTGTTCAGACACCACTGATGTTATTGTTACAATTCCTGTTTCCTCAACTCATCCCTGACCTCTACTAGCACACACAACACTCCTGACCCCAAAGTGGCTCTCACTTAATCTTCTTGCCACAGCCAGTCAACAGTGTCCCGTACACGCCAATCCTCCACCACTGGCATGAAACCCTCACCACAAGGCTACAGCTAAACACATAGATACATAGACATTGCCTGCAGATAAGGGCTTACGGCCCACCCAGTCTGCCCATTTGAGCTTGCAAGTCTACTTTATGTTTTCCTAGAAGTCTGTTGCCCCTTAACCCTGACCTCCAGAATTCCTTTATGTCTATCCCATGCATTCTTAAATCCTGTGATTGTTTCAGCCCCCACCATTTCCTCTGGCAGGGTGTTCCACTTGTCCACCACCCAGTCTGTGAAGAAATTCTTCCTCACACTTCCTCTGAATCATCCTCCCTCCAACTTTATCCCATGCCCTCTAGTCCTGGAACATCTTTTTTGCTTAAAAATAGTGTATTCCTGCACCCTGTTCCTCCCTGTAAGATACTTGTATGTCTCTATCATATCCCCTCTCTCCCTCCTCTCCTCTAGGGAGTACATCAAGAGATGATGCAGTGACACATGACGCAGCACCATGGGTGCATTCATGAAATCAAGAAATGAACCACTCAGTCAGCCTGAAGCACCTCTCATCACTCAAAAAATCTAAATGTACCTATTGGAAACAAAGTAAAGAACAAAAAAAAAGGAGGAATGCAGATAAAAAAGAAAGGGTATTGCATAAGTCAAATATGTTATGGCACCACTAGAAATATCAATGCTAAGTAAGTAAGTAAGTAAAATTTTTTTTATTTATACAGAAGATTATACCATTAGGGATTCGAGAATCCCTATTTACAAGGCATCCCTGTATTTGTACAAAATAAATATACACAATACACAAATACACACCATAAAAATACAATTATCATACAATTAAGTACATACAGTCATTTCATTTATATAAGCATCCAATCATCATATATTCATAACAATCAAACTTCACCTGTTACACAAACATTTAAAATGCAGATCTTGTTTCACTGCAGACTTATATTCTAATAATGACAGATTTGTGTCCCGGGGCCTGTTCCAACTCTTTGAAACTTTATACTGAAAAGTCATTGTACTATATCTGTTTTTAATTTTTGGTTCCCTTGAGCACCCTGACCTTTGATATCACTGATGGCTTCGCCACTCATGATGTCATAAGGTCGAACTGCACTCAGAAAAAAATAGCATTGATATGTTTAGTAGTGTCATGGCATATCCGATACATATACATATTTATACATATACTGTACACTAGAACCCACCAGAATGCAATGCAAAACAGTGCAATTGCAATGGCAGTTAATCCCTGCACTGCAGCCTGTAAGTATACTGTATAGTAGCATATTTGAGTGATCCATTTATTTTCACTATATTTGCTATTTCAATTTTTAAATGAAAGTAAATGGATCACAAAAATAAGGACCAACAGGAGGTAAGGGGATCATAGGGGTGGGGGGGGGTGGACAGGAATGCTAGCCAATGCCAGGAGCATAAGAAATAAAATGGCTGACTTAGAGGCAGTGGTGGGAGTAGATGACCCAGACTTAATTGCAATAACAGAAACATGGTAGACAGAGGGCCATGGCTGGGAGGTGGAATTACCAGGGTGCAATCTTTTTAGGAGAGATAGACAGGGAAAAAGAGGCAGGGTGTAGCACTGTATGTGCGGGAGTGGATAATTGTGGTGGAGGGTAAGGGGAAGAAAGGATCTGCCTAGATCCTTTGGGTTACCTTGCGTAGTAAGGGGGGGCAATAAAGATAGCTGTGGTCTACAGACCACCCCATCAGGGTGAGGAAGTGGATAAGGAATTGGCTAGGGACATACAGGAAAAGGCCAGGAATGGGGAGATCCTAGTGGTGTGGGATCTGAACCTACCTGATGTAGACTAGCATATTCCATCAGCCACAACAGAAAAGAGCAGGGGCATGTTAGAATCCATGCAGGATGTGTTCCTAAGCCAGCTAGTAAAAGAACCCACTAGGGGGGAGGTTGCACTAGATGTCATTTTAACAAATGGGGACAGAGTGCAAGATGCTGAAGTTGAGGAAAACTTGGGGGACAGTGATCACCAGATGGTCTGGTTCTTCATCCAGGCAGGCACAGAATCGGGCAGGTCAACCACCAGGTTGATCAACTTCAGGAGGGCAAATTTTTAGAAGATGAAGGGCATCTTAAGGAGAGAACTTGCAGGAATTCAAAAGCTAGAAGAGGTAGAGCAGCTGTGGGGAGCAATAAAGGGTGGAATTCTGAAGGCCACTGAGCAATGCATCTGAAAAATTAACAAATGCAAAAGGGGAAGAAAACCCCTGTAGTTCATGACAAGGGTTAGGAAGGCTGTCAAGGAGAAGTAAAAAACATTTAAAGCCTACAAAAAAGGTCACAAGGGTTATAGGAAAGGGAGGTCTATAAGGATAACCTCAGGGAGGTGGGAAGAACAATTAGGAAGGCAAAAGCATGCATGGAGGAGAAAGTAGCTAGGGAGGTGAAAAGGGGAGACAAAAGATTATATAGGTATGTGAGGGATAGGAGGAAAAACAGGCAGGCCGTTCCAGGGGAAGGGGAGTATAATAGCTAAAGGAGATGAGAAGAAGACAACCCTACTCAACAAATACTTCACATCAGCTTTCATGGCTGAGAAAGAAGGTAAAGGGTCTGTATTGAGTAGAAAGGGGAGGGAGGGCAGACAGGCGGAGACAGGTCCCTTCACAGAGATGAGGGTGTTGGAGGAGCTGGGAAAAATAAAATCTAACAAGGCCATGGAACCTGATCAGGTATATCCAAGGGTGCTTAGGGAGCTAAGGGAGGAGCTGGTGGGACCTCTGACCAAGCTGTTTAATTTATCCTTAGAATCAGGGAGGGTGCCGGGGGACTGGAAGAAGGCAGAGGTGGTACCGCTATACGAGAGGGGGAGAAAAGATGAACCTATCAACTACCATCCAGGCAGTCTCACCTCAGTGGTGGGCATGTTGATGGAAACTCTCATAAAGGAGAGACTGGTAAGGTACCTAGAGGAGCAGGGACTAACTGGGGACAACTAACATGGGTTCACAGATGGTAAGTCTTGTCAGACCAACCTGATGCAATTCTTCAAGGGGGTTACAGAGGTATACAATTGGGAGAGTGGTGGATGTGGCCTATCAGGATTTCAAGAAGGTGTTCAACCCCGTCCCCCATAGAAGGTTGGTAAGCAAGTTGAGCAGTCTGGGTATGGGAGCTAGGCTTACAAAGTGGGTGGAGGATTGGCTGGGTGGGAGGACCCAAAGAGTCATGGTCAATGGGAAACACTACAGGGAACTAGGGGCGATAAGCAGAGTACCACAGGGGCCGGTGTTGGGGCCCATGCTGTTCAATGTGTACATGAGGGACTTAGCAGAGGGTCTGAATGGAAAGGTATGTTTGTTCATGGACGACATGAAGATATATAACAGAGTGGATGCTCTGGGGGGGTGGAGAAGATGAGGGAGGATCTAGCCAGGCTGGAGGAGTGGGCAGAAAAGTCACAATTGCAATTCAATGCAAAAAAATGCAAAATAATGCACATAGGATAGAATAACCTAATGGGCACTGCAGGTTACAGAACAAGAAAAGTACCTGGGGATTTGGATCACAGACTCTTTAAAGGTTAGGAGTCAGTGTGAACAAGCAGCTGGAAAAGCAATAAGAGTGTTGGCATGCATTGGGAGGGGCTTCACAAGTAGGAGGAGGGAGGTGATCATGCTACTATATAAAACATTGGTCAGACCACAACTGGAGTATGGAGTTCACTTCTGGAGGCCCCGTTTGCAGGGTGACAAGGATAGGCTGGAGAGGGTACAAAGAAGGGTGGCCAAGATGATCCATTGGATGCAGAGGAGGCCATATGGGGAGAGGCTGGAGGAACTTGCTATATATACATTGGAGATGAGAAGGGAAAGTGGGGACATGGTGAAAACCTTTAAATACATGAAGGGAATAAATAAGGTTAAGGGGGATAGCATCTTTCGACTGAGTGAAAACAAAGCCACCAGAGGTCAGCCATTTAAACTGGAGGGGGCAGATTTAGGGGGACATGAGGGGGTGTTACTTCTCAGAAAGAGTTGTAGAACCATATAACAGGTTGCTAGAGTGGGTGGTGGAGGTGGATATGGTAGAGAAATTCAAATGAGCATGGGATAACTACGTGGGACTAGGAAGGGAAGGAGAGAGAGAGAGAGAGGGCAGAGGAGTGAGAGGAAAAAGGGCAGTGGGGGGTATCTCTTTTGGGCAGACTCGGGCTGAAGGGTCCTTTTCTGCCATCATGATTCTATGATTCTATACAGTATTTTCTTACTTTAGGCAGACCTCTGATGGAGATTTAGGAGCCTTTTAGAACTCCAGTTGTAGTTTTAAATTTATTTTCTCATTGGTGTTCAGTGTGCCTTCACAGACGGCCATCCCTACCGTACTGTGTTCAGAACTGATCCCTGGTGTATAAAATTCTCCTCATATACAGTTTACACAGTAAGGGGGAGACCTTCAACATTATTTAGGAGCCTTTCAGAGGTTCACTGGCAACAGCGCCTGTTAGAATGTTTTGCATTGTCTTAACAGAGCTGCATGCTTTTTTAATTTTAGTTTAGTTTAGGAATTGAGAGGAAAAGCAGACTTGTGAATTGAGCAACCAAGCAGGAGGACAGTTGCAGGACCGAGAGGTAAATATAGTATTCCTCAACATATAGAACTCTACTTAGTTCTCTTACTCTGAAGTTACTAGTATAAAACAAAACAAACAAACAAACAAATAAATAGATAAATAAAAAAATGCTACAATTGGCAGCAGCGGTATACCATTTAAACTTTACTGTGCAGTGGTGCAGGGGGTGCTGGCAAGCCTAGGGAGGGTCTGAAATGCTCAAATTCTAACAGCTGCGAATATACAGTATATAGCAAGCTGAAAGCACTAAATATAATGGATGTGAATTCAACCTGCTATACAGTATACTTAATATAAAATGGGAGACAAAATAATCAATAAAATTGCTGTCTCCTTATTAGACAAAACCACACAACATGACCACGCATTATTCCAGAATGACTAGATGCATGCACTTCTTTCTATTTTTCATCACCCTCCAAAACAATTTTATCCATTTTATAAGACAGATAATCCACTACAAGGCATGCTGTGATATACCATGGGGTGCATATATTAGAGCATGACTACATACGCCCTGTAATGGATTATCTTTGTTACATATTATAGTGGTGTGGTAGCACCACTATATTTAGGGTTTAGCATAGCTTTCTATGTTAAACATCAATTGTTGCACTTTAATATCTTTGCAACCATTCAACAGATTTGCACAAAATTTTGAAAGCATAGTCTTGTGGGGTAGATCTCTTGATGTGGTAAGGTTTGTTCCGGTCTGACATGAAGATTCCGAGATGCAGACAACAAAAACCATAAAAACAAAATCACCATTTTGTGCTTTTTTTTTGCCATCATGTAGCACCTAGACAGTTTGGAATTTTGGTCCTGAGCATGCTCAGTCCACCTTAAAATATAGCTGAAGGAAGTTTTTGAATGGTTTTCACGTATGCTGCCATCTTATTTTTCATTTTCTTTAAAAGAAAATCTGAAAAGGTACAAAAACTACATTCTAGGAGACCAACATATGTATGTTGGTCATGGGGACCCTGTTAGGTGGATGCTGCAGTTAACTGTTTGAAAAAGAACCCCCAAAGTTGTTCTTTTTTGTTTTTAAATCCTTTTTTGTCTCTCGCATGTGGGTTTTTCATATTCTATGATATAAAAAATATCCACTAAACAGTGTTTTGTTGGTTTTTTTTTTGTCATTGCCTTGCAGCTAGCTGGTTTGGAATTTTGGTCTGAAATTTTCAGGGTAGAAAAGGCTTTGCTCACAGATGTTTCCTTTGCTGGTTTGGCAAACAAATATTATTCTGTTTTAAAGTTATTTAGTTTTAAAATGGGTTATTTAAATCCTTTTTCATGATTCGCCTAGCGTTCTTTTTTTTGTATTCTGTGAGCATGCTTAGAACCCAACATTTTAAAATTAAATAAATTTAGAATGGATTAATGATTTTTCAGCAAACTAGCAAATGAAACATCTGTGGACCAAGCCCTTTCTACCATGGACATTTCAGACCAAAAGTCCAAATCGTTTTGCCGCAAGTCAATGGCAAAAAACTCCAACAAAACAATGAGCTCCCTCAGCTCTGCTTGCCATCCCCGAGTTTAAGTTATATTTCCCTTGGGCTTAGTGGCACCCCACCCTCTGATTGCTATCCCCCTTGACAGTTTTTGTATCCCTGGTATCGAGTGGCACCCTGTACCCTCCAATTGCCGTACCCTTTATAAGATTATTCTCACTGGTGTCTAGTGGTGCCCCCCACCCTCCGGTGTCCTTCCCTAGAATAATTTTATTTTCCATGTTGTCTAGTGGCACCCCCCAACCTCCAGTCACCATTCACATTCAAATGTAGTAATTCCCTCATGTCTAGTGGCAACCACCCCCCGATCGTCTTCCTACCTCTAATAAAGAAAACAGTCCCTCAATGTCTTTTTTTATAGCCTGTAAAAAAGAACTGGTCCTTTGCTGATCCAACCCCCCACCCAGACATCCAAATTAGCACCCCCCCCCCTGCATCTCTCCCCACATCCCCACACACCCTCAATCACCTGAACAGATCCCAGGGTGAAGATACACTCTCTCATAAAAGACACGTCTTGCTGCTGGAAATAATGACTGCTATATGACAAATAAGATAAGTGCTGTTCAAAGTATTTCAATGAGGTTTTCAAAGTTGGTCCATAGTCTTTGCCTTTTTTGTCTATTTTTACACCAAATCTTCAACATGGCCTTTTTGAAACCCCACCTCATCAACAGTGCTAGTGGAATTATTCAAATCCAGCCTGAAAGGTGATTTTGTGGTTCATTGGCCAAATCACCTTATGGTCAGGATTTGAAAATGTTGACCTTCCTTGTTCATGAGCTGGGGTCATACTGTAAGAAGGCATACATGTGATATCTCCCTTTTCACAGGAGACTCCTGATTTTTTGACTGAACTCCCTCCAGGGAAACAAAATCTCCTGCTTAAGTAAAATTCTGTCCAAAATATTCATTCATGTTTTATTTTGGCAGATAAAGACACACAAAAAGTAAATTAGTGATGAACAATGTAACTGATAACTTTGTACACTAGTTGTTGATTCTTTTTAGCGATTATGCTTGACAAAATTAAATATATTACATGTTGTAAAATGCTTTTTTCCTTATTTTTTGATGCCACTTAAAGACAAACTCATGACATTAAGGCACTTCCCTACTAGCAGACCAATCTCCCTACTAATTTGACCCAAATCTCCCTCTTAAGCAAGTTAGACATATCACATGTATGAGAAGGGAATGTTGAAAATTTGGGGTCAACATATGTTAAAATGGCAAAGTTGTGCACATCTTTTGACACTAACCAATGCTCCCTTGTAACTTTTGTAAATTGTAATATTTTTGCCCCAAATTTTCAACATAGCCATTACTTTAAACCACCTCAAGAATGTGACAGCTGTCATTTTTCAAATCTTTGCCTAAATGTCATTTCATTCCTCTGGCACGGAATGATACTGTGTTGGTGCAGAATGAAGTTTTGGCAGGGATTTTAACATTTGTAATACCGGGTTCATGAGGTGGGATAATAAGAAGGCTATGCTGACAATTTGGTTGCTGTTGTACTACAACTGGAAGCACAGGGCTCAAAGGGATTTGTGCACCTATATCAATATACATATATGCATCTATGGAGGGATGGAAGCACAGAACCTGGTGGGCCCTACACTCCCTCAGGCAAATAAGGATACTAGTACAGTATATGAAAAAGTGTGAATAGACTGGAGCCCAGGGTCCTCTGTGTCCTGTGCTCCCACAGGCAAATAAGGATACAATTATACTATCTCAAAAAGTAAGGACATTCCTTGCAAAAAATTTTGTTAATGCAACATTTAGGCTATAGGCTAAAGTAACAAAAGTAGGGAAATGTGGCTTTAGGGTTTCCAACCCTAAAACCCCAGCCCATGCCTATAACAAATCAGGGGTACAGTCTTCCTTGGGGACGTCAACCCTAACGTGTACCCCATTAAAGCTACATTTCCCTAATTTTGTCACTTTAACCTAAACCCTAAATGTTGAATTAATGCAGTTTTTTTTTGCAAAGAATATATAGATATATATGTATATACAGAGATGTAGCATACAGTACATTGGATCCTTCCAGGCTGCAACACAGTGTCACAGATTTCTGCTTGACAGAAGGGATTAACTGCCACTGAAATGTATAATTATGTCTGTCTGTCTATCTATCTATCTGCCTGTCTGTCTGTCTGTCTATCTATTTCTCTCTCTATCTGTCAAGGTATAATTTTTATCTGTCCTGTTTGTCATGCATGCATCTGTGCCACTGTTGTAGCCTGTAAGGCTCAAACTTATTATATATATATATATATATAATATATATATATACATTCTTTGCAAAATAACTTCATTAATGCATCACTTAGGGTTTCAACATAAAAATTTTGGAAATGTGGTGTTAAGATTTCCAGCCCTAACACTTCACCCCATCCCACCCCAACCTCCCTTGCACCAACAGGCACCAAGGATGTGCCTTGAGATTGTAAGACCTAACACTCACCCCATTCCATGTGTAAAGAAGCTGAGATAGTGCTGTGTAGGAGAATTGGGTGAGTGTAAGGGATGACAACCCCAAGGTCCTATGCTTACATTTGCAGGACAAGAGTGATGAAATTGTTAGCATACCCATATTACCTCACCTGATGTACCCTAAACAGTAAATTTTGGTGAGGTAATAACAAGTACATGTTGAAAATGTGGTGTCAAAATATATCATACATTTACAAAGTTATGAGTGTGCATAACGATATCGCAATGAATGGTTATAACTCAACCATTTTGTGACATTCTGACTCCAAATTTACAACATGTCCTTTTGGAGACCCCACCTCATGAACAATTTGACTTTCATTACGGAAATCCTGCCAGAAAGGTAAATTCTCTAAGCAACCATGAAATCACATTTTGGGCAGGACTTGTCTAATGACAGTCATACTGTTCATGAGGTGGGGTCCCCAAACAGCCATATTGAAAATCTGAAGTCAAAATGTCAAAAAATGTCTGAGTTATGCATAAAAGTTAAAAGCCCCTCTGAAATACATGAAACTGCATTTACCTTAGTTTCTCTTATTGCAGTCACTGGTTCTAGCAGCAAGAGGTGTCTTTGATTGGGATAGCGGATCTCAAACCTGGGATCTCTTCAGATGAGTGAGGGTTTGTGGGGGTGTCAAAGGGGTTGGGGAGGTGAGTGCACAGTGGGAGGTTGGGTGGGGGTGCAGGTGTGATCGGCAATGGACAGTTTTTTTAAATGGTAAAACAAATTTGAAGACATTGAGGAATGGTTTTCTTATTTTCAGAATTGAAACAGCATAGGAGTGGGAGGATGCCACTAACCACCAATGGAATGCACAAATGTGTGTCAGGGATAGGGGAGGGAGTGGGGTGCCACTAACCACCAATGAGAGTTCAGAATGGGCATCAGAGGATAGGGGGTGCCACTAGACACCAGGGATCATGCTCAGTTGGTGGCTGGCAGCAGTGGTGAGTGGTGGTCTGTGCTAGTTGCTGGCTCTGTTTGGGGAATGGGGATGGGAGTGGGGTGGTAGAACAGTATCTGCTGGGGTCTGAGGGGTGGGTATCCACTTTAACACCAATGATCGGGATAAGAAAATCATTTATTGCAACCTGCATCTTTCACAACTGGTACTCTGTGGACCACCCATTGCAATGCATTCTGGTCAGGAAATAAGCAAAATTTAAAGCAGCAGAACTATACAGCAAAGTAAAAGATTTCCACTAAACCAGAAAAAGGCACATCTGAGAGGGGAGCCCTTTGTACCCTAAAATGTTCAACCCAAAACTCCATGTACCATATTAAAAAATGGTAGTATACTGTGCCACAACCTATATGTTACTAAGGTGACACTGCGCAGCCGCAAATTGAGACAAAAGCCTGAACTTTGTGAACAGACAACCCCTTTTTCACAATATGTGGAAGAAAGTGGTTCTTTCACAAAAGTAAGTGCCACAATTTGCAGCACAGCAAATGGCTCTGACCCCCCCCTACACACACACACACATTTCTGAGCATTATTATAAAAAAACTGACCCCAGAATCCAATTCCTTGAGGCCTGAACAGTAAACACAACTATTGGTGTTTACCAACTGCCAGTACTTTTTAAAATATTTAACATTGTTTGCCTCAGTAACTGAAAACAAGATGACAGCAGCACGAAAGAGCATTCTCCATTTGCATAAGAGGATTCACTTTCATGATCATTTTCTCATGGAACAGCTAACTTTTCCCATAGGAAATAATGGGAAACTTTGATATTTAATAATTTTTGAATGGATTAAGATTTGTTCTTCAAAGCTTCCACAGGCACATTTGGGACCCGAGCCTGATATACCTAAAAAAGTCAGACCAACTCCCCAAGCCATTTCTGAGAAATGGCCTGACAAAGAATTTACAGTGCACATCTCCACATCTGAACATTTGACTGGGACGAAACTTGCCACATCAAGAGATCTTTTGTCATCAACGGAGCATGCAAATTTTCATGAAAATCGGTCCAACAGTAGCAGGGTTATTAAAATGCAAAATATTGGATTTACCATAGAAGTGACCATTGAATACTAACTATAGGGGTGCAATTGTACCTATATCTATATATATATATATATATATATACACACACACACTACTACTTATCTTGCTTATTGCCAGAGACAGAGAAAGAAACCCAGCCCTCCCCCACACTCTTACACAAGTGCCACCCTCACCCAAAGGCCTAAAAGTTATGCACATCAGCATTAGAAGTCTTCTCCCCAAATTGGAACTTTTAAACTGCTAGCTAACCCAAAACTCCCCTGACATCCTATGCCTCCTGGAAACCTCACTATCCACCAAAATGCCAGACTCATCTCTTACTTTCCTGCCTAGTTAATCATCTGGCAAGACTGTGGAAAGAAAGAAGGTGGTGTCACTATGCTCATAAAGCAACCCATCTCATACTCCCTAATGAAGAAAGAACCCTGACGCAGATCCCACAAGTTGATTCTAGCCAAATTCTCCTTTCCCCAAACTCTACTCACCTTTATTGGGGTTGTCTATGCCTCTCCTCAGCTTGGACAAGATGCACTTGCAGCATGCATCTCTGCTCTTCTACCATTAGCAAATGCCGGTGAACTCCTACTATTAGGGGACTACAACCTTGACTGGCTGTCCCCATCCTCAAAGCCCACTATATCCAAAATAGAATCGTCAAACCTCACACAGCTAATTACTAAACTAACCTGCTACAACTCCCATTCCTCAAATCACTCCCTTATTGATTGGGTCCTCTCATCCCATCCCCACACATCAAAACACACCCCTTAAACTCACTCAACACAAACACCCTCCTCTCAGACTTACACAACGCTACTGGGCACCAGTTTACTCTGCCGTAGATGTTGGCACTGCACTAGCCCAGTTCATTAACATCTTCGTAAGTGTCTAGAATTACCACACCCCCTTAAAAAGCTAGAGTTAGGAAACACCACCACCCCTGGATTACAGCCCCCATAGTAGCCCTTTGTAAAGACCACAATTAGCCCTGGTCCATTTTCAAAGCCTCCCAAACCATAAACACAAGACAAGCCTATAACACCACCAGAAATGCCTGCACAAAGTCCATTAGGCATGCCAAGGCAGACTACTTTAAAGCACAGCACACACCTCCTTATTCTGGAATGTAGCCCATTCCATTGTCGATCCAACTCCTCAGTCCAGCATTCCCATTCTCAAGCACAACGGCATAGAAATAACCAACCCCATCCAGGTTGCAGACACCCTCAACATTTTTTTCACCACTTGTGCTATCCCTGACCCATCTTCACCTCCCACACCTGCAGCAAAAGCCTCCACTCATAACCCACAAAACAAAAACATCCTTCTCACCCCAGCATCCACAAACAAAGTACTGCTTGCACTTCTATCCCTCAACCCATCTGAATCATGCCAGGACAGCATACATCCCAGTCTATTGAGCATATCAGCCCCTGCTTTAACCCTCCCCCTCACCTTTGTACTAAATATGTCTTTCTTCTCAGGCACAGTTCCCAAAGCTTTAAAAATGGCTTGTGTCATCCCTCTCCACAAGGGTGGCGATCCCCCAAAACCTGGAAACTACCATCATATCTCCCTCCTCCCTACCTTATCCAAGCTACAGGACTGTCTAGTACAATCCAGACTGACTAATTTCCTCACCTTCACAAAATTCCTATCCCCATACCAGTCCAACTTCAGAAAACACCACTCCACCATATCTTCCCTTATCCGTGTTACCAGTCACATCCAATCTGCTGCTGACAAAGGCCACCTCACTGCTGCAGTCTTCATTGACCTAGCCAAAGCCTTTGACTCTGTTTCCCACCCAATGCTCCTAAACACACTTGAGGATGCAGGGCTTGCCCCTCCTGCCATACAGTGGTTTAACTCATACCTCACAAACAGATGTCAATTGTCAAGATTGCA
Source organism: Neoceratodus forsteri (assembly GCA_016271365.2). Lineage (NCBI taxonomy): Eukaryota > Metazoa > Chordata > Ceratodontiformes > Ceratodontidae > Neoceratodus > Neoceratodus forsteri. The sequence goes on from CM028133.1 coordinate 610,002,121, forward strand.
AACTCCTCTTCCCCCTCCTTCCCTATCCTTGAGGGAGTCCCTTAAGACTCTGTACTTGGCCCTATACTATTCTCCATCTTCATAAACAACCTTCCGTATGTCTGCTCCAAATCCCTCATCCATATATATGCAGGTGATACCATCATGTTCACTTCCAGCCCTGACCCAGCCACAATCAAATCTGCACTACAACAGGATTTCCACTCGGTTCAAGTTTGGTTCCAAGCTAAACAACTCAAATTGAACACATCAAAAAACAGCTCTATGACATTCAGAACTGCACAAAGAATAGCAAATGCTCTCCCCACCCATCATTTCACTAGACAGCACCCCACAAAATGAAGTCCCATACTACAAGTACCTAGGCATCTGGCTAGACCCATAACTAAACTTCTCAATTCATATCAACCGCATATCTACTAAACTTTGCCCAAAGCTCAGTATCCTCTACTGAAACAGAGACTCTTTCCCTCTTCCTGTACATCAGGAGCTTCTGACTAAAATTATAATGCCTATTTTTGGCCATGCTGACATAGTTAACTGCGCCTCACCCACCACCTCACTTACTTGTCTGGACTCCATTTTCTATGCTTTCTGTCCCTTTTCCTCTAACTCTCCATATAGGACCCATCACTGTGGTCTTCTCTCTTCCCTGGCGCTCCCTTCCCTTTCTCATCAGTGCCTTATCCACTCTATCTCCTTTATTTCAAATACTTGTTCAACCTACTCCCTCCTACATTTCTGTCATCCTCTCCCCTGCTCTCTCCTCTACATACTCCCTATGTTCTAGGGATTTCTGCTCTTTCTCCCTTCCCACTCCATCCTCCAATGTGGGCAAATTAGCCTACCAGCTCTGTTCTGTCTGGAACTCCCAAATCCCTCTCCTACATAACTCTTTCTCTCTCTTTCGCTCACATTGTCAAATCTCAGCTGTGCCACCTGCTGATCCCCAATTGTTCCCATAACAACAGTTAGTACTTACACTGTTTTGTACTGTCTATATTGTTTCAGGCTGTTATCTCTCATACCCATTACCTTAATTGGATTGTAGCCTGTATGCTATATTATTGTATCGTGTTAATTTTGTTTTCCTTATTTGTATCATGTATATTTGTATCCTATGCTCCCAGTTCCCTGGGTCACACCTGGAGAAGAGCCTTGGCTCAGTGTGCCTTTCCCAGTTACCAAATGTTTAAATAAAATAAAAAAAAATATATGTGTGTATATATATATATATATATAGATAGATAGATGTGTGTGTGTGTATATATAGATATATATATGTGTGTGTGTGTATATGTGTGTGTGTGTGTGTGTGTGTGTGTGTATATATATATATATATATATTCATGGCAAAAAACTCCATTTAGTGCATCAGTTAGGGTTGTCCCACAGTGAGAAAAGTGTGGAAATTTGGTGTTAGGGTTGCCACCCCTTGCACTCCACACCCACCCCGCTCCCACCAACAAGCATCGGGGTGCATGTTGGAGTCATCAACCCTAACTCCCACCCCATTCCATGTGTAAATAAGCTGAGGTGGTGCAGTATAGGAGAATAGGGTGAGAGTTAGGCCCGATGACTCCAATGCACACCCTGATGCCTGTAGGTGGTGGGGTTGGCATGGGGTGCAAGGGATGGCAACCCTAACACTGAATTTCCTCACTTTTGTCACTGTGGAACAACCCTAACTGATGCATTAAATAAGAGTTTTTTGCCATGAATTTCCCTTCTTTTTGAGAATGTGCACTGAAAATAGTGAATGGTATGTGGTGGTGGGAGCACAGGGCCCACCATGCTTCCCATTTGTGCATAATAACCCTAACAGTAATGGTAACACTAACAGTAACAGTAACGGTAGTGGTAATCCTAGTGGGAATGTTAATGCTAACAGTAACACCAACGCGAACGGTAACAGTAACGAGAACAGTGGTAACAGAAACGAACACACAAATGGTAATGCGAATGGTAATGAAAATGCAAACACTAACAGTAGTGCAATTGCAAGTGGAAACGGTAATGCCAATTGTGATGCAAAAGGAAACAGTAACGCAAACAGTAACACAAACACAAGTGCAAAAGCAAATGGAAACGGTAATGCAAACGGTAATGAAAACGCATGCACAAATGTGAACACAAACATAGATGGTAACCCAAATGGCAACGAAAATGAAAATGGTAATGCAAACAGAAATGCAAAGGCAAGCACAAATACAAATGCAAATGATAAACGCACACTGTGATGCTAATGAAAATGGTACCAGAAATGCAAACAGTATTGGTAAAGCAAACACAAATGGTAATGCCAACAGTGACTCAAAAGGAAACAGCAACACTAACAGTAATGCAAACGTAAGCACAAATGGTAAGGCACACGGTGACACAAATGGAAATGATAATGGAAACGGTAACAGAAAAGCAAGCGCAAACATAAATGTAAACACTAATGGTAACACAAATGGTAACAGAAACACAAACAGTAATGTTAACGCAAACAGAAACACAAATGCAAACGCAAATGCAAACGGCAATGGTAGCAGCAACAGCGATGCATAAGGAAACAGTAACGCAAGCAACAACGGAAGCACAATGCAAATGTAAATGCTAACACTAATTGAAAGGCAAATGCAAATGGTAATGCAAATAGTAACAAAAACACAAACAGTAACGGTAATGCAAATGGAAACACAAATGGTAACAGTAACGGCAATGGCAATGGTGATACCAAAGGAAACAATAACGCAAATGGAAATGCAAACACAAGTAAAAATGCAAACACAAATGGTAATGCACATGGTAACACAAATGGAAATGCTAACAAAAACAGTAACGGAAACACAAATGGTAATGCAAACGCAAACGGTAACAGTAACAGTAATGTGAACAGTAACAGTAACGGAATCACACACGTGAATGGTAACAAAAATGGTCTCAAAAATACAAACAGTAACGGTAATGCAAATGCGAGCAGAAATGGTAACGCCAATGGTGACGCGCAAGGAAACAGTAACACAAATGGAAGTACAACCCCAAAAGCAAACAGAAATGGTAATGGAAATGCAAGCACAAATGTGAACCCAAACACAGATGGTAATGTAAACATCAACAAAATTGAAAACAGTAACGATAATGAAAACAGAAAAGCAAACGCAAATACAAACGCAAAAGGTAACGCACACGGTGATGCAAACGGAAATGATAACACAAACAGTGATGGAAACGCAAGTGCAAATGTAAACACAACACAAATGTTAATGGAAATTGTAATGGAAATACAAATTGTAACAGTAATGCAAATGCAAACTGTAATGGCAATGGCGATGCACAAGGAACCAGTAACACAAGCAACAACAGAAACACAAGTGCCAATGCAAAGGCTAATGGTAACAGAAATGCAAACGGAAATGGTAATGCAAATGGTAACAAAAACACCAACAGAAACGGTAATGCAAATGCAAATGGTAATACACATGGTGATGCAAATGGAAATGCTAATGAAAATGGTAACGGAAATGCAAATGGTAGTGCAAATGCAAACAGTAACACCAATGGTGATGCAAAAAGAAACAGTAATGCAAATGGTAATGCAAACACAAACACAAACACAAAATGGTAATGCACATGGTGATGCAAATGAAACTGTAACGCAAACGGTAATGGAAATGCAAGCGAAAACATTAACGGTAACAGTAACACAAATGCACACGCTTTGAGTTCAAAAGAGGTGCATCCAGAAGCTCAGAGAATACAAAGAATGTGGGCATAATAGTGACCATCAGACAGGAAAATGAGCACTTGGAATACTAAATTGCTTATATTTCAGGAACCGTACGACATAAAAAAAAAATCTTATATTACTTATGACTTTCCAGGCTAGTTTTATTCTTAGCCCCCAAGTGGGGTACTAAGAAGTTTTGCAATGAAAAGTCCGTATCTCCAACTGTTTTCGAGATATGGGACCTGAAAGGCACGGCGGACGCCATAATGTTATCCTATTGGAAAAATCTGCAACTTCAGAGTGCCGTAACTTTGCAGCCCTGTTATATTTTGGCACCAAACCATGAAAAGGCACATCTGTGTGATGTTGGCTTTCTTCCCTACAAATTTGAGCCCAAAAGACCAAACTGTTGTCTTGCAGCAGGGTGGCAAAGATTTTCTATTGTTTTGGGCATAGTTTTGCAAATTACTTTCACAAATCATAACATTTTCACAAAGAAAATCACGAAAGGGTCGCATTTGCAAAAGTACTTTGCAACACTATTTTTTACAAAAATTTTAAAAACATATTTCTGGGGTGTTTTACCCCTCAAAAAAGACATGGCTAGCATCCTCAGGGCTCAACTTGGTGAACACAACAAGAATTGTGTCCCTAGAGGGGCTCAAATTTAAATGCCAAGCATTTTTCTGACCACAAACTGAAAAAATAATGGCTGAATCATGAAAGTAAAAGGGTCATTTGCAACATTAAAAACTGCATTTGTGACACTTTTGCATAGTTTAACTTTTCCCACAGACTGTAATGGGATTCAGTGTTTTTTGAATAACTTTTGAACTGTTTAATATTGTTTCACGAAAATTTTGAAAGGCACATGGGAAACCCCAGCTGCATGTTCCCTGAAGTTTTTGGACTGATCGCATAAACCATGCGGGTTGTAGGCATGAGCAAAGAAATGCACAAAAACCCATAATGTATGTGTTTTTTGGTGCTCTGTAGGCCCACAACTGTACATCCAACCATAATGAAACTTGGCAGATCCAGAGATATATGGCACCAGAGTAAGCAATCCAAATTTCAGGAACATCCATCATATGGTGGTAAAGTTATTAAGGTGCAAAATTTCAGATTTAACCTTAAATGGGGTACTCAAGCCTAACTATAGTGGCACTACCATGCCACTATAATATGTGTAATCGATAACCCACTCTTAGGTGTGTGGTTATGCTCTGATATACACACACCTTGATGTGCATTGTTATGTACAAGGCCACAAGCCGAGTGCGTCAACCACCCAAGGCATGCATATATCAGAGCGCGACAGCACACCTAAGAGTGGGTCATCTATCTTATAAAAATGGTAAAATTGTTTTGGAGGGGGGTAAAGGTGCAGGTGTGCGGTTGTGCTCTGATATACGCATGGTCATGTGATGTGTTTTATACAATAAGAACACTGGATTTGGATTTGGATGATGCCTCCATTTTATAAATATATTTAAAAAATGGGTAGAAAAAATTATGTCTGCTGATTTGCTGGATCCCATCACATAACCATGTGTATATTGGAGCGTGACCACACACCTGCACTTTTACCTGCCTAAAAACAATTTTGCCATTTTATAAGACAGATAACCCACTCTACGATGTGCGGTCATGCTCTGATATACGCACACCCTGGGTGGTTGATGCACTCGGCCGTACAACACACACCAAGGTGTGCATATATCAGAGTGCAACCGCACACCTAAGAGTGGGTTATCTATATATATATATATATATATATATATATATATATATATATATAGAGAGAGAGAGAGAGAGAGAGAGAGAGATGGGGGAATAATGAATGGGCATCAATGAACAACCATGCTATGCTGGCATCGAGTGGTTACTTGGCAACTCATGTAAACCTCGAAAGTGCAGCTTGAGAGGTTTACAAAAGTTGCCAAGGTAACCATGAGATGCTGGCATAGCGTGGTTTTTCATCGATGCCCATTCATTGTCTTTTATAGTGTATGGGCATCGATGGTACCTTATTTCAGTTTGAAGGCTTTCTGTCATTACCAACACACACACACATACACACACACACAATTTTACGTTAGCACACTGGTTCCTTTACTTTATGATTTCTTACCTTATGTGATGGCATCAGCTGACCATGAACATGAGAGAGAACAGACATGGAATGAGTACAAATAAAAACAAACATTTTATTTGACTAAGAGCAAATGGGAAAAAATTCCCCAACAACAGTTTAATTTACTTGGTGCCAATGGGCAAAAAAAGTAAACAATTAATGTAAAGCTGTAACTAAAGCTACATCATGTGACTTATATGACCAATAAAGTTTGCTGTTAAACTGAGCAGTGCTGAGGTCATGAATGAGGTGTGGAGGACTTTATATTTTTCCTTTCCATCAATGAACGCTAGTGCTGTCATTAGAGTGGGGGTTTTAAATGACTAAGCTGACTTACACAATTAAATCAGCATTTAGGAACTGTAAGTCATCGCACGGCTTCAAAATGTGTTTTGCCACTCGATCGTTCGAGACTCGTAGTGGATGGCCATGCGACCTAATTCCATCTTGTTGTATCAGCGATGCAATGTACCATCGATGGTATAACAATATCAGGACATCACATCGATAGAATACAACAGCACTAGTAAATTAGATATTTTGCCCAATAACAACTTTCTACCATACACTATATATATGTATATGTATATGTGTGTATATATATATATATATATATATATATATATATATATATATGTGTGTGTGTGTATATATATATATATATATATATATATATATACATATATATATACACAGTCAAGCCCACTTAATGGAATATAGCTTAATAGAAAATCCACGGTAAAGGAATAGAAGAGCAATTCCCTGATTCCTTTCCTATGCTCTCCATTGTAATATGCTTGTTTAAACAAATTGATAATGCCCGTATATACACATAAACGTTAGTGTCCCTTTTTAAATTTCTCTAGCCTCTCAGTGACTCTGACTGCCCACAATCGTACCTGATAAACAGCATAACTCATGTCATGAACACATAATTTAGTTCTGCTGTTACTTGTTAGCTCAGCCCAACACTCAAGCCTGTAACTCATTATTACCTGCTCAGTATAAATGAACCATGACCTCTACTGTGCACTCAGATCTCTCACCCCATTTACAGCAATCCTTTGTTGTAGACAGCTGAGAACTGTTTCAAAAAAGTGTTGTTTTTTTGGGGACAACAGTGTGCTGGACGCAGATGGGGAGGACAGAGAGGATGACACTGTGGCATTAGAAAACATAGACCAGTCCGTGTCCGAAAGTTTTGTAGCATCAGACAATGAGTTAGAGTGTACTGATCACTTCAGTGTGATCACTGAAAAATAAAGCTACTGTGCAGATAACGTATGGACACTAAGCACTTTTAAAAACAGAAGGCATTAATAAAGTTTTATACCAGAGCTTTTTACAAATGAGCTCAAGCACGATCATACAAGCACACGTACCCCCATGTTTTACTCCCCATCATCAAATCCACATATTTCATCAGCTGTGGTTATACTCTGTAACATAGGGAATACAAGAAATTATTAAAAATGCAAGATCGCATATTTGAATAGCCTGCTTAATGCATAATCGGCTCATGTCCCAAGCCTCACAGTTTAAATGGGTTTGACTCTATATGTGTGTATATATATATATATATAGATTAGAGGCAAAACTGAGCTTAACGAGTGTTAGCCTTCATTACGAGTTAGTGAGGCTGTTAGGTTGTAATCTCACTTTCAACATTCTCTCAATCGGCAGCAGCTAAGGACTGCCAGCCCTAACTCTCACCCCATGACATGAGTAAAGCAGCAGAAGTATAGGAGAATGGGGTGAGAGTTAGGACCCACGATCCCAATGCACACCCCAATGCCGGTTGGGGGTGGGCGGGGGTCTAAGGGGTTTTCAACCCTACCAGTGAATTTCCTCACTTTTGTCGCTGTGGAACAACCCTAACTAATGCATTAAATGGAGTTTTTGCTCTAATTTCCCTTCTTTTTGAGAATGATAACAAGAAATAGTCCCGCCACATGATGTCTTGTGGCATACTAACAGGGACAGCAACACAAACAGAAATGCTAACAGTGGTGCACATGGTAACACAAGCACGAATGAGAACAGAAAGGGTAACGCACATGGTGGCGTAGACGGGAACGGTATGCACGTGATGTGTTGTCACATGGTAACATGGTGCCTGCAAACAGAAATGTCAATGGGCATGGTGACGTAAAGTGAAACAGAAAGATAAACAGTACTGTAGACAGAAATGGCAAAAATAACAGAACGTAAGCGCAAATGAACGCAAAGGATAACGCATATGGTGGCGCAGGACGCCAACGGTAAATGAAACGGGTACTGGAACCGCAAGCGGAAAGGCAACAGTAACAGTAAGGTAAGCGCACAGGCTGGTTTTCTCCAAAACCTGCATACAGAAAGACAGTGAGTACAAATAATGTATGCATAATAATGAGTATCGGAGCAGAAAATGAGAACTTGGAATACTAAATACGTTATATCTCAGGAACCGTACGACGTAGAAAAAAAATGTAAAAGTCGTATGATTTACAACTGTCCTGACTAATTTTGTACTTAGTTTTTCCGATGAAAAGTCCGTATCTCTCACCGTTTCCGAGATACGGGCCCTGAAAGGCGTGGCAAACGCCGTAATGTTATCCTATGGGGAAAAAAGAGAAGTTCGGAGTGCCATAACTTTGCCTCTGTAATATTTTTTCACCAAGCCACTGAAAGGCACATCTGTGGGCTGTTGGCTGTCTTCCCTCCAAATTTCAGGAAAAAAGACCAAACCGTTATTTTGCAGCAGGGATCCAAAGGATTTCTGTAAAGCGTCGGGCGCCGTAATGTTATCCTATGGGAAAAAAACGTCAACTTTGGAGTGCCGTAACTTTGCCGCCATGTAATATTTTTCCAAAACAACACTGAAAGGCACATCTGTGAGATGTCATCTGCGTTCCCTCCAAATTTCAGCCCAAAACTCCCAACCGTTCTTTTGCAGCGGAGTGCCAAAGAATTACTGTTATTTTGGGCATAGTGTCTCAAAGTAGTGTCGCAATTTGTGAAAGCTTTCGCAAAAATTTGCAACACTTTCGTGAGTGCGACACTACTTTGCGACACTACATTTTCCAGAAATTTGAAAAACATATTTCTGGGGTGTTTTACCCCAAAATAAGTTTAGTTTAGTTTAGTTTATTAGTCTAGGAATTAATACCTTTGAGCCAGGGCTCTTTTACAAAGGTTCCACGTCACAAAGAACATTTAACAAAGCATGATACACATTACAGGTAAAACCAGACAGGAAAGTTACATCATAAATTTGCTATTAACAGTTTAAGGCAGTAACGTTTTTAAAGTTTCATAGAAAAACAAGCTATAACAGGTTCAAGCGAGTAGACAATTTCGAGGTTAAGGAAACTTCCAGGGAAAGGGAAAATAAAGACATGGCTAGCATCCTCAGGGCCCGACTAGGTGAATACAAAAATAATTAGGTTGCTAGAGGGTCTCAATTTTAAATGCCAAGCATTTTTCTGATCACTAACTGAAAACAAGATGGCGGATTTGCGACAGTAACAGGGCCATTTGAGACACTAAAAAGTGCATTTGCGACACTGTCGAACTTTTTGTTAACTTTTCCCATTGACTTATAATCGGAAATTCTTTTTTGAATAACTTTTGAACCGTTTAATATTTTTTCACGATATCTTCAAAAGGCACATCGGGGACCCCAGCCGCATGTTTCCTGAAGATTTCGGGCTGGTCGCGCAAACCATACGACCTGTAGGTGCGACCGTAGAATTCCAGAAAAAGCGTAATCGCGCGCACAGATCACGCTTAATAACTCCACAACCGTATATCCAACCAGAACAAAACTTGGCAGATCCCAAGGCCTATGGTTCTTGATTGTGTATTCCATATTCCAGGCAAATCCGTCAAACAGTTGCAAAGTTATTAAGGTGCAAAGTTTTGGGGTTTAACATAGAAATGGCTCCTCAACCCTAACTATAGTGGCACTACGTGCCACTATAATAAATATATATATATATATATATATATATATATATATATATATATATATACATACACATATATATATATATATATATATATAGATAGACAGACACACCACACACACACACACCAGTTAGGGTTCAGATTAAAGTAACAAGGTAGGAAAATGTGGTATTAGGCTTCTGGCCTTAACACCCCACCCACCAGGTAGCAAAGGAAAAACCATTACAGTTTCACCTGTCCTGAGTCTTTGCAAATCAGGCATGGTGTTCTTGGGTTGTCAGCCCTAATGCTGACCCCATTCCATCGGTGAAGAAGCTGAGATGTGCAGACTATATAAGAATGAGGTGAGCATTAAGGTTGACAACCCCAAAAAGCAGGCCTGATTTAATGAAAATTATTAGGCAGCCTTTCACTTACAGGGTTGGGAGGGTGGGGTGGTAGGGTTGAAACCCTTACCACATTTCCCTACTTTTGTCACTTTAATCTGAACCCGAGCTGGTGCATTAATGAAGTTTTTTGCAAAGAATGTCTGTACTTTTTTAGATAGTATGAATGAACCTCATTCACACATGTTCCTTTGGGACTTGCGGGAACATATTTATTTGCATATGGGTCCTGCATTTTCATCCCTCCATAGATGCATATATCCATGTTGGTGTGGAAGTGCAGGGTCATTCAGGCCCTGTGCTTCCATTTCTCCCAAAAAACAATTTATTTGCTTGGTTGTATGGCTTGTTAAACTTCCAGTGTTATCCTGTGGGAATGTTGATGTTTTAATTTTGATAGTTATTTTATATGGCCCCTAATTGTTTTTTTTTGTGGGGATAGTATGTGTTATTCATGTAGTACATCTGAAGACCTTTGTTTTGATATATAGATTGTCCCTTAAGTGCTAATATTGAGGGAGATATGGCTTGCTGAAGTTAAAATGTAGATAAAAAAACTAAGTCCAAATTCTTTATTCATATGAACAAATCCTTTTTTTTGTATGATCAGGAGAACATCATAAAAAAAGATCACTTAATATGAAAAAAGGAATTTGAGAAAAAAACTCTCTGAATTCTTTTTTAGTATGAAGGCATCCTTTTTCATATTAACAAAAAAACTCACAAAATGGATGCCTTCATATGAAAAAATAATCTGAAAAAAACTAAGTCCAAATTATTTTTTCATGTGAAGCCATCCTTTTTCATATGAATGAAAAATTTCACAAAAAAGAATCCCTTCATATGAAAAAAGAATTCTGACTTAGTTTCCATTTTTTTTTCACATTCTTTTTTCATATGAAAGGATCCTTTTTCATGATTTTTTTTTGTTCATTTGAAAAAGGATGGCTTCATATGAAAAAATATTTGAAATTAGTTTTTTTCGGATTCTTTTTTCATATGATGGAATCCTTCCTCATGAGGTTCTTTTGTTCATACCTAAAAGGATGCCTTTATATGAAAAAGGATCTGAAAAAACTAAGTCCAAATTATTTTTTCATATAATGGGATCATTTTTCATATGTCCTAATTTCTTCTTTGGATGGCCATACAAAAAAAGAAAATTGAGTCGCAAAAGGAGATTTTAAAATGTATAGAAACACCTTTCAAGGTCATTTTTCCAAAAAGTAACTCCAGAATCCACCGAATGGGGTCCTGCTGAACAAGATACTGTACATGTGTTGGTGTCTCTGCAGAACCTCAGTTTTATGGATTTTCAAAAAATTGGGAAAAAAACAGAAATAAGATGGCAGCCATATGAAAAAGGAATTTTTTTCTCACAAAAAAGGATTACCCCTATACAAAAAAGGATCTTCTTTCATATGGACCAAATTATTTTTGCATTTCAAGCAGCTATAAAAAAAAAATCATCATGCTCAGAACTGAAATTTCAAATTCTTATAACTTTGGAAAGGATTAATATTTTTTTCACCAAACCAGAGAAAGGCACCACTGTGGCCCAAGCCTTTTCTACACTGAAAATTTCAGAGCAAAATTCCAAACTCTCTGCTAGACACTGACAAAAAAAAACAACAACAAAATAAACACACATTTTCTTCAAATGCCAGATCTCAGAATCCACAAATCCAATCAGAACAAAACTTGGTATGTCAAGAGATCTTGCACCTGGGACTGCACATGCAATCTTTTGTGTAAATCTGTTGGACAGTTATGAACATATCAAAGTGAAAAATTGTGGGGTTAACATAGAAATGCACTTGGTATTCCTTTGGGTTATCAGCCCTAATGCTCCCCCATTCTATCAGCAAATAAGCTCAGATGTCCAGACTATATGAGAATGGGGTGAGTGTTATGGTTGATATCCCCATGGAAGACCCCAAGCCAGATCTGTCAAGGTTCAGGACAGCCAAAACCATAATGTTTTTTTCCTTTTGTTGTGTGCAGGGTGAGGTGTTAGGGTTGGAAACCCTAATACTACATTTCCCCACCTTTGTCCATTTAAACCTAACTGGTGCATTAACAAAGTTTTTTTGTAATGAATTTCCTTACTTTTTGAGATAGCAGAAAGGCATTGTCATTCATGCAGGTCCCAAACATCCATGTTACTGTGGAAGCTCAGTGCCCTCTGGGCTCAGTGCTTTTATGCCTCCATTTATCCACATGTGTACATGGGTTTGGAGGTGCAGGGCCCTATTGGTCCTGCACATCCATTTTCCAGAAACGCAATTTCTGTGCTTCCTTCAATTTGTTTGTGGAGATGGGCCATTTGCTCTTCTTTTTTCTTAGGGACTTAGTGTTGTACTAGTCATTAAGACTTTTCTATTGAGGGAGATAATGTGGTGCAGAATACCTAGTGGTAGCACTGATCAGGAGCTCCCACCTTCCACCCGCTATTAATGACTTTTATCTAATTCATCAGGGTAATTAATTCTTAAAATCTCAACTGTTAAGCCTTACTGCCTTCAGCGATCATCTACTGGTTTAAATTACATTGCATTTGGCTCCTTGGCCGTGATGGATGCTGAAATGAGGCAGGCCCCGATCAGGCACACACCACCCACTACACCAGAAAAACTACCTAAGAAGCAAAGGGCTCAGATATCAGTGACGGCTTAGCAAAACTCCTCTACAGCAGCAGAAATTCCTCTAACAGAGGATCACTTCCTCCAGGAGATCTTGCCCTTTCGAGAAATGCTGACAGACACATCTACAGAGCTTAAAAACATTAAAGAAGACATATCCACACTTACCAGGAGAGTCGGAGACTCGGAGGCCCATTCAGCATCTTTGGAAACCTGGGAGAGGAAAAATGGAGCCTGAGATTGTACAACTACGTCAACAAATTAGTAAATTACAATTAAAAGCCGAAGACCACAAGGGGAGGAGCATGAGAAGTAATTTACTGATTATGGGTTTGCCAGAAGCAGAGGAAGGTTCCGACATTACTACCTTCCTCCAAAAGTTTCTCCAGAAAATCATGGACCCATCCCCACTTGGCCCTGCCTACCAGATAGAATGAGCCCATAGATCACTTAAACCGAGACCTCAACCAGGTGCTCCCCCCAGACCAATCATCCTGAAATTTTTAAGTTTTGTGGAAAAGCAACATGTCTTGTCTAAGGTTAAGGAGCTACAATCAATCACCTGGGGCAGTTCTAAGCTCTGAATAACACAAGATTTACCATTTGGGACACGACAAAAAAGATCAGCCTTCCATCCTATAGTCAGCAAGCTGATAGCGGCAGGTATTCCCTTCAGAATGCTGTACCCAGCAAAACTGCAAGTCTCCATCACCGGATCCTTGGTATCCTTTGACACTCCAGCTCAGGCAACAACTAACCTCACCACTAAGTTACCCAACCTTTTCCAAGCTGGCTGACTGTCTGAAAAATAAACTTTGGTGTTCAAAAGTTCTAGGAGTTTCATCTCCTGGCTGTTACACATAATAACTGTATTTCTTATATACCTTATATTGATGGATCTCTATCTTTTTTGTTCCTCCAGGTTTCATTTTGGGGATCTTTAGGTAGGCTGTGTTAACTACGGGTAGGCCAGCCTTCCTCTCGCAGTAGTTTAGAGTCTTCTGGAGTATTAGGGGTAGGAACCAAAGTGCTAGCAGCAGTTGCAGGGCTACATATTTATGGTAGGGCAGTATTCAGTTCTCTTGCAATTCCCCTCCCCCTAGCACTTCTCCTGCTATGCAATTTCATCAGAAAACAGACACTTTTAATGCACCTCCCAAAGATAATTTAATAAAAATGCTGACAGATTCGCCTCATTTTTGTTGAATACCCCAGGAGGACTGCTGATAGGGGAAAATTGAGATGGACACCAGGATGTATTTCAGATATTTCCAGGAGTAAGTCCCACATTTTATCATTGGTTCTTCACTCTCTGGGACCTTACTATTTCAACCTGATAACCATTTAAAGAAAGCAACCAGGATAGTGGTAGAACAACATGGGAATGGATCGGGTGTATAGTTTCTCCAATAGACTGGATGCTTAACATTTTTAATATTCACTTTTTTTTTGCAGAAAATATTATAGTGGTTGGTGGTCTAGTGGGTGGGAAGGGGGGAGTTCCTAGCTGATGCTGGCTCAGGGTAGGGCTGTATAGCGTACTAGTTCAGAGGAGGGGAGACTTTCTGCTCATACTCTATATATATCTGGGGGGATATGGATTCAGTTAACACAGTTGCCAGGTACAAAATACTGTATTTCAGCAGGTACAATGTTTCACTTGTTTATTCACTTTATTGAACGAAGTCTAGTTAGTGGGGATTGGCCTCCTGTGATGTCCAATACATTACTCAATTTAAAGATCCACACTGAACAGGGGCCTGTTGTATATAGTTGCTGGGGAAAGAAAGGGGGGAAGGGAAAGCTCTCGAAGCATTGGGGTGCACCTTTACTACTAAGTCTTATAATGGTTCATTTGTTGATGCACCTAACAAATACTCTACAATTTCCAAGCATGGTTATGGGAATTCTTCAAGTGAAAGTTATTTTGGTTTATAACTTAAATGTTTGGGGAGGGAGAAGAGAGGGGGGACTGGAGAGTGCCAATTGGGTAATGGTTGTTCTATGATTCATTTTGTATGGTTATTCTTCCTTTATGATGACAATGGCTAATATACCACTAAAGATTATTATGTGGAAATAACAAAGAGATATCAGGTTCTCAAACATTGTGACCTACTCAATGCTGACATAATTCTACTTCAGGAAACTCATTTATTAGCAAGTGAAGCAAATTGGCTATGGCAACAAGCTATATCTCAAACATTTGCAGCAGAGGAATCATCCTCAAGTACGGGGGTGGCTATTTAAATTAAAAGACACCTGTCATTCCAGGCAGAAACAAAGATAGTAGATCCTAACAGAAGGTGTGTGCTAGTCGGATGGGTTCTTAATAACACATCAGTAGTTCTAGGGTCCATATATGGCCCAGTGGGTGGAGATCCAAAATTCTTTATGGATTTAGTCAATAAATTGGCTACTCTCCTGCCCTCCCTCCGATTCTGGGAAGGGACTGGAACACACCACCGACTCAGGACCTGGATAGAACATACCTACCTTTAAAGCCCCCCTTCCCTGTCCCAAAAAGCTTTAGCTGATTTTGTAGATCTTCTCAGGTTATGTGATCCTTGGCGGCTCCTCAACCCTTCCCATCACCTTTTTTCTTTCTTTTCCAATGTCCATCAATGCTGGTCCGGGTTAGATTACATACTGATCAGCCTTCCTTTTTTACATGGCCTCTATCAAGCTGGTATTGAACCTATAATGATTTCTGATCATGCAGTAGGGTGGCTAGTGTTATCCCCAGATCCAGATATGAAAAAAGTTATATCCTGGAAACTGAACACACAGCTACTTAAAGAAAAAACTATCATTTCCCATATAAAAACACTCATTCCTACCTTCATGGAGCTTAATAAGAACTCCACACAAAGGGAGGACCTGATATGGTGCACTCTTAAATGCTATCTCCGCGGTGAATTTATTAAGTTAGCATCAAGAAGAAAATGACAAAGAGAGGCTAAGGCGGTATTGCTGTTATCTCAAATTAGGGAAGTTGAGAAAGCTTTATCATCTACCATCCCCTCGGCCACTCTAGAGCAATTATTAACATTAAGAAATGAATATGCTGATTTACTAAGAGAAAAAGCTGAATTCACTATAATTAAAACAAAATCTAGATATGCTGAGCAAGGAGAAAAAGCAGGGAGACTACTGGCCATCTGATTACACAATATAGAAAGCTCTAGATTAATCCCTTCCATACTCGCTACGGATGGCTCCACTAAAACTAAACCCCGAGACATAACTGAGGTTTTCAAGTCTTTCTTCTGCTCACTTTCTAGTAAAGGCCCTTCCTCAGCATCACCCCACAGGATAGAGGCTTATCTGGACTCCCTCGATCTTCTCTGTCTCTCGATACAACATCAGACCATCCTGTTGGCTCCAATCACACTGGATGAAATAGAGAAGGCAATTAATAGTTTATCTCTGGACAAGGCACCAGGACCTGATAGATTTCCCTCCAATTTCTAGCGAACGTTTTCTGTGGAACTTGCTCCTCTCCTCCTTAATTTATACAACTATATGTTTAAAGCAGATAATCTAGATCACACATTATTAGAAGCCATAATAATTCTCTTACTTAAACCAGATAAACCCCATACAGATCCGACCAGCTATCCACCAATATCGCTTTTAAATTGTGATATTAAAATCTTAGAAAAAATCATTTCACTCCAGCTTAAAAACATCTGGTCCTACTTGTTGAGTGCAGAACAAGTCAGTTTTGTGCAAGACCACTCCGCAGCGGATCATCTCAGAATGCTCCCTCACATCTTTCAGGCTGCACAATCAGCTCACTCCCCTATGGCTCTAATTTTGTTAGACTCCGAAAAGGCCTTTAATAGGGTGGACTGGGTATTTCTCTGGTCTACACTAAAGAAGATGGGGTTCCCTTCCTATTTTATACAGTGGATTCAAACTGTCTACTTTTCACCCTCAGCTAAAATCTTTTGCAATGGTGTTTTCTCCTGCAGAATTCCTCTCCATACTGGAACTAGGCAAGGTTGTCCTCTCTCACCTTTCCTCTTCAACCTCTATTTGGAACCTCTCCTTCACTACCTCAAAAATTCACCACAAATTAAAGGTATCCCACTTCTTCATCAACCCCTACCACTCTCAGTTTATGCCGATGACATCCTTCTCCACTTGGACCAACCAGTATCATCCTTTAAACATGTTCTTGGTATTATTACAGAATTTGGTCAACTATCTAACTAAAAACTTAACCTGTCAAAAACAGAAATCTTCCCTCTAAATGACCTCACTCATAAAGCAGATTTTAGCCACTTCGGAATGAAATGGTCACCCCACTCAATTAAATACCTAGGTATATTCCTAACAAACAACCCCATATTATTTAAAAAATGAAACCTTGAAGATTTGGTGACTACAATTCAACAAGACCTTCAAAGATGGGTCGCCCTCCCTCTTTCCTTATGGGGTAGTATAAATATCATTAAAATGAATGTTCTCCTCCATCTCTTCTATCCCTTAAATATGCTGAACATATGGCTACTGATATCTTTCTTTCACCATATACACTCTATTATTTCTAATTTCATCTGGGTCAGTAAACACTCCAGGAGATCATTCCTTAAACTTAGCCTCCCCAAAGAGTTGGGTGGTCTTCGTCTTCCCAACTTCCTATTGTATTATTGGGCTAGTCATTTATCTAGATTGAGCAGATGGTTTTCCGTCACAGATGATACACACATCCCCATCTGGCTCCAACTTGAAGGCCAACTTCTGAGATCTTTTGACTTGCATTCCTCTACCATTTTCTATTTATCAAAATCAACACTTCCAGCTCCACTCCAGAACTCTGTTATCAGTCTCTCTTAAAGTCTTGTCTCAATGCTGGAACTATCTCAAAATCTCCCTTAAACAAGATTCCAGTCAATCCCTGTTTCACAACCCAAACATTAAAATAAATGGGACATCTCTTTCACTCAACCGGCTCCCTCAACTACAGGGTGTATTAGTGGAGAACCTCTACCCTCAGGATTCTCTTCTCTCCTCTTCTGAAATTCTGGCTAAATTTAGTATACCTCAGAGTTTTATCTTTAAGACCTTCCAATTAAGACATCTCCTTGGCACCTCTTTTGATTGTATGTACCTAAAACCGTCCTAAACTAGACCCATGTTGGTCCAGTTACAAGATCTTTGCAACTAAACCCCACTGTGTATCGGCAATATATAATTTTTCTATCATATACCTTCCCAAAACCTCTCAAGGATCCAAATATGGACTTCCTTACTACCAGACATATCGCCTAACTGGGCTCAAATCTGGAAAGATATGTATAAATATCATATCCAGGATAGATTTTGACTCACCCAATATCATATTATTAACAACATGTACTATACCCCTATTATACTCACCAAATTGGGCAAACATCCGGATTCTACTTGCACCAAATGCGGTAAAGCAGAAGGCAATCTGATACATATATTTTGGCAGTGTGAGAAGGTGGCTCCCCTCTGGCAAACAATACAATCTAAATTAGACCCTCTGTTAGGATTAGAAGACCTGTTCACAATCAAAATATGTCTTCTGGGTATATTTTCCAACATAGTGATTAAAGAATGTAGATTCCACATGGCAATAATCTCAATGGTGGTCAAAAAACTTGTACTCAAGCACTGGCTGGATCAGCTAGTCATAACATATTCTGAGTGGCCTAATGATTTATCTGCTAGTTTCAGAACTGAACGCTTGATTGCTAGTTTTCGTAATAACCTACTATCTTTTGACAGAAAATGGGGCAAATGATATGCTTTGTATTTACATTAATCTTACTCTAAGTTTTAGTTCAATAGTCCCCCAAGGATGTAACTTTAGTAGTGCTATCCCAACTCTATACTATTGGCACACTCCAGGGGTAGGGGAGGGAAGAGGGGAAGGTGAGGGGAGACTGGGGAATAGAGGTTTTATGTATAATTTTCTTGTTGCTGTTGTGTATCATGTACTATTCCTGATACTGTTTATAGGTCTTGTCTATATAAAAAATTAATAAAGATTTGTTCAATTTAAAAAAAAAAGAATTTTCTATTGATACATTGTCCATCGATTCCAAAGAGTGACAGCTTGTTAAAGTTGCAATGTTATCTTAAAGGAATTGTACTTTTTAAATTTTTACATTTTTTTTAATATGGCCCCTAAATTTTATTGGGGGTGTTATGTGTTAGTGTTGCAGTACTCATTAAGACCTTTATTTTGATATATGGATTGTCCCAAAACTGCATATATGACTTATTAAAGTTGAAATGTGGGAAAAAACTAAGTCCAAATTATTTTCATATGAAGGGATCTCTTTTCATGAAGTTGTGCCGTTCATAAAAAAAAGACTGCTTCATATGGAAAAAAATGTGAACAAAAATTAAGTCCAGAATTATTTTTTAGTATGAAGGGATCTTTTTTCTGAAGTTGTATCATTCGTATGAAAAAATATTGCTTCATACAAAAAAAGAATGTGAACAAAATTAAGTCCAAATTCTTTTTTCATACCAAGGGATCTTTTTTTACGAGGTAGTGTTGTTCATATGAAAAAAGAATGTGGAAAAAAAACAAAGTCCAAATTCTTTTGAAGGGAATCTTTTTCATACAGGCCTATTTTTTTTCGTATGGCCATATGAAAAAATAAATTTGGGTCATGAAAAAAGATTTTTAAATGTGTAAAAACACATTTATGGGTGATTTTGCCAAAAACTAACTGCAGAATCTACCTAAGTGAGTCCGATTAGCAAAATACAAGTGTTGGTGTCTCTGCATGATATCATTTTTATGGGTTTTCAAGCTTTTTTTTAAAACCAGAAACACAATGTTCATCATTTTTGATCTATAGTGAGTAATTTTCTCATTTTTATTTCTTTGGTTTAGTTTGGTGGGTGTAAGTAAAATATTTTGTCAGTATCTTTCTGTAGCTGTTTTACTTATTTTTGGTCATATTTTTCTTAACATGACAGTGGTCTATCACTTTTTGTTATATCTAATATTAAATTACCCCATTAACCATATCATTTTAATCCCTGCTCTGTTTAAAAAAAATCCAAAAAAGAACTTTTTTGGTTGTTTTTAGTAGTAGTTTTTTCAGATCACACTGCTGATCCCAGATTCCCTAGAAGGAGGTGTTGTCTGCTCCTGGTACTTATTTGTACTGCCATGTTAGTTTATTAATCTGTGTGTTGTGTTAAGAAAATCCTTTTTGGTGGGTTTTGCTACATACTACTAGCATAGTATTTTTTCAGATCACACTGCTGATCCCTGATTCCCTAGGGAGAGATGTTGTCTGCTTCTGGTACTTATTTGTACTGCAGGTTTTATTTATATTTTGAAAATGTTCATCTCAAATCAAGTTACAATTAGCATGTGACCTGCAGGAGTTGTTTTCATGTGACCACAAGCAGTTGTTTACCACCAGTAACCTTGTTCTGAGCACACTTTGCCTAACTGTCTTAATGGCAAAGTTACCAGCAAAGCCCCCAGTGAAGTTAATGGGTGAATTTTCAAGCTGATAGAAAATATTTGTGGATTGGTCTGCAGAGGCAAACTTGATAACTTCACTGGAACTTCACAGGTGAATTAAAACTTCTCAGCATCTCTAGACATAGTGCAAAATCATGTTGTGCAAAATATTTGGACAGAAAATAAAAAGGGACATGAGACATTACAAGTTATGATAGGTCTGGCAGTCTGCAGGTCAGGGAGTGTGCATGCTGGGAGTCATCTGGCAAGGGTGGCAGCATCAGGGGTCTGGGACACAGTCTGTGGTGGCATACTGCCCATTGTCACTCCTTGACTGTGTGTCACTGTTCAGAACACACCTGCCCTGGTGCCACCAGTGTTCCGTCCCACACCCTGCCATTCCCATTCCACCCAATACTGGCACCCCCAGTGGTCCTACTGCTCTGTGCCATGCAGCCCATCTCCCCAATGTGGCTTATGCCAGCCACCAGGTGCAAGGGCTGTTAGACCAGATAATGGCTGGTCTAACCTCACCGATGTGTTGCATCCATGGTGGGGCTTCCAAAATCCCACATAAGGCAATGCTGCAGCTCCACTGTGGTGCAAGCAAAGTGCAGCACTGGAACTTCTGGTATGGGGTGACAAAAGGCAGTTTTGGCACAAGGCATCCCAATTTCAATGCTGCCTGCATTTAAAAATCAGGATTGATGCAAAATCTGGCACAAGGTGCCACCTGCATCAAATCCTTTTAGTCCAGGCATCTTGCACCAAATTTCAGGCTTTGAAAATAGGGTCTATATGGTTGTGGGCTTCAGCCCACATGAGGCACTTGGAATAAATCCTAATACTGACGCAGCAGCGCAGCATGAGAAGGTTGCTGCACTCCTGAGTTGCTGTCTTTTGGACGAGACATTAAACTGAGGTTCCATCTGCCTGTTCTGGTGGGTGTTAAAGATCCCGTGGACTTCTCAAAAAGAGAAGGGGAATATACCTAGTGCCCAGGCTGAATTCCTCCTATTCACTAAAAAATACCATCAACAGCTTAACCTCATTAAACATGTCAGTTTGCATCTGTCTCTTCTACCCCACCTCCACCCTACCATAGGCAAGAGTCTGAAAATGTGCAGAATCACATAGCCCCCCTTTCCCAGTAACAAAAACTAAATAAAAAAAAAATCCACTTTTCAGTTCTATGATTTATAGACTGTCTGGGCCATAGCAACCCATTTCCTACCTGGGGCCCTCTGAATACTTGGATTTTGAGTCAGGCAGTTGCATGTCCCATAAGTAAAACAGATGATTGGATCTTATAGAAAAATATGATAGGCAAGTTAAGAATAAAAGTTGGAAACAAAACAGTGTGGATAGGGGGAGAGACATTAAGAAAGAATAGGAGTGGAAGAGCCGATGAATCATCATGTGAGGTCTAATAAGTGGTAAAGGTTTGAAGGCTGAAGAATGGCAAGTGAGGAGGGAAGGGGCCAGGAAAATAGGGGTAGAGGAAATATGGGCATGCACACATTGCAAAAATGCCCAAAAGGTATTCCCACACACACTACACACTGAATGATATGTGTGCAGGCATACCCACACACAGTGCACACATACCATGCATGCATGAAGGAAAATATATCAGTGAGGTAAAGAGAAAAGAGTACGTTCAATGGTAAAACTTGAGGCAACTGAAAGATAAGTTAAGAAAAATGTAAAGTGGGGTTAATGTTTCACAGCCCATATTCTCCCTAGGGCAGGGCTAAGAACAGACTATTCTGTATTGTGTAACAAGTGCTGTAAATCAGGGGCCCTAGGCAGGAAATGGGTTGCTGTAACCCATAGGAGCTATAAATCATAGAATTGAAAGGAATAGATGGTAATTGCATTAGGGGTGGGCAAACTGGTTTGGAGAAAATCTGAATCCCCACTGAACCAGCAGCATTTGTGTCACTCAAGCTGATTCTGAACAGTTTTTACAGTTTGGACCAGGCTGGATCGCATTTCTTTCCCTAACGTGCTGCACAAAAAATGTACATGGCCCTGCAGCAGACATTTTAACAAAACAACGGTGGAAATGAGCACCATTCCCATTACATGACATGTGGGAGGGAGTGTGAGAGGACATCAGATCAGCAGAGGAGCGGAGTTCAGAGAAAGCAGGCAAAGAGAGAGAAAAAGAGGGAGACACTTATGTCTCAAGCTGCCTGACTGGTGGGGGGAAATTTTGTGCACAGTAACTGGAGACCTGATTGGTTTGTGGCTCAGGGAACACACATGGTTCCCTCAAAGCAGTCTGCTTCAGTGCAATAGCATGGCAGACATTACAGATACAAGAGCAATAACTTGAGCAGCTCTTTGCTCTACTACCAAATTTAGCTTGGTTTTCAGTCCTCCTGACTTCTTGTATCTTAACAGCTATAAAATAAATATTTGGGGATAGAATTAAATTGAGTCTGAAACTTTAAAGATAACAGAAGGAATCTGTGTTTTCACTGAGGCATGAAAATGGGGGGTGGGGGAAGGAAGAGGAAAGAGTAAGCTATGCTTGTTAACTAGGCAGGCAGGTTGTAAATACTGATGGCCTGCTGGTGCTGCAGTTCTGAAGCCAGTCAGAGAGTGAAAAAGTAAATTAAGCATATAGACAACTTTTCTTTTTAGGCAAGGTATGAAGGAAAAGTAAATGGGGGCAGGCGAGAGAGAGAGAGAGAGAGACAGAGACAGAGAGACAGAGAGAAACAAGGACAGGAAAGGAGATTAAAGATGAGTGGTGCCCAGTGTATCTTTTGTGGCTGATGTATACAGAATATAATCCCTGGACTCAGAGAGGGTTAGGCCAACACAGAAACATTTATTTGTCAGCAGAAAAGAATCACTTGGCCCTCCAGTCTGCCTAGATGATCCCTGTCTAGTCTGTGTTTGCAGATCCTAACTGGTCTCCAGAGACCCTCCCTCCTCCTATTTACTAATAGTCTCCTATGTCTATCCCATGCATGCTTGAAGTTCCCAACTGTTTTTGCCTCCACCACTTCCGCTGGCAGTCTCAGTCAATTCCAGGTATCTACCACTCTTTCAGTTAAGTAGTACTTCCTCACATCCCTCTTAAAATGTTTCCCTCCAGCTTCATCACATACCCTCTGGTCCTGGTGCTCTTCCATATTCAAAAGATACTCCCCTCCAACACCTTCTTCACCCTGTGAGGTACTTGTAGGTCTTTATCCTGTCCCCACTTGCTCTCCTCTCCTTCCAGTGTGTACATAGGAACATTAAAAAATAGCCAGCAGAAGAAGACCTCTCGGTCTATCCTGTCTGCTTGAAGTAGTATGGTTTTCTACATGTTGAGACTGATATCCCTCAGTCTCTCCTCGGAGAGCTTTTGCTGCAACCCCTGCACTATTTTAGTTGCCCTCCTCTGGGCTGCTCTACCTTATCTATGTCTGAGGTGCCACCTCAAGAACTGGACACACTACTCCAGGTGGGGTCTCACTAGTGAGAAATACAGTGTGATATGGTGGCAACACCTCTTCCCTCAACCTGCTGGAGAAACTTCTCCCAAATTTGCATCCCAGCATTGTACTAGCCCTACCCACTGCTTTGTCACACTGCTCTACTACTTTAAGGTCATATGATATGATAACCCCAAGGTCCCTTTGCTATTTAGTGACTGACAGTACCTCCCTAACTTGCTGACCACTTGATATGGTATCAGCAGTGGGTGGCACCAGCTCTTACATCTCAGTGGTTAGAGCACAGTATGAACCTGAATATAAAACAGGCCTGCATCTGAATTAATAAACTGATTTAATTGCTTTTTTTTGTTATGTATATCTGGATTAAAAGCTGTTTAAAACTAATTTTTTAACATACAGGTACTCTAATACATAAAGGTTCTAAAAGGTTCGGATAAGTATCCAAACCTTTTGTTGCTTATCAGAACATTTTAGAACCTCAGAACCTTTTGAGGTTCTCCCATCACTGAATTGCATACCACAGCATACGTGCCTGCACTGATAATATTTTTTGGGGGGGTCTGGTTCCCCAGTCCTAAGCGGAGCTCAGCCCCTGCCCTGCACACCATTCCACCATGCCTAGGCTTACTCCCCTGGGCAGGGCCACTGGGCAGGACCCCCCACGGACACTGGTAACTTGCCCTGGCTTACCCCCCAGGGTGGTGCAATGGGAACGGGCCCCCCAGCAGACACTAGTAGCAGTGGGAACAGTGGTGGAGCAGAAAATCATACCCGGGGAACCAGAGATTTTCAGATGCTGTAATCCCCTAGTAGGTGGGGCGTGCAATGACACCAGCAACTGTCTCACCTCCCACACAAGCAGGTGCTGGCCTTTCCCTATGGTTCCCCCCAGCATCCACCAGAGGTCACCAACAGGCCAGATACCGCCCCCCCAGAGAAGGAGAGCTGCTCCTCAGATATTCTATTCATCTCTGCCCTCTGATTACCTGGTCTGTTCCCAAACCCGGGACATCAGCTTTGCACATGGACGCCATGCTGATGTGCCAGCAAACCAGCTACTCTGATAATACTAGTATGGCTAGTTTATTTCTGACCTTATTTTGCATTCCTAGACCTCATAATGAATTTAAAGGAACCAGAATTTAAACCATCATAGTGTTTCCAAGGTAATGAGGAAGAGGCTTAACACACTGGACTACATTCAATAGGTCTGCCTATTCTGTTTCAGTTCTCTAGTATAAGTCATAAAGAGTGGGCTCAGATAGTATGTGTGCATTACACTAGCTCAGGTGAGCATTGCAGGTTGTTGGTGGATGTCTTGGAGGGCTTGGTTTCCTGTGAAGCTGTGGTTTTCTCTAACTGGTACTGATCTTGCAACTAACCTAACACAGTAACAGGATTTTTTTTTCTTCAGGAAGGAATCAAATAAGAGCTCCCAAAGTGCATTTCAGACCAGTATAAAGAGAAGAAACCCACATTTTTAAATCTCCCATTCAGAGAGGCAAGACTGCCTCAGGAGAGTGGTTCAGTATGTTGTAAAACAACAGCCAAATGGGTATAAGTCCCACTACAAGCTCTTGATTATTTCAGAGTTAGGAAGGCAAGGGGGGGAAATGTGTATTGTGGATATGACAACATGTTCTCCAGTGAGAAAGAAATTGGTACCAGACTTTACATGACCACCAGTTTTAAGTGAGCTGTATTAAATCGTGACTGACTGATGAGCATGCCTTTTTTTGTAAAATATTTTTACTGATATAAAAAGAACAGTAACACTGGCACATATACAGTTTGCTGGGTAAACCATAGTAGCTGGCAATATCACTATGCATAACATTTTAATTCTGAGAAGTATACACCATGCAATTCTTTAAAGAAAAAGTGTAACAAATCAATTCACGGGGGGTAGTATACCATCATGGCTTTCTGCTCTTAATACATTGGTCTATTACTTGGTACAGACATTTATCTAAAATACAGGGCTATAACTAATAGATGTAGTTTATACATAGTTACAAGGGAATAACTCATTTTCAATTGCTCTGATCAAGGGATCCCATATTTTGGAAAAGAGGCCTACTGACCCATTGGCAGCTAACTGTATCAAGACTTCAGGTTCGTAGCCCATTGTTAAACTGAAGGTGGATTAGTTGACATCCAGTTCTGGGTACAGTGTTTCTAGCCATAATTAAGGCCAGGGACCATAACGCAGCATTTACACCCTGATGGGGGGATATAGATATGCTCCCAGTAGGAGTTCCAATGGGGATTTGGAGGGAGTATAGCCCAGTACCCTTGATGTGACATTGTGCATTGTGTACCAAAAGGGGGTTACTTTTGGACATGTTAGGGCCATATGTAGGAAGTTCGTTGTCAGAAGAACATTTGGGACAGTGAGCAGAAGGGTGGAAAGCATGTAGCTTCCGTAGGGTAATGTATGCCCTATACATAAAGTTAAGTTGTATTTGACGTAATTTATTACTACATGAGCAGGTTTGGAAGTGTTTAGTGGTGAGGCTCCAAGTAGCTACATCTAAATTTACTGAGAGATCTTACTCCCATTTTACTCTAATGCCGGCTACAGGTGAATCATCACTTTCCTGGCGAATGTTTCCTGGAGAACATTAGAGGCTTGGAACAGGGTTGTGGCCTATAGAGCTCCACTTCAGATGGAGAGGGGTTGACCCATCATGAATTACTATCAAGACTAGTACCTAGCCTGTACCTAACAGTGTAGCATATAAAGAAAATCCCCCCCCGGTCCAGGTTTCATTTCATTCTAAGTTCTGAGAAATCACTGAACCTTCCCCCCATATAACTGAGCCACGGGTTTTTAGACCCTGCTGGTGCCACCTAAGTAAACATTGATGAAGCTGTACTGTATAAGGCCCCTATTATGCAGTGCTGGAATAAAACCAGTGCATGGGGATGGCATACGCTTATGGCCAAATGTACTTAAGGGAAGTAATCCATGCTTTAGTTATGGTGGCTGTAAAAGGGTTGGTGACTACAGGAGCAGTTAGAGTTCAAAGAGTCTTGGAGAGACAATCAGCCTTCAAATCTCCACCCAATTCCTCTTCCTCAATAGATAGCCAGGTGGGTGTCAGGGTGCATCTACTCAGGGGTAGAAAAGCAAGCTGAGAGGCCAGGTAATAGTGCTGGAAGTGAGATAGATTAGCACCACCCAGTTTACTAGGCAGGTTTAAAATATTTCTTTTAATGTGGGCCAATTTCCCCTACCACAAATATTTATAAATCATACAGTTAAGTTGCTTAAAAATTCGTTAATGGCACCAGTATAGGTAGAGATTGGTATAAGTATAAGCATCTGGATAGAATGGACATTTTTATGGTGTTAATGCAACCTAGGAGGGATATGGGCAGTGACTGCCATCGTTTGCAGTTCTTGGAGAGTTATAGAAGGAGGGGTTTATAGTTTTTTGTGTATAGGAGACTAAGTCTGGAGGGAATGAAAATCCCCAAATCTTAAATCTGGTTCACCATTTGCAATCCACCAAGGTTGGCCACCAACTGGACTCTATCAAGTTTGCCAATAGGAAGCAATTTACTTCTGGTCCAATTGATTTTATGGCCCAATAGGCCACCATATTCTTGTAAAAGGGAATGCACTCTAGGGAGGTCCCTTCTGTATGGGTTTTTGAAATACAGCAATAGATCAACACTGAAGAGGCTAGTTTTATGCCTATGCCCCCCCCCCCGAAGCCCTGGATCTTAGAATGATCCCAAAAAGATGCTGCTAGAGGTTCTAATGACATGACATAGAGCAAGGGAGACAAAGGGCACCCCTGCTTCATTTCTCATTCCAGGGTGAAGGAGGGTGTGAACTCTCCATTGACCAAGATTTAACTAGTAGGGATGAATGCATATCCTTGATCAAATTAATTATATGTGGCCTTAGTCCCTGTCACCTAAGGGTCTCAAACATGTATTCCCATTCCATGCAGTCAAAGGCTTTCTTTGCATCTAAGGCAAGGATTGCTGCACCATGTTGTGTAGATTTTTTAGATCAGTTATATATAATGTTCAGGGTTCTGTGAATGTTATGCTTCCCCTGGCACCCCTTAATGAACCCTGTTTGATCTTCAATGTTTGGGGCATAAATAGATCCAAAAGAGATGTTTCCCATACATGCCAGTAACATGTGATAGGATATACAGTAAGGTACTACAGCATCAACTACCTTGTTATGTACAGTAACCTGGACACCACGAGGGAACCATATGGCCACTCTCCTGGCTTTAGAGGAAAAACAGGATGTAAGCCACATCCCACCAAGGCTTGCACTGGATTTCTCCACCTCTATATGAGACATATAGGTCTCCTGCATCAATAAGACTTTTACCCTAGATCTCGTGGCCTTCACCACCACCAGTCTACATTTAATAGCATTTTTAAGTCCATTGACATTCCACATAGAAATATGAGTTGTACTAGCCATTTGGATAATACTGTAAGGGCTACCTAGCAGCTGAACAACTGTTCCAGCTATGGGACAACATATTGCATTGGTGCAGGTACAATGTTACAGTATATAAAACCAGCCAGTGTATTAACCAAACATTTTTCCCCCCTGTAAGTCCCCCCCTCACGCCCCAACAAACCCACAAACAATAGTTCTCCCACTTCAACTAGAACATGACAACAGTAACCTATGTTGAACTAATGGGCATATACGATGGTAGAATACAAAAAGATCAACATAAACAGCCATAGAAAACATTCTTTCAAACCCCCTTCCCTAATCCTGCTGAGCAACTAGTTACCTAGCAGAGTTTCCCTTGCAAACGTATGGCATTTGGTTGAATAGTGATATCACTGTGAATGGGCACTGTATTAAAAAACAGTGAATGTAATGCCACTTGTTTCAAAATGGTGGGGCCAATAAGGGGATTGGGAGGATCACCCATAATTCCCAATCCCCCTTTGAAAGACAAAGAGAAGAAGTGGTATCATCCCATCATGCCCTTAATTTCACAGAAAAATGGAAGTAACAGTGAACACAAAGAGATTCAATCTCTATAGTTAACAATATTATAAGTGCAAGCTGAGATACTGTAGGTTTCACATGCTAGGCAGGAGTCCCAATATTTCATTTCATTTCATTCATTTTATTAAAGGCAAATTGAGAGATATCTCCCCTTTACAACTGCATTCAAATTGAGACAGTACAAAAGTTACATAACTTGATATACGTAAGCAAGACAAACCACAAATTACATATGATACATTAACATTAAATTTTTATGAGGCAATCTTTAAACATACACTCTTCATCCAAAACAATCACAATGTTTAAACATCTAACTTTCTAAAGTAGCTCTAAAATGAGCAACAGAGGGGAGAGTAACCAGTTTTAATTTATTTTGTAATAGCTCCCAAGTTTGTTTGTTTTTAACCAGGAGAGACACACTAAGCTGAAAGCTTGTTTACAGGTGTGACCTGGGAGCACAATGAAGTTACGTGACTTGCTCAGGGTTATACAGTATATAAGTGGGGTCTGTGGGATTCAAACCCAGGTCTCCAGGTTTGTAGCTCAGAGCCTTAAACCACTGCAACATACTGACTCCTAGTTTTAGGATCTGCAACAGCTAAAGTATAACTTCCTACCTTAGTTTTACATGTTGGGATATAAACAAAGTGAATGTTTTGTTGGATTTTTACTTTTGAATGTCTGTAACAAATATGTTGGTAGTTGTTTTAAAACAAATTTATAGACATATAAGTGCCAGTGAGACTCTCTACAAGTAGTCAGTGAGGGTCATTGAACTTGATCTTATAATCTGCAGTGGTGTGTTGCATATAGAAGATTGGCAGTATGCTCTCGAAGGTAGCTCAATTGAAGAATGCTGGGGGATAATCAAAAGTACAATTCACAATATGGAAGAATCATTTATTCCTAGAAAAAAGGTTTCAAACTCCAAAGGTAAAACCCCATTATGGTTGACACCAAAAGTGAAAAAAAAAATGGCAAAAGAAAAGGCATTCACTATTTATAAAAAAATTAGCAAAGTGAACAAAACAAAAAGATTTATAAAATGGAATTAAATAGATCAAAACAGGTGATTAGGACAGAAATAAATAAACTTGAATTTAAGTTAAGTGTGAACAAAGATCCCAAATCTTTCTACTCCTACATTGGAAACAACTCCTGACAACATAATAAAATAGGACCACTAACAGAAAACACAACTGAATTAGTGTCCCCAAGAGATATTGCCAATGCATTTAACAATTTCTTTGGTTCAGTATTCTCAGAAGTTGAGGATCACTATGTTGATACAGTTCATAATAACATAAGGTTTGATACTATTACTACAGATGAAGTAACCACGGTTCTAAAAGAACTAAATGATAAATATTTTCCAGGACTGGGATGGTATTAATAGTAAATTCCTGAAAGAGACTTCTAAAGTAATGTCACTACCCCTCACTATACTTTTCAATAAATCACTTAGATCAGGAGAGGTACCAATGGAATGGAGGAGTGCTACAGTAGTACCAATTTATAAAAAGGGGAGAAGAAATATATTTAGGAACTATAGGCCAATTAGCCTTATATCTACTGTATGTAAGTGCTTGAAAAACTTTTAAAACATAAACTTGATAAGGAAATTGGGGAGAGAAATCTGGATGATCAAACACACCATGGTTTTGTAAGGGGCAGATCTTGTGCCACCAATCTGATTTCCTTTTACTAGAATATCAGTAACAGCCTGAATAAGGGAGTCCCAGTGGACATGGTACTACTTAACTTTAAAAAGGCTTTTGATAAAGTCCCACATCCATTGCTTTTAAAGAAGATGACAACACTTGGTTTAAACCCCTTCATAGTTAAATGGCTATCCTCTTGGTTGTCGGATAGAACTCAACAAGTTCAAGTAGCCGGCAAATTATACTATGAAATAAAGGTTACCAGTGGAGTCCCCCAAGGCTCAATCCTGGGATACACCTTATTTGGGATCTTCATTCAAGATATAAATGACGGTCTGACATGCAAGATGGTAAAATTCGCTGACGATACTGAAATTTGCTCAGAGGTTGATACCCCATGTAAAATTCATGATTTTAAACAGGATCTGATCAAGATAGATAATTGGGTGAAAAATAATAAAATGGAGTACAATACAGATAAGTGTACAGTTATCCATTTTGGGGAAAAAACACTACTTACAGTATTAGTAAGTGCCCAATTTAAATGGTAGAATCTGAAAGCAATCTAGGTATTATAATTAATAGAGAGTTCACCCATGCTGATCACTGTAGAGGGGTCTCTCATAGAGCTAACAGTATCCTTATATCTGTTAGAAAAGCATTTGTCAATAAAAGTAGAGCCTGCATTTTACTGCTGTACACAACATATGTTAGATCCCATGTGGACTACGCTGCGCCATTCTGGTCACCATATCTGAACAAAGATATTCAAATCACAGAGTCAGTTCAAAGAAGGGCCACTAAACTCCCATAAGCACTTTAGCCTATCCTGATAGGCTAGTTCACCTTAACCTATATGACTTAAAGACACGTAGACTAAGATGTGATTTATTAATGCTCTTTAATATCATAAATGACCCTTCTCTCACCAAAGAGTGTGGTTTAGAATGGGTGACTAAGCTAGAGGGCTTGAGGTGTCACAACAGGCAACTTGGAGTCCCTAAATTTAGAACAAACAAAAGAGGATATTATTTTACTTTTAGAGCAAGTAGGTTATGGAATTATTTGCCTTCAAATGTGGTTGATTTAAAATCATTCAAGTCCTTCAAACATGCATTGGATAACTATTTGTTAAGTCCCTGGAACTAAATTCACCCCACAAGTGTGGGGAAGGTGGTCTCAATTGGACCATGCCTTCTTTCAGCTTTGGAAACTGAGTAATACTGAATAACATATCCAAGGAGCTGAGTATTGATGTTGTGGTATTCCTATATACACAGTCTCTGTAGTCTATAATAGATAAAAATAATGAGTTAACTAGCATCTTCCTAATAGGAAAAGAAATATATTTTTTATTCCTATAGAAGAAAGCCAGTAGCTTTTTAATTTATTAGATAAGTAGTTAATGTGAGATTTAAAATTCAATTGTACATCAATATAAAGTGATGATTACCTGAATAGAACTGGCTGTTGCCAAAATGGATTGCACAGGGACTGTGGTGCATTCACAGTAAAATCACAGTTTTGTACTCTGTATTTTGCATTGATGGTCCTGTATGTTTTGTATTTTTGTAACTTATATGTTTTGCCATGGGTCACCATTTTAAATGAGTAAATTCTCAATGGTCTAACCCTTCAATAAAAATGAAAAAATGAAATGAACTTCTTTTTAAAAAAAAAAACTGTTGCACACACACCCTTCTTGCAATGAGATGCTGGAGCTTAAATGCTGTACAAAAATATGAAGCTTTATTGCATCAAAACACCAGATATAGCTTGACAAGTTTTGGATATACAAAACCCTTTATCAAAGTCTACAGAACCAGTAAAATCCACCCTATAAATACACCAACAATTAATGACATCACTATCACATCACAACACATACTTTAAAATCATTGGCTAAATGTCTTCAAACAATCAGCCCCCTTATTGCTCCTACAGTATTCAATTTATATACATTTCCTCATTTGTACCTAACGTGCAAAGCAATTTCCATACTTCATGCCTTATGCCCCCTGGAGTCCAATCAATATTGACCCCGCAGTGTGTCTGCTGCCTAACTAGAAGACCGGACAGTCAAACCTTTACAATACCTTGTTGCCGGACCTCTCAAGCTCAGCATTCTTACCTTGTTAGAGCCTCCACCTGGTTCAACTTGCTACCTACAGAAATCTCCAACATTGCTATGATTGGTGCTTTTAAGTGTAAATTATGTCAACACCTTGTGGCTAGTGCCTTCTGTGATTGCTTCTTATAATCCCCTCCAGGCATACTACTCTCAAGCATCCCTCCTCCTCCTCCTCCTCCTCTCCTACCCCCCATTACTGGGTATAGGATGAATCTGTCTCCTCTTCCTTTTCATCCCCCATTCCTCCTCCCTTGCTATTTCCCATCTACCACATACCCAACGCAATGCCCTCCCTATTTCTCCCCTCCTTCCTCTCTCTCTCCCATACCACCCCCTCACCACCACTCTTCTTTCTCTTTTCCCATTAACCAACTCCTAACAAAGCTTCACTGAGCTGCCTATGACTTATACTGTATAATTAACTCACAACACAATTCCTTGACAATGCCTTTGGCTGCTATTATTGTAACTTTACTTGTCTTTCTTGTTTTTTCTTTCTGTAAGTTTCATTGTAATGATCATGTTATGTTTTGTAGTTTATTGTCCTAATTGCCTTGATGTGAAACCTTTGTAAAAGAGCTCTCAGCTCAAAGGTGTCATCTGAAATACAATTAAATAAAAATTAATAAATAAAATAAATACTTCAATTCCTTTCTTTAAGTAGTGCACATTTTTTCTTTTAAAAAAAAACACTCTACAAGTGCAAAACTATATTTAAAGTGCAAATAATTCTAATCTATATAATGCAGCACAGTATTAGTTCTCAAAAAACACTCAGAAGACACATGAAACTGAGGATATTTTATCTCCCTTCTATATAGGGTTTAATTTCCAGACCAGCATTCAAACCCGGAAATTTACATGACCCAAGTCTCAGAATCCATTCATTCTCCTTTTTAAGTATCCTTTTCCTAAAGTTCCCACCTCTTGGGTTTGGAAACACTTTTTCAATACCCAAAAACTTAAAAGTATGTGTACTATCATCATTTATACCTGCCACATGTGCAGCAGTTGCATACATCAGATCTTTTCTTTCACTAGCTCTAACATGCTCATTTACTCTAACTTTAAAGCATATTTCAGTCTTTCCAACATGGAAGCAACCAAAGCTACATGTGGCTAGGTAAACAACACCCTCTGTACTACATGTTATCATTTGGTGGATTTCAAAATCTCGCATCCCTCTTACACTGAAGTTTTCACTTTGCTGAATATGTTTACACGCCACACAGTTTTTGCACTGGTAACAACCCTTGTCACTATTAAGCCACACACTGTCTTTTTATTTTTAAAATGGCTATTCACTAGGTTGTCTTTCAGTATAGGTGTACACCAGTAAGACATAATCAGGGGTTGTTTTACCATCTCCTTTAGACCTTTGTCGCTAGCCAACACTGTCCAATTTCTCCTAATCACTCCCTCTACCATTTCAGCATGTGCAGAATAAGTGGTCACATAATGGAATCTTTCATTAGTACCTGTTTCAGCTATTTTCTCTTCTAGAAGTGTCTCTCTTTCTATTTCTGTCACAAATTGTTTTGCTTCCTTAATAACAGATGCTGCATAGCCTCTTTCTGACAGCCTATTCTCTAAGTCAACTGCTCCCTTCTCAAATGCTTCTGTGTTGGTGCAGTTGTCTGTAGGTTTGTCCTGCTGATACCTGCATCCCCAAATGCAGTCAGGAAGGTGGACAAGCCTGGCAGTCTTTTATGCAAAGGTAAGGAAGCAGTAATCAGTGCAGGGGAAAATTCAGCGGTTGAGAATGGCCTCAGATGTGATATCCATCATGACCTGACACAGAGTAGTGGGCTGCCATCATAGACTGGAGGCTGCACTCCACTGGGGCAAAAAGATGGTGGTAACTGTAGTAGGTGCCTCTCAGGCTCCTGCTGCCCAGAGAACCCGCAGATACCAATGTCCCCTGACATGGTCAGACAACCACGTAGAGGGCTGTCCAGCAGGAATATGTATTGTCAGGAGCCTCACACAGGTGAACAGCTAAGGGGTTGTGCATAGTGTTACTGGCACAGGGACTGCTGCCATCTCCAAGTTAAGTCTTCATTAAGCGGGGTGCATTAGGCAGCATTGCACATCTGGCATCAGGTATTAGGCATATTGGAGACTTTTCACAGAAAGAAGTAGGGACCACAAAGACAAGAAATAATTGCAAAGAACAATCAGCTGATCTCAACACCTTCATGTAGACACAGACACCAGTATGATGCCATCATAAAGAGTAAATAAGGATTGTTAATAGCTGCCAGCAGGAAAGCAGTGTCCCTTCCCCAACCCCAGCATGAATATCACCTTCAGTAGAGTGAAAAATAATATTCATATCTGTTGCTGTGGATGGGGTGCCATCAGGTGGGAGCTTACCAACTCTCCCAGATGATGGAAGGTACTCAGATATTTCAACTTCTCCAAATGGGGAAAAAAAAAACAATTGGTGTTGCAGAGGGTCAGCATCCAACACAGAGTTGTCCTTTGCAGCAGCCTTCTATAGTGGGTAATGTTGATCCTGGTTCACACTGGCTATGGCTGTACAACTTGAGGAAAAAATAAAAAAATAAAGCAAAAGCAGGTTACTATGTACAAGCTCATATGTGGCACTTTGAGGGGGTTTCTTGCCAGTACCTGCATCCACAGAGGCAGTCTGGTCAGCAAATCGGGGTGTAGCCCCACATGTAGAAGCAAGGCAACTGACCCCCATGTAGGGAAAATATAGAACACAAAAATATACTCCACTGAGTCTTAGATTGCATACTAAGACATAACAATGAGCTGCCTTAACTAGGTATACTTGTATTCCGCTGATTCAGAAAAAATAATGGCAGAGAAAAAAAAATATTCATTTTTAACAAGGTGCCATAAGCTCACATCATTAACAACAGAGGGGTTGTCTCATAGTTTACCACCAGCCATACAACCTGCTGATACTCATGTCCCCTGACATAGGTTTCTTATGTAGGTTCAAGCAAATATGGACAAGAAGTCTGTGGTGCTTGCCAAGTGTGTTACCAAAAACAACATTTCACATTGTCTCCAAAGGCTTGGTCTAAGCTTGATTTAAAAGAATCCATATCAGGGAAATTTACTACAGCTGTTGGGAGATTATTCCATGTAGAAACTACTCTGGTACTAAACCAATTTTTCCTTTGCAGTGTATTCCATTTAGCTAGGACTAGTTGTTTACTACGTTTTCTAGTACTTGTTCTGTTTTCACCAGGTAGACTCCCCAAATCAACCTGGAGGGTTGGATCAATTGTAGCTTTGAAAAGGAGGCACATGTCTCCTCTAAGTCTCCTGTAGCAGAGCGTGTACATGTTTAGTGATTTAAGTCTATCATTGTAGGGCTTATTACTCATCCCAGCTATAACCTTAGTGACCCTATGTTGGACTCCCTTGAGCCTTGAGATATCCTCTTGAATATAAGGTGACCAAACCTGGACACAATTCTCCATGGTCAGGAAAAACTTGGATTGGCCAATTCAGCAGTGATTAATATATGCATGGGCCACTATGCCAATATGCAGTTAAAGAAGTGGCACCTGGATTAAGTTATGCTGGGAACAATGGCCAGCTTAGCTTGAGTTTTCAGCAAGCAGCTCACATCAAGCAGCAGTTCAAAACAGACACCAAACACAGGACACACTGAGGAGCCTTTCACTGGCAAGAGGCTTGAAACCAGGACACAGTGATAATTGGAGACACAATTAACCTATGCCCATCAATGCATAAGGATATATGCACCAGCAAAGTGGCACTCCCATGAGTAAACAAAAATCCCCAGGCACTCACCAGCAAGTCCGATGTGCCTCCCCATCAAGTGCCCGAGTCAGTTTCAGTGAAAATAAAAGAAAACAGACATACTTGATGCTTCAGGTGGGGGATCACCAGAAAGGGACTTACTGACCCCCGAAAAGGACAGGAATGGGCCAGAACCATTTAGACCTCCCTTGAATGTTAGAGTGAGAGATCAATATACAGAGGGGAATCCTCATTTCACTGGAGCCATCAACTAAGCTTGCGAATGACCTACCCGAGCTGCAATTTCTTTTTTCAACAAAAGATTCAGCTTCCAAGTAATTTGTAAAATAGCAGAGAGGCTTTCCAGGTTGGTCTCTTTGGAGTTTTGCAGGGTACAGAAACACAAAAGACCATCCCATAAAATTCATTTTTGATTTAACAGGGTTAAATTTCTGCCTTTTTATTTGAAGTTTCCTGCTGTAGTCTTGGAATATCTGTGCCCATCAGTTGTCCACAACAATAGGTCCTTGTTTTTTTGCTGCCCGAAGCATGGTTTCCTCATCCGTGTAGTGAAGATATTTAATGAGGCAGTGATGGGGATGTTCATGTGGTTTAGGTATGGGGACCATTCAATGCATCATTTCAATTTCCAACTTAAGGGGTGCCGTGCTTAATTTCAAATGTTGCACCAACCATTGCTGTAGACCTGATTAAATTTTTTCCCCTCTACACCTTCTGGGAACCCCATGATGTGGAGGTTCAATTGCTGGGACCATTTTTCCTGGTCCTCTACCCTGGACTGTAGCTCTTCTAGGTCCTCCTGAAGCAGGTTGTATTCATGAGAGATGGATGCCACTGAGTTCTCAAGCTCACTTACACACTTCTCTAATTCATCCCGATCGGTTGTGAGAACTGTGGAGGTCTTGGAGAGTTCAGTGACCACCATTTGGATGTGTGTAATTTGTGCTGCTAGGTTAGTAAAACTGGCTTTCATTTTGGAATGCATTGTGGCTAGGGTGGCGGTGAGTCAGGCCAAGGATTTTTCCAGCTCAGACATTGTTCTTTCCTTATCGTAGGTGACTTAGGCCTGCAGCTTGGTTCTTGCCTCATGGGCTGTGTGCTGATCTTTCAGTTGCTCCACCAAACTGAAAGAAAGCTTTAGTTGTTTGCTTTTCTGCCAACTAGTTGCCATGGACTTCCTGGTTTTTAAAGATATAGTTTTCTACTGAAGTTCTCTCCTATAAAAAATGATTTAGACAGTGTAATGTGCCCAAGGGAGCTGAGCTAACACACGTCTGCCACAGTGTTTAGTTGGCCATGCCCCCCCCCCAATGAGCATGCTTAAAGGGAGAGAAGGTACCCTGTGAATTAGTCAACTGAACTGAAAAAAATGATTGAATAACATTAAGACCTATGCACCAACTGCACCATTGTTCCTGTTTAACTGAAAACATGCATGCGATGTCCCAGTTTTGTCTAAAAATGGAGACCAGCAGAGAAGCTGAGGTTTTGCCAGAATGCACTGATAATAAAGGTAAATGAAATAATGGTTTTGCAACAAAGGGTTATGCCAGTTGCCTCTTGAATGGTATGTGCACTCCATGCCTGTACAGCCAATAGGTTTTCCATAAGAGTCATGTTATGGGATCCCCCCAGCAAGGAGAGAATTACTGACAGCCAGAACACACGTCAAGTTTTTCCTGAGGGATAGCACCTCTGTGTCAGGTGCCAAGAAAGGGATTACCTTAGCTGAAAGCATCACCCTATTTGGAACTCTAAACTTGCTAACTGAGCCCAGGAGATCTGCTCAAAAGAAAGGCACTCTAAGCCCTTTTGATTTATGAATTGTGTCAGGGCTTAGCCAACCCTTGTGGGTAGGAATTATACAAGGAACAGAGCTGTGGTGATTGCAGAGAGCAATAAGGAGTCATATTACCTGGCATGCTAGAAAATGAACTTCTAACAGTGTGATCAAAATAATTTTGTGGGTGAATTCTGAGGGTATGAATCTTCCTTTTTTGGAACTATGTCTGAATCAAGCTTGATAAGTGAAATAATCATAATAATAACAATATGTACCATGTACAAATCTGTTCCATTGTCTTTTTTGTATGTGGACTACTGCTGTATTGTTTTTACTTGTTTTTAAATGACTGAACATACACAGTATGACTGTGACTATGAACTGTTTAAAAACATCAGTAAAACATTTATAAATAAAAGACTGCATCTATTTTTTTGTAAAGTGGTCTGCAGAATGTAACTGTTATTTGCTCCCTAGTTAGTGTTCATTATGTAATAATCGTGATATTTAGAGATAGTCCCTTTAGGGGAAACCAGATACTGTGTTTTCCTGATTCTTATATTCAAGCCACGGGAATTCTGCCTGTGTACAGAAGCTGAGCTGAGCTGATATTAAGAATAAAGCCTGATGGAGTCATGTGATGCATTGGACCAGGTAGCAGCATTTCTCTCCAGCTCCCATCTCTTTGATTCATAAAATGTTTTCTAGAGTGTTTTTTTTTTTTATTTCAAACCCGGGCAGTTTGGTTAAAAATTGTGGCTAAAGTAATCCACACCCTACTTACTTACACTGTATTTGACTCAAGAAAATGGCCACAATGGAGGTGGAGAAATGTGGCAAGCACCTCCTAAGCACATGCTGCCTGCCACCCCAATAAGGCTACAAAAAGGTCAAAGGCCCACGCTTCAAGCACTGGGCAACTTTCCACTTCTACTGTGGTGCCAGGTCCACTCACAGAGGAACGATTTTTGTTGGAGTGTCAGCTGTTTAAAGATTTGCTCCAGGAACTTACACAAGAATTGAAATCCCTGAGAGATATGAACCACAGACTGAGTGACGTGGAGACACGTATCTTATCTTTAGAGAGGTGGAAGGACTGCACTGACCCTGAGCTACAAATGACCAAACAGAAACTAGCCAAGATGGAGTGCAAACTGGAAAATCTTGAAGGGAAAAGCTGTCGGAACAACCTTCTAATTTTCGGCCTCGCTGAAGCAGCAGAGGGATCGTCCCCCATCTTTTTTGCCCAGAAGTTACTAGCTAAAATAGTGGGGCCATCTCCAACTAATCCTTCCTATATCATGGAAACAGCGCACTGTTCTCTCTGTCCCAGGCCACCAGATGGATCCCCTCCTCAACCCTTCATCATGAGGCTCCTCAACTATCTGAGCAAGCAACATGGGTATACCGTGATATGCCCAACCACGATTGAGCGACCCCCGAAAGGGTGACTCAATCACGATGCATGGCACATTGGCTACCAGGCAGCTACAGTGAACAGATGGAGTGGGTTGGTGATTGTAGTGACAGGAAGTCGGTACAGGTACACGCGCGGGGAGGTGGGAGTGAGCATGATACAGGTAAACATGTGGGGTGGGAGCAAGCATGCTCAGTGAGGGGTGGGGGGATTTGAGGGGTGGTGCTGTGGTAGGCTGCCGAGCAGGCCCCATGGTGTAGCTGGTCAGCTCACAGCTTTGCTGGCTAGGGTGCTGGGTTCAGGTCCAGATCCAGGTACAGGTTTGTTTTTGGTGCTCCCGCCCCAAATTTAATGTTTTTTATGTTTTGCTCCCCTCCAACAAGCACCCCCCTGGAGTTGAGAATCCTTCAGTAAGTGGGTGCAGGAGGTGCGGGGGACCCATGCCCCCTGCATAAACATAAAAAATGCAAGTCCCCGGCACTGTTTTGTTGTGCACTGGGGAGTCAGAGCACCAAACTTGATTTTCAGCATTCTAACTTTGCTGTAACAGCAATCACGCTTTGGAGGTCACCATTATCACATAGAACCAGCACCATGTCCTTATGGTACCCTTATGTTTTGCCGAGACTCACTATCCTGACACTGACCGGTCTGTGCAGTATTGCCTGACAGACTCAGTATCTGGTTAGTGAGAATCCCGGCAGTAGGAAACCCGACGGACATTTAGAAGGGTAAGGTAATGGATGAGACGGCTGGCTACCTTACCCCTGCTGATAGTCTATAAATCCTGGATGGATCCAAAGGCTGGCTGAGCTGCCCCATTGGTGTTGAGGGCTAAATCACTGGCAGCTTGACCAGCGTGCCCTGGGAGGCCCAGGTTCTGGTCCACGCTGCGTCCGTTTCTGTTGTTACCCGAGTGACTAATATTTATTTAACTCTGAGGTCCACTTCCCCTCTGAGTTAGTTATTTTAGTCATGGGAGAGTGGGGGGCTGGGGGTGAAGCCTCTGAATTGCCTTTTGTATTTTTTTTTCTATTGATGCCTGACATTGTATTGTTGGGCATCTGATTGATCCTGAAAGTGTATTTTAATACTGAACTTGGGATCCTAAGACTCAGGATCTCAAGTTTAGGAACATCATAGTATATCCATCCTTTGTAAAGCCTGGGAGCTGAAGGAGGTCTCTTGTGAGGGGGCCAGGCTACGGTTCACCCAAGACCTACTGGCCATTACTCATCAAAAAAGAGCTGCCTATCACTCCACTGTTACAAAGTTAATTGCTGCAGTGATCCCCCTTTTGGGTAGCCTACCCAGCTCATCTTCAGGTGCTGGTGCAGGGGTCCTGGCACTCCTTTGATTCAGCAGAACAGGCAGCTACAGAGCTTAAATGGATCCTTCCTGATCTGTTCAGGGTTTACCAATCATGTTAAGGAGATATATGGCTAATTTTTTTTTTCTGCGGTGGTCAATTTCTGATGTTGGGACTCGAGAGGTTTCTAATTTGAACCACTATCCTGTGTCAAACAAGGATAATTTGACTTGGCGGTTGCTTTTCTGTTGTTTCTATGGTGCCTCAAGCATTGGACTACACAGTTTAGTTGTCATGCTTGGACAGAGGTGCAAAGGTCTTTTGGCTAGTGCTGGAAC
This sequence comes from Neoceratodus forsteri, assembly GCA_016271365.2. NCBI lineage: Eukaryota > Metazoa > Chordata > Ceratodontiformes > Ceratodontidae > Neoceratodus > Neoceratodus forsteri. The sequence continues at coordinate 610,043,299 of CM028133.1, forward strand.
CTCCTTCTGTTGGACTAATCTTGATGGAACCTTCAGTGGAGACTGGATGGTCACCTTTTCCTGTTGCCATGTCAGTTCATCATTGTGCTTTGATGTAGGATTCAGTTCAACTTAGGATTCTGAATTGAAAGGGGATTCTGCATGAGACTAATAGACTATTCTAGATCCTCCCTTGCTTTTGGATGCCTACCATCGCATTTCATTCAGGAGGACCTTTTTGTTTGGGATATATAAGCCTCGGTCCTCATGTCTTTATGTGGATTATTGTTACTTTCTGGTGTCCGGCCATATGGAAACTCATGTTGCTTTTGTGATCTGGGATGTTGGTTTGAACTGGAATCCCACATCACAATGTCCGCTCTCCAGGTTTTTTTTTTCTGCGATCCCTGAACAGGTTGGTGTCCTCTATATGAGCTGGCTTATGTGACCACTGAATGCTGCATTGGACTGCTCCGGGACTTTGCAATTAGATTGTTGGGGTCAGTTGCTATTTATTTGAAAACTGAACAGCTGTTCATTCCCCTTTCCCCTCATTGTTACAGTCAGCACATATGGGAAACATGACTTGGTTTCTCTTTCTGCTCTGTTTAAAGATTATGGATTGATTTAAGAAAAGTTTCCCAGCTCCATAGACTAGCTCTTATCTACACTGTGGTCATTGAATTTGTTTCTTACCTTTGGGTTTTGGGGGGGATCAGGTTTATTTGGGTATGCTTTAGGAACTCTCCTCCCATGCTGGTATTTATGGATATGGACTAGCTGATCTTCTGCTGCAGCATGTTTCTGTTTGTTTTATTGGGGAGGGTGGTAAGGGCCACCTGTACTCTATCCTGTAAGTATGTTGTATTATGGTAAAGAGTTTCATGTTTCACATTGGATCAGATAGAGTGGGATTGCAATTATACTGGCAATTTCTGAAAAGGGCCCATGTTTTGGGGGTTCTGCCAAGGATGGCTATTTCACTAGGTTCAGTGCTGTGTTCCTTCTCTTTTTCTTTCCTTTCTTCTCTTTTTGGGACAATAAGGGACAGGAGCGGAGGGTAAGGGAATTATCAGCTACTAGGTGCTGATGGACATCATACACTGGAGACTGGGGGGAGATTTGCACTTGCAGGTGTAATGGGATGGGATGGTGGGTATGGTTTCTGGGTTATCTTTTATGTCTCAATGTTATGGGGATCAGGGTGGGTTTATTTTCTTGTGCATTGCTGTGTTTCAATGATTGGTTATGACTCAGTCATGTTACATCTTTTTTACAGAGTGTTTGCTTCAGGAAATGAGGGAGGGTGGACATTTTCCAGAGGGATGAATCTGATAATGAAGGGGGGAGGGGTGGTGGAATTGACCTTTACTGGATACTTTGCACAGCTTTGCCAGATTCAGATAGCAGTATTTCATTTTTTGATAAGCTGTTTTAATGGCTAGCTCCTTAATATATGCTTTTTGGAATGTTAAAGGAGCTTGGGCCAGGGTTAAATGATGCCAAATAATTAAACATTTGAAACAATTCCAATGCAGTGTTGCTTTCTTGCAGGAAACCCACCTACTCACTGCGGAAGGTAATTTATTCCATAGACAGTCGGTGGGCCAGCTTTTTGCAGCAGGGAACAGCACGGCTAGTAGGGGAGTAGCTATCTTAATTAATAGGAGTGTTAGTTTCCTTTGCATCCAGAGTCTCTTGGACCCCCCAAGGGAGATGAATTTTTGTTAGGGTGGTGTTGGACCATGTAGAGGTTGTGTTAGATAGTGTGTATGGCCATAATTCAGATGGCCCATCCTTCTTTATGGAGTTGGCTTTGCTTCTTGCTCCCTTCCTTTCGGTCCCTCTGGTTGTTGGTGGTGGAGACTGGAATGTCTCCTTCACACATGATTTGGACAGGACTGGCAGGCCCCTGGCTGGCTTGTGTTCTGCTCAGCATTCCCTCAGAGTCATATCTGAATCTTTAGGACTCTGTGACCCCTGGCAGGTGCTCCACCCTCAGGACGGAAAGTATACCTTTTATTCTCCTGTTCATGGTTCCTACTCTCACACTGACTATATTTTGATTAGTCAAAGGGGGATGGGTGGAGTGCTGGATGGTGAGATTGCTCCCAGGCTCCTGTAGGACCATTTATTGGTGTGGCTAAGGCTCTCCTTGGCCCCCAGTACCCAGAGGGACACTTTGTGGAAAATGAACAATCAATTTCTTTAGGACACATATATTACCATGAGAATTAAAGAACAAATTGAGACCTTCCGGACCACTTGATGGCTTTACATCTCCAAAAACAAGAAGCATTCTGCTTGATTTTGTCAATCAAATCAGCAGATGGCTCTATTAAAACCAATCCCAGAGTTACTGCAAGAGAATTTGATTTATATTATAAAGATCTTTATGGGACTATAGCTAATCCACTGGCCAGCTTGAGAATTGAAGAATATTTAGCTAGTCTTTCCCTCCCATAGTTTTCGCATGATCAGAAGGCATTTCTGACTAACCTCTGTCCCCATTAGAAATCTCATCAGCTATAGATAGCCTTGCCCTTGACAAGTGTCAGGTCCTGATGGGTTTCCACCTAATTTTTATAAAACGTTCTCTAAAGATTTTGTACCTTTGCTATACCGTTTCTTTCTTTCTTTTTTTATATGAGTCTTGTACCTTGAACCCCTCCCTACTTGAGGCCTTGATTGTCTTACTTCTTAAATCAACCAAACCACCCAAGAATGTCACTAGTTATAGGCCTATGTCCTTATTGAATTATGATGTCAAAATTCTTACAAAGATCCTGGCTTCAAGGATTAATGTGGGTTGGGCTGGGCTTATCAGTCTGGAGCAAGTGGGATTTATGCCTACCCATTCCTCGGTAGATCATTTGTATAAATATAATCACATTCTCTCCGCATCCAGAGATTCGTCTATTCCCACAGTTTTAGTTTCCCTAGATGTGGAGAAAGCTTTTGATAGAGTTAATTGAATTTTTTATTCCTTACCCTGGAGAAATGTGGATTCCTCCAGCTTTTCTCCTTTGGATTAAGATTATTTATTCCTGTCTGAATGCCAGAATTTATTGCAATGGAGTGTTTTCCCCCAATTTCCTACTACATTCTGGTATCAGCAGGGATATCCCCTATCCCTGCTGCTATTCAAGTTATATGTAGAACCCCAGATCTGGAGACTTAAGTCTAGTCCAGGGCTAACTGGGGTAGAGGTGGTCTCTAAGAATCTGCAGATATTAGTGTATGGGGACAATATTCTGCAGCATGTTACCCATCTTCAAATTGCCATTCTGGCTGCTTTGGCTGTTATTAATTAATTTAGTTCTCTCTCTAATTATAAACTTAATTTAGAAAAATTGAAAGTCATGCCCCTTAACTCGGCAGTCCTTAAACTGGACATTACATCCCTTGGACTGAGCTGGGTTCCCAGACAGATTAAATACTTGGGAATTTATCTCACGAGGAGTAGTGCTCTCCTTAGGAAATTTAACCTTGATGATTTGGTACAGTAGTTACTCTACAACAAGATTTTAAGACATGGCAGGCCTTTACTTTAACCTTGTTGGGGAGGATTAACATTGAAAAAATGAATGTTCGTCCCAGATTATTTTACCCCATCAATATGCTAAATCTTAGGCTTCCCCTCTCATGGTTTCACCGAATTCAAAGTATTTTATCAGACTTCCTGTTGTCTGGCACAACCCTGAGGAGATCATATAAGAAGTTGGTAGCTTCCAAACAATGTGGCAGCCTTAGGCTCCCATATTTCACAATATATTACTTGTCTAGCCATGCTTGTAAATATTTTAGGTGGCTTATCCCGTCCCCTTCAGATATGGTCTCTAGCTATTTCCCTATTTGGCTGGAATTGGAACAGGAACTGATTCATAAAGTGTGCCTTTCTGTGGCCTCTATGTTTTTCATTGCCCCAAAGTCATTACCTGGGGATCTCAGAGTCTCCGTTTTAGGCATATCAGTGCGTCTTCACTCACAACACTGTTTGTTGATAAAATATAATTGTACCAAGGATATTATGCAACCTATTTTATGAAATCCTAACTTTTAAATTGGGGGCAGGGTAATGACTGAGGCATGGCTACCTCAGCTAGATACTGTTATGGTTTGTGATTTACTGCAACAAGGTGTATTGAGCACTTCTAAAGTTATCCTGGAGTCCTTCCAGCTGGGCTAATCCCACCAGTTTTAAGATTTTTCAGTTGCGCCATACCTTAATGCAATGGTTTGGTTCTGGTCTTTGGGAGATTAATCAGTCGGAGTTCTTGCAATCAGTTAAGGATATTGTACTAAAGTTGCATGCAGTTGCTAATCTATATTCCCTCACATTTTCTAAAATATTCCCAGAACTAGATGTGACTTCAGCCTATTGAGATAAGCAGTTTCCTCATGGTGCTTTTTACTGGCAGAAAATCTGGGGGGATCTTTACACTTATGTCTCCCAAGATAAGATGTGGCTCACACAATTTAATATATTGAATAATTTGTATTTTATTCCCCTGAAACTTGTTAAAATGGTTAAGCTACCATCCCTGCTTTTCATTACGTGTGGTCATGCTGATGGTACCTTAATTCATATTTTGTGGTCTTACTCTAAAGTGGCCACCCTATGGAACCTAACTGAAACCTAAGTGGACCCCCTTTTAGGTCTAGCTGGCCTTTTCACACCAGAGATTTGTATAATTGGAGATTATAGTTCAGTTTTGGTAAAAGAAAGATGATATCATATGGTCTTAATCCCCCTGTCTGTAAAGAAGGTGGTTCTATGTCATTGGCTTGACCAGGTTGCTTTTTCATATCAGGAATGGCTGTAGGAGCTCCTGTTTAATCTCCATGTAGCATGTATGATCGTAAGTATCCACAATAGACTTATTTTATTTGACAAGAAGTGGAGTAAGTTGCATTCATTTCATACAATTAAATTCTTTTTGCCATTTCTTCCATGTGTGCATATGTAATTGTAATCTTTTCTGTGAGTTGTGTATCTTATGTTTTCTTGGAGAGACTCACAGATTGTGCTGCTACTTCTTTACATCGCTGTTTCATTAATATTCCTTTTGGGACTACAGGGTTAAACTCTGACTAGTCGCTCCACCACGGTGGGGTTGAGGGTGGGACAGGAAGTTGATGTGGGATTTTATTAATGGTTGTGTTCTGTTATTCTGTTATTTTGTATTCCTTGTTATATTTTCCATAAAGTTTATTGAATTTCAAAAAAAAAAGCCTGATAAGACGCAACAGAAGTGTGTTGGTGTTTATACAATGGTGAGACGGATAAACCAGGCCCAGAATGGCAATATTTGGGGCTATGGCACAGTTTGATGGCACAAGTGACTGGTCCAAATATGTGGAACGTTTGGAACATTTCTTTAATGTAAATGAAATCATAGACGAGGATCAGCAATGCTCTATTTTCCTCTCTATTTGTGGCCAAAAGACTTATTCTTTGATCTGTAAAGTAGTGGCACCACAGAGGCCAGGGGCTAAAACCTTACGGGAACTGTGCACATTGATTCAAAATCATATCATTCCCCCAACCTTCAGCTATTGTGCAGTCATTTACGTTTCATGGTAGGATGCGTCAGCCAGTTGCAGACTATGTGGCTGAGTTGCTGCATTTGGTGGAGTTTTGTCAATTTGGAGAAACTTTGGATTGTGTACTTTGGGACTGGTTGGTGAGTGGAGTACAGGATGAACTCATTCAGTGCTGTTTATTGGCAGATACAGTGCTTGATTGCAACAGGGCAGTGGATATTGCCCTGGCCTTGGAGGCTGCAGCTTGACAGGCTCAAGAATTATGGAACTCTATGGTGGAAGAGGCTGCCATGGTGTATCAGGTGGAACAGCCTTACCAATCTGCCTTACCATCATCAAAGTCATGCTCTATACGTAGGGGCCTATGGCAAAGCTCCACTCAGAGACACAGATGAGCAATGTTTCCATTGTGGCAGTGCACATGACTCAGAGACTTGCATGTTCCAAGAGGAGGAATGTTGGTGATGCCAGCTCCAGGCCATGTGGCCCAATTCTGTCACTTTGGGATTATGCCCCAGGGACAGTAATCCCAATCTACAAATTGCTGGGGCCAAACCAATTGTGCAGAAGTGGAAGCGCTGCTGGCAGAGGGTGATGATGGAGTCTATGTATACAGTTGCTGATTGTTGTTCACCTCCTATCCAGGTGCAAGTGACAATGGACAACTGTGTTGTGGATATGGTGGTTGACTGAGGGGCATCATTTTCAGTGATGGGGAAGAAGCTTTTTTCTACCTTGTGGGCACCTTCATAAGCTCCAGTACTACAACCAGCAGGGGGGTGCAACTTTGGATATATACAGGTGAATGGATTCCATTGGTGGGAAAGATGCTGGCCCAGTGACTTATGGGTCACAGCAGAAGCTATTGCCCTTATTGGTGGTGCAGGGAGAGGGTCCATACCTGATGGGATGTAACTGGCTGCGAGAGTTGAAATTGGACTGGCTGCTTGCTCTGGCCTGTAACACCGGAAGAGGTGTTGGAGCAGGCAGCTTCTGTATTTTTGCCAGGACTGGGAACTTTGCAGGGAATGACTGCCCAGATTGTGGTGAGCCCAGAGGCTTAGCCCCAATTTTTTTGACCCCATGTTGTGCTATGTGCTCTCCATGGTAAAGTGGCAGAAGAACTGCTTCATCTGGAGTGAAGGGGATCCTGGAACCCATCCCATTTTCGAAGCGAGTGACCCCAGTTGCACCCGTGATCAAGAGTGATGGATCAGTGAGGATTTATGGGGACTACAAGATCTCAGTGAACAGACTGGCTAAATTGGACTCTTATCCAGTTCCTAAAATCAAAGATTTGTTTGCTTCACTAGGTGGGGGGGGGCATTGTTTTCCAAGCTAGACCCGAATCATGCTTATTAGCAGTTACTGCTGGATGAGGAATCTAAGGGGCTATCAACAATCAATACACATTGGGGATTGTTCAGGTATACCCGTCTACCTTTTAGGGTGGTATTGGCAACTGGAATTTTTCAATGAGCAACTGATGGAGTGTTACAGGGCATATCAAATGTTCTGGAGTATCTGGATGACATACAGTCACAGCCAAAGACATGGTCAGATATTTCCTGAAATTTCTGATACTTCTAGAGAAATCTCCTACTTTCTGCATTTCCACAGTAGGGGCAGCAGAGAGAAACTCTTTAGAAATTTTGCAAAATATCTGGAAATATCTGACCATGTCTGTGGCTACTACTCTACTCCTGACAGGATCAGACCAGGAGTAACATTTAGACACTTTACAGACTATACTTCAGAGACTACAGCAGGCAGAATTAAAGCTCTACAGGACAAATGTTCATGTTAGGTTAAGTCTATACAGTTTTTGGGTCATGTAATTGATGCACTGGGCCTGCCCCCTGTAGGGTATAAGGTAAGGGCAATTGCAGAAGCCCCTGCATCAAGGTCAGTGTCTGAACTGAAGGCATATTTGAGGCTTTAAATTATTACCACCAATTCAGTGGGTTCCATGGAAATGGGGGAAGGCTCAGGAGGCGGCATTCTTGGCTTCAAAAAAGTTGTTGTAGTCTTCTCAACTGCTGACACATTGTGACCCCAAGTTACTGATGACCCTGGCCTGTGGTAAATCCCAGTATGGTGTAGGGGCTATCTTCTCACACGTATTACAGGATGGATCTGAGAGGCCCGTTGGATATGCATCATGCATGATGGCACAGGCAGAGAAAAAACTATTCTCAGACAAAGAGGCATTGGCAATAATATTTGGAATAAAGAAATTTCACCAGTATTTGTATGGATACCAACTCACAGTCCTCATGGATCATAAGCCTCTGGTGAACCATTTTGGGGAACGCAAATCAGTGCCTTCATTGGTGTTGAGCCGTATACAGCATTGGGCACTGACTTTGTCTGCCTAGCAGTATGAAATCAAGTATCAGCCTGAAGGGTTGCATTCCAATGCTGATGTCTTTAGCAGGCTACCTTTGCCAACTTACCCAAAGCAGGTTCCTTAGCCAGGAGACATGATCCTACAGGATCTGTTAGCAAGGATCCCAGTGATGGCAAATCATATTAGGAGGGAGACTCGTCAGAACCCATAACTGGCATCTGTTTTGGGGTGGGTATAGAATCGATGGCCTGGGTGGGTGGGTGAGTGTCGGAGAAGGCATTAAAGCCATTGTTTCAGCAGTGTTTTGAGTTGGGAATTCACGCTGGCTGTCTGCTATGGGGAAGCAGAGTGGTAGTACTTCATCAGTTGAGGGCTAATGCTTTGGGGCAATTACATGAAACAAATTCTGGCATTTCTAGAATGAAGGGGGCAGCATGGGGTGTGACTTGATGGCTAGGTATGGACAAGGAAATACAGGAACTGGTAAGCAGATGTACAGCTTGTCAGGAGACATGTCATGCACCAGCCCCAGTACCGGTGCACCTGCAGGAGTGGCCAAATAGACTCTGGGTATGAGTGCATGCTGATTTTGCAGGGTCTTTTCCAGGGAAAATGTTTAGTCCTGGTGGATGCATACGCCAAGTGGCTAGAGGTGCAGGTAATGTCTTCAGTCACCACAGAGGACACTGTGGCCCAGCTTAGGCAAATATTTTCCATTTATGGGTTACCAGAAATTTTTGTGTCAGACAATGGGCCCCTCTTTACATCCAGGGAGTTTCAAGAATTTTTGGAATGGAATAGAATCCAGCACATTTGGACTGTACCTTACCACCCAGCCTCTAATGGTTTAGCCAAAAGGGTGGTGCAAGCAGTGAAAGAAGGGTTGTGACGGTAAGGTTCAGGATCTAAGCAAATGCATATAGTGAAGATTTTGTTGCCATACTGAGTTACACCACATGGAATGACAGGGGTTTCACCAGCAGAGCTATTGTTTGGCAGCACACTTCACTTCCATTTGGATTTGATCTGCCCAGTTTTGGGGACCAAAGTGCATCAGAGTCAGGCAGAAATGTAAGGGGCCAGAGGGTGTAGGACAGATCCGAGTTCCTTGAAAGTGGGAAATTCTGTTTGGATTGCAGATTTTGGAGATACAAATCATTGGGTGCCAGGGGTGTTGTGTGCACAAACAGGTCCACTGTAATTTAAGGTGCAATTGGCATTGGGGAAAGTGGTAAAAAGACATATGGACCATATCCATTGGGTATTGTCAAAAATACCCTCCTCAGTTGGGGGACTGGAAGGGAATACAGAGCAGGAGAGCATGAAGGATTGGGAAGCTGCACCATGGTACCAAGTACAACAGTGGCAGTAGAATCTATGGAAGTAATGGGGAGGGGTGAGACACCCATGGATATTTCACAGATGGCCTCTAAGCAGGATTGAGCTACAGGAGTTATGGGAGAAGGGAGGTGTCACCTCTAGGTGATTAAGTGATACCCGTGCTCTGTAAATTAAAAAGGATCAGAAGGGCACAAGACAGATTATATCTGCAGCCAGATTTCAGAAAAGGAGGGGACGTTATAAAGTGGTCTGCAGATTGTAATTATTATTTGTTCCCTAGTTAGTGTTCACTGTGTAGTAATAGAGATATTTAGAGATATTCCCTTTAAGGGAAACCTGATACTGTATTTTCCTGTTTCCTGTGTTCAAGTCACAGGAATTCTGCTTGTGTGCAGAAGTTGAGCTGAGTTGATGTTAAGAATAAAGTTTGATAAGAAGCAACTGAAGTGTGTTGGTGTTTATAAAAATTCTTATTTCACTTTTTTATTTTAGTTTTTGTTGACTGGAAAAGGAGGGCTAGACAATTCTTCCCATTTTCAGCTTTAACTGGGGGGGGTACAGATGCAAATTGACATATTGAAACTGTTTAAGTTGTTTGTAGTATTTATTACTGAATGTGGGCCACTATACCTGGTTACTTCCTCCACACTTTCTGAGAAGTGCCATGGGATCTTTAATGTCTACCTGAAAAAACCACCAGAACAGGATCTCAGTTTAACATCTCAGATGAAAGATGTCACATCAGGAGTCTAACACTCCCCTCATTCTGCACTCCAGTGTCAGTATTGAGATTTACCCCAAGTTCCTGGTGTGGAGCTAGAACCCACACCCTACTGATTTTTCTGATCTTGGAGGTGGGTGTGTAGCCTGCTAACCAGTGACACTGACAATCAAGCTTGATGGTGATGAGTCAGTTAAAAACACATAGTAAAATGTATTTCATTGAAAAAAACCTACATTTAGGCATCAGTCATGACTGAAGAATAAAGTTACAAAGGTAAGAAACTGTGGTGTTAGGCTAACAATTTCCCAGAATCTTTGTGATTGTGTGGTGTGGACTCCTCAGAGTTTGAATGAATGCTCAAGGGAAAGTTCACGCTACCTGAACTTCAACATTCAAAGAATTAGTGAATATGTAAATCTCCATACCTTGAAAAAGAGTGCCAAGGTTAGAGTAATGCCAAATGTGCTATCATGCAAGCCCCAAGAAACACCACACCAGACAATCATGAAGAATTAGGGGGATTTTTACCCTAAGGTTGCAGTTCACTACTTTTGTTGGTTTGTATTTTAACCCTAACTGATGCCTGCATGAAGATTTCTTTGGGCACTGAGCATTACTTAGTTGGCTAGGAACCAGTGTTAGATGTTATCAAAATCACATTGTAAAGTGGATTGCAGCTTTCAAGCCAAAGCTCCTGACGTAAAATGTACTGTCATCTGAGTACATGTAGATGTGCACAGAGATACGGACGGATGGGAGGTCATTAAGAAAAATGGAAAACAGAATGGGGCCCAGGATGGAGTCCCAGGATATGCATGATGTTATCATGGGGGAAGGGGACAAGTCAATCAATGATTACAAAAGGACTGCTGTACAAAAATAAATAGACATCCAGGTCAAAATCTACTGTATGGGATTTACCTTCAGGAATAATTTAACTGTATAATCTGGCATGGCAGCAGATGTCATGCAAGGGAGGCAATTAGGGTATGTATTTATCAGCTGTGGAACAGGTACAGGGATATACAGTTGGGTCCAAAGGTACTACCACGTTCACTCTGTAGACAAGGTTAGAATATGTTATGCAGTGTATGGGGTTACAGAAGCTTGAAAGCTGATTTATATTTTTTAGTTGGTTATAGGGGTTCCTGAGGCCTAGGCTCCAGGTGTCATGCACATTTTTAGTTGGGTACTGACTAATTTTATTCAGAAAGTTCTGTAATTAAGAACAGGCAAACTATTGTAATTGTCTTTTTTTTTGATGGGGAAGACACTCTGGGTTAAAAAGTTCAGCATATGTGTTTGGCAGTTTAGACTGAGTCGGCACAAGAGTGCATATAAATTATTATTTGCAGTCATGGCTGTGAGTCTGTTTTTATTTTTTATTTTTTTTTTATTTTGAACCCAAACTCTCAACAGCATTTAAATTAGGAACATTCAACTAATTATTAGTGGTGAGCTAGAAATTCAGGGGATGGCATGATCTAATCCTTTGGAAGTACAGTATGGGGCCTACAAGTTCTGACTGAGAGCTGCATGCAGGCAGCTATTCTGGAGGGTGGGCCCTTCTCCATGGAGGAGCTTTTCTGAGGTAGGACAATCCCATCCCTACAGCTCTCTTACACTGTGGTTGAGGGAGGAACTTTGGCAGAAGCACTACCCCTGTTCTGGTCTCAAGACCATCCATTTTAAGAGCTTGGCTATAAACAGGGTGAACCAGCAGATGTGGCTGTCTCTTAAAATAAAGAATCTGTAAGCATCAGTTTATTACAGACTATATAAGAGGCAGGATAGAAGTCCTTGTGATGGACCCAGGCTTGGGGTGGTGGTGGTAGCAGTCCTGAACAGTGCAATGGAGGTATGTGTGTGTGTGTGTGTGTGTGTGTGTGTGTATGTCTGTGGGAGTAGAGGGCAGAGGTCAGGAGATCTAAGACAGTGGATCAGGGTCTTGGTGAACAGAGGGTTGGTGACCTTAAATGCCTTATACATTTTACTATGGGCTCTCTGTCACTGCATATAATAAATAAATGACTATCTGTCTTACCATGTGTCCAATTATTAAAGAAGTACTGGGGTGTCTTACAATGGCCCTATAGATGAAAGACTTATACGTCCATAAAAGGCTGTTTCACTAACAACTTCAGAAACTGGCTGGTAGTGTCAAATTATTAATAAATGTCATGGTGTCTAATAATGGCCCTGAGGCTACTACCTTATACAAGTACCTTTTATAGCTATAAAAGGCTGTTTGTTTAACTAACTACCATGGAGTCTCATGTGGGCAATGCCGAATAAAAACAAAATGTCAGGGCATCTAACAATGGGCGAATAGATGAATGTCTTATACAGCCATAAAAGGCAGTTTTACTGACTACTGCAGAAACTTAACCTAGCTATGTCAAAGTAATAAAGAAATGCAGGGGTAAAGTGAATGTTTGCCTTTTTTTTTTTTTTTTATCCCTCCTACGTCCCTCCGGAGTCGCACCCTCAGGATGCGCCAATTAAGCCTGACCCTACTGCCACCTTACCTGACTGCTTGGATCCCCCATCCTGCTGTGGATAGCCCCCCACATGGGGTCGGGGTGGGACCACCCCCGAACCTTCAAATCTTGTCAGGCCCCAAGACAGCTGGGCTGGTGGTGGCAAATCAGGACTCGGCTTGGCACCTCCATCCCCCAACTTTGGAGGGTATTTTCCATTTTTCTGTAGGACGTCACTCGCCCAGATGTCAAGGCACAAGCGCTGACATTGTGACGTCCTCCCCCACAGTTTGTGCATGGTAGCTTGCTATGCCCCAAGCCTCCTCCTGGGGCCAGTCAAGCGCTGTGCTCTGCCCTCCCCTCATTCCCAGAGAAGAGGAGCTGCCCATGGGATGCTCAACCCTTCTCCCCCGGCCGGCCCTCCAGCTCCCGGGCTCATTCCTGAACCCGAGTCGCTGGCATCGCAAGCAGAAATCCAACTGCTGCACCAGAGGGCTGGCCAATGTTTGTCTTTTTAAATATAAATTAAATTTCAATTTTGTTTAATCCTTTTTTGTGCTGCTTTACAGTATATATTTTTTTTCAGGCACAGTCAGTCATCCTAGCACACTCACTCATCTCTTCTCTCTCTTAAATTCTCTTTAATTCTTTCTGATCAGCTGCTTTTGCTGTCTTTCTTGTACTGCAGCCTGCCAGTCCTTTGTTTTGCATGCACAACAGGCAGCCAGCACAGTCTCTCTTTGAGCATCGGTCTCTTATACCCTGTTTACACAGTCACTAGGCTCAGAAATGTGGTCCATGTTAGCACTCCTCTGACTTCCTGAGCCAATTATCAATTTGGTTTACACAGACCCCTCCCAGTGCCAATGCAAGATGCATTGAGGAGGGCTGTAAGTTGGGAAGTGCAGAGAAATGCTTGGTGGTACGGCGAGAGGGGGGCTCTTCTATGTCAACATGAGTGGTGCAGCCAGTTCACATGGCTGCTTACACTGCTCACTCCAGAATGCAGTCTTAATTATGGATCAGCTTCCAAAGAGGTGTATTGACCAACTTACTGTATTCGGGTAAGTGTTTACTTGGTCACATTTGCACCACAGCAAAAAAAGCGGTTTCCCTGCTGCAATGCAAATAGCAGATGTATAAATGACCCTTTGCGCTCTCCCTTGTACTCTTTCCTCCTTTTTTGTGGCAAACCAGTACAGGATAGCACAGCAACACAATGCTCTCTCTCTGACCTCTTTCACTTTCTCTCTCTCTCTCTCTCTTTTCCTCTCTCTTATTTATATTCTCCCCCCATGTGCTGTGCTTTTTCTTTATGACAACTTAAATAATGAAGAAACTGAGACAGATTAAGACTGGCAGATCTGAACCAGCTACCCTGCGAAGGATGCATCACCGAGTAGGAGGGAAATATACTGCTTGGTGAGAACTACAAAAGTGGTCGATTGAAGGGGTGTAAAAATGGCGGGTGGAGACATGCCATCTTAGAAAGTAGTTCCTGAAAAGCAGTAGATTTTGCAAACTGAGCTCAATCCATTACTATATTGATGTAAAAGAGAATTCAAAACTTTGGACCTCTTACATAGCCAGTAAAAGGTAGAAGAGCTTTATTTTTATCTGCCTGTCTGTCTACCACTGTCTACCTACCTACCTACCTATCTATCTATCTATTTATCTATCTATCCATCCATCCGTCAGTCCATCTATCTATTTATCTTTAATATTTATTTATTGACCAGGCAAATGCACAGATCCAAGGGATCTTTTCCAGGCATGAACCAGGCCTCGATAGGCAAAAACATAATAAAGGTTACAGTAATGAGCAACATGTGCAACAACAGTGATGTAATACAGTACACATAGAACCACAGGAAGAGGGTGCTCCTGGACTGATTATCTTTGCACTAAGGTGTATGAATAGTGATGTTCAGAAGTGGTTGCTAGTCCCTTGATAAAGCTTGCCTGAGTGAAACATTGGACAGCTGACACCTGGTCTGTATGATTCATTCCAGTGCTGATGCTTTTTTGCAATGAAATAAGCTTTTTAAATGCACTGAACTTGAGCCTGCACTAGCTTTCTTTGTCATAAGTGCCGAGTGATGTAATACACTTGTAAAAATAATAGGCATATAGAAAACATAAATATGATTCATAGTCAATATAGAAATGCTATGAAGCAAAAATAAAAGGAGTTATTTTGTATTATAAATATGGAAAATGTCCTCCATCCAAATGTACCATTAACAGTTGCTACAGACAGCTATGAACAATATGCTCTGAGTTCTGTGGAATGGATAATAGAGAACCGCACCTCCAGTATTTGTACACTCTGAGTCAGGGGTACATTGTTGTTCCAGAAAGGAATAGGTAGGTCTGTGGTTCTGTGCTGAATTGGGTGCTGGTGGAAGGAACATTAATGTACCAAAACGAAAGGCACACTTGTCACCAAAAAGGAGTGTGTGTGAACTGCGCTGAGTCAGAGATCAATATTATTGACAGGCATAGAGTGATCTGTGTGAGGTCAAAGAAGGGACAAAAGCCAAGTTTAGTATGAGCAAAGTGTCATAGGAGGGTGGACATGTCTCTCACACTGTGTCTTTTACTATCTTTTCAGGTCAACTTTGAAAGAAAGCTTTTTGTTCTTACTTAACATACTGTGTATGCCAGCTATATAACAATTAGTTGTTATATAGTATATTGTTTAGTGCTGTTGTTTATGAATTTCCATACTTTCTAAATCCTTGTTGTGCCTGTGCAAAAGTTGTGCACAATTCAAAGGTCATAAATAGTTGTTGTGCACAGTTCAAAGGTCATGACAAGTTGCCGTGCATAGTACAAAGGTCACAAAAAGTTGATGCATATGGTTATTCCATTAAGCCCCTCTGTTGACATAATCATTTATCTTTAACATAGTTGCTGACTATGCCTGACGAAGGTAGGTGGGAGGAGAATAAATGGCTCCAACTTGCTACTGTATATAAACTGGAATTTACACTTCTGACATACAGTAAAATCATATACTATAAAAACTAAAACATGGCTAACTAAGCACAACTCAGGTCATGTTTCCATCTCGTAGCTGAGATGACATCATAAACCTCTTAATCTTCACTCTCAAAGTCCATATGATGTCATCTCAAACCCTCAATGGAAACACAGCCTTATTGTGTATGGTTACCTATGCATTATCCTCTGTATAGCTGGCATACAGTATCTTTTAATTATTGGTGTTATCAGAGCTCATTAGAGGGAGATGTGATGTACCAGAGGTTCTAGTACAAGAGTACAACTCAAATTAGCACAAACAAAAATTCACAAGTTCTGACACACTGGCACTAAACTGTCATACAGCACACAGGACATAACTACAACCTATTCTCTAAATAGTATCACACAACATTGAACTTGATACAGTACAGTACTTTTGTCATCAGGAAATAAACGCATCATTTTAGCCAATGGGGAAAAAACCTACCATCTAATAGCTGAAACCATTTAAAAAAGTATCTAGCTAGATCTGCACCAAAGAAAAATAGATGATAGCACTGTTTGCTGTGATTTACTGGAGCAGAAGTGCAGAAGGACTAATGAAGTTTACCTCTTTGAACAGAATGATCCATAAAAAAGGATCTGTTTGCTTAGCAATGCATGCTTACTCTGTCTATAGTATTATAATATTATATGGGCGCAGTAGCACCCCTATAGTTAGGGTTGAGTGAACGGTTCTATGGTAAACCCCAAAATTTGCACCTTAGTAGCTTTGGCAGCGTTTGATGAAATTAGTGACATTTTCTATGTGGTGTCTAGGAGGCAAGGTCTAAGTCTGTGGAGAGTTTTATGATGGCAGCTTGTGGCTGGTTTGTGAGAGCTGCTTACGTCATTTTCCTGAAGACATCTTAATTTTCTTTCCTATAATTAACATATGATTTGGGTTTGCTTTCATGTACAGCCTGTAGGGAATGGAATTTTTTACTGAAACATTCAGAGTGGAAGCATGCTGTGCCAAGGTAGTGGCTTTGGAAGGTTTTGTGAAAAAATGTTAAATGATTCCAGAATTATAAGGATGTAAAGTTTTTTTGTTCTGTTCTGAGCATGTTCAGTAGGGTTTTTGGGATAATGTGCTCATAGATTTCATAGGATTTCCAAGCAAAATAGACTTTCATCCTTTAGTTGCTTGTCAGTTATACCATTTCATATTTATTTACAAAGAAGCTGTGTAGTCTTGTTTTGAATAGTTCTATTGAGGTGCTTGATACCACATCACTAGGTAGACTGTTCCAAGTGGTCGCCACTCTTTGGCTAAACCACTGCTTCCTTTTCAATAGATTCCATTTGTATACTACTAACTGAAGATGGTGCCCCCTAGTTTTATATGTGCATGCTTTTATATTAAGGTCATATTCTTTCCATAGGACATTATCATGCAGTGCCCTATATTTATTTATCTATTTGCTTTTGTTAACCGGGTAAGCACACTAGACAGCCAAGTGCCTATTTACAGGTGCGTAGCATGCACATATTCCCCCTCACTCTCCTATATTGTAAAGTGAACATATCAAGTCCTCTCAGTCTTTCATGGTACGGCACATCTTTGTTTCCTGCTATAGCCTTTGTAGCTCTTCGCTGGATATGCTCCAGCTTTAAAATATTGCCCTTCTTGAATGAAGCCCACACCTGTGCTCCATACTCCAGGTGCGGCTGCA
Source organism: Neoceratodus forsteri (assembly GCA_016271365.2). Classification (NCBI taxonomy): domain Eukaryota; kingdom Metazoa; phylum Chordata; order Ceratodontiformes; family Ceratodontidae; genus Neoceratodus; species Neoceratodus forsteri. Next base: position 610,060,423 of record CM028133.1, read on the forward strand.
CCAATGCCGGACACAGGAAGATGATAACGCTCTTGTTCCTACTTTTTTTGTGATGGAGAATACAATTAAGACTTTGGTTTGCCTTTTTAGTAAGCTTGGCACAGTGTGAAGTAAATTGTAAGTCTGAGGATATAATTATCCCAAGATCTCTTTCCTCTACGGTAATAGGTAGCACTGTATCACTAATCTTATAAGCTATATTTGGATTTTGCTTCCCCAGATGCATAATTATGCATTTATTCACATTTAATTCTGACACAACACCAACAATTTCATGTTGAGGAGACTGTTTCTAATTTTGTGAAATGTTGTGGTCATGACACCAACATTTTTTTCATTTCACGACAGCCACCATCTTGTTTCTCACCTTGTAACAGACTACTAATTCATACTTTTGTTACAGCAGCCATAAGAAAAACAAAAACATGAATCTACTTCATTAGAACATGAGATTCAGATTCTTAGCCTTTTTTCCAGTCAATTATGAATATAAATATGTTTTACTTCTTCTGGCTATGTTAACTTCTGTCTTGGTTTTTGAATCATGACACGCTTTTCTGTGTTGCACTGTTAAGACTGTGCAAAATTAAATTTGACTTGTGAAACTATTTTTTAATTGTGATTCAAGAAAAGTATGTTGGAAACACATTTTGCTTCTGGATTATAACTTGCACTTGTGAAACAGAAACTGGCTGTATGACATGACATTTGATTGCACATCATAATCTTTTTCATTTTGCAACAGATAATTTGTTTCTGAGCATGAAATTTGATTGTGCATTATTTTTAGTTTCACAACAAAAATTGGTTTCCCAACTTGAAACTTGATTGCACATTAGAATTTTTTGTTTGCAGCAGAAAATTAGTTTCTTGGTATGAAATTTGATTGGCTACCATAATTTTTGAGTTTCACAACAAAAACTGGTTTCTCGACTTGAAATTTGATTGCACATTAGATCTGTTTATGTTGCAACTTAAACTGGTTTCTCACCATGAAATTTGATTGTGCATTATTATTTTTAGTTTCACAACAAAAAATGGTTTCCCAACTTGAAACTTGATTGCTCATTGGAATTTTTTGTTTGCAGAAGAAAATTAGTTTCATGACATGACATTTGATTGGGTACCATCATTTTTGAGTTTCACAACAAAAACTGGTTTCTCGACTTGAAATTTGATTGCACATTAGATTTTTTTTATGTTGCAACTAAAACTGGTTTCTCACCATGAAATTTGATTGTGCAACTAAATTTTCCATTTTGCAGCAAAAAAATAAATAAAAAAATCAGTCGCTCAGAATGAAATTTCACTGTGGATCAGAATGTATCATTGTACATGTCAAATTGGTTGCTGGATATGAAATTTGATTGTGGTCTATAATTTTTAGTTTTTCGCGATGAGAAGTGCAAAACTAATTTGATTTGCAAACCTATTGTTTAACTGTGATTCAGAAAAAGTCTGTTTGAAACATGGTTTGGTTGTGGATCATAACTTGTTTGCGAAAATGGAATTTATTGCTCAATATGACATTTGATTGCGGATTATAATTTCCTGTTGCATGACTATAATTGGTTTAGAAATATTACATTTTCAGTGTAGATCATAATTTTTTTCATTCCAGGGCTCAAATTTGTACTTCAACAAGAAATTGCATTGAGAATAAAATTTTGCACTGCGTGACTTAAACTGGTTGCGTGACATGAAACTTGATTGCCCTGAATAATTTTTCTATTTTGCGGCAGAAAATTGGTTTCATAGCATTAAATTTTATTGCACACTGTGCCTTTTCATTTTGTGGCAAAAACTTGTTGCTCGATTTTAAAACTGATTGCGTATCCTAATTTTTGGTTTTGTGTCTTAAATTGGTTTCTCACCATGAAATTTGATTGCATGTATAGCTCTTCTCTTGGCATAGGGCTCTGCACGTCTGCACCCATGGGTGGCAGAAGGCCCTGTGCATTGCCTGAAAGATGGACTCTTTCCCCTGTTCATCTGGATCTGCAGCAACATGGAAGCACAGAAACAATAGAGCCCTGCATTTCCGCAGCCCACCTGACAGCCCCATGCTTTCTTGTCATCCGTCGCTGCATGGAACTGCAGGCCCCCCATGGACCCTGCACTTTCACAGGTGGATGGCATCTTCCCTTTCTTCCCTTGGGCCCTGCCCATCTGCATGTCTTCATGCAGGTCACTTCAGCACCTGTGTGACTGAGGATATGATTCCACTATCTCAGAAAGAAAGGAAATTCTTTGAAAAAAACTATGTTAATGCACCAGATGGGGTTCAAGTTAACACTACAAAAGTATGGAAATGTGGCATTAGGGTTTCCAACACTAACTCCCCCCCCAAACAGAAAAAAAACAAAAAATAAGCATTAGGGCATTGGGTCTTTGGAGTCTTGGTGAATCAGTGGTAGGGTTTTCCTTGGAGTTGTCAGTCCCAATGCCCATTGTGTTCCCTGAGCAAACAAGGTCAGATGTGATCTCCTGTCTTCATGCAGGGCCTTGCACAAAGAAAACTACAGCACATTGTATTGGCAACATGTGTGATGAAACATACTTCTCCACCTTTAAAGTGTATATCAAAATAAGGCACTGGCTTTCAGATAGGAGAATATGGGCTGGGTGAGGGATGAACATTAGAGTTGACATCCCCAAGTAGGACCCCACCACTGATTCTCCAAGACTCCAGAGATCCAAGGCCCTAATGTTTATTTTTTTTTATTTTCTGTTTGGGGGTAGGGAGTTGGTGTTGGAAACCCTAATGCCACATTCCCATATTTTTGTGGCATTAAGATTTGAACCTTAACTGGTGCATTCATGTAGTTTTTTTGCAAAGAATAGCTAGACAGATAGATAGATAGATAGATAGATAGATAGATAGATAAGGGATATACATATGAACATATGAAAAAGCCAGCAAAAGAAGGCCATTTGGTCTACCTAGTCTGCTTGTATTGCAGGGTTCACAGGTTGAGCTACTGTCTTTGCCCCCAATCCTCCCATCCTCCCTACCCATGATCTTTATCTTCCCCCTATATCTATCCAAGCCTCTCTTGAAGCTTCCCACTGTCTTGAATGAGACCACCTCTTCTGGCAGCACATTCAAAGTGTCCACCACCCTCTCTGTGAAGAAGTGCTTCCTGATCTCCCTCCTAAACCTCCCCCCCTTCTGCTTAAGATTGTGCTTGTGTTATGGTTGCCATTCAGCTTAAAGAGACCTGCCTTATCCACCTTATTTATCCCTTTCAAACACTTGAAGGTCCCAGTCATGTCCCCTCTCCCTTTCCTGTCTTCCAGGGAGCACATGTTCAGTGCCCTCAACCTCTCCTTACATGCCTTACCCTGTTGACCTGCTATCATCTTTGTAGGCCTTCTCTGGACCATCTCCAGCAGGTAAATGTCCTTTTTGAGGTGTGGCACCAGTATTGAACTCCATACTCTAGATGTGGCCTCACCAGTGACCTGTACAAGGGCAGTATAACCTCCTCTCTCTTACTACTGATCCCCCTAGCTATGCATCCCAGCATCTTGTTTACCCTTGCAGTTGATTTCTTGTATTGCTTGGAGTGCTTCAGTTCACTCCCAGGTCCATCTCCTCTTCTGATGCAGATACCAGGACTCCACCTAGATAATACTCCATCCTGGGATTCTTGGCTCCAATGTGCATAACTTTGCATTTCTTGGTATTGAAGCCAAGCTGCCAGATCCTGGACCACCTACCCAACTTTTCCACATCATCCTGCAGGTCCTGTATCCCTTCAGCTGTGTTCACTCTCCCAAAGAGCTTGGTGCTGTCCATGAAAAGGCACATTTTGCCCTTAATGCCATCCCAATGTCATTGATGAAGACACTGAACAACACCAGCCCCAGTACTGAGACCTATGGGACTCCACTGGTGACCTCTTTGGTGCCAGATAACTCTCCCCCATGACCACCCTCTGGGTTCTGTCCTTCAGCCAGTTTTTCACCAATCTGACCATCTTATCCCCAATCCTGAGATCTGCCATCTTTCTGATCAACCTTTTGTGGGGCATAGAGTGAAAAGCCTTGCTAAAATCCAGATAGAGGATGTTTACCGCTTGGCCCCTGTCTACTGTCTTAGTGACCCAGTGAAAGAAGTCAATCAGATTCATTTGACACAATCGCCCCCCTACCTGTCATGAAGCTATTCTGCCTCGCATCCTGGAGATCATGCTCCTCTTGATATTCTACCAAACTTTCTTTAAGCATGGTCTCCATGAGCTTGCACATGATTAAGGTTAGACTGACTGGTCTGTAATTCCCTGGGTCATCTTTGGGACTGCTTTTGTGGAGGGGTATTACATGTGCTGTTCTCCAGTCCTGCAGTACCACACCTGACTCCAGTGAACTATTTACATGACATGACATTAACATGATATGACATGGCTTACTGAAGTTATCATGTTTATCTTCATGAGAGGCTAATGATATTATGATATCTCGTAAGTAGCAAAGCCATGGGTGAGATATCCTAGTATCATTGGCCTTGAATGAAGATAAATATGATTTCTTCAGTCAATCCATGTCATGTTCTGTTTAAACAGATGTATGTTTTGGGATAAAAATGACTGGGAATGAGTAAAAAAGGTGCTTGTGACTTTGAAATGTGTGACTAACATTCAGCTTCTTTTACATGTACGGTACTTGTTTGGGAGTGTTTTCAGAGATTTACTGCTACTTCTGTCTCATTGAGCCCATAGCATTACATTATAGTGAGCACATAAAAAATCTGATACACAATTCTTTTGTTTTTGCTTTTCTGAGGCATTTGTTTATCAAAACTGTAAAACAAAAATTAATTTGTTGCTGTTTTTTGTTGATTCTAAAAAATCTAAAAGGGATCTATAAATTAAACACCACTAATTCTGTACATATTTATGTGCTGAATAACTTTCATGCTCACAGTACCATTCTATCCTTTTCATTTTAAAGTTATTTGCATTTGCTCATTGAAAAAGTAAAATAAATTGAATTGCCTGCTGTTTTTTGCTGGTTATAAAAAATGTAAAAGATATTTATGAATGAAATACAACTCATTGTATAGATATTCTTGTGCTGAACAACTTTCATGCTCTTTACTATCATTTTTGTTTTTGTTATTCACGTTTATACATTGAAAAAGAGACAAAAATATTAATTTTGTGACATTTTATCCTGATTATTATAAAATGTAAAAGATATAAATAAAACATCACTCATTTTTTAGATGTGTTTGTGCTGAACAACTTTTGTGTTGACAGTAGCATGCAGTCATTTTTCATTTTAAAGTTATTTGCATTTGAATATGGTTAGTACTGCTACTGAGGCTGAACATTCTGAACCAAAATGAGTTAAGAATGCACTGTGACATAGTAGTACAAAGAAAGATAACAATGTGACATGCATGACATAGTGGTACAAAGAAAGATAACAATACAACAAAATGCATCATGAAAACATAATATTACCTTTTCATGTTCAGAAAGATATCACTTTTTATCTGTCCAGTTATCTAAAAACATATGTTGTATAAATAAGGAATATCCCATGAGGTAGCTTAAAATATGCATGTTATTTGGTTTCAAATGTTGGTATTATTGTACACTTGCATGAGCGATACAGCTACGAGTACACAGCGTCAATAATACCAACATTTCAAACCAAGTAACATGCATATTTGGAGCTACCTCATGAGATGTCCAATGTATACCATGAGAGTTCCCACTTTTGTGTGTCTATTGCAGGTAAAAAAAAAGTTGTGTTATGTAAACAGATTATCTTTGCAGTCTTTCTTTCTTTTCTGCTTTATCAATGATCATAACCAGAACATTTTACTTGTACAGTTCAAGTGACAGCACCACTCTCTGATGAGCTGCTCACAGGAACTCCGTTCATGTGAAGAAGAAAAGGCAGCAAGGTCTGGGCACCAGTAAAGCTTCCAAAAACAATTTCTTGTAAAATACAAAATTACTCACAAGACACAGCTCAACAATGAAAAAAGCAGCAGTATGAGGAACTGAAGCTCCCAAACTGGTTTTCCAAAGGACCATCACTCCCCTCTGATGAAGCCCTTTGGTGAAACCAGTTAGGGGATATCAGTTCCCATGCTACTGCTGCTTTCTTTTTGTTGCTGAGGTGTGTCTTGTGAATAATTTTATATTTTACAAGAAATTGTTTTTGGAAGCTTTACTTGTGCCAGACCTTTCTGTCTTTTCTCTGTTCTCTCACTCTATGGCACAGAGTAGTTGCTTATGGAGTGTTGTTCTTACTTGCCAGTTCATGTGAAAAGCAAGGGTTGTGAGTATTATGCAAATAACATAGCTACTCTACAAATAGCATGATTTCAGCTGTTATTTGCACAGTAGGTACTGTATGTCATAAGAGAAAATAACAGCTTTTATATTCCAAATGTAATTGCACTCCCACGGAATACATATGTATATTATAGTGGCATGATAGCACCACTATAGTTAGGATTGAATGGGGTTCCTATGTTAAACCTCAAATTTTGCACTTTAATATTTTCACATCCAGTCAACAGATTTGCACAAAATTTTCCATGCCTTGTCTTGGGGTCACCTAGTACCCAGATGGTTTGGAATTTTGGTCTGAAATGTTCAGGGTAGAAAGGGGTTGGTCCACAGATGTGCCTTTCGTTGGCTTATTGAAAAAATACTAATCTGTTTCAAAGATATTAAATTTTGAAATTTTAGTTCTGAGCATGCTTAGTGCAGTCTTTTAGATAGTTGCTTGGAGCAAAAAAAGAATTTGGTCTGTACGAAAAAGGATCCTTTTTCATATGGGGGTAATCCTTTGTCATCAGGAAAATTATTTTTTTGTGTGGCTACCTTCTTGTTTCCATTCTTTAAAAAAAAAATCAAAACCCACAAGAATGACATCCTGCACACACACCAGCATATATAACTTTATTTATTTGCTTTTGTTAACCGGGTAAGCACACTAGACAGCCAAGTGCCTATTTCCAGGTGCTAATCAGGACCCTGTTAGGTAGATTCTGTACTTAGTGTATGGATAAATGACTCAGAAATGTCTTTTTCTAACATTTAAAAAAATCCTTTTTCATAAGTCAATTTTCTTTTTCCATATGGACATATGAAAAAATAATTGTTCCATACAAAAAAAGGATGGCTTCATATGAAGAAAAAAGAATTTGAGCTTAGTTTTTCTCCAATTTTTTTTGTATGTATGAAAAAGCATGTAAAAAAGGATGCCTCCATATGAAAAAAAGGATGGCAAAAAACCTAAGTCCAAATTCTTTTTTCATACGAAGGCACCATTTTTCGTATGCTTTTTTGTTCACATGAAAAAAAAGAATGCCCTCATATAAAAAAAAGAATTTGTACTTATTTTTTTTTCATTCTTTTTCTCATATGAACAAATCCTTTTTCATATGGCTTTTTCCATTCATATGAAAATAGAATGCCCTCATTCAAAAAAGGTTTTGGACTGTTTTTTTCCCACATGTGAAATTCAACAAGCCATAACTCCCTCACTATTTGAACTTAAGGAACAATCTATATATCAAAACAAATGTCTTAATAAGTACTACAAGAATAATAGATCCCCTTAAAAAGTTAGGATCCACATAAAATTCCAAAAAATTGAAACATTTAAATTCTCACAGGATAACATTGCAAGTTTAACAAGCCATAACTCCCTCATTATTTGGACTTAAGGGACAATCTATATATCATAACAAAGATCTTAATGAGTAGTAAACGAATAATACATACAGTAATCTCCCTAAAAAAGTTAGGGACCCCATAAAATTTGTTAAAAATAAAAAAATGAAAATTCTGATAGGATAACAATGCACATTTAACTAGGGACAATCTATATAACAAAACAAAGGTCCTAATGAGTACTGCAAGAATAACACAGCCCCCCCCCCAAAAAAAATATTTACAGGCAATACAAAAAAAAATAAAAGAAATTTCCCATGGGATAACATTGGAACTTCAACAAACCATAACTCCCTCAATATTTGGACTTAAGGGACAAACCATGTATCAAAACAAAGGTCTTAATGAGTGTCACATGAATAACACATATTTCCCCCATTAACATTTAGGGGTTATATGAAAAATTATAAATATATAAAAATGCATGCATCTATAGAGGGATGGAAGCGCAGGAGCCAGAGTGCCTGCATTCACAGGCAAATGAGGATACAATTATACTATCTCAAAAAATAAAGAAATTAACTACAAAAAAAAAACTTTGTTAGTGCACTAATTAGAGTTCGACTGACCAAAGTAGGTAAATGTGGCATTAGTGTTCCCAACCCTAATGCCCCACTCCCACCCTTTAGGCAGTAACTGGAAAGAAACATTAGTATTTGACTTCTCCTGCATCTTTGAAAACCAGGCGTGGTGCATACTTTGGGGTTGTTAGCCCTAATTCTCAAACCATTCTCATATATTGTACACATCTCAGCTTATTTACTGATGGAATAGGATTAGTGTTAGGGTTGACAACCCCAAGGCACACCCCATGCTTGATTTGCAAAGATTCAGCAGCTGTCAAATAGTAATTTTTTTTCTGTTGCTGCCTGCAGGATGGGGGTGGAGTGTTAGGGCTGGGAATGGTAATGCCACATTTCCCTACTTTTATCAGTTTAACCCTAACTAATGCATTAATGAAGATTTTTGCAATGTATATAGATAGAAACATTATACAAATGCAGTAGCAGCAGTGTACGTAGGTCTGAGTAGGTTATTTACTGTTAAAGCCACATTTCTGCACCTTAATAACTTTAGTGGTGTTTGACAAAACTGCCCCAAATTTGGCATGCATTGCCTTGGAGGCAAGTTCTCAAGACTTTGGGGGTTAAATTTTCAATGGCCCGACACAAGCTGCGACAACAGAAGCTTGCGCTGAGTGCAGTGCGCCCAGGACCCTGCTCCCGAATTTCTAAATTACAGGGTCCTGGCACCTAAGTCCAGTGGACTGCAGCAAAGGGGGTGCTGCACTGGATGAATGGCACACCCACCAAGAATTCCACAACAGCTGCAGGGAGTCTGCAGCACCCACGACAGGGGTTGGCAACTGGGCACTGCCCCCCAACACCACAGCTCCTCCAGCACAGCATCACTATCCAGTACTCTGGTGGGCTAATGCCCCCCATGGTACTCATCTCAGCACTCCCAACCCCTCCCATACCCTGATCCAGTGACTGGCACTGCCCTCCACACAGCACCCAACTGGCTGCCGAAAGGGCAGTCCATGAGCATACTGTATACTGTACACCCACTGACAGCTCATTCGGCAGCTGGCCATGGTGGCGTGTGGAGGGCAGTGCTGGTCACAGGATCAGGGTACGGGAGGGGGATGGGAGTGCTGAGAAGGATACCACAGGGGGTGGCAGGACACAGAGCTGTGGATGTCGGGGACTGTGACGGGTTGAGGGGGGACCACTAGACCACCAGGGATCACCCACCAGGGACAGATCGGGGAAGGCCACATGGTGGCACTTACAGGATGACCCCCTGGGAGCTGTCTAAGTCCCCTTAGACCAGCCCTTCGCTGGTCTAAGGGTACTTGGCACTTGGTTCCAGGGGGGTCTTTCAAAATCTGGATCCGAGAGCTGCTGCAGTCCGGGTCTGCCGCAATCCCCCAGCACCATGTTGCAGCCACTTACTTGGTGCAAGGTGCTGGGTGACGTAGGCTGCCTTTCAATTTCCCACTTGGTGCAGCAGTTGATGCAAGGTGCCCTTGCATCAGACCCGTTTGACGCAAGCACCTTGCGTCAATCTAAGGCCTTTGAAAATCTGGTCCTGGAAGTTTTGTGATAGCAGCATATGTAATTTCTGAGATCCAGAATGTCCTTTTTGTGATCAAATCCAACTTTTTTATATACTTATTACACTTTTATGCTGTCAACTATAGCCTAGATGGTATAGAATTTTTAAATGAAACATTTATGTAGAAGCAGCATGTGCCAAGGTAGTACTTTCTGAAGGTTTCATGAAAAAAATATTGATCAGTTGTAGAGTAAAAGGGATTTTATTTTTACTGAACATGCTCAGTGGGGTTTTCTGATAACCTTCTGATACAAAACATAAATTTACCTTATGCAAGATCTTATCTTTCACAAAATTTGTGCATTTCAGGTCATGAGAAAAAAAAAATCAGGTCATATTTGCCGCCATCTTGTTGTTGCCTTTTTTAACTAAACCATGAAAATTATGTATTAAAAAAACACAATCTAACTAAATTAGTCCAAACCTAGCTTAAAAGTAACCATTTAGCTAGATTCTGGTGTGTTTTTTTTTAATTACACCTAGAAATATGTTTTCGGGCTCCCAGAATCCTGGGTAGCCATCTTAGTATAAGAACCCATTTTTCAGATCATGAGCTTAGAATTACCTAATCACACACAAAGTGGTGCAAAAGGGGAATTTGCTTTTCAGGTCACTCCCAAAAAACTCGTATTTATATGCTTCTTCCCCTCCCAGCTCAGCCAATGCTCCTTCATCATTCCCATGCTCTTTATGTATATATTGGCAATATTTCAAAATATTTTAAAATGCTTCCTCCTCTTCTAAGCTCAACCAGCCCAACCACATCCTTCCAGAAAGGTGTAAATGCACCGGGGTGCCCACTCCAATACCACTTTTTATAACCCCCCTCCCCACCAGATCACACAATCTCAATACATAGGTAGTGACACTGGGGTGCTCACCCTCAGTGCCACTCAACAGCAAATGTTGACACTGGGGTGCCTAATCACCAGTGTCTGGTCCAGTACGTATAAAAAATAAAACTTCCCATCATTGTTTTTTACTTTAAAGTAGCAGTACTAGATAATCAGGAAGTGATTATAACAATTCTGTTTTTTGGCTGGAAGCCTGCAGCCATAGTTCAGATTTCCATATCTGTAAATATTTTTTTAGTGATCTTTAGTTCTTCAGATATTTAAAATGTATTTCCATTGTTGTGGATCCATAGTAAATATCGCTGCCGCATAATTTGCAGCCAAACTCCCCCCTCACGTTGCATCATGTCTTTTGTTTACTTCCATGGGACCTTGTGCTGCATGTTCCCACTTTTCCTGTGTAGTGCAGTGATTCATGAGAATGTGCGGTTGGCAGCAGAGGGTTCCAATTTAACATGGTGAGTGGGAGAAATGTAAACAAAAACAAAGAAAAATGGAACACATTACAGGATGATAGTACAGCAACAACAATAAAGATTACCAGGTAAGTGCTCAGCAAAGCACAGGAAACAAACTTTTGCAAAAGATACAATTTTTTTTATCTAGTACTGCTGCTTTAAACCTGCAAAGAAGAAAACAGTCACTCATCAGTCTGTTCTCCGCCACTCCCCACTCACCCCACCCCAAACACCCATTCACCACATACCACCCCACACCCACATACACTCTCACTCACTGAAACATGGTCTCACATCATACAGTCAATCTTCAATTGGAAAGACATCCTCATCCTGGAACCAAAACTGTGATATGAGAAAATAAGGGAAGTTCAGTTAATGTATTTCAATGCATTTAGAATTTTTACTCCCAACTTTGTCATTTATTTTATTTATTTATTAATAGCATCAGAATTACAAACCTTTGAGTCAGAGACTCTTTTACAAAGGCTCCACATCAGGGTTAAAACACAATAGAGAGAGGTACAATAAAACAGTGAGACTTGACATTACGTATACAAAATTAGGCTAGGGTAGTGAAATTCAAAGCAGTGCAATAATATACAAGCAGTGACAAAGAAAAGGCTGAACAGTGGTCCATTGTCGAAGGTGGATGAGGTCAGGTAATGAGAGATGCTGTGGTAGGCAAGACTATGGCCATTTGCAGCTAGACTATGGCCATTTGCATTTATAAGTATTTTTACACCAGATTTTCAATATGGCCTTTTTAGAACCCCACCACATGAACAGGATAGGTCAAACTGTTCAAATCCATCCCAAAGGGGATTTCCCAGTTACTTTCACCTACTGGGCTTATGAAGTGGGGTCATAAGATGACTATGTTGAAAATGTGGTGAAAAAATTGTAAAATGACCAAGTTATCAGTAAACATTGAAATATTTCTACATTCACTCATACCTTCAAGAATTTTAAACAATTTCCCACCAACCTTTCAATATGGTCTTTTTGGACCCTACCTCATGTACAAAGCTGGTACTTTTTTTTTAAATCTGTGCCGAAAGGTGATTTTGCAGTCACTCTACAACATCACCTTTTCATGGGATTTGAAATTTTTTGCCTACCAGGTTCATGACATAGGGTCATAAGAAGACTGTTCTAAATTTGGGATCAAAATGTTTTTTAAAAAACACAGTTATGAATGTATGTTAAAAATGTTCTTTGCTCACTCATAACTTTGACAATTTTCAATATTTTCACTCCAGACTTTCAAAATAGCCATTTCTTTTTTCACTTCATAAATGTGGCAGGTGTCAGTTTTCAAAATCTGGCTGAATACATGATTTTGCACTAGTGGTGTGAAATTATGTTTCACCCTAGATTTCTGTAGATGCCACATGTCATGTTTATATGGGGGAGTCATAAAACTATTACGTTGAAAATCTGGGGTCAAAATTTAAACAGAAATTAAGAAATGTTGTATACAGTGCCAGCCTTTCACCCAGTGGGTAGTGCTTTGTGATCTTGTGCCAGTGAGCTGAGTTAGCAGATGAGTTCAATGAGTCAGCTGGCTGGGCTGAGGGGAATGGCACTGTCATGTGGCACCATCACCCTGTCTGGGATGGGAAACTTTAGGGCTGCCCCAATGAGCCCAAGTACCATACAGTGAAGAAAACTCTTCTCTTGGCATAGGGCCCTGCACCTCTGCACCCCTAGCTGCCTGAGGGCCCTGCACTTCAGCTGACAGATGGACTCTTTGTCCTGTGCATCTGTAGCCACATGGAAGTGCAGGGTCCAGAGGGCTCTGCTGTTCTGTATCCCGCCAGATAGACCCATGAATTCTAAACATCCATTGCCACATGGAGCTGCAGGACCTGAAGGCCTCTGCACTTCCACAGGCAGATGGACTTTTCCCTTGGAGATGGCACTGCACATCTGCATCTGTTCATGTAAGCCCCAAAGGGACCTGCATAAATGAGGATCCGAGTCCCCTATCTCAAACAGAAAGCAAATTAATTGCAAAAAAATTGCATTAATATACCAGTTAGGGTTCAAATTACTGCCACAAAAATAGGGAATATGCTGTTAGGGCTCCCCACCCCAAAGCAGCAAAAGGGCAAGCCCACACAAGCAATTGTTTTGAATAATATCATTAGGATATGTTGTTTATGTTTTGCATGTGTTTATCTTCTTTTTCTTATTTTGTTATTGTATTTGTCTTAATGTATGATGTTATTCGTACACTGATCACCCATGAAAATGGGTCATTTTGGCCCATGGTCATATCAGTATAAATAAATAAAACAAACAAACAAGCAACTACACACAACCATCATCAGCTAAGACAAAATACATACAACTGTTTCCAGATGTCATAAATGCAGTAGCACTGATATGCTACCTTCATTAATTTGTATCTGCAGCTGCTGAAGCACAGGCCCCACTGCAGTCACAACTGTTGGTGTATGTCTTATAGCATGCATGAGTATCTGTGGCTACAGAAGCAATGACCCCACAGGGGGCCTGTGCTTCTGCAAACAGAAGTACTGTTGGAATTTGGGTATCATGGATTTTTTTTTATAAGTAGCTGTAAAACTACAGGCCCCATAGGAGCCTGTGCTTCTGTAACCAGTACTCAGTGTGTATGTCTTACATTTATGGCTGCAAAGGCATAGCCCCTCAGAGGCCTGCGTTTCTCTAAACAGAAGTACTGTTGCAATTTTAGTATCATGGATTTCGTGGGCCTGCACTCTTACACACAGGGGTCAGTCTGTATGTGTTAGACCTGTTGCGAAGTAGCAAACAGAACTGTATGTATATCTCACAGTGTTCATGAGTACCTGTGGCCACAAAAGTACTGACCCCATAGGGGCCCGTGATGTATTATTTATTTATTTTTTTACCTGCCAGATCCTTCTGTCAGTCTCTGTCCTGGTCATGGTCCCTGGAGCTTCCACCTGCCATCTATGGCCAGCATCTCCCAGTTACCCCCGGCTTACCCCCCAGAGGGTGGAGCTGTGGCACTGGTCCCCTATCCAGAGCTACGGGACCAGTATTTAGTCAGAAGAGCTCAGCGATGGTGGCTAATTGAAGCTCCAGAGAGGGCCTCATGGAGCGAGAGGACCCCACCTGTCTTCCTTTTTCCACCATTTTTTCTTGGAGGCAGGGACATGCAAAGATGCCAGTGTCTACCCTGCCTTCCATACATCCGAACACCAGTGACTTGAGTGACTCCTGGCATCCACCAGGTGTAACTCATGTGCCAGACACTTCCCCACTCTCCCCCCAGAGAAGGAGAGCAGTCCATGGGATGCGCCATCCTTCTCCCCCAGCTGGTCCTCCAGTGGCCTGAGCTCATTCTCAAACCTGGATCACCAGCATCGCAAGCGGAAATCCAACTGCTGCACTGATGGTCTGGCATTGGGGGGCCCATGATTTTGCAGACAAAAGAATGCGCATAGCTGAGAAAGTGGGCAGAAAAAAGATGGCGCTTGTAGGAGAGGAGTCAGAGGAACCTGTGGAAAATGTTGAGGCTCCCCTTTTCTCCTTTTTGTGTTACATTCTTTGCTGCTACACTTTGATAGAACTGCATGAGCTGAAATTATTCAGTACTTGCAGAAAAGGTAACAGCTAACTATGGTGAAGGATTAACGCACATGGATTTTTTTTTAATCACCATACTGCTGTCTGTTGTCATGGCAAAGAAACGTGCTAATATTGAGTGAAAATGCAGTTGCTTGGGTTAAGTTCAATTGCTTGGACTGCTGCCTATATCCAAGCCACATTGGGACTTTTGTCTGTTATTTTCTTGGCTGTCTTGTGGAGTTTTGGTATGGCATACGATTACAACAGAAGAAGCTGGCATTCTCAATGCCTACATAGGAAGTACATCTTACTCAAGAGGTCTTTACTGGCCTTTTTGAAAGCAAGTTTATCAACATTCCTGCTAGATGGACCCAAGGGCTCCCAGTGATATGATAAACTCCCATAACCTGGAAGTAGTAATATCAGTCTGGTATATCATGGTTTATAGACCTAATACTTGAACTGAATTTAGTGTGGAAAAGTGACAAAACAAACCACCAGTGTTAAGAACAGTTATATTGTATATCTAGCAATAGGAATAAATGCTGTGCTTGTGCTATAGTTCTCTTTAGAACTAATAGCCAAAGTGAAGTTGGCCCTTGATGAGTTTTTAAAGGGATGGTAGCTCTGTAAATTCATATCCTTTTTTCTTTTTCCACTTTTAGCATACTTTCATTATAATACAGCTATACCAAGTGGAAGAATAAGTAGCTTAAAGCAGAATCACATGAGCAATTGCCATATTTTTCTGCTCTTCAATTAACCTATAGTGCTCTTTTTCTTCCGCTCCTGCTATATGTTTAATAATTGAGTTGGGTATGACTAAACATGATGCTAGAGATTTTAAAGACTTTTTTCACAAGGCACCGGAAAAATAGAAAAATGAAATGGAGAAATTAACTGAGGTGCCTCCTGAGGTTGCTAAATTCAAATCAAAGAGAAATTCTTCCCATGAAATAACCACTAAATTTAAGCATTACAACTTGGATGATGAAAGATAGATAGATAAAACTTTTATTTTTATACAGGAAAATACCCTGTTTACAAGACAGTCCTGTAATCAGATGTTAAACAATACAAAATACATATATTAAACTATATACGCAGATTTAAATAACAACAGTACAACAATGTACAAGCAACTCATTTGAATTGACTAACACTTACATATTATAGATAAGGTAGATTTTAGCAAGGAGTCAAATTATCCAGTGGAGAGTGTAGTATACACATGATGTGAAAAACCATGCCATAATACAGAGGCCTGATAATTTAATGTTTTTCTCCCATGCCTAGTTCTATTGATAGTAGTTTTAATCTTATTTTCATGGGCAGTTCTATTTGATTACTGGTTCTGTCCCTAAAAAAGAAGTGTAGATGGTGGAGAACAGGAGATAGAAAGAGACAATATATCTGAAAAAATAATAACTAATCTTTTGGATCGCTCGTCTGAACAATCAAGTAACTCACAACAACTAAAAGAAAAATCCTAAGACATAGAAACATAGACTTTGACGGCAGATAAGGACTGTTTAGCCCACCTAGTCTGACCATTTCCCTACCTACAGAATAAGCTGCAGATCCTAGTTAACCAACAGCTTATTTCTCCTTAACCCCCACAAGAATTGCCTTATGTCTGTCCCATATATTCTTGAATTCTCCCATAGTTTTAGACCCCACAATCTCCTCAGGAAGGCTTTCCATGTGTCCACCACCCTCTCTGTGAAAGAATACTTCCTCACATTGCCCCTGAACCACCACCCCATCTTTAAATTGTGTCCCCTTGTTCTTGCACATCTCTTTTTCTGAAAGATGCTACCCTCTTGGACTTTGTTGATTCCACTGAGGTTCTTAAAAGTTTCTATCATGCCCCCCTTCCTCCTTTCCTCAAGAGTATAAATGTTAAGCTACTTTAGTCTCTCATCGTATGGCTTCTCTTGCAGACCCTGCACCATTTTAGCTGCTCTCCTCTGGATTGCCTCTATCCTGTCTATGTCCTTGCGGAGATGGGGTCTCCAGAACTGGATGCAGTACTCCAGTTGGGGTCTCACCAACTGTCTGTACAGAGGGATAACAACTTCCTGTTTTCTGCTGGTGATGCCTCTCTACCTATACATCGCAGTATACCCCCAGCCCTCCCTACTGCCTTCTCACATTGCTTGCCAACCTTAAGGTCATCTGATATGATTACCCCCAGGTCCCTTTCCATTTTTGTTGTTGTTACTACCCCCCCCATTGTGTAATCTTCCCCTTGGTTTTTATTTCCCAGGTGCATTATTTTGCACTTCTTTGCATTGAATCCAAGCTGCCATACTTCTGACCATTCCTCCAACCTTGCCAAGTCCCTTCTCATTCTTTCCATGCCTTCTTTTGTATCAACCCTGTTGCAGATTTTTGTGTCTTCTGCAAAGAGGCATACTTTTCTTTCCAGTCCCTCTGCAATGTCACTTATAAAGACATTAAAAGAACTGGACCCAATACAAAACCCTACGGTACCCCACTAGTAACTCCATTTACAATTACCTTCTGTGTCCTGTTGTCCAGCCAATGTTTTACCCAGGCTACCACCCTGGGACACACTCCCAGACTGGTTAATTTGACTATTAATCTTTTGTGTGGGACTGTGTCAAATGCCTTGCTAAAGTCTAGGTAGGCCATGTCCACAGCACCTCTCTGGTCACCCAGTCAAAGAAATCAATTAGATTCATTTGACATGACCTTCCCAGTGTGAACCCATGCTGCCTAGAGTCCTGTGCCCCACTGGCCTCTAGGTACTCAACAATTCTTTCCTTCAGATGTGATTCCATCACTTTCCCTATCACAGAGGTCAAACTGACAGGTCTGTAGTTTTCTTCCTCTGTCTTGGTCCCACTTTTGTGAAGGGGAATCACATCTGCCTTCCTCCAGTCCTCAGGTACCACACCATCCTCCCATTATTTGTTAAAAAGGGGTAGTCAGTGGTTTCACTAGTTCTCCCCTTAATTCTTTTAGAATTCTGGGGTGAATTACATCAAGCTCCATTGCTTTGTCCACCTTCAGTTTTAGGAGTTCTTTCGAAACCCTTTCTTCTGTAAAAGGACTGGGATCGACCCCCCTATCAAGAGTGCTTCTGTTAATTGGATTAGGCACCTCCCCCTCCTCCTCTTTTGTGAATACTGAGCAGAAATATTCATTCAGTATCCTTGCTTTTTCACTGTCCCTCTCTGCCCACCCACCATCCATTCTATTCAGCCTCACTATCCCTTCATTTGTCTTTCTATGCTCCCTGGTGTACCTATAAAATGTTTTATCCCCCTTCTTAACTGAGCTGGCTATCTTTTCCTCAGTTTGGTCTTTTGCTATTCTGACTTCCCTTCCTGCTTCCTTCTGCCTTGACTGGTACAGCTGTCTGTCCTGCTCCTTCTGTGTTTCCTTATACTTCCTGAATGCTATCTTTTTCTCCCTGACTTTCCCCGACACCTCTTTTGAGAACCATAGTGGCTTTTTCTTTCATTTTGATTTGTTTATTTGCTTCACACAAAGGCTTGTTGCCTCTGTGATGGCAGTTTTGCTGATTCCCCATTGTTGCTCCACACCTCCTTCTAGCCTGTTTGCTAGAGCTTTTCTAAGACACTGTCCCATCTTTCCAAAGTCAGCCCTCCTGAAGTCCAGTACCCTCACTTTTGTATGGCTTGACTCTGTAGCTGAGTTTATCATGAACCACACTGAACCAAGCAAGACTCAAGACTATTGCTTGATGTGAAGACTAAGGAGTGAGTGCACATTTGCAAACTTGAGAAAGGTACTTACTTGAGCTAACAGTGAGGATGGAGTCTGAGGCATATCACTCACCAAATATGGGGCCAGTGATTGGAGGGTGGGGATACCACTAGACATCAGGGAAATGTTGAGTCACTGGCCACTGGAGGGTGGGGGGGTGCCACTAAGCACCATGGAAATGTTAAGTTGTTAGGGGGCCAGTGAATGGAGGGTTGGGGTGCCACTAGACACCAGGGACATGTTAAATTGTTAGGGAGCCATAAATCAGAGGGCGGGGATGCCACTGGACACCAGGAAAAGTTTATTTTTTTATTATACCACCTGGATGGCATAGAACTTAATTGTGGAATAATTACATGCATTAAGGATAAATGTATTAGTTCCACAGTTCATGTGTATTATTTCACAGCTCAGCAAGAAAACTCCATGGAACTGAATGAAAATTCACCAAACACATTCAGAAGATTTTAAATTTTACCACAGGCAGAAGCTCAGAAAATTCTGTAAAAGTTGGTGAACCTTTGCAAAAGGTCTGCTAAAGTGGAATTCACAACTTTCACCCAACTCTATTTATTATTAAACTCTTAGAGAGTATGTGTCAGAATGTTTGCTGTATAGATTTTATAGTTGAAATTGCATTTTTTTTATGCTTAAACAGTATCACCTTGTAAACAGGACCTTTGGTCCTTTTGGTGTAATTTCCAGCTTTCCTTCATAAAAATAAAGATTTTACTACTACTACTACTACTGCTACTTATACAATATCAGATTTTTGCATGGAACATTATATCCGATCTTTTAAATGAATAAAACAGCTATTCAGAGTTCCAAGAAATATGATTTTTAGCTATTTGCAAATATGAACTGCCTTGTTCATCAATGTTAATCATGAGTTATATTTGGAGTTTAAAAATATTGAAATGGGAACTAGAGGCCATCCCCTACAACTACAAAGGAGATGGATTTAGAGGTAGAGTTGATTAGTAAGTTTGGTTTGACAGTGCCATCTATGTACTTTATTTCTCTGAAATCACTCCCTGGGGCTCTGAGAGGCTCTGTCATAGGTACCTCCCTTTGAGTTTACTCTCAGTTTTGCTATTTATTGAAATATTCACACTAAGGATGTTCTACAACCTCTCCTTGGTAATCCTAATTTTAAGATTGGGGGCTGGACTATGTCTGGTCAGTGGATGTCTCAATTAATTGATGAAATGGTACGTGACTTGCTTCATCAAGACATCCTCATTCCTTCCACAGATATTATAGGTAATTTTCATTTGGGAAATGCAGCTATTTTTAAGACACTTCAACTAAGACATGCCTTTGTACACTGGTTTGGAGCAAGTAACTGGGAGGTTGATCAATCTGAGTTCATGCACTCTATTAGGGATATTGTCCTGAAACCACATGCAGTTGCCACTCTGTAGTCCCTTCTTTTCTCTAAGTTGTTTCCTGAACTTGATGAAACTACTTTACACTAGTCTGGTATCTTCCTCTTACTCCTCCCCAATGGCAAAATGTTTGGAAGGATATTTACATATTTATCTCTCAGAACAGACTGCAGCTTACCCAATTTAATATTTTAAACAATTTATATTTCACTCCTGTGAAACTCAATAAGATAGGGAGACTTCTGTCATCAGTATGCACTAGATGTGGGCAAGAAGAGGGTACCCTTTTACATATCTTCTGGGACTTCCCTAAGGTGGCCCCACTATGGGATTTAATTGAGTCTATAATGGATCTCTTATTGGGGTTACAGGGACTCCTTTGCTCCTATAAACTGGTGGTGCAATTTGGTTTTGTATGGTTTCAGTGCTCCCTAATGTTTTATCTCCTATTATGATTTATGGTTTTGTTCTACTTTTTTTTTTGTTATGCATTTTATTATGCGCTACCTTTTGGCCACTCCACTGGGGTGGAATAAGGGTGGGGAGATGTGGTGGTTTTACTGCCAGATGTTGTGTTGTATGCTGTGTTACTTCATCATGTCTTGTTTCTTTGTGTAAACTTAACAAAGTTTTTTTAAATTTCAACAGGAAGTTTAATACAAACAATAGGAGATTATATTACACACAACAGGTAATACATTCATGGAATAAATTACCACTTGACATTATTCTCAGTAATAATAAGTCTGAGTTCAAAAATAGATTGGACAAATATATTTCTGATGGGACAAAGTTATAGTATTATATTTGATGCACAGGAGCTGAATATGGACTATCCAGATACTGAGACATTTGGGAGTCAGTACAAGTGGCTTTGATAGGGGTGAGATTCTAAGTTCAATTAACATCAGTGGGCAGAGGGGATTGTACATCTATTTTTTAGACTGGTAGGATATTTATAATGAAGTATTTAAGAATGGGAAATATATATGTACATGGGTAGTACAACACATTTTGAGCCTAACATCCTCATAGCTATAACAGTTAGGATTATCATATATTGTCCTTATTTATTAAGATGGCTGTGTACCCTTCATTGCTAATGTAATTCATTTGCTTCATACTATTCATATATTTGGTTTTTATGTGCATTCTAAAAATTAATAAAATTCATATTTAAAAAGAGAACTCTTGTAATTTGTGTATTGTGGGTTTATATTTGTGGTTGCAGGGGCCTATGCTTCTGCATACAGATGCAGTGTTGTGATTTGAGTGTCCTGGATTCTATCTGCATCCAGAAGTTAGTGTACATGTCTTGTGGTGTGGGTGCAACAGGTACAAATCCATACAGGTATCACATCAGCACTACTGCATTTGTGTCATCTGGAAACAGTTGTATGTTGCTTGTCTTGGCTGATGATGGCTGTTTGGGGCTGCTTGTGTGGTTTTGTCCTTTTGCTGCATGGTGGGTGGGGAGTTAGGGTTAGAAACCCTAACAACACATTTCCCTGCATTTTACTACTTTTGTGATGGCAAATTGAACCTTGATTGGTGCATTAACATAGTTTGCTGTGATAAATATATATAATTTATGTATTTACTGTACTAAAGGTATGTTGTAATCACTTTGATACTTGTCTTTGACTCTTTCTTAGAATTCGAGCCATTATATGCAGAAAAGATTTATTACTACATGTTAATCAAGGATCAATAGATGTTTTTCGGTAAAACGATGTACCCTCCAATTCTCAACTAAACATAGCTCATTTCTTTTCCCTGGTCCAATCATTTAATTACTTTGAAGAATAGTTGAAGAAAATCTGAGCTTTAAAAAAAATCAAAATGGTTCTGCCCTTTTAAGCATAGTTTCAATTTATTTCATATTATAGTAATTAAAGGGATGTACAGTATACTGAAGTTCCGTTGCTTCTCTACTTAAGTCATGATAAAAATCAAGAGCATACAGGATCCCTACAAGATCCCAACTAAGGGAAACCTAAAAAGGGGAGAACAGTAGAAGTTGTCAGTGCACCAAATCAATGTCAAGTAAATGTTCAAAATATGATTCCTAAGTCAAGACAGAACTTGCTAGGACAAGCTAAAAAATTACAGCAAGAACAATGATTATAATAATAGTAACCTGTGAGACTGACTGGGAGATAATCATTTAGATGGCATGCTCAAGAGGAGCACGTTTCTCTTTTTAACAAGTTTCATATTTGTGTCAGTGTTTCAGTCAGCGTGCAAGAGAGGGGTGACATCTTTATCCTACAAAGAAGAGTTTCTGGAGCTTGTGGCATCTTTTGTTAGCCCCTTTCATGTGAGGTGTGTGGTCATGTATAAACCCCAACAATATATTTTCTTCAATCTAGAACATCTTAAAAACTTTTTTTCTACTTTTTGGTAGCAGTAAGAAGATGATCTAGCTTTCTTAGAACCAGTATGAATGAGAGATGTTTGTATGAAAAGACAAGAACAATTCACTTTCTGTTCACTTGTTTATTTTACCTTTTGATGTGCTAAAAAAAATTAAACAATTAAAAAAATAAACAAAACAAACTTTTAGATGATTTTTTTTCTGAGCCACACTGAACTTAGATTTCTTGTTGATCTTTAATTATGGGGGTGGGGAATTTGATTGTTACAGCATTATACTCTTATTTTAGTTACTGATGCACTATGGATATAAATAATATACTGATATAATGATTTCAATTATCTGTATAAAATATTCTTGGCGACATGAAATAGAACTGAAACTTGTAGCACCTTCTTCAGTATACTTAAATTATTTAAGTCTTAAATGTATAAAATTTGACAAGCATTTTCTGTAACACTTGTATCTCCTAATTCTTATACAGATGAACCATCTATTTATACCTCCTTTTTTACTATTTTAATGAGTAAATTGAAATGAAATTAATATTATGTATGAATTAACAAGAAAAAACTTCAAGTAAAATATAAAAGAAAGATATCAGCATAACCGTAAATTAATATAGGATTACATTTTTTTCCAAAGAGCTGTTTGCCCCTCATTGACACCTTACTCCTCACTGTCAGGCTGGGTCCTGAGGACCCAGTCCCATCTACCACTCCTCCTGCCATCAGATCAATAGTTATTCACATGGTGTGGGACATGAGAGTCCAGAAGGCCATCACAAATGGTGATAGGGAGACATGGAGTTTTTCCCTTTTTCTCCCCTTATGTCCTGGGGCCTCAGCAAACATGGTTGTGCATGTATGTGGAGACATGCATGTGCTACAGAACCAGTGACCACATCCACCCACCCACCCACCCAGCCTAGTGCCAGCCACCCCCATTTGCCCGACACTACCACCGAGCCTCCACTTAGTGGCAGCCAAGAACTGGGAAAACCTGACCTCACCAATCCAGGAGAGGGGAACTGCCCATCAGCCACTTCATCCTCTCTCAGCCCCCCCTGGCTTTCCCCCAGTGGCCTGAGCTCATTCCTGAACTGGGGTTGCCAGTATGGGAGAGGTAAGGTGCTTGAAACGTCTTAGCCCTCTGTGCCACTGAACCAGTATAGGCTCAAATTTATCCACTTTATCAAATATTCTCAAATATTTTGTGCATAGTTCACTGAACTAGCACTCGAATAGGTAGACAATGTTAGGCCTTTATCAATCAGTTTTGAAAAAGTACAGCACAGCATCAATTTTATTCTGGGCTGTTAGTGACACTGCAGTAGCAGGAGATAAACGTTTGAAAACTTTAGCCATCTATGTTGACTTTTCACAGGATTTGAGTACATGGACCACCAACTTGTTTTAGAAAACCTGGTCACAATGGATGCAGTTTAAAACCATTGATTTGGTTTTCCTGTTATCTTTATCAGAGAAAGCAGTGGGTTGCTCCTCTCAGTACCTTGCCAGTGGACAAAGAAGTTCCAACTAAAGTTCCCACAGGGTTCAGTTTTGGAAACAAGCACAGGTGGAGCACACCATAACAGGGACATTCTAGCAAAGCTACTGAAAGAGGAAGCAGAGTCATTTTGGGATCACAGATAAGACAGTGACCAGATGACTGGAGTCTGCCAATCAAAGCAAGGCAGGAAGTTTCTCTGCTCAGATAATCTGAGGTGCAGTTTTTTTCAGGGTGCTTTTGTGTTGAGAGGATGACTCCAGCTACATTAATCTGCCAAAGGCCAAACTGCAGTACTAGCACTTAATTTGTGTGTGTTATTTTAGTGTTTTTGCAGGTGGTATTCTAGCAGAGCTACAGGATCAGGGAGCAAAACCATTCTGGGAGCATGGAAGGCAGAGTGACCATGTGACCAGAGCATGTCAATCAGAGTAATACAGGAAGTTGCTCTGCTCAGATAAACTGAGGTAATGTTTTGCTTCAGGTAGAGATACAGCAAATTTAAATCCACTGGCGAAGTGAATGTGAAGTGGCCACTCCGTGTTGGCACTTCGCTACATGGAGTGCCCCATGGGAAGGGCTCACTTCATCTTGTTATTATTACTTTGCATTGTCATGCTGTCTTAAATGCGAAGTAAGGTGGAGTGACAACAATATTGGCAGCATCCCAACCACACAGTCATCAGAATAAATGTGCATCCCAAAGTGCTACTGTCTTGTGTCCAGAAATCTCCCCAGTGCTGAAGAAGTGAAATGAGAGTGTAACAAGAAATGCAAAGTCTCCCAGAATTAATGGCACACTCAGTCATGCATTCAGTTGTCAGGTCACACACAGAGTCCCCAGAATTAATGTGCATCCCAAAAATGCTGCTGTCTTGTGTCCAGAAAATTCCCCAGTGCTGACGAAGTGAAATGAGAGCGTCACAAGAAATGCGGTCTCCCAGAATTAATGGTACCATGCAAACGCACAGACAGATTAAGATTGCGCTGCACACTCAAGGGATGCATACAAAAAGACACAACACCTAACCAGTGCTCACAAGTCACAAATCCGCTTCTGGAAAGGAATACATTTTGCCAGTTGGGGGATTAGTGCATGGCAGTAACAATCCACTACCAGTAAAGATACCACAAAGCCGTATAAAAAATTCATTCAGGTGCGGTGAATAGCAGGTTCCCACTGCTGCAATTACTCTGTAACACAATAAAAGGTGTCTGATTTAATAGCATGCATTGCACACACACTATGAGTAATGCATAGCAAATTGACAACCTTTAGTAATATAACCAAATGTTTTACACAAACTGAAATTATACATTGCTGCACCACAACAATCAGCAAAAATAAATTCAAGAATTACTGAAAATATTACTGTGTGTACATTAACACACTTATAGAAGAAAAATATAACCAAAACAAAAAGACTGCCTTTTTCTCCCAGTTAATCTACCTACACCACAAATATGCCCCTTCCCCAAAGCACACTTCACAGTACACAGGCTGACTGTTCTAAATTAACATTCAAAATCCACACACAACAATAAACACTTGATGATGTGAGCACAGAAGGGTTTCCTACAATTGATGTATTAAATTTTGAGCAAACAAATATTACTCAGAAAGGCATTTTAAACAGCTTTTAAAGGTTTTGAATTGCAGAGCTCTGAGAGCAAACTGTCTCCAGCTACCACTGCACACACACACACACACACACTACCCAGGCCAGAACTGAGGCTGTGCCAAACAATCTAGAGCCCATGTGACCTGCAATCCCGTGAATAACTGCAGAATTTCATTTGAAGCTCAATTACAGGGTGAAGTGAGGTGGATTACATTGATTTCAATGTACTTCACCTTAAAATTGGTGGAGAAGTGGTTTGGGGAAGGCAGAATAACACAAAGTCATTGGTTTCAATGGACTTTGTGTTCCTCATTATGAAGCGATGTACTCCACTTCACATTGTAGAGTTCTCCATGGATTCCGTGTTACTCGGTGAATCACTTCACGGAGCAAATTGGGGCCACTTCGCCCACCACTACTTACAGTACTGTAACTCACATGCTGTATGGGATGGAATGTGAATGCCTATGGCTGTGCTTCCCTGATGAGCTGTAGCACAAAACTCCCCAACTTAAAAATGCTTATTAATGAGCACAATGGTGGAGTGGTGAAGCCTGGAGAGATACTACAAAACATGTTTACAATACATCCAAGTAACTAATAAAAAAAATTATGTGATTCATGACGTGATCGTGAATCGTGATTTGTGACTGCATTTGTGACCGTGATGATGAAGAACGTGACTCGGTGTCGACGGTGTGAGATAACTAATATGGAACTGTATTGGGAACCCGAATGCCTATGGCTGTACTTCTCCGATGAGCTGTAGCACAAACTTCCTGACTTAAAAACACTCATTAATGAGTACAATGGCAGGGTGGTGAAGCCTGAAGAGATTCTACAAAACATGCTTACAATACATCCAAGTAACTAGTCAAAATATTAGTGTTGTGATTCATGACATTATCGTGAATAGTGATTTGTGACTGCATTTGTGACTGTGATGATGAAGAACGTGATTCGTATCACGAGTGACTCGTGATGATGGTCCTGACTTAAAAATGCATATTAATGAGTACAATGTTCATGCAGAATTATGCACTACACCTGTCCAGTACTCTGAAGGGAAGCCAAGGAAACAACTGTGACTTAAGTTACAGATGGAGATTGGGCCCTAAAGAGATGCAAATGCACAGACAGATTAATATTGTGCTGCGCACTGAAGAGATGCATATGCAAAGGCACAACACCTAATCCAGTGCTCACCATCAGAAATTCAAATCTGGAAAAGAATACCTTTGCTGGTTGGGGTGGGCCGTGGGGGGGGGGGGCAGTGTACTGCACTGCTGCAGTAACAGTCACTAGAACTAGTACCAGTAAAGATACCACAAAGAAGTACAAAAATCACACAGCTGCAGTGGATAGCAGGTTCACATTGCTGAAATTATTATGTGGCACAATAAAAGGTGTCTGATTTGATGACATGCGTCACACACATACTCACACACACACACACACTAAGTAATGCGTAGCAAATTGAAAGCTTCAGTAATATAACCACATATTTTAA
This sequence comes from Neoceratodus forsteri, assembly GCA_016271365.2. NCBI lineage: Eukaryota > Metazoa > Chordata > Ceratodontiformes > Ceratodontidae > Neoceratodus > Neoceratodus forsteri. The sequence continues at coordinate 610,087,312 of CM028133.1, forward strand.
ACAAACTAAAATTATGCACTGCTGCACCACAACAATCAGCAAAACAATGGCAAGAAATATTGAAAATATTACTGTGTGTACATTAACACAGTTATACAAGAAAAATATCACCAAAACAGAAAGCACTGTCTTTTTCTCCAGGTTAATCTACCTACACCACAGATACGCTCCTCCGTCAAAGTACACTTCCACTGTCTCTCAGTATACAGACTGAATGTTATACATTAACATTCAAAATCCACACACAAACAATAAACGCTCGATGATATGAGCATAGGAGGGTTTCCTATAATTGAACTAAAGTTTCAGCAAAAAAAATGACTCAAAAAGGCTTTTTAGCAGCTTTTAGAAGGTTTGAATTGCAAAGATCTCTCACAGCAGATTGTCTCCTATAAATTCCTATACACACCATCCCAAACTGAGGCTGTGCAGAACAATCTAGAGCCCATGTGACCTGAAATCCCATGAATCACTGCAAAATTCACCTTTGGAGCCTAAAAATAAGGCGAAATGAGGCGAAGTACATTGTTTTCAATTTACTTCACCTTAAGAATTGGTGGAGTAGTGGTTTGGGAAGGCGGAGTAATGCAAAGTCATTGTATTCAATGGCCCTCGCGTTACCCATTATAACGCGAAGTATGGCTTCACGTTGTGGAGCACTCCACAAATTCACCTTCACTCTGCGAATCACTTCGCAGAGCGAATTGGGGCCACTTCTCCCATCTCTAGCATCAGGGCACATTTCAGCTGAGAGGATGGCACCAGCTACATTAGTCTGCTTAAAGCCAAATTGCAGTGCTAATACTTAAAGAGCTACTGATGCCAAAAAGACAACTTTGGAAAATATAATAATTAGGTACAATTCAGCTTGTATTCCATATGTATTCTTTATATTTCTCTTCCTTGTTATTTATTACTGTGTATATTTGTATAGTACATGATTTTTATCCCTTAGATTTCCCTTAGAGTTTATCTGCCTTTGTAGCTTACACCCTACTTCAAGTCATAATGCTCTGTTGTGACATCACAATTTGTTGCCATAGAAGTACAGTAACTATGATGTCACAAGCAGGGCATTATGACCTCAGATAAGGAGAAAGCAACAGGAATAGATGAACTCATCAGGAGAAAAGATCCTGTTTTCATACAAATGACCTCAGTAATATATAACAGGGAGGGAGAATACAAAACTAAGTGAAATACAAACTGAACCATGTCTAAATGTTATGTTTTGTTGAAGTTCACCTGAAGGTGTCAGCTGCTCTTTAATATCTGTGCACTTTTAGTGTTTTTCAGGGGGTGTTCTGGCAGAGCTGCAGGAGGAGGAAGCAAAACTATTTAGAGAGCATGGAGGGCAGAGTGGCCGCATGACCAGAGAATGCCAGTTAGAGCACGACAGGAGGTTGCTCTATTCAGATAAACTGAGGTGATGCTTTGTTTCAGGGTGCTTTTGGACTAAGAGGATGGTGCTAGCTACATTAGCTTGCTTAAAGACAAATTGCAGTGCTAATACTTAATATCTGTGGGCCCGATTCAGAAAGCTCCCCTGAATGACGCCAGGGTCTTGCACCACAAAGAATGGTGCAAGGTGTGGCTTGCGCCAAAAAATGCACCAGGAGAGCCAGCCTGGTGGTGCTGAAGCCAGACGCCACTAGACGCCACACCTCGCACTATGCTGGCAACCCAAGTTCTGATGCAAGCCCAGGCTGCCAGGGTCTGGCAAGGGAGGGATAGGATTGAGCATCCAGAGGACTGCTCTCCTATCCTGGGGAGGGATCCAGGGAGACACAGCTCTGTAGCTGCCCCTGGTGATGACCGGGGGCACTGCTAGAGTGTGCCAGTAAGGGGGCAGAGTGCGGCAGATGTTGGCACATTGTGCCCAGACATCATTGCATGACCGCGCTCTGCAGGGGCATAAAAAACTGGAGGAAAAAGTGGCACAGGTCAGGCAGCATGATCTTCCGACCTCTGCGGCCCAACCCAAATGGTGCCTCCTCATCTGGATCTGACTTAGCGAGCTGAGCTGTGGGTATCTCCTAGCCACTCTGCCATGGGGGGTAATCTGTAGGGGAATCGAGGAGGTGGCCTGATATCAGGTTCAGGGCTGAGAGGGGCAGTTGGGAAGACATGCCGACAGGTGCTAATGGGGAAGAAAATATACACACACAAAAAAAAATGCACCAAGAGCAATTCACAAAGGCAGCCTGCATCAAACACAGGCTGACTGCACCAAAGGGGGCTGGTGCCAGCCTTGTGCCACAAAATGGCTGCAGCATGGTACTAAGGGGCTTGCAGCAGATGCAGGCTGCCATATCCTCTATAACAGGATTCAGAAAACCCTGCCAGAGGGCAAATTTCTTAGGACTATTAAATCAGCCAGGGCTGGTCTAAGGGTATTTAGAAGTGTGTTCTCTAGGAGGGTTTAGACATTTGCTGCAATGTGCCATGGTTCCCCCCCCCCAGCCCAGATCTTCTTACAAATAAAAGTAATGAATGCCTCTGGTTGTCTAGCAGTTCCCACAGGCCCAATCTCCTTACAAATAAAATGAATTAATGTCCCTGGTGGCTAGGGGACCCCCCCTATGCCCCCATCTCATGTACTAAGCAAATCACATCCCTGGTGATCTAGTGGACCCCCTTCCTATCCCCAATCTGCCCTTATACTTTAAATGTATTCTTCCCTGGTGGTCTAGTGCAGGGTTTTTCAATCGGGGTCTGCGGCCCTCTTGTGGCCTCAAGCAAGGCATAGGGGGTCTGTGGAGAGAGCAGAAAAAAATTTTAAATGTAAAAAAAAAAAAAAAGAGTGGAACACAAAGCCCAGTGGAACCCAGTGGAGTGTATACAAATTAGGTCATGAGAAATACTTCTATTACAGGTGAGAAATATCTCTATTACAGGTGAGAAATGCCTCTATAGAGAGTACAAGCCAGCAAGGGGCAAGCGTGCTAGAGTGCAAGTTGAACTGACAGACCATAGCGGTGAAAGCACCACTGATACTCACAGCTGACTGTGTCAGAAATTGTTAAACAACATCTCTTCTTGGCTCCCCTTCAACAAATTGTGCAATTTTCTGACTAAACAGCACATTCGGGAGCTGAGAGCTTATGTTTTTTAAGGTATTCTTTTCATACAAATTGAACTCTCAGACTGGCGCTATGGTTTAACTTGAAATCTTTCACACTTTGGCTATTTGTATTCATGTATGTTTGTCTGTTTAGCTTTTGCTGCAATATGAAAATGTTAGAAAAATACAAAGCTTGTTAATGTTGAAACTAAACATTAGCCCAAGATGGTACTGTGTAGTGCTTGATTTGCCAAAGCCTGTGTGTGTGTGATATATGATTTCAGATTACAAATTAGACTCAGTAAATCAAAATGTAACCCCCCTGCAAATGGGGGTTCCCAAAAGACTTCCAGGAGCTTGCTTGAATGCTCCAAGCCTGAATGGTGTTTGGCATTTAAGCCATTTATCAGTGAGTGTTTTTAGAACCTCTGGTACTGTCTCTTTAAGAGCTGTCTGCTTGCAGACATAATTAGTTTGTATGGGGGACTGTGTGTTTCTTTGATTGAGTACCACTCAGCTGCTGCCAATTCACTTCATTTTGCAGTCACTAGGAGTGCAAAGGAACCTATCTGAAAGATGTAACTGTTTGCCAGAAATTATTTAGAGTAATAATGAAATTACAGTTTGTCTAACCTGTTTCTTTGCAGTCAGAACTGTGTCTGCTAGTTCCCCATTCTAGTTTTGAACTGCTGAACTGGACCAATCAGTGTGGGTAAGCTAGCTCTAAAATGGTGCCTTGACGAATCAGAACTTGACTCATAATCTGAGCCAGCCACAAGAGGATTGTATGGGCAGTGACTCTGGGAGATGTAGTTTAGACTTCAGTGCCTTTTTGGACCAACAGCAGCAGTCTATTGTGAGCGACAGCCAATCCAGTCAAGAACTGGGAGGAACTCAAAGGAAGTGCCCGGTTTTGTCAGTTGGAGATTCAGTTGAGCTTTGGCAGTGAAGAAGGAAGGAGCCCTGTGCTTTTCGTGTGCAGTTTTAGTCAAAAACGTGTGTAAGGCCCAGAGTTCCGTCTGCAGCTTGTGTAACAGCTTGTTAGGACTGAACTGCCCTGTGAAAAGAATCAAAGGATCTCTGAAGAGTAGAAACCAGGCTCACCCTGTAGAAGACTGGAAGAATTGCTGAAAATTGCACTCGGTCTGTCAGGAACTGAATCTGCTGTGTGTTCTCCGGTATTGTGCAGTAATTGCGATCGGAATACAGATGCAGCCTGCCTGGTATAGTGCTTTCTTTTATATGGATGTGTGAAGAGGTTTGTGTACCTCAAGTGAGCCCTGCTGACATTGAAGGACCCTATCTTATTTGGAGGTCGTGGAGTACTAATTCAGGGTTGCTCTCGTTGAATTGCCACATTAAATCCAAATGGAATTACTGTACTGTTGACTGTTTAATTCTCCTTTTCTCTGTGTGAAAGGGCCCCTACCAGCTGCCACGGTTTGACTAGCCACTAGGGCTTGGGTACCCAGGGACAGTAACTGATAGGATAGGCCTTGTGCACAGAGCCATAGGTAGATTATTAGAGTGATAAGCTGATTAACCTGATTTCCTGTCCTTGTTATATCCCCCTAAATAAATCAGAGCTGCTTGTTTCAGCAAAGTTATACTGCCTGAGGTATTTGTCTATGTTAAAGTACTGTACTGTGATTGTTGCACTGTATCTCATTTCACAGGAGGTCCCAGTGCCGGAACCAGACCTGGGGGTAAGTGTATACTGTGAAGGTAATTTGATATATTGTGTGGGCCACTAGTGGGAAGAAAGGGGGGTTGCAGTGTCCCAGAGGGCTGTGACCAAGTTAGTTTAACTATTGCAAACCCTGACCTCTGGGTGGAGGCACCCGTCATTGGATCCAGGCCCCTCAACCTGTTAGTGGCAAATCAGACAGGGGTAGTAGCCCCTTGGATAGCGCCATCTAGGGGTTACAAAAACACTAACCAATGGAGTATGTGAGGACTTCACATGAAAAGACAACACATCTCTGTCCCTAATATAAGCTGTTGCAAAACTGTGCATGCCACTGTTTTAGAAATATATTATAAACTTGCCATGAAAGAACAGTCTGTGGAATGATTCCAACTCCTCTGAACCTCATAGAGCTAATGTCAGTGTCAGGACTTCGACGCCGTACGCCACAGAAGGCTTATGAATAAGCTAGAGAATACAGGACTTAGTTAGAAGACAGTCAACTGGATTGCAAACTGGCTCAAGAATAGGACACAGAGGGTCTTAGTTAATGGAGCTCAGTCAGCGGAGTGCAAGGTGACCAGTGGAGTGCCACGGGGGTCAGTATTAGGCCCCATCCTCTTCAATATTTTCATCAGCGACATCGCTGATAAGCTGGAGGGGAAAGTATGCCTGTTTGTGGATGATACAAAACTGTGCAACCAGGTGAATACCCAAGAGGGAGTCTTGAAGATGGAAAGGATCTGAATAGGCTGGAAGGATGGTCCAAACATTGGCAGTTGAAGTTCAATGCCAAAAAATGCAAGGTCATGCATCTAGGTAAAAGAAACCCCAGGAAGGAATAAGTGCTGCTAGGACACCAGCTTGAAGTAACCCAGGTGGAGAGGGAGCTTGGCTTAATCATTGCAGATAACCTTAGGAAGAGTAAGCAATGTGAAAGGGCAGTTCAGAAAGCAAATGGCATCCTCAGAAGCATTGGACGGGGTATAACTAGCAGGCAAAGAGAAGTGATAATGCCACTCTACAGATCACTGGTTAGTCTGCACATGGAATATTGCATCCAGTTTTGGAGGCCACACCTGAAGAAGGATATCAACAGAGTAGAGGCGGTGCAGAGAAGGGCTACAAAGATGGTGCAGGGTTTACACCAGGAGCCATATGAAACCAGACTGGCTGACTTACAGCTGTACTCACTTGAACAGAGAAGAGACAGGGGGGGGACATGACCGAAACATTTAAGTATATGAAGGGAATTATGACAGTGTGGAAGGAAAACCTGTTTCAGATGAAATCAGAGAGTTGTACAAGAACCCACAGTCCACGACCGGCAGGAGGTAAATTTAGGGTAAACATCAGGAAGTACTTTTTTTTCCAAGAGGGTAGTTGACCCTTGGAATAGCCTACCACAAGAGGTAGTAGACTTACAAAATGTAAGGGAATTCAAACTTGTGTAGGATAAACATTACATGCAAGATAGGAAATAGTCTAAGAAGAAGGGGGTAGGTATACTGGGCAGACTAGATGGATCAACAGATACCCTTCTGTTGGCAAATTCTTATGTTCTCATGTAGGAATAAACTTCATGTTAAACCTAAGGACGTCACTGGCTCTCACCAGCCTGCAAAGTGCCTTGCAGTATCTGACCAAAGTTAAATGAATAAGCTTCTTGCCATCTCACTAGTTTATTTTTTTTTTTTCAAACTACTGCTTCTGTGTTCAATAGTAGCTATCTCCTGTGAAAGTAAAAGTACAGGAAGACAGTTTCACAGCACAGACACTGCAGCCTGCAAAGTGCCTTGCAGTATCTGAACAAAGTTAGATGAACAAGCTTCTTGCCATCTCACAAGTTTTTTTTTTTTTTCAAACTACAGCTTCTGATGATGCAGCATGCAGAGATCATCTTTTCTAATTTTTAACACTCTCCCACCTCACACCAGTAGTGTCTACATTGGCATCCGTTCATTATTTTCATTTTGATTTAAAATGAGTTGTATGATTGTATTAGAATGAAAAACCAATAAAAAAACATTATTATATTGGTAAGAAACTTAACCTCCACCCCCTCGCACCCTCTCTCCACCATTGCAGGTAGGGGTCCCTGCTACTACTGACTTTCACTCGTGGGGGTCCACACACACACAAAAAGGTTGAAAACCTCTGATCTAGTGGACCCCCTTCCCTATCCCAGATTTCCCCATAAATAATTGAATAACTTTCTCTGATGGTCTAGTGGACCTCCCTCCCTATCCCAATATACCACCAGAAATAATTACAGAATGTACTTTTGTGGTCTAGAGGACCCCTCAGCACCCACCCAGCAGGCAGTACCCCACCACCCCGCTCCTCTATCCCATCCTTGAGCTGATGGCCAGTCGTGGTGGTGAGATGATGGCTGTGCCAGTCACTCACTCAAGGATGGGATGAGGAGATTGTGGTGGGGGGGCATTGCATGCCAGGGTGTGGGGGCTCCACCAGACAACCAGGGTACATTATTTATTTCTGGGGAGATCCAGGATAGGGAGGGAGGTCTGCTAGACTACCAGGGAAAGTTATTTAATTATGGGGCTATTGGGGATTGGGTATTCCACCAGCTGCAGTGATGGCAATCCCACCAACATCCCTGACAGTGATGCAAACCTGCCGACATCCCTGACACCGATGTGTCCCAACATTGACCCTGCTACATGCCGACACCGACTGCCACACTCAAGAGCATCAAAGCAGGGGGCTATGTGCCCCACACCCCCTTCTTTAAATATCTAACTCCACATTGCACAGACAGTGGAGTTAGAGTTAGAAGGTCACCTGGGGGCCAGTGACCATCACATGGTATGGTTCAATTTGGCCACTACATCTAAATCATTCCATTCCAAGGCAAACATATGGGACTTCAGAGGAGCTGACTTTGATAAGATGGCCAACAGAGTTAAGCTAGCCCTGGCAAAAAGAAACACAGGTAAGGGGGTACAGGCAAAGTGAGCAAGCATTAAGGATGCAATACTTGAAGCAACATCCCATTGTGTTAGACAGAAAAGGAAGTGCAAAAGAAGAAGGAAACCACTTTGATTCTCAAATGCAGTAGCAGAACAGTTCAGAGTCAAAAGGCTGGCCTTCAGGAAATATAAGGGAACACAGCTAGATGACGATAGGGAGGCATACCAAACTGCCCTAAGGGAAGCAGGGAAGGCAGTAAGGCAGGCAAAGTCCCAAACTGAGGAAACACTAGCACGAACAGTAAAAGAAGGTGACAAGACTTTCTATAGATACATTAGTGAAAGGAGAAAGTCCAGAGGGGGTATTGCTAAGCTCAAAGGAGAAAAGAGGGCATGTGAGGAGGAGGACCCTGTAAAAGCATCTATCCTCAATAGATACTTTTGCTCAGTATTTACTGAAGAGTAGGTAGAGCAGGGCCCACAGCTCAGCACCATGGACACAGGGAGGGAGGTGAGCACTACTCCCTTCACAAAAGAAAGGGTCCTACAAGAGCTCGCTAAGCTCAGGGTGGACAGGGCAATGGGACCTGATGGCATACATCCCAGGGTACTTAAGGAGCTTAGGGTGGAACTAGCAGAGCCATTAGCAGAACTGTTTAGTGAGTCTCTGAGCACAGGAGAGGTCCCAGAAGACTGGAGAAGGGCTCATGTGATCCCACTCCACAAGAGTGGTAGCAGGGAGGAGGCAGGGAACTACAGACCAGTCAGTCTTACCTCAGTAGTGGGCAAGATTATGGAGTCACTCCTTAAGGAAAGGATAGTGCAACACCTGGAATCCATAGGGCACAGGATCCAAGACAGCATGGGTTTACAAAGGAAGGTCCTGTCAAACTAATCTCATAGATTTCTTTGACAGGCAACCAGAGTGGTGGACCAAGGGGGAGCAGTTGATGTCACCTACCTTGACTTCAGCAAAGCGTTCAACACTGTTCCACATAGAAGATTGATAAGTAAGCTGGGTAGGATCGGGGTGGGTCAGAAGTTGGTCAACTGGGTGGTAAACTGGTTGACGGGTAGAAAACAGAGAGTGGTGGTAAATGGTATACAGTCAGAAGAGATGCAGGTCACAAGTGGGGTACCTCAGGGATCAGTCCTGGGGCCAGACCTTTTCAATATCTTCATTAGTGACATTGCAAATGGACTAGAGGGTAAGGCTTGTCTGTTTGCAGATGACACCAAGATCTGCAACAGAGTAGATGATCCAGATGGAATGGGCAGAATGAAAAGAGATCTGGATAAACTAGCAAAATGGTCAGAACAGTGGCAACTGGGAATTAATGCAAAGAAGTGAAAGATCATGCACATAGGAAAGAGAAACCCTGAAGTCACCTATAGGCTGGGAGGAGAGTTGCTGGCAGTCACAAAGGAAGAAAGAGACTTGGGCATCATCATCACCGATGACCTGAAATCATCCAAGCAGACCTCTAAAGCAGTAGGCAAGGCTAGGGGGATGTTAGGGTGTATTAGTAGGGGTATCACAAGTCGTAAGAAGGAGGTAATAATCCCTCTTTACAAGACACTGGTTAGGCCCCATCTGGAGTACTGCATGCAGTACTGGAGGCCACACCTTCACACGGACATTAACCAAATTGAGGCAGTCCAGAGAAGAGCAACCAAAATGGTGCAGGCACTGCATCAGAAGACATATGAGGACAGATTAACGGAGCTCAATATGTATACCCTAGAGCAAAGTAGGGAGAAAGGTGATATGAACGAAACATTCAAACATCTTAAGGGCATTAATAAGGTGAAAGAGTCTAACATGTTTAAATATAAGAAAAATAGCAGGACAAGAGGACACAGCATGAGATTAGAGGGAGGCCGATTAAGGGGGAATGTGAGGAAATTCTTTTCACAGAAAGAGTGGTGGATGCATGGAACGGCCTACCTCAGGAAGTGGTGGCTATGAATACAGTGCAGGGCTTCAAACAGGCATGGAATAGGCATAAAGGAGCAATACAGATGAGTATGAATAGATAGGCCACTGACAGAACAAAGGCCGATGGCACATTTATAAGGTAGAAAAAGAAATGGGCAGACTGGATGGGCCTTCCGGTCCTTATCTGCAGTCAACCTCTATATTTCTATGTTAGATGCATGCCCCCTCATTGACGATAAATCCCCATCAATGTGAAATCCCTGTCGAGGAACAGTCCATGGACATCGGGGTTTTGCTGTGAGGATTTGCTGTTGTTCTTTTTATAACGGTATACCAGGATAGAGAAGGGGTCCACTAGACCACCAGGGAAGAATGCATTTAAAGTATATGGGATGATCAGAGATAGGGAGGAGGTTCCACTAGACCACCAGGGATGTGATTTGTTTAGTACAAGGGGATCAGGGCATGAGGGGACCACTAGTCTCCAGGAACATGAATTCATTTTATTTGTAAGGAGATCATAGCTGGGGGAGACTGCTAACCACCAGGGACATTCATTTTATTTATAAGGAGATTGGGGCTGGGGGAAACCTCTAGCCACCAGGGACATTAATTAATTTTATTTGTAAGGAGATCAAGGCTGGGGGGACTGCCAGCCACCAGGGACATGTGTTATTTTTATTTTAAAATGTCAACAGGGCTGAGGGGCACTAGCCACCAGGGACTGCTGTCCATGGTGCAGGAGATTAGAGCTGGTGGGGTGCTAGCCACCAGAGACATTAAGTTTATTTGTAAGGAGATTAGGGCTGGGGGGGACCTTTAGCCACCAGGGAGATTCATTAATTTTATCTGTAAGGAGATCAGGGCTGGGGGGGGGACTGCTAGTCACTAGGGACATGTGTTACTTTTACTTAAAAGGTGAATGGGTCTGAGGGGCACTAACCACTAGGGACTGCTGTCCATGGTGCTATTGTCACAGTGCTGCCCTACGGCTTGTGGCACACCTTCCAGATGCACCCCTTATCTGTCACAGGACCACAGCTGCTGTAAGCCATGGGACTTTGTCGCCAGGATACTTCCCGATAATGAGTCGGGCACAGAGTTCCTGGTGCACCGGTGATTGGCAGAAGCTGCCCTTGGTGCAGCTTGTGCTGACCTTTGTGAATTGGGACCTGTGTGTTTTTAGTGTTTTTACAGGTGTTCTAGCAGGGCTACAATAAGAGAAAACAGAGCCATTTTGGTAGCACAGAGGGCAGAGTGACCACATGACCGAAGCCAGTCGCTGCCAATCAGAGCAAGACAGGAAGTTGCTCTGCTTAGATAAACTCAGGTACCCCAGCATGTCCCATCACACTTGTGTCCCAGTGCATGAGTGGGACAGAGCAGGAATTGAACATCTACCTGAAAGCCATCTGCAGTGCACCTGCAGATAGTCCACAGAAGTCTCCACGAAGGGGACACCAGACCAAGGTAAAAGAAAATGCATTACTGTTTACTATTACTCTGGAATAACCAGCTACACAGAAGGTAACTAAAGCCTGTAGACATTCCACCAGTGGGTAAGAAGTAGTAGATACTCTGTATAAGGTAGGCACAGATAGGAGGATTAGAAAAGGAAACACAAGACACAACGTACCTAGGATAGGGTAACAAATAAGTTTCAGGCAAGTGGCAGGGCAGGACTACAAATAGGTTTCAGGCAAGTGAGTAAGGATTAGTAGATACTCAAGGCAAGGTAGAAAGAGGTAGGAGGGAAAAAGGGAAACCAGGAGACACCCTATCTTAAGAAAGGTAACAAATAAGTTCAGGCTAGCAAAAGGGAGAGGTAGAAGTACAGAGGGAATATAAAGGAGGCAGTAGGATTCAGAGAAGTTTCAATAGGCACTAAGTAGAGAACAGGAGGATAATGGAAGTGGTGTAGTGCAGTGGGCGTGGAGCTGCAGCCTTTCCGTACGCATTCTGGAGACTGAGGTGCTGCCCCATCTGTATGCACCTCTCTGGGAAGAAGGCAGAGGTTGCTGAACTACAAGCTGAACTGGCAAGGGTGCAGACAACCTTCTGTATCAACAATGGATTACCAAGACTGCCACCACTCCCCCAGAGTATGCCTAGACAGAGGTATAGTGGCTGGATTTTGGTGGGCTCCCAGAGGGTGGGAGTGATGGAAAGGGTGCATGCTTCTCAGCTTTTACCACTGGAGAATTCCTTTGTCATACTGGGAGGATGAGACAGCTGAGAGGAGGCACCTGAAGTAGTTGGAAGGGAGGAGGTGAGGTCCTTAGAAGGGAGGCCTCAAGGAGTGAGGAAAAGGCCCCCAGCTCAGGAGGAAGAGATGTTGGTGGGGGACTCTTTTGTTACTGGAATAGAGTTGGAAGCTGAAGGAAGAAGGGAGAGGGGCAGGTAAAGTTCTTAAAAGGGGCATTAGCTTGGAGGGATGGAGAGTGTATCCAGAGGATAACGAGAACAACAGGAGATGGGAGGGACCTATAAATCATTGTCCACTTGGGGCAAATGGCATGGCAAGGAGCAGGGTAGGATTAGTGCAGGAAAACTTCAGGGAGCTGGGCAAGAGCCTCAAGCAGGTGGCATGCAGGGTGGTTTTGCCGTAATGTTACTTTTATATGTTCGGGAAGAGGAAAGAGTACTCTGCACCAGGGTATTTAAGAACTGGTTGAAAGCATGGTGCATTAAGGGGGGCTTTTACTGCACTGGAGATGGTGAGGCAATCTGGGACAATATGGGCCTTTAAAGGGGAGATGACCTTCATCCTTTCAGGAAGAGAACTGCAGTCCTTTGTGGGAGGTTTAATGCTACTTGGATGAGCATGTATCTTACCTGGGAGGACTGTAAAAACTAAGGGAGGCAACAACTGCCCTTCCCGGATGATGGAGCATCAGGGAGTGAGGGCCCAAGGGGATCAAAATGCCCTAGGGTATGGGTGCAGCAAGACAGGGGTGGAGACAAGGTAGAGGAAAAGTGATGTATAAATCCGGTAAGCACAAGTAAAAGATTAAATAAGACAGAGAATGGAGAAGGTAAAAAGGGAAGAGGCGGATCAGATGGAACTTCAAGAAACACCACAGGCAGGAGGGGGAAAGAAGCAGGGAAGCAGAAAAAAACAAAATTCCAGACCTGGAAATTATCATGCCAGAGGCAAGTCTGGATTTGTGGCTATAATTGAGTCATGGTGTACTGGGCACCAGGAGAGCGACATAGCCAAACTGGGATACTCTCTGTTCAGGAATGTACAGTACAGGGAAGCCTGCCAGGATGAAACCCAATTCTGCAGCAATCTGCAGCAGAGCTACTGCAGTAAACAAGGCAATTCAATGGGAGCTACTCCCTTTTGTTGTGCAGGAAACTGTGACACTGCGCTTCATCCCAGTGGTTTTCACTGTATATAGATGATTGGTAAGCAATGAGACATAACACAGCGTTGGAGTCTATTCATAAACAACACATCAAGGTGCATTGTGAGGCACAAGGGTCTTACACTGAATGCCTTCAACCACCTGGAAGTACAGTTTATGCATAGAAAGCTCCACTGTGAAGTTCAGTTTAGTTTTATTTTGTTGATCATCATTTGTCTTTACAACATGTAAGAAACCACAAAATGGTACATATCAAATAAAACCATGAACCTGACACTTATTATATAGATCAATGTTTCTTACATGATGAGGCCAGCCTCCCTGGGGAGGCCCCAACCTGTGACAGGGAGGATGAAGCAAGCCTGCAAATGTACTGTATCTAAAGTTTGAGTTTTGTGCAAAGAGATGAGACATGCTGAAACTGGATAGTTTTAGGTAAATTCATTTAGTTATGTAAAAATTTGTGAGGGGGAAAGGAACACCGAGCAAAGACTCATTCCCAGGTGTTTATTTATTTACAAGTTGTGACCAAAAAAGGTATACTGTGTCAAGTTCCATGCCTGGTACAAAAACTCTGGGCAAAGGTACATGGAGTGAATACAATTTAGAGTGCACAATAGTGCAAACAAATAGGAAGAAAGTGTACATTGCAACAGGTAACAGTTGACCCATTAGACTAGTGGCAGAACAGCACAAATACAATGGCTAACTAGAGATACACTAGGGGCAAGAGCAGAATGGTGCAACATGACACCTGAGAAGGTATATAAGAGTGGGACAAGCAGGGAAGAGATGTAGGGTGTAGGAAGATTTAACCTGAATAGAGGGGAAACAGACTAAGAAAGCAGTTTGACCCGTGGAGGTATTGTAGTGAGTGGTAACAAGGGTCTGAGAGTAAAAAGAGCTGAGTGAGTAGGATAACCTTAGGTGTGTGGTTATACAGATGGGAAGAACAATAAGTTAAATAAAATGAGAATAAACAGGGCCAACAACTCAGTGACACTTCAGTTATTTCTTGTGTACTGTGCAAAGTATGATATCTTTCTATGGGGAGGCCCAAGATTATTTCCATATTTTGTGTGTGGGGGGGGCTCAAGATTTTTCCATTACTCTGGGGAAGCTCACTGTGAGAAAGTCAGATAACTAATAATATAGATCACATAGACAGCATGTTTACACAGTAGATAAGTAACTAACATTAATATTTTATTTTCCTAGTTTTTATAGCACTTTAAAAAAATTCAGCAGAGCATTGGCAATGTCAATATCCCATTGGACCAGAAGGACAGGAAATTGATCTGGCAATGGTTTATTCTGAACTTGCAGTAGTTTACACCAACATTTTTGTCTAGGGAAATTATAAAAAGGCAGATCATTGTGACATGGCATAAGTTTTCAGTCATACCATGGTTAAAGAGGCAGTTCACATCTAAATGGTTATTCACTGTGCAGGAATAATGTTTATGAATTGTGCTTGGTGCCACCTGTTTGTATATTGATTTGTTTTGGCCTTACTCGTTCCCATCTTGAGTATGAGCTGATAGTTGAAGGCCCTAAAGATGGGAAGAGTGCCGGAGAAGGAGGAGGGGAGGGTGGAGGAAACTGAGAACGCTTAGCAGAGGGGGCTGGGCATGTCGGTATCTTATAGGGAATCCCCGCCCGCTGAATTATGGGTGGGCTCTTCAATTCACTGTGCGGGAATAATGTTTATGAATTGTGCTTGGTGCCACTTGTTTGTATATTGATTTGTTTTGGCCTTACTCATTCCCGTCTTGAGTATGAGTTGATAGTTGAAGGCCCAAAAAGAATAGAATATGATAGAATCCACCTCCTCCAACTCACGGAGAGTATACCTGGCAGCACTCAGGAGAGGAAAAAAACCCTTAAACGGAGGAAACCTCTGAGGAACCATGGCTACCATGTTGTCTTTCTTCTAGGCATACTACGAGGAGATGGAAATAAAGGCTGAACGCATTTCTGCTTCGGGATTAGGAATGTATGTCTCAAAATAAGATGATGTCCATCTTCCCAGATGTTTAATGATGTGGGCTGGAACTTTCTTTTGAGATGCAGATGTAGCAGCACCGATTCTAAATGAATGTCCAGAATAAGAGAAAGGATCAAGTACCAGGAGTTGCAGTAGTGGTCGAATGGAATCCACAAATTCTTTGGTGTTTAGAGGAGCATTATTATGAGAAGTAAGTAGAGGAGAATCAGGACTGGATTGACTATGAAGGCTGCATAGTTGGTTCAGGAAGTAGACGGGGCACCAAGCCGTATTTGTATTAAAATATTGAATGTCTACACCTTCTCGAAGCAAGTCCATTTTTGATGTGGGTAGATGAAGAACATAGTAGTCAGCTTGCTTGGTAAGATGTTTGACCTTGGGAAAGGATGTTGCAGAATTTGATGAAACTGTGAATTCTCCAGGGCATAGAAATCTGTAAAATGCCAAAAATATAGCTGCAAGTAGAATGGTGGAGTGTGAAGTAGGAGGTTCGGACTTCAGTAGATTAATTAGCTGTTTGAATATGATATCGTCGATGGGCAAGCGAGTAGGCATCTTTTTGAATGACGGTTTTTGGATTGCTGAAAGAAGAAGCTTAACTGCAGGATAAGATGTCAAGGAGCCAGAAGTTGGATCTAGTAAGCAGAAATGAAATTGAATGCCAGCTAAGTATTGACGAATGATAGAATAGGATAATTTACTGGTTGAATGACAATAGGTCGTGAAAGCTAATATGGTAGGTAGGGAAATCGGAAATGCAGAGGAGGCTGTCATGGAGCAGAATGAATTGTATTTTCTCCAGGCTGTGCGGTAAGCTGATTGCGTGCTGATAGATAAAGTTGACCACATGAGGTTTTGTGCTGTAGTAAGGTAATTGATCATGGCATGACTAGATGCTTGAAACGAGGAGCTAGAGTTGGTAGAGGATCTGCAGTAGGAAGGAGAATACGGAATTTCTGAAACTGAAAACGGGAAAGGCAGTCAGCTGCTGTGTTGAGATGACCAGGAATATGAAGACACTGAATACAAAAATTATGAATCAAAGAAAGCCGTGTTAATCTCTGCAAGAATAGCATGATTGTAGGAGAAGATGATCTGCCTTTGTTAATAATATCTACTGTTATTTGATTATCTGTATATATTAATACTGTAGACAAAGACCAGTGATGACCCCAAGTGAAAGCTGCTGCAACTACAGGATATAGCTCAAATAATGGAGAAGAGGTTGTGGCTACAGGTAAGTGTAGAAATTCATGAGGCCATGTTGAAGAGATCCAGGATTGATGGAAAATAGCAGCAAATCCATGAGTAGGTGAAGCATACGTGAAGACCTGAGGAGAAAACTCTTGAGAAATGTCTTTGTAGAACATAGAGTGACCATTCCATTGGTTTAGGAAGAGGAACCACATGGCAAGGTCGGATTTTGCAGTGGCTATAATAGAAATATGATGGTGGAGGGCTGAAACTGAAGGGAGCAATTCGAGCAGATATGCTATGAATGTACGTCCTTGAGGAATAATACGTGTAGTGAAGGAGAGATAACCTAGCAAAGACAAGAGTTCGTGTTTTGTACAAGATGAGTGATTGGAGAATGATAGGACCAGAGTCTTGATTCTGCGTAACTTGTCCATAGAGAATCTGGCTTCCATGCGAACAGAGTCAAGAATGATGCCCAAAAATTCAAGGGAAGTAGCAGGACCAGAAGTCTTTTCCTCCGAAACAGGCACGGCCAATTGATGAAATAAATGGTTTAATGCAGAAAGGGCTGCCACCGGAGGCACAGAAGGAGGCTCGATGAGAAGAAAATCATAGAGCAAATGGATCACTGAGGTCACCCGACAATGATTCAACAACAACCAACAAAGTGTTGAAGAAAATATATCAAACAGTTTCGGACTGCTTTTGCAACCGAATACTACTCGCACAGCAAAGTAGTAGGAATCTTCCCATTTGATGCCATAGAGATGCCAAAGGGATGGATGAATAGGAAGGAGTTTAAATGCATCAGCAATGTCAGCTTTGGAAAGCCATGCGCCTCTGCCCATTTGTTTGATAGTCAATATGGCGTCGTCAATCTTGGCATATGCCAGAGAAAAATCCCGAGAAGGGAAAAGAGAGTTGATACTGGGAATGCAAGTGGCAAGTGGAGTGGATAAATCGAAAATAAGGCACTGCTTTCCTGAGAATTTGCAAGAAGCAATGCCAATAGGGTTGACACGAATGAGAGGAAACGTAGGATGTAGGAATGGTCCGATGATATATCCCTTATCCAGTTCCTTCTGTAAGAGGGAGGAGACCAGCTCCAGTTGAGAGAGAGCTGTTTGCAAATTAGGAGATTCGTAGGAGTCCTGAGGAAGAGAACATATGCCTGTATGGAATCCAAAAGTAAATCCGGAGAGGAGAAATTGCACCAAGGAGCGAGATGGATGATTGGCAAGGAAATGGGACACTGTGGTGACGTTAATAGGAGTAGAGGGATGACGGAATAGTCAGGTCCTGCTTCTGAAGTTAGGGCAGGTAGATTTCAAATGAGCTTCACCACAATGACTGCAAACATGCAGCATACGGCAGGGATGAAGGGAGCAACCCATATAGTTGAAATTATTACAGACAGATCTACCAGCCATGAAAGTAATTGGACGACCATGTTTGTCATAGGACAAGCGAGGCATAGCAATATGATTGCGTATAGTCCTGGTAATAGTGGAGCCTGAATAGGTAGTACGGGAAGCAGATGAATCTGGAACAGATAAAGGGCAGAAAGAAGTGGCATGGGAAAAGGAGCCGCAAATCTGGCAAGTGAGAGCCTGCTGGCCAGCGAAATGGTGGCAAAACAACTCATTGTCGAGAGAACCCCAGTGAAGGCGGACATTCAGGTGAGAAAAAGCAGCAGCAGCCTTAGCCGAAAAAGATTTATGGTAATCGTAAAAGTGAGTACCACCATAGTGGATGCCAAGGTCGACTACTAGATAAAGATAGGTATCCAGCTCCTCCCTTCAAGATGGAAAAGCAGAACACAGAACATCTCTGAACAGACTAAATGCCAAAACGAATTCAGGAATAGTCAATTTTTTGGAAAGCCTAGGGTCCTTAGAACATAGAACAACGGAGAAGTCACCACAAGAGACGACTCTGTTCTCAATGGTATCATGAGAAGAAACAAGCAAGGAAATAAGGTTGACATCTTTCCCTTTGATGATATCCTTGCGGAGATGAGCGGGAACCAAATGAACAGGGGAGATGGCAGGCATAGAGGAACTGGAAGCCAAAATACCTGAGTTGGAAGCAATGCCAGGCACTGATGGAGAGGGCTGAGACATCGGGGCTGGAGCAGGCAGAGGGGCAGGTGCAGTCTGCAGAATCAGAGAAGAGGACTGACGATGTTCCATAACATCCAGGTGATTGGAAATATCAGTCACAAAGAAAGCAAGATGAGAAATCAAATCCTTTAATTCAGCAAAGGCATCAGGAGCAGGGATAGCAGGACAGGCTGGCATAGGACAAGGATTACAATCCTGATTTTTGAGCCATAAATCATACAGTTCCTGTTTTTTAGCACCAGCAGGAACAGAGACCCCCAGAACCTTCAGTTTAGCGAGGAGACGAGGAACAGTCCAATCCTTTAAGGAATGGTAAGACTTCGTAGACTTCTTCCGAGGAACGGGGGGGGGGGTCCTTCAGGTGGAGCAGGAGAATCCATGAAGGCTATCAACGAGCTGAATACAAGTAGAATGAAAAGCAGGAACAGGAACAGCAAATTTGTCTGAATGCAGTAGTTGAGCAGATCCAGGAATTAGTGACCCAGGGAATCCCAGGACAAAAGCAGGGAGGCCACGAAAGAATCCAGAAGCAAAGCCCAAATGAACCTCCAGGAAAAATGGAATGACAAGGAAGGAGCTTGGAGCAGGTGGGACTGAAAAAACAGCTGAACCTGCAGCAGGAAGCACTCTGGACAAACTTCAGGAAGGGCCTGGCGCATAGGGCAGGAGAAGAAGAGAGCGAGAGTCGGGCTGTCCAACACCTGAAACTGCAGAGGCAGGAAAGAAGAGGGAGGAGCAAGGAGGAGAGATGGCAGGAGAGGCGCCGAACAGAATGCCACAAGTGGCAAGAGGAAGAGCTGGCAATGAGCTGCAAAGAAGTGCAAAGTAATGCACCTGGGAAACAAAAACCTAGGAGAAGAGTATACAATAGCAGGGGAGGTACTAACAACAACAAAAATGGAACGGGACTTGGGTGTAGTCATATCAGATGATCTAAAGGTTGGTAAGCAATGTGAGAAGTCAGTAAGGAGAGCCAGAGGG
Source organism: Neoceratodus forsteri (assembly GCA_016271365.2). NCBI lineage: Eukaryota > Metazoa > Chordata > Ceratodontiformes > Ceratodontidae > Neoceratodus > Neoceratodus forsteri. The sequence continues at coordinate 610,106,615 of CM028133.1, forward strand.
ATACTGGGATGCATAGGAAGGGGCATCACAAGTAGAAAAAGGGAAGTGGTTATCCCTCTGTACAGACAGTTAGTGAGACCCCATCTGGAGTACTGTGTGCAGTTTTGGAGACCTCATCTACGCAAGGACATAGACAGGATGGAAGCAGTCCAGAGGAGGGCAACTAAAATGGTGCAGAGTCTGCATCAGAAATCATATGAAGAGAGACTGAGAGAGCTTAATATGTATACCCTTGATGAAAGGAGGGACGGGGGGACATGATAGAAACATTCAAGTACCTCAAGGGAATCAACAAAGTCCAGGAGGGTAGCATCTTTCAGAAAAAGAGATGTGTAAGAACAAGAGGACACAATTTAAAGATAGAGAGGGGACGGCTCAGGGGTAATGTGAGGACATTTTTTTTCATGGAGAGAGTGGTGGATGCGTGGAACAGCCTTCCTGGGGAGGTTGTTGGAGCTAAAACAGTGGGGTAATTCAAACATGCATGGGACAGACACAAGACAATTGTAGTGGAAGGTGGCAGGAAGTCAGCTGTTGGTTAACTAGAGTCTGCAGCTTATCCAGTAGGTAGGGAAATGGGCAGACTGGGTGGGCCAAGTGGTCCTTATCTGCTGTCAAAGTCTATGTTTCTAATGAGGACACGGCAACAGGTAAGCCAGCAAAGAACAGAACCACACGCCCGACCCAGCGCTCAAACTGAGAACGCTAAGCAGAGGGGGCTGGGAGTGTCGGTATCTTATAGGGAATCCCCGCCCATTGAATTACGGGTGGGCCCTTCAATTATGTTTTTTTATTGTATCCCTGTCAAGTACCTTCAAAGGGAATAATTCCACCCTTATTATTGTAAATAATCCTTTGTCTTCAGGTTTCAGCAGGAGAGTTAGGAGTACTTCCATGTTGTGGAAGATTTTATTATTTACATACCATGGAAAAATTCTAATACTTCTCATTTTGGATAAATCTACTATTCTGGATTTGTCAAAAAGTCTTTGTGTTATTACTGCTTTAGGCAAATGAGAAATACTAATGTCCCTTCTTTGAGCTATCCATAGAAGGTTTAATCCAAGGTAATTTGAAAAATTCTTCACTGCAATAAGTCAAAGAAATTTACAGTGAATCCAGAAGTCTTTTACTGCATTAATAAAATGAAACAGAGAGACACAGAAACATAGATTTTGATGGCAGATAAGGACCGCTTGGCCCACCTAATCTGCCCTTTTCCCTACCTACAGGATAAGCTGCAGATCCTAGTTAACCAACAGCCTATTTCTTCCTATCCCCCACTAGAATTGCCTTATGTCTCTCCCATGCTTTCTTGAATTCTCCCACAGTTTTAGACCCCACAACCTCCTCAGGAAGGCTGTTCCATGTGTCCACCACCCTCTCTGTGAAAACATACTCCCTCACATTGTCTCTGAGCCGTTCCCCCTCTATCTTCAAATTGTGTCCCCTTGTTCTTGTACATCTCTTTTTCTGAAAGATGCTACCCTCTTGGACTTTATTGATTCCACTGAGGTACTTAAAAGTTTCTATCATATCATCCCTCTCCCTCCTTTCCTCAAGGGTATACATATTCAGCTCCTTTAGTCTCTCCTCATATGGCTTCTCTTGCAGACCCTGCACCATTTTAGTTACCCTCCTCTGGACTGCCTCTATCCTGTCCATGTCCTTGTGGAGATGGGGTCTCCAGAATGGGACGCGAGTACTCCAGATGAGGTCTCATCAATTGTCTGTACAGAGGGATAACAACTTCCTGTTTTCTGCTGGTGATGCCTCTCCCTATGCATCCCAGTATCCCCACCCCTCCCTACTGCCTTCTCACATTGCTTGCCAACCTTAAGGTCATTTGATATGATTACCCCCAGGTTCTTTTCCATTTTTGTTGTTGTTGCTACCTCCCCCCATTGCGTACTCTTCCCATGGGTTTTTGTTTCCCAGGTGCATTATTTTGCACTTCTTTGCATTGAATCCAATCTGCCATACTTCTGACCTTTCCTCCAAACTTGCCAAGTCCCTTCTCATCCTTTCCACACCTCCTTGTTTATCAACCCTGTTGCAGATCTTTGTGTCATCTGCAAAGAGGCATACTTTTCCTTCCAGTCCCTCTGCAATGTCACTTACAAATACATTAAAAAGGACTGGACCCAGTACTGAACCCTGAGGTACCCCACTAGTAACCCCCTTTCTTCAGAGTGGACTCCGTATACAATTACCTTCTGTGTCCTGTTGTCCTGTCAATGTTTTACCCAGGCTACCACCCTGGGACCCACTCCCAGGCTGGTTAATTTGTTTATTAATCTTTTGTGTGGGACTGTGTCAAATGCCTTGCTAAAGTCTAGATAGGCCATGTCCACAGCCCCCCAGTCTACTACTTTAGTCACCCAGTCAAATAAATTGATTAGATTCATCTGACATGACCTTCCCGCTTTGAACCCACGCTGCCATGGGTCCTGTGCCCCACTGGCCTCTAGGTACTCAACAGTTCTTTCCTTCAGAAGAAATTCCATCACTTTCCCTACAACAGAGGTCAAACTGACAGGTCTGTAGTTTCCCGCCTCTGTCTTGCTTCCACTTTTGTGAAGGAGACACATCCACTTTCTTCCAGTCCTCAGCTACCACACCATCCTCCAATGATTTGTTAAAAAGGGTAGTCAGTGGTATCCCTAGTTCTCCCCTTAATTCTTTTAGAATTCTGGGGTGAATCCCGTGAGGCCCCATTGCTTTGTTCACCTTTAGATTTAGGAGTTCTTTCAAAACCCTTTCTTCTGTAAAAGGACTGGGATCAACACCCCCCCCATCCAGAGTGCTTCTGTTAATTGGATTAGGTACCTCTCCCTCCTCCTGTTTTTGTGAATACTGAGCAGAAGTATTCATTCAGTATCCTTGCTTTTTCACTGTCCCTCTGTGTCCACCCACCGTCCATTCTATTCAGCCTCACTATCCCACCCTTTGTCTTTCTATGCTCCCTGATGTACCTATAAAAGGTTTATCCCCCTTCTTAATTGAGTTGGCTATCATTTCCTTAGTTTGGGCCTTTGCTAGTCTGACTTCTCTCCCTGCTTCCTTCTGCCTTAACTGGTACAGTTCTCTGTCCTGCTCCTTCTGTGTTTCCTTATACTTCTTAAATGCTATCTTTTTTTCCTAACCTTCCCCGCCACCTCTTTTGAGAACCACAATGGGTTTTTCTTTTGTTTGATTTGTTTGCTTCACACAAAGGCTTGTTGCCTCTGTGATGGCAGTTTTGATGTTTCCCCATCTTTGCTCCACCCCTCCTTCTTGCCTGTTTGCTAGTGCTTTTCTAAGGTACTCTCCCATCCTGCCAAAGTCAGCCCTCCTGAGGTCCAGTACCCTCACTTCTGTATGGCTTGACTCTGTAGCTGAGTTTATCGTGAACCACATTGTTTGGTGGTCACTTGTTCCCAGTTGGCTACCCACTTCTAGATCTGAGATCCTCTCACTGTCCCCATTTGAGAGCATGAGGTCTAAGATTGCTCCCTAATTAGTGGGTTCCAAAACTAGCTGTCTGAGGCATGCCCCCTGTAGGGCATGGAGAATAGCGCTGCTTTTGGATGTGGCTGCAGCAAAGGTGTTCCAGTTAACATCTGGCATATTTAGGTCCCCCATCAACAGTATATCCCCTTTCTCTGCCATCCTAAGGATGCCTTCTATCATATCCTTGTCCATTCCCTCCTCCTGAGATGGCGTCTGTATACAGCCCCTGTGTGGATTGTGGTGCCATTTCCAGTCTCTAAGGTGACCCACAGTGCCTCCTCTCCTCCCTGTTCACTTTTTTGTTCCATTGCTTTTATCCCTTCCCTTACATAGAGAGCTACTCCTCCCCCTCTTCTACCCTCCCTGTCTCTCCTGTAGGTTGTGTACCCTGGTATGTTAATATCCCAGTCATGGTTCTTTGGGTACCATGTTTCTGTGACTGCCATGATATCCAGGAATCCCTCTTCCATCAAGGCCACCAGTTCAGGGAACTTACTGCCCAGACTATGGGCATTGGTACTCATTATCCTCTATTTCTTGATGGCCTTACCCCTTTTTGCCCCATCCCTGTCCTTATTGCCTTTGTCGTTTTCATTTACCCCTGCCCTTCTCCCTATTGACGTCTCTATCTTGGTGTTTACCTCACTTACTACCCTGATTTTTTGGGGGGTCTAGGATTTCCCTGCTCCTTTCCAGTGCCTCCCTCCCTTGGCTAGTTTAAATGCTTGCCAATGAAGCATTTAAACATATCACCTAAGATCCTGGTTCCCCTCCTGGACAGATGCAAACCATCGTGCCAGTATAGGCCTGCATCACCCCAGGTTGACCCCCAGTCCCCAAGTGAAGCCAAACCCCTGAGCTCTGCACCAGTTTTTCAACTGCTAATTGAATCCCATGATGTGAAGCACCCTAGCCTCACCTATGCCATAGACAGGCAGCACCTCTGAGAAGGTTACCGTGTGTGCTACTTGTCTAAGGCCCCTTCCCAACTCCACAAACTCTTCCTGCACTGCTCTGATCCCTTTCTCAGCCAGGTCATTTGTCCCTAGGTGGACAGTGACATCCAGATCCCTCCCCTGTGCAGCTGCTCCAACGATCCTGAGGATTCGCTCCCTGTCCCTCCAAGCCATGGTGCCAGGCAGGCACCTTACCTCCCTCTCCCCTTCCTCCCCCAGTTCTACCCTCCTAACAATGGAGTCCCCCACAAGGAGTTGTTTCCTTCCCTTGTGAGGTCCCATGCCACCCTCCTGTTGGTCTCCTTTGTGGAGGTTCCCAGCATCCTCCTTTGTCTTCACTGTGGGTGCCTCCATAGAGGAACCACACTTTGCCAGGACAGCAAATGAATTGTGGAGAGGTACAGCTGGAGGGATGCACCTCTGTTCCACCACCCTCACCCTCTCTGAGCCCACTATGGTTCAACCGCTCCTCTTTCTTGGCAACCTCTGAGGCAATAGCAGTGGCCCTGGTGGTCCCTGGGTGGGAGAGGAGGTCCCCCAGATCCTGGCCAACTCAGCCTGGAGATCAGCAACCTCCTCCCTCAGCCCAGAGAGGTGCCTACAGATGGGACAACACCGCATCCTCCAGAACGTCTCCCAGAAGACTGCTGCTCCACAGCTACTGCACTGCACCACTCACACCATGTCTTATTTCTGGCCCATTAACTGTTGTTTTGAATACTTACTCTTTCCTCTGTTTATTTTTTTTTGGGGGGATAACTAATAGAAGAATAATATATCTACAATATTACAAGTGTTTTAAAAGTACTTTTTTTCAGTACAGGAAATTAAAAAAAATATTCTTGAATGTAAAAAATAGAAAGTAGTCCTTGCTGAGGCTGTGTACAATTAGACTACTAGAAGAAGCATTGGTCTTAGTATGGTGTCCTAGTAAGGGTCTGAAAGGGCTTCCATCCCTTCTCTTCCATCCCTTCCATATTTCTATTATTGTCATAAATGAAAAGGACAGGTCTCGGGTCTTGGGGGTACCTTACAAAAAATTTAATACAGCCATGAAAGGCTTTCACTAACTGATGCAGAGACTGGCAGTGTATCTGACTATGTCACGGTGATTGTTAAAAAAATAAGGTCATGTTGTTTGGTACTCCATATACAGTATGCTTAAAGATAATCTGAGCATTTTGTTACATGAAGATAATGGGACTACAACTGAATAAGTTTCTGAATTTAATATTTTGGGTTCCTGCTTGACCATCGATTAATTGTTTCCTCCCAGGTTAGATCTGTAAGTAGGGTAATTAATCAGAAGTTGGGATTACTGTATAAATTAAAAAGTTATGTTTCCATTGAAACGTGCATATCTAGTGCCACTGGATCACTTTTACCTCATCTTGACTATGGCCAGTTTGTATTTCAATTTGGGAACAAAAGAACATAATATTCTAATGGTGACTTGTAACAATAGTTGTTTTGTTTTGGCTTCTCCCTTAAGTACCTATCATTGTTTACTTTATTCTCAATTGAATTGGTTATCCCCGTCTAAGTTTGCTTACTTTTTTGGTTGTCAAATATTTAAGTCTAGTTTATCTAATTCTTTATATTATCTTACTGATTCAGTTACTATTTGAAACACCTGTACTAATCTGAGATCAGCTAAAGGTGTAATTCTTCAAACAATTGCTCACAGGTCCAAGGTTGGTTCTCGTTCTTTTTCAATTGCAGCACCCTTGTATTGGAATGGTCTTCTGGATAAGTTACATTCTGCAGTTTCTTTACAAAGTTTCAAATAAAGTTTTAAACATTATCTATTGGAACATGATGTTTGTAAATATTTTAATTAATTTGTGGCTGTAGTTTTTTTTTTATTATTAATGTTATATACTATGCATCTATGTCAGGTCAGACCTGAAAAAGGACCATTTGTCCAGTGTTCTTTCTGGGTTAACAAAATTAAAAATAAAATAAACAACAAATAACATATTTCAATTATTGTGGGCTCTTTTGCTAGAGTGAGAGATAATTCTGTTTTTATTTTGTTTACGTGTTTGTTGAGTCAGTTTTCTCCTTTTCGATGGAGAGAGTTTTCAATATTTTCAGTTGTGGTTGATGGGGCTTGTCCAGTCTCATAAGCATGATTGGTTGGAGTGCAGCTTTCTGGTTTTTCCTTTTGAAGGGAGCAGGAACATAATATTGTACACTGCTAGAACCAGTGGATTGTTTGATCATACCTGAGGAGTTACATTAAAATCTTTGAAACTAGGCATGGGCGAGTAGTAAAATACCTGACCCTAAACACTATCCGTGGTACCTCCAAACTACCCTAAATTACCCTATAAATCCTAAAAATACCCTAATGAAAAATGGGTAGTTGGTTAGGGACAGGTAGTTACTACCCTAATCATTCTACCACCCCATTACCCTAACCTGACCACACCAAAAATGTGAAAGACTGCTGTATTACACAGTTTGTTAGGTTTCCAAAAATTATACCCATGGCAGGCATTGCTGAGGCAGGTACAAGAGGTGCAGCACTATGATTGAGCCTGCTGCTATTTCCAGAAATTATACCCATGGTGGACATTGATGAGGCAGGTGCTAGAGATGCAGATGCTCTGAGTTTGCCTACTGCTGTTTCCAAAAAGGTATACCCATGGCAGGCATTATTGAGGCAGGCACGAGATGTGCAACTGCTGTGAGTGAGCCTGCTGCTGTGTCAAACAATTATATCCATGGTGGGCATTGCAGAGGTAGGTAAAAGAGGTGCAGCTACTCTGATTGAGCCTGCTGCTGTTTCCAAAAATGATGCCCATGGCAGGTATTGCTGAGGCAAGTAAGACAGGTGCAGCTGCTCTAATTGAGCCTGCTGCTGTTTCCAAAAATTGTACCCACAGTGGGCATTGCTAAGGCAGGTACAAGATGTGCAGGTGCTCTGAATGAGCCTGTTGCTGTTCTCAAAATGTTATACCCATAGCAGGCATTGCTGAGGCAGGTATGAGAGGTGTATTTGCTCTGATTGAGCCTGCTGCTTTTTCCAAAGATTATACCCATGGTGGGCATTGCTGAGGGAGGTACAAGAGGTGCAGATGCTGTGAGTGAGCCTGCTGCTGTGTCCAAAAATTATACCCATGGTGGGCACTGCTGAGGTAGGTACGAGAGGTGCAGCTGCTCTCATTGAGCCTTCTGCTGTTTCCAAAAATTATACCCATGGTGGGCATTGCTGAGGTAAGTCCAAGAGGTGCAGGTGATCTGAGTAAGGCTGCTGCAGTTTCAAAAATTATACCCATGCGGCATCATACATAATAAATGGATGATTAACAAAACTAAGAGTAGTGTGGAACATGTGACTTGCATGGTGGCTGTGGTGAAGTGGGGCTCTAGCAACATAGCCAACACATAGGTCTCATTCTTAAACATGGCATTTATTCTCTGATTAGCTGACAGTCTGAGACTTAAGTCATCCGTGAGCATAACAGCAGTGGTGTCTTTCTTTTTTTTTTTTTTATTTATTTCAAATTCGGATTAATATCTTCGAGCTGGGGGCTCGTTTATACAAGGCTCCAAATCAATAAGGAACACAAGATATTTACAGGTGGTGAAACATTGCAGAACAGAAAGACATCAACTAACAAGTGGCATTAGTGTACAGTTACAAAGTTAAGCAGAGTACAAGAAGTAAGGAGAAACAGGACCACACTTCCAGAGAAACATATTAATGCAGCACTAATTAAGTGCAGTACAGTGTTTAACAATCATGTTAAGGTTCAGACGGGGTGCTCCCAGTCTGCAGAAATGCATGTTTTAGCAGCCAAGGTGAGGCTTTGTCAAGGGGGAGGTAGTAGGCAGTGGGAGGGGGGAAGTGGGCAGTTGTGGAACAGGAGGGTGGGAGAGTGAGAGACGGTAGCATTTGACTGGTGTGAGAACCGCTGTCAGAGGCCATGGGTTAACAGAAATACTGGCAGTCAGATTTGCTGGCAAGAAGAGATCAAAGCCCATTTTAAAGTAGCCAAGTCTGGGGAGTTGGCAAGGTCTGCAGGCAGATCACTGAACCATTTAGGCCCACAGTAGGAGAGGGATCTTTGGCCAAGGGTGGTTCATTTGAAGGGAAGAGTTAGAACAGTCCTGGAAACATTCCTTGTGCATTTAGATGGTTGTGCAAGCTCAAAGAGGGCTGAAGTAGCCCTAGGCATGGACCCCATCTGGGACTTTTTCACAAGGAGGCAGGCCTGGTATTGGAGTCTGTGGTGGAGTGGGAGCCAGCCAGTTTCCTTGTATAGGTCACAAGAGTAAGTCATTTTGTGTACTCCCAGGACCAGGCGGAAGGCCTTGTTGAAGATGGTTTTGACCCTTTTAAGCGCTGTGTCTGTGCCTGCCCCATATATGACAAGACCATAATCCACAGATGAGAGAACTGAACTGCACGTAATAAGTTTCAGGGCAGCCGGTGTCATTGAGATGCGGTGTCTGTACAGGATGCCAAGCTTCATGTTGGTGGACTTTACCAGTTGTTCAGCATGGGCAGTGAAGGTGAGGGTGTCATCAAGGTGAATCCCTAAGTACTTGAATGTATTGACTTGGTCTAGTACTTCTCCTTCGCTACTAAGTATATGCAGTGAGGACCCTGAATCTTGCTCTGTGGGGTGCTGAAGAGCACACTTTTGTCTTTTGTAGTTGAGTAGCAGTTTATTTGGGTGAACCAGGATTCCAATGCACAAAACTGTGCTGAAGTTCAGAGCTAATTGATCCCAGGTCTTTCCCTGGGACAGAGATACAGCATCGCTCACATAGAGTACGGAGGTGCAGGACAGGTAGAAGGCATGTCATTTATGAAGAGGCTGAATAAGAGATGAATGAGGATAGAACCTTGTGGGACCCCTAGGTTTACTTCCCTGGGCTCAGAGATTATATTGCCAATCCTGACCCGTTGAGTTCTATGGGTTAGGTAACTATGGAACCAGGCCACAGATTCCATTGACAATCCTGTAGAGAGGAGACATTTCAGTAGCAGTTGGTGACTTGACTGTGTCAAAGGCCTTGGTGAGGTCTATGAAGATAGACCCCACCACCATGCCTTTATCCAGGGCCCCATAAAGTTGAGTGGTGTACTCTACTAGCACGGTGACAGTAGAGTGGCTTTGTTGAATCCATGTTGTTGCAAGCAGAGAAGGCTGTGCTTTCTAGGTACTCAGTTAGTTGTTCTGAGACCACCCTTTCAAGTGCTTTGGAGGGGGGAGGGTAAAATCAAGATGGGCTGGAAGTTTGCTAAATTAGCTGTGTCTCCTGATTTAAAACAGGTGTGACTAGAGCCTCTTTCCACCTGTCAGGAAGATGCCAGATCTTAGAGAGGCATTGAATACCTTGGTCAGTGGTGCCACAAGTTCATTTAATGTGAGTGCTACCATCTTCATATCGATCATGTCACTTCCCATCCTGTTCTTACCAAAGACCCATTTTATATATTTGACAGTCTCACCTGTGGAGATTTATGAAGTAGAATGGTGGGGTAACAGTATCCTGTGGTGATGAAGTGTTGAGGTTGTGCTGCTGGCTTGCAAGGGTGTGATTCAGGTATTCAGGTAGCAACACATTGCTGAGGTCAATGAATGCAACATTAAAAGCATCAGCAATTTCCTTTGGGTCTTGCAATGTACCAGAGGTGGTAACTATAAGGTCCGGTGGGGCCCTTGAGGCTCTATCCATGAGAGATTTTACGGAGTCCCAGAACTCCCTGCCTCTACCCCAGGTCTTGCCTAGGAGGTCATTGTAGTAAGCTGCTTTCACCAGACATATGAGTTTTGTGCAGGTATTTCTAGCTGCCTTATACGCTTGGGAGTCAACTAGATTCCCGGTGGCTTTGGCCCTATGCCACAGGTGATCTCTGAGTCGCATGCGTTCAATTAGAGGGCTAGACAGCCAGGGGTTGGGGATTCCTCTGACTTTCTTTGTTTTGTAAGGAGCAAAGATGTCACAGGCTTTAGTAAAAATACTGCAGAAGTAATCCAGTGCTTGGTTTCCGTCCTTGACACTATCCAGTGGGGACCAGTCAATTCCTTTTAGGTAGTGCCTGAAGGAGTCTAGTTGACCAGGCCTTAGTGATCTGTTCCTGGTGGTCTTAGGCTTACTCTTGGTGAACTTGTTTGTCCAGGTAAGTAGCACAGGAGAGTGGTCACTGATGGTGTCAGGTAGGACTGTTACCTCTGTGATATGTTCAGGTCAGAAGGAGAGTAGTCAGTCGATGAGGGTGCTAGTTCCTGTACGGTAGTTTTGTCTGGTGGGTTGTGTGACCAGTTGGGTCAGGTACAGTCTGGCTATTTGGTCTCTAGCTGTCACTGCATCATGTGCTTGCCAATTAATGTTGAAGTCCCCTAGGATTATATGTTCCCAGTTTAGTTTGTTCTGTTCAGGTGGCTTATGAGCTGTGGGAAGCCAGTGAGTAGTGTCCCAGGAGGCAGGTATACGGTGGTTAATAGTAGCACTTTGTTGTGTTGTCCAATATTAAGTTTTAGTGTTAGAACCTGTGCTTCCTTGGTGTGGAAGCTAATTGGTAGTATTTGCCCTTTGATGTCACTCTTGAGGTAAACCAGACAACCCCCCTCCTTTTTGAGGTAATGGTCCTGCGAACAGGTTATATCCAGGAAGGCAATTACTGTGTCTGGGATCTTTGGTGATAGCCATGTTTCTGTTAGGGAGATGACATCAGGATCAATCTGAGCCACTGAGGCCTGAAATTGTGGCAGTTTGAGAGAAGGCTGCAGATATTCAGAGATACAATTTTTAGATGTCTTGGGCTATTGGCACAATTCATGATACAGGTCACCCAGGGTCACAGCTAGGCAGGGATTTGACAGGAGGCTTTGGCTATGCAAGAGTTTGCAGACATGCACCCCTGCCCCATTACATTGATAGCCTGGGACACACTTACTCAAGTACGAGAGCAGGATGTGAAACTTTAAAAGCTCATACAGACCCTTCAGGAGAAGGTCAGACGGAAATGTGGATTCAAGCAGAACCCAGAGTCACTGAATTTGTCAGACTTAGTTGCTTGACTTCTGCTTTGCTTGGGATAGCTTCCAAAAGTTGATTTTAAACTGAAAATGCAAATACCTAGTGGTGATGTTTTGCAGAAATCCAGTCCAGGAGACCTTCACAGATGTAGTGAGCAAGAATGGTGTAGTTACTCCAAGCAGAAATTCTTGTAAATCCCAAAAGCTAAGCTACAGAAACAGACAAACACAAACAGCCACCCAAAGGAAACTCCAGTTAACACATAGCATTGCTGTATTCCTTTGTGGCTTCTGGTCCCTGATTATTGCTTGCACTCTTAAAATGGGCAGGTATTTCATTAAAAATCATTCCGGTAAACACCCTTATACTTAGGGTGCTTTCTGCCATGCCATGTGGCAGTACAAGTCCGGGCCACACTGAGAAAGTAAACATTGTGAGCGGGCGCATTCATGTGGCGCTCACACTCACCCTCATTCAAACCGTGCCACTTTCTGCACTTGCTCCGAGTCACTGTTTAGTAACTATGCCTTCTATGCCCTGGAATTTCTGCATTTTGGTTTATTTATATCTTACAGCCCACCGACCCCAGCATGGAATTCTTGGAATGCTCAGCATGTCCCTAATCCAGTTGTTAACTTTTAATCAGCAGAAATGACTTACTTTTTATGTTGCTAGCCCCTAAAGTGGATGTGGGCATTCTGAGGCATTTTTTCAGTGAGGTGCCATTGTGTTCAGTGCGATTACATTCCTTGACCTCTCATGCCTGCATGACCTCATGTGCCCAAGCATTATGGCACCTCACAGCAATAACAACAAAGAATGCCCACATCCACTTTAGGGGCTGGTGACATAAAAAGTAAGTCATTTTGCTGATTAAAAGTTAGCAACTGGATTAGGGACATGCTGAGCATTCCAAGAATGTCATGCTGGGGTCGGGGGATCTAAGCTATAAATAAAACAAAATACAGTATTTACAGGGCACAGAAGGCATGGTTACTAAACGATGACTTGTAGCAAGTGCAGAAAGCGGTGCAGTTTGAATGACGGTGTGCTTGAGAGCCACATGAATGCACCTGCTCACAATGTTTATTTTCTCAGCATGGCTTGGACGTGTACTGCCATGCAGCATGGCAAAAAGCACTCTAAGAGCAAGGGTGTTTACCAGAATGATTTTTAATGAAATGCCTGCCCATTTTAGGAGCGCAAGCAATAATCAAGGACCGGAAGCCACAAAGAGAATACAGCACTGCTAACTGTGTTAACTGGTGTTTCCCTTTAACTGAAAGTCTTTCTTTATGTCATCAAGGAAAATGTGAAGAAATCTTATTTGAGGAAGAATTTGATTCAGAGTTGTACAGTCTGCACTGACATCATGTGTGGCAGCCTCAAATGGCTCCAGTAAGGTGACCAAAAGATTCATGTAGACTCCAACTGCTGGAACTGAGCATAACGTCTACTTTATCTATTTGCTTCTGCATGATGTAGTCATGTACAATTCTTTTTCTGTTCAAGAAGCTTTTCCAACATGTAAAATGTTGAATTCCAGTGGGTTGGAACTTCCTGCTTTATTGTGCACAGTAATAAGTTGTTTGACCTCTGCAGCCCCTTCAGGATTGTTTTGTGCTTTCACAGAGTGGCTGAAATGCCCACATATTTTCCTAACAAGACCTAACAGATTTTCATCATTTCTGTTTCTGTTTAAGAAATCATGGAGCCTGTAGGGGCACATTCACAGTTGTGAAGTGAGTCCCATCACCTCATGCAATTCTTCTGTTTTCTTATAATGGATGGGGGGCAGGGGAGGCTCAATTAAAAGGCATGGTTCCCACTAGTCCCAATAGCTCTTGAACTCATAGACTGTAATCTAAACACTGCTTGTTTGGACTGTCATTTAAGTTACTTGCAAGAGAACAACCACTTTAAACCCCTGGACCAAAAGGGTTAGGGTATGGGCTTCATATTATACTAAAATTACATGGAGTTTGTTGCAACAATTTCCAGAAGAAAATAAGTAAAGGTCTGCAACTCTAATCAGCTGTAGAAAACAATTCATGTGAAAGTGAAGAAATGTTTTTCCATGTTTCGCTTTTCCGAGCATTTTCTTTTTTCACTGAGTTTACAAATTATGAAAAATTTTTAAAAGCATTTTCCACAATTCAGAAAGTGAAGTACTGCTAGTACTGGAGTACTGCATGCCATCTTGGTCTGCTAGGTATAAAAAAATTTCATTGAAGCAGTTGGGCAGGGCCTCCAAAATAATCAGGGCTACGTGAGACAAAAATTATGAGGCGGGGCTGGTGGCCCTTAACATGTTTATCTTAGAGAAACATAATCTTAGTGTTACATATACTCAAGGCTATCAACCAGATTGAAGAGACAAAGCTATTTGATCTGATCTCCTCCAGCACAGCATGAGGACATGCCCTGAAGTTCAGAGGCAGTAAATTCAAGGCATCGTTAGGAGACAGTGCTTCTTCCAGAAGGTGGTAAACCTTCGGAATAGCGTTCCAGTACAGACAATGGACATGAAACAGTGCAGGCCTTTAGGCTATGCTTGGACAAATTTCTGCTTACCACAGGAATCCCAGGGTACCATGGAAGTAGAGTGGGTTGGGAACCCCTTTAATTTAGTACATGTTTACACAGCATAAATATTCTTTCCTGCTTATGAAGCAGGGGGTGAGAGGTAGACATGATGGATGTGAAGTCCCTGAATAACTTCTAATCTTTAATTACTAAGTTACTACTGTACAAAGTGCAGAAATTTCACACAGCTCTGACATTAACATAAAAAATATTTACAAGGTATAAAAAGATAAATTCACTAACTTCAAAGTTCTCAGATGCGACAACGTTTTTGTTTTCTTTATTATCTTCTTCAAGGAGAACTGCGCTGAACCTGTAGCCCATTTTTCACTGTAGAGGCTGGTTTATATGACTGGTTCAAATTCTGTTATTGTTCTGTCTACATAGGTCTTTTATTAACCTCAGTGGATATTTCGGCTTTACACTTCAGTGGTAAGTACCATTTAGAATTGTATGATGTAGTTTATGTCCCAAACAACCAGAGAGTTCTGTAGTAGAACATAGGTGCATTGTGCCAACAACAGAAGAGTAGAACAGGGACATAAATTACATCATACAGTTCTAAAATGGTTCTTACAAGCAGCATAGAAACACCCAGTAGGATAACTAAAAGCCTGAGCAGCTAGAGAAACAATAGAATTTGAATCAGTATTTAAAAGCAGTGTCTACTGTGAAAATGACTTACAGATACAGCGTAGTTCTCCTTTAAATAAACTTAGCAGTGATGGCTCAACACCATTGAATCAATTGCCCCAATGAAGTGGATGAAGAAGAGTTCACACTTTGGTGCTCATAATGGTCTATAGCAGCAACATGTATTGATTTTTCCAGGTAGCATAGCTTCCCAATGAAAAAGGTTAGGACTTAACTTTTAACTGAAAGCTTGTTTTGGGCCCTCTTGGAGACCTGGGTACAATGATACTGTCTCTTCTGCCCTCCTTTTAATCCCTCCATGACAGAAGTGTAGTAGATAATCTGTACTGAAGGGCTGGAACTCATACATGCTTCTGGTGAACAAGTTGGGGGCAGGCATAGTGGTGGGGTGTGCTAGCGTCCAATGCAGGACGTGATATCTGTGGCATGGAGAGGTGGCAGAGGAGGCACAGGCTATGCATCCCCCACTACCTAGCCACAAGACATCCCTGGGGGTTTGATCTGTCACCTTTCCACCTGCCCCAGCACTGTACTGGTAAAAAGGTCTGTGGTTCATTCTGGCACAGTTTGCAATATGAAAGAACCAGTGTTCTTTACAAGGATACAGCAGTTCTTGAAGGCTTGCCATATCCCATGTTCCACAACTCTATCAGGAATGAGGGATCCACTGCAATGTTGACTGGAGCATTTCATTAGATGTGCACTGTCCAGCACAGCTGTGCCCCATGTCATTCCCTGCCCCTTGCATGAAGCTCAGCACCTGCAGAGAGCAGTGGGCAGAGGTTGTGGATGCTATCCAGGGCAGACAGGCATTAGGGTGCAGAGCTCCGTGGCTCCAATATGCATGATTTGGATGTATTCTAGCAGGTTTTTACTATGTCATGGTTTGAGTACAGAATGCTAAACATGAGCTATTGTCCTATCAGAACCATGTTTAGAGTTGTAGGCTCAAACCATGACATAGTTAATATCCCAGATCACTGGTTCTGTGAAGAGAACTGTAACAGAATGCTGACCATAAAAACAAAACAATGCAAAATGTGGCTTTTGCATCACTTTATGCAGGTACAGTTACAATATGACTCATTTGAGGCAAGTCTTTCATTTCTGCTAGCAGTAACATTACTAACAGCTGCTAATTAGCACAGATTTCCTGTCTCCTGTAAAAGGCAGCCATAAACCACTAGGGCTGGTTATGTGCCCCCCCGGGGGAGCTGCCACCAGATGCGGCAGACACAGTGGGGGCCAACAGCCCCCCCAACAATGTTGCCTCTGCTGTCGGGGCACACCGGGAGGTCGGGAGTCAGGCAGCTGGGGTACTCCCCCAAATCGGCATGGTCGGCACTCTGTGCACCGGCCGACAACATGGCACCCTGTGGGCACAAGGAATCCACTGGGGGACCCTACCAGGTCAGCCGATTGGCTGCAAGCTCGGATTCACCGCCACCCACCTGCCCCCATGGAGCTGTGTGCTGGAGGGGCACGGCCATGTATGGGAGCTGACGGATCCGTGTTTGTGAATGCAGTCCCCTGCAGAAATCCCATGGGTGCAGAGCTGCACACCCGGATACACCTTTGGGCACAGTTTCATGAATAGGGCCCATGGAGACTAAGGGCTCAGTCCACAAAATGGTTTAAATCCTACAAACTTATCCTCAACTTAAAAACATGATATTCCATGGCACTCATAACAAACACAAAAACAAAAGGTCTAGCAACCAAAAATAGTGAAGGGAGAAACTGGACAAGTTCATTTGTTCACCCTCAACAGTACACTTGCCTACTCTGAACACATCAACTATATTGCAAAAACAGTGAATTCTCGATTAGGAATGCTGTACAGACATAGAAGCTGCTTTACACCTGAAGCCCTAAGGACTGCAATCCAGAGCTCAGTCACCTCCATAATAGATTATAGACTATTGATCTATGGATCAGCCACTGATACCACTCTGAGACATATTCTCATAGAGTTAAACAAGGCCTGTTGTCTTCTGACCTCCGCCCCATGCCTCACGCACACCTGCAATATCTACGGACAAGCGAACTGGCTACAACTATCTCGCAGACTTTGGTACCAAACCTGTATCATAGTGAAATAGGCCACATTGGACCTACTTCCCCCTGGAACAGTGGCCTTATTGGCCCCTCTTGAAAGTTCAAGCCAAACCAGAAGCTCGGACTCCCTAACTTTTTCAGTTCCCCACAGACACACCTCACAAGGACAAAGCTCTTTTACACACAGAGCTCCAACCTGGTACAATTCCCTTCCTCCAAATGTGTCTAACAGCACATCCCTTGGCACTTTTAAATGGAATCTTCACCAACACCTGTCACTATGGCCTCCTGCATTGCTGTCCTTAGCCTAATGCAAACACCCACTCTCCCACATCCTCTTTTCAATGCTTCCTCCTCCCCACCTTTTCTCCCCACCCCTGTCTCTTACCACTCCCACCTCCTCCTCTCCATCTCCTTCCTTCCAACACTCTTTACCCCTCACTGCCCTCCCCACATAGTTTCTCTCCTCTCTCCAGGTGTCTTCCTCATCGCCCCCTCAACCTATCTAACTCTATTTCTGTATATTGTTTGTGTATGCAGTTTAGTTCACTGTGCCTGACAAAGCCTTTGGCTGCCAATGATTTGTAAAAGACCCATCCTATGTATAATGCCTCTATGTTGCTTCCTCAATAACTGACGTGGAGCCTTTGTAAAAGAGCCTTGGCTCAAAGGTGTTATCTGAACAATAATAAATAAATAAAATAAGGATATCTTCTTTAAAGGTCATAACAATATCTCAGCTACTCACAATCAATAAAAACGTGGTGTTGTCTAATGTGTACAGTGCTTTGCCAGAAATACCTCATTACAGCAACAGAAGTATGTGCAAAACAAGGTATGTGTTGGTAGTTGCCATCTCTAACAGATTTGACTATGTCGGCACTATTATCTGACACAATGAACCCTGGAGATAAGAAATATGGAGTAAGCCATTTCTGGAATTCATTTTGCAGCTCCTGCAAAATATTCATAGCAGCATAGTGGTGACATAATATAGCCTGCTTCCTTCTGCTTATGGTAGAGTGGAGATTATTACTTTCTTACTGAAAACTTGCCCCATGAGCAGTAACTGTCATGTAGTCAATTGTCTGGTTGCTGATCCATATATCTGTAGTTATGTGAACCTGCTTCACCTCAGAGAGTTTCAACTGCTTAATGACTGCTACATACCAAGTCATACAACTGTGGAAAAGCCTTTTTGAGAAATATGTTTGACAGGAACAGTCTAATGTGGTTCAATCTGGTTCATGAACTTGAAGAAACCTTTTGGGCAACAAAGAGAATTGACAATTGTCTAACAGCTCTGCAACGGCTTTATTTAACAGCTGGCATGTTGGATGCTTGTGGGTAAATTTTGATGTCCCTCGCAACACTTTCTTTTATTGTTAGTTGATGTGATATTTTTAATTTTGGGGGGAATGTATTTTTTACACATTTTTCACGTGGAGTACTACTTTGGGATTTTCCAGTACTTGATGGTGTTGTAAAACAGTCTATGTTTGTCTGGGAATATTGCAAGCACACATCAAGTGATTCAATGTCACTTACTGCTTCCATTTGTATATGTTTATTTGCATGCTTGTTTTTATGCATTGAGAAAAAGAAACCCAGGATCTTGCCTCCTGTGTGTTTTCGCCTGGCTTCTTCGTGGTCCATGATGCCTGCTGAGGTGGTCAGCACTATGTACCCAAACTGACGAGATGGCAATAAATTGTTCTGCCATTTCTCCAGATCTCTCAGTTGAACATCAAATCTGGGGCTGATAACACCACACTTCTTCAGTTACCAGTGAAATTAACAATTTTTCCGGCTGTTGGATAGCTGATAATCTCAAACTTGCCAATGTAGCCATGCTTCATCATTACAGTCAAAACCCCATGATTACTTTGCAGCATGGCCTAATGAGAACCTGGTATTTACCCTTTCTCAACACTGTAGATGCTTTTAAGAGTGTTGGCAAAGATGTTTATATGCACCATGAGGCAAGTTCTGCTTCCAGTTCATTGTCACTATGGAGATTGTTTCTTCATAGTTCCCCCTCTGCTGCATTGTTTTCTCCAAGTTTGCTCTTGTGGTCTCTTTTCTGCTCTTCTTGCCCCCCAAAAAAAAAGGTCCTGTGTACAGGCATAGTGTAGTGCTTTTAAACTGTAAACTTTTTTTTCAATTTAATATACTTTATTAGACATTTTCACATAACACACAACAACATTATAATACATACCATACATCAACAGCCCCCCGCACACATGATTAAATCTAAACATACCAATTTGGAAAGCTGTGACCATAATCTGTAAGGCCTAGTAAATATATAATCCGAATCTACCAGTGATCAGGCCTAGTCAGGTGACCTTATCTACATCCTAACATGTTATCCCTTCTCCCACCCCTTTCCCTCATACCCCCTGTTCCACCCCCTTGAGTCCCTACAAATATAGTACCAGAGAATGACTTATCTGGAGTAGTCATCTGGATGCGTACCAGACAGATGGAGACTAGAGCAACAGCCCTATTCTTGTACCTGTTGGGTAATTGTACAGTGTAAGTGTGAATCCCTGCTCTCCCTTATGAATTTGGATTTGCTGGAATGTAATGCATAATAGGTAAAAGGGCCAACGGGGGCCCCATCTCTTATTGAATGCCTCCTGGCAGTTCTGCCGAGAAGCAATATGTCTCTCCAATTCAAGAACTTGGAGAATTTCTGAATGCCATTCTCACAGAGAAGGGCTAGTTTAGTCTAACCAATGTCATGTTATAACAAGTTTAGCTACCACTGAAATTATGGACATTATGGCTTTATGGCAATCTATCATGTCCCTAGGAAAATGGGCCATCAGACAAATCTGCTGAGTAAAATAAGAGTCCAGGCCCAACAAATTACCCACAGCAACCCAGATTGCTTGCCAGAAGGGGGCCACCAGGGCACAGTTCCAGAGAATATATTTAAATGTTCCTTCTGATTTCCCACATCTAATACAAAGGGGAGATGCCAATCTACTCATCCTGTATAGTCAAGTGGCAGAGTAGTAGAGGTTATGTAAAATGCAAAATTGCAAAAATTGTAAACGGTCCTGCTTTACATGCTTATATAGATGTTGCCATACTTGTTGCCATTACTTATCATCTAAGTTAAGGTCTAACTCATGCCTCCAATAGAAGCATGCTCCCCGTGGTCTATTGGGATCATGGTGTTGTAAAAGGTTATAAAACTTAGAAATTGGGTAAGGTTGAATGGCTGTGTTTATAAGTACCTGCAGTAGGGGTTAGAAGATTCTGCCATGGGCAGGGCCCAGAAAGGAGGAGACTGCACCATTCAGTTGCAGATGTTTAAAGAAATTATAAGTAGGTATAGAAAACTTTTCCTTCAGCACATTTGCAGGACTAACTTTCCCATCAGAAATCAAGGATGAGACTGGGACCTTGCCAAGGGCTGGACAAAAGCTCGAGGGAATAATGCAGTTAGAAATTCTAAAATGTGGATTGCCAAATAAAGGTTAAGACAGGTCTTTGTTTAGTGACAGATTAAGGTGGGAGCAGATCTGATGGAGAGCTTTGAGAGGCCACCATACTGGAGAATCCCGCAGAGATTTAGGGACTTCAGAGGGTTTGGCATAAATAAGACTACCTATGTCAATGCCCCGAGAGCAGCATAGATGTTGTTCCAGAGAGATCCATTGAGGAATGTATGTGTCATCCAGGGAGCCATCAGTATTGGTGTGCCATGTAAATATTTTACAGCAGTGTATCACACAATATTAGAGAAAAAAGTTGGGGATTTGCAAACCTCTTCCTGATGGGTCAATTTGAAATATGCCCTCCTGACTGCTTTTCCATTCCATAGGAAAGCTGAAAGAATGGATTGTGACCGAAGAAACCAGTGTTTGGTAAGGTATGGGCCTCACCACATTCAGTGGGTAAAGTAACCCAGGAAAGATGTTCATCTTGATCACATTCACATGCCCCCACTGTGAGAGTGGAAGAGATTTCCATCTCAGTAGGCCCATTTGAATAGTTTGACAAATAGAGGAGAGATTAAGTTTAACCAGGGCAGAAAGAGAATGAGAAATCTTTATCCCCAGATATGTGAGAGCTTTGGGTCCCCAGGCAAGACCTAAGTTCTCAATCCAATATTTTGGGACATGTGTTTTAACAGGCATGACTTTGGATTCATCCAGATTTAATTTATATCCCACCAGTTGAGAGAATTTATCTATAATGTCCACAGCTGCTGGTATAGAGGTATGGGGGTTCTCCAGATGCAGTAATAGATCATCTGCATAGGCTGACAGCTTATACCTGTCATTACCTACTTGGATGCCCAGAATCTCTTGACTGTTCTGAAGGAAGCGGATAAGAGGTTCCTGATATAGACTAAAGAGAAATGGAGAAAGAGGACACCCTTGCCTGGTACCCCTGGTAGTGACAATGGGAAGGAGATTGAAAAGATTCCATTGCAGTGGACTCTAGCAATGGGCTGATGATATATAACCTTAAGCCAGTCACAGAACTGAGAGGGAAAGCCATATCTTCGCAATGAAGCAAACATAAATAACCAAGAGACACAGTCAAAGGCCTTTTCTGCATCCAGAGAAACCAGAACCAATGGTGTTTTCCTCTCTCCTGCAACTGATTTAAGGAGAAGGACCTTACACTTATGGTCTAAGGACAGCCGCCCCACCACAAATCCTACTTGGGTTGGGCTGATAAGGGCTTGCCATATTTTTAAGAGACGGTTAACCAGAACCTTGGTGAGAATTTTCAAATCAGAATTTAGAAGCGATATGGGATGATAATTTTATTTATTTATTTATTTGAGTTTTGGAAACCGGTAAGTCCACTGAGACAATTACAGTCCCTTTTTCAGGGTTGACCCAGGGTCAAGAATCAACCACAAAGGTACAAGTGCAACCAGCAATGCATTTCTCATGTTACAAAGTTGGCATTAGGCAGAGTACATGTCAAGATAAAATATTGCAAGAACACAGACAATTGACTACAGACTTTCTTGATAAGCGATGTACAAAGTCAACGGCCTGATGCAAGCCTAGGTAGAGGAGAAGACTATATACAGGGCAGTTATAGTATAAAACTTCATAGTAAGCATACTAGTAATATACATGGGAATGGCTAGGATCAGAGATTCTACAAGTATTATTCTCGTGATTATGCTAGGTGTAGCAGTAGGGAGTGGAAAAGAATAAGGCAGGAGGAGGCACATGAGGTAAGGTAGAGGAGTTTCTGGGAAGGCACCTTCAGCGAAAGCAAGAACAGGTAGTAGAGGTAGACAGAAAGGCAGACAGATGGGACTGAAATTTTGAGAGGCAGGAGCAGGAGACAATGGAGGGATGGAGGGAGTTCCAGTCAGTTAGAGCAGCATATGAAAAGGAGAGTCTGGATACAGCAAGATGTATTTTGGGGATGATGAGAAGGAGGAGAGAGGCAGAGTGAAGTGTGCGTGGTGCTTGTTTGAGGCATATAAGTTCCCTGAGGCAGGGAGGGGTGAATTTGTGGACAAGCTTGTACATGAGGCTCAAGGTGGAGTACCTCAGTTTTGTTTCATAGGAGGACCACCCCAGAGAGGTGAAAACATAACAGTGGGTGGAGCAGGCAGGTCCGCCCATGGCAAAATGAACAACCCTGTGGTATGCCTGAGAGAGGAGAGATATGGAGGAGGAATTAGTGAAGAGGAGGAGGGGTGCAGCATAGGATAGGAGGGGAATAAGTGATGCAGAGGCTATATTTTGGCAAGAGGCAAGTGAGAGGTGCGGGTGAATGTGATAGAAGAGTCCGAGTTTCTGGTTGAGATTTTTGATAGTGCAAGAGACATGGTAGTTGAATGAGAGGGCAGGGTCCAAGGTAACACCCAGGTATTTGAAGGAGTGGACTACCTCTAATGAGTCTCCCTTGATAGTAGAAATACTAAGGGTAGGTAGATAAGGCTTTTGTGCAGGCCGATGAGTGAAGACCATGCATTTTGTTTTGTCTGAGTTGAGAACAACATAATTACACTGGAACCAGGCTTCCAGGGAGGTGAAGTCTGAGGCAAGGTCCCGATTGATTTGGTCTATAACTGGAAAGGAGTGATAGATGATGGCATCGCCACGATAGATGAACTGTGGCACACCTGCAGTAGTTGGGGAGATCATTGATTAAGAGCGAGAATTACACAGGGCCCAGAATGGAGCCTTGCAGGGACACCATGAGAAAATGTTTTTTGTTCAGACTGGGAGCCATCCCACTTAACTTTCTGGGATTGATCAGACAGATAGCTCTTGATCCAGTGCAGCCCATTGTGGTCTGGGCCAAGTAGATGCAACTGTTGTAGCTGTTACCAAGTACCAGATGTGATTTACCAGGCTTAGGGATAATGGTGATCCATGCTTGGGTGAACAAGCAGACAACAGACCAGACGAGCACAGATAGTTGAATAACCTTGTGAGAAATGGCGCCAAGTCTATAAAGGTGGCATAAAAGTGTTGCTTGAACCCAGCTGGGCCTGGAGCCTTTTCCTTAGGAAGTTGCTCTATCACTGCCTCACTTCATGCAAGGAAATAGGGGCTTGTAAGATCTCCTGTTGGGGCTCTGTGAGGGTGGGCAGTGGAACTGAGTCTAAGTAGCTATCTATTAGGTCCACATCGGAGTCCTGTCCTCTTCTGAAGCATAAAGGGCTTTATAAAATTGGTGGAAGGCCTCAGCTATATCAAGGGTGGGTAAGGATAGCTCCCACAGGGGTTGATTGAAGATTCTGGATCATGCCTTGGGGTTCCAGCTGTTTGAGCCCGGAGGCTAGGAGCTTGCCTGCTGTCTCACCTATCTCCAGGTATTGGAATTTAACTCTCTGCAGAGCTAGGTTGGCCTGTACCACTAATAACCAATAATATTGGGTCCTAAGAGCATGTAACCGAGTCCACGTGTCTTGACTGGCTGAAGCTGAAAGGTGATGTTAAAGATCTCGGATCTGAGCTAGTAATTATCATGTCTTTTCTACTCTCTGCTTCTTAATCTTTGAAGTAAGCCTAATACATTCTCCTCTCACCACGCATTTTGCCACTGCCCATAACTCATCCATAGCTGACACAGCACCCTCATTTTCCTAAAAGAAAGTTTGTATGAGCTCTGTAAGGGTCTTAACAAAATGGGTATCTCAGATGCATAGAGTTAAAGCGCCAGGCCCTAGCACGGTCCTCCAACCCCTTAAAGAGTCCTCCATAGAGATCAGTGCATGGTCAGATATCACAGTAGGCAAAATATTACATGCCAGAAGACCCGGGAGACTTGAGGTGTTAATGAAAAATAATCAATATGGGAATACGACTTGCAGCGGAGGAGAAAAAAGGCATTGTCTATCATTAGGGTGTAGGGCGCCAAGGATCTCCTAATCCCAGCCGAATCCATGTCTCTCAACCTGAGCTGGTGAAGACCTTATGGTGCAGACCCAGTCTGTCCAGATCAGGATGACAGACTAGATTCCAGTCTCCACCAAAATGATAGGAATATGTGAGGAAGCCAATAACTGAGTCAGAAGGTGAGAGAAGGACTTCTGAGAGTCTTAGTCCGGCCATAAATCCTCCTAAGAGCTGTTCAGTTGCTTAAGTTGCCACTGTAATAAAAGGAAATGGCCTCGGCTCACTGCACTCTTTATGCAATTGAAAAGGATCTCTATGAATTAAGATCCACACACCTCCCTTTTATTACTGATTCCTACCCAAAAGCCTGACCAACTCATTCCTGTGAAAATACTGAATATCCTCCTGCTTGCAGTGGGTTTCTTGTAAGAAAACCATATCTGGTTAGTATTTCTTGGAATGACATAGGATCATGTATCTTATACGTATATCGTTCACCCCCTTTATGTTCCAAGAAATAAATTTATATATGGTCCCCATAATTACCCTTTAAGGCTTGTGTTATTTGAATCTCCGTCTGCCTGCCAACCATTCTGTAGGATACTCCAAACCCCCCCATATCCCTCCCATCCAGACCCACCCACTCCCTCCCTCTAAACCCCAAGGTTGAGAAATTGCATGTATCAGCATGTGTGGATGTGACTCACCCCACCCAACCCCACCTCCATTCCACTCTAACTGAATAGCATCCCATTAACAATCCTGCTACTATCACTACTCCCAAAACAGAAACAAACTGTACCCCTGGCCCTACAGGCTGAAACACCAACATGCCTCTGCCAGTGATGAATTATCACTCCTAGAACGGGCCCCCGGCTCAGTCTGTCTCAAGTAATTAACAGATCTACATTAATATTCTTCAAACACATGCGATTAATAGTAGAACATATACGTCTATGTAGCTTCTACTCCTCTCCCAACCAACTCATAGAATAGGACCCATGAGGAGCAGCATAAGTCATATTAAGCATCAAACTACATTGTCCCTGGAGCTCCTAGTTTAGAGCAGATGCCTTGTGTGGAGAGACCAAAGGGGTACATTTTACACCAAAACAACGTTCTCCATCTCACCAGTGGAACCTACTGGGGAAAGGGCAGGATCTGCAATCTTGTCCATGTGTAACCAGGGTGAACCAACAGGCCCAGCAGTGCACTCTTCCCCTTCCACCCCCTGGGGACTCCGTGTGAGTAACCTCCCTTAATACAGTCCTACCAAGTCTGCAATAATAATGTCCAGACCACTAGGCAGATATGAAGGGACAGCGTTTTTGGCCCCATTGCAGGAGGAAGATATTGTTTAGGACTCAGGCTGCCATGGCTGTAAAGGCTTGTTACCCTTGCCCAAGTTGGCAAAATGCCCCCTAGCCCATTATCACCATGTTATTTACTAGACAGACTGGTTTACCGAACCCTTAGTGGGTGGGGGCAGGAAGAACCAACCTCCTATCCCTCCTCTCCATTCACAGTCAGACTCGGTACCAGAGCCTCCACCAAGAGGGACACAGCATGCTGCCTTTCTAATCCACCACTGTAATCTGAGTGGTAAACGATCACCTCTAAAAGTCATACCCTGTATGGTTCACCTGTTGAGTATGTGAGTTGCTCACAGAAGGGTCTATAGTAGAAATGCTGGACAACAACTGGTCATCCCACCTGTGCTATTGAAAGAGATGCCCTGAGTCCCACATCAAGGGTGTACTAGAGGAAGGCCCCACTACACGTCCCTGTATCGGCCTCTGCCCCAACACAAAACAAGACCACAGACCTACTAGCTCTCCACTGGCAGCGACCTCTGGAAGATAAAATATCCTGGAGCCCCTGCTATGGTCTCCCCACATGATGCACCACACTCCCATGTTTCTTCTCCAGCAATTCAACCCCCTGTTCCTGAGGGGAGAGAGTCCATTAGGAATATACTGGTTCCTTCCAGTCCCAGCATTTAGGTAGTAGGGTTCTGCAATTATCCTTGTTACTCCCGAAACAGTTTGTTACATGTGATCACAGAGTTCCAGCACAGTCCAGATCTCAGAAAACTTTGGAAAAGCCATTGCTTTTGGCTTAATATGGCACAGAGCTACACATTTTAAATACTCAGTTCAGTTATAGTCCAGCACTTCACTTTAAACTTTAAATTCCTCATAAGAGTTGAAACACCTCCATCATTTCAGGAAAAGAGAGTCATTTAGGGGCTTGGAAAAGGTCAGGGAACATATTGGGAAGTTCTTGTTTTGCCTGATCCTCCGAATCAAAGGTTTTCATTGACCCTCGGTGGTTTACCTGCAGTCTAGCTGGGTACAACATCTTGAAGCGAACCCCCATTGCCAGTAACTTAGACACCATTGGGTTAAACTCTGCTTGCCTCAATTGTATAGAGTGGGGACAATCCTAGGTGTTTCTAAGTTTGTTATCCTCCCGTAGAAATTCCTTTGTGTCCCACAGTTTGGCCAGAATGTGGACTTTATCCAAGAAATTCAGGAGTTTAAATATCATGGAGTGAGGTGGAGATTTTGGTGGGGGAGTAGGCCTCAGCACCCTATGAGTCTGTTCAATTGTGTAGCCAGAGTCATTAGGTGATGGCCAGCCACTTTTTCACAGAATTGTTGTATGAACAGAATAGGGTTTTGACCTTCCAATCCCTCTGGCAGACCAATTAAGAGAAGGTTATTGCATCTACTGCAGCCCTCTAAATCTTCTATCTTTTCTTCTAGCCTGGACACTTTCCTACGAATGGCCACGGAGTCAGTTTCCTGGTGAGCCCTCAAGTCTTCCAGAGAGCTGGTTCTCACCTCCATGTCACCGACTCTACGTGACAGGGTCTCCGTTGACTTTTGGAGGGTAGCAAGTTGGCTTGTAATGCTCACAAGGGCCTCTTTTATGGGGGAAGAGTTCCTCCGGGAATTTCTCTTCAGTCAGTGGAGTAGGTGCCAAACTGGGCTTGGTAGTAGCCGCCACTTGCATTTTTGTTTTCTTTGCGGCCTTGGCTTTTTCCGGCATGAGCGGTGGGGTGTGTGTCAGGCCCACAGGCTGCATCTCAGCCTCCAATGAGAAGTTCGTGCCTCAGCAAGAATGGTGATCTGGAAGTTGCAGGTAAGAGGCAGAAAACCTTCCAACACCAAGCGCCCACTATACCATGCATTTGTAGAACTGAAGTGTAATTATTTATTCGCTTTTCCTGAGCCGCAGTGAAGCCTAAGAGAATGTGTCATACCTGTTCAGATACATCACGTGGACGACCGTGAGTCAGAAGTCAAGTAATGTAAACTTTTATTTTAATTGACGACAAAGTCTTTCTCAGATCTCTTACTAAAACAGCTGTGAATGTGCTGCAGATTGCAGAATGAGAGTGACAGACGCACTGTTTCCACCATGCTGCCCACACTAGTCTGATCCACACGCACAGTAACAGCACAGCCTTTGACACCACTGTCCAATCAGGTGTCAGCCCGGTGTCATGTGCCTCTGATCTGCTACAAGCTCTGTGAAGGACCCCCCAGGCTGCCCTTTTGAATGCCTGTTTGGAGACTGCAATGGAGACTTGCTGCCACCCTCAAAACATGTTGAGCCCTCTAGTATATTAAGTGACCTGTTACTCGTTACCCATCTGACCCAAGAATTGCACTGTTATGTCAGCTAGGGTAGTACATTACTCAAACTACACTACCAGGCCAAAAATAGGTGATACCCACATTACCCAACCCAGTTACCCGCCGGGTAGCCCACTCGTAATAGACACCACCTGTCCAGTAGACTTTTCTGTTCCTTTCTAAGTGAGCATGACTATGATATTGAAAACCACTAGTCTGGCAGGGCTATTTAATTTTGAGGGATTGTGATTTCAAAATTGTTCAGCAGATGTAAGTTGCAAATGAATGAGAGTGATCTTGTGAGCAGTAGTGGGTGATGCAGCAGTGAGAACACAGTGCTGGAGCTGCTAAAGCTTTCATCTATATGTAAAAAAAAAAAAAAGCAGAAAACAAATGTTGAAATGTAGCCAATAGTGTTTATTTTATGTTGTTAGTTGCCTATGGTGGGAGTTGATGCATGGCTCTGTGCAGATGGGTGGCATTCTGTTTTTTTTTTTTTTTAGTAAAGGCAAGTGAGTGAGTAATCAGCACCAAAATGGCTACCAGAACATAACAAATAGCCAGCAGAAGAAGGTCTTATGGTCTATCGAGTCTGCTCAATTGCAATGGCCCTGATTTAGAGATTATAGTGGGCCCAGTCCCCTTTCCCACCAGCCCTGATCCTCCCCTTCACCCTGTCCCACCCTCT
Organism: Neoceratodus forsteri; assembly: GCA_016271365.2. NCBI lineage: Eukaryota > Metazoa > Chordata > Ceratodontiformes > Ceratodontidae > Neoceratodus > Neoceratodus forsteri. The sequence goes on from CM028133.1 coordinate 610,135,041, forward strand.
CTTGAAACTCCCCGTCTTTAGAGTGATGACCTCTGATAGGAGTTCTTTCCAGCCCTATACCAACCTTTTTTAAAGTGTCTTCTAACCTCCTTCTTGAACCTTTTCCCCATCAGCTTATAACAGTGGACCTTGTGGTCTTGTTTTTCCTGAGAAAGAAACGTTCCCTGATATCCACCATTTTTTTACCTTTCATGTACTTGAAGGTTTGAGTCATGTTCCCTCTATTCCTCCTCCTCTCCTTGAGTGAGTACATACTGAGTTCTCTCAGCCTGTCCTCATATGCCCTGCCCTGCCCTGCTGTCCCTGAACCATCTTTGTCACTCTCCTCTGAACTGCCTCAAGCTGGTTGATATCCTTTTTCAGGTAGGGGTTCCAGTATTGCATGCTGTACTCGGGGTGCAGTCACACCAAGGATCTGTACAGCAGCACTATAACCTCCTCCCTTCTGCTTGGGATTAGAGATGTTGTGACGTTTAATTAACCAGCTAAGTTCTGGCTAGTTACCAAATTTTCCTCTGTAGATCATTTCACAAAGTTTTCTATTTAACAGGAAATTTGCCATTTGTAACTTCACTTGCAACTTCCCTGTAACTTCTTCTTGGGGTACACAAAGTTAAAGTTGGGTCAAATGTACACTAACTAATTCTTTTGTTTCTTTTTAGTGCAAAAAGGTCTCTGACTCTGGTGTCTAGTTGTGCCCCCATCCACCGATTGCCGGTCCGGATATTAAACAATGATCATTTCCTGCTGTCTTGTGGCCCCCTCACTGTTCACCAGCTGATGTTAAATAATAATCATTCCCTGGTGTCTAGTGGCACCCTCCCAACCCCCACCGATCGCTGGTCTGACACTAAATAAAAATCTTTCCCTGGTGTCTAGTGGTCCCCCCACTGATCACCAGCCCAATGTTAAATGAACATCTTTCCCTGGGCCTAGGAGTCCTTTCCCTACCCGCATCCATACCCTATGTTATCTGTAGTATTCCCTGGTGTTCAGTGGTTCCACCCCCCCATCCAATCACCCATCCAACACACAGACACTGTTTCCCTGGTGTACAGTGCATCCCCACCCCCATCCTGATCCCCTGTATGTTACTAAACCATTCCCTGGTGGTCTAGCAGGTAGCAGTCCCCCCTCCCTATTCCCAATCCCTCCTTGCATTAAAATGCTTACTTCAATGGTGGTCTAGTGGGCTCTCATCCCTATCCTTGATCCTTCCTTGCATTAAAATGTATGCTTTCCTGGTGATCAAGCGGTCCCTCCTCCCTATCCCCGATCTGCCTGTAAAATAAAATATATATCTTTCCCTGGTGTCTCGTGCACCTCTCACCCCATCAGGTATTGCTCCACCACCTGCTTCCCATCAGATCTCTGGAGCCAGTGACCATAGCCTCTGCTCTCCACTCAGTTATTGACTGAGCTGCCAATGAGAACGCATTCTGTACAAGTATTCACTCATTGACAGCTCAGTTGGCAGCTGGCTATGATGGAGAGCAGAGCCTCACTCCTCCTCTTCACTCTGAGGTGTCAATCAATGAATGCGTACTCTATATAGTATGCGCTCATACGCGCTCATTGATTGACAGCTCAATCAGTGTCCAACTGTGATGTTGAAGGGAGGCTATGCCAGTTAGTGGCTCAGGTTCGGGATGGGGAGCAAAGTGATGGGATACTACCTGTTGGGGTGGTGGTCCACTAGACCACCAGGGAATAACTTCACATACAGGGGATCGGGGATAGGGAGGGGAGTCACTAGACTACAAGGTAAAATATGTTTATATAATTATTATAGATGGAATTGTGATGGGATGGTTACACTGGACATGTCGGGCGAGTGATATGGATGAGGGGAAGGGCCGCTAGCCACAAGGGAAGTATTTTTTTTTTAATGGGGTGAGTCATCAGGTGGGGGAGGGACTGCTAGCCCCCAAGGAAGGTTTTTTTTTTATTGGGTGAGGGATTGGTGGGAGTAGGGACCACTAGCCACCAGGGAGATTTTTTTTTTTATGGGGCGAGTGATTGGGTGAGATGAGGGACCCGGTAGCCATCAGGGAACTTCATTGCTATTTCAGGCAGGACTTCAGTTGGGGGGGCAGGGCACTGGACACATCTAAGCAGAACATGGCGAAAATTCACCAAAAACATTCAGAAGATTTGCAATCCACCACAGGCAGACGTTTGGAAACTTCTGCTAAAGTTGTGAAATTTTGCGGATGTTCCGCTAAAGCGAAATTCACAACTTTTGCCCAACCCTGCTTCTAGATCAACTATAGAAAAATGGTAACAAGAGTCAGTATGCTGCAACTGGAACTGAAAGGTGTGGATGGCAACGTCTTCGATGTAAGAAACAGCAGACAATCAGATTATTCTAGACACTGGGAATAGGGAGGTGGATTAAATAGGATGGGATGCTAGGCAGTCTTTGGACCACACAGGAGCAGATGATTAACTACAGAATAACCATAATAAAGACCATCAAGCCAGCCAGCCCGGTGGCACTGAGGGTTGAGGTGCTGGACACCACACCTCAAGCCACGCCAGTGACCCGGGTTCGGGAGCGAGCTCAGGCCGTCAGGGGTCATAGGGGATGGGGAAGGATCAAACATCCCATGGACTGCTCTCCTTCTCCGGGGAAGGATGTTTCCACCAGACGATGCACTGGTGACCTCTGGTGGTGGCTGAAGGCACTACAGTGCATGACTGCAGAATGCAAAGGATTAGAGCTGTGGCGGACATCCTTCGGGTGTGCATGGGAGTGTGCACATGCCAAGCAGGATATCATTGCATGTCCGAGCTCAAGGGAGAACATCTAAGAAAATCCCATACCTCGGGGAGGTGACAGAACCTCCAGTGGCCTGGGCCCACACGCCCAATGTCAGCTGTTAATCCCGACTACACCTTTGGGGATATCAGGCCTCTCCTAGGGGGTCCAAAGAGTCAAGATCCTGAACCCGATTCCACTGTTGGGAGGATGCAGTTCAGACAGGCAGTCAGGTGCACCAGCAGCCAAGTGCGGATTCCTGAGAAATGCTCCATCAGATAGGAGCATAAATAAAGTCTACAAAAAAAAAAGACCATCAAGCCAGGAAATTATCAATGCAACAGATCCAGAGGATTCCACAGATATAGGGGTAAATGGTGAAAACCTCTGTAGAATCACCCATTCGTATGGTTCAAAGCATAGCATTCCTGTTTGCTTCCACTAATATGTGGCCACCTAGTTTATATTGTTACTTGGAGTTCTCCTTGTGACTAATGAGGTCTTTGTGCATATCCCAAACAGGTGATAGTGCAATGAGGCACAATTTGCCCCCAGTTTGTGCCACCAGCCATTGCACTGAGAATTGGGCCTGTTAAGTTGCATCTCCAATGTAGTAGTCAGGGTAAAATAAATTGAGAAAAAAGTTTATGTCTACTTGTAATTTTGTATTTCAGTCTTTGGAACTTGGGATAGCCTGGGCATAGTTATAGGAATGCAAGTGCCATGTATGCCATGACCTACAGATACATATTGGGTGGGTTGGGTGGCAGCAGTCTATTTCTTTGTATCCCAATGACTGATCCTCCCCTCATAGATGTTATAATATATCACATGGTTGACCTCAACTGCCCACTGATTTCGATGAAATGAGAAACACTGTAATTCACACTTCTCGCTATTATTAATGGGGCACATCATACCCATGAATGACAGAGTATAACTTGTTATGCAGATAATCCCACATATACACAGCACATCTTGAATCTGTCTTCCTGGATTGTCAAAAGCAAATCCGCATGAGGCAGACCAGCAGAGAGGGCTGAGGCACTGGCACTCCTCTTCCCATGCCGGCAACCTATGTTCAGGAGCGAGCATGGATCATCAGGGTTGGCTGGGGGTGTAAGGCAAGGAGTCAGACTGAGCTGCCAACAGGCAGCCTCCTCTCCTGGGAGGGCTGGGTTTCTCGACTCTTGGCTGCCACCAAGTGGAGGCTTGATTGCAGCGCCAAGCCTGGGTCGGACCTGGGACCAGGGCCGAGAGGGAGGAAGAGGCTGTCACTGGATACTCTGAGCACATGCATGCCTCCACACACATGCGTGTTCATGTACCAGGTCTCAGGTCAATGGGGAGAAAACAGGAAAATAGAGCACCGGGCCAGGCAGGATGATACCCTGAACTCGGAGGTAGAATGAGTCCTGTTGAGAGAGGACTAGAACGGAACCTATCCAGTGCCCCTTCAAGAGAAAACCCATATGGAAGAGAAAAAATCAAATCTGCATCTGTGTCCCTTGAAACTGTTAACAATTCTGTAAGTCCATCTGAATTTTAGCCAAATGTGCATGAAAATCGGTGTAATTTTTATTTCCCAGTTGCCAAAAATTGTGACTTTCTGTTGCAAATGGATATATTGTTTGAAAATAGGACACCCAATTTTGGACACAAGCAGGCAAATGCAGATCCTGGTGGATCACATATTTGTGTCTTCATCCCTCGAATTTGAAAATCTGTCCCCATGGGACTTAAAACTAGACACTTTAGCCATGGGGACTCTGTAGGTAAACATAGGAACACAGGACATTGAGGCGTGGAAGAAGATGCACAGGTGATGAAATATCCCTTCTTCTATAAAGTCAACTCTTCTGTGTAATCTACTGACATGGGTAAGAGAAATGTCAAACTGTATCCTCCGATTCCATCTCTCAATGAAAACTCTTTTTCAACTGTTTATATTGATGACTTCTATTGCCATCTGGACAGTTTATTACATGTCATAATCACTGTTTACATAAAAACTTTTTCATTGATTCTCTTAAACATAATCTGTGCCATAACTGAAGTGTATGATCGCTTGTTTTTTTTTGTATTTGATTCTATCTAAACAGATAAGTGGCTTCTTTTCTGTTTCCCTTTATGGTTTTTTAAAATTTCTATGACAGCCCCTCCTCCCACACACACACACACACACACACACACACACACACACACACACACACACACACTTTGTTCCAGAGAACACAGAGCAGTCACTCTAACCTACAGTATAAACGGGGAGATGCAGCTGCATTGTATTTCATTTAGGATATGTAGCCAATATCTATGTATTTATGTTTTAAATAATTTATTTTTTGCCCAGTAATCATGTCAAGGTGTAAGGCCTTTGTTTAAAAAAGCACCTGGAACCTCTTCAGCAGCAGGCTTTTTTCAAATAAAAATAAAATATGAAATCTGGTGTCAAATTACTGCTCTCTGATAGAGAATGTAGACCCTTGGTGGGCAGAGGAAAAGAAAATTAGCTTTCATCACACCCACACATAATTAATGTTCACCACTTCTCAATCAGTGCTCTATTCAGTCCTACTTTTGTCTCTGTATATAGTCTGTCCTTCTTTTTCTGTTAAACAGCCCAGGTCTTTCTGATTATAGTGCAACAAAACCTCATTGTACAAATCATAAAGGCAGTATTGTAGTCCAATGCAGAGTCCTTTTATTAGAAGATGGTAATTTGGGGTGTTTTTCTTTCATTCTGCTGCTAATACAGATGTCTGCCTATTAACGTAGGCCCCTTAGTTCTAAGTAGCTACGTAATAACAACTTTTTTCCTTTAAGTCTGGGAAACAGAGCTCTTTAAACAGTCATCTCACCACCATAACCTTGACTGATTTAAACAGCCTAGGCTGAGCTAGAGTGTAGGAAGATCCTGAGGGGTAAGAGTTCAACCATGGAGCATGTTAATCAAGGAAGAAGGGGGTTAGCAAAGGAGGGGGGGGATGCAGCAGTTAGAAGAGAAGAGGGAGGAAGGGGGAACAAAAGGAAAAAGGGGACAGTGACAAGCAAATAGCTAACAAAATCTAGAAGGACACGTGAGCGAATGCTAGAAGTCTGGTAAATGAGATATTAGACCTTGATGCCATCATGGCAGAGGCCAACCAGGATAATGTGGCCATTACCAGTTCAAGGTGCACTGAAAACCTTGACTGGGACATAGTCATACCTGGCTACACGATGTTCAGAAGGAACAGGGTAGGAAGGAAAGGAGGGGAATGATGTTTTATGTGAAACAGCACATAAAGCAACAGAAATACAGAAAATTCAAGGGGCAGAGGTGCTGTGGGTCACCCTAGAGTTGGGAAATGGAGCCACTATCTGGACAGGTGTAACCTACAGGCCTCCAGCACAGGGGGAGAACTTAGAGAGGACCAGGCTAGCATTGCTGGTAAAGTGCTTTGGGATACATTGTGTATGAAAAGCAGTAATGCTGATTCTTCTTCTTCTTCTAGATAAGGTAATGTTAGAAGCAATTGGCAAAATGGCAGAAAAGAGAGCGGTGTTGTGTTTGGAGGACTTCAATATGTCAGATGTAGATTGGAGCACCCCTGTTGCAGCTTCAGCTAGAAGCAGGGACATCCTGGACTCCCTGCAGGGGGCATTCTTCAGCAACTAGTCAGTGAACCAGCTCGTGAAGGGGCAATGCATGACCTGGTGCTCACAAACAGGGACAGTGTTGAAGACATCAAAGTGCGAAACCGTCTGGGGAAAAGTGATCATTGTACAGTGTGGTTCAATGAAAGAACAGCTGTGGAATCCAACCACACAATGGTGAGTGTCCTAGACTTCAGAAGGGATGATTTTAATAAAATGGGAAAATGCCTCAGAAATGTCTTGGCAGGTGAAGATGACCTGTGTGTGTGTGGGGGCTATCTAAAGAGAACAAAATGAAGGCAACAAACCTCTTTATCAAGCAAGTGAGCAAAAGTAAAGGAAGAGGAGACTGCTATGGTTCTTCAAAGAGGTAGCAGAAAAGGTAAAGGCTAAAAGAGTGGCATTCGGAAGGTATAAAGAAACCTAGAGAGGACAGGAAGTGTATCAGGAAAAACAGAGGAGGCAGAGAAAGCAGTAAGGAGAGCAAAGGCACAAAGTGAGGTAAGAATAGCTCAGGGAGTATAAAAAAGGGGACAAGACATTTTTTAGGTATGTTAGTGAAAAAGGAAGACAAGGGGAGGGATTGCACTGTTAAGGGGGGGGAGCTGCATGGAGAGGATCAAGAAAAGGGAAACATCTTGGAACAAATACTTCTGTTCAGTGTTCAAAGTAGAAGAGGAAAGGGAGAGACCATGAAAAGGCACAAGGAGCTTTGATGAGAGGAAATGGACACCTAGTTTTCTTTGAGGCAGTCTGAGAGTACTCACCAACCTGAAGGTGAAGAAAGCTATGGGTCAGATGGGGTATATCCAAGAGTGCTGTGGGAGTTCAGGGAGGTATTAGCTGCACCTCTGATGGACCTGTTTAACAGATCACTGGAGACTAGTATGGTCCCAGAGAACTGGAGAAGGGCAGATGTAGTTCCATTTCACAAAAGTGGTAGCAAGGAGGAGACGGGCAATTACAGGCCTGTCAGCCTGACATCGGAGGCGGGTAAATTAATAGAAACATTATTTAAGGAAGGGATTGTGGAATATCTTGTATCCAGTGGATTACAGAATCCAAGGCAGCATGGTTTCACAAGCAGATGGTCATGCCAAACAAATCTGATAGACTTCTTTGACAGGGTGACAAAGGAGCTGGATCAGGGAGGAGCAGTGGACATGGCCTACCTGGATTTCAGCAAGGCTTTCAACACCATTCCACATAAGAGACCAGTAAGCAAGATAGGTAACTTGGGGGTGGGTAACAAGGTGGTAACCTGGGTAAGAAATTGGTTGGCAGATAGGACACAGAGGGTAGTGGTAAATGGAGTTCTCTCTGAGGAAAGGAGGGTGACCAGTGGGGTATCTCAGGGATCAGTGGTGGGACCAGTCCTCTTCAATGTCTTTATAAGTGACACAGCAGATGGACTGGAAGGGAAGGTCTGCCTATTTGCAGATAACACCAAGATCTGCAACAGAGTGGACACCTGGAGGGGAGGGTGGGGTGAAAAGGATAGGCAGGGATCTGAAAAGACTGGAAGAGTGGTCAAGTGTATGGCAGCTGGGTTTTAATGCAAAAAAGTGCAACGTATTGTACTGGAGCCACACAAATCCAGGAGTGGAATACAAAATGGGTGAATAGAACTTGCAAAGACCAAGCAGAAGACCTGGGGGTAATCATAGCTGATGACCTAAAGGTGGTTAGGCAGTGTAACAAGGTGGTTGGAAGGGCTAGTGGGATGCTGGGGTGCATAGGAAGGGGTATTGCCAGCAGGAAGAGGGAGGTGGTGCTGCCCCTATATAGATCATTGGTAATACCCCACCTTGAGTATTGTGTCCTGTTCTGGAGACCACATCTTGCAACCCTAAGCTACTGTGACTGCTACCTTTAACCAGCTCAAGCATCTTTCAACACCTCCAGTCTCCCCCTCCTACATCCCCCCTGCCTTCATATTTCTCTCAATGCCTCCCTCAGTTTCCCTAGCCATGTCCCTCCATCTCCCCACCCCACCCAGATTCACATGCCCCATCCTCCCTTGCTCCCTCTCTATCTATTCCTCCTCTGCTAAGATTTTGACAAGGCCTACTTGGTTGCTCCAGTCCTCCTTTTATCCCCTCTCCTAGTCCTTCCTTCACTATCCCTTTCCTCCCCTCACTGCCTGATACCAGTTCCCTTCCCACCCTGGGACCCCTCTCCCTCTCCTGCCTTGCATTATTAGATATATAGACACTGTCAGCAGATAAGGGCCTATGGCCCACCCAGTCTGCTGATTTGAGCCTGTAGGTTCCCTTTACGTTTTTCTAGAAGTCTGTTGCACTTTACCCCCGACCTCCAGGATTCCCATATGTCTAGCCCATGCATTCTTAAATCCTGTGATTGTTTAAGCCCCCACCACTTCCTCTGGCAGAGTGTTCCACTTGCCCACTACCCTTTCTGTGAAGAAATTCTTCCTCATGTTTCCCCTGAATCACCCTGCCTCCAACTTCATCCCATGTCCTCTAGTCCTGGAACATCTTTTTCACTAGAAAATAATTCCTAGACTTCAATAAATAAATAAAAATAGTGTATTCCTGCATCCTGTTCCTCCCTGTAAGGTACTTATATGTTTCTATCATATCCCTCTCACTCTCCTCTCCTCCAGAGAGTACATATTCAAGCCCTTCAGCCTGTCCTCATAGGACTTGTGATGCAATCCCTGTACCATCTTTGTTGCCCTCCTCTGAACCTTCTCCACCCTGTCTATGTCCTTACATAGGTAAGGTCTCCAGAACTGTACATTGTATTCCAGGTGCGGCCTCACTAGTGTCTTGTATAGTGGAATTACAGCCTCCCTTTTCATGCTGTTGATACCCCTGCTATGCATCCAAGCATCCTATTTGCTTTACCTGCTGCCTGTGCACTGCTTCCTAGCTTGAGGTCATCAGAGATGACAACTCCAAGGTCCTTTTCCTGCTTGGTGCATGCTATATCCTAACCCCCCAATTGATATGTTGTTCCAGTGTTTTTGTGCCCCATATGCATTATCTTGCACTTTTTGTGTTGAATTTCAACTGCCAAACTCTCGACCATTCTTCAAGCTTCTGCAGGTACCTTCTCATTCTGTCTACACCCTCAGACATGTCCACTCTGTTACATAGCTTCTTGTCATCAGCGAACAGGGAAATTCTGCTTCTAGGTCCTGCACAATGTCACTGATGAAGACGTTGAATAGGACCAGTCCCAGCACTAATCCCTATTGTACCCTACTGGTCACTCTTCCCTCTGTGGAATGAGAGTCATTTGCCACCATCCTCTGTGTCATGCTGCCAAGCCAATTACCCACCCACTGCACTACTGTTCTTTCCACTCCCATATTCCCCAGTTTGTTTAATAGCCTTCTATGCAGCATAGTGTCAAAGGCCTTACTGAAGTCCAGATAGGCCACATCCACTGCCCTCCCCCATCCACCTCCCTTGTCACCCATTCAAAAAACTAATTGAGGTTGGTTTAGCATGATCTCCCCTGGTGAAATCATGTTGCCTTGGGTCCTGTAGTTCACTGGCATCCAGATGTTTCACCAATCTCTCCTTCAGTATTGCTTCCATGATCTTCCCCACTACCGAGGTCCGGCTGACTGGTCTGTAGTCACCCGCTTCCTCTTTGTTCCTGCTTTTGTATAAGGGGACTACATCTGCTGTTCTCCAGTCTTTGGGTACCTTCCCTGTTTCCAGTGATTGGCTAAACAGGATTGCCATACTGTAGGTTCAGCCACCACCTCTCTTAGTTCCTTTAGGACCCTGGGGTGCACCCCATCTGGCCCCATTGCTTTATCAACTCTTATTCCTTCCAGTTCCTCTAGGACCCTTTCCCATGTAAAGGGGCTTGTGTCCATTTCTACACCATTCCCACTCCTTGTACTTCCCTCAGGCCCATTACCCTCCTCTTCCTCAGTAAAGACCGAGCAGAAATATCAGTTCAGTATGTCAGCTTTACTGTTGTCATCCTCCATGTGGCCCCCGTCCTCCCCCTTCAGTCTCATTATCCCTCCTTTTGCTTTTCTTTTTTCACTTATGTACCTGTAAAAGGTTTTGTTCCCTCTACCCACTGATTTTGCGATGCGCTGTTCTGTCTGAGATTTGGCTTCCCTTACTGACCTCCTGCCTCCCTTTGCTTCTCCTCGTACTTCTCCTTATCCCCTTCTGCCTACGTCTTTTTGTATTGCCTGAATGTGATCTTTTTGGCTTTCACTTTCTCCACTACCTCCTTGGAAAACCACAATGGCCTCCTCTTCCTTTTCCCCCTTGCTTACATGCTTAATGCATAATTCACTGGCCTACGCAGCCAATATAGTGTTATGCTTGTGCAACTGTGTTAGTTTGATTTTGGCCATTCACACTGTCTAAGCCAGAGGAATTATCACCCTGTAGGGGTACGAAGGCAAGGAACCCAGAGAGGATTCCACCCCTAGAGGTGCAACGGGACAGTTCCCATGGTTGAAGGTACCTTAGGGATCCCCTAAGGAGAGAGTGCTGCCACTGGAGGAGGAGGGGAGGATGGTGGGCAAAGAAAAATGCTTCACAGTGAGGAATAGAGGAACTGCTTATATAGCTCAGGAAGTGGGAGTGGCTGGCTGCTTGGCCAGCAAACTACAGGCAAGCCTTTCATTTCACTGGCCTACACAGCCAGTATAGTGTTATGCTTGTGCGACTGTTAGTTTGGTTTTGGCTGATCGCACTCTCTATTCCAGAGGAATTACCACCCTGTAGGGGTACGAAGGCAAGGAACCCTCGGAGAGGGTTCCACCCATAGAGGTGCAACGGGACAGTTCCCATGGCTAAAGGTACCTTAGGAATGCCCCCCAAAAATGTAGTATCATCCCCAAAAAGTAGGCAACATGAAGCACATGAGCAAGCAGTAACTGAGACATAGGAGTAGTAACTGTAACATAGTAGTAGAGAAGTATAGTCAGTTTGATAATGCAATGAGATGCTCAGATGTCATAATGACTGCCCAGGTCTGCATAGCATGATACCGATGGTTTGCTTTTAGAGTAGGTGATCCCCTAAGGAGAGAGGGAATGGCGGGACATCCTCCACCTCCATCCAACAACGAAACCTACCTAAAGAAACTAGGGGAAACAACTAAGCTAACTAAGTGTTATGACCTGAAGCAATGGAGAAGAGAAAAAACACCCTATGAGGAGGAAATCTCTGAGGTCCAAGGCCTAGGTCGCCTTCCCTCTAGGCTTGGGATATTTTATTTAGTGATGGCTCTGAAGCTGAAATTTGGAAAGCCCAATTAAAGGGAGGTGAAAAATATCCCAATTTAGAGGAAGGCTCTCACTCAAATCCTCTAGCAGGAATGCCGTGGAAGGTTGCAAGAAAACTCTGCAACAATACGTGCATCCAAGGTGCAGGAGGAGAGCAACAACTGCTGAGGCACTCACCTGGCCTACCTACCCTAAATCAAACTGGGTGAACCAGAGGCAGTCATAGGGAGGATGCGGTGAAGGTGCCTCACTAGGGAAACACTATATAATGGAACACTAGAGCCAAAGGAGATCGTCATAACCACCCTTCACCACTAGTCTTAAATTCTACACCAGGAGCTGCTGTCACGTAGCAGGCAGCTAAAGCCAAGTCCAGGGTGAGGACATTACCAGCTATGGGCCAGGTGAGAAGGATCCTGCCCCAAGCTGGACACGCTTGAGATGCGGACTTAAAGCAGAGCGAGACTGTCAGCTGCAGGAACCCTGTGCCAAAATAGAAAGGCTGGCATGCCCCAGAATTGAGAGCTGAAAAGCTGGTGAGCTGAATGAGCATGGCGTGCTGAGATCATAATGAGCATTGAGTGCTGAGACCTTGCAAGGTCAAATGCAGATTGAGTGCAGCAGAATCCCAGGCTGAAGCCGACGGGATGGCAGTAGGCATGAAGCAATGGTTTGTGTACGCAAGGAGCAACGGTTGCATAAGCAAGTGTGGACCTGAAAGGTCAGTAAGCAGTAGTAGTGATAGGTGGACCTGCATAACAAACTGTATAGCAATAAACAGCACTGAATTGGGTCAAGTCAGCGAGATAGTTCAAAGACAAATCAAGGTGACAAACTCTGAGGATTTTCAGTGCAAAGACATGATTTAGAAAGAATTAATTAGCCACAGAGTCCACGACCCCCAAAACACCTCCTAGTCCCTGCCGTAGGACAAACAAGGAACTGATGGAAGGGCCGAGAACCACATGCAGATATTAAGCTAATTTAATAGCCTCAGCGGGAGCATCAGCTAACCTCAGAGTAACACAATGTACAATAGCAATGGCAGTAAACAAGCAGTAGCAGGAAACAATTAGGCCTGTGCAGCAGTAGGGAAAACAAATGAGTACACTGAGTTGTAACTGCAATGAATAAAAGGAGGCATAATGCTCTTAAAGCACTGTCACCAGGCAATGCAAAAAGACTGCTTCAATGAGGTAAGTAGAACAAGCATGAGTGAGCTGTAGAGCTAGGTTGTAAAACTGAGACAGGTAGCTGGCCTGGTGGCGCTGAGGGTTGAAACGATGGACGCCACACCTCACACCACACCAGTGACCGGGTTCGGGAGTGAACTTGGGTCATCAGTGGGTCGGCTGGGGGGAGATAGACTGGAGCATCCAACGACAGCTCACCTTCTCCGGGGAGGGATTGGCTGAAGATCCACCACTTGCATGACCCTGAGTGGAGGTTCGGGGAACTGCAAGCCCCAGTAGGGGATGGGCTGTGGTCATTGAGCAGTTTGGATGTCAACGCTCACATCATGATATCAGGGAGAAGTCACTTGCTGCTCAGGGAGGGAGAAAAATGGAAAAAAGCCTGCCTCAGCTGGGAAGATGGAAGGACCGAGGCTATGCCCACAATTTGCCCGTGCCCACCCAGCAGACCTCAGGAGACCAACGAAACGTAAGTTACAGGGTGTCTGACCCCCCTCATCCTCACCCAGGGGGGTAATCCATGGCTCCATGGGGTCTAGGGGTCTGCTTGGGTAGGGTTCCGGGCATTGGGATGTCCACTTGTCTCCCTGAAGAGTCAGAGGTAGCAGGCTAGGGGAAGGAGATAAAAAAAAACTGAGTCAGGTGAAAGTAATAGTGTATGCCATGGAACAGCTAGTTGAGCTGAAATACACAAATCAGGTTTGCAGTTGCAGTGCAAGTAATTTGAGAGTTGTGAGTAACTGAAGCAAGAAGTATGAGCTCTGAACAGCAGCAAGCTAGGAGCTGAGAAAAGCCCCCCCAAAAGAAAGAAGCAAACACAGCCAAAGGCAAAATAAAAACCAAAAGCAGGAAAATAAACACAGAAGCCCTGCAGAGACAAGCAGGATGGGGGGGGGGCAGGCCCCAGCCAGGGAGGCCCAACCAGCTCAGAGGACAAACTGGCAGAGCCTTCAGCTGCAAAGAAAAAATGCTTCACAGTGAGGCTTAGAGGAACTGTTTATATAGCTCAGGAAGAGGGAGTGGCTGGCTGCTTGGCCACCAAACTACAGGCAAGCCTTTCATTTCTGTTGCTCTTGTAATCCTCACTTTAAATATTGCTCACTGTTCCTCCACACCTGATTCCCTCCCCATTCCCATTAGTGCCTCTTTCAAGCATGTCCCGATTTTCCCAAAGTCTGTCCTCCTAAAATCCAGGATTTTGTGTGGTTTGGTTTTGCTCCTTCTGTGCTTTCAAACCACAGTGACCAGTGGTCACTGTTCCCCAGGTGCTCCCCCACTGTTACCCCTATCACACTGTCATGGTTTGTGAGCATGAGGTCCAGTATTGCCTTCTGCCAAGTTGGTTCCATGACCAGTTGCTTAAGGAAGACACCTTGAAGGGAATCCAGGATAAATCTGCTCTGGATGATGCTGCTGCTGGAGGCTCCAGTCCACATTTGGAATATTGAAGTCTCCAACCAGCACCACCTCCCCCTTGTCCGCCATCCTTTGGATGGCTAGCATTAACTCCCTATCTGTCTCTTCCTCCTGGGCTGGTGGTCTGTAGACCATCCCTGAGCAGATGGCTGACCCCATTTTCCTTTCCAGCTTAACACACAGTATCTCTCCCCTGTTTTATTCCTCCTGGATCTCTGTGGCCTTTATGCCATCTTTCACAGAAAGTACCACTCCTTCTCCCTTCCTGCCTGCCCTGTCTCCTCTGAATATGTTGTAGCCAGGTATTGCCATCTCCCAGTCATGGTTATCATTATATCAGGTCCCTGTGATTGCCACAATGTCAAGGTCCCACTGCACCATGGCAACCTCCAGATCCTCCATCTTGTTGCTAAGGCTACTGGCACTGACACACATGGCTTTCCATGATGTGAACTCCCTGGACTGTTTAGCTGTTCTTCTCCAGCCCCTCCTTGGTTGTTCTTTATCTCTGGTTCTTCCTGCTCTCTGGCCTTCTGTTGAATTTGCCCCTTTCTGCCTATCCACCCTTGGGTGGCTATCTCCTTCTTTGCAAACTGCTTTGTAGAGATATATCCTCCTACTGTTCACTGGTTCCACTGCTAGCTATGGGGGTGATGGGTAATTAGGTACCTTCCTTGCTGGCCTGCCACCCCTGTGGCTAGTTTCAATATTTGTGCATGTAGCATTTAAACTTATCATTGAGTGCTTGGTTCTCCTCCAGAACAGATGCAGACCATTAGGCTTGAACAAGCCCCCATCTCTCCAGGTGGGTCCCCAGTCACCAATGAATCCAAACTCTTCCTCACAGCACCAGTTCTTCAACTATGTGTTAAAGGTCCTGGTGCGTGCGCCCCTTCAGTCTCCCAGGACTCTCACAGGTAACAATTCTGAATAGGTGACAGATGAAGTTACTTGCTTGAGACTCCTCCCCAATTTTCTAAATTCTTCGTGCATTTACGTTACCTGTAATTTTGTTTCTACACATACTGTACCATAATATCTGTACTTTTATAATCCTACATGTTAAACAACTGTTTCTGAATCACCTGTTTGTTTTTCTTTGTTAACACTGTTTTGACTTGTACAATTTAACTACTGTATCCTTATTTTGTAATGATATGGAACCTTTGTAAACAAACTTCCAGCTCAAAGGTTGTAATCCAAAATATCAATAAATAAGATAAATAAATAGAAAGGGTGGTGGATACATGGAACAGCCTTCCAGCAGAGTTAGTGGGGGTGAAAACAGTGGTGGAGTTCAAAAATGCCTGGGAAAGGCACAAGAGAATCATAGGGGTAAGGAAGGGGGAGAGAGAATGAGCCGTAGATCAAGTTGGGTGAGCAAAATAATGAAGGCTAATAAAAATGGGCAGACTGGATGGGCCAAGTGACCCTTATCTGCTGTCACATTTTATATTTCTATGTTTCTTGCCTGAATGAAATTCTGTAGCTAGTGCTGACCTGAATCTGATCTTGAATTTGTGTCCTTTACTGACTTAAAGAGACGTTTTAAGAAAAAACATACGTCACGTCTGGCATCAGAGAAGTCCATTACAGATTATACCCTACCCAAAACAATGTATTGCAAGCCATTTCATTATTTCATAAGCTTCATAGGGTTCATAGGTAATTTCAAGCTAGCAGACTTATGTCCATAATTGCTTGCCAACACCAAATTTAGAATTAAGTTTTTATTTTGCTGAAATGTCGGTCAAAGTTAACTTTGAAGTTATTCATACTTGGGCTATCTACGAGTACTAATGGAAGCGGATTCCAAGGTACCACCACCCTTTGATGAAACTGGCTCTTTCTTAGGTTATGGTTCCAATTAAAATGGACAAGTTGTTTATTATGTCTCCTACTACTGCACCAGTTAGTCTTAGACTGGATACCAACCTCTGCCTGAAGTTTTTCATCTCCCATTATTCTATATAAAAACACAAATCTCCCCTAAACCTTCTATAATAAAGGGAATACAAATTGAGGGATGACAATCTTGCTTCATATGGCAATTCATTTAAACCTTTATAGATCTCAGAATCTTCTCTGAACGCTTTTCAGTCTGTTGATGTCTTCCTATTCTGAGGGGACCATACCAAGCAATATTCTAAATGGGGCCTCACCAAAGCTACATAGATCAATTTTTTTGTATAATGGAAATATATAAAAATATTCTAAGATTTTCCTGATAAGAATTACAATCAAATAAACATACAAACATACCATTAGAGAGTATACTGTGCATTAAAGGGACTCTGTCAATCCCTTAGGCCTCAGTATTACTGGTTTAAAAACAGATTTTATGATTGTTCACATTTACAGAGACTTTTAATGAAGCTGGTAGTTTGATTCAGATTCCTTTTTCTTTTAAAAAGTGAAAAACTGACTGGTCACCATATTGATGTTACCAAACCAAAAAATATTTGTTTGCATTTCTTGAACAGCTCCCACTGCATCTTTCATGGACTAAAGAATACCCCCAAATCAATCTAGACACTTATTATACAGTGGGAGTAGAGAAGACCTTTATTCTTCCCACTGAATCAATCTCCATGTAACTACTATATAGTGTCTACTCTGTAAAGTGCACATATAAGCCTGTTTGTATACTGTGTTTGACAAATGCCTGCATTTTCTGGCTGCTTCCTAATTGTTCTCAGATGTTTTGTCTGCTTGGTTGTTTGTTTTCCTGCACTGTTTTGTCCTCACTGTGACGAGGTACCTTTGTAAATGAGCCTCTGGCTCAAAGGTTGTTAAACTGATGTTCCAATAAATAAATAAATAAATAAGACTCTTCTATCATGAGTGGCTACACTGTTTGAGGGTGGTTCTAATGTTCAGTGAGTGTGCACTAAGAGTAGTTCAATGAGTTGAAACAAAACAAAGCTGGACACAGCAATACATTACCATGCATTTTGGTTCCAATAAGCAAGGAGGCAGATAGAGAAAGTAAGCAATCATAAAATGTGGGTTTAAAAATAATATGGTGCAAAAAAGGTTGACAGTGTCCCTTTAAAACAGACAGATAAAAAATTCCATTGTGCAACATCAACAATGTTAGCAGTGGCATAATAATCTGGGCTGGCAAGGTAAGGACAAGACTAGGGTTTACATGAATGTGATAGCAAGAAGTCCCTGAAAGTCATAAGAACTAAAATGCAAATGATAAAGTGCAGAAATAGGTACACCTTAAGCTTGCAGAAAAGAATGCTCAAGTAAGGTATTTAATTACATAGAAACATAGAAGTTGCCAGAAAAGGACATCTTGTCCCACCCAGTCTGCCCTAAAATCCCTACCTAATGTGCCACTGCAGACCCTACAGGATCTCTGGCCTTACCCCCCATTCTGTTGCTAAAGTCCCCTTGTGTCTATCCCATGCATGCTTGAAACCTGTTGCCATTTTAGTTTCCACCACCTCTGCTGGGAGACTGTTCCATGGGTCTATCACCCTTTCCGAGAAGAAGTACTTCCTCTGAGCCTCCCTCCCTCCTTCAAGCCTCATATCATGCCCCCTTGTCCATAAGCACCTTTTTCTGTGCAGAATACCTTCCCCTGTACCTTATTAATACCTTTGAGATTTCTGAACGTTTCTATCATGTCTCCCCTTTCCCTCCTTTCCTCCAGAGAGTGCATGTTCAGTTCCCTTAGTCTTTCCAGGTAGGGCTTCTGACGCAGGCCATGTACCATTTTGGTTGCCCTCCTCTGTACCACCTCGACCCACGCTATATCCTTCTGGAGATGGGACCTCTAGTACTGGATACAGTACTGTAGGTGGGACCTCACCATCAATCTATACAGGGGTATTACCACCTCCAACTTTCTGCTAGTGATATCCCTCCCTATGCACCCCAGCATTCTACAAGCCTTTCCTACTGCCTTATCACACTGCTTTGATACATTTAGGTAATTAGATATGATGACTCCCAAGCTCTTTCTTGTTTTGTGGTTGTCAACCCCCAAATGGTTTGTTTGCCCCTGGGTTTTGTGCCCCATGTGGATAATTTACACTTTTTTTTTTTTATTTTGTTATAAATTGGTAATCAGGAAAGCACACTGAGCCAAGGCTCATTTCCAGGTGCAATGTGGGGGAAGTTGTTCATGGGGGACAAGCTGCAGAATAAGACACTCAAGCTAGGGGCACACTGTATTTATTTCAATATACATTTGTATGAAAGGTGGATTGTTGCCCCATAGAGTTCATCTGCCCCTGTGGCGTATTTCCTTGCAGAGGTCATAATCAGCTGTTCATGAATTATGACATTACTAGAAATGCAGCGAAATAAAATTTCACCAGTGAAATTGCGGTGAAATCGGCAATTTCGTCGTGTGAAATGTTACCCGAAATTGCAGTGAAATTTCACCCGCAATTTCACCCTCCATCACTGACCACCGCAAATGACATTGCAGTAACTGTAAGCACTCCCCCCGACACACAACCATACAATCTTAGGTGTGTCTCCATGAGACACACAACTCAACTTCCACTCCCTGGTGTCTAGTGGTCACCCCCTCAGCCAATCACCAGCCTTAATTTCATTAGATAGGGACAGACATAAGGCAATTCTAGTGGGGAGTAGGAGGTAGTAGGCTGCTGGTTAACTAGGATCTGCAGCTTATCCATATTAGTTAGGGAAATGGGCAGACTAGGTGGGCCTAGCGGTCCTTATCTGCCATCAAATTCTACGTATCTATGTTTCTATGTAGGCCTTCCCCCCCGTTACCTTGGCCCTCTGCCATTTGATAAAAAAAATAAAATTCAACTATAACTCCTTGGTGTCTAGCGGACCCCCCCACCCCATCATTACCTAGCATCTCAACCCAACTCTCCCAGTACCTGATCAGGCCATCAGCACAGCCCTCCACTCACCTTCACAGCCAGCAGCCCAACTGGGTGCAACTGAGTGCTTGAATGAATGAGCCAGTGCTCATTCATTCATTCATTCAAGCTCTCAGTCATGCTCAGTCGGGCTGCGGCTATGGAGATAAGTGAAGGGCTGTGTTATGTGCGATCTGGGTACTGAAGGCTGGGTTGAAATGCGTATTGATAAGGGTGGGGGCTCACTAGACACCAGAGTTAGGGTTAAGTTGTTTTTAAACAAATCAATGGCAGGAGGCCAAGTAATGGGGTGCCTATCTAATGAAATTATGGCCAGTGATTGGCCGGGGGGCACTGGACACCAGGAAAACAATTTGGCCCAGTGAGTGGCTGGGGGCGGGGAGGCCACTAGACACCAGGGAGAACTGTGGGAAGTGGCCAGTGGCCTCTAAAATTCACCACGGGAGGCAAAATTACTCACAAGAGAATGTTGCCACAGAAGGTGAAATTACTTGCGCAGGGAGGTAAGTCGCCACGGTGTGAAATTTCTCCATGCGAGGCAAAATTTCACCCAAGCAAAACTCCACCAGTTTGGAGGTGAAATTTCACTCACAGCAGAGGGTGAAATTTCACTTTTCGCCCAGCGAAATATTTTGCAAAATGCGCTAATTACAGGAAATATTTCGCTGGGCAAAATTTTCCAGTTTCACACAACCCTAGACACCACAATCTGTTTCTAAAAAATGACAGTAAATGTCATAAGATAAGGATTATGACGTCTGCTAGAGAATAACCATCAATAACACATGAACCATGTGGAAGAATACTTTGTTTTCACATAAATGCCTTTATTAATAAAATACGGAATGGCTTCAATTTCAGAGCTTGCAGGAACATTGCATAAGTGGGTTCTATTATTAGCTGTATATACATACATATATATATATATATATATTGTGTGTGTGTGTTTGATGCACTGCCCTGACCTAAAATCTGTGGAACTTGTTATTCAAAATGTGTTTGTTTTATCAATTTATGCATTAGACAAGTCCTACAAGTAACAAACCAATAATCAAGCCTTTCCCATTTCTTTCTGTCTTCTTAGCGCTATGGGCCCATATTCAAAAGTCCTAGGCTGCATCATGCAAGTGTCAGCTCCTTGCAACTGAGATGCGCTGGCCCAAAATAATGGTATATTCAAAAGTTGTGCTGTAAGATGTGATCGCACATGTGCGGCTGAATATCCCAAACATGCGGGTTGCTCAGTAGGAGATGCATGGTGCAGCAGGTACCCAGAGCCCAGTGCAGAACATAAGGAATTGCACAATGCAAAGCCACTGGCACAGCGCACAGATCTGCAATCTTCAGCCGGGATATGCAAATGGCCTAACTGCACATTCTGTGCCTAAACTGCACATTGCATCTCATTACTGAAATGTATTCAGGCCATTTGCATACGCAGGCATGCTCAGTTTTACTTTGCAGGCTGCCCACCACTCCACAAAGGTGAACAGAAGGTACTGCAGCCTAGCAGACAGATGTGATGCAATGTTTGTGTGTGGGTGGGTGGACTGCATTGGCCTGGGTACAGTGCTAATACCCATAGCCATGTACAGTGTCAGACTGTGGTACAGGGGGCCCACATGAACAGTGGCCACAGGGGCCCACCTGGACAAGCAACAGGGGAGGGCACAGGGCCACTCTGATCAGTATACCACATGCATGTTATACACCAGCTCCATATACTGTGTACAGTTACCTGCAGTGCCCCACACACCTCTGTATGTGAGGACCATGGTGAGAATTGCAAGGGATGGCAGTGTGCAAAAGGTGACCTGGTACCTGAATGGGTGGGTCCCACCTGTGTACACCTATGGAGTACCACTGTGGGTGTATGCTACAGGTGAGTCCCTGGATCATGCCATGTTGCCACTAGTACCAGAAGGCTACCTAGGCAACGCTGCCACAGATGAACCCTTTGTGAATGCCACCATTGGGTGACATGCTGCAGGCTGCATGGGTGCAGGCCATGACCCCTGGTAGATGTGCTGCATTGTGGCTGTCTGCTATGCTGATGTGCTCAGGGGGCACCCAACAATACTGGCATGTGGCTGCTTGGGGTCTACGTCCAGGGTGCAGTATGGGGGGGTTGCTCCCTGGACAGTTCTGGAGGTGACTTAGCACCTGTGACTCTGGGTACATCCATCATGGCATGTTCTGCTGTGTGTGCGTGCCTGGACCATGTTCTGGTGCACCTCTGAGAGCTGTCTCCAGATGGCCTGCCTGCAGTTCTGTGGCCTGCCTATGGGTGGCTGGCGATATAGGCCATCCTTTGTTTGCCTCACTTTGGGCAGCTCATTTCTGGATGTACAGCAAATTTTGGATGAATATAGAGATGCATAGCATATTCATGGTTCTGCCCCTTTAATTGCACTACATACATTATTTCTGTGTGATCGCACATTAGGAAATGTGCAACGCATCTCTCCCTTTGTCGTGCTTCTGCGCGTTTTTCTGAGATGTACGGTGCATCTCTATTTTGGCCACGATCTCCTTTGAAAATGTGGGCCTATATTTGTTTCTTACAGATTACAGAGACCCTTGGTTGGTCCACCATGTTGGATTCAGAGGAAAGGCGGTACCATTCTTCCATTGATTATGCTTATCTGATGTTACAGACACCCTTCTTTTCTCGGCTCAGTGTTTATAGAAGCAATCTATAGAAACCAAGGGTAAAGAGATGGGAAACAGTATGTGTAAGGATGAGCCAATGCCACATTTGCATTTAGTAAAAATGACAAAATCTGATACTTTGGACATTGATGAAGCAGGTCTGAAAAAACTCAGCTTCCCCTCAACCTTTTGGCACCTTGACGTTATGATGCAGCACTTTTTACAGGGAGCACACAATAAGCATGTTCAAGTTGTTAGCAAGCCACATGACTTGCATCAGCCAATCAGCGATGCTGGAGACTGAGAACTCCTCACACTACACACATTTCAGTGCCATTTCCATCTCTGTCACACATACACACACACACACACACACACACACAAAGGACCTGTTTACTGAAGGAGCTTCCTTTATGTGGAAAGACTGACTTTTGATCAGAAAACATTCAAAATCATCATAGAATCATGTATTATCAATGATCATTCCAGTTACCTTATTTTTATGTTTGCTTGCACATGTGCAAGAAACATAGTGCCACCATATGAATTTTCATAGGTGTGCCACCCGCTTCAATGCCCTGCTCCTTTTGCAGGCACGGCCTCCACCACACTAATAAATATCCTAGCTGTCTATGACAGCAGTTCAGATGCAGTGGCGTACAGTTGAAAGCAAAAGACTGCTACAATCAGCAGTGGTAACATGTAGGCAATTTGCATACTTCCATTGGCAGGCAAGTTACATACTGCCGTTGGCAGTATGCAAAGTGCCTACACATTAGCACTGCATCTGAACAGCTGTCATAGACAGCTTTGTTTTTTTCTTGGTTTCCCCCTAACAAACATCCAAGTAGCACGCTGGGAGTCCACCCCAGCATGTTCATGCACTCCCCCCCAACCCCGCATACTGTATGGCCGATGGACGTGCCCAGTTCCCCATTGGCTCCACTGTACCCCCCCAAAACAGACTTCCAGGTGCCACGTTGGGAGCCCACCCCAGCATGGCAAAAGTCCGTATGGCCGACGGGGGTGCCCAACTTCCCGTCGGCTCCACTGCCCCCACAACAGGTGCCATGCTGGAAGCCCACCCCAGCATGGTAAAAGTCCATATTGCAGATGGGGGTGCCCAATCCCCATCGGCTCCACTGTCCCCCCAAATAAACTTCCAACTGTCATGCTGGGAGCCCACCCCAGCATGGCAAAAGTTCCGCGTCATCTTTGTAAAAAAAAGGAAAAACATCTATAAGAAAAACAGTCCCTCGTTGACTCTCTGCCCCTCCCCAACCCGCTCCCACCTTCTATGCACACACCTCCCACACCCCACCTCACCCCATACTTACCTCCAGAGGCTGGTGCGACAATCTTCGGTGGACGGGAACACGTCTGCACTCTTTAAAGCCTACTGCAAACTGAAGAAATGCCAGTAAGCTGTATAATGGCATACATGGTTTTGTTTTTAACTTTGGTGCATATCTCGGCTATTTTTGAGAATTTTTTCACCAAATTTTCAACATGGGATTCTTGGGACCCCACCTCATGAACTCAGTCACTGTCATTTTGTTATTCAGTCCCTAAAGGTGATTTCACTGTCACTGCGCAGAACCATCTTTTGGGACTGATTAACAGAACAACAGTGTCACAGTTCATGAGGTAGGCTCACAAAAACCCTATGCTGAAAATTTGGTGAAAAAATTTTTACAAGTGTGTGCTGTGCAGTTCTTATGCACACTTGTAACTTTGAGAATTTATAAAAGTTTCACTCCAGAATTTCAACATTGCCATTTTACCACACCTCCTTATGAACAGTACAGCTGTCATTTTTCACATCTTACCCAAAATGTGTTCTTGCACATGTAGCACACATATAGCGCGGTCGATTGTGCAAAATCAATGTTGGGACTCATTAAGAAAATCACAGTGACACTGTTCATGACCAGAGGTGTTAAAATGGCTATGTTGAAAATTTGGTGATGAAAATCCATAAAATGACTGTCTTATGAGCATGCATTGTGCAATTTCCACGCACCCTCGTAAGTTTACGAATTGGTAATATTTTCAGTCCAGATTTTCAACACTGATATTTTTCCACACCTCCATATGAACAGTACAGCTGTCATTTTCACACCCTGGCTGAAATGTGTTTTTGCATTCCGGCACAGAATAATGCGGTTACTGTGGGAAATTAGTGTTCGGGACAGATTAAGAAAATCACAGTGACACTGTTCATGAGTGGTCCCAAAATGCCTATGTTGAAAATCTGCTTTAAAAAATCCCCAAACTAATTACATTATGGGTGTACATTCTGCAGTTTCTACGCACGCTCGTGACTTCACCAGTTTTTGATATTATCACTCCAGATTTTCAACAATGCCATTTTTAACACCTCCTCATGAACAGTACACTTGCCACTTTTCACATCCTGTTCAAAATGTGTTTTCGCACCTGTGGCGCAAAATTGCGCAGTCACTGTGCAAAATCACCTTTCGCCTAACAAACTGATAGTGTCAATGTTCATGCGGTGGGGTCACAAAAAACCCATGTGGAAAACTTGGAGTAAAAATACCAAGAAATGCCAAGGGTGTTAGGGTTTTTGACCATAATGCCCTACCCTGTAGGGACTGACAGGCATCAGGGGTGTGACTTGGGATTGTCAACAGTAATGCTCATGCCATTCCACCCCCACCCCACCCAGCAGCCAGTGACAGGAATCGAGGTGCGCCTTGGACCCTTTACCCCCAGAGTTCACCCCATTCTCCTATACTGCGCTCATTTCAGCATATTTCCTTATGGAATGAGGTGACTGTAAAGCCCAAACACCCCAAGGCACACCTCGACACTTGTCAGGGTGTGAAGGGTAGGGTGAGGTGAAATGTCATGACCGTCATGGGCAATGACCCAAAGGCACATCCCAATGCCTGTCCATCTCTGCAGGGTGAGGGTGGAGTTGGCATCAGTTCAATACTTCAATGCCATTCCTATAAAGCATCTGTCTAACTCCTGCATTTCCACTGCTGATGCTAGCAAGCAAACATTCAGCATTGACAATTGCTTGTTATTACAGTATCTGTAGTTTCAGGCAGGCAGGCCCACAAAATTGTGCTGCAGATGAGAGAAGAGTGCACAGTGTAATTCCACATTGGCAGCTGCAAACCCTGCAGAAGGAGAAAGACAGAAGGAATTTAACAGACTAGGAAATGTGCAGGGATTTTTCCAAATTTATGTGACTAACATAGCTTTTGTACTGAGTGATGGTGGTGTAGAGGGCATAGAAATCCATATTTAGTATTTTTATTTTACCTCATGCAGCAGGAGCAGGGCAGAGTGGAATTAAACAAACTGGGGCAATATGGTGGTATGGGCCTGGGCACAAAGTCCATCTTGATTGTTTTATATTTAATTTGAAAGTCTAGGTGAATTAGGCTGCTGCAATGAGGCAGGTCTCAGAGGCCATGAAGAAGACTCAGAGAGTGTTTCACAGTAGGTGACAGGCATGTGTGTGTGGCATCTGTCACCATGACATTGTGCAGAAATGAAAAGGAAAGAGCTCAAGGAAGGAAAGGAGCAGAGAAAGGTTCCTCCATTCCAGTTTTACCATGTGCCAAATCTGCAAGCAGTAGTTATTGGAAAGGGAGTTTGAACAGGGACTTGGAGTCATAGTGATGCGATAGGGGCTGTGTCTACTAGGAAGATTCGGGCTAGCTGAATGATAGTACCACCAGAAACCATGGTTCCTTAGTCCCCAAGGGCCCAATTCCAGGATGTCATATGCCTGGAGCAAGGCGATTTATGCCAGACCCTATGGCATAAATTGCACCTTGTGCCATGCAATACACAAGCCTCAGTTCCAAGATGCATCTTGCACCATGCTGCATGCGGGTTATGCCAAAGGTGGGCTATGTCACTCACTATGTTCACAACCCACTGCAGCATGGCACAGGGGTGGGTTATGGCAACACCTGCACCATATTCCAAAAGGGTGGCTGCCATAACCCATTTACACGATTACAAGACCTGAAATGGTGCTGCAGGTTAGACCAGCATGGAGGTTGTCTAAGGGGCATCGGTCCTGGCAAAATGATGGATGCCTCCCCCCGCAGTGCCATGAAAGTCACATTGCTATGCCCCATGCACCCCCAACACAGTGCT
Source organism: Neoceratodus forsteri (assembly GCA_016271365.2). Taxonomy (NCBI): domain Eukaryota; kingdom Metazoa; phylum Chordata; order Ceratodontiformes; family Ceratodontidae; genus Neoceratodus; species Neoceratodus forsteri. The sequence continues at coordinate 610,160,955 of CM028133.1, forward strand.
GCCCCCCACCTCCCCCCAAATTTCGGGGAACCCCTGGGTCCATTTAGTGACATGCCCCATCATGCACCTGTGCCACCAAGCCAGCCCCCCAAGGCCCCTAAGGGATTAAGAGAGTGTTATGGGGTGGGGGCCCTGGGGGGGCAGTTAAATGTAGGCTATAACTTGCAGCACCAGATCCATTGCACCATTCCCATGGCGTAAGTCTGTGACTGCCACAAGTCATGGGTTGTAGGTGCCATGGACCATGCCTGTCTTGTAATAGGGTGCAGGATCCCCGACATAGTGCCACATGGTGCAACTCGCATAAGCCAGCAAGTTGCACCTTGTGACTTGGAATTGGGGCCTCAAAAGTCTACAGGTTCCACATCAACTGCCAACAGCTTTCAAGCCAGTTGTTCAGAGTATTTGGTGATGAAATTTCACTGAGCAATCCAGAAACTCATCATCCATCAAGTGCTTCCAGTTTCAGAGATAGCTCCAGCCCTTATTGGCCTCTATTTCCACTTAGGGTAAAATGAGGTGAGAAATACAAAATCAAGAGCAGTCAGTTTTCATGAACTGCATTTCTCAAATCACATTCTCTTGAATATAATAGATCTACTATATGTTAACTGAAGTGAGAAAGGCAAAGTCAAGGCAAGTCATGTTTTCTTGAATCACGTTTTCTCGAATCTACTGTAATATATTTCATGTAAATGAGGTAAGAAAGATAAAGTCAAGAGTAGTCACATTTTCCTGAAACATCTTTTCTCCAGTCATGTTTTCTAAGCATGCTCTTCCTAACATGTATCAGACAGTGTGCATGCAAATGGTTCCACTTCCAAAGAAGACAGAAAGAGTATGTGCATTTCACTATATTTGGAGCACTAGTGCAAACCCAAGCTTCTTAAGTCTCACTGCCATTGAGCTGTGTCCAAATCAAGCTATACCTACCATTCCATTTCTGCCTCTGCCACCCTTGGCACCTTCAGGAGTTATTATGTCACATACAGACTCAAAGAGGCACAATAATAGAGGAAGTGCCTTATTTAATGTGTCTGACATAGATGGGAAACACAGTGGGAACAACATTTTCTGGTTCATCCAATTACTGCTAGACATCTAGATATCCCCTCAATATGAGAATGTGGGAATGTTTGAGATGAACTGTGGCTGTCACATGCAGAAAGTTATGCATGATGATGATTTCAATGCTGCACCTTGTTTTGCACATGCACTAAATATGGTAGTGAGCGACATGCTTGACAAACATGCACAGTTAAAAGAAACACTTGACACTGTATGGAACATCACTAGATATTTCCAAAGCTCCTCCACAAATGTTGATCTTCACTAACATAACCAGTAGAAGCCCAATGTTCATCAGAATGGCTAATTAAAGATATTTACACAAGGTGCAGTTCTGTCTTTTATATGGTGAAGAGACTTATTATGCTTCCGTGACCATATGAACGTTCAACTACAAATTTCAGTACTAAATCAGCAACCATTAGTGTGGTCTTTCCCATGGTGAGTCAAATTGAAAACCAACACATGCCGTTGTTTATGATATTCTACAGCAACCCAACAAAGCAAGACCGGTGGTGGTAAACATGGCAGTACTGGTGGTGGCAGCAAGAATGACAGTGATGATGTTGTTGTTGAAGGTGGTGACACTTTTGAGTCATTGCAGCAGCAGCTGCAGGAATGCAATATTCATTAAAGAGGTGGCAGAGAGGTTTCAGCCACAACTTGCAAACAGGTTTGACAGCATTAGATCTCAAATGCTGTATAGCATGGCAACACTACAGGACCCTACATACTGTGTAAAGATGTGTTTATTCCTTCTGGATGCACAGAGTACATCAAACAGAAAGTGTTATGAACACTTATGATGTAGCAGCAAAAGACAGCTTGAACAAAATTGCAAGAATGTGCATACACAATACACAACCTCCAGGCATACAGCTCATCCTCTTTTGCTGATGTTGATTTGCCTCACTGCCAGGAATCAACATGATATGGATAGTGATGATTCTGAGACTACCATGGACATTGGGAGCCTTCTGATACTGAATGCTGGTGCTGCTTGAAATTTTAGAGAAATGCTTGGACGCGTTGTTAACAGTGTACATGATGCAGCTGTACACTGACAAGACAGACATGTCATTGGCCTGCACTGGCTAAAGTGACTTTGTATTTTCTTTAATGCTCACCAACATGGGTCACTTCAGAAATATGTTTCTGTATAACTGGGGTATTGCCTTGACCACATTGCTCAAAGCTAGATTTTGAGAGTCTTGAAGTCTTAGGCTTTCTCAAACTCAACTTATCAAGGATTAGTTTTAGCTATGCATTTGATTATTCACATGTTCAACAAAAGACATCTAGAACTATTTTCACCCCTACCACATCTCTTCTGGTGGCACTGGCAAGTCTATCCAGACTCCTACCACTGGGTCTGGCACCACAGTCCAATTTACTGCTCCCAGCAGCAGCAGCACAACTCCTCCTCCTTCTCCTAATAACACTACCACACATTACACATTGTCTTCACCAACGAGGTCAATGTGACCAGATGATTCACTGAGCATACAGTGCTGGTATCAGTTAAATAAGACCTACCACCTGACCCCACCCACCATGAATAGGACAGTGACAGAATGAGTGACCTGACCAGCCATGCACAGGTGTGAACAGTAACATTCTTCAGTCTGACTTCTGATCAGTAGTTAACTATTACAGCTTCAGGCAGCGTCTGTGTTCAAACTAAGTTCAATTAGTGTAAAAAATATGAAAAAAAAATATATATCTATCAATGAAAGAAAAATACTGTAAAGGACAATATAATGTCCTACATAAAATGGGTTTTCATTTTGTGATGCATAACTTGTTTTTCATTGGGGACAGTATTAAATGATTTCAAAATCAATTGAGCCAGAGGTGTTAAGTAATTGTAATGAATACAAAGCAGAGACTACAGACCTTACAGATGGGAATATGAATTGAGGTCAGCAATGAATAGTAACTATTACTGCAGCACACTCAAGGCAGTCTTAGTGAGTTCTGCAGACTGTGTCACAATACCACAAACAGTAATCTACAGCAGATGCATGCCAACAGCACCTGCCACAAGCAAGCTACAGAAATTAGTATTTATTGCTGACCTCAAGGCTTTTTTACCCACTATTTGTAGTCTGCTTTACCCCGCGCCAGTTACTATATTGGAATCCAATGTGGTTTGCCAAATTCTTAAAGTGGAACCATTGTTGTGGGCCCCAACTGAAAGTCAAACTAAAGTTGCCAGTGGCCAACTTCTCACTCTTGGATGCTGCCAAACATACAGTGGATCCACATAACAATGTGGATTTATTATTAATCTGGGGAAGAAATGATTTTAGAGTAGTAAACAAAAACACTGAAATTGGAATGTTTAAACTAAAACACACTGCAGAATTCTGAGATACTATTATGAATACTTTCTGGTGAATCAGCATTGCTGCTTTGAAAGCAACCAACAAATGGATAAAACAATCACACGTGAACACTCTCCCTATACCAAAACTTAATTAGCAATGAAAGAAAATGACAGCAGTTTTTTTTTCAATCCTGTTTTTTTCTCTGACTTGGCCCTCATCAACCTCCTCCTCTAATAACCACCCAACCCAATCTAGCACTAACCACACTGCTTTTGCCAGCTCCCATGGTTATTCTCTCTTTCTTTTTCTGTGGCAAGGGTCCCAGTGGTGGGACAGCCCTCCCCAGTGACACCTTCTGGACCCATGGTAGGCAGTGGGCTACTGTATGTAGCATGAGGTCCAAGTGTTCCAGTGTGTGTGTCTATCATTCAGATAGAGCCATCTGCTTTTTTTCCCATTAAAGGCTGTCATCTCACCATCCTGTGGAGCATGCTATGTCTTCTGATGGCCTCACCCACATGCAGTGTCCCCTGTGTCAGGAAGGTGGACCTTTCAGGGCACTACCCCAGGAAGTGCTAATGGTGCAGAAGTGCTGGGCTTGCCCACCCAACTGTCGACTTGCTGCCACCAGCAGTACTCCTTACTTACTGGCTGTCAAGTTGCTAGCATCTCTGTCTCATCCCTGAACACGTGTCTCAGACATAGGACCATACGTGCTACCTGCTAGGCTAGCAAATGGGTCCCAATTACATCAGGTTTTGACCTAAAACTTGGGACAGTCCTGGAAGTGCATATAATGCTTCTTGGCAAGAATTGTTAAATTCAGTAATGTTGACTTCTTTCACCTGGTCACAAGAAAATCATTGCGTCTACCTATGAATTATATATCCAGTTGATTATTAGATAAGTCAATCATTTATTTTCCAGAAACTGAAGAAGCAGTTGAACAATGTGGGCCAATGTTTTACAAAATGTGTCTCTGTGCTTAATATTCCAATCTGTATAACTCCTTATAGGTGGCCAATCAAACATGCTATTTTAAAAAAAAAATATGTACAGTAGAGTTAAGGGGATGTTTAGAAAGGAATTGAGGATTACTCAACTCAGAGATGGTGGTCAGACTGTGGTATAGATTGCCCCAGGAGGCAACTGAATCAAGTTAAATTAGAGGTGTGGGCAGGTGAGGTAGCAGAATGACGGATGAACTTTGAACAGGTCTAGTAATGTGTTCATTGTATAACAATATCAAATCAAGCCAGAGACAAAGGTACAATATGCTCTTTATCTATTAAATAGCAGAGGAACCCAACTGTAGTACAAAGCTGGGCTAGAAGAATACTGGCAGCATTCCAACTTCCTATCAGCATCCATTCTTTGGTAACATACCAACCTCCTGTTATAGTACTTATCTCTGCACTGCTGATACTGCTGTAACTTCTAAGTTAGAGTTAGGACCAGTCAAGGACATTGCAGTCTTTACATGCCTAGATTCTACATAAAGTTTCAAAAGTAAAACCTTTGTAGTTCTAAAATGAATTTAAAATTGAACTGAGTTAGTCATTGCTGGCATGGTGGCTTAGCACATTGCAAATCCTCTGCTTCTGCAAGGAATGGGTGTGTGAGTAATTCATTTTAATTTTCAAATACCACAAAGACTAGAGTACTTGGCACTAGGATCTGAGTACTGAATTTTTTTATTAATAATGGAAATGTGTGGCAAAAACATTTTGGCACTCTAAAAATGTTAAATGAATAAAAAAAAAAAAGTTGTCCTTTCCATGTGGTCAGGGCTAGTTCCTTGGCCACCCTATCTCAAATCTTAGATATTAACCAACCCTGCCTTCCCATTCTCTGAATACAGTCAAGTTTAAAACATGCAGGCTCTTGGCATTGTACCTGGATCAATTATGTCTTTTTCAGCCCACCCTCCTAGTCCAGCCCCAGTTCCAAAATGTCATTTGTTACAAGTGGGCACCCTTCCTGGCCCCCAACCATGATTTGGGGTCACCAGTATCCAAAACCTTGGCTAACTAAGTTGACCCTTCTGCAGTCATCTGACTGAATTAATGAATAGGGTGCACATTCATAGAAATATAAAAGGTGTTTGCAGAGAAGGTCTCATAGTCCTTCTTGTTTGCCTATTTTTCTACCAAGCCATAGTGACCTACCCTTGGTCATGCCTAGGTTGAATGCCCATTCGTATGTTATCTTCCTTCCACCTACTGTTCACCTTCTTAGTTTTCACCTGCCCTTTATAGCTGTTCTGTCCTCTCCTGAAACCTGTAACTGTATTGGTGTTTATCATCCCCCTTGACAAACCATTCCATGTATCTAACACCCTTTCTGTGAAGAAGTTCTTTCTTATGTACTTCCTGAACCTTTCCCCACTAGTTTATACTTGTGTGCTCCCTGTTTCTAACAGATCATAACACTCTACCCTGTTTATTCCTTCCAGATACTTAAAGGTTTCTATCATACCCCTCTCCTTTCTGGTCTACAGTGGGAACATGTATGGTTAGATTTGGCTGCCACTACACATTCAGTCACTTCACTATGAGTCTAGCATTGGTTGTAAAGTACTTTGGGATACAATGTGTATGAAATGCACTATAAAAAAATGCTGATTCTTCTTCTTCTTCATGTTCAGCCTGGCTAAACACTCCTCATATGATTTCTCTTGCTGACCCTATATCATCTTTGTAGCCTGCCTCTGGACAGGTTATATGCTGTCTTTATCCTTTTTCAGGTGTGTTCTCCAGAACTGGACACCATACCCAAGGTATGGCCTCAACAGTAATTCATATAGGGTTAACAGTACCTCCTTTCTCCTACTGCAGAACCATCTGCTTATACATGCCAACATCCTGTTTACCTTCCTGAGTGCTCTGCTGCACTTGGTCCTTTACTTGAGGCTGTCTCTAATGATAATCCCCAAATCCCTTTCCTCCATGGTGTGAGTGATTTTATAACCCCCTAGGCAATAACTCATCTTTGGCTTACCCTTGCCTATGTGCAAAATGTGACATTCCTTCACATTGTGATTTGCTATACTTTGGATGAACTTTTCAACTTTCCTTGATCTCTCTCCATGTCCCTAGTGCCCTTCTTTGAGCCAGCCTTGTCACTAAGTTTAATGTCGTATGCAGAGGCTAATGTTTCCCTTGATCCCTTATGTCCCAGATGAGCACATTACACTATATTGGTCCCAGCACAGACCATTATAGTACCTTACTTGTAATCTCTCTGTTCTCTGAATGTTCTTCAATTACAGTCGCTAGTGCTGTGCGGAATGTGGGATTCCGCTGGTGGAATTAGCACGGAATGGTCATTCAGCCGGTGGAATTCCCACTGGAATTTTGCTGGTTTTTCAATGGAATTCTGCCTGCTGTGATCCACAGAATAATATTCTGTGGAAAATATTGACAATTTCCACAGAAAAGATCGAGATCTGCAGAATAATATTCCAGTGAACAGCATTTTTTCTACAGAAAATCATTTCACAACCATTTTCTACTGCAGAATTTTACCATTTCATTTGTGTTGAAATTTGGCAGGATTTTGGTGGAATTTTAAAAATTCCACCGAATTCTGTTCTGCTGGAATTTGAAAATTCCACACAGCACTAACCGTCACCCTCTGGGTCCTTCCACCTAGCCAATTTGCTGCGCACCTTGTTAGCTTTACCACAACCCATAGAGCCCCAGGCATCTAGATAATCTGTGTTTGGGGCATTGAGTTGCAAGTCTTACTGAAATTAATATGCAGAACATCAATGCCCAGCCCTTGTCCACTGCTCTTGCTACAGTGCTGAAGTCCTCAGTCAAGTTAGTCTGGCACAAACTTCCCTTCATGAAGACATGCTGTCTCCTGTATTAGAGCTTGTTTGTTTCAAGAAATTCCATCAGATCCTCCATGATGACTGTCTCCAGGAGTTTTCCCCCTACACTGTAGATGTCAAACTAACCAATCTATATTTTCCAAGCCCCTCCCTATTTCCAGTGTCATGCAGGGGAAGGATGAGGGAGAGAAAGAGTCTGCATCATTGATGACACTTGACAGATTGACTAGTCAGTTTTCTGAACCATGAAAGCTAACTGAAAACGTCTAATTCAAAACATCCTTAAAATACAACAGTAAGATTAGTACATTAATTGATCTCTCATTACACTGTAGCAATCAACTGGATCCCAATATTATAGAATGTGTATTGCTCTTTGCAGAGTGGTTTCTATGGGTGAGAAGGAATAACTAGGGAGAGAATAATTACAACTGATCTAAACATGGGCCTAGTGTTCTTAATGCTGTATCCAGGAATGGTTTGAGAGGATACTGCCATAAGGAAGATCACAGTGGCATATTCTGAGCCAGGCAAATTGTATGTCCAATTAATAAAATGTATTTTAAACTGTAAAGCTTTTAAATTAGTTCTTTTTATGAAGATTAAGTGTTTCTGTTTCATTTCACTGTTATGTTTTTAGTGCAACAGGGGTCACTGCAATGTCATCAGGTTTTGTTCTAGCTGCTGACCCACTGATTAAGGGTTCCTTTGTGACCTATCTAAGAGGACAAATGGCTGAAAGGAAGACAAATAACTGATCTTCATTTAGAATGTTTCAGTGTCTAAAATAAATCATTTATCTTGAAGCTTGATGACTACTTACATTGTATAAAAAGTAATATTACATAAAGAGGTTTGTGCTGTACTTCCAACCTTTATATTGCACCCAACTTTGGCTCATGTATCACCCATGCCTCCACCTTCTATTTACGTATTTCAAACGTTTTGCTCTCCAGAAAAGCCTCATGAAATGTCACAACTAAATTCCATTACAGTGTGTGATTTTATGTGTGGGGGGGGGGGCTGCAGCAGAAGCACGCTCACTAGCTACATCAATCATGCCTAAAGACATAGGTATGCACCACTAAGTAAAAAAGAAAAAAGTATACTGATGCACAAGGTGCAGTAGATTATCTGCAGCTGCACCGCTGCAAATGTGCCAAAAGATCTGAGGATGACTTTCAATCATTTTATGCATTTATGACACTTGGCACACGTTACAGCAACAACAACAGCAACACAACAAAAATACATGGCATCTTTTTTGATATATGCATCATTTTGATATGCAAGTTGCGGCTCTTTAGCCAAACTATTAGATCACCGTTTGTGGTCAAAAGTTTTGGCACGAGTAGTACAACTGTAGCAAGATGTGCTGCAATTCTTTGAAAATGCATCCCATGAAGTTTAGACACAACTCAGGAGATATTTCATATGATTTCTGTATTTTCCTGTTCCATAGCCTTTCTAACTTTGATTAGTGACTGAATTTGCATGTGAACACAAGTTTTTGACCCTTAGACTTTGGGCCCCATATACTGTGCGAGATGTTTGTCGCACCACACACACAGTAACACTGTGTGGGAGATAGAGGCATGGCTGGATTGGGCAATATTCAGACAATTAACACACTCTCGAAATTAGCATACTATAAATTAGCTCGTCTAAACTTAAGGGTGGCTTCGACTCCCATACCTGAATATGTGCTATTTGGCCAGCCATGCTGCTGAATATCTTAAGTGGTTAGACCCTAATCCCTCCTCTGTTCTTTCTCCATGGCTTAAGATATAATTGGAATTGATTTGTTCATGTAACTTAGCTCCCTCCACGTTACTATTCCTAAACATATCTTCTTTGCCAAAAAGGTTAAAAGATACCACAATAGCAACATCCATTAGAATTCATTCACAGTTGTGTGTTGTTTTTTTTTAAATACAATCCTCATACAGATGCTTCATAATCGATCTGGAATTCCCCAGCTTTCAAAATATACAATAAGAATCTATCCCCTACATGGTTACCAAAACTAGAAAAGGGAAGATTATCCTTGTTCCTCAAGAATGATGGATCTTGGCTATCTACAGAAGATTTTATATTGAAATTTAGATTACAAGCAACGAACTATTTCAAAGTTCTTCAACTCAGACATCTCCTTGTCAAAAAATGTGATAAGAGTATTCCCACATCTCCTAAATTTTCTTTTCACTCTGATTTGTGTCCTTTAATTAATTCCTCTAAAGTAATTTCTAAATTGTATAATATATTATATGATTGGAGTGTTCCTGATCCTTTTGGATCCATGGAGTTTTGGTCAGATTTTTTTCCACACTGGAATAAAGACTGGTCTGCCCTATGGAGTAACTGTCACCGTTTTGTAACACAAGATAGGTTACATCTCATGCAGTTTAACATATTACATAACCTTTATTACACTCCAAAAAAAGTGGCCACTTGGGGCGTAATAAGTTCCAATCAATGCACAAGGTGCCTCCAGAAGGAAGGTACTTTGTTTCATATCTTTTGGGATTGCCCCAAGATAGCCCCCCTCTGGAATAGCATTAAGGCTAGTATAGATCCATTGCTTGGTTTGACAGACCTATTTACCCTGTGGTTTGTCTTCTAGGGGATTATTCACAGATATTAGTGAATAATCGAAAATATACATTGCCTTGATTTCTATGTCTGTTAAAAAACTAGTTCTTAAACAATGGAAAAATACAGAAACAGTTCTCTGTTCTGAATAGCTAACGAGTTGCTAGCTAACCTTAGAATGGAAAAAGTCATATCTAGTCTCAATAATAATAATTCAAAATATGAGAAGATTTGGGCCCCATTACATATGTTATATTCCTTTTAAGTTGTACCTTGTTATGTAATTATTTATTTTGGATTGTCAAGTCTCAGGACTCTGTGGGGGAGGGTAACCTGGCGGAGTAAGGGGTGGGAGGGATGGGATCATGTATCTTGTTTTGTATGTACATATTTGAGATTGATAAGCATGATCCTGTCAAGTGTAAATGTAAAAACTTTAATAAACATTATATTGAAAAAAAAAGACAGTTAACACACTCTGGCTGGAGCACGCAAACTGTATGAATGAGGGCTGTGTCATTCAGTGCATAGTATTTATGCACTGTGCTGGCACAGCTCCCTACTGAATTTGGTCTGCAGGAACTGAATGGAGAAAGCAAGCCCCAAACAGCACAGCACCAGCTCTCCTGTGAGCTATATTCTGCTCTGACGTGCTAATGAACCCACAGGGCATGCAAGGTGCTGAGGGCCATTTGTATGACATAAATGGGCTTATTAGCATTCCACCCAATGCTGCCATGCAGGCAGGACAAGCTGCATTGTGTGAGAACTGTGCAACCTCCCTACAGTGCAGATAGCACTTGGTAAGTAATGTTGGTGTTCAGTGTGTCCCACCATGATCGCCATCTTAGGCTGTGGGGGAAGGTGCCAGGAGAGTGGGAACTGGGGCCAATGAAGCATTGGGGGTGCCAGGGAGGATGTTGGGGGCATGGCGGCAGTGAGAGGAATCTGAGAGGCGATGCAGAGGTGCCATGCAGTGGTACAGAGCCAATTGGCCTGTGTGGGGGTTGGCATGACTGCAGCATTGTGACCTGGATCCCAGGTGGCAACAGCCCTGGCACCTGCCCCACAAGACTCACAGTCCCCGGCAGTGTAGTTAGGCATCCACCAGCCACTACACAGGGGGACTGTGTATCAGGGGAATGTCTGAGTGCCTGGGACATGTACCTATCCACCGAATGCAGACTGCAACCTGCACCCAATGCCACCTTCCACATGTGGGGGACTGTTAGTCCTGTGATGCAGGTGCCAGGGCTGTTGCCTCTTGGGGTCAGGGTCATGATGCTGCGGCCATACCAACCTCCCCTACTTGGACAAATTGGCTCTATGCCACTTCACATGGCACCTCTGCTGCTGCCTTCTCAGATCCCTCTCACTGCTGCCGTGCCTCATTACCACCCATAGCATCCCCACTGCTCCATCTGCTTCCAGTTACCCACCATCCAGGTCCCCCCAATCTCCACCCTGCCAGGAAGTGGCACAGAACCCTTAGCTGATCTAACCTGAGCTCCCTCTTGCAACCATGGTGGGGCTTCTGGAATTTCAAATAAGGGGATGGTGCAGCCGTGCCATAGTGCAAGCCTCCTGTGACCTGGTGCAAGGGCACTTCTGCTGCAAGGGTGGTGAAGGGTGGCTTTGATACATGGTATCCCATGTTCAACATAGCCTTCATTTGAAAGTTGGGATTGCTGCAAACCTTGATGCAAGGTACCACTTATGTCAAAGCCGTTTGGTGCAGGTACCTTGTACCAGAGTTTTGCTTTTGAAAATTGAGCCCATGGTGTGTGCTGTTGATGGACACACAGTTCCACTAAGCAGCTGCATAACCCTCCTGGAGTCATTGTGGAATGGGTAACTGGGTCCTTAGAAACTAATTTCAGTAGTAAATGATCTTGTGCTGGTTACTTGGCATGTTAATTCTTTAAGACCTGTAACCCCTACTATAACAAAGGTATGCATTTCAGCTACGTTGTTTTGGGTGAATGCATTCTACAACACTATACTGGACATTAACCGGCCATCTCATTTTGCCTAATAAGTTCATACATTTTACTGGCAGATAAAGGATTAGTCTGTCCAGTTGAGAAAGAAAAGTCCTTCTGTGACTGAAGCTCTGGTACGATTCCATGAATGGCACAATTCAAGTGATTTTCTTAATCAATGTGTGCTCTTATTCATTGTGACATGATAGTCATCATTGTGCATTTATCATCGCAGTAACTGTTCTCTAATACAGTACTTATGATGCAGTGCTTTCATATACTGTACTTTATTAAACAGCATGTTCCTTAATAGAAAACCTGTTGACAACAGTGATTTTAATATTTTTGTTTTCATTTTTACATTTTTACCTATATTTTTATGAGAGTTTAGCAACTTAAGCAATTAATGACCTAAATAAATTTGACATGTGCTAATATTATTCGGTACAAAGACATCAAATGAAGACTGAGTTCTCTTTAAATCAGTCTGCAAAAAATCATGCTTTGAATCATAATAACATTCTGAGAACAGTAACTTACATAGGTGGAAAGATGGCATTGGACTTTAGCTCAAAGTTTGGGAAGCTTCCCTTGCAGTCAGACTAAATAAAAAAGAAAACTGCTATTTTGTCAGTGTTTACTAGACTTGAAAACCATTTTTTTGTCACTGCTGCCATCTGCTTTACAGAAATAATCAATGTACCAATGGTACTGAGAGGGGTCAAGCTGTCTCAAGTAGAAGCAGAACTCCACAGGAAATCAGATGTAGCATTTCTGTTAGGATATCCTTTGCAAATAAATTGCTTGTAAATCACTTTTGGATACAGTATATCAAAATCACTATACAAATGTAAATTCTATACTCTTTTACAGTTCACATGCTACAAGTATTTGATTTACATAGCAAGTCTACTGAGAGCTGCAAAGCAGTTTTTCTCACTTTGCCTTAATTTTGGTCTCCTCTTTCTCCATTCCATCTCCTGAACTGTAGGACCACACTTAGCATTAAATTGCTTTAACAGCAACAGAGGACCACAGTAAGCAATTAGCTTGTGTAATCACTACAAGTCATACAAAGGACCATGACGAAGTACTGCAGTGTAATAACTCCTTCAGGAAAGCATGCAGCCCACTGCAGACCAATGTATGAGACACCCATTACAGCTACATAACATGCCTGAGAATGAACATAACAGAAAGGCAGCTTGCAAGTAGGACAGCATGTACAATGCATCGATGATACAAGAAAACACATAATTTGTTTATTATTATTTAGTTGTTTAACCAGGTATAGCACACTAAGCTGAAAGCTTTTTACAGGAAGCGACCTGGGAGCACAAGTGACTTACTCAGGGTCATACAGTATGCAAGTGGAAGCTGTGGATTCAAACCCAGGTCTGGTCTGTTGGATATCATCAGATTTGCAGCTCAGAGCCTTAGACCACTGCACTATACTGCCTCCAATAATAATTTGTAATTTATTTGTATTTTGCAAAGCTGTCCCAGCCACACAAATGCATTTTAAACATGCAAAGCAAATTAGCACTCACCTTCTGTTTCATGCAGTGCACAACAGTGGTTTTGCAAGGAGAGTGCCATTAGACAACCAAAGAAGTTGTCTGTTACATTAGGGATCAGGTGGGAGGGGGTTACCATTAGATTACCAGGGAAGTTGTCAGTTACAGCACATCTGTGATAGAGTGGGAGTGGGGTACCACTAGAGTATCAGGGAAGTTATCAGTTAGATCAGGACTGGGTGGGGGTGATGGTGGCCGCTAGACTACTAGAGAAGTTGTTATGTATTACAGTGCATAACACTGGTTTCAAAGGTAAAAGCACTTTTTGTGTGAATGACCCGAGACAGCCAACTAATGAGAAATGAGCTTAATATTTGACTTAACAGTCCCGAGCCACACAGATACTACAACCGGTCTACAGACGAATGGAGTGCTTTGAATTCATTAGTACAGTAATAGTAGTAGCTTTAGCTTTTTTTATTTATGGTGCCCTTCCTCAGAGGCCCAGGGTGCCATTACAAAGGAGAAAATAGCATAAACATCAACAAACTACAAAATAAATACCATACATTAAAATTTGATTAAATAACAGCCTATAAAACCACCAGTAAATTACCAACAGCCAAGTTGCATCACTATAACCGAGGTTCATAAATAACAGAGTATTTCATTCCCTAAATGCCTGAGCAAAAAGATAGGTTTTCAACCCTTATTTATTTATTTGAGTTTTGGTAACTGGGTAAGTCCACTGAGACAACTGCAGACCCCTTTTCAGGGGCGACTCAGAAGTGCAGTATGTATACAATACAGTGTGTTAACATAGCAATAACATTTACAATGGAAAAATTGGCATACAGCATTCAGTGATCCACAGGATAATGATACAGATGGATACAACCAGAGGTTTATGAAATAACAAGCAGGTAGGTTACACAGTAGTGCGATAAGTACATGACACATTCAAGAGAGTGCACTTCAATATATAATTGTTAGCTAATGATATCAGATACAAGAGGGCTAACCAATAGCAGTTATGTTTAAAGATGAGGCACAGGGGGCAAGGTAAGTAGGCAGGGTTGAGGGAAGAGCAAGGACAACAAATAGCCAGAGCTGCTGGGGTTGAAGTTTAAAATCACCAGTAGCAGGAGCAAGCTGGAGAGACAGAGAGAAAAGAAAGCAAGTTGGATTTGAACTCAGGGAGGGTGGAGCATGACAGAATGGAGGGAGAAAGGGAGTTCCAATCAGACACAGCTATGTAGGTGAATGATTTACAGGCTACAGTTAACAGCGGACTGGGCACTATGAGAAGGGAGAGACAGGCAGATCTCAGGGTTCATTGAGGTTGTCTTAGATGAATAGACTCACTGAGGCAAGGAGGAGCGTGTTTGTGAACCAGCTTGTGCAGAAAACTCAGAGTGGCATACCTTAATTTAGATTCGTACAATAACCTACCCAGGGAAGAGAGGACATCACAGTGGTGGTGGTGGTGGTGATGGGCATCAACCCCCAGGGCAAACCTAGCCACCCTATGATAAGCCTGTTTGAGGAGCAATAAGGTAGTAGTGTTAGTTGTGAGCAGAAGTGGAGCACCAAAAGATAGAAGTGGGAGAAGAGAGGAAGATGCAATCTTATGACAAGAGGCTGAGGTGAGGAAGGGGTGTATACGATGGAGAAGGCCTAGCTTTTGGTTTAGACATTTGATTAGGATGGAGACATGAGCATTAAAGGATAGTGAGGTATCCAAGGTGATGCCCACGTATTTAAAGGTATGGACAAGTTCAAGGGAATCACCATTGAGGGAAGTAATACTGAGAGGGAGGAGGTTAGAGGAGGAAGAGGGTGGATGGAAGAATAACATGCTTTTTGTTTTCTTGGTGTTAAGAACAAGATGATTTTGTATAAACCACCTTCGAGAACAGCAAAGTCAGATGCTAGCATACTGTTGATCCACTTGACATTAGAAGAGGAATGATAGATGCTTGCATCATCTGCACAGAGGTGCACAGAAGCCCCTCCACAGTTATTTGGCAAATCATTAATAAATAAGGAAAACAGCAGTGGGCCCAGTATAGAACCCTTCGGAACACCACAAGTTGTTGGTCTAAGGCCTGAAAGAGAACCAGCCCACTTGACCCTTTGTGAGTGGCAGGTGAGATAACTTTGGACCCATGCTAGCACTGGCATCAAGGCCAGAACCTGTAACTGCTGAAGCAGGAGATCATGGTTGACCAGGTCAAATGCCTTTCGCGAGGTCGAAAGATGGTGCCAGTGGCAAAGCCCTGGTCCATTGCCAGAACAGATCAGAAGTGACTTTGATTAAGGCAGTCAGGGTACTGTAGTTCTTTCTGAACCCATGCTAGTAGAAGGATAGCAGGTTATGGTGTTCCAAGTAGTTCTGGAGGTGATTGTAAATGATACACTCCTGGATTTTGCCAGTGGACAGAGGATTGAGATGGGTCTAAAATTTTCAGTGACAGTGTTAGGCCCACCCTTATGAATGGGCACCACCACAGCAACCTTCCATTTTTCTGGGACAGTGCTTGATAGGAAGGACTGGATGAACAGATCACAAACTTTTAAAACCTCCACTGAGGCAGTCTCCTCAAGGCCCTCAGAAGCAAATTCCATAATACTGGTCCTGCTACTTCAAAGGACTAGTCCCAGAATTTTAAGTCTGGACCTGGGAGAATCAGGAGACCCTCCTTGGTGGAGTATAGGGGTGTACAAGCTGGTAAGGATGAAGGAGATCGCACGGTAGCCTGGACCCAGACCATATAGGGCCTTGTGGGTTAGTAACCCAACCTCATAGGAAATATGCCCTGATTAGCAGACAGTGCAGTTCATGCTGCATTGGGAAATATGATTCGACCTTGGAAGGCTGGTCAGTAACTGCAGGTGATGCAGTGCACCACCATTGACACCAGGTAAAGAGCATTGCAGAAATCCAGCCATGAGGTCACAATTAAAACATAACCTCCAAATCACCTTCAAGTCCACAGACAGAGGTAGGTCTTATGGTTCAGAAAACAAGCACATATATTGCTGAAATTCAAAGGCAACTTACAGATGAAAGTTGCTATAGGTTTCTCACCTCTGTCCCCACAACACCTTTCAAAAGCATCTTGTATGACTTAATTGATGAGGCATTTTCTATGGAATGGATAGCAAAGATGAAGTGATGTTCCTAAAAATGACTCCTCAATGTGCCCTTCCTTTTACACTCTTCCTAAAATGCATCAGTATGTCACAGACCCTCTACAGGTTCATCTTCTCTGGAGTCTCTTTCAGTGAAGGTCCTTCAAAATTTGTAGAACATTTCTTAAAACAGATGGTTTCTGAAAACTCCTGGCTAACTTTCTGACACTATGGAATTATTGAACAAAACTGTGGGGTTTAAATGTCAGGACAAGTACAAGTACAATATTGCTGGCTAGCAACAGATATTGCATCTTTGTACACCTGCATCCAGCATGATGCAGGTGTCAGAGCAAGCAAAGAATTTCTCTACTCAGACCCTGACATTAGCTCAGTACCTAGGGAACTGATTCCTTATCTACTGTCTTTTGTTTTGGAACATCATTTTTTACCTTTACTGACAGATTATATCCCCAAATCCAGGGTATGGCTATGGGAGTGTCCCTAGGGCCATCAAATGCCAGTCTCTTTTTGGGCCTGGTATGAAAGGCATGTTGTTTTCAGTGGTGTGAACCCTCACCTCAGACACATTGTTTTATGGTATCACTTTATTGATATCTTACATGTCTGGGTTAGAGGTTCTGATATTATCACTGACCTTATGAGCTGAATAAATACAACCAACCTGAAACTAACATGCACACACAGCAGACAAAACTAGCATAGATTTTTTGGATGTAACTTTAAAGGTCAGTGAGACAGGTCAAGTAATCAATATTCTATTCACCAAACTGATTTCCAACAATAGTTTTGTCGAGAGGAAAGCTGTCACCCCCACTCACTTATTGAAAGCATTCCATTTGCACAATTCCTTCGTAAGCAAAGAAGCTCAGTGAAAGATTTAGGGAGCAAGGACACACTGCCATAGTGGTAGACCGTGCATTCCAAATGGTCTGCAGAACAGACAGCCCTTCTGAAGCCAAAACAAAACAAGCATTTGTCAATGCCGAATGTTGCTTGCTTGTATGTGCTGTTTAGGTATTTGGAAGTGATAGTTCCATGCCTTCCTCCCAAGACATCCACTGTGTCTTTCCGTTCAGTATTCAGAGAAGAGTGGGAGGGGCAAGGGCCACAGCAGTACAGCAGTTGCCAAGGGGGTGAAGAGGTGGACAATAGTCCATTCAAAGGCAAAAGAGTCCTGCAGGAGCTCACTAAACTGAAGGTGGACAAAGCGATGGAACCAGATGGCATACACCCAAGGATATTAACAGAACTGCGAAGGGAGATAGCAGTACCTCTGGCAGCCATGTTCACTGAGTCATTCAACAGGAGTGAACTGGAGGAGGACACATGTGGTCCCTCTACACAAGTCCGACAGCAGGGAGGAGGCAGGGAACAATAGGCCATTCAGCCTCACCTCAGTAGTGGGGAAGATCATGGAGACTTTGCTTAAAGAAAGGATAGTGGGGCATCTAGATGCCATCGGAGCCCAGGACCATAGACAACATGGATTCACAGTGGGGACATGTCAGATAAATCTGGTTGATTTCTTTGACTGGGTGACAAAGGAAGTGAATCAGGGTGGGGCAGTGGACAACGCTTACCTTGATTTCAGCAAAGCCCTTGACACCATCCCATATAGGAGGCTGATAAACTAGCTGGGTAGGCTGGGCATGGGGAAAGGGTGATAAACTGGGTTAGAAACTGGCTAACAGACAGGAGGCAGAGAGTGGTAGTAAATGGTGTGCAGTCTAGGAGAGGGGTGACCAGTGGGTGCTGCAGAGATGGTCCTGGGGCCAGTTCTGTTCAATGTCTTCATTAGTAATATTGCAGAACGTCTGAAGGAATTTTTTCACAAATTTTCAACATAGCCATTTAAGATATCTGCTCATGAACAGTGTCACTGTGATTTTCTTAATCTGTCCCAAACATTGATTGCACACACAGATGCGCCATTGTGACTACATGCGGAAACACATTTGGGCGACATGTGAAAAAATGACAGCTGTACTGCTTTATAAGGAGATAGTAAAATAGCAATGTTGAAATCTGGAGTGCAAATATTAAAAATTTCGAACTTACACGTCGTAGGAACTGCACAACACCGCACAAAACAGTCATTTTAGAATTTTTCACCAAATTTTCAACATAGCCATTTAAGACCTCTGCTTATGAACAGTGTCACTGTGATTTTCTTAATGTGTCCCACACTGATTTTGCTTACACCTAGCGCCATTAATGCGCTACATAAGTGGAAACACATTTTAGGCGAGATGTGAAAAATGACAGCTGTACTGGTCAAAGGAGGTGTGTAAAATGACAATGTTGAAAATCTGGAGTGAAAATATTGAATACTCAATAACTTACGAGCGTGCATAGGAACTGTGCAACGCACGCTCGTAAAACAGTCATTTTTAAGAATTTTTTCACCAAATTTTCAACATAGACTTTTTGAGAGCCCACCTTATGAACACTGGCAATGTCATTTTGTTAATCAGTCCCGAAAGGTGATTTTACGCATTGACTGCAAAATCACCCTTCGGGCCCGATTAACGCCATGAGAGTGCAATTCATGAGAAGGGGGTTCCCAAAACCCCATGTTGAAAATTTGGGCCCAAAATTCCCAAAAATGCCTGAGATATGCAACAAAGTTGAAAAAACCCTATTTATTCCATTATACAGCTTACCGGCATTTCCTCAGTTCGAGGAGGCTTTGAAGAGTGCAGACGTGTTCCCGGTCCACCAAAGATCATCGCCAAGCTCCAGAGGTAAGTATGGGGTGAGGGGTGTGGGAAAGCAGGGGTGCGAGTGGGTGGGTGTGGGTTGTGGGAGGGGCAGGGAGAAGCTCAGGGACAGTTTTTGTATTTACAGGTTTTTGACTAAGGCGCGAGGGGCGTTTGCGTGGCAGCTGGAAGGCTGTTGAGGCTGGAGCCAATGGGGATTGGGCACCCCATTGGCCATAACATCATTTGCCATGCTGGGGTGGGCTCCCAGCGTAGCACCTCAGATGCTTTGGGGGCGTACAACTAACGGAGATTGGGCACCCCGTCAGCCACTCAAACATTTTGCCACGCCGGGGTGGGCTCCCAGCATGGCTCCACTTCCTGGATGCTTTGGGAGGGTGTGCAGCTGACGGGGATTGGGCACCCCATCAGCCATAAGACATTTTGCCACGCTGGAGTGGGCTCCCAGCGTGGCACCTGGATGCTTTGAGGGGGGGGTGGAGCCAACGGAGGATTGGGCACCCCCAACGGCTGTACAGTGTGGGGGGAGGGGGAAGGTGCATGAGCATGCAGTGTGCGTGCATGCGTGTGTGGAAGGGGGAGCTCTGCTCACTGAAGCGGAGCTCTCCCTTTCAACTGTATGCCACTGCATTTTCAACTGCTGTCATAGACAGCTGCAGCAGTGATTGGGGAACTGGGGCCGTGCCTGCAAACACACTGACTGCATTGGAAGACAGGTGCCACACCTCCGAAAACTCGGATGATGGCACTATGTTTCTTGCACATGCGTGCAAGCAACATAAAAATGGCAATGCTTCAACATTGTCAAACATCACCTTTGTGACTGATTATAATATAAGGTCCCCTGAAATAAAAAATATTGTGAAAAACAGATGGTCATTCTTAACAGCCGACAAAACTCTGGGATCTACCATGGATGATGCATGTCTAGTTTAATTCTGGAGGGGCACAAAGCCTAGAAATTTACTTACACCTAACCATTATCGGTGGGGAAGTTGCCATAGAATCTCCACAAGGAATAGATTTTTCCATTTCAGGTGTTGCAATGTATACTGCTACGTGGAAACTGGACAAAAGTTTACCCATCCCACAATAGGAAAACAATTTCTCTTTCATGATTACCTTGATTCTCTTTTTGAATTTACAGTGTATTCTGCATGGTGCTCATTTGGTCTCCTTCATGTTGACTGCACCATACGCCCCCTGAAGTGTTACATCCAGGAACATGTCAGAGCCAAACTTCACCAGCTGTTTGTTGTCCACCAATGTCTTGCTTGTTGAATGTAACTATATCTTGTACCCTCCCGGGTCATGCTTGAAAGTAGGCAGGTTCTTGCCTAGCGCACCCACCTGGTCAACAAAAACTAATAAATAAAATAAATAAATTATTAATGGCAAATTGGACAATGCTCTGGATGCACACTTCAGAGGGGCACATGACTCGAGACCAAAGGGTCTTTACTTTCTTGCATATTCACCCCTCACCCAGAGGTACTGGTCACCTTTTTTTTTTTTTTTTTACCAGGAGAGACACACTAAGCTGAAAGTTTGTGTACAGGTGTGACCTGGGAGCACAAGGAAGTTAAGTGAGTTGCTCAGAGTCACACAGTATGCAGAATTCTGCTTCAACATGATGCCAGATGGATCTCGATATTGGGAGCACTGGTCCTGGGGGGGGGGGCTCAATGATCAATGACTTTATAAACCCTTTTTGTAGGAAAAACTCTTATCTCTGTAACATGTGCACCCAGTCCCCACTTTTCTGTTACTGTCATTCCTATGTTTTTTTTTTTTTTTAGTTGTTTAATCAGGAGTAGTACACTAAGCTGAAAGCTTTTTTACAGGAGCTACCTGGAAGCACAAGGAAGCTAAGTGACTTTCTCAGGATCACACAGTATACAAGTGAAAGCTGTGGGATTCAAACCCAGGTCATGTCTGCTGGATGTCACCAAATTTGCAGCTCAGAGCCTTAAACCACTGCGCGATACTGCCTCCACTGTAGCCTTTTAGAGGGACTATCGGGGATAGCAATGTATGTGTTCTGTATTTTTGGAGGCCTTTACAAGTATTATACAT
Organism: Neoceratodus forsteri; assembly: GCA_016271365.2. NCBI lineage: Eukaryota > Metazoa > Chordata > Ceratodontiformes > Ceratodontidae > Neoceratodus > Neoceratodus forsteri. The sequence continues at coordinate 610,182,237 of CM028133.1, forward strand.
CTAGTGCAGTTATTTTGTATAAATTGATGCCAGTTATACTTTTTAATGTATAGCTGTTTCTATGTGTGCTTTTTATGATGTTTTTCACAGTGCACACATTGAGATGACTCACTGCTCCCATTTTGCATTTGTCTAGCTCTTTTCTGGAATGAGAGCCTTATTTTATTTCCTCACATCACCCACTTGGATTAAAATCCCAATACTGACACTTTAGTGCAACATGAGGGGGGTGCTGCACTCCTGAGGTGCCATCTTTTGGAAGAGACATTAAACAGAGGACTCATCTGCCTGTTCTGGTGGTAGTTCAAGTGGATGTCAAAGGTCCCATGGCACTTCTCAAAAAGAGTAGGGGAATTTGTATTATAACATCAACAAAGAAGAATAACAAACAGTGTTGACTTCACACAAAATAATGCACAAACCATAAAACAAGAAAAATCAAAGAAGTATTACATTCATACATCATCCCATTTACTTCCAATAAATCTTTAGAACCCAAAATGTAAACCACAAAACTAAAATGAAACTCGTCCCCCCAAAAGAGTAGGGGATTTTTTTTATTATAACTGTAACAATCAAAAAAGTACAACCCAGTGTTAACTCACACAACAACAAAATTCAAATCATAAACAAAATCAAAGTAAGTATTATATTCATACATTTTCTAGTCAACTTTCAAATCATTATTTAGAACCCAAAATTAAATCATAAGACTAAAAATGCCCCCTCCCTTCATTTAGAAGAGTGTGTGGGGGTGACTTTTAATGCAACCTCAAATAACAAATAATTACGAACAGTGTTAACTCACACAAAATACTACAGCAAGCATAAGGTAAAGAAAGTAGACTGAAGTCAAATAGGTATAATAGTCATACAGGGTCCAGGTTGCAGTCCTAAAATTATTCTGTGCCCAAAAAGGGAGAATCCTAGACTAATATGCAATTTCGATATACACAACAAAAGGAAAATAATCTTCCTGTCTTACATTGATATATTTTGGAAAAATCATAATCAAGAATAAAATCAACCTTACTGAAAACTGAAACCAACCCAGAGAGAGGAAACATTTTCCTGTATTCTAGAAATAAGCATTTTACACTACTCAAGGCACAACCAGTAGTGAAAAAAAAAACATACCTCATTCCCAGTAAGTCTCATTAGATAATGACAGCCAATCTATACTAATCCACCAGTCATGAAACATCCTACGGGAAACCAGAGTATGATCTTGAGATCTTTGTTTCTTAACAGCATTCTCAATCATAAAAAACAGTTGTTCTGCTGTAAAACGCAGTTGTTGGATTGTAAGCCTGCATCGCACATGCCATATATGAAACTTAAAACAAACCAAAAACAGTCAAAGGCATTGTCCTATCATGTTTAGTCCAAAGAAAGGGTAAAATTCGAAGGAATAAAATGTCTAAGGTTAAATTATAAAAAGGTAAAGTGGGCCATTTGTTCAGTAAAATGTACCAAAAATTCTGTAAAAAGGGACAATCCAAAATAAATGTACCATACTTTTTATTGTCCCATGGCATGTATTTCTAGGGCAATACCTGTCATCGGTACTCTTCTGTTTCAAATTTCCCCTAACATTCAATTTCCCATGAAGAGAAAGTCACATGACATCCCACGTATATGGTGGTGTATGGGAAGATGCCATCATTTTGCCGATTAAGTTTCTTTCCAGTATTGTCTTTGAATCAAAATGTGTGATATCCCAGAAAAATTTCTGTAAAATGTACATATAGAGATCTTTCCTACTATTTCTAATTATGTGATCTTTTGCTAAACCCTATAATTTAATTTTCCCAAAACATACCTTAAGGGTATCTGGAAGTTGTTGTATCGATCTTTGTCTTGGGATATTAGTATGCAGCAGGCAAACTGGAAGGATTTCTGCTAAAAAATCCTCTACCCATGGTATCCACTTTTTAGTTTGGTGAAACAAAACAGGTCTGCTATTAGTATTGACAAACATGGAAAAGAAAAATACAATGGGATTCACCATTTAGAGTCCACCATGTTTTTTCTCCCGGAATAATAAGCTCCTCTTAATAGGATTCAGCCTACTGCCCCATATGCAAGAGAAGAAACAGCTATATATTTTAGCTTCTAATTGTGGGGGCAGGCTAAAACTGCACTAAGATAATGGAACATAGGTAATAAAAAGGTTTTCTTCATAAAGACCCATTTCAGTTTAGACAGTCTCCATTTATTCCATACTGCCACTTTTTCCTGTGCTAGCTGGAGTTTACAAGTCCAGTTTTGAAGATCTTGGTCTCCTATGCCAAATTGTAGCCCTAAAATAATGCAGGACTCTTGGACTATGGGAATATCTATAATTTCAGTTTCTGTGATTTCCACTGTACCAATGGGGAGACATTTACTTTTATCAAAGTTTATCTGGGCTCCTATCAGACTAGTAAAATCATGGAAGACCTGTCCCACCTGCCTAGCAGAATCTAAAACAAATGTCATCTGCATATGCTATGCTTTTTATTTCTTCATCTGTACTGGAGAAGGACACCCCATGGATATCAGTATTGTCATTAACTTGTCTTATGAAAGGGTCTGAAGAAAAAATATAAAGAAGTGTGCTGAGCGGACAACCTTGTCGAACTCCCCTCTTTATAGAATATTTTTGGCCCATCCACCCATTACAATATGCTTGGGCTGTTGCAGAAACATAGCAGGTTTGTATCCACTGGATGAATGTGGGTGAAATCCCATACCTTTTTAGGTAGTCCCAAAGATAGGCATGATTTATTTTATTAAAAGCCTTGGCTTGGTCTAGGCTTAGGATGAAGCCTGTTAATTCTCCCATGTGCCCTCTATGCATTATTTCCCTTAATAAAAGGAGACTGTCTGGTCTTTTCCGTTCAGGAATAGTACAAGTTTGAGACGGGTAAATGAGGGAAGTAGCACAAAGCGTAAGTCTATTGTTTAACATTTTAGTAAGGAATTTAATATCAGTATTGAGAAGTGCAATAGGGTGCCAATTATGTAAATTAGTCCTATCTCCTGCTTTGAACATAAAGATCACCAGACTCTCTCTCATACTGTCTGGTAAATTCCCTGATGCCAGAATGTCCTGTAATAATTCTACAAATTGCTATATTAGTACTGAAAAAATAAGTTTATAAAGCTCATAAGGGATCCCATCCTTCCCGGGAGCTGAGTCATCTTTAACCTGAGATAGGGTAGCGGACAAGTCTTGTTGTGAGATCTGGGAAGTGAGAGCCGCAGTATCCAGTGATGAAGCTTGTGGCAGCATGCACCCATCGAGCCATACATGGTATGAAGTGTTTGGTGTTACATTAGTACAAAAAAGAGTTCTAACATGACTGTCAACAGTATTTAAGATATCTGTTTTTGTAGTAAAAATAGTACCATGTATGTCCTGCAATAGTGTCATATGTTGTTGCTTTTGTTGGGCACAGAAATGGTAGGGGTTCATAAAATCTTGTTTCCCTTGAGTCCCAAATCTGCATTCCTGGTCCAGGGATTTAAGTCTATTATACTGGACAACATTCAATTTGGCTCTACCACTGCGGTTTGACAAAAAACACCATGACCGTCAGTACAGCACCAGATTCCATGGCAACTGTGAGTTGCAGTCAGCGTGGAACCACACACTTCGGACTCTGTTTTTTCATCTGGGAGGCTTCACCCCATGAACCCCCCCATGCAGTGGGCTCTGTCCCCCCATGCCCCCCAAACGAAAGGATTCTAACTCCAGGTCAGAGTTAGTTTGGGGAAGGGGTGCAGGTGGGGGGAAGTGGTTGCCCCCTTCCAGTGGCACTTCTACAGCAGCATGGCACTGTTGTCGATATCGATGCATATCGCTGTAGAAATGTTTCTGTTAGAGTGGCATACCATTCAATTTCTGTCTAATCTCCGTCAATTCTGTGAGAACCTGATCATTATCCTGAGATGCCTGGGACAAAAGGTCCTGAAATTTATTTCTGTAGGCCTGGTACATATCTGCTCTATATTTCCCAATAAGCCACCCAATATGCTGGAAATAACTCTTTATATCTCGTTTATCTTCCCACCACTCCAGGGAGGTATCATATAGGAGTTTAACTGATTTCTGAGCTTCAAGTAGGGATGTAAAACCTTCTTTTACTAATGGTAGGGAGAGCAGTTCTAAATTCAATCTCTAGTACCCTGGGCCATGGTGCATACCATCATAACTGGAAACCCATTAATTCTATTATGGCATGATCTGAAGAAGCTACTGGCTGTATTTTGGTAGCTTTGATCTCCAAAGAGAGGGAGATAAACCAAAAGTCTATTCTGGTGGCTAAAGTTCCCCAAAAAAATGTTTTCTCAGGTTTTCCAGAATGTGCAAAAGCATCTATTAAACCTGTTTGTGATATAAGGGTGTTTAGACAATTTGCATCACAAAACATTTTGTCCATCTTCAAACCCCTATCCTTAAGGTAACAGCTACAATTAAAGTCCCCACCCAAAAAGATATAACTGGCCATAAAGAGATTAGGTTTTTTAGTGCTGAAAAGTTCTATCCTAGCAGTTTTCGATTGTGGGGCATAAACATTGATAAACCTACATGGTAAATTATGAAGGGTAACATCTACCACAAGAACCCAACCTAGAAAGATATCCAAAAGCTGTATTAACTTAGCAGTAGGATTATTAACACAGACACCCACTCCGCTGTATAAATCTTCCCCTACAGACCAATATGTCACCCCTCATTTCCAACCTAGAGTGGCTTGTTCCATCTCTTGACAGTTATGTAGCCAGGTATCTTGGAAGAAAACCACATCCTGTGATGCAGACTCAAACAAATCATATATTAAAAGCTGTTTCCTCTCTGACTGGATAGTATTTGTATTCAGAGATGCAACTTTAATAAAGGAATAATGCACAACAGGGTATGTGTCATGCTGGGATAATGCCACGCCTTGGGTGGTTGGGCACGAGGCCGCAGGCTAAGTGTGTCCAACATCCCAGGCGTGGTGTTATCCCAGCATGACACTCACCCTGGAGTGCATTATTACTATTATACAATGGCTTGTTGTTATATACAGAATAATAAAAAAATAATTTTGAAGAATGTTTTTGTTAGTGCGGAAAAATATTTTTGTTTCCAAAGAGAAAATGCAGCAAATGCTACAACAAATCCTACTAACAATCATCTAATGCAATCAGTCAGGAGGTTCACAGTGGGGCTGAGACTATACCCATGGTGCTATACTGGTATAACACCATGTGTCCAGCACCAGACTGACCAATCACAGTCCAAGATTCTTCCTTGCCATTGTATAATATTATATAACCCACTCATTGGAGATGTTTTTAGGGCCTGAAGTTACCTATAGGGGAAAAAAACAATCAGACACAAACCATACAAATATCACTGTTTTTTTCCTTAACCCATTTTCGGGATCCCATTCTAGTTTTTTTAAGGAGTTTGTTTAAATCCTCCATCATTTGTTGTGTATCAAAACCCCTTCTGCTTGGGAGGATTGTATTGAAGTAGAGTCTGATTCTGTCCCTGCATCCATGTCTTCCTCTTGTAATGCTGTGTAAGTATTTTCCATGGGAATTTAATAGGAACCTGTGGTCGAAGGGGTTGTGCTCTTCTTCCTTAAACTATGTCTCCTATTGTTAATAATAATGAAACAATCTATTGGTGGGAGAGACAGTGGCATAGTTGTTGTGTCAGTGGCTGGAACAGGAGTTATAATGTTCTCGACCTGGGGGGGGGTAGAAAGCAGGTCTTTCTCAGACAAGGATGTGTGTTGTGGTTCAGTAGGAGGCCCAACAGTGTGACTCAGAGGAACCCCTGAGTGCTCTCTCCCAAAGGGGGGGATTCTCGTAGTCTCTGTGCAGCTTTCACAGCAGTATTACTATAGAAATCTTGTATACAGAAGTCTCCATTCGTGGTGTTATGTGCCACCCATGGGCAGTCCGAAAAGGAGTGGTTTTCCTCACATAAACTTCATTTAGCTGGGTGGTGACAAACAGACATTATATGCCCTAGTTCTCCACATTGTACACATTTCAGGGTATCACAAGTTCTACTTAGGTGCCTACTAGAGCCACATTTGTAACAGTGCCATGGTTGCCCAGGATAAAAAATGAAACCTTTTTCCTGGCCCAAATAAAAACAACTCAAGTCTTTATTTATCAATCAAGTCTTTATTTAACCAGGCGTTCATCATTGAGCAGAAGCTCATTTGCAAGATGGACCTGGGTGGAGCATGAACAATTGTATATACAGGTCAACACAGGTATTTACAAGGCAATACAGATAATACTGTTTACAGAGAGGAAGAAAAAGAAGTTCATATGTACATAGAATTATACAGATATTGTACAGATTACAGGGAATTTATATACATAGAAGTGTCTATAGGAAGATAAAGCAGGTTATCTAAGGTTGCAGGAAGGAAGTAATGGAAGAAAAAAATAAAAATATACACCAGGTAGAGGCAAAGGTGGGGGGAGGGAGGGAGGGAGGTAGGGAGAAAGGCTAGGAGGGCACAGTACACAGAGTGGAGTTGGTAAAATTGGATATAGAGAAGGTGGATGGAGAAAAGGAGTATGTGAGCCCAGAACTGAATGCTATAAAATGCAGGCATGGTAGGATCATCTCAGAGGTAGTGAGCTCCTATCCGAGGTTGGAGAAAAGGAAGGATAAGGGATGGATGGGCCTAATGTTGATAAGACAGGGATAAGGAAGGAACAATTAGGCGTGTGAGGAGCAAGCTGGGGGGTCAGTACTTAAAATTGGGTCTAGGCGTGGCTATATACCAGTGCAGACACCAGTACTGGGTCTGAGTGGGTGAAGCAGTTACATGCTTCTCTGATTGTACAGAAATAAAGCATCTTGAAGGCATTTATACCTATTAGAGTGGTTAATGGTTTTTGTAGATCGTTTCATAAGGTAGGTAGCACGAAGCTTTTGGCTGCCCTACCAAAGTGGGATTTTGCTTAGGGTACTTTAAGTGTAATAGCTAAGTAACTTCTTAACGCGTATTTCCCAATTATACTCAGGGGAAGACAGCAGGAGATATAGTAAGGCAGCTTATTAGAGATGGCTCTATAGGGCCAGAGAGCAGTGTTTCTGTGGCGCCTGAACTTTAGTGATGTCTACCCCACTGCCACATATAGGGTGCAGTGATGCGTGTCGAAGGGAAGTTCCATTATAAACCTCAGTGCTCGATGGTAGAGTGTGTCCAGTTTAGCCATGTAAGAGTTGGGGCATTGGCTTTAGAGGAAATCAGCGTAATCAACCAATGATAGGAAAATGGATTGGACCAGTTGTTTCTTGGCATCTCTGGTGAGAAATTGGTTGATTCTAAAAAACTGGCCAAGCCTTTGCCGAAGTCGTTTAGCAAGTCCTCGATATGTTCAATGAAGGAGAGTCTTTGGTCTATCCAAACTCCCAGATACTTGAATTTTGTAACAAATTCTAGTTTTTCACCTAGAACTGTGATAATTTTGGGAACTGTCCCACTGGACACAGGGTTAGCTGTATGGATGAAAGGGGAGAGGACCATCACTTTAGTTTTTTTGGCATTAAGGAGTAGCTTTTTTTGGAGGAGTTGGCTTTGCAAAAGGTTGAATTCTGACTGTAGGTTAGTGCAGGCAGCTTCACGTGTTGGGTGACTCACATAGAGAACTGTATCATCTGCAAACAGATGGATGTTGGTTTCTTTCATACAGTAGTCGATGTTATTAATGTAGATTGCAATAAGTAAGGGCCCTAATATAGAACCTTGAGGTACCCCTCTTTGTAGAGTTTTTAAGGGGGACAGGCCTCCTTCAGCTTTAACTTGCTGAAGGCGCCCTGTAAGATAGTCAGTAAACCAGTGCAGAGAGGAGGGGGTCCACACCTATGGTTTGAAGGGAGGAGAGGAGCAGACGATGGTCGACAGTGTCGAAAGCCTTGCTTAGATCATGGAAAACAGCACAAATAAAGTTTTTGCTCTCTAGATTACGCTGCCAGTCATTAGTAACTTTGGCGAGGGCTGAGATAGTGCTATGTTTAGCTCTGAATCCAGACTGCATAGGGTTTAGCAGTTCCCTAGACTCAAGGTGAGTCCTCAGCTGTGCATTTATAATTTTCTCTAGGAGCTTGGACAGGACCGGAAGGAGACAAATTGGCCTGTAGTTATTGAGATCGCCAGGGTCACCTGATATGAGCAGTGGTATGACTTGTGCTATCTTCCATATAGGTGGTAAGGTGCCCTAAGACAGGGATAAGTTAAAAAGGTGGGTGATGGGTATTGCTAGTACGTGGTAGGCAATTTTTAGGAAGTAAGGGTCAAGGGTGTCGGCCCCAGCACTTTTTCTAGTATCCAACTGAAGCAAGAGGTCCTCTACCTCTTTCAGTGAGGCAGGTTAAAGCGAGAAAGGTGGCGAAGCTATCGGAGACCCTCCTCAGTTTGAGTCAGATTTACCTTATACCACCAATCCCATTCCAGAAGCCTTCTAAATCTAAGATTGGGTCAGGATTATCCTGAATCTTGCATCATTTCTCAAGCCAATAAGTGATGTCAACCACATTTACTCCCTCATTGTGAAAAAGAACAGTTATAACTTTAAAGGACTGTTTTGTAAGTGGTATGGCCTGGAAATGAGCCCATGTTGGGTTCGTTTTCAGAAGTGCATACTTCATCCAAAATCTATTTAGAATGTAAGGGGACCTAAAACTTATGTCGTAGGTGTTCTCCCCTGGGGTGTGTATCAGGGCATACACATCGGCTGAGAAAATCCCAACATTTGTTTCAAGAGGACTTTCCCCTACATAAAAGCAATCTGGCATGGTATCAGTGGGACCCAAAAACTGCAACCTGACTGCATTATGGCTTTTAGCCAAAAAGACAGGCTTGTGAAAGAGACTTGCATAGGTAGGTACTGCCTCTTTTTGAGGAGTAGTCTTTTCCCCTTGAGAGAGAACAGGAACAGTACCAATCTCTACCCCTGAAGCCTGGGGATTGCTTGAGTCATTAGGAATATGTAAAAACTCCTCTTGTGAAAGTGCCTCTATGGGGGAAAAGGAGATAAAACCTGTTTGTTCAGGCTCATGTTGTTCCGTTTGCACTGTTGGTATAGCTGAGGGAGATTACCCCCAGGGAGGCAAGGCAGCTGGAGTCTCTATAGGTAATGAAATGTTATGTCCCACATTTGCAGCAATAACCCCTTGTTGTTGGGCTGCTCATTCTGAGGGCTCAGCAGGATTTGTACAAGAAACTGCCTCAGGACCCGAAGAACCAGGAGGCAGGATTTTAGGGTCCGCCACCCACTGACCTGATTCAAGATGAATCCATCCATCCAGCCTGTTCTAAGGCTCACTCCGGGGACCATTGTGGCTCATTGTGTGTGTGCTGGCGTTGCTCAGACTCCAGTATGGCAGGTCCAGTTCTGGCATCAGATCCTGCAACAAAAATGAAAACTTTAGGAGGCTGATCGGGAGTAGCCTCTGGCGAGCACTGTATGGATCTCTTCCTCTTTTCCTCATCGTCAGCAATGAGTTTAGCTGCTCGGTACTCTTCTTCTGCTTTAAGAAAGCATTGTTCTGTATCATGGAGTAAAAACCCCATCTCCTCTTCTGTGTCTGCAACAGGAATGTCTTCCGGTACCAGTACCAGGTTGATCTCGGGTGTGGTGGAGCTTTTACAAGGTCCACCCATATCGGTGTCTACACCACCGTCAGTTGTCACCCTGGATGGCGAGGGACGAGGTACAAAATGCTGGCCACAACTCTGGTGCCCTCCAGCCGTACCATTCCCTTTGTCTTACTGAGTATGCTGGCGTCCAGCAGCATATCCTTCTCCACTATCTTCTTCCATGATACTGAGGATCCTCTCTGCAGAACAGCGCCACCTACCAACAGAGTAGGGGAATGTCCTCAGTGCCCTGGCCAAATATCCCCCATTCACTAAAAATAAATACCACCAACAGCTTAATCTGGCTCAAGGTCAATTGGCATTCATCTGTAACCCCCTCCCCCGGGCTGTGCCTGAAAATAGGCAGAATTTGTCTAGGGCACTTACCCGGTCAACAAAAACTAAATAAATAGTCTTTTTGAGACATGAAATTAAGATAAACAAATTGTTTTTAAGGGTGTATCAGTTTCAGTTTCCTTCTTTCTCCCTTTTCATCCCCATGTTCTCCCTCCCCATTTTCCCTCCACCTTGAGAACTTAGCAGGCTGTTTAATTTTTGAGGTTGTTAGTGGTTTGTCTTTCTCAATGTGTGTATGCACAATCTGTTTTTAAAGATTATGCACTGTTTACAGTTTTGATCACATTGGGGCCTATTCACTAATGCTGGAAGGGGTACACACCAAAGGCACGTATCCCCCAGTGCAGCTCAGCACCCACGGGATATCCACACTGGGACCACATTCACTAAACAGCAGTCCCCACCCAGCTCCCTTACACAGCCTCACCCCCCGGTGCGCAGGTTCGCAGGGGGTGGGAGGGTGCGGAGCTGCAGACCCAGGTCAGCAGCCAATCAGCTGCCCTACCCAGGCCACTCAATGGATCCGTTGTGCTCATGGGGCACCATGTTGGTGGCAGACACAAATTGTGCTGACCACACGGTGGGGAGGTGTACTTCAGATGTTCTTCCCCACCCCATTTTGTGTGCCCTGATGGTAGGGCAGCCTCCATGGGGGGTCCAATGACCCCTGCCATCTCCTGCTTGATGTGCCTTGACATCCAAGTGTGTGTGTGTGTAACATTTACCGCTGCCTACAAAAGGCATAGCCATCCCCCCCCGGCACTGCACTCCACACATCGCGAATGGAACATAGTGCAGCCATGCCCCCCGTGCCAGCCCCTGGCCCACCCTGAAGCAGAGCTGTGCATTTGGCCAGGGACCCGGCCGCATGTGGTGGCACGTATCTTGGTTCTGTATGCCATGCAGGGGGCACAGGCAGGTGCAGATTGGGCTATGAGCTGGACTTATGCAGCTCACAGGCCCTTGGCACCATTTGTGAATAGGGCCCATTATGTTTTTTCTTGTATAATTTTGTAATATTGGGACCATTTTGTCCCTTTTCTGATCAGTAGCACAGTAACGAATCCATATTAATTGTGACACATAGATATTTGTTAGTACCTACACTTTACTACATTTGTATTTGCATTGAGCTACTATTAGCTCCATGCATATGCTTTACAGTAATTATACTTGATTGTGTATTTATGTTTATCTAGTATTGTCATTATGTGTCAGGCATGACTGAAAAGGGCTTTGCCCAGTTTGACACCTGGTTAAAAAAAAAAATGAAAAAAAATGAAAATATCCATATAGGTAGCAAATGCCAGAAAAGGCCCGCAGACTTCTGAATATGGTTTCCTGACAAGGCCGGGCTATATTTTGCTCAATGCTATTATGCTTGGTTCCTTGGACCCAGATTGTAGATCATTATGATGAGGCAGCTAGTATTTACTAGAGAACGGGGCCAGAAAGGACTTGCAGCCCTATGGCCCCTAAACTTGATTAGATACATCCGAGGGCACTTAAGGAACTGGCAGCAGAACTGACTGAATCCCTGGTAGGGCTATTCAATAGCTCATTACGGACAGAGATAGTTCTAAAAGACTGGAGGCAGCAGATGCAGTTTCACTCCATAAGGGGGATGGACAAGGAGCAAGCAGGAAGCTACAGATCTGTCAGTTTTACCTCTGTCATGGGTAAACTGAAGGAATTACTGGTTAAATATAACCTTGTGGTCTTCCTGGAAAGTAATGGTCTCCAGGATAGTAAACAGTATGTGTTCATGGCAGGAAGGTCTTGTCAGACCAATCTGATAGTTTTCTTTCATTGGGTAATGAAGTTATTGGATAGGAGTCACACTGTGGATTTACTGTACTTGACTGCAGCAAGGATCTCAACTCAGTACCTCACAGAAGACTGCTGAAGAAGGTAGAGGATCTGGATATGGCAAGGGACATAGTAATGTAAGCACCCCTGAGATGGGAGCTTACTGTACGTCCCTTGCTCTTCCCCTTTTCCCCTTGTTTGGCTGTGAGGTTGTGGCCTGCCTGCAGGTTGGGTGGGGCTGTGACTCCTGGCCCAGGTATTTATGGGAGGTTTTGGCACCTTTTGGGAGAAGGGAGGAGTCAGCAGCAAGAAGAGGCTGTGAGTTCAGGGCCGGGGCAGCCCACACCATCCCCAGCTCAGATGGGGATTCTAAGCAGGTGTCGTGTTCTCAGTCATCTTGGAACTAGTGCAGGGGTAGAAGTAAAAAGATGCGGTGGGTCAAATGGGTGGCATTTGTCATCCTCAGCAGTTCGCTTCTGTGGTGCCAGTATGGTCTGTAGTTCTGCATTTTGAGTGGGCCCCACCACAATTTTAGGGGATCCATAGCCTGTGGAGTGCTAGGAGGACCCACCACATGAACTGCAGCACTGGGCGGGTCCGTGTGAGTCAGAACGAACAGTATGCCTGGGTTCTGCTGTTGGGGCAGTGCGGTGGTGTGAGCCCATGCTGCGGGGATGGTGGTGGTGCAGCCTGCCTTTCCCCTTCCAGTGTGGCACTTCAGCTGGATCTGAGTGTTATTGGACCCATCAGTTTTGCTGGGGTCAGTGTCGGTGCATCTCTGAGATCGACAAGGCCTGTGCTGAGTTGCCCTTGGATAGCCGGAGCTCGGTGTACCTGGAAAAAAAAAGAGTCAGTATGTGTTGTGGCCTGGGAATGTGGAATATGCAGCATTTCATTAAAAAACTTGAGCCCACATCCTATCTGTGTTGCTGCCATCAAATCAGAGGCCCTATTCGGCTTCTCAGACAACCCAGCTTAGATCTTCCCAGATCATCAAGTAATGTGCCATGGCCTTGTGTCACTGAATTTCAGCTATTTCAGAAGCTATGCTGCTTGTGCCCCATCGCTCCATGGAGTAGAAAGTTTCTATTTTATACAAAATTAATTGTTTTTTTCTATTTGCTGCATTCATCTGTATGGACATTGGACTTAATCAATTAATTGTTTTGCTAACCTATGACCACCTAGTTGCCCCCTCGAGCTGCCATTGCCCCAGGACTTGCTGCTCCCCGTGCCTGACATCCAATCAAGCACAAAATCTGCACCCAAGAAACAGTTTTCCATCCAAGAGTCTGAACTGCTGTCTGTGTTGCCAGGCCCCCCTCCCCTTTGACAACAGGTACCCCTAGACATGGAGGGGGCTTACAGTAAAATGGGTATGAAATTGGTTGAAGAAGAAGCAGCAGAGGGCTGTGATTAATGGTGTCAAATTAGAAGAGAGGGAGGTCACCAGTGGGGTGCCACAGGGATCCATCCTGGTTCCTGTCCTCTTCAGCATGTTCATCAGTGACATTGCAGAAGGAATCCAGGGCAAGTTGTGTCTCTTCACCAGTGACACTAAGCTCTGTGGGAGGGTAGATAGCGACAAGGAAATTAGGGAGATCCAAAGTGACTTGCAAAGGCTAGAGATGTGGCCTATTAAGGGGGAGCCACTGGGGAATTTAAGGGGACATTCTCGGGGCATCTAAGTTACAGTTGCAGCCAAAGACATGGCCAGATATTTCCTAAAATTTCTGTGATAGCACTACAGAAATTTCCTGCAAGCCTTCATGTATGTATGTGTGTGGGTATGTGTTGTGTGGTATGTGATATAACAGGTGTGGGGCTTGCTGTCACATTGAGGTAGGCCTCTATTTAGATATATGGAGTTAATAGTGTGTTACTATTCTTACTTCACACACATAATGAATATTAATTCCTCCTTACTTTTCATCTTTGCCTGGGGGAAGGATTGATTCCATTGCACCATATTCAGATTACCTAGCCTGTTACTGTACATACAGGAGTGTTATCATATACTGTCACATATACATTTTTTTTTTTTTTTTTTTAACTCTGTACATATTGGGGTGCGTGATCTCATTTGCATGGGGGTCCTGGCCAGATCTTTCTACATTAGGCTAATATTGTAGTAATCTGTGGACATGTAGGTATGTTAGACCTCTGGTCTAACACACATACTTTATATTTACTTCTAGTTACCTTATCCTGGGGAGGGTGGCAGGTTTATTTCATGGTAGTTCTATCCAGAATCTTTGGAAATGTTACTATGCAGATAGTAGAACGGTTAAATAGTGTCACATTTTTGCTCTGTAGGTATTAGGAGACATGAGCCCTTTTACTTAGGATTTCATGGCAAGTTGAATTCCTTTGGGGAACAATTGCAGTGACTGATGTGAATAAAGGTTCACTAGGAGAGAGTGTGTGTGTATGTGTCTGTAGGAGAGAGAGAGAGGGAGAGAGAGAGAGAGAGAGAGAGAGAGAGAATATCTCCTTAAAACTAGGTATCCCCCCACATTATGGTGATGTGGGGTGGGGTAGAGTGTATTGTTTGTATGAAGAGGAGGAGAGAAATTACATTTTTATCTCTTTTTCAGATTCCTTAGACACTTGTGGTACATCAACTTGTTACATTCTCAGTGTATATTGACATCAGTACATATCAGGCTACATGGTCTTAATTCCTTGAGGTTCCTCGACTAGAGTTTTTTGTTTGACACTAATATTGTCAATTTATCTTTAAATTATCATTTATACAGTCCTGTCACTACACCAGAGGTTTTTGAAATTTCTTGGGCCTTATATCTAGCTTGAGAGTACAGCTAGGTTTTACACATCATACAGTGTGCACTGATGTTTTTAAGACACCCTTACTGGTAAATTCTTGTCTATAACGCAGGCATTGAAACTTCTTGGAGCCCTAAGACAATCTTAGTTTGTCTTTAATCTGAGTGGGGGTTGCCTTTCAGTAATCACATCCTTATACAAACTGTGACACTCATAGCTTGATTTAAGAGTCATCTGCTTCAGCAATGTTATGTCAATTACATTTATATGCAGTAGGATTCTTTGTATGTGTGTTCCACCAAGCACCTCTGACCAGGGAACCCTCTTGGCTGAAGGCAGTATGGTACTGTTAAACTTCTCTGACATTATCTTCTGTATTTTTTTAAAGAGTATTTTAAACCAATGGGGATTTTTTCTGTTTTTTTTCTGCATGATTTAGCTGTTATAAGTATTGTAGTTTCTAAACAACTGCCATTAGCTTCTGAAGAAGGACTGGTTGGTCCGAAAGCTAGAGCACTTTGTTCTTGTTGTTACATCTATGTTGGTCCATTAAAAGGTATCAAATCATTTACTTCTGGATCTGCAAGCCTTCAGTACCATTGAGAGCCAATAGAGAGAATCTCTTTAGAAATATTGCAAAATATCTCAAAATATCTAAACGTATCTATGACTACAATTGTATGCATGAGAACAGTAACAAAAAAGAACAAGTTCAAGAGACCACTATGGTTCTCTGCAAAGGTCCCGGAGGCGGCAAAAGCCAAGAAGAAAACCTACAAATTTAAAGAAAAGCAGGGGCAGGAAGAATGGGAAGGATATTTGCTGAAAAATAGGGAGGCAAAGAGGGCAGTTAAGGAAGCAAAAGCAGACACAGAGCTGCATATTGCAGAGAGGGTTAAGAGCAGAGAAAAAGTGTTCTTCAGGTATATTAGTGAAAAAAGGAAGAAAGGATGTGGAATTGTGAGGCTAACAGAGGAGGACAGGGTGATTGAAGTGAACAGGCAAAAGGTCGCTATCCTTAATGATCACTTTTGCTCAGTTTTCACTATGGAAGATGGTGGGCCCTTGCCAAAGAGTGGTATCAAAGCAGCTATTAAGTGGGCCCTGAGATGAGGCAGCCAGCATTTACTAGCAAAAGGGTCCTGAACGGGCTGGCAGCCCTAAAGATTGGTAAGGCCCCAGGACCAGATGATCTGTATCCGAGGATACTCAGGGACTTGAAAGAGCTTGTGGTGTAACAGATTGCGTATTGGACTGTGATATAAAGGGTTGTGGGTTTGAAACTAACAGTGGAAATTTAGTTTCCTTTTCCCTGGGGGGAGAAATACTACAAGTCTCAATGGCTGAGAGGGACCTGTGGGTGGTGGTGGATGTCAAGATGAACAACTCTGAGACTTGTAGGAGGGCAGCAGCCAAGGCCAACAGGATGGTGGGATGCATCACTAGGTGGATCACCTCCAGAAGGAGGGAAGTGATACTCCCTCTGTATAACTGCTTGGTGAGGCCGCACCTGGAGTACTGCGTGCAGTTTTGGAGGCCACACTAAAGAGGAACATTAACCTCCTGGAGAGGGTCCAGAGGAGGGCAACCAAAATGATTTGGGGCTTGGGGACAGGACCCATGAGGAGAGGCTCTAAGAGCTAAATATGTACACATTGGAAGAGAGAAGGGACCGGGGACATGATAGAGGTCTTCAGGCACATGAAGAGGGTAAATAGGGAGGAACAGTCAGGGTGCTTCAAGG
This sequence comes from Neoceratodus forsteri, assembly GCA_016271365.2. Lineage (NCBI taxonomy): Eukaryota > Metazoa > Chordata > Ceratodontiformes > Ceratodontidae > Neoceratodus > Neoceratodus forsteri. The sequence continues at coordinate 610,198,584 of CM028133.1, forward strand.
AAGGAGGAAGGGGCCACTAGAGGGCATGGGTGGAAGCTGGAGGGGGAATATCTGGGGAGAAAGGGAGGAGGTGCTACTTCACTGAAAGGGTGGTGGAGCCATGGAATGCACCTACCTAGGGGCTGGTGGAGGCAGAGACAGTGGAGGGTTCAAGAGGGGTGGGACAGGTACAGGGAAGGGTTCAGGAAGCAAAATCCAATGCAGCAAGAATATCTGGAACTGGGAAGGGAGAAGCCAGAGAAGGCGAGGGGGACAGCAAGGTCAGCACCCAGGGTGGGGGCTGACCAAACGAGCAGACATGAAAGACCGTCAGGCCTATTCTGCTGGCATTTTAGTATGTTAGTATGTTAGTACTTGGCAGTGGAAATGTTTGATCCCCTGGTACGTCTATTCAACAACTCTGTAAGGACAGGGGTGGTTCTGAAGGATTGGAGGGTGGTAGATGTAGATCCACTCCATGAAGGACAACGAACAAGTAAGGAACTACAGACCTGTCTGTCTTACCTCTTTTGTAGGAAAACTGATGAGATTACTAGTTAGAAAGGATCTTGTGGACTACTTGGAGAACAACGGTCTCCAAGATATTAAGCAGCATGGATTCATGACTGGGACATCTTGTCAGACTAACCTGTTAGTTTTCTTTGACTGGGTGACGAGGGAATTGGATTTGGCCATGCTCCATGCTATGAATTTGTTCTACTTCGACTTCAGTAAGGCTTTTGACTTGGTACACCACAGACACTTGCTGAAGAAGATGGAGGATCTGGGTGCAGCTAAGGTCATAGTAAACAGAACAGATGTCTGGCTAAAGGGAAGGCAGCAGAGGGCAGTGGTCAATGGGGTCAAATCAGAAGAGAGGCCAGCCACAAGTGCGGTTCCACAGGAATCTGGCTGGGGTAAAGTTCCCTTCAACATGTTTATCAGCGATATTGGTGAGGGGATCCAGGGCAGGATGCGTCTCTTCACAGATGACACTAAGCTCTGTCAGAGGGTGAATAGTGACAGGGAATAAAGGAAATGCAGAGAGACTTTGCAAAAGCTTGAGGGGTGATCAAGAGTTTGGCAGTTGAAATTCAATACCAAAGAGTGCAACGTGAAACACCTAGGGAACAAAAACTTCAGGATGGAGTACTGGATGGGAGGGATGAAACTCAGTACCACAGCTGAGGAACGAGACCTTTGGACTTATCATCAGTGACTCCCTAAAGCAACCACGTTAGTGCAACAAGGCTTATAGCAAGGAAAATAGAATGCTTTGGTGTATGGGGAGGAGTACTGATAGCAGAAAAAGGGAGGTGATACGTCCCTTGTATAGATCCTTGGTGAGGCCACAGCTGGAGTACTGCACCCAGTTCTAGGGTCTTCACCTCAGGAAGTATAGGTATAGGCTCAAAGCAGTACTGCACAAGGTAACAAAAGGAATTCAGGGCCAGCAGGCCATGTGCTATAAGCAACACCTCAAGGCACTAAATGTGTACTCACTGGAAACTAGAAGGAAGAGGGAAAAGATGATAGAAGCCTTCAAATTTCTAAAAGTAATTAACAGGGTGAACTGCAGGGAACTATTTAACTTGAATACCAGCTCATTGTCACATGGTCATCAGTGGACGCTACTAGAAGGGTGGAAAAATGATTCAGGAGGGACATGAAATATTATTTTACAGAGAGGGTGATAGATCCATTGGATCAGGCTGCCAGCCAAGATGGTGGGTGGAAAAATCATTAATGTTTTATTTATTGATTGATTTATACATTCAGATAATTACCTTTGAGTTCAGAAGCTCATTTACACAGATTCCACGTCAGATTGGTATTACAATAGTCTTAGTAAACAGGGTATAGTAGGACACTCCAGTGGGGTTTTGTCATAGATAGTTACAGAGGATATAGCTTTAGAACACACCTTAACCATAGAGCAAATCTATACAATACAAAATTAGAAGGGTAAATGGAGTTCTTCCATGTAAATGATTGACTGTAGGTAGAACCATACAGGAACTTGTAGGTGAGGAGAAAGAAAAGTTTTGTCAGAGTTAGCAGTCACACCTGGACCTTAGTGTGAGAACATTTCTTTAAGCATGGTTGGGACAGAATGAAGGGTATAGTGGTTGATCAGGGCATCAGAACCCAGGAGGAGAACTGGGGGATGGGGAGGGCTTGGACCCTGGAGGAACAGTAGGCCCCAAGGCTAAATAGGGAACTCAGGCAGATTGGATGAACCTTTGGCCTTTTTCTGCTGTCGTTGCCTGTGTTTCTATGTTTCTAAGGTTTGGCAGCTGAAATTCAGTGCCAAAAAGTGCAAGCTGATGTCCCTAGTGAACAAGAACTCCAAGACAGAGTGCTTGATGGCAGGGGTAAAGTTGAGCACAACAGCTGAGGACAGAGACCTAGAAGTCATCATCAATGACACCTTTAAACAATCAAGCCAGTGTGACAAGGCCTATAGTAAGGCAAATAGGAAGCTGAGATATATTGTAAGGGGTGATGACAGTAAAAGAAAACAGGTATTTTTTACGTCATTATAGATTGTTCTTGAGGCTGCACCTGGAGTACTGTGCCCAGTTCTGGAGTCCTCACTGAAGAAAAGATAAGGACAGGCTACAGACAGTGCTACATAGGATGATCAGGATGATTCAAAGCCAGAAGGACAGATATTGCAAGGACTATCTCCACGCACTGGATATGTGCACGCTGGAGAGCTGATGGGAGAAGGGTAATATGATAGAGACCTAGAAGTTCCTGAAGTAATAAATAAGATGAACTGTGAGGAACTAGATAGCATGAGTAATAGTTCAAGGGCATGGGGGCATGAGAGGAAACTGGTGGGAAGGAAGTTCAAGAGGGATATCAGTATGTTTTATTTTGCAGAAAGGGGGGTGAAACAGTGGAACAGTCTGCAGGCCAAGGTAGTGGGGTCCAAAACCATAAATGGTGACAAGATGGCTGGGACACAGTAAATGGTACAGTGATTCCTCGGCACAGTAGTGGTAGGGAGTGGAATGGGGGGTGGCTAGTTAGGGCTACTACCCTGTCTGGACAATAGATGATGGGGTTTTATAGGGAACTACAGGGAGACTGGATGGGCCTTTGGTCTTTTTCTGCCATCATTGTCTATGTTTCTATAACTTCGTTTAGATATTGCCTAAGAAACAATCATTCTTTCAGATTTTCCATGATTTAATATCTTTATAAGTGACATTGCAGAGAAGCTTGAAGGGAAGGTCTTCCTCTTTACAGATGACACCACAATCTGCAATAGGTTGGGCACTCCAGGGAGGTGGAAAGGATGAGCACAGACCTGAGAAAACTCAAGGAGTGGTCAAGGGTATGGCAGCTGAGTTTCAATGTGAAAAAATGCACAGTAATGCACCTGGGGCACAGAAACTCAGGGGCAGGAGTGGTACTGACAACCACCAAGCAGGAAAGAGCGCTGGGGGTGATCATATGGATGACCTAAAGGTGGCCAGGCAATGTGACAAGGCAGTTGGAAGGACTAGTGGGATACTGAGGTGCATAGGGAAGGGTATCACCAGTAAAAGAGGAAGGTGGTATTGCCTTTGTAATGATCACTAGTAAGACACCACCTAGAGTATTGTGTATGGAGACCACATCTCTAGAGGGACATAGACAGAGTGGAGATTGTCTGAAGTAGGGCAACTAAAATGGTGCAGGGTCTGCATCAGAAGCCATATGGGGAGAGAGTTAAGGACCTAAATATGTACACCCTGGAAGGGAAAAGAGAGGGGGGATATGATAGAGACCCGAAAATACCTAACAGGGATAAATAAGGTAGAGGAAGGAAGTATTTTTCATAAAAAGAAGGTACTGAAGGACAAGGGGGCACAATAAAAACTGGAGGGTGGTAGATTTAGGTGTGAGGAAGTACTTCTTCAAAGAAAGAGTTGTGAATTCCTGGAACAGTCTTCCAGCAGAGGTGGTGGGGCCAAAACAGTGGTGGAGTTCAAGAATGCATGAGATAGGCATGAGGGAATCTTAGGGAAAGGGAAGGGGAGGTGGGTGAATTGGCTGGAGATTATGTGGGATCTGTGGTGCCACCATAGGCAAGGAAAAATTGGTAGACTAGGTGGGCCAAATGCTCCTTATTTGCTGGGAAATTCTATGTTTCTATTTTCCACACAATGTTGTGCACTATGAACAATTACATTCAAAAAAGTTGTACTTTCTTGCAGAAAATAGTACAACTTTCTTGAAGGTAATTGTTCATAGTGGCATAATGCTTCATAGGCAATTACCTTTAAAAAGTTGTACTTTATCTGCATTCATTAAACAGTTGAGCTGGGTATGGCAACTGAGCTTTTTCAACACTTCAATAGACACACTGTAGAACTGTTTCATTTTGTATTTGTTTTATTTTGCACTATGGTAGCTGCAGGTGCTCCTTCTTGCTGCCTCTGCTTCCCTCTGTTTCCTCTGATACACCACCCTATCCTCCTCACTCTACATCTCCTTATACATTCTAAATGCTACCCTTTTAACCTTTACCTTTTCTGCCACCCCTTTTGAACACCATAGTGGACTCTTTTTCCTCTTGCTTTTGCTCACTTGCTTGGCACAGAGGTTAGTTGCCTTCCCTGTGGCCCTTTTAGCTTTGCCCACAGATCCTTCACTCCAACCAGGACTCCCACCCCCCACACCATGTAATCCCTGAGGCATTCACCCATCTTTTTAAAATCTGCCCTCCTGAAGTCCAAGACCCTTGCCCTTGTGTGGTTCAGTTCCACAGCCATTCTTATACTGAACCACACTGTGTGGTGATTGCTGTTCCCCAGGTGGCCTCCTACCTTGACATCTGCAGCACTGTCCCTGTTAGTGAGTACCAGGTCCAGTATTGCTTCACCATGTGTGGGTTCACTGACTAGTTGCCTGAGAAATACCCCCTGCAGTGAATCCAGGATGTCCCTGCTTCTAGCTAAAGCTACAACTGGGAGGTTCCAATCTACATCCAGCAGACTGAAGTCAAAAATGGGGATAAAACTTTTTAAAGGTACAATATGGAGCAAAGAAAGACTAAGACAGGGATACTGAGGCTGAACAAAGAGGAAGGTGATTGGGCAGAGAGTGACAGTGAAAAAGGAGGGATACTGAATGAATACTTCTGCTCAGTATTCACAATGGAAAAGCAGGGTGAGATACCTAATCCAGTAAATTGAAGCACTCTGGATAGGGGGGTTGATATTAGTCCTTTCAGAGAAGAAAGGGTTCTGAAAGAACTCTTAAAACTGAAGGTAGATAATGCAATGGGGCCTGATGGGATTCACTCCAGAATTCTAAAAGAACTAAGGGAAGAACTAGTAACACCACTGACTACCCTTTTTAATAAAGCATGGGAGGATGGTGTGGTACCTCTCCCTTTTCTTCCATCTTGCCAATAGCTTCCTCTAGTACTTTATCTAATTTCCCCAGTGCTAGAGGTCTATAGATCACACCAGTGCAAATAGATGCTCTATTCCAAGTCTCCTGTGTGACCCACAGTACATATGATGACTTATTTTATGTCAAGAAACTGTTCTAGCCATGTGGAAGAGGCTGCCATGGCTTAGAACTAAGGGATCTATGATTCCATGGAATCCAAGGTTCTGGTTTAGGCCAGGTTTCCAGAAGGATAGTACCCTCAGGTGACAAAGAAAGTGTTGAATCCATAGTGTTAGAGTAACATATTTGAAGATGCAGCATGGAGGGGGGGAGCTGACAACTGAAGACTTTTGAGGTCTGTGCTGTGCCCTAACAATTCAGTCTATGCTTGGACTCTAGACCTACACCAGCTAAGAGCTGGAGTCTGCCATGGCTCACTAAGATATCCTTTGTGGTAAGAATCTTTCTACTTTGTTAGCGTTAAGATGCTATAGGGAGGTTTTTCTATTTTCTTCTTCTGTGGAAACCATTTATTTTTAATTTCTGTAGTAATCCCTGTAATAACAATAGTCTTGTGTATGTGTGATATCCTGCAGACTGTGTAAATACTGTGAAGTAGTAAATATTTTTATATACTTCATGCCTCTGTAAGTGAATCTTATGGGGAGGATAGATTACTGCTGCTATTGACAAATCCATGATCAATCTTGAAGAGAAGTACCATGTTTTCTCAGGAGTGAGTGACAAGGGAAGGCTGTTTGCCCTTATCCAAAGGAGCTCTGTACTGTCTGGGCAGTAGCTCTGGAAGGATTTGTGCCAAGAAAGTCTTCAAGTAAGAGAATCACTTTTAAGTGGTAATGGCAGCTACTGAGGTTGTTGAAGGTTGAGAAACTTGGCAACCTGTTGCAGACTGTCTTGGATGAGGACAGGTTGTGACAAATGTCTTTAGTGAGTCGTCTATAAAGACCAAAAGTTATGAAATTAAACTTTTCTTTTGTGGGAGATATTGCTCCCAGTTATTTCAATCTAAGTTTCTGGTCAGTTGTTAATGAGTTGCAAGGTATAGTCTGCTAACCCCTCTTCCTAGCAAGAGATGCAGATCACAATACACCAACTACTGTTCGGAAACCATGTGTGTGTGTGCTGGGCAAATACATCTGTAAACATGATCTCGGTACACTACTATACTTCACAATTTAAGCAAATAATGGGTGAAAGTACAGTATGGTGAGGTAATTCATTTTGGACTGCCAAAATAAACTAAAGTTTACACCAGACCCTGTGCTCTGCAAAAAACAAAGAGGAAGACCTCCTCTCCTCTCAACATGGAGGATGATAAATCAAAGTTAAAGAGAATTGCAAAAGGGTTGCACTTTGAAGGTACAGCAGTTAATGCCTATGCTGTTCATGCCATGGCCACCAGCATGGCCAAAGCCTGCAACCCTCAACAGCTAGTGGAATATGGTGGTCGAATCTCACTATCTAAATAATGGGCTTGGATGTTTCTTAGTAGGAAAGGGTATTCTGAAAGAAAAGGGACTAAAGTGGTAGAAAAACAGCATTTGACCTTCCCATACTAAAAATCTAAATTTCTAAGTCATATAAGTTCTATGCTTCCCACACACTTATACAGTACCAGCATTGCTTGTTATCAGCCTTAATGTGACTGGCACAAAATTTGTACTCTAGTCTGAACAGACGATGGGGCAACAGGCTTAAAGTACATAGAGATCTCTAACTTGGGACACAAGAAACAGGTGTCTCTTGATCTTTCTTGCCCCCTTATCAGAAACTACCTTGATCCTTGGGTTATTTACAAAGGTAAGATAGTAATCTGGTATCTGTACTTTACATACATAGAAACATAGAATTTGATGGCAGATAAGGACCGGTTGGCCCACCTAGTCTGCCCATTTCCCCACCTAATAGATAAGCTACAGATCCTAGTTAACCAACAGCCTACTTCCTCCTACCCCCCACTAGAATGGTCTTATGTCTGTCCCATGCATTCTTGAATTCCCCCAGTGTTTTTGACTCTATGACCTCCTCAGGAAGGCTGTTCCATGCATCTACAACCCTCTCTGTGAAGAAATACTTCCTCACATTATGTCTGAGCTGCCCCCCCATCTTCAAATTGTGCCCCCTTGTTTTTGCACATCTTTTTTTCTGAAAGATGCTATCCTCTTGGACTTTGTTGATTCCCTTGAGGTATTTGAAAGTTTCTATCATGTCCCCCCTCTCCCTCCTTTCCTTGAGGCTATACATCTTAAGCTCCTTTTTAGTCTTCTTCATATGTCTTCTGGTGCAGACCTGCACCATTTTGTTGCCCTCCTCTGGACAGCCTCCACCCTGTCTATGTCTTTGCGGAGATGGGGTCTCCAGAACTGTACACAGTACTCTAGATGTGGTCTTACCAACTGTCTGTACAGAGGGCCAACAACTTCCTGTTTTCTACTGGTGATGCCTCTTCCTATGCAGCCCAGTATCCCCCCAGCCCTCCTTACTGCCTTCTCACATTGCTGGCCCACATTTAGGTCACCTGATATGACTACCCCCAGGTCCCTTTCCATTTTTGTTGTTGTCAGTATCTCACCCCCCACTGTGTACTCTTCCCCTTGGTTTTTGTTTCCCAGGTGAATTACTTTGCAGTTCTTTGCATTGAATCTAAGCTGCCATACATTTGACCATTCCTCCAACCTTGCCAAGTCCCTTTTCATCCTTTCCACCCCACCTTGCATATCAACCCTGTTGCAGATCTTTGTGTCATCTGCAAAGAGACATACTTTACCTTCCAGTCCCTCCGGAATGTCACTTATAAAGACATTAAAAAGGAATGGCCCCAGTAATGAACCTGCGGTACCCCACTAGTAACCCCTCTTTCTTCACTGTGGACTCCATTTACTATTACCCTCTGTGTCCTATTGTCCAGCCAGTGTTTTACCCAGGCTACCACCCTGGGACCCACTCCCAGGCTGGCTAATTTGTTTATAAATCTTTTGTGTGGGACTGTGTCAAATGCCTTGCTAAAGTCTAGGTAGGCCATGTCCACAGCCCCTCCCTGGTCTATTACTTTGGTCACCCAGTCAAAGAAATCAATTAGATTTGTCTGACATGACCTTCCAGCTGTGAATCCATGCTGCCTTGGGTCCTGTACCCCACTGGCCTCTAGGTAATCAACAATTCTTTCCTTCAGAAGTGATTCCAACATTTTCCCTTAAACTGAGGTCACACTGACAGGTCTGTAGTTTCCTGCCTCTGTCTTGCTCCCACTTTAGTGAAGGGGAATCACATCCACCCTCCTCCAGTCCTCAGGTACCACACCATCCTCCCATGGTTTATTAAAAAGGGTAGTCAGTGGTGTTACTAGTTCTTCCCTTAGTTCTTTTAGAATTCTGGAGTGAATCCCATCAGGCCCCATTGCATTATCTACCTTCAGTTTTAAGAGTTCTTTCAGAACCCTTTCTTCTCTGAAAGGACTAATATCAACCCCCCTATCCAGAGTGCTTCAATTTACTGGATTAGGTATCTCACCCTGCTTTTCCATTGTGAATACTGAGCAGAAGTATTCATTCAGTATCCCTGCTTTTTCACTGTCACTCTCTGCCCAATCACCTTCCTCTTTGTTCAGCCTCAGTATCCCTGTCTTAGTCTTTCTTTGCTCCATATTGTACCTTTAAAAAGTTTTATCCCCATTCTTAACCAAGTTGGCTATATTTTCCTCAGTTTGGGCCTTTGCTATTCTGACTGCCTTCCCTGCTTCCTTCTGCTTTAACTGGTACAGTTCTCTGTCCTGCTCCTTCTGTGTTTCCTTATACTTCCTGAATGCTATCTTTTTCTCCCTAACCTTCCCCACTACTTCTTTTGAGAACCATAGTGGTTTTTTTCTTTCATTTTGATTTGTTTATTTGCTTCACCCAAAGGCTTGTTGCTTCTGTGATGGCGGCTTTGAAGTTTCCTGATTTTTGCTCCACCCCACCTTCTTGCCTGTTTGCTAGTGCTTTTCTGAGGTGTTCTCTCATTTTGACAAAATCATCCCTCCTGAAGTTCAGTACCTTCACTTTTGTATGACTTGACTCTACAACTAAGTTTATTGTGAACCATACTGATTGGTGGTCAAATGTTCCCAGATGACTACCCACTTCAATATCAGAGATCCTCTCTCCATCCCCATTTGAGAGTACCAGGTCTAAGATTGTTCCCTCCTGAGTGGGTTTCAAAACTAGCTATCTGAGGCATGCCTCCTGTAGGGCATAGAGAATGGCCCTGCTCTTGATGTGGCTGCAGCAAAGTTGCTCCAGTTAACATCTGGCATATTCAGGTCCCCCATCAGCAATATTTCCCCTTTCTCTGCCATCCTAAGGATGCCTTCTATAATTTCCTTGTCCATTTCCTTCCCTGAGATGGGTGACTGTATGCAACCCCTGTGCTGATTGTGGTGCCATTTCCAGTCTCCAAGGTGACCCGCAGTGCCTCCTCTTCTCCCTGTTTACCCTTTAGTTCTGTTGCAGTAGCACATAACCCATTTCACCAATAATAGGGTGAATGAAGAAACTGCTGGAGACAACACTGACTCTGAGTTGGTGCCCAATTGCATTTGTAAATGTATGGCAAGATCTTCCAACAAAACAGAAGTCACTGCAAATGTCTGACCATTTTATGGCATGCTTACCCGAACAAATACTCACAAAACTGAAACAGTCCCCCATTGTCCTGGTATTTGTTCCTCCATCATGTAGAGATTTACTTCAACCCCTTGATCTCAGGCTAATAAACTGTTTAAAAATGTACCTAATGAGTTCATACTATTGCATACTTAACTTGTTTCATCCCAACTCAACAGAGGCTGTAGTGCATCCCATTTCGGCATCAACCTTAAAAATGCAACCGCTAAAAGAAAAACACATACTATGGCTGATTGCCAGCTACCATGAAATCATCACTCACTGTGAATATTGCATGAGAGGTTTTGAACTGGCTGGAATTGTTGCTTGATCAATTTGCCTTAATAGAAGCAGAAGCATGGACTAATACAGGAGAACTAATTTATTCTTTTATGCCCTTATCAGTTGTTGTGAAACATTTTAAAACATTGAAATCAAATTTTCTGCATTAAAGTTCAAGAATCTCAATGTTTAGAGTGTGGTTTTCATGACTGTCAATTTTTCACTGTAAGAATATTTTCCTGGGAGTAACAACACGTGCATATTCTTTATAGTGAAAATATTTTTACAGTGTCAATGCTGAGTTCTGCAACATTCATCTCTGCTTCTCCACAGTAGCTGTTTAGTATGTGGTTAAAGGAAATATAGTTGTCATGTCTTTTCTTTAAACAAACTTTACTGTGATTTTTGTTAATTAAAACAGTGAAAAAAATTACTTTTAGAAAATCATATTTTCAGTACTGTGATAAATTCCAAAATGTTACTTACATATCTAAAGGTGCTAATAATATGATCAATATTTGTTCAGTAAACTGACAGAACTTGCCAGTTTATCTGATATAGTGACAGTTGGTGATTTTAACCTACTGGGTATACAATGGTACAGTCTGACAGCAGGATCTGCCATGGAATCAATGTTTTTGGACATCATCTTAACAGCTGGGTTGGAGCAATTAGTAATGGAACCTACTAGTGGCTAAACTTTCTGCATTTAGTTTTAACTAACATGGCCTCAGAAATCACTGAACTCTCGATTATAGCCCCGTTGGCCAACAGTGACCATAACTGTGTGGCTTTTAATATTGCCAGACATAAAACCCATCTTGGTAAGACATGTTATAGGTACAATTATAACAAAGGCAATTATAAAAGTATTAAATCTGTCCTTCAGTCCTGTGATTGGGAAAAACTTATGTCCAATCTGACAACAAATGAGCACTGGGATCTGTTGAGACCTACTATCAAGGAATTGGAAACCATATATGTGCCCCTGAAGCAAGTACAGAATAGTAGAGGTAAGACCCCACCCTGGATAATGCTTAAAATTAAGAAATAAATAAAAAGGAAAGAGCAATTGTTTAAGAAATTAAAAAAAAAAAAAAAATAAATGTACTAAATCACTATACAAAACAGAAAAAACAAAAAGTTTATTAGAGAGGAGCAAAGAAAATTTAAATTTAGGCTTGCTGTCTCAAAAGACAACAAAAAGTTATTCTTCGCTTATATTCATTTCATTCATTCATTTTATTTTTTATACTGGTGGGTTTGAGGGACAAGCCCATTTTCACAAACATCCAGTTTTACAAAAAGATACAGGACACAAAAAACTTTATAATACAATTGACAATCAATAAATATACATTATGTAAAACACTTGCATATTGAGTTCGCTAACAAATTATTTCTGAGAGCTATCTTAAAAATTGCTAACTTCTTTTGACTATTAACACTACTAGGAAGACTATTGAACAACCTAGCAGTAGCAAATTTTAAAGAGTTTTGACCATAGGCTATGTGAGAAAAAGGAATCAGGAAATCATCCCTACTCTGCAATCTTGTACTACCATATTTTAAGATCCTAGGGAATAAACTAATGATACCTTGTGGCATTATACTCAACTGAACCCTATGTAAAAACATCAGTGACCTAAAGTTGTAATGCCCCACCAATGACAGACAACCAAAGTGTTTATAGAGAGAACAATGATGTGTTAACCTTGATTGTTTAGTAGCAAAATGAATTACAGAGTGATATGTGGCCTGAAGTTTTCTTAAAATCCTATCAGAAATGTATGAATATACTATGGACCCATAGTCAAAAAAAGAAAATAAACTATGTGTAAGTAGATACCTAATATCAACTGTAAGATTGCCTCTGATTCAATAAAGAAACCTTAATCTTTTATGTAATCTATTAATTAAATCCAGAACATGAGACTCAAATGTTAAATGACAGTCAATTAGTATACCTAAATATTTGAACAATCTGACTTGTTCTGTTAAATTACCCACATTATCAAAGATAGTAGATTCCAATGGTGATCTCCTGGGGTGAGAAAATACCATTGTCTTGGATTTAGCAGACTTTAACACCAATTTATGTTTATCAAACCAATAATGTAATAAATTAAAATCATATTGTAATGTATTTTGGAGAATGGGTAAATTAGGACTAGAACAAAAAAGAACCACATCATTGACATATAATAGTAACTCAGTATTTATAAAATTAACCGATGAAGAATTCACAAATAATGAAAAAAGCAAAGGACCCAAAATGGAGCCCTATGAAAAAAAAGATAACAGCATGGGCCCAATTATGGAAAATGGGACTGAACTGAGAGAAAACAAGGAAGTCACAGACACTTTTAATAGATATTATGGATCTGTATTTATTAACAAGGATCCAGTAAAAGAAATTGTCTGCGACAAAGAATCAAGATATCAAATCTTTACATTAGAGGAAGTTAACTGGGCCATAAAAGCATAAAAAAAACTATTTTGTCCTGGTCCAGACAACATAAACACAAAATTCATTAACAAAACAGTTAAACAGATGACCCTTCCACTTACAATACTTTTTAATAAATCATACAGTGCTAGTACAGTACCTAGGGATTGGAAAAAGGCAGTGGTAATTCCAATTCATAAAAAGGGCAATCAAAATGTAGCTGGAAATTACAGACCTATTAGTTTGACATCGGTGGTCTGCAAAACAATGGAAAAACTGCTTAAAAACAGATTAGAAAATGACATTTCAGCAAAAGGACTAAGGGACACAGCACAGCATGGTGTTGTCTCTGGTTGATCCTGTGCAACTAATTTCATTTCATTTTATGAGAGGATATGATGTAGTATTGACAGTGGAGTTCCAGTAAACATGCTACTCTTAGATTTTTGAAAGGTTTTCAACACTGTCCCACATACGCTGTTAATCACAAAGATGGTCAAGCTTGAACGCAATACTTACACTATCAGATCAGTGGAACAATGGCTTACTGACAGGCTGTAACAAGTTAAAGTAACAAACACCTTGTCCAAGGAAATTATGGTCACTAGCAGTGTCCCACAGGGATCCATGTTAGGCCCAGTGCTGTTTGGCATTTTTATAAGTGATCTCCAAAACACAGTACAGTGCAATATCAGCAAACTTGCTGATGATACTAAGATTAGCTCCAAAGTAGATACTGAAACTAAAATTGGTACACTTGCCAGGGACTTGTTACACATTGAGAGCTGGGGCCCATTTGAATAAAATGTCATTTAACATCAAAAAGTCCTCCATTTGGGAAAAAAAAAAAACACACTGACTAACTATGTGTTAAATGATGTTATAATAAAATCAGTTAGCACAGAGACAGATCTTGGGATACTTATCAATATAGATCTGACATCAGGGAACACTGTAGAAAGATTACACTAACTGCTAACAGATTAATCTGATCTATTAAGAAGGCCTTTATTATCAGACGTGAATCATGTATCATACCTTTGTACAAGGCGTATATATGTCCAGGTTTGGATTATGCTACTTCCTTCTGGGCCTCATGCTTGATGAAAGATATTAATTTATTGGATAATATCCAGAGAAGGGCAACAAAACGAGTCCCACGTATGAGATATATCCCTTATTCTGACAAACTCTGAAAGCTAAATCTTTATGATCTACAGTTACGCAGAGACAGAGGTGACATATTAATGTTATTTAACATCTTGCTGGATCAAGAGTTAATTAATGAATGCAATCTGACTATGGCCGCAAAACCAGAAAACTTAAGAAGTCATAGTAAACAGCTTCACATCCCTTGGGAATTTACTAAGAAAAGGAAAAGGTATTTCACAATAAAGGCATGTAAACTGTGGTATGCCTACCCCAGCACATAGTATATACTGTATTACATATTTTAGCAAGTTGAAAAATACATTGGATAAGTAGCTGTATGTTAGGGATGGCTAATCTACCCCACATTGTATGGGGAAGGAAGTCCAGATGGATGAAGTGCCTACTTCTGCCTTTAAACACCAAGTAATCTAGAGATTTTACATAGATTACATTATATTGGTTATTTGCCTTTAAGATTTTATGTACTGTGCATGTACAGTAGCTGGCCCTTTAGCAGACTGCAAAGTACTTACCATTTGAGAACTTTCGATGAACTCTTGATCACATTATAATCCTCCAGTCTTCAGAAAATTTAACTTAGACACTCAAGCAGTATAAGGAAAGTTCTAGATCCACCACTGGTTTTTACCTGATTATCCTGTGAACATATAAGAAATATTTGTGATATACATTTTATGGTCAAAGTAAGATTAGGGAAAGTGCTGAAAAACAAGATCTTTGTATTCCATGCTGTAGTCTAACTATCAGAGCATGCAGGCAACAGATTACATGTGTCAGTGTAATCTAGTGGTAAGAGCACATGCCTGGGAACCTAGATTCATATCCCTCTAGGGTGACAAATGTAATGTGTGATCCTTAGTAATTCACTTAACCTTCCAGCTGTATGATTATTTATTTATTTATTTGTTTTTGATAATCGAGTAAGATACACTTGGCAGACAGATGCTTATTTTCAGGAATAACCTGGGAGAGTAACAGTAGCAGTCAAAGACAAAAATTACAATTACAACATAATCAGCATGTAAGCAACATTTAGAAATGATAATGGTATCCTCAATAAGTAAAATACAAGAGGTACACAGAAAGAAAGCAACATGAGTAACACTGGAAATGAGATAAAACAGCAGTATAAGTGAGTCTGAAGTTGAATTCCATTTATTTTTTTATTCATTTTTACTCACATAAATAAATGAACAAGTCAAGGACATTACAATCAATGGAACCAGGAGAAATCAGCACTTAATACAGTGACAGTAAATGTTTGTTAGCAACAGGAAATAAAAGCCTCTTAATTTTTGACACATCATATGGGTTTTAAACACAATGACTTATAGGCATGCCACAAATATGGCAGCAACCCCAGGCAAGATTATCCAGAAAGCCAGCCACACTAAAAATTGTGGAATACAGCAAATGTTGAATTTATAAAAAGGAGGAGGGAATATATGGTTCTAATAGCCATTGTGCCCTATTCACAAATGGGTGGATAATATGTGCCAGAGGCACATCACCCACCCACGGAGTTCTGCACCTGTGGACAGGTGCGCACTGGCCGGTATTCATTACCAGCCACCACCTGTCCGCGGCCCTAACCCTCCAGTGCGCAGATGCGGGGAGGACACTTCCGGGGACCGGGCATGCATCCAATCGGATGCCTGGACCCTGTCCCGCAGATGGATCCCTTGCACCTTCGGGGTGCAGAAACCATTAGAGGGCACAATGTGCACCACCAGCTCAGGGCAGATGGTTGCCGGGTCAACAACCCTTAGACCTCCTTGATGATCCAGGGGCTGGGGCAGCATGTGGGGAGGAGCATATGAAAAATCAGCAAATGTGTGTGTACTTAGCATAGTTTTTCAAACTTGTATTTTCTTCCCAGAAGCTCTTTAAGGGTAGCCTTGGGGTGTCCACTACAGATGAAGAACTGCTAGAAGCTGAGCAGGTTGTGCACAGTCCAGAGGTTGCCCTAGATGACATGCTGTCCTTGGATTATCAGGTATCAGCAGTCATCCAGAGTGACTTTTATTATCCTTGAAATATTGCTGGGTAGCATCTGAATGTCACCCAGGGTGAACTGAAAACATTGGTGCAGGTTTTTATCATGTGCATAAACTACTAAAACATGCTCTAACAGGGCCTGCCTGTAAATCAGATCTACTACTAGCATAAGATGCAAAATGTGGTAGTGGATCTCTGGCTTCCCCCCAGAGATCAAGGCACATACAGTAAGCCTTGTGCTCTGCATTGGCTGCTGGATAGGTAGCAGATCATTGTTAAGGTTTTACTTATGTTATTTAATACATTAAAACAGACTGGGCCTTTTTGTATCTATTTGTTTGACCACCCACATTAATAAGAGGAAGTTATGTTCCATGGGACTGCAGTTGTGGGTGACCCAAAATCATGACTAAAGTCAGTCATTAATAGAGATTTTTCAGTTGCAGCCCTTATGCTAAAGAATGCTGTCCTGCCAGGAATCTGCACAGCCCCTGCTGTAAACTGCATCAACAGCAAACTAAAACATGACTATCTGGGTAGGCTATTTGGGGCTGAATCCTTGGAGAAATAATTAGTCTGTCTGTCTCATTTACTGGAATTACCATGTTAATGTAATATCCAGCTGAGAATTGTATATTGCACAAAATACATGTACACTATGTTTATTTTTTTTGGTTATAGTGTGTTGCCCGTCTGTTTTGTGTTTTATGATTCTGCTGTGCCTTAAGCAATGGAAAGGTATTTTAAAATAAATGATCTACTTCTAATATTTACCTTCATACCCCTGATTGCTGAAGTCCACAATACTGTGAAAAATGTAGCTGATGCATACTTAGGGTTAGTACAAATAATTCTACAAAGTATCTGTACTGTGGTCCCAATATACAAAAGATATAAGGAACATTTGCATTTTAATATTGTCATGCTGTTCACACACACATGTGAGTGTATGCATGTGCTACAGTGTTATCAGTCTTACTTAAATATATGTATAAGTTCTTTCAGTTTGGAACGTTCAGCCTTGGCTCATCTGAGGTGTGTGTATGATGGGCTGACTTTTGAATATACTGTATGTATGCTTTAAACCAAACACACGTCAGTACAGCATTCTCACCGAAAACATCAACAGGCAGAAAGATAATGCAGAACTGGAACATGAAAAGAAATAAATAATTAATTGTAATAAATGTTGCAATTATTCATTTTTTTCCATAGAGGAGACAAAGGAATAGATTGGACAGGAACTGTACTCTAACATGCAGAACCAGTTTTGGGTTTTAGGGTGGATACTGTAATTTAAGGATCAGGTGGGATTTTGAATAACCAAATCAATACAAACAATACTATAGGAAGACCTACCAGTCAAAGATGGTCACCATGCCCAACTGTCTGGGTCTGCCCACTGTAGTAACTAGCACTTTTTCCACCATTTATTATTTTGCATTATATAAACATGATGTATTTAATAACTACATAAGAAAATATTAAGAACTACCAGAAAAACAAATCAATCCCAAATGTTGGGAAATCCAAAACATAAGAACAGCTCTATGGATCATTACTGGTCATGGTATAGTCAATGAGAAACACAATCACAAGACAGAACTCCTACTACATGAGAGGATCCCACACAAGTAGCCAGTGATGTAGGACCTTCAGAATTGGTATGAGACCCCCTTGTACTTTGCAAACCCCCCTATACTACTGTTTTATTTTATTTATTTAACCTTTGTTTTACCAAGTAGGTTTCCACTGAGACCAGCTTCTTGTTTGCAGGAGTGACAGGTTAGACATATTCAGAGGTTACAACATGACTATAGGGTAAACAAAATAATTAGCAATAAGGTACATAAAAAGGCAGAGCAGTATAATTCATGTGAGCATATATAATACAACATAGTGCCATAAATACAAAACATACAGTTTAAGGTGTGCAGTTCATATACAGAGGCAGTTGCATGTACTGTATCTAACATTGACCAGTTAGCATTTACAAGCTAGAACAGGATTTACAGTAGTTCGGTAGCTTTCTATCACAGCTTTGTATCCCAGCCCTGTGGTGTTCACATTTATTTAATTTCTCCAGTATCAAAGGTTATCCTTTTTTGGGAATCAGCATCTCACCTGTTGAATATCTCTTCATCAGTGAGCATTACTTCAATAAAAGATTGGAAAAGAGTGGGAGTCCAGCTACAGTGGTAGACAGTGACAAAATGCACTATGTTATATGTCAGAGTATATTGGGAAATACTGCAGGAAATCCAATTGAAATGAAAGGGAATTGTCAATGATATATCTGTATATTCTGCATCATGTCTCTCCATCATGTCAGTGGCTGCCGCTAGATCATAAGGAAATGGTAGCCTGCTCCACAGAAAGATGACAATTTGGAGTGCCAATGTTGTGAGGGGAGAAAGCAAAGTGCCATTTTGTCTGTGAAACCTTGAGGGAGTTGTGGATGCCAATGCTGCAAACAGAAACAGCTGATTTAAGAATGCTTCTAAGTGCTAGTTTGTGGAATTTATAAATTAAAAATTCTCATGGTCAGTTCGGGTTGTTACAATATGAAAACAGACATGTAAATACAACTAACCCTTGGTCATGCCTTGCTGTGTATGAAGAAAAAACATATTTTGTTCTCACAAAACATGCTGCATCCTTAATCATTAGTCTAACACACAGACTCCTGTTTCTTAGCTGCAAGACAAGACAGCACTGGCAGTGGAATAAGAGTCAGTCTGGTGTTTACAACCCAACTACAGATTAGTACACCTCCAGCCACCGCCTCCCCCCCACTCACCCACCACTGCCTACTCTACACTGCACTCACCCTTGCTCCACTCTCCCGCAGGAGAGTCATCCATAGTGCCTCCTTCATAGCTAAATTTTGGATTTATTCCCTTCCCCCTCTACCTCGCTTCCCTCCTCACTCCAGCCACCCCCCTAACCTACCCACTTCGCCACAGGGACACTCGCACTTTTCACCTGCCCAGACGTCACACCCTCCATGGCCTAGCTGCCTTTTCCTACCATCTCCCCCATCTCTAGAACAGCCTTCCCTCTGAACTCCACCAGGCCCCTTCTCACCCCGCATTCTCTCAACTCCTCAAGCTCCTACCCTCCCTACCCTGCCCTAAATGCACCAACGGTCCCAGCTCACTCCCAAGGCCACTTACAGTCACCACTCAATTACTCTAGCCCCCGACTGCAATCCCTGCCCCATCTCACTCAGTTACTCTGTATGCTGGCAACTTCTGTTTATTTTGTTTATTATGTATATGTATCTTATTTCATTATGTATATTGTATCCTATTTCATTGTAAATACTGACTGTACAGACTGTTTTGTATTCTTCACCTTATGATACTCTCTTTTCTCTTTATTGTACACTCTGTACCAGGTCGCACCTGGAAACGAACCTCGGCTCAGTATGCCTTTCCCGGTCATCAAAATTTTAAATAAAATAAAAATAAAATTTACCAAGATTGGATCTTTTTGCATAGAATTGCAGCTTACACAGTTGAGGTTTATCTCTTGAGTCAACATCTTGACAAGAGCCCCATCTGTTTGACTATCTCACCCTTAATAGAAGCCTTTTGCATAGAGCTGACCTCATACAGCTGGGTTTTAGCTTGCAATCAGTAGCACTCAACAATCAGAATCTGTCAAACTTCTGTGAAGGGGGACTGTTTAATACATTATATTTGTTACAAATAAAATGACTTCCTTAAGTGCATCTAAACAACCATAGTTCTGCATATTTCAATAAACTAGAACCTCACAATGTCCTTTTCTAAGCAGAATAAGCTACTCCAGGCTATGATTTAATGGATTTCAATGCACTTCCCAGGACTGTAAAGACACTTTGACTTTTACCTTATGTCTTTAGACCTCTGGGGCATGCATGGAAATCCCTTAAATCACAACCTGCCATGTAATTGAGAAACAAGCTAAAAAAAAATCTCTCTTTAATAACAATATTTTGTACATTTCATTTTCATCTTATTTTGTGTATCTCATGCCCTAAATGTGACAGTGTCAGTGGCTCAGTAAGTAGCATGCTTGCATCTGTGGCCGGAAGATCAAAAGGTTGTAAGTTCTAACCCCACATCAAGTACTTGGAACAATACTCATAATTCACACTGTAGTGCAGTTTAAGTGGGGTGCTGCACTGGTGAGGTGCCATTCTTCAGGTGAGAATCTTTTTTTTATTCTATTTATTCACGTTCATGCTCCAGTGATCCCCTCTCCTTTGGGCTCCACAGTGCTCCCAACTCACCAGCCATCCTCTTCCTGGGCTCACCTTCAATCCTCATATGGCAGCCGACTCCCAAGGGGTGTCCCGGTGTATCCCTTCACTGGGTGGGTGCCTCTCCTCCGAGGGGGAAGGCACCGGGATGGGGCTTACCCAACGCACTATTTATTAGGTCCCCCAGAATTGCTGCTGAGGTAGAGGAGGTCCATGGAGGTTTTGATGCTGTTGCAGAGTGGGGGAGCCATCATCCGGCGAACACACAGAGCCATTTTCCATTTTCCTGGTGTTCCCCACTTTGTGCCACTCTGAACAGTGCCCCCAGTCTCCACTGGAAGCCGCTGTTGAGGGAGATGACCCAATACCCCCACCCCCCAAGAGGAGAGCAGTCCTCCGGATGCTCAATCCTCTTCATCCCCTGCCAACCTCCGGCACCCCGAGTCCATTCCCAAACCTGGGTCGCCAGCATGGTTCAAGGTGTGACATCCAGCACCTCAACCCTCTATGCCACCGGGCTGGCTAGATGAGACTTTAAACCAAGATCGATTCTGCCCATCTCTGTTCAGTGTCCACATGGAAGTAAAAGATCCCATGGCACTTGCTGAGGAAGAGCCATGGAAAGCTGTCAGCTGATATGGTGGGCAACAAAGCTATTAACAGTTTCAAACACAGCTGGGACAGAGTTTAGGGCTTAGTGGTTGCTCAGGGTGATATCAGTAGGGCAGGGAGCATGGAGGTGGATAGTGTGGGTTAGAGCCCTGTATGGACAATAGGTCCAGGGTTTGTTAGAGTTAATGAATCAAATAGATGGGCCAGTTGTCTTTTACTGCCATCATTGTTAATGTTTTTATGTTTCAATATTTCTAAGTGCAGGGGAGTTTCCCTGGTATCACGGTCACTATTCCCACTGTCAATGAAACAGGTCCATGATGCAACACCCACCCAAAGACACACTTGGAAGCAAGCTGTAATAGCCAAGTGTGCGTTTCCTGGTCGCACATTATGAATAAACAAATAAATGAACCACATTGCTCAGCACAGTACAGAAATCAGCATGCACTGTGAATGGCATTAAAGTCCTCATCAAAAACCCATACATTTTCCAGTATGGTACTGTTATGGGAGCAGGCTCTGTCTTTTTAAGAGAATCACATGGCCATGCATAACAAACTTGGACTTTACTAACTGCAACTGTAACATATTTAAATAATCACAAAAAGTATACAATAAACAAGACAGAGATTAAATATTTGTGTCACTGTAGGCCTGCAGATATAACTAAGGGCAGATAAGCAGTGCACTGACCCTTTTAACAACTATACTCTCACATAATATAGGCTATCACCTGAAAACAAAAAGATCCTCTTAAAATATTTAAACATGTGTTTTTATTCCTTTTCCTTTTGCATTTTCTAATTTCTGTTCTTTATGCTCAATTTTGTAAATTTTATTTTTCATTTAACATTTTTCAGGAATGCTGCAATGTAAATATTTGTCAGTGATGATGTAATGAGATGACAAATTTTGCTCTGGCATAGGACCAGTAAATTTGGCACTTCACCAAAACATTTGTGAAGTGTGCAAATGGGCTTTCATCAGCAAAGTTTCACTTAAATTTACCCCCAAGGCCCACTGTCAGAACATGGACCATGAGGGTGAATATAACTTCAAAAAATTTAGGAACACTGTTAAAACTTGTAAAGGGGCACTGTCAATCCCCTTAGGCCTCAAAGTATCTCTAGCTTAAAAACACATTTTTGATTGGTCAAAATCTGTAGAGATTGCTGATGTAGCTGGTAGTTTGATTCTGATTCCTTTTTTCCTTTTTAAAAGTGAAAAATAGAGTACCCACCATAATGGTCTTACCACACAAAAACATATTTGTTTTCAGTCCTTGATCAACTCTCATGGCATCCTCCCTGGACTTGACAATACCCCTATCAATTGAGCCACTCGTAATGCAGTGGAGGAGAGAAGACTGTTTTATCATGAGCAGCTGCACTGTTTTGAGGTATTCCTAGTTTTCAGGCAGTATGCAATTAATAGTAGATCAAAGATTTGAAACAAAACACGTTTGAGTATAATTACACCATTAGCATGTACTTCTGATCTACACAGGAAGGGTGCAGATAAAACAACCGGCAACATTAATGAATTTTAGAGATGGTAAGCAATTACAAAATGTGTTTTTTTCAACTAGATGTAATTTTAAAAGGGGTTGACAGTGTCCCTTTAAAACCTTCCCTCACCCTTGTAACATACAATGATGCCAGCCAGGATGCAATGCAGAACCTTGCAGTATTATTGAAAAAATAAAACTGCAGTATGCTGCAGGGAACTGTGTAATTTAATGGCAATTTAGCCCTTCTGTCATGCAGTATTTTGTGATGTAATTTACTGCAAGGTGCTGTCTTGCATCCTGGCTGGCTCTGCTGCATATCTCCTCTCCTCCATGGCCGAGATAATACACTCACACAACCCACAACACCATCCAATTCAGAACACCATATCCTCCCTCCACTCCTGCAGCCATAGTAATACAAACATCTTGCCCTCCTTCAACCCATTTAGCACCCAGCAGTTCCACCTTCCCTGCTCTGCAATTTGAATAATAGTAAATTACCACTTTCCTTCATTCCCTTGGCACCCCCAACACCACCTCTTCTCTAAGGGGGTGTGCTGGCTTAGACAAAAGTATTCACAGAGTGCCTGAGATGGCTGACAGGCACAGTTCTCTTCTCACTGACTCAGCAACCAATATCTGAATGAATGAGGGAAAGATAAGGTATGAGGTTTTGGGAAGGGTTCAACGTTTTGATTTTTTTATAGCAACTATGCATTATATAACAAACCAAAATCTGAGCACTCATGGCTGCAGTAGGAGGGTGCAAAATAATGGAATAACAGCACAGCACAGCACAGCACAGTACAGTACAGTACAGCACAGCACAGCACAGGGAGTTGCACACATCAACAGCAAAAGAGTAATAAGAGTCCAGTGAATGGTCACACATTTGATCTGAAGCATCAGGGTTATTATTCTGTACTTTAAGTTCACTTTTGTTAAATAAAAAGAACCATTTGCATATACCTTGGTTGGACTCCTTTACTCTAATGCTGTTGAAGTATGGACTCTGTTCTGTAATTGAAGAAGTGCACTTCTTTGTATAGCCACTTCCCTGGCAAAATGCCACCGAAGTGAAATGGCTCCTCACTAAGGGCCAAGTCTGCATAATTTTTTCCACATGGACTTTATCCACTACAAATGGTGAACTCTTCAAAGTTTACTTTCCACGAAGACCACACAAAGTGTTGTTTTCAGACTTTTCCCATTCATACAATGTTCAACGATATTTTATGAAGTCTGCTTCAAGTATCTTTTGTCCTTTCTCTGAACCTTTTTTCTGGTGATTTCATTCTTCTTTCCTATATCTTTTGGCTTTTTTTTTATCGATTGTCTAATTTTTCCTAATTTTCTTTGAGAATATCTACTCCATTAGGCCACACCTTTGGAACTATAGCCATCTGGTGCTATGATCACATGGAAACTTTTGATAGCCTTGGACCACCCATGATGACATTCCACATCTCTATTTTCAGTATGTAAGGTGGGCAGCACTATCACTCCTCAGTTCTTTTCCAGTCATTGATCATCCTTGTTAGACCTGCTGCAGGAGATGCCATCTACCTAGCCATTGTAGTTAGTTCTTTTAATTTACTACAAGTGTTATTTTGTCATCTCTGCATGCCACCAAAATTGAAAGAGCCTTAATTTTCATATTGTAAGTGCAGAGAAGCTTACATGGTCTATGTGTGATGTCTGGGCCTGTCTCACAGTGTGAGGGCTAGTGAAATTTGCCAGAGCTTCAACCAGGCTATAAGGTGCTGCCAAATAAAAGCTCTAGAAAATGTTCTTCTCAAAATTTTGAAAGCCATAGAAAAGCAATAGGGTCCAAAGTTTGTGTCTCCCTCAACATCAGCTGAGAAGCTGCTCCCAAAGTCAAAGGACTGAGACAGGGAATGGTCATAGCTGCAGCCCTCCTTATTGTCCAGCCACGAGCATAAACAAAATATTTGCTTTGCTGTGAGATCCTAATCGCCATTGAAACAAGGTAACTCTACCACATCATCGACTGTTCCGGTGGCGATGACTACAGCCCCTCCCCCCGGCCATTGATGAGACACCAAGGTCAGGGCTTGGCTTAGGTGCTGCTGTCTCTGCTATGGATGGTGGTAGTCCCAGCCCCTTCACAGGTCATTGTCAACTTTCAGGCTGTGCTGACATTGTTCTCAGAAATGATTATATGCATTCTGACTGGTCAACCACTACAGGGAATTATTCTGCCAATGGGGCCTCTTGCTCTGCTGCCCTGAATGACAGCTTCTACTAGCACACCACAGATTTCTTCCTTTTAGACACCATCAGCATTGCTAAGGCATTCTGCGGTGCCCGTCAACAGAGAAGTCTACAATGAAGTTGAATATAATCCTGACCTCATGGTTTTAGAGGAGCATTTAGAGGATGAATATGAGTGAAACAATATTTTGCACCACACTCTAGTTCTGCCCTCTCATCCTGCAGTGAGGACTCAGTGGTCCATGCCCTGAGATCTGCTCCTAAGAATCCAACATTTCAAGCCATGATGAGCAAATGCAATCTGCCATGAGATTTGCTGTGGAAGAGGAAGATTCCACAAAAAGAAACTTAATGGACTTTTTGGGGGTGCCTTGCACATATCCATTATAATTCTACCTATATGCCCTATATTAGAAGATGCTGCCTTCATTGCATGGTGCAGACCTAACTTACTGCCTGCAGTGCCTAGAAAGGCTGATAAGCAGTATCCTGCAGCATCTGTTGAGCCTTATTATGCTAATCAGCCAGAAACAAACTCTGAAGTTATCATGATTGCTCATGACAGGTCTAGGGCACCTAAACACATGAGGACTTTGCCTCTTGACAATGAATCTAGGAGGCTGGATATGATGGGCAAATTTACATATGCCTCTGCCTCACTGGGCCTTAAAATTGCAATCTAAAAGGCCCACATGGTAAAATATCAGAACAGCCGGTGTAAAGCTGGTAGTACTGCAGCCCAGGCTTTGCCAGATGGCTCTGCCAATAATGAGCTACCTAAAATGTTATCTTCTGGTGCTGAAGTGGGTAAATATTTGTTACACTCTACTTACGATATATCTGATGCTTCTGCCAGAGCTGCTGCTTCAGACATTTGCATGAGGAGATATTCTGGGTTTAGAGTTGCTGGCTTTGCCAATGATGTGCATTAAGCAGTTCTGAATGCTCTATTTAGCTGCACACAACTGTTGGCTATGATGTTGAAGAGGCACTACATGGCTTTCACACCTCAAAAATGACTCTAAGGTCTGTAAAGTCACTGTATCCTACTCCTGCTAAGCGTCATGGGAGGGGATCCTTTCATCAACCTGCTGCCATTGGTGGCCATGCCTGCTGTCAGCAAAGCTGAGTTAAGGAAACTGGTCCCCTTCTGGGTTTCATCCCCCCAAGTGCCCATACAAAAACACCCAAACCAATTGGTACCAGTGGCACTACCCCCACCGATTCTAAATGAGTCTTTTCCAGATACACCTCCATCCCTGTTATTACCTCCAGGGGAGATTGTGGGGGCAGACTCTCTTTGCCCCTGAAACAGTGGTAGAAGATTATTGTAGATGAGGGGTCCTGAAGATAAATGCAAGGGGGCATGTCTGGAGTTGTTACAGACCACTCCATATCACCCTTTGCCTCCTTTCTGTTATCTTTTTCTGTTAAATTTTTACTTCAAGCATGTCACAACCAAGGAAGCCAGTACATACATTACTAAAGTGCTGGGTAAAACCAGACTTGGTAGTGACTCACTTGACATGAAATTGGTGGAAGTTGCCTTGGACAAGTTGGTGGCTCCCATCACCAAGATCTTTAACAATTCTCTCACCCTGGTAAAATTCCCTTTGGCCTGGAAGGTAGCTCTAGTCACCCCATCCTAAAAATTGGGGACTGGTCTTGCACTGCTAACTATAGACCAATATCTATCCTCTCCCCTCCCCCCTCTTGAAGATGCTTGAAAGGATTGTGGCTGACCAGGTCACAGAGTACCTTCAGAAGTACAGTCTACTGTGCCCACAACGGCACAGATTCCATCAGTGCCATAGTACAGCTACAGCCTTAGTTGAATTCACAGACTAAGTTCACAAGGCCTTGAATGGGGGCAGCCTGGTGGGATCTGTCTTCAGAGATCTCACCAAAGCCTTTGGTATCATCAACCATCACATCTTGCTTGACCAGCTTTAGCACCTTGGGCTAGCCTCTGAAGCCATCCTTTGGTTCCAGGATTGCCAATCCAGCAGAGCACAGAGTGTAAAAATTGGTACAGCTACCTCCTTGTCTTGGGATACAGTACTGGGTGTCCCACAAGGGTCTATACTGGGACTCCCTCCTCTTTAGCCTGTTCATTAACAGGCTTCCAGAGGCCTGCAATAGAAGATTATTCTGTATGCAGACGATGCTGTCATCCTTAGTAGTAGTGCCCAACTTTAGCACCTACAGGATGATTTTCAGTACTCATTTCACAGCTTGGAGGACTGGTACAGCTCTCAGAAATTGCTTCTCAATTACAAGAAGATGAAGATGATGCTGATAACCACTCACCAGCACAAGAGATCTCTTCTGTCCCTTACTATTACTAACAACAAGGCTGCTACACTCGAACAGGTCAACTCTTTTAAATACTTGGGCATGATCATTGATGACACCCTCTCTTACATGCAGCACATCGATCAGGTTGTCAAAACAGTGAACAACAAACCTGGAGTTCTCTACAGGCACAGACAGTACCTAACTCCTGAGGCACTCAGGTTGGCACTGTCCTCTTCCATCTTCAAAGCAAATCAATCAAATCAAATCAAAATTTATTTATAAAGCACTTTTCAATAAATCAAAGTGCTAATACATAACAAAAGATAAAACACCAACAATAATAAATAATAACATAAACAATAAAATGTCCATAAAATGACCATAAAAACAGTCTATTCAAATGCCAGTGTAAATAAATAATTTTTCAAAGACCTCTTAAATGATTCCATGGACAGGCATGCTCTAATCTGACGAGGTAGAGAATTCCACAGGGTCAGGGCCATAAAAGAAAAAGCCCTTGCCCCAGATGATTGAAGACGAACCCTGGGAATCTCAAGCAATCCCTCACCAGTGGAGCGGAGTGGGTGGAGAGGGCGGTAGGGACAAAGGAGATCTTGCAGGTAGCCTGGTCCCTGACTGTGTAGGGTCTTATAGGTCAGTAACATGACCTTGAAGGTGATTCTCCACCACACTGGCAGCCAGTGCAGTTCGCGCAGCACAGGTGTGATATGGCAAGTTCTTGATAACCCAGTCAACAACCTGGCTGCTGCATTCTGCACCAGCTTCAGGCGATGGAGATCTACCCCTGGCAACTCTAGATATAAAGATATAAAGCATTACAGTAATCAAAGTAAGTAAAGTAATCTTGTCTGTTATTGACTACAGACTTGTGGTCTATGGGGCTGCATCTGATACTGTGCTAAAATGAGTAAGCACGGCCCTCAACAAGGCCTGCAGGCTGGCTCTAGGGGCTGATAATCTCCTACACACCTTCTCCCTCTACGAGAGCACTAACTGGCTCAGTCTTGCCAGCAGAATCATATACCAAATGTGCCTGCTTGGCATGAAATCTCTCCTAGGTTAAGCTCCATTGGCCTTCAAAGAACTGCTCCGGTGAGGTAGATCTGAGTACCACACTAGAGGGCAGACTCGCTGCCCAATTGCCATCCCCTTCAGAAAAATGGCACTTGGCCAATGGTCCTTCACATACAGGGCACCTTCTTAGCTAAATGAGATTCCATCATACCTTTTACTCATTAACAGCATACCCATCTTCAAGGTGGAACTAAGACATCACTTGGCCAAGGCTGAGGTCTGTAGCTGCAGGTAACCTGTAGCACTATCACCTGGTAGCTTGGAGTCAGCCTGCTCTTGGGCTGCACTCTGCGATTTATTACCCTGCTGCACAGTAACCCTGAGTTTAAACTCCTACTTCCTCCTACTACTTGCCAGCCCTCAAACTTGAGCCTTCCATAGCCACAGCCTGTCGAGCCTTCTTTCTACTGTCCTTAACTCAGCACTCTGTTTTAAGTCTCTCCCCTGCCATTGACCCTGCACAAATGTGATTGTCTCAAAGCACCTGTCTTCCCCCAGCTTATTATGTGAACAGTCCTCCCTCACATTGCTCTCTAGTATGTTCCTACTAGGTCAGTCCTGCACAGAAAATTACCCCCCCCAGCCCTTGACTAGAATTAACAACAAAGCCTCCTCTTGGCCGCCTCAACATATGGAGTGTGAAAGGCTATGTTAAGTCTCTTCCCCCTGACTTTATATGAAATAATGACAATACTTCCCTTGGCTGCTTTACCTTCTGCCAAATTAGTTTTTTAAGCCCACAGCACTCACCATGTACCTTGGGCTGTACTAACTGCAATATGTTGTACCTCTATATGAGATAGCTTACAATTATAGTCAGACCAACACTGAGGCCTACTACAAAATCTTTCATCCAAAGCTTTATGTTTCTGATTAGCCTTAATATTTAACTTTTCATGGCAACAAAGACACTGAACATCCCAGAATTTACAAGGCACTCGGTTGTTACGAAACAATCGCATAACATCAGGTGTCAAAGATGGGGGGCATAAAGGCAGAGTAATGGGCTCCCGAAAATGCTTGTCCTGCACCACAGAGTATAGCAATTTCTTTGAATAATGCAATAAAAGTTGAGATGTAATACCCCAACTTTTAAGGTGCACATAAATAAGTCTATAATAAGCAGGAGAGAAGGGAACTGATTTAAAAACTTTCATTGTATTTGAAACCCAACCACCATACCAGGGCCGAATCTGATTTTGCAAAAAAGGTGACCAAACAGTAATCTGCCGACTAAAAATAGGATGAAGATTGGTAAACAAAAATAGGATCAGATTAATCATGTTCAAACCGCCATCCGCCACCCTGAGGTACAAAATGTTACATTTAATAGGGTTCAAACTACTACGCCAGATTGCTTGGAAAAATAAACCAGAAAGAGTAGCATTCCACTCTTTAGGAGGAGGGAAAATCATACTCGCATATAAAAATAAACGCAACAAATAAGTCCTGATCAAGTGTACCCGTTTAAGCTTTCCCATAGTACACTTATTCCAACCGTCGACCAGCGCCTTCCCTTGTGCAAGCTTTGAATCCCAATTAACAAGATTCTGTCTACCAGCATCGAAGGCAATCCCTAAAATAGAGATAGAACCCTTCATCACTGGTATACCAGCCATATGGGTGGCAGAAAAAGCCAATGCTAAACATTTAAGGACTCATTTGTCTTTATTCAGATGTATACCAGAAGCAGTACCATAAAGAATACAAAACTTGAACGCCGTATTCAAATCAGTTTCTGATTTCAAAAGTAGACAAATGTCATCTGCATAAGCAGCGGCAGTCCATGGGGCATGATGACCAGAAATCAGAACCGGGGTATAAAACCGAATGTCATTTAATAACCGGAGTAAAGGGTCAATACAAAAAATAAATAACAAAAGGCTTAAGGGACACCCCTGACGGACACCCCTTTTTACCGGAACCAAAGGCCCCAAAAACCCATTCACCAATGGTTTAATAAAGATGCAACGATAAATAGTCTGTAACCAAGCAATAAATGCATCTGGAACACCATATCGGCAGAGAGTCATCCATAAAAACTCATAGTCCACAGAATCAAAAGCCTTTATCTGATCTAAAGATACCACCAATCCAGAGGTAGAAGCAAAAGAGCTGAATTCAAAAACTTCCCTCAGTACTAAAAGTTGGTCTGCTATCACCTTGCCCGGAATAGCACAAGATTGGGTACTGAAAATGACACAAGATGCAACTACAGATAAGCGGAGGGCCAATATCTTCATAAAAATTTTAAAATCAACATTTAACAAGCAAATCGGTCTCCAATTATTTAAATCTTCCCTAGCACCTTTCTTATATAATAAGGTTACCACTCCCATAGTTGTGTGAATGGGAAAATAACCCTTGTGTAACATAAAATTATAAACCTGGGCCAATTCCTGAGAAATATGAGGAGTAATTAATGCATATAATTCTGAGGGAAGACCATCCAGGCCTGGTACCTTCCATTTGGGTAATGCAGCGACTGCCTCTAAGACCTCTGCGGGAGAAATAGCTGAGGTAAGGGCAGTGACCACAGTCCCAGAGAGGGCAGGAATATCTAAAAAAGGAAACCAGTGGAAGAAGGCAGCAGCATCAGTAAGCTGTGTATCAAACTGCTGCCCCAAATACTTAGACACTACT
The DNA here is from genome assembly GCA_016271365.2 of Neoceratodus forsteri. Taxonomy (NCBI): domain Eukaryota; kingdom Metazoa; phylum Chordata; order Ceratodontiformes; family Ceratodontidae; genus Neoceratodus; species Neoceratodus forsteri. The sequence continues at coordinate 610,229,165 of CM028133.1, forward strand.
GATATAATATCCGATTGTTTCGTAACAGTTGACATATCAGAATCCCATACAGCTGACATAGTTTTATGCTGAATTAGGGAAGAGCAACTAAGAAAAGGGCAAACCTCCGCCAAAGATCCCTGTGTACCAAAATGCTGTTGCATAGTCAAGGATGCCATTTGTGTCTCGTGAAATACCTGCATTTGCTGCTTAATAAGCCGAATCTGATCCCCATAATCATGTTTGGTAGTATATGCTAAACTCATCAATTGTTGCAGCTGCTGTCTGGGCATCTGATATCTCAACTTCTTGGAATCCGAGACATGTCTGCTTTCACACAATAAGAGAGTCCGCAAATCAGATTTAAGACTATCCCACCAGACAAAAAGGATTATCAAATAACTGAAACAAAGTCTGTTTCCCAACAATCGAATATAATATCTGCTGGAGTATCGAACCCCTGGAGAGTAATAATGTATTAAATTTCCAAAGGCCCAGGCCGTGAGTGGGGTCCCATGCATCTACTACCACGGAAAGAGTCTTGTGATCAGAATAAGCCACAGAGTCCACCTGTGTGGCTAGTACAGGAATCCGTTTACTGAGAAAATAAAAAGTCTATTCGGGTAGCATGTCTTCCCCTCTGGAATGTAGGTATCCCCCTAGTGTGAAGTGACTTACAGACATCTTTTAAGTGAGCTAAGTGAACTGTAGAGTGTAAAGCCGACATGTCACAAAAAATCTTCCTGGTAGAGGTATCACTACCATGATCCTGAAGCGTGAGACCGCAATTAAAGTCACCACCCCAAAGCACAGCTTGTGCAGAGAAAACAAAAGGCCAAAGCTGAAGAAAAATGTCCACCCTGTCAGCTTTCAGTTGAGGTGCATAAATATTAATTAAACTAAAGTAGGTGTTACACATCTTGACATCCCACAAAAGAACCCTCCCTGGCACCAAATCAATCAATTTTATGAGCTGAAAAGGGAAACTAAATAAAATCTCCACCCCAGTACATGCACCCAAACCCACAGACCAGTAAGAAGGACCCCTGTACCAGTCGCATTTAGCATGGCTAACCTAAAGGGCTGTGTGCAATCTAGTGTCCTGCAGAAAAACAACATCCGCATGGGTGGACATTATGGGGAAAAACTCACCACGTTTTATGGATTTTAATACTATTGACATTAATTGTCAAAAATGTCAGCTGTTCGGAAAGGCTCATTTGAAAAAGTCAAGAGGGTTTAAGTGACTTAGATTTGCCAGCACCAGAGGCCCATTTCTTCCTCCCTTTAGGGGTAGGCTTCCCTTTCAGGGGGCCCGTAATTTTCTCATGAACATCACCTAATTCACTAGATTCGGAATCAGAGCAGAGGTCAGCACCTTGAGAGCCCTCCAATGAGACTTCGGAGCTTTTACCCAGAAAATCAGTTTCCAAAAGCAATGGTTGAAAGCAATTGGAAGTTTGGGTTTCTGAGATTTTATGAACCTTGGGGGCTGGCTGCCTCCAACTCCGGCCGTGTGTTACCCGTTGTTCGGGGTCAACGACCGGGTCTTTGGGGGGGGGTGGTGGTGGCATGTCGGGACAAGCAAAGTCCTTGGTCCCTGCAAAGGAAGAGACAAAGAGATAGGAGATCGCTCAGCAGTCTCCACTGATACAGGGGCCTCCTGAGGCATCTGAACTACAGGAGGGAGATCAGAAAGGAATTCGGGGGGGCAGAATCGACAGATCAGAAGATGGTCGAGGATCTGATGGCAAGGGGTGTCCCCAGACCATACATGCGCCCTCTGGGCAAGTGCTACCATCAGTCTCTGTTTCTCCAAATCCCCAGAACCAAATTTGGAAGAAGCAGCTTGTGTACATTCACCATAGGTATGACCAGAAAGGCCACACGAATTACAACTGACAGTTTCGGAACAATGCATGGACATATGACTTAATTTACCACACAGGGAGCAACGGATTTTATCACAGGCACTACTAAGGTGACCCAGAGCACCACATTTATAACAAGATTTGGGCTGGCCTGGGTAAAACAAAATGTCACAGTCACCCCCCAATAAAAAGGAATTCGGCAAATATTGTAAAGAACCATTTAATTCCTGAAGAATAACCCTAATCTTCCAACCCCTAGTCCAAATGTTTTCATCATCAAAAATAGCCTCAGGGGCTCCAAAAACAGTACATCATTGATTAAACCAAAAGAGTAAGTCAGTCACACTGACACCCTCATTGTGAAAGAGGACAGTGACAGACTTCTGAGCAGGTCTGGCAAGAGGGATGACCTCAAATGGAGCCCACAGTGGGGTATTCTTCACCGTCCCATACCTGCTCCAAAAGGCCTCTAAATCAGCCTGTAATTTAAAGCTGATGTCAAAGGAATGCTCTCCAGAGACATGTATGAGAGCATATAATTCAGTGGCTAAAATTGCAAACTATGCTTAAGCAGCATTTTCACCACATATTCCCTATCTGGAAATACCTCAAGTCCACCTTTATACACAATACGCACAGCACTGTGACGTTTAGCTGGAAGCACCTTTTTTTGGAAAAAGGAAGCGACGTTTTAGAGGAGCTGGTATTATCACCCCCTGATGAGGTTGCATTATCACCCTTCAAAGAAGGGGCAGAAGATGTAGCAGAAGGTGGAGGGGGGGACCCCGAAGGGCAACCACCACAAAGAGCATGGGGCAAAGAAACAGGACACCTAGAAACCTGAGGAGGTAATACAGTCCATAAAAGAAAAACAATTTTAGGATCAGGGGTCAATTCCAAATCAGTATCTAAATGCAAGTCAGATACTTCACCTGAGGAACCTCGCATAGTCTGAGAGATCACAGGAGTAGGTAACGGGGACTTTGCAGTAATTTTCACTCCAGAAATACGTATCGGGGCAAATCCTGAGGTCCACTGCTGGGAGACAGGTGAACGCACCCATCCCGCTGCCCTGAGAGAATGATCCACCGACCACTGCTCCATGTCGTCGGAACCGAGTCCGCCCATCCTCTGTGGACTGCCAGTTTAACAGTACGTTGAGGAGCAGTAAAAGGAAAAGTCGAAGCACCATCCTGGTTTAGGGGTTCAGTTTGAAAGATCACTGGCGTTTGCACAAAAGCAGCTCCTGAGCGTTCCGCTCCCACACCCATCGTGGGAGTATTCTGGTCTGTCAGTGTAACCTGACAACTCCCGCCAGACTCTGAAAAACCTCCCGGTACACCCGGGAGCGTAGAAGAAAGCAATTCCCTCATTAAGGGTCATACGGCAGAAACAACAGCCGGAGAAGGTAGGGAAGTGACATCAATGCTTGCAGCATCTTGCACAGGAGAGAAAGGAGGTCCCAAATCCAACTCCTCCAATGGTGGAACAACAACCCGATCCAAAACAGGCTCAGAGAGCACCACATCAGCCTTTAAGGTAATATCCACAACAGGAACCGTCTCCATCGCAGTAGCTTCAGATACAGGTGGTGCAGTCAGCTCACCACACTCCTCCACGTCCTTCTCCATGATCGAACAGGCAGAGACTGACTCTGCAGCAGATGGCGAAGCCCCCTACCGACAGAGTAGGGTAATGTTTTATTGAGACAAAAATCGTACAGTAGTACACAAAGCATAATACAAAAAAAAGGAAAAACAGGATAAGTATTATACAGTCATTCAAGTAACTGCAAAATCAGAGTCTGTGATCCAAGGAAGAGCCTTCCAAAGTTCCAAAAGAGTCATATCTGAGTACAGAGTACATTCATGCTCATAAATATCTTTTAAATCTTGTACAATCTTTTTTTTGAGCTCCAAATAGGAGCAGTCCTTTTGCTGTAAAGAAAACATGCAACGCACCATCCAAATACTCCATTTAATGCAGACAAAAACAAGGTTCAAAGTGTCCTGGTGCCATTTTGACCACTGGGGAGAAAAAACCCTGTATACAAGATTCAAATAAGTAACCGACTGAAGCAAGGAGGTATCCCATGCCTGTGCCAAAAAGGACCACCAATTTTTGATAAAGGAACAGTCAAAAAATAAATGAGGGATAGTTTCAAGTTCTTTAATACATAATAAGCGAGAACACATTCTATCTTGGGACTGCTTATGTTTATGATTAGATTTTACATTAATATTTTCATGGCATGAAAGCAAATGAAAATCCCATATTTTGGCTGGAACCCTCTTACATCTCCACAATAACAAAAGGGAAGGGAGGTGTTGACCAGGACACTTATCAAAGGGTACTGATACAGCACAAACCGTCAGGAGTAAATTCTTATATAAAACTTTATGTGAATGGTTTAATAACATCTGAACAGACACTTTCCATTGTTTGAGATGTAAAAACATATGTTTTACATAAGTTGGTATACCAACAGTTTGTCTTAACACAGTTAAGGAATTAGTTTCCATTGATGAAACCAAATCCTGCAAGAGTCATAAAACCAAGGTTCCCACCCCCTTTGGGCATGAATCAACAAAGGCCTAAGGTTTGCAGTGAAAAAAATACAAGAAAAAAAATAACAAAGGGTTAACCATACAAACGCCACCCTCATGGATAGGTAAATAAGTGATATTCCGCTTTATTGGGTTTAACCTACTACCCCAAAAAGCCAGAAAAAACAGGCTAAAGACAGCAGTTTCTAGCTGTCGTGGAATAGGGAATACATAACTCAGAAAAAGGAAAGTAGTTTTTAATTAAGAAAACACATTTCTTTTTCCCTATCTGCCACCGGTTCCAGGAGGCCACCTGAAGTTTACCTTGTTGCAGTTTAACATTCCAGTTAAAAAAACCTGAGTCCTGTGTCCCCCCAAAAAATTTCCAAAATGCGAATAGGGCCCTCAACTAAATGTAACGGGCCAATACGGTCTGAGGGGGAGGTTACTGAACCGACCTGAATAACCAGACTTTTAGTGTAATTTAAAACAGCACCAGAGAAGTTTCCAAAAATAGAGCACTCATGGAGAGAATGAACCACTGAGGCTACATCAGCTACAAGAAAACAAAGATCACCTGCATATGCGATTGCCTTAAAAGGCAAGCATAAGGCACAACTAGAAATAGCCCGAATCTGAGGATTAGTATTCAACCGACGGAGCAAAACATCAAGAAAAAAATACATATAACAACGGGCTTAAAGGACAGCCCTGACGAACCCCCCTTTTTATGGGGATCGTGGGTCCTATCCAACCATTCACTACAGGCACAACAGTAGCCGTTCTATAGAAAGTACGAATCCAGCGTACCATAACATTAGGTACATGCAGAAAACGAAGTGCTTCCTATAATAAATCTTGCCTAATCGAATCAAAAGCAGCCTCTCTGATCTACTGGAGACAACAAGTCCCAAGCCAGACCTGCATAGCCATGAGAAAATAATTCTCGTAAGAGGATCAAATGATCAGAAATTCTCCTTTGAGGCACAGAACAGGATTGGACGGGATGCAAAACCACCTCGGCTATCCTCACCAAACGCTTCTCAATAATTTTCGTTAAGAACTTAAAATCAGTGTTCAACATACATAAAGGTAGCCAATTCTCTAGAGAATGGATATCACCTTTTTGTTTATAAATGTAAATCAAAGTACCCTTAGTAAATTCCAAAGGAAGAGATTCACATGTTAACAGAGAATTAAACACAGATGTAAGTTCTGGGGAGTTCAACACCAGCACCTTATATAAGCCAGCAGGGAGACCATCCAGACCAGGAGTTCTCTGTACAGGTAATGAAGAAATAGCCAATGTCAAATCCTGCTCTGTGATAGGAGAAAAGCCTGGTCCTGACATAGCTGTGAGGGAGCTGGGATATCAAGGTCACTATACAAAGTCGCACTGTTACCAGCCACAGCAGGCAGGTGAGAAAAAGGGCTGTAGTACTTTGTTACAATATGACAAATCTCAGTTTGTGAGAGAACATAAGGTCCTTCTGAATTTAGAAGACATGCATATTTTTTCGGCGGTCTGACGGAATTAGATTCCAAAGGACAAATAACATCACGGGTTCCAACAGTACAGAATTTATGTTGGTAATAAAGTTGCTTTGATTGCCGTAATTGGAAAGTCAACATATCATTCTGTAGGACTTTTATTTGTTGAGTAAGGTCTTGCCCCATCGTGTATGCTATGGTTAATAAAGACTGAAAATGTACCCTCTTCTGCAAATAGTCTAGGTATTCCCTCCTACTTTTTAAATGACTGTAAGTTTTTAAAAAAGTGACCAGATCATGTTTCGTGTCTAACCACCACTGAACAGGATCTTCATAACAAATAAAAACAAATTTAAGGCTTGTATGAAGGACAGAAGGGACTGCATAAACATCGGAATCTGCAACAAAGGTGTGTTGAATTTCCAAATACCTGGGCCTTTATGGGAAGAGACAACAGAACCAAAACCAACAGAAAGCAGCTTATGGTCAGAAAACTCAACCGCTTGAACTTTGGCAGAAATAATTGGTACTGTAGGAGAGGAAAACACATAATCAATACGTGTGGCTAGTTTACCCTTTTGGAAGGTAGGGGTGTATTATGTAGTAAAGGAGAGATAGGAGTCTGTTAAGTGGGTGACTCGAACCAATTTACCCAATTCATGGGAATCACAAAACAGTTTCTTTGTAGCAGCAAAGGAGCTCTTATCTTGGAGACTCAAGCCACAATTAAAGTCACCAGCAAACAATACCTGAAAGGAAGTGTGCAAATAAGGATGAAGCAAAGTAAATAAAGCTATGCGTTCAGTTTTGATTTGAGGGGCATAAATGTTTATCACCCGGTAGGGACAGGACCCAATGACAAAATCTATAATGAGCACCCTACCAGGGGCTACATCAAACAATTTAAGCAAACAGAAGTCTGGGATATTAATTAAAATTCCTAGTCCCAAACAAGAGTCCTGACCAATCGACCAAAAAGAAGGACCCAGTAACCAGTCCTGTTGTGCTTGTCGGATCTCGTGTGTAGTATGAAGTGTAGTATCCTGTAATAAAATTAAACCCAAAGGCAAAAGCCATAGAAAGGAAAAAATCAATCTCCTTTTAGTCATATGCTTCATACTATTTACATTAATAGTATGGCAAACAAAGTGAAACATAGGTCCAAAAAAAAGGAAAACAGACAAAAATAGATTTTACAATTTCTTTTCCAACCACCTTCTTCCCTTTAGTTTTACTCTGGCCTTTCGCTTGAGAAAGGCCAGTACCAAGTTACAACTCAGAGTCAGTGGTACCGTCAGGAGAGAAGAAGCTATGGAGGAAGAGTCTGACTGACCTCCAGCATCATCATCAGAAAGGGGTTGGAGAAGTTCAAAAGAATTAGATAAGGGCACGGGGGGGGGGGTTCCAGACCACTCACAGGAGATGGTGCAACCCGAGGGTTATTTCTCAGTGACCTTCTATGAATGACACTTGTAAGCACCTGGAGGGGGGGAGCATAGTACTTGGACCTGGGACCGGGTCCTGAACAGGAAAATTAGACTGGGCAGGATCAGGGACAGGAGAAATCTCAAGCAAGGGGTCATCCGTGAAGGAAACTATCTGCGGTATGACCTCAGAAGATACAACAGGCACTGAAGCCTGCAGTAAGGGCTGGGCTGCCTTAGGGGGAGGCACAGCCAAGGTGGTCCGGAGACGGGGCTTCTGCGCCTGTGTAATAATAAAGCGCTGGTCCACTCCACCATCGTGAAACTGGTTATGCGCAGCCCATTTACAATTTTGAAAGGTGTGCCTGTTCATCACTTAGGTTATATCTACATTCATTCAAACAGTGTGCCCTACATGGCCCAATTACTCAGACGTTGCATTTCATTTTATCACATACACATTAAAAGATGTGCAGGGTCACCACATCGAAGCAAGCCTCGCTGACCCGGATAGAACAAGACCCCCATCTTGGCCTATGAAAAGAGTTAGGCAGATGTACAACCCCAGAATCATTAGATCGTAACAAGACTTTAAACTTCCAGCCCCCAGTCCAAATGTTCTCGGTATCCAAAATGGCTTCAGGCTGTCCCTGGATGTCACAATGCTGTTTCAGCCAATACACAACATCCTCCACCTCAAATCCCTTATTACAAAACAGAATAATAACCGTCTTAAAAGTAGGTTTAGAAAGAGGAATAGCCTGAAATGGGGTCCATAATGCAGTAGTCCACAGAGAATTATACTTTGACCAAAAATGCTCCAATCCCCTAGATGTTTGGAAACTAATGTCAAATGTGGTTTCACCAGAGATATGAATTAACGCATATATTTCATTGGTAAAGAATTTTAAAGAATCCTTTAGAAGCGTATGTGCCGCATAGACCCAATCAGGTGGCTCAGGTCACCCCCCCCAGGTATGCCAAGTGAACAGCGTTGTGTCTCTTAGCAGCCTTGATTGGAAATTAAAAAAATGAAGAATATGAATGGCTTGGTCCCAATATTTTTTAGGGAGGGGGGCTGCAGTGGTAGGGGAGCCAGAGCCTTTGTAGAAATAGTAGAAAAAGGAGCCTGGGGTGGAGAACCCTTCAGATAATCTAACACAGGGTTCTGTGTAAGCTCCAGTTCATGGAGAGACACAAGGGGTCAGTAGTGACTTTTGAAGTGCCTAAAGTGCTCTGTAGTCTCGAAAATCTTCAGGGCGGGGACCGGATTGGAGATGGACCCGACTTCCAACTTCCTGGGACAGTACCCTGAACCCAGCCAGCACCTCTCAGCGCCGATTCAACAGTCCAGGTAGGCACTTTATTAATATTGACTGTAGATGATTCTTGTACATGTAGGGAGCTCTGTGATTTAATGGAAGCAGGTAGTGAAAAGGAAACTGAATCTGTTTGAACTGCAGGTGGCAGGGGAGCATCTACTGTAGAGAAGTCTTGTCCATGTGGGGAACTCTGCGATGTAATGGAAGCAGGTTCTGAGAAGGAAACCAAATCCATTTGTACTGCAGGTGGCAGGGGAGCAGGCAGTAGGGCTTCAGCTACCGACGCACAGGTTGGGTCAGAGCCTGTCACAGCAACAGGCAGCAAAGGAGACAAGTCAGGTAAATCTTCAAGAGCTTCCACCCGAGTGGAAGATGCATCTGTGCTGTTGGTTCTCAGGCATTGCATATCTCTATGCATTTTCAGTTTTGCACTAGCAAAACGGTGCTCCACCATTGCAAAACGCTTCCGGATCTCTTGTGTTGTCAAACAGTGATTTTCAGAATCAGATGAAGTAAAATCCTCCGGTAAGTCGACTGTAGGCATGCAAGTCAGCAAGTCAGTTCCATAAGAAGCAAGCAGAGGGCTAGGTATAGCAGCCTTAGTATGAGCAGCAGAACTGAAAGTTGTAGTAGGAACATCAACAGGCAAAACATCAGTTGTTGGCATCGTGGTCTCCATTCGGTCAGAGGTAGGAGCAGAGACCAAATCTCCCACCTCCATAGCTCCCTCCTCAGAAGGCAAGGGTGCATCTGCTATCTTGGACAGAGGTTCCCCCTCTGACGAGTAGGGGAATTTCCCCAGTGTCCTGGCCAAATTTCCCTCATTCACTAAAAAAATACCACTAACAGCTTAATGTGGTTCAAGGTCAGTTGCCATTCATCTGTATCCCCCTTCCCTGGGTCGTGCCTGAAAATAGGCAGGATTTGTCTAGTGCACTTACCCGGTCAACAAAAACTTAAAAAATAAAATAAATAAAAATTATGGAAGTGTGACTGGCAGTACCATGGATCATTGCATCGGGAGGGGTGGAACCACTGGACACCAGGGAGGGTTGTAGTTTTACTACAGGATGGCAATCAGGGGAGAGAACCACTAGTACAAGGGAAGATTTTTTTTAATTATGGTCTCGTGGTCAGAAGGGGGACCACTAGCACTAGGGAGGATTTTTTAATTACTGGCTGCTGATCGGGGGGGGGGGGGCCTCTAGCAACTGGGGAGTTTATTTTTTTACTTATGAGCTGGCGGTCAGAGGGAGAGGAGGGACCACTAGTACCAGGAAGCTTGTTTTTGTAAATTACAGGATGGTGATCAGACGGAGGGGGGACTGCTAGCACTAGGGAGGATTATTTTGCCTATGAGCTGACGATCAGAGGGTGGGAGGGAACACCAGCACTGGGAGAGTTTCATTTCCTATGGGCTGGCGATCGAGGGGGGGTCATTAGCATCAGGAACATCTCCAAATGTCTTAGAGTAGGGAAGGAGGCAGCACTGTGCTAACCTACCTCTGATACTCATGCAAATGAGTTCATAATGGGCATGCAAATGGCCCCTTAGTGCCTTGCATGATCAATGGACTAATTTGCATACGTCCCTTTGAAAATTACAGACAGCGCTCTGGTGCTATCTTGAGGCCCACTTTGGGAGCCATGTCCAAGTAGTGCTACTTCACTTAGTGATGCGCTGACACAGCTCTACATTCAGCCGGATAGCACTGGTGTGCTGTCCCTCTGCATACACGTGGAGCCTTTGCAAACGTGTCCCTGACTCAAAGGGTTGTAATTCAAAACATATAAATAAATAAAAATAAAAAATATAGCATCCTTGGACCCCTGGGAAATTGCAAAGCTGAATGCAAACTTTGGTGTGCCAGTTTGTGGTTTTGTGAATACTGGGCCCCAGAACACTTTGGAAAACATTGTGTTTACTTGAACAAAGTTTATTTTTGATTTAGCATCTCAGAATGTTATAAAGCTTTCCTTTAAAACCTGAATTTAAAGTACATTCTCTTTGTGTGCAGCACATTTTCCATGCGGGATGGATGAGGAACAGAGCAACTTTTAGGGGTAAAATGAGGGACATCCCTCGTAATCAGTGACAGTTGAGAGGTATGCTTTTGCCTCTGACTGGTCAGTATTGCGCATGAAATGTTTATTACTGTGGGGAAGGGGGCCAGGAAAACTCCAAAAGGAAAAGCTTTAGAAGACACTGTGGGATGCCATGAATCACCATGTTACTCATTCTAACAGAATAAAAGCTAAAGTTGCAGTGAACTTGTTAAACCTGCCAAACAGTTTAAATCTGAACTTTTGCCCTTAAAATCTGAATTTTCTGCTCTACCAGAGGGGTTCTTAGCTGTTTTTTGTCATGGACCATATGGGGCCAAGCTGACTACTAGGAAAGGTTTTGTTACTGAACCCATAAGCTTCATACAACACATTGTTGTGGAAGAACATGATTTTTTTTTGTAGTATGAAAACTGTTACCACATCATCTCCATGACTCAATACTTTTCTTGTACTTCCTCTTGTGAGAAGCTGATTCAGTCCTTGGAATCTAAAAATGCTTTTTAAGATCTATGTGCTAATGGGATCTTAAAGTAGGAGTTCTGTACTAAGACTTGATAGTCATAACTACCTGGATAAAATTTCCACTCCAACTTTAAAGCAGCATTAGATAACACACAGCCAGATGTAGACTATTAATTAAATAGCTTGTAGATGGTGTCATCTGCCAGTTTACAGGTACATTTCCTTTCTCTAAATCTGTAGGCTATGTTTTCCATTTCTGGTTTTACACTATAAACTTCTGACGTAATTAAGGAAGAGAATAACCATTTGGATTTTTTTTGCATTTACAAGAGAAGAAAATCATTTCTTAATCTAAGTGATCCGTGTTGCTACAGTAGTTTCAAATATGGCCTTTTTGTAACAAAAAACAAAAGAGGCACATTGTTAGAAATGATTGGATGAACACCACTGGAAAATTTGTTTTAGCATACCATACTTTTTATTTTCACTTCACACACCACTGGGCAATGTTTCATGGATGTGCCACTTCCTCAGGCCCTCTGTGTTGCACTGTTAAAACATATTTAATTAGATAAGTAACGTTAAACATTTACAACTGCTTAAACTCACTATTTACTGAAGTGCTACCAGAAACCAGAGGTTCATTTAAACACTTTTGACTTCATGAACATTAAACCTTATGGAATCCCTACACCACTGTATCATTTCATTATTTTAACATATACACACCCCAGATTGCAGTATCCATACTCTGAATCCCATTTAAAAGTGTTACTGACCCTTTAAATGTTTGATTCTCTCATTATTCTATATAACAGTATATATTGTATTTCTTTGAAACTTGGCTTCCCAGCCAAATGCCCTTTGGAGTAACCATTCGCCTCAGTGCTTGTGCACAGAGGTTCTTTGTCTATATTCATAAGTACTGTTACCACATATGCCTTTTTCTGCCTCCTTTTATTCTCTTTCATTGGTATCTTCTTATTTTAGCATTCCATTACTTCCATCTAAAAACCAATATTTCTAACTAGTTATTCCATCTAAATTTTTAATATTTATGTTAATGTTAATTTCCTGACTCAAACAGAGCAGGTCTCTTCTCTTGATCTCTATGTCACATTTCAAAAGCTGACTCCACATGCCACTTTTCTATTTGAAAAAAACTTCAATCTTTTGCCTGTATAATAATGTAATTGAAAAAACTACACAATCTCCCATATTTTTTATACATCAAAATCACTTCATTTTCCCCTGTTGTTACTGTAAAAGATGGGAGGAGTACTTATTTGTCTATACTTGTGTTATTTAGCTCTAAAATAAATAACTCAAAATCCTTCTACAGCTTTCATGTAATTTATGATCCAATAAAATATAGTTTTTCCACATTATTATGGTGTGTGTGTGTGGGGGGGTGGGGGGGGGTACTTATAAACCCTTCTAAGATTTCCATTTATTTTATGCTTATACATTACTTAGTTCTCCCATATTCCTATGTTGAAAGAGAGGTTACTTAAAACCTTATATTCACATCTAGTCTCCATACTGAACAGTTTGTGTCGGACCTCTTTATCACTGTGTTTAATTTCAAATGCTGACTTCACAGTCCATTTTTTTAGGAAAACACTCCATTCTTTTGCCTGTATAATTACATTAAATAAAGAAGACTCCTAAGCAACTCTTCTACTTGTACTTCAGAATTAAAATGTTTTCTACTGTTGCTGCAAGGGAATGGAGTACTCACATCTGCAAAAGGCATTTGCGTAGATGTCAGCCAACTCCAACTGAATATGAGATGTTGCCACTCGTGCATGCCTGGTAATTATACCACAATGCGGTAGGGGGACTGACATCAGGGATGACATCCATGCTGTCTCCAATGACAGTGTTGCCACTTCTGCCTGTGAAACACAGGTACTAGAATGAGTTCCATAGCACAGGAGGTTAGGTGGATAGTGAAGCAATCTGTGCCTGGCTAGATCCTTCTAAAGTGGTGGTTCACCCCCCCCCCCCACACCCTTGGCTTTTGCCAGAACAGCTGTTTAATTTTGTATAATTAACTTAGAAAAGGAACCAGTCTTGTAAAAAATGTTTTCACTATTCTTTTCATTACAAACTATCTGCAACTAAATATTCTGATGTTAGCTCTCAAGGAGTTACCATGGCAGTGGTACATAAGGTCAAACAGCATTGAGCCCACGGGAAAAAACTACTCTCTTTAAAAGTGTGCGCACATTCTAACATATAACTTTCTTCTGCATGAATTTAATATCTAGATTTATCCTAATGTCATACAATTCTTCTATCGAATATGAAGATACAACATTTAGTCCTTTTATGTTCACAAGAATATTGAGGTACTAGGGAGCCCCCAAGAGCCAATTCACCAGTATAGATTCTAATTGCTCTCTTCATTGAGATCAATACCCGTATTCAAACAGTCCAACATAAATATCCAGTACACTTCCCTTTTAAGTAATAGTTTGTCCCCATCAACTCCTTTCTTTGTCAGTGCCTCCATTCGTTTAAGGCCACAGAACCTCAGGGATGTCACTGAATATGCTGCTGTACTGAAATGTCATGCAACAGATGAATTCTTGTCTTTTAAATGAATGTCACTCTTGTGTTCTCCAATTTGAGTTTTTAGCTCTCTCTTTATTTTGCCCATGTACAGTTTGTCAGACGGGCATTGGTGGTCATAAACCACATGGTCTGTCATGGATTTAATGTCTTGTTTGATGAAAAAACATTTGTCATTAAATGGGTGCTGAAAAAAGGTCTTTATGCTTGTACTGTATTTCCACATGGAAAGCAGTGTCCACATGGGAAATTCCTATTGGCCAGTGGTCCCAGTAAGAGTTGTTTAGATTTGTTAGGCAAAGTGTGATGTTTAGTGTGCACTAGCTTGTCTCTTATAGTATAGTTTTTCTTTGAGGCCATTAATGGTGGATTTCTAAAATGGGGATTGTTATTATTGCCCGCCTGAAGAATCTGCCAGTTCCCATAACTATCCTGTTTACATCCCCACTCAGATGGCTATAGGCCATGGATAGCAGTTTTCTATCACCAATATCTCTTTCAGGTTTTGATTTAAAAAGTTCACTCGTCGGAATCTATGAAACCTCTTGAGCTGCACGCTGGACTATTGAGCCTCTAGGCTCTACGATGCTGGTTCGACAACACTTTCATCGACCGACATCACAGCGATGGGATTTATATGGGCCACAACATGGTGGAAGGCATAAATCCTGAATGTCTCCTGGTCCGTGGTCAATATAAATCCTGAGTGTCTCCTGGTCCATTTTTTCTATCAGGGGCTTTCAACCCCGCATGTGAGGGGGCTATATCCCTCACAATTGCATATTTATAATCAACTCTGAGTCAGAGTTGATTCAGGAGGGGTGCAGGACTGGAAAACAGCCTACCCCTGTCTCAGGTGCACCAACACAGTGACCTGTTGGTGAACTGTTGATTTTATCAACAGCAATGTAGGTCGCTGTGTTGGTGTCACTGTTGGGTGGGTATACCGAACCTCTACATCCTCTAGCCATAAACTTTACAGCCATCTCCACAAATACCCGTTACAATTCCATTTCTTCACTTTAATTGAGTTTTGCCCTGATCATCTGTGCCTTGGGAATACTCATTTTAAAATATGGGTCATGGTAGCTACTGTAATGTAGAATTGTGTCCTTGTCTGTACCTTTCCTAAAAAGTGTGACCTCCAATCCATTTTCCCCTTTATAAATCAGTAGGTCAAAAAATGAAATTGTCTTATGATCTGCTGTCATAGGGAATACTCAACTCTGATTCCTGCTGTTCAGGTATTCTTCAAATCTTTCCAAGTCAGTTCTTGTCCCTCTCCAGATCACAACTATATTATCTATAAAGCATTTCCAAAAATGGATGTTCTGTAAGAATACATTTATATTTGGGTATAGAATGAATGTTGGTTTAAAAATCCCACATATATGAGTTGCATAAAATGGAGCCATCATACTCCTCATGGCTGTGTCATTCGTTTGGAAATAAAATTATCCTCAAACATGAAATAGTTTTTAGTGAGTACAAGTTCCCCCATTTGGTATAAAAAAATAATTGGGTGGGTGTGTATCCTCTCTATTCCATAAAGCCTTCAATAGTTATTCCAGTCCTTTCTCATGCTGAATACTTGTATACAAGTCTCTAATGTAAAAGCTCACCGGTATGGTTCCTTCTGTTAGTTCTATGACATGTTCTGAATCCCTAATATATGTACCCATCTTGCTAACCTCTGGTTCTATATGATAATTCATATATTTGGTGGTTGTTCTAGAACTGAGTCTATTCTCAAGACTATTTGTCATCCCGGGGGTTTAGTTGGATCCTTGTGAATCTTGGGTAGTACATAAAAAATGGGCTTCCTTGGGTTCCCCTTAGTTAACATTTCCTTTTCGTCTTCTGTAAACCACCACTTGTCTACCTCTAGTGTTAGCAAACCTGTATGTGTTGGTGTTTTCTCTAGTTGGTTCCTGATCTAGTGCCATATACCTGCCTCTGTCTTCCAGTTGTCTCAGACATTCTTCCTTGTAATCATGCTAGTTCCAAAGAACTATGCCACCCCCTCCCATCTGCAGGTTTGATAATTATTGACTTCTCATTCTCTAGTTGTTTTAAAAAGTGTCTTTCTGCTGTAATGAGGTTATTGTATTTTGGTGTTAATCCTTTATATTTACACAGCTGCTTAATTTCCCTTTCCACTACTTTAATGTAACTTTTTACAATATCAGTACCTCTAGGTGGGTTAAACTCAGATTTAATCCTCAAAGTTTTTTGTAGTTATTGTTTCTTGGTAACTGGTTCTGGCTGCCTGTTCCCAAACCATTCTGCCAGTCGAATCTTCTTGTAAAATTTTTGCAAATATACAGGTAATTGGAATGCGTCCAAACTTTTGCTTGGTGAGAAAGAAAGACCTATTTTTCAGAACTCTTTCTTCTGTCTCTGAAATCTCTTTTCCACTTAGGTTAAAAATCACCATTGGCTCCTCTGTCTGCCCCTGTTCCCTTCCCCTCTGCCTCCTCTTCCACCTCCTCCACACCCCCCCTCTGGTTTATGTACCCGGTTCCCCCCTCACATCCCCACTTCAAATCCTCACTCTGGCACTTCCTGTACCCCTCCGCTTGCCCCTGTACCTCCTAGATCCACCCTACCTTCTCATGTACCATGAGCCCCAGGTCCCACTCCACCACACCCCCCTGAACACAGTTCAGACCCTTCACCCTTCTCCTTCCTCTCCCCTCATTCCTCCCCCCCAATTTTTAGCCTCACTGACCCTCCCTCACTTCGGCCTCACCCGTTTCCACCCAGCCCCACCCGCTGTTTCCCCTCCCATGCACTTACTCTGATAGCACTAACTTAGCTCATTAAGTGTACCTAATTTCGCCTTCTTTGCTTAGCTCTACTCCATAATTGTGTGCACCCTTGTCCCCCAACCTCTACTCTAATTGCTGCCTTGCTTCCTCTTTCCATCAGGTTATGTCTGTTGTTTTATTGCCTGCTACTTTTTGTACTTTACTGGTAGCTGCCCATCCATTTACCTGTTAATCCTGTTTTTGCCCAACTGTATGTAATTGTCTCCTGTACGCTACTGTTTATGTAACCCTCCCGGGTCGCACCTAAAAATAGGCACTTGGTTGTCTAGTGTGCCCTACCCGGTTAACAAAAACAAGTAAATAAATGGGTCCCTGTATGCACTTTTGTGTTGCCATTCCCTGTTCATCAAATTGTATCTTTGTTTGTACCTCTGGCCTTATGGGTCTGGTGGGACTGTGACCCCTGTGACTTCTTGTGGATCTTGGTACATTATTCCTTCCTCTAAAAAAGGATCTTGATCCCATTGAACCTGTCTTTGAAGACCATATGCCATTACCACAAAACTGTCCCCACTGTCCAAGTCTGATTGGTAACCTGTTTGTTGTGAGTACTAGGTGTTCCTGCTATTATTGCATGCTTTGAGAAATCACATATATAACTTATTTTCCCTATAGTCAGTGTCTGTTGTTTCATATAGTCTACATATTCAAATTGTTTTCATTTTATTCTTTTTTTTGGTATTATCTTTTTACCTCCTCCTATGTGCACCACTTCAGCCTCTTCTTCAGGCTTACCAATGCTGACTCTGGACCATCTGCCCTCTGATCCTCCAGTCCCATATAGCAGCTGGCCCCAGGGTAACCCAGAGCAACCCTTCACCAGATGGGTCCCTCTCTTCCGATGGGGAATGTGCCAGCCCAGGGGGGCAAGCCAGTGCTACACTTGGCCCTGGGGTGCTGCTGGGATGGAGGACTCGGCAGGGACACAAATGGCACCAGAGAGCTGGGCAGCCATCATCCGGCTTAAAGTGGGACGGTATTTCTGCTTTTCTAGTGCATCCCCGACGTGCATTTGTTGTGCTCCTGGTCTCCACCAGGGGCTGCCACAGCACGATGTCAACCCCACTACCCACCCTAGGAGAGGAGAGCAGTCCTACGGATGCTTGGTCCTCTCCTTCCCCTGCCAGCCCCCGGCATCCCGAGTCCATTCCTGAACCCGGGTCACTGGTGTGGGTTGAGGTAAGGTGCCAGTGCCTCAGCCCTCTATGCCACCAGGCCAGCTATTCATTTTATTCTAATCAGGCTGTAAACTTGGATGGCCTGAAGAAGTTGCAAAGCCATGAAACATCATCCAGTGGTGTGTGAAGTGAAAAGAAAAAGCATACTAAAATGGATTTTCCAGAGGTCTTCATTCAGTCATTTGAAATGATTCATTTCTAACAGTGTGCATTGGTCACTTATGGATGACCCAAGACTTTAAATAAAACCTCAGAAGAGGAGGAACAACCTGAATCTATTTTCGCACAACAAAAAAAGATGGCCTGTTCATCTCTTGTTACAACAATCAGCAGGTATTTAACTGAGGGCTGAATAACCTTGAGAATGTTTACATTTACATGTTTTGCAAAATGTGGAATAAGAAACCCACATTGTCTGTGTACTTTTTGCAAGTTACGGAATTGATTAGAAAAAAAGTATTGTGGAACAGATTTTCTAAAGCAGGCCCAGAGTCTGTGGCAAATCATACAGCCATTTACACTGGTGCTGCAGGTGCTCTGTGTCTGTTAGCCTCTATTACATGTAATTTTCCATTGTCATGTGCATTTACAGCACTTGGACATGCGTTGCATCTGCTTATGGTTAGATGCAAGCAGCCCTATTATGCACATAAATCCCTTTAACAATAAGATACACTAGACCACAGTAATGTGGTCTAGCATGCTTCAGTTCAATGCATGAATGGAAAATCCTGATTTTTTTCATTATGCTCATATAGTATACTGTACCTGGTATAGTCAGGACATGTGGGAAACAAATATCTTCAAAAATCCAGCCCTATGCCCCTAACTTGTGGGAAGAAGTCATGTAAGCCTGCAACATTTTGAAAAGCCCTAGCCACCAGCAAGTGCACAGCTTGTAAAAAAAGTCTACTGGACTTCTAGTGACATCATTGACAGAATGACTGCTCTCCACCACCGTGAATACAAGTCCTCACAACAGTGACAAACTCTGGCCAGAGCTGATAGGGCTGCAGGTGAGGAATTTGGGGTACAAATATTGAAAATTACCAAAGGTATGAGCCTGTGTTAGCAAAATATAATGTAACCTAATAAATGTGTTGCTTTTCTAATATTTGTACACCAAATATTCGATATAGCCTTGTTATTACCCTGCCTCAAGAAGAAAGGCAGAGCAAATGTTCAACTCCTGCCCGAAAGGAGATTTCATGCAGGGACTGTAAAATCAAGTTTTAGGACACAAAAACACATTCTGGGAAGGAGTTAAAAAATGACAGCTGTCACATTCATGGGGTGCTGTAAAGAAATGACTATGTTGAACATTTGGGGTAAAAATATTGAATATTACCAAAGTTACGTGTCAGCGTTTGCCAAATGTAACAGTCTCGTAACTTTTTTTTAAATTATTTTTACACAAAAATGTAGAACATAGCCTTCTTATGACCTCACCTCATGAACAATGGCAAAGAAAATGTTCACCTCCTGCCTGAAAGGTGATTTCGTGCAGGGACCACAAAGTCAGCTTTCGGGATGTAAAAAATGTAAAAAACATTTTGGCCAGGATTTGAAAAATGACAGCTGTTACTTTCATGAGGTGCTGTAAATATATGGCTATGTTGTAGATTTGGGATAAAAATATAGAAAATTACCAAAGTTATAAGCCTGCATTTGCAGAATTCAGTGTAGGCTCATAATTTTTTTATTTTTTTTTTTATATTTTTACACCAAATTTAGAACATAGCCTTCTTATGATCCCACCTCATGAACAAGGGCAAAGAAAAATTTCAGCTCCTGCCTGAAAGGTGACCTCACACAGGTAATGAAAAATCACCTTTTGGGACAGATTTGCCTAATGTCAGTTCAATTGTTCATGATGTGGGATCCCAAAAATTGCATGTTGGAAATTTCGGCCAAAATATACAAAAATTAGCAAGTTATGCCACTAAATTCAAAACCCCATTGAAGTACATTAAATCGCATACCTGTTTCTTCAGTTTGCAGTCCGACTTTGAAGAGTGAAGATGTGTCTGTGGTCCAGAGAGGATTACAGCGTTGGACTCCCAATCGGTAGGTAAGAGCTTGGGGGGTGGGGGTGCTGAGTGGAAGGGGTTGGGTGGGGGAGTCTAACAGCTGCAAAAAGACATCAATGGATGGTTTCCTTTTTACTGGTTTTAAAAAAAAAAACAACAAAAGAGCAGATTTCTGCACTGAGGGATTGAGCACCCCCAGTGCAACTATTATGTTTCTTGAGAGGGGAAGTAGGGTGGTGAATGCTGAGATGGAGGGTCTGGTGGGGAGATATCTTTAATAAAAAAAAAATTATACTGACACTGGGGGATTGGGCACCCCAGTGTCACTGGAATGTTTCTCACCACTGGGGGATTTGGCACCCCCAGTGCCACTCATATGTTTCTGAGGGTGGGTTGGGGTGGAGGGTGCTGAGAGGGAGGATCGGGCGGGGTGATATCAATAACTTATAAACAATTTTTACAGTGGTCATGGTGGAAAACAGCACACTCTGCCGTGACCAAGATGGCCACTGAGCACTACCGCACAAGCGCTAATAGTAGCGCATGCAAAATGTGGTTTGGCGGCTGATGACAGGTGTTTGTTATTTTCTTTAAAATTACAGATATCCCACCCACCGACCCTTCTACCAACCCCCAAAATCATAAGAGTGACACGGGGGTGCCCAATCCCCCAGTGTCATGATCAGGACTGACACTTTTTTATTTCAAGAAAAAATAGTGCTTTATGAGCGGACTGCTCCACAGATGCAGAGGTGACTGTGGTGCAAGTCCAACATGTTCTTAAGTTGCAAATAATGCAAAGAATGTGGAGTCTTTTTCTAAAAGCAATGTGGTATGCAGGGCTTCAACCACTGCAGCCCTAAAAATGGACTAACTTTGCCCCACATTTTATTAGCTCAGGGACAGTTGCACAGATGGGGAAACAGATCTGGGAAAATATCAAATCTAGCAACTGTGGATTGTGATAGATTCACAGAAAGTGGCTGAGTCAGTTATCATCCACTTCCTTTACGGTGCTGCCTGGGACTGCACCAGACTACACTATGCAGCAGAGCTGAGCAAAACCTTGAAGCACTGACTTAATCCTTAGACAGCTGAGAACATTTTATGCAGGGACTAGCACAGCTATCATGGCTTTCAGCCAGGTCAGAGAGAATTGGAACAGCAGGAGCAGGCTAATGAGATGGCCATCACTGAAACAGAAATATGTGTGGACACCACAGATAACCTCCTGCATCAAATAATGTAACATTTTGTTGTGCTTATCATGTTGCCTTTACTGCAGTTACGCTTGCTTGTAATTGTGCCACCTCAGTTTGGTTGCACCTGTTCTTACCTCCATTTCCCCCTCTCCTGGGTCATGTCTGGAAGAGAACCTTGGCTCACTGTGCATTTCCCAGTCATCAATTTTCAAACAAAAAAAATAAATACATTGGACCGTCAACAGACTAGAAAAGAAATGTGAAGTTAAGGAGGGTTTGCATCATCAGAACCCATTATTTATAGGATTTCTGAGGACTCTGAAGGCCTACTTATCACACCTTTTATAGAAAAATTGCTGGGCAACCTTTTGGAACTATTAATAGAATGTAAGTTTCAATTAGAAAGGACGCAGTGCATGCTGGGCCCCAAACACTGAAACCAACATGCTAGACCCATGCTCTATAATAGCCAACATTTTCAGATTTCAATCAAAAGAGCATGCACTTTATGAAACCTAGAAGGAAAAAGAGCAGTGATTTGAAGGGCACTGAATTTACAGTGAACATGACTATGACCCTTCAGTGCTAAACAGATGGAAGGCATATCCATCTATCTATCTATCTATCTATCTATCTGTCTGTCTGTCTGTCTGTCTGTCTGTCTGTCTAGTCTGTTCTTTGATAACTAGGAATGGCCCACTAGGCACAAGATCTGTTTTAATGGGTGACAGGGAGCACTAGGAAAGTTAAGTGACTTGCTCAGGGTCACACAGTATGTATGTGGAGGCTGTGGGACTCAAATCCAGCTTTGCTGGAAGTTCATACTAAGGTTCATACTAAGGTGTAAGGAGCTGAATGGGTGGTGGGCCCATATTTGCTCCTGTCACATTAACCATAATACTTCAAACGATTACCCTCTAAGATACAGGAGTCCAGTCTGTTCCTGAACTGATTCTTGTTCTTGCTAGCTATGACATCTAGTGGTAACTGATTCCAAGGATTCACAACTCTTTGTGTGTAGAAAGCCTTCATTTTGTTTGTGTTAAAAGTTTTAGTTTTTAGTTGTAGTGGGTGCCCACTAGTGCTCATTCTGTCACTTTCAAAATCTATATCAAACTCATTTAGCAGGTAATCATCTTGCATTATCTCATAGCATAGAAGAAGGCCTCCCTGTGTTCGTCTAGTTACAAGAGTCATGAGGTTTCATTTTTGAAGGTGATCATTATACAGTGTAGCTTCTAGATTGTATGTTAATTTAGTGGTGTGTCTCTGTATTTTTTCAATCCTATTGATACTGCCTATTGTGATGGGACCCCATACTGGGCTCCCATAGTCCAGTAAAGGTCTGTCGTATGATCTGTACAAGGTATTATAACCTGTTCACTTCTACTTAGAAAATTCCTTGTTATGCACCAAAGTACTCATTTAGCCTTTGCTATCTGGTTATTACAGTGTGAATCATAGGATAGAGTTTCATTAATTATTATTCCTATCCTTTTTTGTATCAAGCTCATTCCTCTGATCTCTAGACTATACTGACAGCCCATCCCTTACAGAAATATAAGTGTGCTGCGTACATGCAAAACTTAATTGTGCAATATTTGCATGTGGTTAGCATACACAAAGTGAACCTCAGCAAACCAGATCTAAAAAGCACATCAGGTGTGCATGCTTCAAGCTTGACATGTGTGTAGCAGGTAAGCTGGTGTGAACATCTTCTAAAAATCACATCAGGTTCGCATGTGTCGCAAGCTTGACGTGTGCAGCAGCTAAGCTGGTGCTAATTTCATCTAAACAACACATTAGTTTATATTTCTCATACTACTGCTAGCAATTATAGCAATTAAAATACCACTTCCATTGATGTCCTATTAAAATTAGGAAAACTCATTAATTCTGACCATTAAATCCTTTTGCAAATTGTTTAGTGGCTTTTGATTTTTGTTATTAAATTGCAATTAATTTGTAAAATATTGTTTGCTTACTGCATGAAATGCCTAAGATATAGTCAGCCAACACCCCCTATTCCAGATGTGCAAATAGGCACCTGTGTGGTGTGAAGCCTGACCTTTTTGTTTTTGACTATGCAAATCCCCGTATGCATATTTAGTGCTACATATATGATTCTCCATTATTGGTACGGCTCACTTACTTTCCTTTTGTCATTCTCTATGGAGCACATACACTATAGCCATGCTCAGCACTCTTTTTGCTGAGTAGGGCCTTGGAAGCATGCACAATACCTCATGTTTGTCACTGAAATGAGGGCCATGGACACCCAAAATGAGGGATACTAAACCTCACAATGAGCGGGACACATCCTAAAACATGGGAGATATACTGTAGTATCTCAGAACACAGTGAAAACCATTGCATTTACTTGTACAGATATTAGCACCTGAGAATGAATTTCTACCATAAGCAGGGATACCATTTAGGTAGGGCAGAGGGGGCATTTGACCCCTGCATTTGTGCCTAGGTTGTTCTTATGATGTGGCAATAATGGTATTAAATTTGGATTTAATCTTTTGCACAATGAGTGTCCCCCTGGCCTGTGTGTGCTCGTGCCATGGGTGCACTCCTGACTCGACTGTGTTTGTACAGTGTTGTCCACTTTCTCCACCTATTAGCAGTAGCGCTGTCACATGTGATGTGAAGGAGCTCCAACAAAGCAAGAGTGCACAAGTCATGCAAGTACAGCACTGTCTTTCCTGCCACCGAGTAGACAGCCTACACACTACAGCTTAAAGGTGTTGGGGGAGCACCGTGCTCTCAACAGCAGTTGTGCAGCGGCATATTTTTGTTTGTAAACTCTTAGTGAGACTCTGTCTCCCTCGGTGGCAGGGGGTGAGCTAGAAGCTAACGCAACAAATAGGCTACCTACCTATACTACTACTAGGCTTGATTTATAATACAACAGTGCAGCAAAATAGGTCTAGCAGCAGTGGTGACAGCTGTGTTGGTGGCCTTCACAGGCCTTGATTAGTGTGGTGTGGCAGCAGCCATGGCATCAGCCAAGCAAGAAGCAAGTGACACAGATCTGGTAGGTTTGTCAGTGAGATGACTTGGTCATGGACCACGGTGGGGATCTGGGATGGGCAGTTTCAGCATCCAGCTTAAAAAATAAATTTTTTCATTGGGGGATTGGGGAAGGAAGAATTACTGAAATATTGATATGCTTTTCGCATTTCTGCACCTTTAGACAACTTCAAGACCCATATGGGATGGGTATTGAATGGAATGGAGTCAGGAAGATAGATCGGGGCAACTTTTTATTTTTTCAGGGGGTGGGTTTAGAACTTCAGCCAGAAAAAAATGGTTAGTAACTGGGTGAGTATAAGTCCAAATCTGATGCACTGCTCCAGGGTATGAATCTTACACATTTTAAATGTTCCTAATTTGCATGCCACTTTTCAATCACAACAATTAAGTTTTACCTTTTTAGAGATGTTCCATATGTTCCAGAAATTGCTTTCTAGGGGCTAACTGGCACCTCACTTCCACTGGTTGTTTGCTCCCCACTGCTGAAATCTGAAATGGTTTTCCTGCCATTAAGTCTAAATTTACAGAACATCCTCTGTGCAAGCAGCATGTTTTCCATGAGGGATAGATGAAGGACAGAGCATTTTTCAGGAGTAACATTAGGGCTGTCCCTTGCAATCAGAGACAGCTGACTATTGGAGCCCCTCTATAGTCAGGCTTATGCCCCTCCCCCCAACCCCAGTCAAGCTGATCACCACATTCCCACACTCAGGCATGTTATGACATAGGGCAAGGGAGAGTGCAGGGGCATGCTCCATTGAAATGAATGGGGGGGGTATGTTTTTACTACTATTTTATACATTATGATGGTGAGTTGGAGATTAAAGAAGGCCACCACTTGACTAACAAATGGCCCTGTTAGTAGAACAGTGGCCTTCATTAATTTATAATGAATACAATAATAATAAAAAATATAACTCCATTCATTTTAAAAAGGCACACCCCAGCACTCTGTCCCATAGACATCATCTCTTAAAGACTCCTGCCTCTGGCTGCCTAGCACTCAGGTAAGAGACTCTTGACTTATACCTATACTTGGTGAGTTGTCTGTAACAGCGTGGTTGCACCCACTACAGTTGTGTGTTTATGTGAAGGGAGACTGGTCATGTGGGTGGGTGCTGAGTTACTAAAGGAACAATGCACGACAGGGTGTGTGTCGTGCTGGAATAATATCACGCCTTGGGTGGTTGGGCATGAGGCCGTAGACTGAATGCATCCAACACCCGAGAAGTGACATTATCCCAGCACGACACACACCCTGAAGTGCATTATTTCTATTATATAATGGCTCATCTGAAAAAGGAAAAAACAGAAAAAAAGATTTAAAAATGTATTTAAGAATAGATTTTTAGTTAATTTTAATGGAGATGTGTACATTGGAAAAAAATAGTGCTGAATGTAATTTTTTTGCCAGTAGGTGGAGCAGATGTGCTGTTGGTTTGCTTCTGTCATCTACTGTCAAATGAGTGATGACCTTAGGCTTTGTCTCCTCCTTAAAGCCAACCCCCAGCCAAATGTGCCTCTTATTAGTTCCATGTTTTCTGTCCATTACTTGCAGACCACAAGCTGCAGAGTCCCTTTGTGCCAGAGTCATGTCACTTTTGGACCCTCCCGCCAATGCAGTGATGGTTACGGTACTTTGTGGAAGTCATTCAGTTTTGTACCCCCCCCCTTCCCATGACCATTGTGGCATTTCATTTATCTTAGTGGTTTGGCTGTGTCTTGAGGTCTGTCGGTATAGTTGCAGGTGTTTGTACCAGGAGAATGCTAAAATAAAAGACACTGTGTAGTTAATGGGAATGCTGACTAGCACATGCTCTTTGGACTGGGAGCAGGTACTGAACTGTAGAGAAGCCAACAATGGCTTTCTTTCTCTTAAGTTTTATTTAAAAATGGTATGAAAACATTGGCATTGGTTCCTGCACAAATTTAGTCCTTTGTGAGCTGAACTTCGAGGCTGCCATGGTGAGGATCGTGAGGACCGCTGCGGCGATTGGTGAGAGCAACTACCACTGCTCTTTTCTGTGGGACCGAACAGATTACAGGTACAGCTTTATTTAAGAGCAGGTCAGGGATGGAGGATGTCTGCCAGATGGAACTCAGAAAATGAACTGAATTTTCATGCCAGCTTTTTTCCTGCGAACTGAGTGGTGTCAGTGAACCGAGTGACCAGCAGTTGCGTTTTCCACAGTCCATTGAAGCCTCTGGGTTTGTGGAAGAAAATGGACACGATAATTAAATTTATCCTATGGTATATACAGCAATCTCTGCTTTTTTCATTGACTACCAGACTATGGAAGACCAGCAGAGGACTGTCCTGAATGTAGTTGGCTGTGTGGCTAAGTTGAACTTGTTGGGAGCAGAGTATATGTAGCAACTACTTTGCAGTTCTCTGAAATCCCTTTCGGTGGTGCTTTGTTCTTCTTACATTTGATGTGGTCTTCTGTGTGCTGGGACTAGATCCATGATGTTATGCTAGGATAACATCACAGGTCCAGTTGCAGACTGACCAATCAGAGGCCTGCATTCTTTCTTGCCATTGTATAATGCTACTTTTGTGTTTGCCTCTTAATGTATGTTTGTGTGGAAGCATTAAAAACTGTGGAGAGAAAACAGTAGGACTACAGACCAGACAGAAGTGATTACGTAGTTCTGTGGGTAAGTGTGATAAGTGTGTGTATGGGGAGGGGGTGGGAAGAATCGCATGTGTTTCTGATGGTATGTGTGCTACAGGTCAGCTGTGCAGCTGAGATGAGGGGGACAAGGAAACTAAAAAGTATATCAGTGGCTAAGCATGCCATATGTGTGCAGATTTGTATTGAAGTACAAGCAAGGCATATGTATACAAGCAGCATAGTGTAGTGGTTAAGGGCACCAGACTACAAACCTGAAGACCTGGGTTTGAATCTCATCAACCCCCACTTTTATATTGTCTGATCCTAAGCAAGTCACTTAATTTGAATGTGTGCAGTTATCAGTGACCACTTGCTTTTTGCGCACATGCCACATGCATGCAGTCTGTTACAATTTAACATAAAAAGCATGCTTGCCATACTTGCTTGCTGCGTACATACCACATGCATGCAATCAGTTCCAAATTAACATAAAAATCATGCTTGCAGCACGCGTGGCACATGGGTAGTTTTATGTGCGCAGCATGCAAATATTTTATATAATTATTTTTGTAAGGGATATTCAATTTTTTAAGCTACTTAGAAGCAAAAATAATACATTTAAAATATCCCTCCCCTCTAGGCTCTGAGAGTTTTCTGCCCTGAGGGGAAAGAACTGTATCTTACCACATGAACATATAAAATTGCCAGCAGATAAAGGCCTAATGGTCTATCAAGTCTTCTTGATTGTGCAGCTAGCAGCTCTTATACTGCAGCTGCCCCCCTCTCCTTCCACCCCTCCCCCCTTCAGTGATCTCCCCCTTACCCTGTCCCATCCTTTTTTGAAGCAGTCCACTGTTCTACAGGATACCACTTCCTCTGGCAATGCATTCCACCCAGACACCACCCTCTCTGTAAAAAAGTGTCTCCTCATTTCCCTCCTGAACTTCCCCCTTCCAATCTCAGATCATGCCCTCAAGTGCCCCTCCCTCTCAATTTGAAAAGCCCCTCTGTGCCCATCTTATTTATTCCCTTCATGTACATGAAGGTTTCAGTCATGTCCCTCCATCCCTCCTCTCCTCCAGGGAGTACATGTTCAACTCCCTCAGCCTGCTGTCGAAGGGTAAGTGTCCTAGCCCCTGGATCATTTTTGTTGCCCTGCATTGCACCCTATTCAGTAACCTAATGTCCTTCTTCAGGTACGGTCACCAGAACTCCACACAGTACTCCAGGTATGGTCTAACCAGTGACCTGTATAGCGGTAGGATTACCTCCCCCCTCCTGGAGGATATGCCTCTGACAATACAACCCAGCATCCTATTGGCCTTTGCAGCTGCCTTTTTACACTGTGCTGAGTTGTTCATTGCTCCCATTATGATCACCTCCAAATCCTTCTCCTCTTCCATCTTGGCTAGTTGAATCCCCCCAAGCTGGTAGCTCTTCTTTGGAGTTTTTGCACTGAAATGTAGCACTGTGCATTTCTTGGTGTTGAACCCCAGCTGCCAAGTGTCTGACCAGGCCTCCAATTTGGCCAGATCATCTTGTAACCCCTGTCATCCTTCTAAGTCATCCACTACTGCTCCCATCTTGCTGTCATCTACACCAGAAGAAGCTATAGCAGCCTTGGTGAAGAGAGACACTCAACCCAACATACAACTAAGATACTAGCTTTCTACAAAGCCTGAAAAGGTGGAGACAAATTAAAGATGACTCTATACATGACCTGAAGAAAACACACAGTGTATACACAATTAGGGACACTTACTCCATCCTAAAAACCTTCCAGCATGTCTGAACTGCTCCAGTTGAATTTCTCTGTTATATTGGATATAAGGGCAGACTAGATGGGCCAGTGTGGTTCTTTTCTGATGTCAGATTTCTATGATTCTGTGAATTGCCTAGGACTGCCACAATGAGCAAGCAACTGTGAGGAGGGTTAGATTGGGGGCAGGAAGCAGTATCCTTTTGGTACCTTTTTCTGATTCTACTATCCTTTCCCTGCACTGTACAGTTACTAGGTGGGCAGAGCTATAGAATGTGGTGTGCATATCTGGATTCCTATCTCCTAAGAATAACAGAGGCTCTGAAGCTAGACCATAGTAGGTGAAGTTGTCAGGGCACTGGAGTTTGATAGTACATACTGATTTTTTCCCTTCGGTCTTCTTGAAGATCTGCTATGTGCTGTCACTGGCAAAGACAAAGAACCCTTGGGTTGCTCAATGGGTGCATCTGGAGCCTCAGAAGCAACAGCTTGAGATACTGATGTGGTCTGTCACCATTTGGCCTGGGATGGGGAAGAAGGGTATTCCAGTTGCCTATCTTGATGCCTACACTTCAGGATACACCATTTTTTACCTTTGGTGAATAGTATTTGCCTTCTTCAAAGTGCCACCCCTGCAGGGTGACTAACGTTCACAACTCTTACGAACATACGAACATACAAAATTTGCCAGCAGATAAAGGCCTAGAGGTCTATCAAGTCTGCTTGAATGTGCAGCTAGCACCCCTTATTCTGCAGCTGCCCCTCCCTTCCACCCTTCCCCTTCATTAACCCTCCCCCTTGTCCTGTCCCTTCCTTGTTTGAAGAAGCCCACTGTTCTACTGCATACCACTTCAGCAGGTAACGCATTCTACCCAGCCACCACCCTCTCTGTAAAAAAGTGTCTCCTCATCTCCCTCCTGAACCTTCCTCGCTCCAGTCTCATATCATGGCCCCTGGTGGCCCTCCCCTCCCTTACTTTGAACAACCCCACTGTACCCGTCTTGTTTATTCCTTTCATGTATTTAAAGGTTTCAATCATGTCACCCCTGTCTCTCCTCTCCTCCAGTGAGTACATGTTCAACTCCTTCAACCTCCTCTTGTATGATAAGTGCCCCAGCCCCTTGATCATCTTTGTCGCTCTGTGCTGCACCCCCTCCAGTAACTTAATATCCCTCTTCAGATACGGACGCCAGTACTGCACGCAGTACTCCAGGTGTAGTCTAACTAATGACCTATACAGTGGCAGAATCACCTCCCTTCTTGAGGATATGCCTTGCAATACAACCCAGCATTTTGTTGGCCTTTGCAGCTGCCTTCCTACATTGTGCGAGTTGTTCATTGACCCTGTAATGAGCACACCTAGATCCTTCTCCTCCTCTGTCTGGGCTAGCTGCACTCCCCCTAGCTGGTAACTCCTCCTTGGGTTCTTCATCCCAAAATGCAGCACCTTGCACTTTTTGGCATTAAAGCCCAGTTGCCAGGTGTCTGACCAGGTTTCAAGCTTTGTCAGATCATCCTGCAACCCCTGCCATCCCCCTAGGTCATCCACCACCGCGCCTACCTTGGTATCATCAGCAAACAGACTGATCTTGCTCTTGATGTCCCATGATATGTCTGCAATGAATATCTCAAACAACACTGGTCCCAACACTGATCCTGTGGAACACAGCTCGTCCACTGCCCTTGGGTGTGAGGCTCCCCCACCACCACCACCCTCTGTTGCCTTCCTGCAGCCAGTTTCCTACCCATCTCACCAGTTTTACACCCACCCTGTGCCTACTAACTTCCTTCCCAGCCTTCCATGTGGCACTGAGTCGAATGCCTTACTGAAGTCCAGATACAGGACATCCACTGCATGGCCCCTGTCCAGTTGCCTAGTTACCCAGTCATAGAACTCGACCAGGTTGGTTTGGCAGGATCTGCCACATATGAAGCCATGCTGTCTGCTGTCCTGTAGTCCTTTGGCCTCTAGGAGGGCCACCAGCCTCTCCTTCAGGATAGTCTCCATTAGCTTATTATCTTGGTAGCAGCTGATGTGGTAGTTATAGATCCCTGGTTTCATACCACTGTTCCCTCCCCATAGCATATCCCTGAGGTAGAGGCAAAGGTGGTAAAGGAAAAAAAGGTGGCATTCAGGAGGTATAAAGAAACACAAAGGGAGGAAGGCAGGGAGGTAAACCTAATAAAGCAGAGGGAAGCAAGCAAGGTGGTGAGGAGAGCAAAGACATGTCCTGAGGAAAGAATCACCAAAAGGGTCACTAAGGGTTATACATTTTTCTTCAGATAAGTAAATGAGAAGAGGAGAGCAAATGGAGTGATAGTGAGGATTAGAAGGATGGAGGGATACTGCGCAAAAGAGAACTAAGAAAAATAAGACATCCTGAGCAGGTACTTCTGCTCAGTCTTCAAAGTGAAGAGAGAGGGGACAGACCACTAGGGAACAGCAGGAATTGGGGGAGGTGGACAAAAGCCCATTTTCAGAATAAAGAGTTTGGATATTACTTGCAGCTCTGAAGGTAGACAAATTATGGGATTGGATGGGATAAAACCAAGGGTTCTAAAGGAACTCAAGGAGGTTCTAAGCTCACTGAAAACAGGGATTGTTCTGGAGGACTGGAGAAGAGCTGATGTGGTCCCTCTACATAAAAGTGGCATCAGGAAGCAGGCTACTAGACTATAGGCCAGTCAGTCTTATATCAGTGGTGGGGAAATTAATGGAAATCCTGCTGAAGGAAACACCAGCTGAGTATCTTGAATCCAGTGGGCTGCAAGATTACAGACAGCATGGATTGATGAGGGAAATGTCATACCAAATGAATCTTATGGATATCTTTGATTGGGAAACCAGAAAAATTGATTAGGGAAGGCAGTAGATGTAGCCTATCTGGACTTCAACTACATCTTCAATTCACTGCTGCACAGGAGGCTGATAAAGAAACTGATCAGCCAGGGGGTGGGATCCAAAGTGATGAATTGGGTTAGAAACTGGTTAAAGGATAAGAGACAGAGGGTTGTGGTAAATGGCACTTACTTGAATGATGGAGAAGTGACCACTGGTGAGCCACAAGGCTCAGTACAGGGACCAGTCCTCATCAATATCTTCAAAACTGACACTGCTAAGAACTGGATAGGAAGGCACACCTTTTTTGCAGATGATACTAAAATCTGCAATAGAGTGGACACTCAGGAGAGGGTGAAGAAAATTAGCAGTAATCTGGGGAAACTAAAGGAGTGGTCTAAAGCATGGCAGTTGGGGTTCAATGTCAAAATGTGCAAGATCACACACCTAGGGCATAGGAACCTAGGAGATGAGTACTGGATGGGGGGAAGGTACTGGCAGTCACTAAACAGGAAAGGGACCTCGGGGTTGTCATATTTGATAACCTCAAGGAGGCAGGGCAGTGTGACAAAGCAATTGGTAGGGCTATTGGGATGCTGGGGTGCATATAGAGGGGTACATTCAGCAGGAGGAGGAGGAGGAAGGTGGTGTTGCCAATATATCACTCGCTGGTGAGACTCCCACCTGGAGTACTGTGTCCAGTTTTAAATGCTGCACCTCAGAAAGGAAATAGACAGGGTGGAGGCAATCCAGGGGAGAATAATTAAAATGGTGCTGGGGTTGCATGAGAAGCCCTATGAGGAGAAATTAAGGGATCTCAACATTTACACCCTGGAAGAGAGGAGAGTGGGAGGTGACATGATTAAGACCTACAAGTACCTCACAGTAATGAACAGGGTGCAAGATAGAAGTCTGTTTCAAATGAGAAGAAGCCCCAGGACCAGAGCTAAAGAATGATGTGAGGAAACGTTTCTTCTTTGAAAGGGTGGTAGATGCCTGTAACAAACTACTGGCAGAAGTGGTGTAGGCAAAAGCAGTGGTGGTTTTCAAGCATGTGTGGGATAGACAGAGGGGTGTATTAGAAAACAGGCATGGAGGACGGAGGTTCCTTAGAGACCAGTTAGGGTCTGCAGAGACAGATTAGACAGGAAACATCTCAGTAGACTGGTGAGCCAAACGGTCCTCTTCCGCTGACCAATTCTGTGTTTCTGTTTCTAATGCCATACTGATCCTATTTATTCTCATTTGTTTGCCCCTATTTTCACTTCCCCCTTTTCTTCCTAATATTCTCTTTCCACTCCCCCCTCGTCTAGGAGTGGATTGGGTACACCTCCTTTATTACCTCCTTAAAAAGAGGAATGGACTCTGGGGCATTTTGAAAAGCACATGGTTTCTGTGATTTTTACAAAATTGTAGGGAGAGGTTTTCTTCATCTGTTTGTTACTTCCAGTGGTGAGACTGCCTTGGGCACCCACTCAAAGAAGCAGTGATTTACTGAATAAGTAAACTATACTCTCTTTGAAGCCTTTCCCTTCATAAAGTTGTTCCTAATTCCAACTCACTTTACATGGAGGTTCACTACTGCAGATGGAAAAGGGGTGAGCAGGGACTACAAAAAATTTTGGGATCCATGATGCTGCAGCGACAATTTCATGTCAACGGGACATTACCCTGACACCACTACATCAACCGCAGTTGCGGTCGGGATGGTGCCAGTGTGGGAAATCTTCTTGTGTTGTGGGGGGCTGTGCCCCCTACACCCCCCCCATAGGATTCTCAACTCCGAGGCAAGGCTGAGTCAGGGATGAGGTGCCGTACCTTGGGGAAGGGTGCAAGGGTCCCAGGTAGACTTTACAGTGATGTGGCGATGTTGTCGGTATCGACCATATCACTGTAAAGTTGTCGCTATTGCAATGGTATATCGAAATTTTGATCCCTTAGAGTGTTGCATGGCTCTGCTGGGTTTATAATACAGTGACAAAGTCCAGTGGAAAACCCCGGTATCTACATTTGTGCTGTCTACCTTTTCCAGATACTAATCCTAGCAGCCTGCTTGATAGCTCTCCCAGTATATCTGCCTGCCCCTTCCACCCATCCTGGTTGTGGAGTTCCCTAATAGAGTCCTGCACCCCTCCAGGTTGACAGCATTCCTTCTTTCTGAGGATTGAAGTGCACTCCTCCTTTTTACCCTAAGAACAGCAGGATAATTTCTTTTTGCTCCCCTCTACTGTACCAAAGAAAACAGACACAAAGTGTTAATTGTTGAAGTTACTCAATGTTCAGTGTCTTGAGATGGCATTAAGGGCAAAATGTGCCTATCCACAGATGATACCAAGGTTTGTGGGAGAGTGGACATAGCTGATGGGATACAGGGCCTACAGAAAGATTTGAAAAAGCTAGGGAGGTGGTCCAGGATCTGGCAGATTGCTTCAATGCCAAGAAATGCAAAGTTATGCATATTGGAGCCAAGAATCCTAGGACAGTCTACTACTGGGTGGAGTCTGAGTATCTGCATCAGAGGAGGAGAAGGACCTAGGAGTGATGATCACTAGTGATCTGAAGCACTCCACACTGTGCAAGAAATCAGTAGCAAAGGCAAACAAGATGCTGGGAAGCATATCTAGAGGGATCAGTAGTAGGAGAGAGGAGGTTATACTGCCCTTGTACAGGTCACTGGTAAGGCTGCACCTAGAGTATGGAGTTCAGTACTGGTGCCCACATCTCAAAAAGGACATTAACCTGCTGGAGAAGGTCCAGAGGAGGGATACAAAGATGTTAGCAGGTCAGCAGGGTAAAGCATACAAGGAGAGGTTGAGGGCCCTGAACATGTACTCTCTGGAAGACACAGGAGAGAGAGAGAGAGAGAGAGGGGGAACATAATTGGGACCTTCAAGTACTTGAAAGGGATAAATAAGATTGATAAGGAGAGTCTCTTTAAGCTGAGTGACAACCATAACACGAGGGGGCACAGACATAAGCTGGAGGGTGGGAGGTTTAGGTGGGAGGTCAGGAAGCACTTCTTCACAGAGAGGGTGGTGGACACTTGAAACGCACTGCCAGAAGAGGTAATCTCATTGAAGACAATGGGCAGCTTTAAGATATGCTGGGACAGGTACAGGGGGAGGGTAAGGGTCATGGGTAGGGAGGATGGGAGGAGTAGGGATAGGGGGCAGGGACAGTAGCTCAAGCTGTGGACCCTGCAACACAAGCAGACTTGATAGACCAAATAGCCTTCTTCTGCTGGTTTCTTCGTAAGTTCGTATGTACTCATTTTTATTGTTTCACTGCCACTGATTCTGTTTTTGTCTTTTTTTTCTATAGAAAAGTTACAAGTCTTCACTGTAAGAGGGGGGACTGTGGGATAGGAATGGGGATGAACCAAAGTGAACAGCTATCAGCGAGCTCAATCTTGGTCTGTAAGTATGGATAGTAAACCACCAATTAAGATGTACCATATTCTGATATTTTTAATGGGTTAAATTGCCCTGTCAAAAGAACAAGGATTTTTTTATCCTATGAAAAAGAGAGGGTACATTTTAATTTTTTTAGGAAACAAATCTTGCATCAGAAACTAATTAGATATGGTTATACACAAATTCTCTCCTCCTCATATAAATGTTGTCCAGTAAGAGGAGAGAATAGGAAAATGATCCTTATACCCCATTTTACCCTATTTTATGCCATTAAGCTTTCCTCAGATGAAGTAAGCTGATATGTTACAACTATCAGCACACTTAACAGAATAGAGATTGTGTTAGCTAGCATTTATCCTCCTCCCAGACTGGATGCTTCCAACACTCATATGATTACTGAAAAAATATTGTTGGAGGCAAAAGGTATTTTTTGCCATACAGGTTTTTATTTGATTTTCATGTACAGAATAAGCAATGTTAACACTGTCAGAATTAGGTACAGTATCTTACTCAGATACTGTTTATTTAACAATCGATAGAAAAGGAGGGGTTGGACCCATAACATAGGAACATTTACCACATTGCAGTAAGCTCAAGAATAAGCTGGTTTAATAGTTGTAGCTGTATACTGTATAATATGTCTTTGAGTTCAGGTTTAGGCTAGGGTCAATTGGTCATGCCTTGGTCCATTTCCAGCCCTAGTGACCCAGTGTCTAGCACCTAGTATTCTATGCTCTGGTTAAGCTCCAAAGCAAGATGAGGTATTATTTTGAGGCTAGTGTCAGCATACTCTAGTGGCATATACACGTTTTTAACACATAATGATTCATAGATCTATCTCCATAGGTGGTGTGTTCATCTTTATTTAGTTATAAAGTGGGGGAGGGGAACCCGGTATCTACCTTTTGTTCAGTGGAGAAGCTGGATGATTAATATTGAGGGCATCACTCTCCCATACCTAGATGGGTGGAAGGGGGGTTAAAGGCAGTAGAGGAGTTCAGAGTGAGAAAGGCAGATCCATACACAGCTGTCTTCTGTTGCATTTCCTGTCAAGTCAGCATATACTGTACAATAGAAGTTAGACATTTGTTAATAGTGGTATGTGAGCAAAAAGAGACTCATATGACATCTTTGTTCCTTCACCTCTGAGTATGAGGCTTCCTCTGTAACTGGGATTTGGGTTTGAGGTATGGCCCCAAATCTTACCATAAGTAGAAAGCTTAGCAGCAGCCACATGTGGTAATCATTCACATCTGTCAGTGAAGGATAGTAAATTCTCCCATTCAGGACCTGGGGGATCTGACTCCCACCAATGGCAGAGTGCAGTATACAGCTACAGCTACAGCTATAGGGAGGTGGACACTGGTCCTTTTCAGAGAACAGAGTCCAGAAGGGACTTGTACTGTAAATCTGAAAGTGGACAAAGCAATGGGGCCAGACAGAATCCACCCAACGGTATTGAGGGAGCTCAGAGAAGTACCGGCTGCACCTCTGACACCCCTATTTAATAGCTGATTGGAAACATTGGAAACAGGAATGGCCTAGAGGACTGGAGGAGGGTGGATGTAGTCCCACTTCACAAAAGTGGCAGCAGGGAAGAGGTTGGCAATTATAGGCCAGTCAGTTTGACATCAGTGGTGGGAAAGTTCATGGAGTCACTGCTGAAAGAAAGGACTGTGGAATATCTTGGATTGAGTGGGATACAAGTCCTGAGGCAGTATGGATTCACTGAGGGCAGGTCACGTTATATGAATCTGATAGAGTTCTTTGACTGGGCAACCAAGGAACTAGAGCAGGGCAGAGCAGTAGACGTAACCTAGCTATATTTCAGTTAGGCAATCAACAATGTTCCACATAGGATACTAACAAGCCAGCTGGGTAGCTTAGGATTGGGTCCAAAGGTGGCAAACTGGTTAGGAAATTGGTTAAGGGATATGTGTCAGAGGGTGGTGGTAAATGGAGTTCACTCAGAGGAAGGGAGGGTGACCAGTGGGGTGCCTCAGGGATTTAGTGCTGGGACTGGTACTCTTTGATGTCTTTATAAGTCCTGTGAGCCAGGACATATAGGCCCTCCCTACCACGTCAATCCTGAAAAAGGGACTGTATCTGTCTCAATGGTCCTACCCGGTCAACAAAATTCAAATAAATAAATAAGTAAGTGACACTGCAGAGGAGCTGGAAGGGAAGGTCTGCCTCTTTGTGGATGAGACCAAACTCTACAACAGGGGTGACACTCCAGGAGGGGCTGAAAAGGATAAGTAGAGACCTGAGAAACTCGAGGTATGGTCAAGGGTATGGCAACTGAGTTTCAATGTGAAAAAGCACAACATAATGTACCTGGGGTGCAGAAACCCAGGGGCAGAGTACAAAGTGGGGTGGGGGTGGTACTGATGACCACAAAGCAGGAAAGAGACATAGAGCTGATCACATTGGATGACCTATAGGTGGCCAGGCAGTGCAAGAAGGCAGTTAGGAGGGTAAGTGGGATGTTAGGGAACATAGGGAGAAGTATCATCACCAGAAAGAGGGAGGTGGTGTTGCCTCTGTATAGGTCACTGATAAGACTCCACCAAGAGTGCTGTGTCCAGTTCTGGGGACCAAATCTCAGAAAGGGCATAGTGTTAAACAGTCCAGAGAAGGGCAGCTAACATGATACAGGGTCTGCATCAGAAGTCCTACGAGGAGAGAATAAAGGACCTAAGCATGTACACCCTGGCAGAGATGTGAGAGAGAGGATATGATAGAGACCATTAAATACCTTACAGAGATAGAACTGGCACAAGAGGGAAGTATTTTTCAGAAAAAATGTGCTCAGGAACAAGGGGCAGATAAGATGAGGGGGGGTTAATTCAAGAGAGATGTGAGGAAGTACTTTTTCACAGAAAGAGTGATGAATCCCTGGAACAGCCTTGAAATGGAGGTGGTGGGAGTGAAAACAGTGGTGAGGTTGAAGAATGCATGGGATAGGCATAAAGGAATCTTAGGGAAAGGGAAGGGGGGGGTGAATGGGCCAGAGATCAAGTAAGATCTGTGGTGATACCATAGGCTGGGAAAAATGCCAGCAGATAAGGACCACTTGGCCCACCTAGTCTGTCCAAATTCTATGTTTCTATGTATGTTTCTGTAGAGTATGATTTTCTTTGCCACTGCCATGGCTCCTACCATCCAAAGGACCTGTTTGGGAGGCAGGGGAGATCCACACTTGAGAATGCCTTGGAGGGTCAGTTGAGGGTCCCTGAGACCTGAAAGAGGTAACTATTGCTCTGCATGATGTCCATATGGCATCCCAGTAGGAGTCAAGGGATGGCAGTACCAAAAAATACGCAACAGGGATACCTGGGGGAATGTGCATCTCCAATAGTCACTGTTGTTCAGGAGGCCTGCTCTGTAGAGCCATAGGGGTATCCTGTATTCCCGATGCAAAATTTTATATTGTAGGGTTTTTGCTTGAACGTCTCTGGAGGCTCTATATGTCTTGGCTCACAGACTGTTCTAGTCTGTTTGGGGGATGGAGATATTTAGTTCCTTTTCACGTGTCTCTCTGAGACCTGCAGGAGTCTTACATGTTTGTGTAGTGGCATGCAGGGTCTTTATATGAGGAGTGACCTTCTTCACAGTTTGTAATCTGAGGAACCAATCCTCAAGAGGTCCTGTAATAGGCAGGGTATGGGTCTTTGACACTTTCTGAGGTGGCAATATCTCTAAAAGTGGGTCTTGAAAATATTGTACATACAGTAGTTGCCAGTTCAGAGAGGGAGTACAATACCCATGAAAAAGGGGTGGCAAAAGTAACCTAGAGTGGTGATTCCCTTTCCCCTTCAGTCTCCCCAGTCTAGCATTGCATTGCCAATTTTTAAAGTAGGATTGTTCCAAAGGGGACAAAACCTACAGGTAAAGGATTGCCATCCCCAGTTACAATAGATGCATACTTCTACCACACTCTCTTTCAAGGACGGCTGTGGAATCAAACCACACAGGGGGGAAGGTCCTGGACTTTAGAAGGGCAGAGTTTATAAAGCTGGGTGAATGCCTCATGGTTGTTCTGGCAAGGGAGGGGGATGACCCAGGAGGATCCAGGAACAGTGGATGAAACTAAGAGGGAATAGTGAAGGCAGCAAACCCTCTGTGTCAAGCAAGTGAGCAAAAGCAAGAGAAAGAGTAGACCGCTATGGTTCTTGAAAGCATTGGCAGAAAAGGTAAAGGCTAAAAGGATTATATTCAGAAGAGGCAGGGAGACATGGAGGCAGGAGGATAGGGAGGTGGTATCAGGGGAAACAGAGGGAAGCAGTAAGGAGTGCAAAGGTGCAAACTGTAGAGAGATTAGCCCAGGCAGGATCAAAAGGAGACAAGACATTTTTTTAGGTATGTAAATGAAAAAAGGAAGACAAAGGGAGGGATTGTAAGGTTAAAAAGGGAAGGGAAGGATTGTACAGAGGGTGTCCAGGAAAAGGCAGACATCTTAAACAAATACTTCTGCACAGTGTTCATAGTAGAAGGGGAAGGGGG
This sequence comes from Neoceratodus forsteri, assembly GCA_016271365.2. Lineage (NCBI taxonomy): Eukaryota > Metazoa > Chordata > Ceratodontiformes > Ceratodontidae > Neoceratodus > Neoceratodus forsteri. The sequence continues at coordinate 610,268,319 of CM028133.1, forward strand.
GAGACCACAAAAAAAAAAAATAACAGGCGCTATGATGGGCAGGAAATGGACACTAGTCCTTTTTTTCTGAGGCGAGAGTGCCGGAGGCACTGTCTAACCTGAAGATAGACAAAGCTATGGTGCCAGACTGGGTGCTTCCAAGGGTGTTGGGGGAGCTCAGGGAGCTACTGCCTGAACCTCTGACAGTCCTGTTTAACAGATCACTGGAGACTGTAGTGGTCCTGGAGGACGGGAGGAGGGCAGATGTAGTCCCACTTCATAAAACTGGTAGTAGGGAAGAGGCTGGCAAATATAGGCCTGTAAGCCTAATATCAGTGGTGGGAAAGTAAACAGCAACACTGCTAAAGGAAATGATAGTGGAATATATTGAGTCCAGTGGATTACAAGATCTAAGGTATCATGGATTCACAGGAGGAAGGCCATGCCCAGCAATCTGATAGATTACTTTGACTGGAGGACCAAGGAAATAGATCAGGAAGGAGCAGTGGACATGACCTACTTAGATTTCAGTAAGGCTTTCAATACCATTCCACATAGGACACTAATAAGCAAGCTTGGCGCTTAGGGGTGGGTAACAAGGTGGCAAACTGGGTAAGAAATTGGTTAGCGGATAGGAGGCAGAGGGTAGTGGTAAATAGACTTCACACTGAGGAAGGGAGGGTGACCAGCAAGGTACCTCAGGATTCAGTGCTGGGACCAGGCCTCTTTAATTTCTTTATAAGTCACATTGTAGAGGAGCTAGAAGGCAAGGTCTGCCTATTTGCAGCTGACACCAAGATCTGCAACAGGGTGGACACTCTTGGGGGGGGGGGATAAGCACAGATCTGAAAAAAATGGAAGAGTGGTCAAGTGTATGGCAGCTGGGTTTTAATGCAAAAAAGTGCATAATAATGCACTTGGGCACAGAAATTCAGGGGCGGAGTTCAAAATGCATGGAGTGTTATTGACAATGACAAAGCAGGAAAAAAGACCTGGGGAGTAACCATACTGGATGACCTAAAGGTGACCAGGCACTGCAACAGGGCACTTGGGAGGTCTTGTGGAGTGCTTGGGTTCATAGGAAGGGGTATCACCAGCAGAAAAAGGGAGGTGGTGTTGCTCCAATATAGATCACTGGTTAGACATTACCTTGAGTACTGTGTCCAGTTCTGGAGACCACATCTCTGGAAGGACACAGATAGATTGGAGACAATCCATAGGAGTGCAACTAAAATGGTAGCTGGGCTGCATCAAAAGCCCTACAAGGAAAGGCTAAAGGACCTCAATATGTATACCCTGGAAGAGAGGAGGGAGGGGGGATATGATAGTGACCTTTATATACCTCATGGGTTAAATAAGGTACAGTAGGGGAGTATTTTACAGAAAAAAAATTTCTAGAAGAAGGGACATGCTATGTAGCTTGAAAGCCAGAAGGGGGTAGATTCAGGAGAGATTTGAGGAAGTATTTCTTCATAGAAATAGTGGTGGATTCCTGGAGCAGTATTCCAGCAGAAGTGGTGGGAGTGAAAACAATGGTGGGGTTAAAAAATGCATGGGACCCATGAGGTATATAAAGGTCACAGGCACAAGGGAATTATAGAGATGGGGGGGCAGATCAAATAGGGTCAGCGGCAAGAATGAATGTAGAAAAAACTGGGCAGACTGGGCAGGCCAAATGACTCTTATCTGTCATCAGATTTTATGTTTCTATGTGTTTGGTGCAAGAGAGGCCTTCTTTGGGAGTCCTCAGTATGGCAGAAGCAAGGCTAAGAAATTGGGGAGATTGCACTGTATACTTTCAAGTGCCATCCGTCTTGGAATGTAAGTAGAGAGGTTAGGTTTAAGGAAAGTAATAGCCTGTTTGAGTACTAGAAACTCGTGCTGCAATCTCAGATTGGGGAGATGAAAATCTCCTTTCAGTGTCTCTGCACAGTTTGTAGCTTGATTTTTGGAAAGCTTTTAGTTCCAGGTGAAGAATGTCAATTTGGTTGACAAGGCTTTGAAGAAGGAAACCAGGAGCTGTACCTGATGATTGGCCAAGATGTACTGTAGCTTTGGGAGTGTCAATACCTTAAGGGCATTAACTCTGCCCCAGATCGACAGCATTAGGGGTTTCCATTTGTCTGGGTCAGCTGAGAGTTTGTTCAACATGCAGGACATATTAGCTGAGAAAGTAGCTGGGAAAGAGGTTCCAACTTGAATATCCAGGCACACCACTCCTTCTGGTGACCATTGGTATGGATACCCAGTGAACAGTAATTATGAACAGGCCCCATTCAGTGGAAGGATCTGGGATTTTGCTCCATTCGATTTGTAGCCAGAGACGGTGGCATATTCCAGGATAATGACTGCTAGGGATGCCAGAGGATTAGGGATATCAGTTAAATATAAGGTAATGTCATCCACAAATGGATATGTTTTTGAGAAGTGTCTCCGACCCTAACCACTGGAAAAGACTGAGAGACCCCGATATTAAGAACCAGAGGTTCTGTCGCTAACAGGAAAAGGAAGTGGGCAGGGGGCACCCATGACTCATTCCTCTGTGCAGAGTGAAGGGTTGAGAGATGGCAGAGTTAGTGAGGACTGAGGCTGAGGGATTGGTATAGAGCAGAATTACCAGCCAGATAAGTTGGTGTGAGAAGCCAAAATGAGACAAGGTGTTAAATTCATATACCCACTCCACCCTATTAGATGCCCTTTCATCATCTACAGAAAGGGTGGCAGTGGGCTTTGTAGTTCTAGTCACCTGCCACATGATGTTTAACAGCCTCCTTGTGTTGTCTGAGCCCAGCCGGCCTAGGACAAATCCTGCCTGGTCAGGATGGATCAAAGTAGGCATAATGGATTCCAGCCTGCAGGTCAAGAGCATTGTAAAGATCTTGGTGTCAACATTTATATAATTGAGATGGAGCAGAACTGAGAGCAAAAATACTGTCTTTACACTTCTTAGGGAGCAGTGTGATGAGGGTCAGCATGAAGAAAGGTAGGGTCACTTTGTTCCATGCACCATTAAACACAGCTGCTAGTTTTGGTGTCAGGATCTGTGCGAAGGAATAACAGAAATAACTGGGGTAGCCATCTGGGCCTGGAGACTTCCCCAGGGACATGCGCATTATGGCTTCTCAAACCTCTGTAGGTGTGATGGGCTGGGTCAAGTGTAGACTCGCCCCAGCTGCTACTTGAAGGAGACAGATGTCTTTATGAAAATTTGCAAGATGTTCTGGAGTATGGGAATCCTCATGAGTATAAATTCTGTTAAAATGATTTAAACTCATCATTTATCAGGTATAGGGAGGAATCCTTAGTTCCACTGACCCTGTGGATCATAGGTATGTACCTTTCAGTCTCCATACTGCATAACCTGTGGACCAAGAGTTTGCCAGGCTGCTTTTCAGCCTGCAAATATGATTGCTTTAATTTAAAAAGTGCATACTCTGTCCTATGTTGCAGAGTGGATTCCAGGGATACCCTGCCTTCTGCAGTTTGTGCCTTCAGGGTTTATTCAGGGTACAGATGGAGTTCATGTTTTTTTTTTCTTTTTCCATATAGCTTTTTTCCTGTCAGGGCTCCAGAGCAGGGAAGCTGTGGCCCTCACTTGGAGGGTCTCAATCCACCCTAATCTCAAGGCTTCATTGAGCCTCCCCCGGTGCACCATTTTCCATTTTTCTCCCCCCATTACCCCAGGACACCAGAACACAGTCGCGTGGCTCCAGTGATGGCACCTTCCTCCCACCTGGCCTAATGCTTGGCTCCCTTTCACCTAGCCTCCACCTGGTGGCAGCAAAGAGCTGGGGAAGCCCAAGTCCCTTTCCGGGAGAGGAGAGCTGCCTTGCAGCCACTCAATCCAGCCCCCCCCCTCGGCCGACCTCCGGTGACCCAGGCTTGTTCCCGAACTCAGGTCACAGACATGGGAAAAGGTAAGGTGTCCAGCATCTCAGCCCTCCACACCACTGGGCTGGCTTGGAGTTCATGTTTGAGTTTTTTCAGCACTTCTCCCTGTTGCATAGCCAGTTGGTCCCTGTCTTTCCTCAATTTCAAGGAGTGTGCAATCAGCCTCCTTCTTATTGGTACCTATGCATCAATGTGGGCTGGGTACATGTGATAGGCATGTACCCAGCCTGCACACATCCGCACTTGTGGACAGGTGTGCAGGACTCAGCATGCACACCGAGAACAGTGAACATAGGCGGACATCCAATCTGATGCCCATCCTGGTCCCAAAGTAGATCACCCACTCCATGCAGAGCAGGGGACTGTGGGCCAGTACATTTTCCAGAATTTGTTTAAAGTGGGTGAGTGCACCATGGCTACCCCCAGCCTTCACCACCCAACTGGAGAGCTGAGGCTGCATGGCGGGTGGGGGGGGTTTCCATCCCGTCGTGACCCACAGGTGCTCTTCATGGGCAGCAGCAGCTATGGCAGGGTCCCTGCTCAAATAGCCTGCACTCCCCCACACCCAGCACTCTATGCATTAGTGAATGGCATGGAGTGTGGCTACTCCCCTGGACTGACAACATGCAAAACTGCACAAACATATGGGGAATCAGGTGCAAAAGAGTGCATGCCCCTTCCATGACTTCTGAGGGGGGAGGTCCACAGGGCCCCTGGTGTATGGCTGTGTAACATAGGGTTGCCTACACACTGCAGAAACGCAATGCATAGGGGTCATTGTGGACTTCATGACCACCTATTGGGTTTCAGGGGAGGCTTCTGGGGTTTCATTTAATTTAAAGTGTTCTAGGAGCGCCAACTGTAACCAGGAGCAGTAGGTATCTTGCAGTAGCAAAGCAGTATTAAAGAGAAGGTCCCCTCAAACTTTTATTCTTTTCACCTGTATAGTCTGTAGGCAGGAACAATGATTTTCTCTATTGTACCCTCCTAAGTGCATTAGGATTTAAATGTAAATGAAGGTACTAAAGTCTGGTGTGAAAACCAGGACTTCATTGCAAAGGTTATAACATGACTCATGTAAGGCATCTTAGAATTTTATGATGTTTTAGTGCTAAAGCCTGCGGTAACTATACTATATTAGTCAGTGCTGTTGCTGTCCTCTGCAGTCCCTGTGTTCTTATCGTATGCTAGATATGAAACTTTTCAAGGCATAGTAAGTGCCCTGATGTTTTCTGTAGTTTAAAGTGTATCTGAGTTAGACAAAAATGCTTTTAGAGAATACCAGGATTTCACAAGACATGTAATAGAACTGAATGACAGTATAATTTCTGCTGGCTTGTGCAGGTATACATCAACTCCCATGATGCCTTGCATGAGTGAGGTCATGACTTTTGCGATGGAGACAAACAGGTTTTCAAACCAAGGTAAAAAACAGTGAATCAACCTTATTTATATTTAAATTAGGATGAAATTATGGGGATGCAAGAGAGGGATTCATTGTTCATGCCTACACAGGAATACAGAAAATAGGTTGAGGGACCTTTCCTTTTAAAATATCACTGAATTTTCAGTTTAGACCTGCACCCTGAGATGAGGGAGAGCAAGACTGAGGCATGGTGAGATGTCAATATGTTTCCCATTACCACATTCCAAGTTTTGGGAAGCATGTCCGGGGGAACAAAAAATTACGTCCAATATGCTATGGGAATCATGGACCAGGGAGTAGAAAGAGAAGTCCAGTTTTGAGAGGTGAATAGTTCGCCACACGCCATGGAGCTCAGCGGCTGCATAAGTGTGCAGACCATGTGTACAGTAGCTACATGTGCTTCAGTATGACTCACTGGTCCAGTTCTGTCAAGTCCTACCAAGTGTGGGTGCAGGGCAAGGTCTGGATCTCCACCCAGCCTTGTTAGTGGAGCAGTGGCTTTGATCTGAGTCTTGTGGTCCTCTAAAATATAAAAAAATAGGATTTAAAAATGGCTCCCATTACTATCAATACAGTGCATCTCAACACTCTCCAAACGTGAGAGTGCAGGGGTAGCACCTGCTAAAACTGGGGACCAGGAAGGGGAAGGGATTAGGTGGCATGCTGCTCCTCCTCCTACTGAAGAACTATTATCCCTTCCCCTTAGGAACTGTGGCCTTAAAAAATCAGAAAAGTGGACTTTTGAAGTCCTGTAGAGGCAAGCTGCTGCTGGCGGGGAGGGGGCTTGAAGAAAGCACCAAAACTGGTGCTCTTTAATAATGTATTTACTCAGGATGAACCAGGAGAGAGATGCAATAACTTGTTTTCCATTGGGACCTGCTTCTACACATTTTAAAAAATGTATTTACCAAGGAAGAGCCCAGCTTCAGTGCTACTGTATATCTATAGTAGGTGTCATTAGTTTTTTTTTCAGAGAGTTTTCTTCTCCCATGTTCATCAGGGAACCCTCTTCAGGTCTTGTTGATCCCATTCCCCCTGGGTCTTTGGTCATCCCAATGTCCCTCATGGCCTCCTCTCTATGGCAGGAGCTCTGAGGAGGGCTTTCCTCCCCCTGAAGCAGTCCACTGTGTACACTGGGTCCACTCAGACTGGCACTAGGACCTAGGGAGTCCAGACTCCCTGGCTGTCACATAGACATAACCTCAGTTTTTCTCCCTGTTTTTCTCCCTGTCCTTCCTCTTTTCCAGGTGTGTGCGAATTCTTCCGATGGCCAAAGAAGTATGGAGTAATGTTCTACAGAGGAAGGAATTCCCTTGGCCCACCACAAGGGTTGCTCTGGTACTGACTGCCTGATACCATCCCTCCTGATTGCAGCAACTGCCAAGCAGTAGCTGCTGTTGTCTGGCCTGCTTTCTGAAGTAGCATCCCAAGCTCATTTCAAACTCAGGCCCCCTGCTTGGCAGTTTCATTTCTAACAGCTGATGATTGTAAAACAAAACAAAGTTCCAGCATATTCTGCGCTTACTGCTGGTAGCATAAATGGTGGCAAGTGTGTGGGGGGTGCAAAACTGCAGACAATGTTTATTCAGAATGTAAACTGGTATTTACATTTTTGGGGATCCTAATGCATGAAAATTCTACTGACATAATGCATACTGCACAGACTATAAACTGGTATGGCCTAGAAAGTTGATTATTCCTCTTTGCACATACTACTGATGCAACACACTTCTAACTTTTAAATTCATACATGGGCACACAGTATAGCCTAGAAGTTAAAGCAACAAACTGTGAATGATCTTGGTACATCCAGCAAACCAGGGATTGAATTCCACAACCTACCCTTGCATACTGTGTGACCCTCAGCAAGTATCTTAACCTTCTCAGTGCACCCACGTCAGCCCTGAAAACAGGCCCTGGGCCTAGTGGACCTTACCCTGTTACCAGAGAATAAAAACATAACAAAAAAACTCATGTGCTTGCTATTCTTCTGCCCGCTTTATACACCTCTAAGTACATACTATTAGGATTCCAATGTACATAGCATGTTCTTACCTTTTAGTTGTTACTGATGGGTATTTTTGCAATTCAACTTCAATTGTATTGTCTGAAACGCACTCTGACTATTGGCATCACAGAACTTGGCACATCCTCATTTTTTTTATAGTTACCATCAATAGATCAGCTGTACATACTTCACACAGATAACATCCACATAGGAGAACAAGATTACATTATTAGCATACACTAACCCCAAAGAACATACACACAATCGCCATTTGCCTCATAGGTAAGGTGGTACTGATATCACCATTTTTCTTACAATTAGACTTTTCCAGCCAACCCTTCTACTTAATGCTGTTACTTACAGAGGTATTCCAATATTACAAATACTGCAATTTGCACTCTGATTCCCTTTTATACAATATACCGCAGCATTTGTTATGCTAAATAAAAACACTATCTATAGCTAGAGATTGGTCAAAGTTTAATTTCACGGGCAAAGTTCCCACGAAATTGGCAATTTCATCACACAAAATATTTTATGAAATTTGCACGCTCTGTGAAATATTTCGTAGGTGTGAAATTCTGCCTGCAAAATGCAGCATTTTATCCATGAAGCATGGAATTTTGCCCAAAAATGGTGGAATTTCTCCCATGAGTGGCAAAATTCCGCTGTTTGCGGGTGAAATTCCGCCATTCTTGGGTAAAATTTCACACTTTGTGGGCGAAATTCTGCTGTTGGCAGCCAGAATTTCTCATTTTGCATCTGAAAAGTTTCATGAAATGTGCAAAATTTGCGAAATGTTTCGACGAGCGGAATTTGCCAACTTCGCCTATCTCTATCTATAGCAGACAACACCAACTGGCTAGATAAATTTTTTTATCTTCACAGAAGGGTACATCATAAAACTGATCTATCTAGTTGGGTACATCACAAAGAACCTTTACTGTTAGCTGTGCCTAGCCATCAATAGACCCATGCACTCCAGCCACCACAAGCTACATCGAACAAACAACACATGACAGCTGCCAGCTCTTCAAATATCCTAGGCTATGGGGACCTTTTACTTTGAAATAAAATAAAACTAGCCTAGAAGTGCTGATGTATAAAATATAAACTGGACATGTAATGGGTGCTTAAGAGATATGATATTTATCTTCACTCATAGTCAGTGACCTCTCCTGTCACTAATGCAAGAAGGAGCAAAAAAGGCTGACACCCATAAGTAGCTCCTCACATTCCATTATAGTTCATAGTACCACCATCAGCTATGTATCTGTCCAGATTTTTCTTAAAAATTTCTTTGGTTTTACTTATTATTAAATGTTCAAGCAGTTTATTCCAGAGGTTTGCTGCTCTCTGCGTATACATATTGTGGCTTCACCACTTGTGAAGGTCAAAAGGTCACTGACCACTCATGAAGATAAATATCATATCTCATAAACACCCATCACATATCCCCTATTTCTCCCTGTGTCTGTCCACTTAACCTGTTCAGATTATTATTGAAAGGAAAAGAAACAGACCCTTTCAAACATTTTACTCTTCAGTTCAGTATTCATTGTCACTGTATTTTATTCATGTCTCTATATGTTCTACAAAGTCTATGTGGGCTTTTCATAGCACAGAGAATACACCAATCCTTGAGGGAAGGCAACATTTTCCATTTTCTTCCTGTCAGGTCCATACTTACTGTGACCTCAATGTCGAGCAGCCCTAAAAAGATCAGTCTACTGGGGGAGGGCAGAACTCTATGTGAAACAATTTACAAAAACAACTGGAACAGTAGTGTCAAAATGCAGTAAAATTAAAGTACCAGTTATACCAAAAGGCTTTTAGCTTACCCTACAAATAAGTAAAAAGCCCGGAAAAGAGCCCTATTGAGGAAAAAGATTGTTTAATCGCTGCCAGCTTACAGGGGATCAAGAGAGTGGTACACGAAATGTACTCACTTCTTTATCAAAATGGCATTTCCACTATAAGCTAAACCACTTATGTAACCTCACATTACAGTCAGAAAATCAACATAATATAGAGGCAGTTTGAAAGAAGGACATTATATAAGATGCATAAACAATACAAGAATTCAAATAATTACCAATTTGTTAGTTTTGCAAATATCTCTAGACTTCACACACTTATAAAGCCTAAAACCAACCGAAAAACACTATGGGCATGCCACTGGGATGGGGGGGGTAAATTCAAAGGGCAGGCTGCACCTATTACTACAGTTTGCTTAACATGTCACTACTTTTTCATAGCACAGAAAAAAACATTTTGATAAAGAAGTGAGTACATTTCGTGATATCTTGGAGGTAGAAGACTTGGTTTGCTGGCCAAGGCACCTAGCTTCACCTGAGCTCTTTCCTTCTAAGACTGCTTGAAAGGCAGAGTAGAGAAACTTACCAGAGCAAGGGAGAAGGATTAAGACTTAGTTTGGCTAAGCAGATTTACTGTGGTGGTGTTTTTATTTTTTACTCACAGGGATTGCTACTGTTTGTTGCTAACATTTCATTGCTTTATTTTTTCTCTGATTCAAATTGTTGTTGCTGGTATACCTTCTTCTGCATTATTACAAGGTGTGCCTACAGGTGTGTGCTAACAGATTACTGCTGTAATCTTCTGATTCAAATTGTCTTTTGCAAGGTATATCTTCTGTTACTGCTTTATTTTTCTCTGGAGCAAAGTGTTTCTTACAGGGTATATCTTCTCTGAAATTACTGTATTACAGGTGGAGCTTACATTTTTGTGACTTTTTTTATCATTGGGCTAAGCAAATTACTGTTTGACACTGTGTTTTATTTTATTCTTGTTTGTTGAAAAGGTTTGTTGTCTCAGAGGTGTTTCAGTCTCCTTCTCACATTGAAGGAGCTAATTGCTTTTCCTCCCACAGCTCTTCCAAAGGATTAGGTGTGTATGTGGGGGTGGAGCTGGCAAACTGTCAGTAATTTCCAACAGAAAGAAGGGTTAAAAAGTCAGGTTAGTTGATATCTTGGAGGTGGAAGACTTGGTTTGCTGGCCAAGGCACCTAGCTTCACCTGAGCTCTTTCCTTCTAAGACTGCTTGAAAGGCAGAGTAGAGAAACTTACCAGAGCAAGGGAGAAGGATTAAGACTTAGTTTGGCTAAGCAGATTTACTGTGTGGTGGTGTTTTTATTTTTTACTCACAGGGATTGCTACTGTTTGTTGCTAACATTTCATTGCTTTATTTTTCTCTGATTCAAATTGTTGTTGCTGGTATACCTTCTTCTGCATTATTACAAGGTGTGCCTACAGGTGTGTGCTAACAGATTACTGCTGTAATCTTCTGATTCAAATTGTCTTTTGCAAGGTATATCTTCTGTTACTGCTTTATTTTTCTCTGGAGCAAAGTGTTTCTTACAGGGTATATCTTCTCTGAAATTATTACAGGTGGTGCTTTACAGGTTTTACAGTTTTATCTAACATTAGGATAAGCTTTCAGGGTTACTGCATTTGTTGTTGACTGATTGTTTCTGCTCTTACCTCCTTGTTCTTTCGTCCGTGGTTCTTCTTTTTAGGCAGGGGAAGGGCCCAGCCACCCACCCCCATCCCCAACCACCCCTATGCTACACTCCTTTATAGGGTACCACAGTTGTGACATTTCCTGTGGCAGAGCAGGAAGGGGCGGATCAGTGGGGCCCCACAAGGTGATCTCATTTACAGGGCACTAGTAATTTAACTTGTTATAACAAGTTAAACAAAGCACAATTAAACCATTACTTGCATTTTTTTCCTTCTAATTACTCTGACTAGGTTACAAACCCAGCAACTTATTTTGGAATGGATTTCATTAACTGCAGGTACTGTGGAACAATTTTCAGAAGGACATTCTTACAGGATTTGGACACTGTCCTACATGCTGGGCCTTTGGAGATCTTAGGTCTCAGCTCCGGGCAGCATGGGCAGAGATTGCACGCCTCAAATTTCATATTGAAGAGGAAATACATTATAAGAACCACCCGCCATTTCCCCAGCATCCAACAGAAAAACCTCAACCGCAGAGGGTAGTTGGTCCAGGAGGTTGGCAGGTGGTTAGGAGGAGCAAATCAGGTGCCCCATCACTCTCTGCTCTCCAACACATTACCTCCAAAAACCATATAAACACTACAAACAGGTATCTGCCTCTATCTCTGAAATCAAATAAAGAGGCAGAAGACACTGCAGAGCAGGACACTGGCACAGGAGCTAGCACAACAATACTCACCCAAATCAGGAACCAAAACTAAACAAGCACAAAGGAAATCCAAAAAACTTCTGATCATAGGAGACTCCATGATTCGGGGAGTTGATACCCATCTCCAGCCAGGGGTGATGGTCAGATGTCTCCCAGGTACATCAGCATGGAGAGACACTGACCGCATTGCTAAAATTGTTCACAAAGCAGGAGAAAACATTGATGTCCTAGTACACATAGGGACTATCGATCTCGCCAGCCGGTCAGTTGTGGAGACCAAGGAACACCTGACTAGGCTGGGTGACAAACTATCATCTATTTCTGTCGGCATCTCCTTCTCTGAGATCCTGCCAGTCTGGGAGAAGGGAGCAGATGGACGGAAGGTCAGAGAAGGGAGATAGGGAGCTAAACACGTGGCTCAAGGACTGGTGCCAGGAAAAAGGACACAGATTTGTAGGGAACTGGCAACAGTTCTGGGAGCGAAAGTTCTTTAAATTTGATGGACTGCATCTGACTAAAGAGGAGTCAGTGCATTGGGGCAGAAGTTTGACGTCTTTGCAGAATATTTAAACTAGCAAATGGGGAGAGGGTGCAGCACTTCATCGTTGAATGGGAAGAACACCCCTCCCCTCAGCTAGTGGTCAAACTGGAATTCAGTGTGTTTGCCGCTCATTTGCATGACCAGGTAAGAAAAAGGTTTGTCTCCCCATACGATGCACAGGGTAATGCCAAACCTCACCCAACAACTAACACACCAAAATCTGGCCAATGAAAATCATGTACACAATGCTCACAGCCTGGGAATAAGATCCCAGACCTGCAGGCACAATGTCAGAGGCTAAACTGGACATAGTAGCAATTAGTGAGGATGGTTTACCAGTAACCACACTTGGGAGACTTCAGTACCTGGCTATGTATTGTTCAGAAGAGACCGAGGTGCAAAAGGGGGAGGAGGCCCTGTATGTTAATGAAAATATCAAAGCTACAGAAATTCAGAATACACATAAGGAGCCAGAAGAACTGTGGGTCACCCTGGAAACAGGAAATGGGACAGCCATAAGAACTGGGGTTGTCTACAGGCCCCCAGACCAGAGGGAGGACATAGACACATTACTGTTAGAAGATATACAAAACATGACAGCTAAAGGGGAGGTTCTGATAATGGGAGACTTCAACATGCCAGATACAGATTGGTCAATACCAGCAGGAACATCTGCCAGAACTAGACTCATAGTAGATTCCCTGCAGGAGGGCCTCAAACAACTGGTACAGCAACCCACAAGAGACAGGGCTATCCTAGATCTAGTACTGACTAACAAAGAAGGGATCACAGATCTCCAGGTAGAAGGTCACCTGAGGCCAGTGACCATCACATGGTATGGTTCAATTTGGCTACTACATCTAAATCATCCCATTCCAAGGCAAAATATGGGACTTCAGAGGAGCTGACTTTGATAAGATGGCCAACAGAGTTAAGCTAGCCCTGGCAAAAAGAAACACAGGTGAGGAGGTACAGGCAAAGTGGGCAAGCATTAAGGATACAATACTTAAGCAACATCCCATTGTGTTAGACAGAAAAGGAAGTGCAAAGAAGAAGGAAACCACTTTGGTCTCAAACACAGTAGCAGAAAAGGTCAGAGCCAAAAGGCTGGCCTTCAGAAATACAAGGAACACAGCGGGATGAAGATAGGGGGCATACCAAACTGCCCTAAGGGAAGCAGGTAAGGCAGTAAGGCAGGCAAAGTCCCAAACTGAGGAAACACTAGCACAAACAGTAAAGAAGGTGACAAGACTTTCTATAGATACATTAGTGAAAGGAGAAAGTCCAGAGGGGTATTGCTAAGCTTAATGGAGAAAAGGGAGCATGTGAGGAGGAGGACCCTGTAAAGCATCTATCCTAAATAGATACTTTTGCTCAGTATTCACTGAAGAGAAGGTAGGGCAGGGCCCACAGCTCAGCATCATGGACACAGGGGGAGGGAGGTGAGCACTACTCCCTTCACAAAAGAAAGGGTCCTACAAGAGCTTGCTAAGCTCAGGGTGGATAAGGCAATGGGACCTGATGGCATACATCCCAGGGTACTTAAGGAGCTAAAGGAGGAACTAGCAGAGCCATTAGCAGAATTGTTTAGTGAGTCTCTGAGCACAGGAGAGGTCCCAGAAGACTGGAGAAGGGCTCATGTGATCCCACTCCACAAGAGTGGTAGCAGGGAGGAGGCGGGGAACTACAGACCGGTCAGTCTTACCTCAGTAGTGGGCAAGATTATGGAAGCTCCTTAAGGAAAGGATAGTGCAACACCTGGAATCCATAGGGCACAGGATCCAAGACAGCATGGGTTTACAAAGGAAGGTCCTGTCAAACTAATCTCATAGATTTCTTTGACTGGGTAACCAGAGTGGTGGACCAAGGGGAGCAGTTGATGTCGCCTACCTTGACTTCAGCAAAGCTTTTGACACTGTTCCACATAGAAGATTGATAAATAAGCTAGGTAGGCTCGGGTGGGTCAGAAGTTGGTCAACTGGGTGGCAAACTGGTTGACTGGCAGAAAACAGAGAGTGGTGGTAAATGGTATACAGTCAGAAGAGATGCAAGTCACAAGTGGGGTACCTCAGGGATCAGTCCTGGGGCCAGTCCTATTCAACATCTTCATTAGTGACCTAGCAGATGGACTAGAGGGTAAGGCTTGTCTGTTTGCAGATGACACCAAGATCTGCAACAGAGTAGATGATCCAGATGGGGTGGGCAGAATGAGAAGAGATCTGGATAAACTAGCAGAATGGTCAGAAGAGTGGCAACTGGGATTTAATGCAAAGAAGTGCAAAATCATGCACATAGGGAAGAGAAACCCTGAAGCCACTTATAGGCTGGGAGGGGAGTTGCTAGCAGTCACAAAGGAAGAAAGAGACTTGGGCATCATCATCACTGATGACCTGAAATCATCCAAGCAGACCTCTAAAGCAGTAGGTAAGGCTAGGGGGTGTTAGGTGTATTAGTAGGGGTATCACAAGTCGTAAGAGGGAGGTAATAATCCCTCTGTACAAGACATTGGTTAGGCCCCATCTGGAGTACTGCGGCAGTATTGAGGCCACACCTTCACAAGGACATTAACCAAATTGAGGCAGTCCAGAGAAGGGCAACCAAAATGGTGCAGGGACTGCACTGAAGACATATGAGGACAGATTAACGGAGCTCAATATGTATACCCTTGAGCAAAGGAGGGAGAGAGGTGATATGATCGAGACATTTAAACACCTTAAGGGCATAAACAAGGTGAAAGAGTCTAACATGTTTAAATATAAGAAAATAGCAGGACAAGAGGACACAGCATGAGATTAGAGGAGGCCGATTAAGGGAATGTGAGGAAATTCTTTTTCACAGAAAGGGTGGTAGATGCATGGAATGGCTTACCACAAGAAGTAGTGGCTATGAATACAGTGCAGGGCTTCAAACAGGCATGGGATAGGCATAAGGGAGCAATACAAATGACTATGAATAGATAGGTCACTGACATAGCAAAGGCCGATGGCACATTTATAAGGTAGAAAAAGAAATGGGCAGACTGGATGGGCCTTGCGGTCCTTATCTGTCGTCAACTTCTATGTTTCTATGTTTACTTGGATCTCACCACATCTGCTGTATGCACACTACTGTACATGAAACCTTAATCTTTCTAAATTGCACAAAATAATACATGTGACAACAGTAAGCTTTTCAAGGTTGGCTTGAAGCCTAACAAACTTCACTTAAAGCAATCTGCTTGGGTCGACCTCATGTAAAACAATTAACAAGATAACTAATAACAGGAGTGTCATAATATATGCCTAAAATTACTTAATATGTATGAAAATATTTACATAGCACTACCTACTACTTGCAAGGGACTACTACACTGGTGATATACTTGGAACAGCATTTGGGGGGGTGCTATCCTCAGACATTTTTATTGTTTTTATCTGATTGGCCACATTGCACTTTCACTTTTTAGGTTAAAGACTGACTGAGTTTCGCCCTTTTCCTCCAGCACTACATTATACAGTGACAGCGGCTTCCAGACTCTATGCTCATGTGCATGCAGAATGCTCTGTTTGTATTTATCCTTCTCTGGAGCATTTTAAGATCCTGTATTCTAATTTAGTTACAGCCCAACTGATAATTTGAGCAAAAAAAATCAGTTATACTGCACATCCTAAATTATGGCACAAATTGCTTCTTTTTGTGATCATAAAAGTTGCTGCTGAAATGCAGGGGACAAGAACACCTATATTAATAGTTACAGTAGATTTGCTGGTCTAGAAACATTTGAAAAAGCTGCTGTAGCTCTATGTCTTTAAATGTTTCTGAAGATGACTGGTCTCTGAAAACCATGCTTCCTCAGTCTTTGAGTGTGAGCCCACTAAAATGAGATGCTGGGGCTTTATATCTGGCACTGCACACAGACAGGGTGAAAGGCTCAAGGGCTTCCCCCCAAAGACATAGTATTACTATTTACAAACATACAAGCATATGAAATGCCAGCAGAAACAGGCCTCACAGTCTATTGAGTCTGCTTGATTGTGTAGCTAGCCCCTCAACTTGCAGCTACCCCTCCCTCTCCTCACCTTAGCAACCCCCCCACTCTGTCCCACCCCCTATTAAATCCCCCACTGTTTTACATGATACCACTTCCTCAGGCAGAGTATTCCACTTGTCCACCACCCTTTCTGTGAAAAAGTGTCTCCTGATTTCCCTCCTGAATCTCCTCCCTCCAGTCTCAGTCGATGCCCTCTTGTGTCCATCCCCCTTCTGATCTGAAGGATCCCTTCCATACTAGCCTTGTTTATTCCCTAAAAGTATTTAAAGGTTGCAATCATATCCCCCCATCCCTCCTCTCCTCCAGGGAATACATGTTCTGCTCCCTCAGCCTCTCCTCATAGGATTTTCCCTCCAGTCCCTGGATCATCTTCTTTGCCCTACGCTGCACCTCCTCCAGCAATCTGATGTCCTTTTTCAGGAATGGATGCAGTGCTGTACACAATATTCCAGGTGCGGCCTGACCAATGACCTATATAGGGAAAGGATCACCTCTTTATTCCTGGAGATTCCCCTCGCTATGCACCCCAACATCTTGTTTGCCTTCGCAGCCACCTTCCTGCATTGAGCTGAGTGGCTCATACTCCCTGTTATTAGTACCCCTAGGTCCTTTTCCTCCGTGGTACTTTCCAACTGTACCCCTCCCAACTGATATTCCCTCCCCTGGTTCCTTGCTCCGAGGTGCAGGACCTTGAACTTCTTGGCATTGAACCCCAACAGCCATGTTTCCAACCACTCTTGTTGTTTGGTCAGGTCCTCCTGCAGCCCCCCCCCAACCCTCTATGTCATCTACCACAGCTCTGACCTTAGAATCATCTGCGAACAGACTGATCCCATTCCGGATCCCCTTTGAGATATTGGCTATGAATATTATCCCAAACAGCACCGGTTCTAGTACCTTACCCTGGGGTGCCCTGCTTGTAATGTCCCTTGGTGATGAGAGTTCCCTCACCACCACTACCCTTTGCTGCCTACTCCTCAGCCAGTTGGTGATCCAATTTACCTTTTTTGTTCTCACCCCTATGTATTTCCAGTTTTCCCCACAGCCTCCTATGTGGCATTGAGTCAAAGGCCTTGCTGAAGTCCAAATACAGGACATCCACTGCATGGCCCCTGTCTAGTTCCCTGGTTACCCAACCATAGTACTCAACTAGGTTTGTCTGGCAGGATCTGCCTGAGACAAAACCATGTTGATGACCGTCTTGGAGACCACTGTCTTCCAAAAAGGTCACTAGCCTCTCTTTTAGGATTGACTCCATGAGCTTCCCCATGATTGAAGTGAGACTCACTGGTCTGTAGTTGCCTGGCTTGTCCTTTGGGTGACTTTTATGAATGGGCACCACATGGGCCATCCTCCAGTCCTGTGGCATGCATCCTATGTCCAGTGATGTACTGAACAGGTCTGCCAGTGGTCCCGCCAGGATCTCCTCTAGCTCCCTAAGTACCCTCGGCTGAATGCTGTCTGGCCCAAGTGCCTTGTCCATCCTCAGCTCCCTTAGCCCTTCCAGCACCCTGCCCTCTGTAATCCTGATATCAATCACTCCTGCCCTCCTGCCCACCCAGCCCTTCCAATGGAGTATCTACCCCCTCCTTTTCTTTGTGAACACAGAGCAGCAATACTCATTCAGATCCTCTGCCTAGTCTCCCTCCTTCTTCACCCCCCATCCTTCTTAATCCTCACAATCTGGTCCTTGTTCCTTTTTCTCTTGCCAATGTAGCAGAAGAAGCCTTTTTCCCCTTCCCTGATTCCCTGTGCCAGTCTCAGCTCCCTGGAAGTCTTGGCCACTCGGTCTAGCTTGGTAACCTCCCTTGACTTCATTGTGTACTCATCTTTGTCCCCTTGCCCTCCTGATTTCCTGAGCCTCTTGAATGCCTTTCTCTTGGCCCTCACCCTTTCCATGACCTCCTGAGTCAGCCAGCTTGGCTTCTTTGCCCTGCCCTTCTTGCTCTGTGTCCTGCTGCAAGTCTTAGTTGCCTCTGATAGCCCTTTTTTAATGATATCCCACTTCTGGCTAGCACTCATGCTCATCTGAATTTCCACCAGGTGCTTAACCAAAATTTCCCCATCCTTTTATAGTCCGCTCCCTTAAAATTGATCACACTGGTACCCATACCTCCCATTTCCCTACCCATGTTGAGTGTGAACCAGACTGTGTGATGGTCACTCCCAGCCAGGGGGTCCTTCACTCTCAGATCCCTATAGCCTCTTCATTCATTAAAACCAGGTCCAGAGTCCTTTCCACACTAGTCAGTATGAGGACCAATTGTGCCAGGAAGCAGTCTTGAAATGCCCCTGCGCTCTTCTCACAAAGTTGTGTCCAAGACTTTTTGAGGCTGGGGACTATAGTAGATTGGTGAAGACTGAGCCTGACTGACTTGCTTCTTAATACCCTGATGGTGAATGAGGCTACAGTCATAATACATTTTGAGAGTATTGGCTGTAGACTCAGATTAGAAGTCAAATCTACTGTATGTTAGCAGACTGGGCATCTGGAAAACCTACTTTGATAAAGCCAACCAGGTAAAACATCAGTACTTTGTATCCACTGCTGTGGGTTTCTGTTCTGCTGCAATAAAACTGGTAAAAGTTTATAGGAATTCCTTTTTTGATTGCTGGGGATGAGTTCCGTGACTTTTCTGAACTGATCTAGAAAACCTGCAGATTCAGAACAGCAATCAGAACTTTGATGAGCTGAACTGAGATTGCCTTTTGAAATGTTTCCCATGCTGATGTGCCTGTTGCATCTTTTGTAGCCTTCGTGTCGGTCTTCACCACTGTAAGCACCATCTAGTTTCTGCAGACTTTCTATTGAGGGGGTCTCAAAGTAACCTGACTGAACCTAGTATCAAGCGTGGCTGCCCCTAGCCTCTGCTTCCATATCTCTCACTGGAAATCCACATCTGATCAGTCTGACTTCTCTATCTGCCATCCAGCCTAGTGGAAATTACCTCCCTCTCCCCATCTGACTCTCATCCTCACTTCACTGTTTCAAACTATTCTTGCTGGCACACTTCTCTAAACCAAGTAACTGCAGCTACAATAGCCACATCCTGGCAGCCAGGTACCTGACTGCACCCTGTTACTGCTATTCCTTACCAGCTTAGCCCAAATTATGTCTCCAACTTTTGTAAACTGTACAAAATGTAAATGTGAATGCAAATGCTATAGGATCACAGGTAAATAATAATAATTTTGTTTGTGAAACCTTTGTTACAATAACAAAAAAAGAAAGGTAATTTGCAATGTCCACTGACTTAATGCCACTAGTGTAAACACAAAAACAGAATTGCAATATGTGATGTGGAAAGATGAACCTGGCTTGGTGGGAGCTATGCACACCTGGTAGGAGGAAATAGATGACTGGGGTAAAGAAACTGGACAACGTAATACTTATACAAGACAGAAAACACCTTAGAAATGAAGGAGTGGCTTTTTACACCAGTGACTCCACTACATGTACAGAAATAGATGTAATTAAATCTAATGACTCAACAGTGGAATCACTTTGGATTAGGAGATAATGAATGCAAGAAATACACTGATACCTATAGATGCATGTTATGGCTCACTTGGTTGTGATTATAGAGCTAGTAAGGAATTATTTAAAAACAATCATGTGCCACTGCTGAATGTGTGTTTGCATGCTGTTGTACTGGGTCTTGCTTGTACACATTTTTACTAAGTATTTACCCAAGCTAGCCCAGGCTTGCAGACTATGGAATAACCTTCCGCAGAATTTGGTCAACATCCACAAATTTAACAAATCTAAGTCTGAGTTGGACAAATTCTTATTTGAAACATAGACCAATACACCCACTAGGAGTGGGAGGTAATCACAATGGGCCTAGTGCCTTCTTCTACCTTTAAACTGAGAGAGTAATACCGAGAGAGTAATGAGATATAATATGCCATTGCAATGAGGTCCTGATATTACACAGTTGTATACTGCATTTACCCAGAATAGTAGAGGTGAGAGGCCATATCTCATTTTTAGTGTGGCTCTGCTTTTATAATGTATTCTTCTGGGACAGATCATTTTAGATGGAGGCAGTATAGCACAGTGGTTTAAGGCTCTAAGCTACAAACTTGAAGACCTGGGTTTGAATCCCACAGCCTCCACATGCATACTGTATGACCCTGAGCAGATCACTTAACTTCCTTGTGCTTCTAGGACACACCTGTAAACAAGCTTTCAGCTTAGTGTGTCTCTCCTGGTTAGAAAAAAAGATGCAACATCTCCTTTCCAGTGGGGTTCTGTGTTTTCATAGTTCAGCAATATATTGACCCAGGATATCCCGGCTAAGATGCAATATCTCATTTTCAATGGGGTTCTGCTTTGACATATTTTTATACTGTATTTACCAAGGATTTCAAAGCTCACATGTTATCTTGTTTTCAGTGGGATCCTGCTTTTACCAATTTTTACACTGTCTTTACCCAGGATATCAGAGCTGAGATGCATTATCTCCTTTTGATGGGGCTCTGCTTTTACCCATTTTTATTTAACATATAACAGCCCAGCTGAAAGGCAAGTTACATTTTCAATGGGGTCCAACTTTTACTATGTATTTTCCCAAGATAGGGAAGCACTGATTCACAGTTCAGGGCTCTGATGTGCTGGGGTCCTTCTTTTACACATTTCTACTGTATATTTACCCAGGATAGACCAGATGACATGCAATATCTCATTTTCTTTTTATATAGATTGTTGGGCTCTCTGAGCTCGGCAGGTAGCTCTCGTCCCTCCCTCAGAGGGAATCAATCTCCGGCTGCACTGTTCTCTGACCCAACCCCTCTAAATCCCCCATGGGTCCCCCCCATGGCAGGGCTGGGGTGAAGGGGCACCGGCTTTACCCCCACCCGTGGAGTGAAATCCAGACATTGGGGGGATGGCTAGGGTGCTGGTGTGACCATCATGGAGCCTGCTGGCTCATTTTTCCTTTTTTCTCCCATCCCCCCTCCCTACCAACATAAGGATGCCAGTGAGTGCCTTCCCGACCTGTACTGCCCTCCGGCCACCACCAGAGGGTAGTCAGCGAGCAGGCTGACAAACATCCCTCCCCCAAGAGAGAGAGAGCAGTCCTATGGATGCTCAGTCCTCTCTCACCTCTGCCGACCCCTGGCAGCCCAGGCTCATTCACCAACCCAGGTCACCGGTGTGGCACGAGGTGTAGCGACCAGCGCTTCAACCTCCAGCACCACCGGGCCAGCCTTAGTATCTCATTTTCAGTGGAGTCCAGCTTTTACACATTTTTAGATTGTATTTACCCAGGATAGGTCAGCTGAGAGGCAATATCTAATTTTCAGTGGGCTCCCACAGTTTGACCCAAAATTTCCAACATACTGTAGTCCTATGACCTGACATTGTGATCAAGTCAGTAGGAATTTTTTAATTTCCATTTGAAAGGTGATTCCACAGTATGACTACAAAAACATGTTTCACAGGGGATTTGAAATATGACACCTGTCATGTTCATGAGGTGGGGTAATGCAAGGGATATGTTGAACATTAGGGGCCAAAATCTGCAAAAATAAAGTTATAAGTAAACATTGGAATAATCCTATGTTTATTCCTAACTTAGTTGTTTTTTTCACATTTGACCCCAAATTTTCAAAATAGTCTTTTTATGTCCCCATGTTATGATCAAGATAGGTGAATGTTTTTAAAATGCTGTCTAAAAGGTGGCTTCACAGAGGGAATGTGAAAATATGTTTCAAGGTGGATTTGAAAAATGACACCTACCATGTTTATCAGGTGGAGTAACAAATGGGTTATGTGCACATTTGCAGCCAACATCTGCAAAAATCATGGAGTTATTGTAAACGTTGAAAAGATTAAACAGTTTCTCATAACTTTATTGTTTTTGACATTTTGACCCCACGTTTTCAACACTGTCTTTTTATGACCCCACCTTATCATCATGGCAGGTGGAATTTTTTAAATCTTGTTCAAAAGGTGACTTTGTGGAGCAAATGCAAAAACATGTTTCAGAGGAGATTTGAAAAATGACATTTGTTATGTTTATGAGGTAGTGCAACAAGAGGGCCATATTGAAAATTGGGGGCCAAAATCTACACACATCATACTGTTATGAGTTAACATTGAAAAGATTCAACATTTCTTCATAGCTTCATCGTTTTGAGACATTTTGAGCCCAAATTACCAACAGTCTTTTTATGACCCCTCCTTCTGAACATAATAGGTGTTTTTTACAAAATACTGTCCAAAATGCTGTTTCATACCACAAGTGTGAAAATACATTTTGGTTATGATTTGAAAAATGATACCTGTCACATTGATGAGGTGGTATGAAAAAACATCTATGTTGAAAATTTGGGGCAAAAATATTGAAAATGACCAAAGTTATGAATCAGCATTGAAAAATGTCAATGTACCTTCATAACATTTTTTTTAATATTGTCCCCAAATTTTCAACATACAGTAGTCTTCTCGTGACCCTAATGCCTTAGCCCAGAAGTGAAAATGTTCAAATCCTGTCCAGAAGGTGATTTCATAGTGTGACTGTGAAATCACCTTTTGGGCTGCATGTGAAAAATGTCACCTACCTTGTTCATGAAGTCGTGTTCCTAAATGGCCCTATTGAAAATTTGGTGGACAAATACTAAAAAATGACCATGTTATAAGTACAAGTTCAAAATGCACTGAATTACATTGACTGCAGCTTACTTGAGTTCCTCTGTTCCAAGTCTGGTGTTGAACAGTGAAGATGTGTCTCTGTTTGAGACAGGATTATGACATTGGACCCCAGGTAGGTAAGTAAGGATAGGGGGTGTGGGTTGGTGGGTGCTGAGTGGGGAGGGGAGGGTAATGGTAGCAGGGGATGGTGGTGGTAACAGACATCAATGGACCATTTTCATTTTTACAGGCTGTAGAATAATAAATAAAAAAGACACTGAGCAATGAATCTCTTAATTTCAGGTATTGACACTTGGGATTGGGCACCCCAGTGCTGGGTCCATATTTACGAGGTATGGGAAGCAATGAGGAAGTGGGAGGGATAGCTGGCAGATGATAGGATTATTTAAAATGGGCACTGGTCACAGGAAGCGACATGGGGTGGGAGGGATACTTGGCAGATGATAGGATGATTTATAAGGGGCATGGGGTACAAGAAGTGACATGGAGGTTGGAGGGATACTTGGCAGAGGATTGAATTGTTTAAAAAGGGCAAACTGAGGTTAAGCAGGGGTTATGTACAGAATGTTGCATTGTAGGGGTGATGAATAGGCTGATCAGGATATGATCAGCTGCTTGCTGGGGGCATCAGGCAGATCAAAGCAAAGAGCTGACCTGTGATATGGGCTGCTCTTTTCTTTGAACTTTGCTAAGTTTCCACCCAGCAGGTCCAGAAGAGTGTCATGATCAGCCTGGCTGATGATTAGTCTAACATTGTTGAGCCCACTGCAGACTCTCCTGCATTGAACTGATAGTGACACACCTCTCAAATCCATTGTCCAGCAATATGTTCACTTTGCGCAAGCGCAAACATAAAAATGAAGAATGCTACTTTAGGGGTGACTCTGTAATTATAGGAAACTTTAACATAACTGGCATCCACTGGGGAAAGCTTAGAGGTAAAATAGGCTTGGCCTTAGTATTTATAGACTTACAGAATATAATTTTACACAGCATGTATGTAGCCCAACAAGGAAAAGTGCAATACTGAAGTTTGTACTGACTAACTAACTAACAATACTTTAGTAATAGGTAAATGCCTGGTTTGAGAACCACAGTGGGGAATTACCACAATATGGTAGACTTTACTATCCAGAAATAAGTTAACTGAACATAGAAACACTGTGCAACTAAAGAAAAAGCAGATTTCCAAAAATGAAAGTTGAATCAATAGCCGGAAATGGGAAAGCTGAATTATTTGATCCTGATACACATGCAACATGGTTATACCTCAAATATGAAATTCATGAACTGTATGGTACCTGTATCCCTAAACAGAAAAGAAATAAGAACAAAGGGAAAAAAGCTATTGTGACTCACAAAAAATAATTAATAAACTCACAGCAGACAAATGAAGAGCTTATAACAAAAGCAAAAGGCCTGGCCCTGAGGGAAACTAGGCAAAATATAAAATGTTACTAAGGAAAACAAAGGTGCAATAAAGAATGGAAAAGACACAGAGTACAGATGTGAATATATGAAGGGCAGCCTTAAAGAATATAGACAGTTTAATTCCTTTAAAAGCAATTGTAAAATTCTAAACAAAATGGCAATTATTAAATGCACGCTGAAAATAGAGGTAGAATCAACGTTTCAACAATAGGACTTCTTCAGGAACTATCTAAAAGAAAAAAAGGCAAAGTTAGTGGAGAGGTAAAAGGAACTAAGGGATATATATTTGAGGGAAGAAAATAGGGGAGGCTTTAGGAGAAAAAGTGATAATAGGCAAGTTATGAAAAGAATATGACAAAACAAAAAGGTGATGATTGGAATGAAAAATGTATAGTAGAAGCGAATGAGCTGGAAAGCCCTCAAGTCGGGACTAATTAACAGGGCCTAGTAAGAAGGTTGAGAGGTGACAAGTGTGGGAGAAGAAGACAGAGATAGAGACAACTGGGGAAAATTAAAATAGATGTGCACACATAGCACAAATGCCCATGTGAAGTGCCCACCTCACACACAAACACACACTGAATGGAAGTGTGTGCAGACATATCGACACATGCAAACAAAGATATGACAGGTATTGGGGGTAAAAAGGATAGACTACAGTAGTAAATTGTTAGGTGGCTGAAAGATGTTAGTTGAAAATATGTCTGTCATTTAAACCAGAGGGCTGCTGGAAGCCTAGGTGGATGATCAGCTTGGTTTCCATGATTTTTCCTTGGTCAGCATCCTGGAAACCCTGCTGAAGAACACGAACAGAAAGATCTTTGAGGTAAAGTGGGATTCAATGGGTTTATTAGTGTCTTCTCCATTCCTGACTACCTTGTAATGTTCCCTGAATTGGCCAGCCAGCCATCTGCCAGTTTCTCTGATATAGATAGCTGCCCACTCCCTGCAAAGAAATCAGTATATCACATTTTTGAAAGTGCATGAAAAATCTGTGGTGATGTGAAAAATGCATGTGGGACCCTGAATTTCAGTGACACTAGAAATACATTTTCAAGTATAACAATGAGTTCTGTTGAAAGCTTTGGTACCTGGTAGGGATGAATTGTGAGGTGTGTGTAGGCTGCTTCATACAAGGAGATTCTGCAGGTTTGGTGGTCAGCGGTAGGAGGAAATTGATGACTCTCTAAAGGAAGGTTGGATATTAGGGTCAGTTTGCAGAATAGGGAAGTTCCTAGTGATGATCCTGTGAAGAGAAGGTGTATTATGATGGAAGGGAAGCACTAGTGGAATGCAATGTTTTTGCTATGTGAGAGTATCCCTCCCAGGAGGGTATTGGGCATATTACTGACCCATTCTTAACATCTTTGGGATGGAAGGAGCTGTGGATGAGAAAGCTGTGAGAGTCAATGTGTTTGCAATAAACCAATGTCTTCAGACCAGTGTTCAGCACTGACAATTTGATATGTAGAAAAGGCAATGTGGAGGAGGATACTTTGGCAGTGTACTGAAGGGAAGGATTGGCTATGGTAAACTTGTCCAAGAATATTTGAAGAATCACCCTGGAGCAGGAGGTGGCCCCCACACAATCATCTATGTAGCATTTGTAGAGGTCAGGCACAGTCCCTGTGAAGGAGAGAATGAGCTATTCCTCCACCCAACCAACCAACAGATTGGCAAAGCTGGGACCCATCTTAGTACCCATGGCAACTCCACTGACCTGCTGAAAATAAACTATTATTAAAAGAAAAAGCATTAAGTTTCAGATCAAGTTCTGCCAGTCAGATTAATGTGTTTGTGGGTGGCTGACAGACTTCCCGCTTATTGAAAAAAATGCTGCAGAGCTATCTGGTCATCATTGTGGTGGATCACTGTGTAAAGAGATTTGATATCCATAGTAAAGAGGAGCCAGTGGGAGCCACTAAATCTAAACCTGTCAAATAACTGGAGAGCATGGCTAGTGTCATTAATGTAGAAGGGCAGGGATTCAACGAGTGATCTCATGAGGCTGTCCAGAAATGCTGAGATGTGTGATATGGGGCAGGAACAGGCAGGCACAATAGGGTGTCCAGGGTTGCCTCTTTGTGGATTTTGGTAAGATAGAACCCGGATGACTGAGGGTGTTGAACTATGAATCTCTTGACAGAGGCAGGGTGTTCTTAGTTTTCAATAGCAGAGGTGATGGTTGTGGTAACCTCTGTCTGTTAGTTGGCACTGGGGTCCTGTGGAATGGAAGAGTAAAACCTGGTGTCAGAAAGTTGCTGTATGGCTTCAGTGATGTATATCTCCATTTGCTAGACCCCAACAGCACCCCCCCCCCCATTTCAGCTGGTTTAATAACAATGTCATTCCTGTGTTGCAGAGATCTAAGGGCTGCAAGTTCACCAGCTGTCAGGTTAGATAGATACTGCCTACAATGAAAATTGAAGTAAATGGTGTTTTTCATACATTGGTTAACAAAATAATCAATAGCAGCAAAAATGTCCTGGAGGTGGGGTCCATGCACTGTGTTGTGGATTGATGTTGATTACTCTGGTAATGCTGTCATCATCATTGTCTGCAGGAAGAGGAGTCTCATTATAAAAACTCGTAGGCATAGTGGGTCACAGCAATTGTAGCACACAAAATGTTGGAACAAAAAAACAACATGGTGCTTCAGTGTGTGGTCTAACAACTGTTGATCTGCAGTGCTTCTACAGCAGAGTACACCTTATAGCTCATTTTTCAGCTGGTGAACTTGCAGCTCTCAGATCTCTGCAACACAGGAATGACAGTGGGTCCTATGCGACAACAAACGGATTGCCTACGCACTGCATATCTGAGATGTGTAGGCAACCCTACATGTGCATGCTGCGTAGTGAAAGTCTGGCGGCATTCACGAATGGTGCACCAGTGAATTATGCACCAGATCCCCTGGCTGACCATTCCTGCTCTGCACCTGCAGTTGGCTTAGGAGGTGTCCGGGGTGTGCCCACACTCCGTGTGATGCATAAAGGTGCAGAGTGTTGTTCATAGGAGTGCGGGAATTACAACAGTGGGGACCCTGTCATAACCTGTCGTGTGCTCCCATGGATGTCACCCACCGGTCATGATGGGACTGGGATTTGGCCCTCCATGTTGCTTCTGCCCATTGGGCAGCTAGGGAGCACCAGGGGCAGCTGTTGCATACCTTTACTCCTTGTATTTCTGGATCCACACCTTCCCAGACTACCCATCTCCTGCAGCACAAAGGATCCTCCCTGGGACCCAGGTCGGGCATCCAATTGAATGCCTGTCCAGGTCCACAGCTACACACCCATCTGCCCTACATAAACCTGTGCACTGGGGAGGATTCCATGGACAAATACCTGCTGGTGCGCACCTGTCTGTGAGTGCAGAGCTGCGTGGGTGGGTATGCGCCTTTGGCACGTACTTTACACCAGTTTGTGCATAGGGCCAATTGTTATTAAGCCAGCTGATAAGGGGGAGCTGTTGTGGTCTGGCAAAAGGAGCCATACAGTACATCATTGAAGTCACACAGCAACTCTGTTACCAGGTTTTACTCTTCTCTTTCACAGGACCCCACTGCCAACTATCAGACAGAGGTTACCACCACCATCGCCTCTGCTTCTGAAAACAAAGAACTCCCTGCCTCTGCCAAGAGACTCATAGTTCAACACCCTTGTGCATCCAGGTTATATCTCCTTTCCAAAATCCACAAAACAGGTAATGTTGGACTCCCTATTGTGTCTGCCTGCTCCTGCCCATCATCCGCCATCTCAGCATATCTGGAGAGCCTCATGAGTCCATTCTTTGAATCACAGCCCTCCTGCTTTAATGACAGTAACCATGCTCTCCAATTGTCTGATAGATTTTTGATTCAGTGGCTCCCATCAACTCATCTTTACTATGGATATCATATCTCTTTACACAGTGATTCCCCACAATGATGGCCTGACAGCTTTCCAGCATTTTTTTGAATAAGTGGGAAGTCCACCAGCCACCCACACACATATTAACCTGACTGGCAGAACTTGTTCTGAAACATAATGCTTTTTCTTTTAATAACAATTTTTTTTTCAGCGGGTCAGTGGAGTTGCCATGGGTACTAAAATGGGTCCCAGCTTTGCTAATCTGTTTGTTGGTTGGGTTGAGGAATAGTTTTTTCTCCCCTTCACAGGGACTGTGCCTGACCTCTACAAATGCTACATAGATGGCTGTGTGGGGGCCACTTCCTGTTCTAGGAAGACAAACCAAATTTTGGATATGTTTCCCATGGCCCTTCCATTCCAAGTATACTCCTCCATACTGCCTTTTCTAGATATCAGATTGTTGGTGCAGAACACTGGTCTAAAGACATCAGTTTATTACAAACTCATTGTCGCACACAGCTTTCTCTCACACAGCTCCTTTCTAACCCAAACATGTTAAGAATGGTTTGCCATATTCATAGTCTCTTAGACTTTGCAGGTTATCAAGTGAAGATGATGATTTTGCTGAGCAGGCTCGAATAATGCACAGCTTATTTATTAACGGGAGATACTCAGAAGTAGTGGAGAGGGCACTCTCCCAGGTCAGTAATATGCCCCATAACCTTAACCCTCCTAGGAGGGACACTCTCACGCAACAAAAATTACTCATTCCACTTGTGTTTTCCTTCCATCATAATATGCCTTCTCTTCACAGGATCATCACTAGGAACTTCCCTATTCTGCTAACTGACCCTAATATTCAACCTTCCTTTACAAAGCCACAAATAGGCTCCTGCTGCTGACCACCCAACCTGCAGAATCCCCTGGTATGAAGCAGCCTACATACTTTTAACAATTCATCCCTACAAGGTACCAAAGCTTGCAACAGAACTTGCTGTAATACCTGCAAATGATTTTCTAGTGTCTCTGAAATTTAGGGTCCCGCGGGTGTTTTTCATAATACCAAGGAGTTCTCATGCACTTCCAGTAATGTGATATACTAAATTCTTTGCAAGAAGTGTGCAGCTATCTACATCAGAGAAACTGGCAGACAGCTGTCTGACCAATTCAGGGAACATTACAGGGTAGTCAGGAATAGAGACACTAATAAACCCATTGTAACCCACTTTACTTCCAGGGACCATGCTGTCAACGATCTTTCTGTTTGTGTCTTTCAGTGGGTTTCCAGGATGCTGACCAAAGAAAAAACATGGAAACCAAGCTGATCATCCACCTAGGCTCCCAGCAGTCCTCAGGTTTAAATGACAAACTTATTTTTTACTAACATCTTTCAGCCACCTTATGGTTTACCAACATATCCTTTCTACCCCCAACCTATCATATCTTTGCTCACATTTGTGCATGGTATTGTGTGTGTGTGAGTATGCCTGCACACAATTCCATCCAGTGTATGTTTGTGTGGGGTGGGCATACTCACATTGACATTCCAGCTATGTGTGCACATCTATTTTCATTTTCCCTAGTTGTCTCTATCTCTGTCTCCTTCACCCACACTTGTCACCTTTCGGCTATTTTACTAGCCCTGTTAATTAGTCCCCACTTGAGGACTTCCCAGCTCATTCACGCCTACTATGCCTTTTCATTTCCCATCATCACCTTTTTGTTTTTCAGATTCTTTTCTTACCTTGCCTATTATCACTTTTTCTCATAGAATCTCACCCTACTTTCTTCCCACACATACCTGTATATATCCCTTATTTTCCCTTACCTCTCCACTAACTTTGTTTTTTCTCTTTTAGATAATTCTTGAAGAAGACCTATGGTTGAAGCATTGATTCTAACTCTATTTTTTATTTTCAGCGTGCATTTAATATTATCTTTTTGTTTTGTTTTCGGACCACACACTGATGCAGCACTTTGATTTTTGTAAAATTCTAAGACCACTCGAGGTGAAAGACTCAAGGCTATCAAACAAACAAGCATATGGTGAATACTCTGAACAACTTTTTCTGTTCTATTTTCAATAATGTGCAAATAGTTGAAATTTCCTAAATAAATGAAGGCAGGAAAGGCCACAAAATATCCATACTATAGTAATGTCTAGCAAGGCAAAGTTTATTCCTAGGGCGCTCTATCCAAAACAGCTCAGAGTGCCTTACACAGGAAGATAGAAAAAAAAGTTTCATTATAATGTCGGCAAGTAATTTAAGTAATTATATTTACTAAAAGAGTAGGTCTCCTTAAATAAGAGAGTTTTCAGCACTATGTGGGCAGATGGATACTGCAGAATAACAGTTCCACAAAAGCAGTGTAGCCACTCCAAATGCCCTGCCCCCAACAGTTTTAGACAAAATTGAGACTACGAACAGGTCCATATCAGTTAAACAAAGAGGGTGGATGGGGCATATGGGGACAGGAGATGTTTAAAGTAATCAGGACCCATTGTGTGCATGGCCTCAAATGTCAGTTCACTTATTTTGAAAGTGATGCACTACTGAATTGGCAGCCAGATCAGATTGTGCAGAAGTGGCATGATGTAGTCCTTTCAAGAAATTTCCAACACCAACAGGGCCACAGCATTCTGGACTAGTTGCAGGTTATACATCAATCCTCCAGATAACCCTAGGTATTGACCATGACAATGCATTAGTCTTCAGCTGATAAAGTCTTAGACTATCATCACCAAGTTGGCGGTGCAAAATACGGTTTAATCTGGGGAATGTTACGGAGATGAAAAAAGTCACTGTGGAGTACAGCCACCACATGCTGTTCAAGTGACAACTTGCAGGTCACAGTGAAACATAAAAACATAGACATTGCTATCAGATAAAGACCAAGTGTCTCTCCACTCTGCCTACAGAGAGTTTCATACCTATGCTCCTGACATAATGTTTCAATCAGGTTTTCTACTCAACATCCTTCCTCTCCCTTGCCCCTCACCCCAGCTAGTCCTCCTCCTGGAATTATCAGCCCTTTAAACCTGTTGCAGCTGTGTTTGAACTAATTTTAGTCGTGCCTTAACCACTTGTGCCAGTAATATGTTCCATGGCTCCACTATCCTCTCGGTGAAGAAAAACATTCTCATGTCCATCCAGAGGTTTCCACTGACTAGGTTCCATTCATGTCCTCTCATGACTGCACTACTGTTCCTGTTGAATATATCTTCACAGTTTATTCAATTAATTCCCCTCAGGAACTTGTACATCTCTATCATGTCACCATTCTCCTGTCTGGATTTCTGCTAGTACGTGTTAAAGGCCTCAGGTAATTCCTCATAGGATCTGCTTAGTTGGTCCTGGATCATCTTGGTGATTACACTACACAGGCTGTAGCTTATCCCTGTCCTTTCTCAGGTGTGGACTCCATAACTGGGCAAAGTACTCCAAGTGAGGCCTCACCAATGACCTGTTCATGGGAAAAATCACTTTCTTCTTCTTCCTACTATCAGATCCCCTCCCAATGCATCCCAGTATCCTTGTTGTATTGCTGCATGCTTTATTGCACTGTCTGGCTTGTTTAAGAGTGTTGATAATGATGCATACCAGGTCCCTTCCCTCTGATGTGGTAGCCAAACTCCAACCCCCTCCCCATCCTGTACTCTGTATGTGGGATCCTCCTTTCTATGTGCATCACTTTGGCATTAAATTCCAACTGTTATATTTTGGACCACCTCTCCAGTCATTTCAGATCCCTCTTTAACCCCTGCCCCCATTGTCCACCCTCCTGCTTAGTTTTATGTCATCTGCAAAGATAAATATCTTGTCCTAGATGGCCTCTACTTCCTCATGGATGAACATTCTGGACAGGACTGGTCCCAGGACTGATGCCTGCGACACCCTGTTCATGTCACGCCATCTTCTGACTTAACCACATTCACTACCATGTTTTGATCCCCCAGCCACTTACATACCCATCTGAACAATTCTTTCCCTATTCCCAGATCTTCCAGCTTCCTTAGCAGCTTCCTATGTGACATAGAGTCAAAGGTTTCCTGAAATCAAATCAGAGTAAAATTTACCACTCACCCTCTATCAACCACCCTTATGGCCCAGTCAAACAAAATACCACTATGTTTGCCAGTTATGATCTCCCTGTCACTGCTGCTGCTTGCTTTCCTGTATCCCATATACCTCTAGGTAGGCAACTAGGCTTTCTTTGACTGGTCTGTAGTTTCCTGGGCCTTCCCTGTGCCCCCTCCTTATGGCATGGAATCACATCCACAGACCTCAAATCCTCCAGCACCTTACCAGATTCCAATGAGCATCTGAACAGCTCAGCCAGGGGTTCATCCAGCTCTGAACCCAGCTCACTAAGCATCCTTGGGTTTAAGCCTTTCAGTCCCAGTGCCTTATTTACTTTGAGGATTGTTAGCCCATTTCTTACCCTGT
Source organism: Neoceratodus forsteri (assembly GCA_016271365.2). NCBI lineage: Eukaryota > Metazoa > Chordata > Ceratodontiformes > Ceratodontidae > Neoceratodus > Neoceratodus forsteri. The sequence goes on from CM028133.1 coordinate 610,300,773, forward strand.
CCACTGTGACCACAGCCAGTGCTATTTCCTCCACCACCCTTGTGAAGACTTTAACACCACTCTCTGGTAGAGATCCTTGTCCTCCACTTAGAATAGCAGTCAGAAGTAATCATTTAGAGCCAGCATATTGGTGAAGCAGTAGCACTACCACTCGTGACGCCGACAACCCAGGTTTGGTAGCGAGTCCTAGTCATTGGGGCAAGCCTGGGGGAAGAGGATCAAGCATCCAACAGGATGTTCTCCTCCACTGGGGAAGGAGACCAGTGTCACTGTGCAACTACCACCTGGGTGACCACAGGTGGCAGTGCAGGCATGAGTGCACTACAGCATAGGGGAGCGCTGATTGGCTGGGGAGGCTTCATGCACTATGTGCGCACATCTGCTCTTAATCAGCGCTTCCATGGGGAGGGAAAAAAATGGAAAAAAGATCCTCAGCAGAGCAGAATGATAGCTCTGCTCTCCCACAGACTCCATACCCACCAACCTGGCTGTCTCGGTGATGTTAAAAGAAGTTTCTGAGGGATCTGGCCAAGCCCAAGGAGCCCATCATTCGGGGTCAAGCCATGAGGGAATGCAGGAGAGATAAGTCCCCAGAAGAACTTGCACTGATGGGGCTGGGGAGATGCAAAAGCCTGAAGGTGGCGCCTGATATCAGCCAAGAGAGACAACATAAACAGAAAGTAAAAAAACAGGAAGAAATTATTTAAAACATTAGCCATCTGCTGATCATCCTCTACTACCCTCCATGTTCTGATAATCTGATAATATCCCCCTTGTCTTTCTTTTTTCCCCTGATGTACCCTAAGAATTATTTCCCATTCCCTTCCTTTGACACTCCTGGCTCTATGTCTGGCTTTGTCCTCCTGACAATCCCTTTGCTCCCTTTAGCTTGTCCTGATATTCTCCTCATTCCTCCTCCCCTTGCTTCTCCATGTAAAAGCCCTCTATATGGCTCCACTGCCTCCCTCACTTCCTTGTAGAACCAAATTGGCCTTTTACACTTGTTCCTTTTAATGACTTTCCTCATACAAGAGTCAGTCACCTCCAAAATGGCACCTTTTTGTTTTTTTATATTCTTTTTGGTGCCTGGATCCCTGACAGCTCAGTCCCCACTCCCTAGTTCCCCACTTACCCCTGGGACCTACCTCGGGTGATGATCCTCCCAGGCGCTACCCCACAGGGTAGGACCACCAAGTAGGCATGCCCCCGATGGAGCCTGAAATTGGTTCCCGGTAGACCCTCCATCTACCCATGTTCCTTCCTGGCTTGCCCCCTAGGGTGGGGCCATGGAGTCAGGACATTCCCAACAGTAGACTGAAGTTAGGTCACCAGCTGACTGCCATGGTTTGGTGTAGTGGTACTGGAGAAGTGGGGCATCATAAAGTGGGGCTGGCATTTTGCTTGCTTTTTTCCCCATGGGAGGCATGGCTTGCAATGACATATGGTGCCAAAGCACTGACGTCTGGCACGCCTCCTCACAACTTAAGCTACGGCAGCTGCTCCCCCTGGTCTTTGCTAGGGGATTGTCACACACCAAATGCTCACCCACCCTTCCCTCCCGGAGGAGGAGGAGAGCAATCCTTGTGTGATGCTGAGTCCTCCTCCCCCGGCCATTCCTCTGACTCATCAGGTCCATTCCCGAAGCTGGAGTGTTGGTGACACAAGTGGAAGCCCTACTGCTGCACTGGAATGCCACCCTTAATAACTGCCCCATTTTCCTCTACCCCTTTGATTCCCTCTGCTCCCTTTAATTTTTCATGACTGTTTCTCTCATTTTACTGAAATTTGCCATTCTGAGGTCCAGGACCTCAGTCTTCAAAGACAATCTGCAGTTACCCAGAACCAAACTACAAAGTATACCCATCACAAGACCTCAGTGGTTCACTAACCATTACCACTTCCACCACTTCTGAATTGGTAAGCACCAAATCAAGAATGTCATGTCTTGTGGGTTCCCTGACCCACTACACCTGTAAGCAGTCCTGCATTGTGACAAGCAGTGCCTGAATTCTGGTACTCTTATTTGGTGGGGTAGCCCAGTTAATTTCTGGATGATTCAGGCCACCTGCAACCACTTTGCTGTCGCTCACATAATTTCCTCTTTTACTTGTCAATACCCAAATCCTTCTGCTCTGGCAGTCTCAAAACAACAAAACTGAGACAGGCACATACCAGAAGTTAGATGTAAACTGTTTATTTTTTACAGCAGCAAAAGCATGAAAAACACTAGGCTAATACCTCTATGCTAACTGAGGCTTCCTCAGGGAGTGGAGTCAGCCTAGGCAGTCAGTCCTTTTTCTTCCCTCGTGTATAACTAACTCTTTTTTTTTGAGGGGGGGCACTAGCACCTTGCCATTTGCCTGCAGGTCTCCAATTTAGTCATTTGACAAAGTAATTTGTAAGACCACTGACTACTGGTTGATTGTTACTGTAGTCATTTTAGCTTTGTTTGCCTTTTTCTAAATGTGCCCACCCCATGAGTGATCAGGTTTAAGGTCCATCCTCAGTCAAGGAAACCATACTCTGTGGGGGACCCCTTTGCCATTAAGACCAACTATTTTATATATATATATAGCTTTTTTCTTGTTTATAACCACATTTTTGGATGTAAGTAGTATGCACGAATGCTCTTTCTATTATTCACTATCACTACCTTTTGCTGTACACCTTAAACATTTGAATCAATTTTTGACCAATGAAATGATACAATGTCACATAGGTGGGGTATATAAGGTCTACAGCTTGGGCTGATTCCACCCCATGAAGAAGCCTCAGTTAGGAAGTGATATGTAGGGGTGTTATCCCAGTGTTTTTCATGCTTTGGCTGATGTAAAAAATAAACAGTTTGCATCTAACTCTTGGAGTGAGCCTATCTTCATTTTGTTGTTTTTGTACTGTCTCTCAATTGGAGCACCTTTTCGGGTAGAGGAGTGCATCCTTTTTTTTGTTTTGGTACCTGCCGTGGCAATCTGCAGACCAATCCAATCCTTATCTTTTTTTTATCTGCAGCTATTCTCAGCTGCACCCAAATCAATTCCACCCCTCACTTTTCATAGAACAATCCCGAGTAGCCTCTTAGTTTTCCTTAATGGAGATGGCCACATCTCCTCCTTACCCTTACCTTATCCCTCTTATGCAGGATATAAGGTGGAACAGCCAGATCCAAATCATTATTTCCAGTTGCCCACATCTCTGTTACACCGACCAAGTCTAACTCATCATCTGCTACCATCATCTGGGGCTCACTAATTTTGTTGCCAAAGCTCCTGGCATTCAGGAAGTCTGCATTCTATTCTTTCTTCTTTTCCCCCCCTCACAATACCTGTGCTTCATCCTTTATCAGCACCTCACCTTCCCTTCACATTGCCTGTACCCACTGTTTTCTTTCTGTGACTCTCCTGACCCTCAACCCCTTTTTGATCTAGTCTGCTGCTTGCCTATGCCATCATTGCCCCCCTGTGCCTCCTCCCCATTTCTGGATGAGTTCTAACAAGGCTCCCTCTCTCCTCCACCCTTCAAAAGGCTCCCTTAGCTCCAGGCTTTCCACCCCATTTGGTTCAAATGCCTAGCTATGTAGACATCCATTTTCTGTCTGAGCACACTGGTGCCCTCCTTTATGAGACGAAGGTCATCTCATTTGAAAAGACTTAATAAGTTAGTTAGTTAAAACTTTATTTTTTGAGAGCATAAGAACTTTAGGCCCAGTGGACCTATTTACAATGCTGTCCAGTGAAAACATTCATACATTTCATACAGTAAATTTACAAAGTAGGACTTACTTCATTACACACATAACATATACAGTATACCATGTTTTTATTTATTTAGTTTTTGTTGACCGGGTAAGTGCACTAGACAAATCCTACCTATTTCAGGCATGACCCGGGGAGGGGGATACAGATGAATGCCAACTGACCTTGAACCAGATTAAGCTGTTGGTGGTATTTTTAGTGAAAGAGGGAAATTTGGCAAGGACACCGGGGGAAATTCCCCTACTCTTTTCGATAAGTGCCATGGGATCTTTAACATCCACCTGAACTACCACCAATCTAGGCAGATGGGACCTCGGTTTAAAGTCTCATCCAAAAGACGGCACCTCAGAAGTGCAGCACCCCTCTCATGCTGCACTACAGTGTCAGTACTGGGATATTGACCCAAGTGCCAGATGTGAGAACTGAACCCACAGCCCTCTGATCTCCTGGCCTCAGAGGTGAGTGTGCTACCTACTGAGCCACTGATGCTGTTAACTGAAGGTATACAAAGAAAGCAATAAAATCATTAAATTATCTAACAAATCTTTGTGCAAATACATGCTTCAGTAAAAGTTTTGTTAATGGCTGTTTTGAACATTCCAAATTTTGGCAAGTTTCGCAATGAAGGAGGAATTTTATTCCAAATGTTAGCAGCATTAAACTGTTTTGAACATTCCAAACTTTGGCAAGTTTCACAATGAAGGAGGAATTTTATTCCAAATTTTAGCAGCATTAAACTGAAAGGTCATATTACCATATTTTGTTCTGTTTTTTTGGACATTTAAGAACGTGATGTACTACATCCCTCAAATGGTATCTTTGGACATTTGCTTCATGATCAATATGTAGATTTCCATTGATCAGACCATTTTTAACTTTATAGATTAAAAGTGAGTATTGTTTCTTCCTATGAAGAGGCAGACTGTCCCATTGTTACTGCTGATACATAAGGCAGTGGTGGGTTGTAAAAGAACAACCCAGAGCAAATCTAGCATGTTGATTATAAGAATTATTTACTTTTTCCAGGTTTTTTCCCCCTGTAAATCTGTAGGCAGAGTTGCCATGCTTCAGGACTGGTAAGATGAGTTGGACGGAAATCATGTTACGCATTTGCGGTGTAACTATAGATGCAGATATGCAGATCTACATAGTGCACCTATTCCAGCATTAACCTTATTTATTTATTTATTTATTTATTTATTGTGATATTCAGAAAGACCTTTGAGTCAGAGACTCATTTACAAAGGTTCCACGTCTTACATAAATTGCACTAGGATGGGACTTAAGATACAGACATACAACACATTACAAAGTAACATTAATAAAAAAACAGGTTACATGGTTACATACCTTTCTGGTTATGGTATCAATATGTTCTTTAAATGTCAGACAACTGTCTAATTCTACTCCAAGATGCAGTATTTGTATTTATTTGTTACTAAAAGTTTTTTGCCTTCTCGAGTCAATAGCTTCCTGTTATGCAATGTGTCTTTTTGTTGTTTTCTTCCCTGAAAATACATGACTTGAGTTTTTTTAATACTCAGTGCTAACTGTGAGTTACAAAACCAGTCAAAATCTGTCGGCAGTTTTGTCCGCATTAAATCAGGTGATTTGTCTGATGCCAGTAGCACAGTGTCGTTAACATATAGTCTAATATGACTATTATGTATAAAGTCTGGTAAATCATTGACATACATTAGGAACAATAGCGGCCCCAGGATTGAGCCCTGGGGAACACCTTTTGTTAAATACTCCAAGTCTGATAGATGTTCGTTTATTACCACTCTCAGGGTTCTATGATGTAGTTAAGATCTGAACCAGCCAATTTCTATTTCTGAAGTCGCCCATCACTCACAAACTGAAACCTCGCTTCCTGACACCACGCCATCAACCAGTCACTGAAAGCATCTGCCTTCTCCTGTCTCACCCATCCCTTACCCTCATCCCACAATGGTAAGACCTCCAAGAAGGCCAGAGAAGCTGCTTTCACCTTAACCTACTCCCCCAGCTTTGACTTGACTACCTCCAGTTGGTGATTGTCAATGTCATTAGCACCTAACTGTACTAGCACCTCTGGCTCTCCCCCCCCCATGACTTATTATCCCCTCAATTCTGGCTCCATCCTTCCTGGATGAGGCACCTGGTAGGCATCTGACCACTCTGTTCTCTGTCTGTTCCTCACACACCACCCTTGCAATGCCCCTAACTATTGAGTCACCAGCTATCAGTACTCTGCCAGCTTTCTTCTTCTCATTCCACCTTTTGGGTGTTGCCTTTCCAGCTTATTCATTCCTTCGACTAGCTCACAATTTCCCTGTGAGATTCAGCTACTTGTGCCTCTTCCAAGTGTGCAAAATGGTTTCAGTTGTGATTGAAGAACTATTTTCACTACATAAATGCCTTGTTTTTCCCCTTCCCATCATAATCCACTCCCCCAGGCTAGTGGGCCTCTGTGGAAAGAATGGGACAATCCTTTCCCCCAGGAGAGTGGCCATCTGTGGAAGGAAAGGGACAGAATGTGGTTGCAATTATCCCCAGATCCTTTACCATATCCACAAATTGAAGCGTGCTACCATTTATAGATGGTAACAAGGCAGCAACACTAGTCACCAGTGACACACACAGGCTTGGATCTACCATCATCACCTGTTTCTTACTGGGGTTGTGTCCAGTCAAATGGAGGCAATCCAGTCACTGATTTCCTGGGACACCATCCTGATACTGAGGTCATGTTACCCCCATTAGGTGCACAAGAAGTGTGGCCCTTTTTTGCACTGTCTCTAATCTGTCCTTGTCCTTATTTGAATATGTGAAATGACACAGCATTAAGCAAAAATACAATATTGTAAAGCATAATATCCATTAATTTTAACTCATACTTCTGTTGTATGCATACAATAATTTCAGTGATGCCAGTAATCCAGTTCAGTCTCTGAAGACTAAAAGCAGTAGTTCAGGCAATAAGCATACAAACAATCAAGTTACGCTCCTTTAATGAGCTGTTGATGCTTTCAGGAAAACTTTAGAAAATCTAAAACTTTGACACATTTAACCTTGCAATTTATTTAACTTCTATAGCATTCTCCTCCTCTTATTTATTACTAAGAAAATCTGTATGAAAACAGGATCTGTATCCCTGAGAGTTGATCCGCTCCGACAGTTTCTTCCCCACTTGAAATCATAATCCATTGTTGTGATGTCAAAATTGGTTACCATGGGATTAACTGTGATGCTACTAGCAGAGTATTATGTAATCAGGATGGGAATAAGCAATAGGACTTGATGGATGCTCAAAGAATAGAGATTTTGTTTTTTATTTTTATTTAGTTTTTGTTGACCGAGTAAGTGCACTAGACAAATCCTGCCTATTTTCAGGAACGACCCGGAGGAGGGGGATACAGATGAATGCCAACTGACCTTGAACCAGATTAAGCTGTTGGTGGTATTTTTAGTGAATGAGGGAAATTTGGCCAGGACACCGGGGGAAATTCCCCTACTCTTTTCAATAAGTGCCATGGGATCTTTGATATCCACCTGAACTACCACCATTCCAGGCAGATGGGACCTCGGTTTAACGTCTCATCCAAAAGACGACACCTCAGAAGTGCAGCACCCCTCACATGCTGCACTACAGTGTCAGTACTGGGATATTAACTCAAGTGCCAGATGTGGGAACTGAACCCACAGCTCTCTGATCTCCTGGCCTCAGAGGCGAGTATGCTACCTACTAAACCACGGACACTGACTTTTCATGCATATAACCTCCATAATAGATAATGGGGAGACGAAATGTGGTGTTGAGTTGAAGTGTAAGTTGAACTGTAGCCATATATTCTGCTCCTTACCATTCCCCTGGAGATGTTGGCTACTATATAGGCGTTCTTCTATTTGTGCTGAAATGTTACTACTGTAAACAGGGTAGTCCATTTGTCATTGCTAGATCAGACAGTGGTACAAAGTTAGAATGCAGGCATCCCACTGATACCACCAACTGGCCTACAGAAGCTACATGATATGAACAAATTACATGGTGTAAACAGGGAAGTTCTCCAACCAGCAACAGTATTTATATTGCTTACTGAACTTAGAACGATGTTACATGCTATAAAAAAATGCATACAGTTCTGTCATAAGAGGTTCCTGCTCCATAATATGCTAGACTGAGGCATGTGTTTAAGTTAGCCTCTGTAAATAGTGCAAGTGGTATATAGCACCACCATTTTCAGCCCACCACTCTCTTAGTGGCTGTAAGTTGCAAAACGTGTCATAAAAATGTAAGGGGCAGAACAAACATTGAGGGCAAACAAACTTAGACTTAAAATAAAGCTAAACATCAATGAAATATTTAGAAAAAGAGGAGATCAGCTGGTATATGTACATAATCAATTATGCCATAAAGGGAAGCAAACAGGGTGCCAAAGAAATCCATTTTCCACATTAAGTAACGTCATTGCCCATACCATAAAACTATTTTAAACTGTTTTTAAAAACTATGAAGATGTAATGCACTATGAAACATGTTCATCTCTCATGGATGAATAGTTGTTAGCTCAGCAGATCAGAGATCAGATAGGTACATCTAGGGAAGGACTGCATTATGTGGCCTTTTCTCTCTCTGCAAGGCAAACAATGGGGTGTAGCAGGAAACGAACCAGGGCTCCTGACATCAGGGAGCCCCGTACAGTCACACTTTGTGGCAGTGCATAGATTAGGGCTTCTGCTGCTGGGCAGCTTCAATCTGCTGCCAAACCAAGTGGCTGTGTTACAGTTGTGGATTCTCTCTAAATAGTTGTGTCCCAACCAGGGGTTATGCTGCTGAGAATGTCCCTTTCCAAGGTGTGCAGTGGGTGCCTAATGTAACCATTTGGAGTGTTTCTATTAGGAATCCCCTTTATAGAGCTGCACTGGAAAGTTACCCCATGAGGTACTTACTACAGTGAATCCCTGTTTCAATAGCTGTATCAGATGGATGATGTAAACCTTTTGGTACCACTGTTGAGGATCCCCTTCCCACTGTTGCATTAGGTGACAAATGACAAATCAAGAGTCCTACTCCTGAGGATCCCCCTCCCAAAACTGCATTAGGTGGCAATTAGACAATAACAGATCCTTCTGCTGGACATTTTCCCTCCCAAAGCCACATCTGTCTGCAATTAACTAATTGGGAGCCTTGCTACTGGGGGTTCCCTTCATAAAGTCAACTGTGTATTAATTAACTGATCAGGGGTCTCATCCCCTCCAAAACATGTACTGGGTGGCAGTTAACTAATTGGGAGTCCACCTATGAGGAATCCCACCCAACAAAGTCAGCTGGGTGGCAGTTAACTGATCTGGGGTCTCATCACCTCCAAAAACCACACCAGGTGGTAATTATCTGATATGGGGTCCTGTCATTGGGGATCCTCCTCCTCTAAAACCCAAACTGGGTGGCAAGCAATGAACTGATGGGAAGGTCCTTCTGCTGCAGAACCCCCTGGTACAGCTGTACTAGGTGACAATGTGAGTGATTGCACTGCTGGGGATTGTACTACTGCTGAGCTCTTAGAAAAGCATCGCTGAGTGGTCTTAAGACAGACTTGGGCTTCTGATTAAATGAAGAGAACCTCTGGTGAAACCCAGTGTGGTGTTGGGCAAGTCACTTAACTCTCAGTGCTCTGGTCCACCTAGCTATGAAAGCAAGTAGAAGCAGTACTCCTCTGGAAATGAGAAGATGCATATCAGCTGGACTATCCTTGGCAAATACATTGTAAAAAAATATACATAAATAAATAATAATATTTGTTGATTAAACTTTATCAATATCAATGCACTCATTTCCATAGAGTATTACCTTATGACATGTTGTGCCCAATGTTTTTCTTGCCTCCTCACAGTATTCAGATTATATTTATTTTCCCTACACAGAGGTGCCAGCAGAAGGATGGGGTGTTCCAAAAAAGGGGCAACTAGCATAACAGTGGAAGTAATTCTTAAATGTTTAAGACCCTGGTGGATCCCCACGTGGAGTACTGCAAGTTCCTTTCCATTAAGTATATGCTTATATAAGCTGGCCTGCTAGTGCAGTGGTAGTGCTACTGCTTGCAACATCAATGACCTGGGTTCGGGAGCAAACCCTGCGCTGTCACAGGACTGGCTGGGGTGAGAACCCAGAGCATCTGATGGACTGCTCTCATGCTTTGGAAAGGGAGGGATGAGGATCAACAACATACTGATCCCTAACAATGGATAGGAGTGGGTGAGCCTGGGACCAAAGTGAGGCTCAGATTCATGGAGGCAGTGGATGTTGGTGCATCAGTGGCTGGAGTGCACTCCAACCATGCACCAACATCATTGCATGTCTGCCTCCAACCAACCATCAGGGATGCAACAACAAGCAGAAAAAACTATTGGATGAGCAGCATGATGTTGGGGATCCAGCACCACCTCCTCTGTCTCAACAAGCCTCTGAACCTCTGGATTAGCATTGCTGTCCTCTGGGGGAAGCCCCATGGGGGGCAAGCAAGGAGTCAGCATATGGAGAAAAAATAAACAGGAGCCAGCACACAAATGTGGGGGTATATCACTTGGCCACCCTAAGGAGCAAAAATAGAGTCTAAGAAAAAGTATATGTTTATATAATTTTGACTTTAAATCTGTTTTTGTCTTGCTTATAATAATTACTGATGGCAGTCTGTTCCATGGATTAATTATTCTTAGAGTAGATGAATATTTTGTTGTATTCACAAAAAGGGGATAACACTGAGTGTAAATGACAGCACTACTCATCAATGTGGAGTTCTTCAAATTTCTTTATTCATGCAAAAATTGGCTAAATAATGATCAATATAAAAATGCTGCTCAGCGTCCTTGTGACAAAGTTCCAGTAGTGAAACATGAGGTCATCTCCAGAGGTGCTGGCAGCCATGCTGAGCAGCATTTTTATACTGTTTGTACTTTCACCAGTTTCGACATGAATAAAAAGGTTTGACGGACTTTACATTGGTGAGTAGTGCTTTTGTTTACACCAGGTGAGTGCTATCTCCTGTTTGCAAATATGACAGCATTTGGAGATGGAGCAGCGTGGATAGACTGAATGGTTCTGTTTGTCTGGTAATAGTTTCTTGTATCTGTATGGAATTTTGACTTTTTAACTTGCAGTGGATGTCTGCTACTATTTATGCTTTGTGTTTTAAAGTCAATGTTCATCTTGCATAACAAACATGGATCCTCAACGATGTCATGCATTAATAAAATATCTCCCTGCATCTGTTTTGTTTGCAGTGACATTAAATTTAGGTTCTTGAACCATTCCTCATATGGTTCATTCTTTTGCACTGTTATAATTCTGGTTGCTCTGCATTGCAGCCTCTCCACTCTGTTAATCACCTCCTTTATATAAGGACACCATACTTAACTTACATAGTCCAGCTGTGGTTTTACACATGCCCAAAAGAATGGATAAGATAATGTCACCTTGGCAACTGTTTATGTGTTTCCTGATGGACCAGAGTACTCTGTTTTTGCAGTAGATATTGTAGAATGTTAATCCTGTTTAAATATGTCAGTGATTATGATGCCCAGATCTCTTTCATTGTGAACTATCTTTAGCAAGTTATTGCATGATGTTCAAGAATGTTAAATATTATTTTGCACTATGTGCATTAGACTTTAATTTTGTAAGTTAAAATTCATCCTCATCTGTAAGCCCAAATTGTGATTTTATCTAAACTGGACTGTATTCCTAGCACCTGATCGACAGTGCCACAGGGGCCACATAGTTTTGTATCACTGATGTACTTAGTACTCCAGTTGAGTACTCTGTTGTTCATACCTGCTGTAAACATTTGAAAAATAATAGGACCCAGTACCAAACCCTGTGGTACACCACTGATAACATTACCAATTTTGAGCAGTGACCATTCATAATGGAAAGGCTGTAAGCCTGAGGTTCGATTGAGCAGAGCAACTACGTCACTCCCCCATCAGACTTTATAAGGTAACTGACCCTGGGCCTTCCCAGGATTCGTTTCTCTTTGCAGCTGGAGGTGCTGTTCTCCACTCCTCCATCGGCTGTTTCTCCCTGTTGCAGACCCTCTTTCCATTTCCCCTTGGCTGTCTTTGCTCCCTCCACCTTTGCCATGTCTGCTGAAGGGTGGGTGAGGGACCTCTCACTCCCTCCTTGTTCTGCCGCTCACTCAGCAGCTGTCCTCATACCTGTCTTCAACCCGCCCCTCCTATTCATAGCTGCTGTCCCATGGCTCTCCATCTCTCTGAGCCCTCCTCTCATTTTCACCCCCCCCAGTACCTTCTGTTGCTGTCCCTGCCTCCTACAATCCTCACCATGCTGTCCTGTCACTGTACTGCCGCTTACATCCCTCTCGGCACCAATTTGTGCCACCGTCCATTGCTTCTTTGGCATTGCCTCCTGTTTTTTGCTGACTCCATGGACCGCTGACCTGGTCCCCCCGCATTTCTCTCTTGCTGTTCTTTTCAATCGCAAACAATGAAGGCACCACTGTTTCATGCTCCTCCTTCATTCCGCTCCTCCACCAGCTCCCCTCATCTTCGGAGCAATACACCGACCCTTCTCCTCTTTTGCTGTCCCGCAACAAACCAGAATGAATGACTGATCACACTGTTTTCTGTATTTTACGGCAGCACACTCACTAATGAAGTTTGTCCTGTGATGTAATTCAAAACAGGTCAATCCTGCCTCACCTAGCACTCTGATGCACACAAAACATGGAACCTGCTGGGACCCTGGGTGACTGCTCTGGGAATAGGAATTCCTATAACCCCATAGGCACCCCTTGTACATATTTTAATCATTCTGGCCTAAGACGGGAAATCAGTGGGTATCCAGAAACCTCTATAGCATATCCCAGCTCCACCTCTAATCCATTTATGGAACCCATTCCCTTTTGTGCTGCACATCCTACTCTTTCATAGCTGTAAGAGTATGGTTGTTTTGGCAAGGCAAGGATTATGAATGACAAAAAAAAAACCTCCCTCCCTCCATCTCTCCCAGGTGGCTGCTGCACCCCTTCTGTCTCACTTACTGGCCTCCCCTGGTTCTTTTACCATGCCCCGCTGTGGCCATCTGCTTTCCTGCCTCTCTGTCCCCATCGAACTAAGCATCTGCTTTCTCCTCCCATTCCTAACACTGCTTTGCAGAGGACTGCATGCCACAGCCCATCATCCCTGCTTCAGCTGCTGGTTTTCCATCTCATTCCAACTCCTGGTAATTACTCTCTTTATCTCTACTTCCTGCTTTATTTGGCATGTGATTCCCTGCTTTGTATTTTCTTTTCTGACTTGGCTCCACTCAGGTTATGGAGGCTACCCTTTTGCAACCTTCTTCTTTTCACTCCTTATTTCATTTCTCCTCATTTCTGTCTTCAGCCCTCTAATCTCACTGCCTCTCAGGTCCACGATACCTTGCCCTCCACGATACCTTGCCTCGACCTGCTCATCTATTTTCCATTGCTTAGTCAGTATGCCTCTCACTCAGTAATGTCTCAGCTGACTCCGTCTGGCCAGCAATTGATATTTCTTTTGGGCATATCTATCATGAATCATATGCCACCTCATCGACCCATGGCCCTCCTGCCGCATGTATCAGATTCATGACTCCGGTCATCATTCACCATGTCTTATCTCGTACCAGCTGCTTTTTCTCATACCAGCCATTAAGGATTCAGTCCACTCATGGCTTCACTCCTTATCATCCATTGTCCATTTTGCTCTCCCGATCCCTCAACCCGAGCATACCCTCTGGTTCCAGGCTTGCCTTCTTGGCATTGGAGTCTACTTAATCACATCGATCAATCAAGCTTACCTCCCATTGAGTCTTATGCTACCTCATTGGAACTGCTGCACTTATGCAGTGATCATCATCAGTCTTCAACATCCTCAGTTTTCTCATGAGCACATCTGGATACCCTTGCTCCTCTGACTTCTACATGGATCTATTCCTTCCTATTCACTACTCAAGTATTCCCCTCTCGGGTCCATGCTGCCTTATGTTCCTTCTTTGATCTGTGCTGCTCTCCACTATAGTTCAAGTTCAGTTTCAGGTTCATTTCCTTTCTCCTCTTCAACCTTTAATGTCTTCGTGGCTTCTCTCCGTCATCATCCGTGCTTTCTTTTTTGGGTGGGGTTTCCCTATCCCGTCATCATCTTCCTTACTCATATCCTTCTATTAGTGACATATGTCCTTAAATCAAACATTGTCAGCCTGGAGGGAAGGCTACCAAGGCCTTGGATCCACAGAGATTTCCTCCTCAAATGGGGTTTTTCTCTCCTCCATGCCAATGGTCATAATATTAGTTAGGGTTAGTGCTTTCTAAGGTTAATTAGTTAGGTTCCACTGTTGGATGGCGGTGGATGGTAGCCCCAGCTTTCCCCGCTCTCCTTAAGAAGTCCACCCTTAATCATCTTCTCAGAATTCATTCATTCCTCTTCCTTGCCTCTTCGATGCTCAACACCCAACTGGGTATTCTTTTTGGGATTCTTCCTAAGCTACCTTTAGTCGATGGAATCATTCCTGTGGCACCTATGGGGGGGGGGGCCCTCCTCTAGGATTCCTTGTGTCATACCCCTAATAGGGTGGTATGTCCCACAGATAGAGAGGTGGAAAGCCACAGCATAAATCAAGTCACACAAGCATCATCTTATCCAGTTTTATAAGCACAATCGAATGGGAAGGCTGTAAGCCTGAGGTTCGATTGGGCGGAGCAACCACATCACTCCTCCATCAGGCTTTATAAGGTAGCTCACCCTGGGTCTTCCCAAGATTCATTTCTCTTTGCCCCACCAGCCACCCCTCCTCCTCCAGTGGCTTGTCTCTCTTACCCGTGGGCTTCTTTCTAAGCTACCGTTAGCTGATGGAATCATTCCCGCAGCACTTATAAGGGGGGAACCCTCCTATAGGGTTCCTTGCATCGTACCCTTAATAGGGTGGTATATCCCACAGATAGAGAGGCGGAAAGCCACAATGTAAATCAAGTCACACAAGCATCATCTTATCCAGCTGCGTAAGCACAATCGAATTACTCATTGTGTTCGATTTTGTAACCAGCTATTAATCCAGTTTATAAGTTGTGGATTGATATCAAGCAGTGTCTTTTTGTCTATAATGATCCCATGTGGTACTGTGTTGAAGGCTTTAGAAAAATTTAGGATAATTATATCTGCAGATGTACTATTATCCAATGGTTGACTTTTTCATAAGAACAAAGTAGGTTTGTAACACATGATCATCTTGGATTAAACTTGTGCTCTTCCTTGTCAGTTTTATAATTTACTGCTGTATGTTCTATTATTTTATCCTTGATAATCAGCTCAAGTATCTTATTAGGTACTGATGTGAGACAGATTGGATGATTGTTCTGGACATCTCATCTGAAAGATGGCACACACTGACAATACAGCACCCCTCAGTATTGCACTTGGGTGACAGCATTTATGGTATGATCCCGGTGTGGGACTAGAACCCATGACCTTCTGGGTGAGAGGCAGATGTGCTACCTTCTGAGCCACGATAACAACTCATTATGACACAGTATAATTTTTAATTTATTCTTACATTGAACTCAGTCTTCCCTTCACATAAAAGCTGTTCACCTTTGCCTGATTAATTGAATTACTGTTGAAGCTAACTAAACAGCGCAGTAGTGCACAGGCCTCAATTCAAACAGCTTACCTTGTATCTGTGGCCTGACTCAGTACATTGCTGCAGTGCAGTACCACCACACTAGTTTTATCCTCCTGTGTCTCAGTCCTGCCAATCTTACTGGCATTCGCACTGGTTTCTACTCCTTTTGTTACTCCTTAAGGGTCCTGCCACCCCCCATGCTGGTCCTGGTGTAGTTTCTTTTACTGTTGGGTCCTGATCAAGTCACTGGACTTCCCACTGCACCTAACATTTCCTGATTCTGCTACTGCTCTGATCCATAGGGCACTGACTTGAAGCCATTTCTGATCAGCACTGCCTGATAAGTCCTGCTGCTGCCACTCTGATCTTCCTTACTTTGACACACAGCTTAAGTTTTCTGCTGACATTCTGAATCCCCCACAGGCTGACTGTCCACAATAGCCAATCACAGTCAACACCAGGATTCAACTGTCTCTCTGTCAATTTGTATTTCTGTGATACTTGACCTATTTTACTTACCAGATGAAGTACAGTATTGTAGAACTGTCGTTTTCAAATGTTTGTTAAATCAAATGTAAGGCTATGCATAAAGATCAGTGGCCAAGCAGCCAGCCACTCCCACTTCCTGAGCTATATAAGCAGCAGTTCCTCTAAGCCTCTCTGTGAAGCATTTTTTCTTTGCAGCCAGAGGCTATATTGTTTTGTCCTCTGACCTGGCTGGGGCCTACCCCCCCCCCCCAGCCTGCTGTTAATGTGTGTCTCTGCTGGACTTCGGTGTTTGTTTTCTTGCTTCTGGTTTGCATTCCTCCAGCTGTGTGCTTCCCTGTGTGTATTGTTTATTTTTTGGGGGGCCTTTCCCTGTTCTGTTTTGCTGTTTTTTGGTTTAGTCTTTTTGGTGGCTTTTATTTTCTCAACTCCTAGCATACTGCTACTAGAGAGCTCATACTGCTGGCCTTCAGTTGCAACTCTCAAATTACTTGCACTGCTACTGCAAACCTACTCAGAGCTCATGCTACTGCTTTCAGTTACCTACAATTGCAGCCACTGCTGTTTACTTTAATTACTATTGTAGCCAGTGCCTGTGTTTTAACACTGTGCTCACCACGCTCAAACTACTGCAATGCAACTGCATTCATTAACTGTGTATTTCAGCTCAACCATAGCTGCTCCTTTATTTGCACTTACAACTCAGTGTATTCATTTGTTTACTACTGCTGTGCAGGCCTACTTGCTTCCTGCTGCTGCATTGTTTATACCCATTCCTATCGTACCTTGTTTACTCTGAGGTTAGCTGAAGCTCCTGCTGAGGCTATTAAATTAGCTTTTATATCTGCATGTGGTTCTCGGCCATTTATCGCTTCCTTATTTGTCCTACAGCAGGGACTGGGAGGTGTTTTGGGGAGTCGTGGCCTATGTGGTTAATTAATTCTATTCTAAAGCCTGTCTTCGCTGCCGAAAATCCTCAGAGTTTGTCACCTTGATTTGGTTATTCATGTCTGGCTGGCTTGCCCCTAATTCAGTGCTGTTTACTTGCTATACAGTTTATGCAGGTCCACCTATTACTACTACTGCTTGCTGACCTATCAGGTCCACACTTGCTTACACAACCGTTGCTCCTTGCTTATGCAAACCATTGTTTCATGCCTACTGCCATCCCCTCGGCTTTGGCCTGGGATTCTACTGTTCTCAATATGCATTCAACCTTGCAAGGTCTCAGCACTCCGTGCTCATTACGATCTCAGCACGCCGTGCTCATTCAGCTCACCTGCTTTCAGCTCTCAATCAATTCTAGGGCATGCCAGCCATTCTATTCTGGTGCAGGGTTCCTGCAGCCGACAGTCTCACTCTGCATTTAGTCTGCATCATCGAGCATGTCCAACTTGGGGTGGGATCCTTCTCACCTGGCCCATAGCTGGGAATGTCCTCGCCCAGGGCTTGGCTTTAGCTGTCTGCTATGTAACAGCAGCTCCTGGTATAGAATTTAAGGCTAGTGGTGAAGGGTGGTTACGATGATCCCCTTTGGCTCTAGTGTTCCACTATAATGGTTGGCCATTGACTTTAGTGGTTTCCCTAGCAAGGTACCTTCACCGCATTCTCCCCATGACTGCCTCTGGTTCACCTGGTTTGATTTAGGGAGGGTAGGCCAGGTGAGTGCCTCAGCAGTTGTTGCTCTCTTCCAGCGCCTTGGATGCATGTATTGTTACAGAGTTTTCTCGCAACCTTTCAAGACATTCCCACTAAAGGGTTTGAGTGACAGCCTCCCTCCAAATTGGAATATTTTCCACCTCCTTTTAATTGGGTTTTCCAAATTGCAACTGCAGACCCTTCACTAAATAAATTTTCCCAAGCCTGGAGGGAAGGTGACCTAGGCCTTGGATCCTCAGAGATTTCCTCCTCATAGGGTTTTTTTTCTCTCCTCCATTGCCTCAGGTCATAACTCTTAGTTAGCATAGTTGTTTTCCCTAGTCTCTTTAGGCAGGTTCCATTGTTGGATGAAGGTGGAGGATGTCCTGCTGTTCCCTCTCTTAGGGGATCCCCTTCTCTCAATGCAAGCCATCAGTATCATGCTATGCAAACCTGGGCTCTTACTACAACAACTGAGCATGTCATTGAACTATCAAACTGCCTATGCTACTCTACTACTATGTTATAGTTTACTGCTGCTTGCATTATACTTCATGTTGCCTCCTTTTTGGGGATGATACTACATTTTGGGGGGGGGATTCCTAAGGTACCTTTAGCCATGGGAAATGTCCCATGGCACTTCTAGGGGTGGAACCCTTTCTGAAAGTTCCTTGCTGTCGTACCCCTACAGGGTGCTAATTCCTCTGGAATAGACAGTGCAAAAGGCCAAAACCAAACTAACACAGTTGCACAAGTATAACACTATACTGGCTGCATAGGTCAGTGAACTAAATTATATAATCATGTAGAGTGCCAGCATGCTGGTGCAATGGTATTGCTACCACTTGCAATGCTGATGACCCAGGTTTGGGAATGAGCCTGAGCCATCAGAAGGCTGGCTGGAGAAGTTAAGATGAGCATCTCACTGGATGCTCTCCACCTCAGTGAGGGAAGGTACTCACTTTATGCTGCTCGACTGTTTCCTGGGTGAGCACAGGTGGTGGTGCATCAGTGCCAATGAGATGGGAAGGGGGACACCGCCACTCTCTGACATGAGTGTGCAGCATGCGTGTGCATTGGAAAGATTCCTTGGCATCCTGGAAGAGGGGAGAAAAAAAAGAAAATCACTGGCTGCTGCAGGAGGTTGTCCACCCCTCACCAGAGGCCCCAAACTGCTGACAGTGGCACTCTCTCTCTCTCTCTCTCTCTCTCCCAGATCACTGACCAAGTCTCGGTCAGTGGGTAGCCACCCCTCCACAGCTCTGCTCTGGGAAGGGCAAGCCAGGGTACATTCAGGGAAAAGAAGTAAGTCCCATAGAAGACAGGTGATGGAGTTGGGTGAGGGGGCAGGACCAATGAGGGCCAGTTAATAGCAGAAGATAAAAGTACACTAAAACAAAAAAAGATAATCACACAGAGTCAGAATTGCACCTTTCAAACTTCTAGAAAGATGAGGGTTCCCGCTACTGGATAGCCCCATATGAAGCCATGGCAGGGGGGCAGATAAAAATATTGGACCTTCCTGAAGCCACAATTGGGTTCCCTTTAACTGCTCAGGGCTTCTACTGTTGGAGCCCCCATTCTGGAGCTATATCAGGAAGCTGTGACTAGTCCAGGAGTCCCACTGATTGTCATCTTCTGTAAAGTCATGACAGGCTGCTATCAGTGTATCAAGTTCCTCAACTGATAGGGCATTCCTTGCAAATGCCAGGGAAGTCAATGGGTGGGGGTCCCAAACTGATGGGAAAACATCTGCAAAGCTGTGCCACGTGGCAATCAATAGATCAGAGTCCACAAACTCCACAATTGATGTGGAGCCCCCTACAATGCTGGCCTGGGTGGTTGGCAATGAATCAGTATCCCCCACCGATGTGGTAACTCTGCAAAGCCACACCTGGCAGTTATTAATGGAGTGGGATCCCCACCTAATTGAGAACCCCATACAAAATGCTACCATGTGGCTAGCAATGGATTGGGGACCAAATCATGGATGAACCCTGTAAAGCCACACCAGGTTGCTGTCAATGGATCAGGGTCCCTAACCAATGGGGAGCCTCTGCAAAATGATAACAGGTGGCTGTCAATGGACCAGAGTCCTCAACTGATGGGGAACCCCCTGTAAAGCCATGCTTGGCATCTGTCAGTGGGATGGTGGTCCAACTAACTGGGAACCACATGCAAAGTCACTACAGGTGGCAGTCAGTGGATCGAGTTCCCAACTAATGGGGACACCACTGCAAAAGTAGGTGGCTGTCAGTGCTTCAGGGGTCCTGCTGATAGGGAACCCTTGCAAATCAATGCTGGGGAAAGTCAATGGTTGGGGATCCCACTGACCAGGGACCCTGTGCAAAGCCACACTGGGCAACATTGAGGAGATCAGGGCTCCAACTCACTAGGAAGTCCCCTGCAGAACCATGGCTGGTGGTATTGAATGTATTGGGTGTCTGAGGTTGGGAAACTCTCCCTAGTGAAGAACTGTGACTGGCAGTAATGTTGTGGTCAGGGCTCCCTTTTACTTTGATACTTCCTGGAACTATTCATGGATATGAGACAGACCATGGCAAGTATGCTGTGTGTGTGTGTGTGTGTGTGTGTGAGACCACCACAACACTAAGGTACACACAGCATGCTTGTTCACTATGCAATACTCTGAAGTCTACAAATAGCTTGTTCCCATAGGAAACAATGGGCATCTGATACAGCATCCAAAGACTCCAGCTGGCTTTTAATCTCCCAAATAGTATGTTCCATGACAACAGACATCACAGTAATGTCAGGATGATGCAGGCATGCAGCACACTTCTACTGAAAGCTTTTACACGCAGGGAGTAGTAGTTGTGAAGTTTGCAGCTGCTACAATCTTGGTAATGGCTGCACTGTGAACAGAATGTGCTGCGTGGTTAGATCAGAGAATAAAGAAATGCAACCGTTCATAAAAAATGTGTAAAAGTATGTCAGGAAAATATATTAAAGTAACACTGAAGGTTGAAGACATCTGAAGAAGTTAGGACCTTGTCAGTTAAGTGTCAGAACTTAACTGCCATGCTGTACTTTGGATAAGTAGCAGGGTTCCACATCACTGGGGAAATGACTCATTCTCTGATTGTTTCTTAGAATTTTACTGACAGTGGTAACGTCAGTAAAACATGCAAACACTTGAAATAGTACGTAACTGCCCACAACAGTGACCCCAGGGAGTGAATGCCAATGCCATGCCTTGAAAGAGCAT
This sequence comes from Neoceratodus forsteri, assembly GCA_016271365.2. Classification (NCBI taxonomy): domain Eukaryota; kingdom Metazoa; phylum Chordata; order Ceratodontiformes; family Ceratodontidae; genus Neoceratodus; species Neoceratodus forsteri. The sequence goes on from CM028133.1 coordinate 610,321,513, forward strand.
TGCCTACTTAAGGCTATTCATGACCAAGTTAAGGCTATCTTTTGACCTCTGACTGACAATCGCCTTTTTCATATTTTGATGTAACACTTAACACATTGTTTAAAAGAGGACTGTACCAAACTTGTAAATCGTGTTTCCTGTAGAAGCTGTTTTTAACTACCTGTTCCATTCCTTTTATTGCTTCATGTTTACTGTTTTTTCTTTAAACTCAGTAAGTGTTTCTAATTTATACACTGCTGGTCAGTACCATTTCAGAACTTGATTATGTAGGTTATATCCCTTTAAACCATAGGATTCCATAGCAGAACACAGATATATTGTGCCAACAATATAAGAGTTTAGCAAAGACGTAACCTACACCATATATAGTAGTTTGAAAATAAGTAGAGAAAATGCAGTATTCTGAATATTTTGATTGGCTATCTATAGTGCAGTATGTGACAATTTATATATACATTATGTATTTAAAAAAAATGTCACCAGGAAAGACATACTGAGCTGATAACAGCTAATTTCCAGATGTGTTCTGGGAGTGAGGGTATGGGAGATAGCTGAAGAGAAAAACAAGTAGTACTAACAGCATTACAAAAATGGAAGTCATATAAAGCAATACTGTATATCGAAGGAGCATAATCATTAACATTGTAAGGCAAATCAGTACAACAGATACATGTTGTGGATAAAAATTGAGTTTTGATAGGTTGGGGGGGTTACTCACATTGGCATAGCAGGGGGAGCCAAATACCCAGGGCGATATGCGTGGAAAAGGAGTCAAGAGGTAAAGGGTCATGGAAAGCTGCAGGTGAGAGAAAGCAGAAGATGCAGAGCGGATTGACAATGGAAAGGTGTACCAAAGTTTAGGAACGTGATATGAGGAGGCAGCCTGATCAACAGTAGATTTCCTAGATGGAACAGAAAGGGAAAGGGAAACACTGTTGCAGAGAGGGTAACAGGATGGAGGAGGAGAAGATCATAGAGAGGTAAGGTAAGAGGGAAGGGGAAAAAACTGAATATGGATATAAAGGAGGCACACTGTGGAAGGCTCCTGGCTTCAAAAGAGAAGAGAGAAAGGGCAGAGTACAGCGAGCAGTCGAGGGTACAAGAGGCACAATCTAAGGCAAAATGACATAAGGCATGAAAGACGGGGTCCAGTCTGGCAAGGGAGAATTTGGGAGTCCTACTGTAAACTATGTCACCATAGTCAAAAATTGGGAGAATCATCTTTTAAAATAACCTCTCGGCAGGCAGAAAGCATGACTCACTTTGTTCCTGTACAGTGCGTCAATGTTTGTGTGGAGCATATGGTGTATGGTTTCAATATGCCCTGAGAAATCAAAATGTCAATCCAGCCAGACCCCAAGGTACATAATGGAGGATACATACTCAACTGTAGCACCATCAAGGCTGTGAATAATGGGAGGGAGGTGAGTCTGGTAAGCCTCTGCCGGGTGCCAAGCACCATGAAAACTGTTTTGGTATTGAGGGACAGCTGAGTAGACTGAAACCAACACTGAATACTGTCACAATCCAGCTATAGTTGGTAAGTAACATCATGGGAAGAATAGCCAGATGCAAAAAGTACAGACCTGTATCATCAATGAACATATGAATGAACACGGAAGAACAGACAGAAGAGAAGTTGTTCAAGAATAAGGAAAAGAGAATAGAGCCCAGGACATATCCTTAAGGGATGCCTGAGCAGATGGGGAGTCAGAAGGAAAGGGAGCTTCCACTCTGGATAGCTTGAGACCTTCTCTCACAGTAGGAGTGAAAGCAACTGACTGAGGAGTCAGAGAGGCCTGCTGCTTTAAGCCTGTCCAGAAGGAGACATATTGGAAAAATGCACTATAGATAAAAAGTACCAGACTGGTGGACTACTAGCAGAATATTAGAGAATTATGATAATTACATAAAGTCAGAGCATTCAAGTTTCAAATGTCATTTCTTTATACCGGTAGCCAGTTGCATATAATTTTCCCCTCACTTGCAATGACAGTTCCTGAGGTAACGTTAGACTTAGCTTTAATCCAGGAGACTGAGGACATCTTTATGAGCCAGCCTGACAATCTGGCACATGATGAATGTTTCCAGACTGCTGCCAATGATGGAATCAGTGAAACTGAGGAACCAGAGAGGCTGATAGAAAACAATGAGGAACTAGAGCAGCTGATAGGAAAGAACATGGCCTTGAGCAACACAACTGACACTACATTGAGTAGGCATCACTCCCATGGAGCAGGAAGTGGTGGGCATAGAAAAGGAATGGTACAGCCAACCCACCAGCACAGTGGTAGCACTAATGCTCACAACGCTGATGCCCCAGGTTCAGTATCAAGCCCAAGTCATTAAAGGGCTGGCCAGGGGGAGGTGAGCTGAGCATCCAAGTGGATACTCTTCACCTCAGGGAGGGAGACAAGAGAGAATTCACTGTGCTACTGCCACCTGGGTACATATATGTGGCAGTGCAAAAGAGCTGCAGACTCAGGGAGGATGCCAACATGCTGTGATGTGCAATGTGCATAAAGGGCTCTTTTGGTGTCCTACAGAGGGCTGGGCAAGAAAATGGAAAAAGGCCAGATGCTGCAGGAGTACATCCACCCATCACCACAGGCTACCTACTGCTGACCATGGCACTCTCCTCTGAAGTACTTTCCCATTCTCCTTTAGGAGTAGAGCCTCCTCCCAGAGTTTCTGCCGGGTGGGGGATTCCTGGGTGTCAAAGAGGTGAGATATGTCCCAGGGAAGGCAGGAGAGGGAGCTGAGTGTGTTGGTTGGACAGATGGGGGCCAACTAACAATGAAAGAGAATGAAGCATACTAAATGAAAAAAGAAGAAGAGGAGAGGCACAAATCGAATATGCTGAAGACTACAGCATGGGCAATTGCATGCTGAAAGACTGGTGCTTCTACAAAGGGGTGAATCTGGACTTTGCCACAGTAGTGGATGCTGACCTGAATGCTTTGCTGTGTGAAATCTATACTGGCATCAGCAATAGCTCTGGTGGGGAATACACAGCTGGAAAGGAACTAAAGTCAAAATTTACAAAAAAAAACTGATGCGTAGTGTTTTCATTTGTAGGCCCTTCCCTTTGTAGTGTAGTCCTTGTTTGTCCTCCCCTTTGTTTGGGTACAGTTTTTTTAACTTTGCTTGCCAGTTTTATTGCCTTTGGGGTCTCCAAGTTCACATTTTTATGGCTCTTATTCATTCTACAATGCCTCCTGTCCCCATGTGACAGCGATGTATCCAGGACCATTGATTCAGAGAGCGATAACTACTGCAGCAGCAATCTTTTGTTGGGAACCAATTATTCTGGCTTCAGCTAAATAAATATTTTAAATAAAACTTTCTGTTTTCTAGCTATTATATATTTATTGAAATGTTTCACCAGGAAGACACACTGAACAACAGGTTGCTCATCTCCAGGTGCAACCTAGAGGGAAAGGGTACAACAGGGATGAGACATTCTACATTCAATTTGCAAATATCAACATAGCATAAAATTAATTAAGGCAGTTGTTAAAAACAGTGCTGCATACTTATGTAATCTGTGAGAAAAATTAATAAGTGCAATGGTAATAAGTGAAATAGTACTATCGTAAAATAAGGGGTGAAGGAGAGACAGGATAAGGTGACAGATAGTGCAGAGTCATGTCCTGGAGAGACCTCTTCAGGATGCAGGGAACCTTACAAGGGGACAGGAGACTGGAGCAGGTATGAGAGAGAGAGAGAGAGAGAGAGAGAGAGAGAGTGTAAGTGTGATTAATACCTAGGAGGGGAAATAAGGCCTGACCCAGAAAGAGAACCCTTCAGGATATGATGAACCTTGCAAGGGGGCAGGGAAGTTCAGACAATTGTAAACCCTCTTGTTGTTAGGCATTGTAATTATAGAGAGCTAGTGAGAGGGAGGGAATGACAAATAACACCTGGGAGGGGATGAGGCCTGATCCAAGGAACCCTCCGGGATGCTAGGGACCCTGCAAGGGGACCTGGAAGGCCAAAGATAGGTAGATGGGGGAAGAAAAGGTGGCAAGCCTAGGCACTATAGGACCCCTTCAGGATGCTGAGAACCCTGTAAGGGGAGTGTGAAGGCTAGGGAAAAAGTGGGAGAAAGTAGGGGAAGGGAGAAAGGTATGAAAACTAGCACCAAGGAGGGGCTAGGTTCAGTAGAGACAGTAGAGTTGATAGAGGCATTGGGTAAATAACAGTCCTCCTGGACTGCCTCCACCCCCGCCCCTATCAAACCCTGGTTCCCTCACCCTCCCCAGGCACTTTTTCCTAGGACCCTCTAGAGCGTGCCTCATTATTTAATATGAGTGTTAGATTGAATTTGTAGCTAATTTGCAAGCCTCTGCACTCCTATGTATTATTAGAATTGCTTTGTATGTTCTCTTTATTGCATCTGACCTGTATTGTTCACCAATGTTGTACCTCACCGTCTATTGTTGTCTACCCTCCCTGTGACGAGGTGCTTTTGTAAATGAGTCTTTGACTCAAAGGTTGTAAATCTGATTTATGAAATAAATAAATAAAAAAAAAATAAAACAGATCCATGTGCCCAAGTTTATCCAGCAGAAGTGAATATTTTATTTTGAAACATTTTCCTCTCATTAAACTACACACACCCATACAAAAACATGGAATTTGCCCCTGACCACCAATGCTATAATTAGTGAAAACTCTACCTGTTTCCTTTCAGAAAAGCCCACTGAAATATCTGTCAGGTGTTTGTCATTTGTAAATTTAGCCTTCATTAGAGCTCCCTGGACAAGGTGATTAACTTAAAATCACAGCTGTACTGCTCTAAATGTGACAAAAAAGTGGCTCTTGTTGAAGGAATGGTTTTAGACCCATTACTGTCACATGGGACAGGAGGCATTGTAGAAAAGAGAAGAGCCATAACAATGCAAACATGGAGATTCCCAGGGGCCATAAAACTAACACGTAAATAAAAAAAACTCCTTACAGCAAACAAAAGGAAGGAAACTCCAGGACCACACCTACAAATCAAAACAATGTGCAACATTCTTTTTGCAAATTCTGACTTTACTTCCCCTTTAACAGTCTGTGTAGCATTAGGGCGTGGCTTAACCGTTATTTTACCTTAGCACCAATAGGAAGGAAAGTAAACATTGTGACAGACCCTTCCTATAAAAGTGTTAAGAATGTGTTCAAGTCAGTCCTTAAAAAATACAGAAAACAGCAAAAAGATGTTTCTAAGTACCACCTCCCCAATGACACAGGCAGACGTAAGAATAATGAAAAATTCCTCCGCTCTATCCCGTGACAAAGTTCCTGGCATTTTAAGGAAAGTCTGGACTGTCATTTAACTGATGACAGTCATATATTGGAGAGATGGGCTGTGCCAGCTACAGCCTTCAAGCTTCAAGGTCCAGCATGATGAATTTGGAGTATAGTACGGTACACTTTGCTTACATTTTATGAGCATACTAAAAATCATGGAAATCCCACAGGGCAGAAGAAGGAGAACTACTGTTGTTTAATCTGGGCCAGACTCAAGGATCCACTGTGCCCTCTGACCAGCTTAAAAAAATATATAAGCAAGCAGCATTCAGACTCCCCAAAACTATACATGCACCCGAGGCACCTGCCACAACACTTCTTTGACACAGTACCAATATGGTACACAAAGCAGCCACTAGGGGTTAACTACCTCTCGACAATGGTGACAAGGAACAGCAAAGGGACAAAACTGTCACAACATTACACTAATCACTGCCTTAGGACAACTGCTCTAAAATTGCTGTCAAACAGTAGGTTAGACAGTTGGGAGGTTATGACTGTCACGTGCCTCAGAAACAAAACTATCTTAAGAAGTAATTGGTCATGGACCATGGAAGACAGAAAAAATTGTGCAATATCCTGGCTGTGTAAAAAGAAAAACAAAAAAACAACGGCAACACAGAAACCCCCACCATTTAGCGGCCAGGGAGATCTGATCACAGATGCACCGTCTGCAATCATTCAGCAGTGTCAGCTTGGAGACTTCAGCCTCCCAAACTAGAAGTTCATCTCCACCATCAACTTTATAAATTACAGCAGGTGATCTGTTATTTTGTCCCCTATGAAAGTGCAACCCAGGTATATTAGCATTTTATTATTTTTTTTATTTTTTTATTTTAGTCTTTGGTAACCGGGTAAGGCCCACTAGGCACAAGTGCCTGTTTTCAGGGGCTACCTGGGAGCACTGGGCGGTTAAGTGACTTGCTCAGAGTCACACAGTATGCAAGTGGAGGCTGTGAGAATCAAACTCAGGTCTGGGCTGCTGGATGTAGGAAGCTCGTTCACACCTCATTCATTTTTCCCATCGTAACCTAAAGTTGTGGGACTATTCTTCCTCCACATCGATTAATTAAACTTAAATTATTTAATATTTTACTTATTCTGTTGTGTCATTTCTTTAATTTTGAAGAGTAATAAGATATTCCATTACTGCATTACTCTGTGAGAACCACACTACCAGGTTCAACATGCCTAACTACATCCCTGATAGTGTAGTTATCACAGTGTAATGCATAGCGTGTCATGTCTTATTGCTTCCTTCAACTACAGGATTCCATAGCAGAACACAGACACGTGAATTATGCCAGCAATTAAAGAGTTTGTCAAATACCCTACATCATATATAGTAGTTTTAAAAGTGGTCTTTGGTACCAGAATGAAAATAAAATAAAAAACAAAACAGAATTTACCCTAAATCTTGTAAAGAAGGAACAGTAGCAGGATGGAAACCAATTTTAAAAAATAGCTTTAACAGAAATACAGTACAAACTTAGGGGTTAAATGCAGTTTTCCTTTAAGTAAAGAAAATATTGAACATCTGAGCATGTGCCTGTTTACTTCATATGACAATTTTCTAGTAGAGGGTTTTGTTACTGCTTTATACATGTTGTTTAGGCAAAGTGAAAACTACTAGATGATTACACCAAAACAGCTTTCAGGAAGAAGCATGCCTATCAAATGCAGATGCAGTTTATGTACATTTATATGCTGCTCAATTTTATTGAAGTGAAGATGTGGAGAAAACACAGAGATCTTAGAGAACCTGCCCACGTTAGACATGAACTAAGAGTTTTGAGCTGCTAAATAACCTTAGATTACTCCAAACATCCAACAAAGCTTGAATATGTGTTACATATTGGTAGTTATAATTCATGTTTCTATCCTGGTGAGTCATGCAATGCTCCCTCTAATACAATAGCACTTCCACATGAAGTTCTTTAGTATAATGTTACATTTGACATACAGAGGCAATCAGAGTTATGTCCAAGTAAATTATTTGTTTATTTATTTTGATTTTGTTGACTAGGAATGGAGGGTTAGATAATACTTCCTATTTTCAGCTTTTTCCAGGGGAGGGAGGGGGATAAAGATGCAAACCAACTGAAATTAAACCAGATTAAGCTGTTACTGGTATTTTAGAGAATGGGGCAAATTTGTTCAGGACACCGAGGAAATCCCTTCACTCTTTTTGAGAAGTGCCATGGGATCTTTAATGTTTACATGAACAACCACCAGAAAAGGCAGACAGGACCTTAGTTTAATGTCTTATCTGAAGGATGGTACACCCTGACAGCACAGCATCCCCTTAGTACTGCACCTGGGTGCCACTGTTTATGGTATAAAACCAATTCTAGTGTAATACTAGAACCCATGACCATCTGACCCAGAGGTGGATGTGCTACTTTACCAACTGAACTACAATGACACCTCTGACCACTAATAAGGACCATAGTTTCATTACCCCCAGAAAGCTGTATATGCCTGGCAGAATAACTCCTCCAGTAATTTTGCTTTTAAGCATTAAGGCACAACCAGGGATTTGGTTACCATCCATTAATCTAACTCGAGGGGAATCATGAGGTATGAGGCAAAGCTGAGTACCTTATGTTCCTAGTATTAGAGTGACAAAAGCAACCCAAGCCCCGGAATGCTTTAATGTTATTATGAAACTAAACTGTTCTTATACTTTAAAATTAATGTTTCATAGCTACAATTCTCATGGTTATATTTGCACAGGAAGGTTTCATCTATTAATATAACCCTTGTAGAATGCTATCAGCCAGTTAGAATGCTCCATTTGCAGGCATGTATTTACACAGTAATTGAATTGAGCTAAATTATATTGTTTTTAGTAGGCCCTGCTTCTTTTTTTTGCAGTTTTGAGAACTGAAGTACTGGGAAGTTAGAGCAACAGTGCAATAAAAAATGTTTTTCCAATAAAGCTAGTTTCAGCTACAATTAATGATAATATTAGCATACCTGTCAAATGTACTTGTCTAGGTACCTTCTATGGTGCACCCCATGAGCCTGATTCACAAAGCTCCTAGAATGATGCAAGGTACCGGCATCAAACATTAAAGATGCAAGTGACACCACTCGCCAAAAAATGCCACAGGAGCAATTCAGAAAGGCTGCCTGCATCAAACGCAGGCTGCATGTGCCACAGGAGCCTTGCACCAGCCTTGCCCCCCAAAATTGGTTGCAGCATGGCTCTAGGGAGCTTGCTGCAGAGGCAGGCTGCCATATCCCCCATTTCAGTATTCATAAAACCCTCCCAGAGGGCTACATTCTAAGTACCCTTAGACCAGCCATGGCTGGTCTAAGGGTACTTAGAATGGCTTCTTGGAGGGTTTTGACAGCTGCAGCAATGTGCTGCAGTTGCCCCAGCCCCAATCCCTGTAAAAAATAGACCAAACATCCCTGGTGGTTTAGTGGTCCCCCAAACATCATCGATCCCTGACATGTAAAGGAAAAATAAACCTGGTGGTCAAGTGGTCCCCCAGTCATCCTCAATCCCTGATTGTAAAGGAAAAATAAATCTGGTGGTCTAGTGGTCCCCTGATTATCACTGATTGTAAAGGAAAAATAAACCTGGTGGTCTAGTGGTCTTTGTTCATTCCCAATCCCCAATATTTTTTTTTTTTTGCTTATCTATTGCTCCCCCTCCCTGGCCCCAGCTGGCTCCTCATCTGGCCACCATCCCATTGCTCCACTCCTTCGGGCCCTCATCCCCTGTAACTCCCATGGCTTACCCCCCCCCCATGGCAGGGCGGTGGGGAGTCCCCCTTACTCACCCACCCTAGTCCAGAACCAGTTTGGGGGTATTACCTCAGGAACAGAGCACGGGGATGGCCATCATGCTACAATGACCAACCACCAGAGTCTCTTTCCATTTTTCTGCTCACCCCCTTTGCAGGAGCACGGCATGCAATGATGCCTGTTGTGGACCCACACATGCACCAACACACAGCCCTGACAAGCATCTGCCGTGCACCCCATGTTCTTGTGGTGGTGCATCATCGAGCCCCAGCATCCACTAGAGGTCAGACATGCACCGACTGCTTGTCACTCCCCTTCCCAGAGATGGAGAGCAGTCCAATGGACGCTCGGTCCATTTCCTCCCTGAAACCCCCAGCAGCCCATGCTCATTCCTGAGAGTGGGTCGCTGGTGTGGTGCAAGGTGTGGCATCCAGTGCTTCAGCCTTCAGTGCCACCTGGCCTGATCCCCGATATGTTAAGTAAAAAATGCCTGGTGGTCTAGTTATCCCCTGATCAACCCTGATCCCTGATATGTATAGAACAAAAAAAAAAGCCTGGTGGTCTAGCGGTCCCACCACCAGCCCCAATCCCCCATTCTGTTGAAATAAGTAGCCCTGGTGATCTAGTAGCCCCTTCCACCTTGGCAGGCAGTGTCCACCACCCTGCTTCCCCAACCTAAAACAGAGCTGCCCACCGGCATAGCCCTCCTCACACCACAGCATCTGGATGCTGACTGAGCTATGAATAAGGAGCGCATACAAGGTACACGCTCCTTTTTGACAGCTCCGTCAGTAGCCAGACATGGTGGTTTGAGGAGGGCAGTGCCAGTCATTGGCTCTGTTTTGGGTTGGGGGAGTGGGGTGGCAGGACACTGCCTGCTGGGGTGGGGGCCAATAGATCACTAGGGCTGCTTATTTCTACAGAATGGGGGATCAAGGCTGTGGGGGACCTCTAGACCACCAGGCTTTTTTCGTACTATACATATCAGGGATCGGGGATGAACGGGGGACCACTAGAGCACCAGATTTTTTTTTCCTGCACATATTGGGAGGATTGAGGATGATTGGGGAACCACTAGACCACCAGGTTTACTTTTTAACTTAACATATCAGGGATTGAGGATAATCAAGGGAAGACTAAACCACCAGGTTTATTTTTCCTTTACATAGCAGAGATCAGGGATGATCGGGGGACCACTAGACCACCAGGTTTATTTTTCCTTTACATATTGGGTTATTGAGGATGATCGTGGAATGACTAGGCCACCAGCTTTGTTTTCTCTTCACATATTGGGGATGATCGGGGGACCACTAGACCACCAGGTTTATTTTTTACTTTACATATCAGGGATCAGGGATGATCAGTGGACCATTAGATCACCAGGCTTATTTTCCCTTTACATATCAGGGATCGAGGTCCACTAGACCACAAGAAATGTTTTAGTTTAATACTTCTCTGGGCTTGGGGCTGGGGGAGGTGATAGCCATCAGGGACTGTTGTCCATGGTGCTATTGCTGCACAGTTGCCCCATGGCTTGTGGCACACCTTCAGAATGCACCATCTGTTTGGTGCAGTGTCAGGGTTGGTGCAAGCTGTGGGACTTTGCTGCCGGGACCCTACCCAATAGTGAATTGGGTGCAGGGTCCCTGGCTCACCAGTAGTCAACACAAGCTCTCTTCAGTGCAGCTTGCACCGACCTTTGTGAATCGGGCCCCATGAGTCTTTTTTATTTTCTCATTCCTAACACTTGCATGGTCTATATTGCCATTTCTATACAAAACATGGCATCAGTCTTTTTTGTCTTGAGAAGAAACCAAAATGAAACATTGGTAAAATACTCAGATTTTGGTGGAATTAGAAAATTATGCCAACAAATAAATCTAGAAGATGCCTGGAATCTATTATAGTGAGAAAAGGTAGGGTCAGATTTTTTACACAGTTTCCTTGCACTGCTGCTTTATGTGACTTTCTCAGTAATTGTTTTGCCATTTGATTCTGGGGTCTCCTCATTCATAATGCAGTATTCTAAGCTCTAGAGCTGTGCAGAATTATGAAACTCCAAATTTGCGGATATAAATTCTGCAAAATTCTCCCTATTTTTATTTGAATTTCATGGAATTTTTGAAAACTTGGCTATCTATTAAGCAACCTGGCTTTTGGTAAGATTGCTTTTTGATATGTTCCCTTAAAACATACCAAATATTACAACATTTAGATGCATTGTTGTAAAATTATAGGGGCTCAAAGTCTGCCTTTTTAATTTTCATATGTGTGTAACTCAGCCATCTCTGGAATTAGATATGTGAAAATCAGCATGCATAACCTTTTTGTAATGGTTATAGGATTGACTAAATATGGAGTGATTTGGCTTAGAAATGTGTATGTTACCGGCGTTCAGAATTTCATATGTAATTATTTGTGACATTTTGTGAAAACTGTCTAAAAATGTGGCTCTTTGTAACCTCTTTGCTCTTGAAGGTATAGATCTGACATTTGTCATGCATATCCTGTGTTAATGTATCCTGGTTTCTTAAGACAACTGGAAGAAAGGGTTTAGTACAGACTGGTAAAAATCATTACTAGCAACTAGGGGTGGGTGAAAGTGTTGGCAGGGGGGAGAGAGGATTGAAAGGAAAAGGTTGGCAGAGGGAGAGAGGATCGAGCATCTGGAAGACTGCTCTCTTGGGGGGAGGACAAATGCAGTCCCGCTTACTGAATGCCCTCTGGTGGCAACCGGAGGACAATACGGGTTGGGAGGTGCCCTCTGACATGATTATGTTGGTGGGGAGGGGGGTGGGGAGAAAAACCTGAGGAAAAGAGCCTGGCAGGGCTCCATGACAGTCCACCGCACCGCGGGCAGACCTCGGGGTTCTGGATTGGGTCTCTGGGTAGGGGGCGCCACCTCCCTGGCCCTGCTGTGGGGGGCAATCCATGGGGAGAATACCAGGGGGTGGCTAACTGTGGCATGGAGGGACTTGAGATAGACCGAAGCACCTGCTAGGGCAGAGGTAGAAAAAATCCATATGGAAAAAAAAAAAAGAAACGACCACTGACAATTATCAGTTCTGCTGATTTGTTTCCTGCAGTTTAATACACTAACCTGCGTTTTTTACAATTATTCCATAGTTTTTGGCTGAATTTCCACAAAAGTTGGTGAAATGATTTCCGAACTTTTGAGGAAGCACAAATCCAACTTTCGTCGAAATTCCGACTGTGGAATTTTTTTTTCTCACACCCCTACTGGCAACATTTTCTCAAATATTTATGGCAGCATAATAAGTAGTGCTTTCTGAATTCACTTTGTGGAATTTAACTATCACAAACCATGAATCACTACTACAGATGTTGTGAAGTTTTACTTTACTGGTAAAGTTCCAACGAAGTGGTGAAATCTGTGATGTTTCCACTTTGCTCAGGCTTTGCACTTCACAATGAGTTTAACTCGTGAAGAGGCACTTTTTCAGACAACTGCCCAGATGAACTGGCATGAGTTAGGTAAGTGCCACCCTGCCTGCCAAAAAGTTCACAAAATCAGCACTTCACACTTGTGAAATTGGCAAACTTTGCTAATTAATTCACGAAGTGAAGTTTACCAACTTCACACATTTGGCACATTTTCATTAGCCAGTGCTGAGAAGCTACGGCAATTGTGGAGAACATCAGACCACTGCAACTAGTGTAGCATAACGCTATAGTGAATACAGCATTGCATGCTTGCTACTCTGTACTGCAGCTACCTTAGGCTACTTTTGTGGTGTGTTTGGTGTTGCTGTATCTTGTGTCAGTTTGTTTGAGTGGGGGGCTCCACCCTTTACACCACCTTGTCTTTTTAACACATGAGTGTGGGGAGAAATGCCCCACAACTCAAATATACTAATAAAAAAATAACCAAAACATGTAACTGTAGAAAATAACTAAGGCAGACCTGTGCATCATGGTGTTATGTCACAACGTACAGTATGTCGGTATACTATGCTAATAGTGTAGGTATAGTGGTGATCCGGTGTTTTCCACAATCGCCCAAACTACACCCTTTAGAAGGGGTTTCAGCTTTGTGATTCAGGACAGGGCTGCATTTTTAACCTGACTGAATTGTTCAACAGATACTGAGCTGAATCAGGAGACAGGACTGATACCAGGAAGTGGGTAGGAACTGTTGTAAAGGTTAGGCTAATCAAGGGACTCCTGGAGGGGGATTTAAAATTAGAACACAGTTTTTCTTGGCATGCATTTTGGGCAGCCAGCCACAAGCTATACCCTTTAGAAGGGGTTTTATCTTTGTGATTCAGGATAGGGCTGTATTTCTAATCTGATTTATCAGGAGAGAGGACTGAGACCAGGAAGCTGGTGGGAACTGTAGTGAAGTTCATGCCAATCAGGGGACTCCAGGAGGGATATTTAAATATAGAACACAGTTTTTCTTAGCATACATTTCAGCAGCCAGAGCTGACAAGCTACACACTTCAGAAGAGGTTTTAGCTTTGTGATTCAGCACAGGGCTGCATTTCTAACCTGATTTAATTGTTTTGCAGATGCTGAGCTGAATCAGGAGAGTGGATTAAGACTGTGAAGTGGGCAGGAACTGTAGTAAAGGTCAGCCCAATCAGGAAACTGCAGGAGGGGGATTTAGAAAACTCCAGTCCAATGTGTCCCACATGTTTGTGTCCCAGCAAGTGAGTGGAACAGCGAAGGGGTGGAACAGGTGTAAGACTGGTATCTTAGGTGTCAGCAGGCATCAGCAGAAGACAGCAGAGAAGTGAGGTACTCAGCCAGTCAACTAAGAAAAGGCACCTGTTCACTCCTGTGGTTACATTCACAGCTAGGAAGGACAGAAGGTAAAAGGCAGGTCTAAAATGGGATTAGGAGCAACACACTATCTAGAGTAACAGTATAAGGGGATTTACACCAGGTGTGGGGGAGCACAGGTAATAACCAACAAAAAAAGGGAAAGCTAGGAACACTGCATCAGTAGCAAGGGTACATAAGTATTTCCAGGTCCATAGGAAGTACAGAAGCTGGTAATGCTTGGAATGGTGCAGTGCTGTGGCTGTATGGTGGCAGTTTTCAGAGAGTCCTTCTGCAGACTGTAATGCTGCCCCATTTGCATGCACCTCTTTGGGTTGAGGGAGGGGGTTGCAAGACTCTAGACTGTGTTGGCTAGGATCTGGGGGATCTCTTTACCCACCCAGTGGCCACCAAACTGACACTGTTACCTCAGAGGATGCCAAGAAGGAGGAATGGCTGTACTGTGGTGGGCTCCCGAAGGGTGGGGTCATGGGTCAGAGGCACAGTCCTCAAACAGTACCATTACAAAATTCCTAAGCCACTCTGGTGAGGCAGGGCTGCCAGAAGGAGGTACCCATGGTAGTGGCCAGGGAGGATTCTGGAGTCCTTTGGAACAGAGACCACAAGGAGGGAGGAAGCAACTTCTGGTGGGGGACTCAACTGTGAGAGTTATGGATTTGGGAATAGGAAAGGGGGAGAAGGAGGTTAGGAGCCTGTGAGATGCCATGGCCTGGAGAGATGGGAATCAGATCCAGAGGACTGCTAGAGCAGCAGGACAGCAAGCAGAGCTGGTTGTTATTGTCCATCTGGAGGTAATGACCTGGCTATGGATGGGGCTGGGATAGTAAAGGAGGAGTTTCAGGAGATGAGGTGGGGTCTCAGACAGGTAGCATACTCGGTGGCTTTTGCTGAGGTGCCACCTGTCTATGAGGGGGGATGGAGAGGTATCTTCACACCAAAACCATCAAGTGGTGATTGAAGGAATGGTGCAGAGAGGAGGGGTTCAGCTACATTGGGGATTGGAGATCCACCTGGAGGGATAGGGGCCTATAGAGGGGTGATGGCCTGCATCCATCTTGGAGGGGAACTGCAGTCCTCATTGGGCAGTTTAACATGAAAAATTTTATTGCATTTTCAAAGTTAACAATGCCAGCAAAATAAGGCATTTGCAGTCAAGAACATACATAAAACTGCAGAGCTTAGAAATATAGCACATCCTGTATAAGTTCACAGAGATGATAAAGAAATATAGATCAGAAATATTCCACAGAGTAAAACAATTCAGGATTGCTATGTAGGATCTAAGGGGGGAGTAACAGAGCTAGATCAAATTTAAAGCAGTGGTTTTGTCTGTTGAGGAAGTGGTGTAGAACAAAGATGTGAGTTAACATACTTGCCCCATCTCTTGTAATAGACATGGAGTCCATTGTATAAGGAATGGGATAGTCTTTCAAAGATGGCCAAGGGGGCCACCATAGCATGCCAAGTTAGTAGAGACAGTGGAGCAGGTTGTCTCCATTTCATGAGGACAGCACATTTCAGCTCCATAAGTATGGTGAGCAGCCAATTAGCTTCTAGAGTTGATACAGTTCCAAATGTGGCATAGATGTGGGCATTGCCAGAGTACATGTAGCAGGGTGGCCATTGGAGTAGAACCTCACCAGCATTGGGAATGGGGAAGCATGCCTCCTTTGAATAAGAAGTCTGGGGTGTGATACCACCTATTGAGGATTTTGGTCTGTATTAATTGTCCACTGGCAGCACAATAGGCTAGATTAGTAGCCTTGAGGCAAAGTTCCCATCCTTCAGGGATAATATTCAGTTGTAGCTCCTGTTCCCAGTGTGCCCAATGCTTATCAGTTACTCTGGGTTGGGCTAACTATATATGGTATACCCTGCCTGTAATTCCTTTGGATTTATAGGGCTTGTGCAAATGTTGTAACCAGACCCATTCCTTTTTAGTTTGATACTGCTTTTTGAAGGCCTGGATGGCACTCCTAATTTGTAAACATTTCTAAAAGTCCCCTCGAAGTATCCAAAATTTGGTCTGGATCTGTTGAAAGGAGAGCAGAACAACCAACTCTGATATGGTAAGATCAGCTATAGTACAGATCCCAGCATGTTTCGTACTATATCTGACCAGGCTATAGTACTGATCAGGCCATGATACGTACTATAGCTGACCTTACCATGTCAGAATTAGATGTCCTGCTCTCCTTCCAACAGATCTCAGTGGACAGTTTAGATATAACTTTGATGAATATTTAAACTAGCTGAGGGGGGTGGCAGAAAAAATTGGGGAGTCAGTAACTACCCCCCCCCCCACAAGCTGATATAGAACTTAGGGAGACTCCAAGGGAAATGGAATTGACAAGGTGGAAATTAATGAGTAAGCAAGGTAGTATAAATGAAGGGGGATGGGAATGGAAGCATTAAAAAGAGAGAGAGGAAAGAGAGAGTGCAAAAAAAGAAAGAAAGGGATCCCTTCTGGCCATCAGGGCACTCCAAGGGGAAATTTGCCATCCCGTCCCTGAGGCCAGAGTTAGAATAATTAGAAAGAGATGTTTGGGGGTATAGGGAAGGGTATGTGCAGCCCCGCAAAAGACGGATAACGAATTGGGACTTGACACCTGATGACCAGATGCGTCCCAATGGGCATGTTCCCTTTGTGGAACCAAAAGGGATACCAAGTACAGTGGAAACAAAATCTGGATGGCCATGCGTGTAAATGCTAAAAGTCTAGGAAGTAAAAAACTGGACTTAGGAGCCATAATGGCAGAGTCCAACCTGGATATTGTGACCATCACTGAGTCATGGTAACTGAAAATTATGATTGAGACATGACCATACAAGACTATGCTCTGTTCGGGAAGGACAGGGTTGGAAAGAAGTAGTGGGTGTGGTGCTTTATGTGAGGGAAGGCATCAAAGCAATGGCAATACAGGGAATACAGGTGGAAGCAGAGGTACTGTGGGTCACTCTAGAGAATGGATCCTCTATTTTCAATGGCATGATCTACAGACATCCAATACAGGGGGAGGTGTTAGATAAGGTACTAGTAGAAGCCATGGGCAAGATGACAGAAAAAGGGAGGTGCTGCTGGTTGGGGACTTCAGTCTACTGGATGTGGATTGGAACCTCCCAGCTGTGGCTTCAATTAGAAGCAGGGACATCCTGGACTTCCTGCAGGGGGCATTCATCAAGCAACAAGTCAGTAAATCCACTTGTGATGGGGCAATACTGAACCTGGTAGTCTTTAACAGGGGCAGTGTTGCAAATGTCAAGGTGGGAGGCCACCTGAGAACAGCAATCATTGCACAGTATGGTTCAAGATAAGGATGGCTGTGGAATTGAGCTACAAAAGGCCAAGGATCTTTAACTTCAGGATGGCAGATTTTTAAAAGATGTGTGAATGCCTCTGGGATGACCTAGCAGGGGGAGGACCTGACTGGGGTGGAGGAACAGTGGGGAAGCTAGAAAGTACTATAATCAAGGCAACACACCTCTGCATCAAGCAAGTGAGCAAAAGCAAGAGGCAAAAGAGACCACTATGGTTCTCAAAGAGGTGCCTGGAAAGGTAAAGGGTAGCATTCAGAAGGTATAAAGAGACACAGAGGGAGAAGGGTAAGGAGGTGTATCAGGGGAAACAGAGGGAAGCAGGAAGAGCAGTAAGGAGCATGAATGCACAGACTGAAGATAGACTAGCCCAGGCGGTGATGAAGGGGGAAAATACATTTTTTAGGTATGTAAGCAAAAAAAGGAAGCCCAAGGATGGGATCATAAGGTTAAAAAAGGAAAGGGGTGAGGCTGTACAGAGAGGGACTATGAAAGGCAGACATCCTGAACAAATACATTTGTTCTGTGTTCCTAGAGGAAGGAGAAGGTGAGGGGCAACAAAAAAGTAACGGGAGCTTGCTTTGGAAGGAGGGAGGTAGACACTATTCCGTTTTCAGAAGAGAGTCCTGAAAGTACATGTCAGAAACATAGAAACATAGAATTTGACGGCAGATAAGGACCGCTTGGCCCACCTAGTCTGCCCATTTCCCTACCCAACGGATAAGCTGCAGATCCTAGTTAACCAACAGCCTACTTCCTCCTACCCCCCCCACTAGAATTGCCTTATGCCTGTCCCATGCATTCTTGAATTCCCCCACTATTTTTGACTCTATGACCTCCTCAGGAAGGCTGTTTCATGCATCTACAACCCTCTCTGTGAAGAAATACTTCCTCACATTGCCTCTGAGCTGTCCCCCCTCTGTTTTCAAATTGTACCCCCTTGTACTTGCACATCTCTTTTTCTGAAAGATGCTACCCTCTTGGACATTAGTCTGAATATTGACAAAGCAATGGGGCCAGATGGGGTGCATCCAAGGGTATTGAGGGAACTCACAGAGGTATGGCATGGGGTAATTCTGCTGCACACAGTGTGGCTAAAACCACTGCAGCAAAATAGCGCCAGACAAAAACAGAGTCAGGCAAAACATTGACCTGTTCCATGAACAGTGCCCATTGAAAAGAATGGGTCTTCATGTTTTTTTGAGGGGGGCTCTGCCCCCCACATTCCCCACATGAGGGGCTTCACCCACCCGAGTTAGTTATTTACCTCCAGGATGGGGAGAAACTCAGGAGGGGGTAGTTTTTTTTTTTTAAATCATGGCAAAAAGTTGTAGCAGTGGAGACCTGGGGAGGGGGATGAACTACAGTCCCAGGTCTCTCAACAGTGCCATGTGCTGGTGCCCTAACCACTCCTCCATGGAAGTGGCTCAACCAGGCACCCAGCACAAGGGTAACTTCTTTACCCTCTCGTTCTGTATGCAGTGACAGGGGTAGCGGTATTCCCTTACTTTTGTTCTACCTCTTTTGCTGTAAACACAGGTGCTCACTATACAGTGCGGTTAATACCATGCTGTCTTACATGCATGGTATAGACCCAGTACTGGGAGGTACTGGCTGCACCTGACAGTCCTGTTTAACAGCTCATTGGAAACAGGAGCTGTTTTGGAGGAAAGGAGTAGGGCAGATGTAGGCCCACTTCACAAAAGTAGTAGCAAGGAGGAGGCCGACAAATATAGGCCAGTCAGCCTGGCACTGGTGGTAGGAAATTTAATGGAATCACCCTTGAAGGAAATGACTGTGGAATATTTTGAATCCAGTGGGTTGCAAGACCCAAAATGGCATGGATTCATGTGCGGAGGGGGGTAGGTCATTTCAAACTTATCTGATAGATTTCTTTGACTGGGTGACCAAGAAATTAGATCAGGGTGGAGAGGTGGACATGGCATACCTAGATTTCAATAAGTCTTTCGACATCATTCCACATAGGAGGCTAGTAAGCAAGCTGGGCAGCATAGGAGTGGGTCCAAAGGTGGTAAACTGGGTAAGAAATTGGTTAGGAGATAGGTGGCAGAGGGTGGTGATATACAGAGTTCACTCTGAAGACAGGAGGGTGACATGCAAGGTGCCTCATGGACCAGTCCTCTTTAATGTCGTTAATTTTGTATATTGTTATGTTGTATCATGGTTGTATAATTTGTAGTATTCCCCATACAATACTCATATGGTTGAAAATCTTGTATTCTTCCCTGTATTATTTTCTATTTTTCCCCTTCCCCTGGTCACACCTGGAAATAAGCCTTGGCTCAGTGTAGATCTCCCTGTTACCAACTGTTAAAGAAATAAATACATTTTAAGTGACATTGCAGAGAAGCTGGAAGGGAAAGTCTCCTCTTTATGGATGAGTCCAAAATCTGTAATAGGGTGGACACTCCAGGGCAGTGGAAAGGATGAACAGAAATATGAATAGCTAGAGGAGTGGCCAAGAGTGTGGCAGCTGGGTTTCAATGCAAGAAAAGTGCAAAATAATGCACTTTAGGGCACAGAAACCCAAGGGCAGAGTACAAAATGGTTGGAGTGGTACTGATGACAATCAAGCAGGAACAAGACCTGGGGTAATCATATCTGATGGCCTAATGGAGGCCATGCAGCGCAACAAGGCAGTTGGGATGAAACGTGGAATGCTGGGGCAAATAGGGTAGGGTGTCACCAGCAGAAAGAGGGAGGTGGTGTTGCCTGTGTACAGATTGTTGGTAAGACCCCACCTAGAGTACTGTGTCCAGTTCTGGAGACATTTCTGGAAAGGCATAGACAGAGTGGAAGACGTCCAGAGGAGGGAAACTGAAATGGTACAGGGTCTGCATCAAAAGCCCTATGAGAAGAGGCTAAAAGACCTCAATAGGTACACCCTGGAAGAGAAGGGGGGGTATGAAAGAGAGCTTTAATTACAACACAGGTGCAAGTAAGGAACAGGAGTGAAGTATTTTTCAGAAAAAAAGGTGCTCAAGAAAAAGAGGGACATGTTAAGAAGCTGGAAGGGGGTAGATTCAGGAGAAATGTCAGAAAGTACTTCTTCATAGAGAGAGTGGTGGACTCCTGGAACAGCCTTTCACTGGAGTTGGTTGGGGTGAAAACAGTGGTGGGGCTCAAAAATGCATAGGATAGGTACAAGGTAATCACAGTGTAAAGGAAGGATAGGGAGAATAGAGCTGTAGATCAAATAGGGTCTGCAGTGATAATGTAGGTTGGGAAAAATGGGCAGACTGTGTGGGCCAAACGGTCTTCATCTGCCATCAAATTCTATATTTCTATCTATAATCACTACTTCATCTAATAAGCTGAGTTTAGCTGCTTGAAGACCTGTAGTTCCTCCCTGGTAGACTATTTTGCCCCCCTTTCTCTTAGCTTACTAGACAGACTCAGTGAAAGTGGTGACTCTCTGAAATCCTCCTTGTTCTTTACAATGGCAAACTCCCTTAAAAATAATTGCCTACTCCTTTTTCTATCAGCCCTGTCTCATTGGAATAGACAGAATATACAGTAGTACTATCTTTATTTTTATACAGGTAAAGAATTCAGCACCATTAGAGCTATGGTATGCAGCCACGAAGTCGACATTTTGACAGCGGAGTCCCCTACACTGACAACAGTGCCACGTCGCTGTAGGGAACCCTTTGGAACCCAACACTGTCTGTCAGGGGTCCTGCACCACCCCCAATCAGCTCTGACTCAGAGTTAGGAATCCTAAGTTGGGATGGTGCAAGGGGCGCAGCCCCCCGCGTGGGTGGTTCAGGGGGCAAAGCCCCCTGAAGAAAACACTAGCATGTTGTTGAAACTATCAGCTGACTGCAAAATGCAGTTGACCTGCCAGTTTCGCTGTCAGATCCATCGACAAACATTTTGTTGACCCTTTGTGGATCCAGAGCTACAAAGTACCCCATTTTAAAAGAGATCCTGTCAGATGTTAAAACTTTAGTTTCAATTCCATAAACATGACATCTTTCATTAGACATATTCATCGTAATTGAACAAATATCACTAATCTAAAAATTATGTACCACATTGACACCAAATTGAACAAGCCATTACATTTCAAGTACAGTATTGAACACATTTATCTAAAACATATGCCTCTAAACCTCCTGTTTCATTACAATTTCTAATTGCTCTGTGTTCATCTTTAACAGTTTAAACAAATGATTTAAGTTATTTCAAGTAAGTGAAACTATATATTCAAACATCAGTTCCCTATAGGCACTTTTTATCACAGGGACCTGGAATTCTGTAGCAGGTGTTATTCGTAGTTGATATTTGTGCACTGGTTTAGTTAATTTTGACACTAGTTGGTTTGCTGAATAATTTTATAAACATGTTTCTTTTGATTTAGTAGTCTTTTTTCATTTCAATGGAACCATCCTAAATTACTGTACAAATTACAGTTGTGGGTGTTATATTTATACCCTAAAGCAAATCAAGCCAATCTGTTATACATTGTATCAAGCTTTTCCAAGTCCTGTTTATTTGAAATGCATAGATATGAATATCATTGTATATCATATGAATTAATATGTGATTTACAATGATTACTCTTATAGTTCTTGAGATGCAAAAGAAAACACATCTCAGGGCCCCAATGCATGAACTTAGTCTAAACAACAGATTTTTCTATGTGGTAACTAAATTTTTAGTGCTGGTCCACCCATAATGCTAAGTATTTGTACTCACTCACTTGTACTTTTTCGTAAGAATTATTTTTATAACAATTTTGGTAGGATGTGGCATCTTTTGCAGCTAGTGGTGGGGAAAAACATGACCTGCTTTTTTTTCATATTCATTACAAATTTAAAAAGCTGAAATCATAATTGCATGTCAGTAAAATCTTCTCATAATTTTCTTTGAGCTTCACGTTCATGTTTGCCAAAATATACCAATATGGTAGCATTTGCATAAAGCTAAATTTCTGAATGTATTATAAAACCTGATAAATTATTTGTGCAAATCAGAAATAGTAGTAGGACAAGCATTGATCTCTATGGGACTCCATATATCAGAAAAAGCTGTTCAAATTTTGCATCTCCAACACCAACTGCTTGATTTTAGACTTGTAACTAGAAAGCAAACCACTGTTTGACTTCTCTGCCAGACCAATTGCTCTCAGCCTTTCAAGCTACATGATATGGTCTATCAAGTCAAAGGCTTTAGAATGATCCTCTAATACTGCACCCACACCTGCTCCCTTTTCAATAGGGATGCTATTACATCAAAATAAGCTTAGTAAGTGTGATATCCATGGAGAAACCTTTCCTAAAGCCTGTCTGGTATTTTGTAATTAATGAATATTTCTCTAAATAGTCATAAGGCTGACCATGGACAACTCTTTCTAGAATTTTAGATAGGAAAGACAATAAAGATATGGGCCGATATTTTTAGGGGTATGCAGATGCTCCTAATTTAAAAATTGGTACCACATTTACTTTCTTCCTTGGGTCAGGAAAAGTACCTTTTCACATGCTCCAGTTTAGTAATTTTGTCAGCAATGGTGTTATTATATCCATATCTTCCTTGATTAATCTAATTTCCACATTATCAGGGCCATGTACTTTGTCTTAAGTTTCCTTATAATACTGCAGATTTCCATTGTAAGTATAATTCTAAATCTAAATTTGGAAATCTTGCCTCTGTTTTCCTTTTTATCCACAGGCCAATCAGTTGCCCTAAACTGAAGGTTATTTGTTGTACCACACAGGATATGTATATCTGGTAGCATTATAAAATGTAGTTATTTATCAAAATTACAAATTTTATAGAATGTTACAGTTTTCCTTGTTCTTATTCTGGATAAGGTTATGATTTTTTCCTGGAGTCTCAAAAGATCAGTTTCCCAGTATTTCTTTCTGGATCTCAGTTCATTTTGATTTTATTTTTATAGCAATCCTGTTTTTCCCTCCTTATTTGTTGATTTATTTTATTTCACACTTGTTTGAAATTGTTCCAGTTGTCTGGATTCAGTGTTTTAGTTGCATTTTCCTGAAGTCTTTGCTTCACTTTGATGTCTTTATTTTTTCTGTTACTCAGGGGATGTGGACTTTCCTTTGCTTTATTGTCTTAAATGAAGTTAGTTTATTGCAGACAGAGAGGAACAAGTTTGTAAACTCTTCCACTGCCAGGTGCAAGTCAGAGATTATGACCACTCTATACCATTTTATCTTAAATTATTCTTGTTTAAAAGCCAATCTATTAAACTTCCCAAAGCATCTCCTTTTAATTAGGCCAGGTGGTGGAGAGACCAGATTCATTCCATCTACTGTATCTGTAACATGCAGTTCAAAGTATTATAGTCACCCGAATTTGGAGCTTTTACTTCCATATTTACATCAGTTAAATTTGCAGATATCAGAAATAAATCTATGTCCTGGGCTGGTTAGTTTGCCCTTTCTTCCTGGAACTCTTAATATGTTTTTGAGGTATAATTGCCTCAGACTGTCTTCGGGTTTCAGACTTCTGGGGCAACCCCAGGCTGCATTAAAATCCCCAGTAAGAATTACCTGTACATCGTTATTGGTTGAAAATCTCATTTGGGTGTCAAACAATTTTTCAAATGTAGGTGCTTTTACTTTAAGGGGTGAATAAATAACCCCAATCATAATGCCAGTTTGCTGTGAACAAATTAACTTAATCTCAATACCTCCTCTGAAGATTTCTTTGTTGGTCCCAAATTCTGATTAATATATACCAATAGACAATTCCCACGTGATTCTCAGTCATACCAGTGAAAGGTAAAATTTTCCAGAGCTATTTTCCTGTCTTCAATTTTTCTTGTCAGCCAAAGTCAGAGTTATACTGACCACATCAGGTGTTTCTGATTCTACTCATGTTTTAAACAGATTTAACTTTTTATAAGACTTTTTACATTGTTGTGGATCACTTTTATCACTTTTATTGTTTCCTTAGATTTTGTAGGGCCAGGATTTTTTTCAACGCCACCACAGACAAGTAGGGCTAAATATATCCCATAGTTATTTGAATTAACTTTTCATCTTATAGCCAAGCCTTACCAGTTTCCTATGATTTAGACATTCTCAAATTTTTGATAAAACATTCTTCCTTTTCTGTTGTTCAGTTGCAACAATGTGGAACAGTGTCAAAGTCCTTACTGAAGTCTGGGCAGGCCACGCCCACTGTCCCTCCCTGATCTAATTCCCTGGTCACCCACTCAAAGAAATCTATCAGATTTGTTTGACATGATGTCCCCCCTGTGAATCCATGCTGCCTCAGATCTTGAAAGCTACTGAATCAAGGTATTCCACTATCCTTTCCTTCAGTAGTGATTCCATTACTTTCCTCACCACTGAAGTCAGGCTGGCTGGCCTGTAATTGCCAGCCTCCTCTTTGTTCCCACTTTTGTGAAGTAGGGCTACATCTGTTCTCCTCCAGTACTCTGGAACCAATCCTGTCCCAGTGAGTGGTTGAACAGGGCTGTCAGAGGTGTAGCCAGCTCTTCCCTGAGCTCCCTCAATAACCTAGGATGCACCCCATCTGGCTCCATTGTCTATTCCACTTTCAGATTTGCAAGTTTCTTCAGGACTTTCTCCTCTGTAAATGGACAAGTGTCTACCTCCCTTCTTTTGATGATCCTGGCCCTTATCTGTGGGCCCTCACCTTCCCCTTCCTCAATGAACACTGACCAAAAGAATTTGTTCAAGATGTCTGCTTTTTCCTGCTCCTCCTCTATGTACTTCCCTCCTAAGCCTTAGTATCCCTCCCCTGGTCTTCCTGTTTTCACCTACGAACACATGAACATATGAAATTACCAGCAGATACAGGCCATATGGTCTATCTAGTTTGTTTGAGTGTGCAGCACTTCAGTCCATTAGACTGCAGCTGCCCCCATTAACTCTTCCTTCCCCCCAACTGCCCCCATCGGTATGTACTTTCCCCTTGAATTTGTCCCACCCCCTCTTGAAGCACCCCACAGTCTGCACTGATATGAGTTGCTCAGGCAATGCATTCCACCCCATTACCACTCTTTCAGTGAAGTAGTGCCTCCTCCTTTCCCGCCTGAATCTGCCCCCTTTAACTTCAGGGAGTGTCCTCTAGTATCTCTTCCATTCTGGAGAGTGAACCCATCCTGGAAGCCTACTCTGTTTATCCCCTTCAGGTACTTGAAGGTCTCAATCATGTCCCCTCTCTCTCTTCTATCCTCCAGGGTATACATGTAGAGCTCTTTTAGTCTTTCCTCATAAATTCTATCCCCCAACCCATGGATCATCTTTGTTGGTCTTCGCTGCACTGCCTCCAGTAGTTTGATATCCCTTTTCAAGTACGAGCACCAGAACTGCATGCAGTACTCCAAATGTGGCCTCACCAGGGACCTGTACAGGGGCAATATGACTTCGCTACATTTGGATGTAATCCCCCTTGCTATGCACCCTAGCATTCTGTTAACCTTAGCTGCTGCCTTCCTATACTGGGCCGAGTGGTTTAGTTCCCCAGTCACCAGCTCCCCCCAGATCCTTCTCCTCACTGGATGTGGACTGTTTGATACCATGCATCCAGTAGCTGTATCCTGGGTTTTGTCTCTGAAATATACATATATTAAAAATTCCTTGTCCCCTTTTTGTACTGCCTGGGCAATTTTTTCTTCTGTTTGTGCCTTTGTGCTCCCTATTGCTTTCCCTGCCTTCCTCTGTTTCTCCAGATACAACTGTCTATCCTCCTCTCTCTGTGTCTCCTTATAACTTTGGAATGCTAACTTTTTTGTCTTTACCTTCATGTCCACCTATTTTGAGAACCATAGTGGTCTCCTTTTCCTCCTACTTTAGCTTACTAGTCTGACATGGAGGTTTGTTACCTTCTCTAGCCCTTCTTTTAGATTTTCCCCCTGATTTTCCACTCCCCCCAAATCATCCCTCCCTGCCAGGACATCTCTGAGGCATTTCCCCATTTTTTGTATTAAATCAGCCTTCTTGAAGTCCAAGACCCTTGCCTTTGTGTGTTTCAGCTCTGCCAC
This sequence comes from Neoceratodus forsteri, assembly GCA_016271365.2. NCBI lineage: Eukaryota > Metazoa > Chordata > Ceratodontiformes > Ceratodontidae > Neoceratodus > Neoceratodus forsteri. Next base: position 610,347,701 of record CM028133.1, read on the forward strand.
AGTATTTATATTGAACCACACCGTATGGTAATCACTGGTCCCCAGATGGCCACCTACTATGACATCTGCAACACTGTCCCTGTTAATGAGTACAAGGTCCACTATTGCCCCCTCACATGTGGGCTCTTTCACAAGTTGCTTGAGGAACGTCCCCTGCAGGGAGTCTAGGAAGTCAGTTCTCCTAGCTGAAGCTGCAGCTGGGATGATTCAATCTACATACACCAGATTGAAGTCCCCCACCAGCAGCACCTCTCCCTTGTTTTCTGTCTTTTGGATGGCTTCTACCAGAACCTGCTGGAAGTCTGTAGATCTCACCAGTGTAAACAGTGGCTCCCTTCCCTGTTTCTAGGGTGATCCACAGTACCTCTGCCCCTCCTTAATTCCTCTGTATCTCAGTAGCTTTTATGTTATCTGTCACATAAAGTGCTGCTCCTCCCCTTTTCTTTCCTACCCTGTCCTTTCTGAACAGAGCATAGCCTGGTATCACTATATCCCTCCCAGACATATGTCTCAGTGTGCCATGTCTCTGTAATGGCAACAATGTCCAGGTCTCCAGGAAAGATACACTAAGCTAACAGCTTGTTTCCAGATGTGTCCAAGGGAGGGTGAAGGGAAGTGGTGATAAATCAGTTATATACAGCAATACAGTATATCAGAGGAGTGCAATCATAGCAGCAGTACAATATTTTCTATTCATTAGCTAACAATTTTATGTTGTATTCCTTATTCATACAGATGCCCTATTTGTTGGCAGTTTTGCCCTGTATGTACTGTATTCCTTCGGTATTGCTGTGTGCTGTCTTCCTGACTTGGGTCATACCTGAGAATGTTGCCTAGGACCAGTGCACCTACCTGATGAACAAGTAATAAGCAACTAAACAAACAAAAAATTAATATATTTTTGAGTTTGTGTGTGTAGTAATATTGATAAAGTCACATTTGTTCCTTCCTTTTCTGGCTTATTCATAAAAAAAACTCTTATTCAAATATTTACTGAGATACAAAAAGGTATCTACATCCAGCATTGCAACATATTGCAATCAACTGTATTACAACCAAGATGCATAACAGCTGTCTGAATATCACTGTCACTTTTAACAACATGTTCAGATTTGCACTAGAGTAGAACTGATTGATCTGTTACCACTGAAAATACTGAATATATCATCAACTGGATTTACTTGCTCCAAATAAAAGACATGCTCTCAGGTGAACCTTACTTTACAGTGAGTCTATAGACTTCACCCAGCCTACCCACTGTATGCAGTCTGTGGACCATTATCTGAAATCAGGGTAGTGGTTATACCATGTCTTGGAAAAAAATGACTTGGCATGAATTATCACTTGTTTTTCAAAAATCTCTGGCAGATGGGCAGGGCTACCTCTGGGTAATTGGAATGACAGGCAATAATCAGAAGGCAATCTTTGCCTTGCAGTTGAAACAAATTTGCTCTTACCTTCTGCCATGGCACTGTTGGTTTGTTATGAGGAAGCAATGGTCCTTTTGGTTGGTTGTATCTGTATTTTTGGCATGTCTCACAATTTTTTACCAACTCTTCTATGTGCTTGTTCATCTTAGGCCAATACATCACATCCCTTGCACACCTTTCACTTTCCTCTATACCCAAATGTCACTCGTGTACCAACTAAGTCATCTGTGACCACAGCGAAACAGGCATTACCATTTTCTGTCCTTTCAGCAATACTCCCTTAATTACTGCGAGTTCTCCAAGAAAATGTGAATGAGGTACACAGTGTTAGGCTTCCCATCTTAAATGCTGCTAATTACTTGTTACAAGGATTTATTTTTCCTTGTTTCTGTGCCAATAAGTTTCCAATTTTCTTCAGGAACTGAGAAATTTGTTACAATAAAGTCTACATGAATTTTCCTATCTCATTCTTTAGTACTGCTAGCTGGACTTTGCAGAAATGATCTAGAAAGAACATTTGCAACCACAAAATGCTTTCCAGGTATATACACAAACAATAAGCTACATTTTAAAGTTTCAGCATAAGCCTCTAAATTTGTGGTGGTGCATCACCCATGTTCTTTTGTGAAATGGCAACAAGTGGTTTGTGACCTATCTCTAGTAATTTTGACAATTCATAATCATAAATGTATTTGTGAAATGTCACAATACAAATATTGTTCCCAAGGTCTCTTTCTCTATCTCAGCATAGCACTTTTCTGTTGATGTCATGAGGTGTGATATGTATGCTACAGGACTTCATTTCCCTTGGTGTGTTTTCAGTAAAACTGTACCTAGTGCATCTTTAGCGGCATCCATGGAGACTTTATTTTTCTTAGCTGGATAATAAAAACACAGTACAGGTTCCTTAGAATGTCTTTTAAATTGTTCCAGTCTGCCGTGTGCTTGCATTTCCACTGCCATTCAGTTTTTTTTTGTCTAATGCCTTGTCCACACTAGGGCTCCTGTAATGTTACAGGCATATGAAACTGTTGCAGGAGCCCCTAAACATGGTTCATGCCCACACTGGTAATGTTTTCAAACTTGTTAGAAAAAGTTTTTGCACTCTGATTGTAACAGGTCTTTAGCATGGTTTTCTAAATGGTTTGAAACTGAACACGATTATTTGATAAGTGTGGACGGGAGTCAGTACCGTGTTTGCTGGCTACAGCCATTGTTGGTCCTCTGGCATGGCTTCAAAACTGTGTTTCCCTGATATGGAATCTCACTCCAGTGTGGATGAACATCAGCCATTTTTAAAAACAATTCGGCTGTAGTGCAGATATGATAGCACAGTAAGCCCTGAACCTTTTTTAAAAACATTGGAACATTGGTAACAAAACTGTGCTCAGTGTGTACAAGGCCTAAGAGGCTTCTTACAGCTGCAGTTTTGGCTGTCAAATTTGATGTAAACTTTCCTAGATAGCTTATTAGACCCATATATCCTAGCAGATCCATTTTATTGTTTGTGTTGGGCATTTCTTTGTTCACGCTGACCTTTTCCAGATCAGGCTGGATCTCATCTGGTGACAGCTTGTCTCCTAGTTATGCGAGTTCTTGTACCCCCATTTGGCATTTTCACAGTTCATTTCCAACTGTTTGACTAGCCTGTTGCAGAACTTGGATCAGTCTCTGATCATGTTCTAGATTTGTTCTTCCCCACACTATGATATCATCCAGAAATAAACCTACTCCTCCATACCTTCAAATGACTGTTGCACTGTATGGTGGAATACTTCTCGGGCTGAGCATATGCCAAAAGGCATGCATATGAGGCAATGTCTGCAAAATGGTGTGTGAAATGTGCACAGTTTTGTGCTTTCCTTGTCTAGAGGAATTTGATAGAACCAGATGAGGCATCTTGTTTAGAAAAGAATGCAACACCTGCCATGGCCCTTGTAATGTCTCACGTGGTGGGAAAATGGTAATGCTCTCTTTTTAACCACTTTTTCAAATCTTTTGGATCAACTCAAAGTCTTGAGCCACCATTTCTGTTTTCCACTATAACTTAGGACTTAACCCAGTCTATAGGCTCTTCTGTCTTTTTCACTATGCCCAAAGAGATTAGTATGTCTAGTTTCTTTTGCAGTATTTTATTTAGTGCTACTGGAAGTTTCTTTGCAGCTTGAATTACCTCACGGGGATAAATAAGGTTCAAAGGAAAGCATTTTTCAGACAAAAGGTGAACGAGAACAAGGGGACATGCAACGAAGCTGGAGGGGGTAGACTCAGGGGAGATGTGAGGAAGTACTTCTTTACAGAAAGAGTGGTGAATGTCTGGAACAGCCTCCCAGTGGAAATAGTGGGGGCACAAATGGCAACAGGATTCAAGAAGGCATAGACAGGCATAAGGGAACTTTAATGGTAAGGAAGGGGGGGATAAAGCCAGAGATCAAGTAGGGTCTGCGGTGTTATGGTAGGTAGGGTAAATGGGCAGACAAGGTGGGCCAAATGGTCCTTATATGCCATCAAATTGTATGTTTCTATGTTGGGCATTATCTTTACGTTGTATTCTGTACTGTACTGGTAGACACTCAATTCCATCGAAAATATCTGCAAACTGTTTTGCCGCATTTCTAAGTTTATCAGCATTAGGTAGTGTCTCCATAGTGGCTGGGCTTATGGTTGGCATAATTACTTCAATATTTATTACTTGGATGTGTCTTACTAAACCCACTTTTTCACATGTTTTTAGACCTAAACTAGACTGTCTATCTCCCCTTCCACAATTACAAAAAGCACATCAATAGACTGTCCCTTACAAGTTACTTTGGCTCTGCACATACCTTTGGTAGGGACTGGCTCATTATTATAAGCACAAAGTGAAAATGGCTTCCTGAACATTATTGGCATTTCTTTAAGCTGCCTGTAGTAAGACACTGGTAAAATATTCAGCTGTGCCCCACTGTCCAAACAGATCCATTAACTTCCAAAGGAGTGACCTAGTCATCTTTGGCACAATTGTCATCTCCCACAGCTCCAGTAAACAGATGTTCTCTCTCACTGGAGTCATCTGTCATATTTTGCTGGACCCCTAGCCAAACTTCTCATTTGGAAAAAACATTGTATTTCAAAATGGTTCATGCCACCACATTTTTGACAAGTTTGCTTGAAAGCAGGACAGGTTTATGGTTCATGTTTATTTCCATGTCTTCCACATCATGACACACTGATTTTGTTCCGTGAAGCTTTCCCCTTGCCAGGTAGTGTCTTTTTGGCTTTGTCTGGGGCCCTGTGTACAACACTGACTACAGTCTCACACTACTTATTAAAGGTTTCCATGTACAATCTTGTTGTTTCTTGCTATACTAGGGTAACATCTAACATTTAACGGGAAAAGCTTTGTCTTGGAAACGTTAATTTTATAATTGGAAACTCTAGAAAATTTTGTAATTTCCTTTAATATAACCGGTATGCTGCTTTCCGGGTCTTCCAAGTGTATTAGCAAATCGTAAACATAGGCTGAAATTAGATATCGTTTAGTACCCAGTTTGATTCCCTTGAGCTCATGTAATGTTATTAACCTACGAATCAGGGGTTCAAGGTATATATTGAACAAGAGAGGGGGGATAGTGGGCATCCCTGTCTTGTGCCAAATGCCAATGAAAAGGGGGCTGATAGTGTACCATTACACCATATCCGCGCTGATGGTGCACTATACAGGATCTGGACCCAATTCAGGAATTCTTTGGGTAAACCAAAATTGGCAAGTACTGTGAATAAGAATTTCCATGATACTCGATTGAATGTCTTCGGCATCCAGCGAGCAACGCACGGAAGGTAAAGTAGTCTTGAGCATGTGCAATTATATGGTGGAGTTTAGCAAGTGGTCACTTGACATTCTGCCACTCATGAATCCCACTTGCAAATCACTAATTAAGCTATTCATTAGCGGCTTAAGACGGTTAGCTAGAATTTTAGCCAGTATTTTGATATCAACATTCAAAAGTGATATAGGACGATAATTACTAGGTAAAACGGGATCACGCCCTGGCTTAGGAATAAGAGTAATGAGAGCCTCTAAAAAAGAAGGTTCCGAGAACCCCTCTTGAAACCAAAAATTATATACCTTAGTTATAATTGGGCTGACTATATCCACGTATGCCTTGTAAAAATTAGTAGTTAAACCATCAGGCCCAGGGGATTTGTCTCCAGCAAGTTGGGAGATCGCTAATTTCACCTCACTCTCTTGTATCGGGGATCCTGTCTTCTCTGTTTCATAGGGCACACTCCTACTCGGGGAAACCAGGCCTAAGAATTCCTGAATTTCCGCTGTGGTTACTCTTTCTATCGACCCAGTAGAATAAACCCACTGGAAGTACTCCCTGAATACATCAGCCACTTCCTTTGGGTCCCTTACTACAGCATCTCCACTACCCCTTTGTATAGAGGCTATGTATCGATTAGAATCTAACTGCTTTAATCTCAGAGCGAGTAATTTACCTGCCCTTTCTCCAGACTCCAAATATTTTATTTTGGTTCTACGAAGGGCTAGTTCTGCCTTCTGCATCATAATTGCCGAATATTGAGCTTGAAGTTGTTGCAGTTTGATCCAATCTATTTCATTTGAGTGCCGTGTAATATTATTTTCAAGGACCTTGATAGCATTAAGTAATTTGTCTAACTGCATCCTGGCTTTCTTGGCCCTAATGGAGGATATTCGAAAGCACTCAATCCTTAGCGCACATTTTAAAGCTGCCCAAATAATGTCTATCTTAGGGACTGAATTAAGATTAGTATTGAGAAAATTAGATATGAAGTGCCTCAAGTGTCCTTGAGTGAAGGGCTCCTGAAGCAGCTGGTTATTAAACCGCCACATAAAATCACTTTTTATACTGCAACTAGGTACAAATAAGACGGAGACTGGGGAGTGGTCAGAAATGACCCTATGGCTAATACTGGCATCTAAAACCAAGGGAAGCGCACTAATGCTAACTAGGAAATAGTCAATTCTAGAGTAAGATTTGTGTGGGATAGAAAAGAAGGTATACTGCCTCGCTTTCCCATTGGTCAATCTCCAAACATCTATGAGTCCCAAGCACTCCATCATCTCCCTCAGAGCCCTCTAAGCAGGGGAGAGTCCTACACGCCTATTGTCCGTTCTATCAAGGTATAAATGTGGCATTATATTCCAGTCCCCTCCTACTAACAATTTCAGGGATAGATAATTATTTAAGATATGTAATAGTTGTATAAAGAACTGCGGGGAGTCTATGTTAGGGCCATAAACTGACCCAATAACCACTTGTTCAGAAGCTAAAGTGCCAACTAAGAAGATATACCGTCCTTGTATGTCCCAGATTTCTTTTTCAACCAAAAAGGGGATCTTTTTATGAAGTAGAATGGCTACTCCACCTTTATTCGAAGAAATGCCTGCCCCAAATGCTTGACCCACCCAGTGTCTAACGAATAACCGGGCATCTTCGCTATGTAGATGTGTTTCTTGTAGACATACTACGTCACAGTTGAGGGTAGCTAAATGTTTCAAAACCACTTGCCTTTTGCATCTATCCCAAGCTCCCTTGATATTCCAACTCACAAGATTGATTCCCCCTTTCATCAACCTCCATATCTTGATGGTAACATCCTTTTACGTTTCCTCCCCCAATGTGTGCCTTCCAGTTAGGATCACTATCCATGTCCTCCCATCATATAGCGTGTGGATGCCATGCCCCCCAAATCCCTTTATCCCTATATGGACCCAACCCCCCCTGATTTCCTCTAATACCCCCAGTTCTAACAACTGCATTATCACCTCACCACGGCCTGTGATGAAACTATCAGCCCAGGAGCATTACAGCCCATCCCCTAGCCCAATTCCCGATCTTATTAAACAATGTTAAACTTATTATTTCAAACCCTCACTAGTTTCGTTAAGTGAAAAACATTAAACAAGGTGCATAAAAGTCACCCCTAAATACATAGAAACAGTTGCCTCTCTTTACTATAGCAATATCATCTAAGGCATGCTGATAACATTCTATTAAGTGAAAAATGAACTTATTCCCAAATCAATATCTCCCTCTAGTGGAGAAATGGGCAAAATACATATAACGAATTTCACAGGAGAGAGAGTCTTGACATCAATGATTAAACAAGACAAAACAACAAGTGATAATCATGTTTCATACATTATGGTCGACCCTTGTATCAACAGAATCACTACGACACAATTTTTTCAGTCATTAAGACTCAAAAAACAAAAGATTTGCATGGAGTGGTTCCATCCCGTTTCAACTTTCCCACTCCTCCCAGCAAAGATACCCCATGATATCAGCATCTGTCTGAAAACGTCCAGTCACAGTGATCCCATAAGTAACAACAGATCCTGGAAGGGTGAATGCAGTCTTCCCAAATGGCTGGGTTTGCCATTGTCTTCTCAAGGTACCCAAATTAAATGTAAGCGCCGCTACTTCTCAACCTCCGGTGCGCTGGTGATCAAACTTTTACCGGGACAGGGGCATAGAAGCTTGGGTACCTAAAGGTGATGACCAAATCAGGACCGTTGCGCTGGTCCTTAACCACCCTCTCTACTTTCTCTACTTTCCGACATAGTTGCTGACAGCTTCAGGCAATACAATTCTATCAGGAACTCTGTATCTCTGAGATTGCAGTCACGTAATATACTCCATCTCCACGAGAATCAGAAATGCCCAGAGATCACTTCGCAGAGAGCTGAAACCAGTTTGGGAATCTTCCCAGACAAGAGGATCAAAGTCGCACTTGCCCATGCTGTCCGTGGTATCATACTTTCCCACCAAACTGCAACTTAACAGGACTTGGCTGCACAGGCCACCACACTCACTCAACTAGTTTGGCGAACTCTTCTAACTTAAGTTCTATGCGCTCTCCCATAACAATAGTCACATTAAAGGATCACTGCACTAGCATAGTTAGTCAACAACCAGATGTAACATAACTATTCGAGAGGCGAGATCGCTGTATCTTTAAGTTTCAGTAATCTTTATTACTTCGGATTTGTAGCTGAGTCTGGTTTTATAGAAATGCAGGGGCACCTGAGTGAACGTATTACAGGGTTTTAAGTAAAGCTCTATTTAGTATTGGGAAATCAAAGACTCCTTTGAGTGTACCGGTCATTGTAAAAGCACACCGGCTAAACTGTCAGATACCTGAATAACTTGACTGTACACTCATAACTTTACTTGAACAACTTTGGCAATAATCTTTTGAGTTCCGCTTGTGCCATCTCTGCTGATTCATACGTGTGCCATTGCTCTTTTATTTTTACTTGGAGCGAGGCAGGGTACCGAACCCTGAAATGCAAGCCCGCGGCAATTAGTTTGGAGACAATGGGATGCAGGTCTTGCCGCTTGAGCCGCACTGAGTGAGGCAGATCCTGGGTGAATCTTGCTGTTTCTGAGGCTTGGCAAATCTGAACAGCTTTTGCTAAAGTTAAATCGATTTCTCTGATGAGATAAGTACAAACTCTGTTACTGCAGATGCCTAACACAATTTGGTCTCTTAACATCGAGTCACCTAACAGTCCAAAGTTACATGACTGGCTCTTCAGATGCAAATCAGTAACATATTGCCTAATAGAGTCTGTTTCATTTTGAAACCAAGATCTGAAAACATACCTTTCATATGTTTCATTTTTTTGAGATGTGCATTAAGATTTAAACTTTCTCATCAAAGCAGTTACATTTTTCTTGTTCTGTGAGCTCAGAGGTATGGTAGACTTCTAGAGCTGCATGACCTGCTACTGTTAACAGTAATGCAATCTTCTGTCAGTCTCTTTTGTATTCTGCTCCAATTGCTGTGATATGAAACTCAAAAATATATTTGAAGGTTCTCCAATGTTCATGTACAGTCCCCGTTACAGTTAGTTCACTTGGTTGCCAAATTGGATCCATAGTTTCCAAAGATGGCAATGGAGTATAACTTTTGATATCATATAATGGTAGCAGTTCTGCATACCATTTTGGTCTACTTTGCAACAACCTTTACTTAATGTTTTCCACAGTGTATATAGTACAACACACAATCTACTGACATGTTGGAGCAACTGCAACAAATGGCATTTTACTGTTAGTCTGTAATCAGTATACCAAGTAAGTCCCAAAAATTCCTATTGGCGCTAGATGTACATAAAATAATATCAAATGATTGGTCAATGCAAATGCTTGCCTGTGGAGTTAAGGGCAATCAAACTTCCTTATGTGTCATCTCACTCTGAGACTTCAACTGAGGGCCAAGAAAATAATGTAATTGAGGGGATAATGACATAACAAACAGTGGAGTGAAATTAGCACACTCAGATATTTATTTTATTTAAAAGAGTTTTACCAGGAAAAACATACTGAGCTGAGCTGTAAAGCTAATTTCCAGATGTATCCTGGGGTAAGGGAGGTACAACAAGTAAAAAGAACCATAATGCAATTCTACACATTAGGTACAGTAATATATAATAACAAGACAAAATAGAAATAATGCAGGATTAAAACAACTGATGGAGAAATTACCAGTCATTACAAGACAAATAATGGATGTCATGAAGTAGGATAGGATAGGAGAGTAAACAAGCAGAAAAAGGGAGAAATGGGCAGGAGATTACACCACGATTTAGAAGGCTGCAATGGGGGGAAGAGATAGACGTGGGAGAACAGAATAGTGTAATTGAGTGGGGGTGAGGTGGGGTAGAAGTGTGTAGGATAGAGTATGGGAGTGGTTGGAGGGTAATAAAGGGAAATGAGGGTGTGGGAGTAAGAAGAAAGGTGGGACAGGGAGTTGGGAAGAGGTGTAGGAGAGAAGGAGCAGTGGAAGGAGGGCTTTAATGGGGAGGTGAAGAGTACAGAGGAAGAAGTGAGTGGGGAGTAGGTGGAGGTCATAGGTCTAAGGGCATTTATAGGAAGGGGCAGAGTGGTCTTAGAGTAGAGAGGAAAGGGAGCATTTGGGGGGGCTGAGCAAATAGTTTGAGGAAGAGAGTTCCAGAGATTAGGAAGATGGTAGAAAAAACCAGACTGGCCAGCTTGGGATTTATGAGAGGGGACCAAAAGTGAGCGATAACCAGAGTTACAGAGAGAGTACGAGGAGGGGGCATGGGGACAGAAGAGAGTTGAGGTAAGGAAGTAGCAAGGCCAACCAGAATTTAGAAATAAAGAAGGCACAGTGGGTAAGGCGGTGGTCATTCAAAGAAGGGAGCAAGAGATCAGTGTACAGAGAACAGTGAGGAGTGGGGGGGGGGGACGAGCCAAGACAAAATGGCAAAAGGAGTGGAAGAGGGGATCCAGTCTGGCAAGGGAAGATTTTGGAGCAGCGCCATAGACAATGTTGCAGTAATCAAAAATGGACAGGATCATCTCAATGACATGTCACGACTAGCAGATATTGGGAAACAGCTCTTTTTCCTAAAGAGGGCACTGAGCTTAGGGTGATGTTTTTTGTACACGGCATCTATGTGCAGAGAAAAATCAAGGTGGCGGTCAAGCCAGACACTGAGGTATTGAAATGAGGGTACATCGTCAATTTTACCCCCATCCAGGGTGATGAAGGTGGGGAGAGAAGAGAGTCTAGAATGCCTCTGCTGAGTGCTGAAGTACATGAAGACAGTTTTCTTGGCATTAAGGAATAATTGATTTGCCCTGAACCATTTCTGGACAGAGTCAAAATCAAGTTAAAGCCTGGAGATTAATTTTGCTGGAGAAGAGCCAGATGAAAACAGGACTGTGTCATCTGCATCAATGTGGCTGGATGCAGAGGAGAGGGGAGGTCATTTAGGAATATGGAAAAAAGCAAAGGACCAAGGACAGAACCTTGGGGGATGCTGGTGTTTATAGGTAGGGGGTGGAAAGGCATTCACCAATTCTCACTGATTTAGATCTTCCTAGAAGGTAGGAATTGAAGGTATCCTGCAACTTTGGCAACTGCAATTGGGTGCCTACCAAAAGGGTGACTCAATTGTGGCACCTGTTATCAGGGCGACTGGGGAAGGTGGTCGACTGGATGGGGGGTGCAAAATAGTGACATCATGTCACTACATGCCTATGCACATGTGGGAGGGGAGTAAGCATGATAAGCGTGTGGGTGGGAGTGGAAGGAGGGGTTGTAGGGGGAGGTGTCACAAACCCACTCAGCAGGTCAGCCCTCTACTCTGAAAGTGCCAACCTCCGAGCGCAGTCTTGTGAACAGTTTAATGGAACAAGGTAACCACCCTCTTGTCTGTTTTGTGAGTTCGGATCAACCTTTGGTCTCATGTTTTGAAGGGATTCAAACTGTGAACCTCTTGTTAGCGTACCCAATGTACAGTCTCAGATAATTCTGTCTTCGGGGGGGCCAGATATCTTTGCCTAGGGGCACCTAACCAGGTGTACGGAAATGAACCCTTTAAACTTTAATAAAGACCTCAGATTTAAAATGCTTCTTTTTCCAGTACAGTATCACCATTCAAGCTTATGCCTAGTGTCTGCTATAACCATATATACATTTCTTGCATATGAAAGAAAATCAAAGACAGACCACGTATGATCTAAAAAGAGTTTTACTAAAATAGATAAAAATATGTAAAACACAAAATACAGAACTATTATATCACAAGACATACAAATCTTTTAAAATAACAAGGTTTTAAACAGTGCAATTCCTACTACAGTACTTAGTCTCTAAATACCTGCTTAAAGTGCTCACATATGTTTCTTTGTCAGAGTCTAGATAAACGTGCTTCTGAAGGAAAACAGAATCATCTTTAAAAAGCTGGTTTTCCTCACGTATTTTGCATGAGGTCACCTAGCTGCTCACTGTCAGAATATATAAAAAAACATATCTATATAAAAAAAGGATGTCTTTTCCAAGTATTAAATTCTGCAACCTCAGCATGACTCATGTTGTTCAAATGACATTTCTTTGATATATTGATCAGTTTCCCCTTGCACACAGACATCAGCATTTATGATTTCATACCGGTTTACTAAACCTGGCTTCCTCCTCTTAAAATATCATAAAAGGGATGCTCAACTCAAGTCTCTTCCAGCCTGTAATTAACTTTAGATAAAACAGGAGATCCTTGATCAAGGTCTGTTCTACTCTGTAATTAGCTTCAGGCCTGAAATGTAACACCTTGTTTCTAAAACCTGTGTGTGTGTGATCTCACATGCTGTTTCAGCATTTTCTCATGGCTTTCATCTTTCAGCTGAAACGGGGGGGGGTGAGCGAGGTCACTCCAAGAGCACCTGATTTCTCAGCATCTCTCAAAAGATGGTCAGATCATTACACCGAAGGGTTTAGTTTTTGCACCCTTTCTAGAAGGCCTGCCACTGTGGAGTTGGTTAGGTACCACCCTTTGTGGGATATAGATTCCCAAGGCCTTGTGGCGGTGCTTGACCTCTCGTCCCTCGCGTTGGAAAGCAGTGATCCAGAGACTCTCGTGTCAGCCTATAACACAGCTGTTGCGGGGGCTCTGGATTTCATTGCTCCAGTACGTGTTCACCCCCTCTCCCTTCGCTCCCAAGTCCCCTTGGTTTGATGGGACATTGAGGGAGATGTGGAGACAGGGGCGAAGGTTAGAGCGTTGCTGGCAAAAGTCCACCCTTGATGCCGACCACCTTAGACTGATGGACCATTATTCGGTTTCTCAATCTGCAATCACACATAAGAATGCAGAATTCCTGTCTAGGGAGATTGTGGTTGCTCGGAATTGACCAGCTCAGCTATTTCGAACTGTGGACAGACTGTACAACTCAGCCTGTCTGCAAGTTCGGAAAGCTTTTTCGCAGATAGAGTGCGATGAGCTTGCTCAGTTCTTCGCAAATAAGATGGCTGACATTAGGGCAGAACTGCTGCCATCACACTCTAGGGGGGTTGCTGTGTGAGACCAAGGTGCTCCAGTTTTCCTGGAGTTCCTTCAGTCAGCTGGAGTTCATGGATGCCATGAGGATCATTCAACATACGCACCCTACATGCTGTAGTTTGGACCCTGGACTGACCTCCCTAATTTTGGGTTGTATTGATATCATCGGTCCAGTCCTTGTGCAGATAGTCAGGTGCACCTTGGAATCTGGTGAGGTTCCTAGCTCCCTGAAAGAGGCGGTGGTGACACCTGTCTTGAAGAAAGCTACCTTGGACCCCTGACTGTCTCGAAAACTACAAACCTATCTCTAACCTGATTTCCCAAGGCCTTGTGGTGGTGGTGCTTGACCTCTCATCCCTCGCATTGGCAAGCAGTGATCCATGCATGGAAGCACTACTGAAGGAGAGATTGGTGGAACATCTGGTTGTCAATGGACTACAGGACCCAAGGCAGCATGGTTTCAACAGGGGGAGGTCATGTCAGACCAACCTCGTTGACTTTTTTGACTGGGTGACTAGGGAGGTGGATCAGGGGAGGGCAGTGGACATGGCCTATCTGGACTTCAGCAAGGCCCTTGACACTGTGCCACATAGAAGAATATTACACAAACGGGGGAATATGGGTGTGGGCAGGACAGTAGTGTGGTGGGTAGGTAACTGGCTGGGTGGCAGGACACAGAGGGTGGTGGTAAATGGCTGTCACTCCACAGAGGGAAGAGTGACCAGTGGGGTTCCACAGGGATCAGTGCTATTCAACATCTTCATCAGTGACATGGCGCAGGATCTAGAAGGCAGAATTTCACTGTTCGCTGATGACACAAAGCTCTGTAACAGAGTAGACACACCAGAGGGTGTAGATAGAATGAGAAGCAACCTGCAGAAACTTGAAGAATGGTCAGGGGTTTGGCAGTTGAAATTCAATGCAAAGAAGTGCAAGATAATGCATATGGGGCACAAAAACCCTGGCACAATATATCAGTTGGGGGTGAGGATATAGCATGCACCAAGCAGGAAAGGGATCTTGGGGTTATCATCTCTGATGACCTCAAGGTAGGGAAACAGTGTGACAAGGGCAGGTAAAGCAAATAGGATGCTGGGATGTATAGGCAGGGGCATCACCAGCAGGAAAGGAAGTCATAATTCCGCTATACAAGACATTAGTGAGGCCCCACCTGGAGTACAGTGTACAGTTCTGGAGACCATACCTATGTAAGGATATAGACAGGGTAGAGAAGGTTCAGAGGAGGGCAACAAAGATGGTGCATGGATTGCATCACAAGTCCTATGAAGTCAGGTTGAAGGAACTGAACATGTACTCCCTGGAGGAGAGGAGGAGAGAGGATATGATAAGAAATACAAGTATCTTACAGGGAGGAACAGGGTGCAGGAAAACACTATTTTAAGTGAAAAGATGTTCCAGGACTAGAGGGCATGGGATGAAGTTGGAAGGAGGATGATTCAGAGGAAACATGAGAAAGAATTTCTTCACAGAACAGGTGGTGGACAAGTGGAACACCCTGCCAGAGGAAGTGGTGGGGCTGAAACAATCACGGGATTTAAGAATGCATGGGATAGACATAAAGGAATTCTGGAGGTCAGGGGTAAGGGGCAACAGACTTCTAGGAAAACAAACTGAACTTACAAGCTCAAATGGGCAGACTGGGTGGGCCATAGGCCCTTATCTGCTGACACTGTCTATGTATCTATGTATGTATGTAACCTTCCCTTTGTTGAGAAGGTGATTGAGAAAGTAGTGGCTGCACAACTGGAGGACCATTTGACCATCCATGATGTCTATGAACCCCTCCAGTTCAGTTTTCATAAAATACATAGTACCGAGACAGTGCTGGTTAGTGTGCTCAATGATCTCTTGATGGCTGGAGATTGGAAGAGCCATTCCATCTTGGTTCTCCATGACCTTTCTTCAGCGTTTGACACCGTAGATCACATGGTATTGATAGAACGCCTGAGGCTGCTTTGTGGAATATCTGGAACCGTCTTAAGATGGTTCACATCATTCCTCACTGGGAGATCACAAAGAGTTGCGTCCGGGGATTTTTCCTCGGATTCAATGGCTTTGTTATGTGGGGTGCCTCAGGGTTCAGTACTGTCACCCATGTTATTCGTGGTGTATATGCTAGCCATCGGAGACATTGTAAGGAGGTACGGGCTGAGGTTTCACTGTTACGCAGATAATATCCAGCTCTACCTTTCTTTTGTCCCCGACCAGGAGGGAGCTCTCTCAGTCTTTAACAGCTGCCTAAGAGAAATCCAGGAGTGGATGAATTCTAGCTGGCTGAGGTTGAACTCTGATAAGACTGAGGTACTGGTTGAGGACCTTGGTTGACAGATAGGGGGGTCAGGTGGTGTTGCTTCTTCTGGAATTTTTCTTGGAGGCGTTTCTCTCCCGACCTCTGAATGGGTGTGGAACCTGGGGGTAATTCTTGATGATAGGCTGACACTGCACTTGCAGGTGTTGGCAGTCATCAAGACTTCCTCTTATCATCTTAGGAATGTCACTAGGGTTCGGCATCTTGTTCCATCTGCAGACCTGCCAACTTTAGTCCATGCCTTCATGTCCTCACACCTGGATTACTGCAACTCCCTTTATCTAGGGCTTTCTGGGGTTGAAATCTGTCACTTGCAGCTAGTGCAGAATGCTGCAGCCTGGCTTTTGATGGGTTCCAGTAGATCCTGTCACATTACTCCGGTGCTGCGTGAACTGCACTGGCTGCCATTTCAGTGATGAATCACCTTTAAAGTTGGCTTGCTGACTTTCAAAGCCCTACACGATCTGGGCCCTGTCTATATGAAAGAATTTCTGGTTCCCTACCACCCTAATCTATAACACCACTTGGCCAACGAGGGGTTGCTAGAGGTTCCAAGGATGAATTTGAAATCTTCTGGTGCTCAGGCTTTTTCGTATGTTGCTCCCACCTTTTGGAACTCTCTACCCCGTCGGTTGTGGGAGTGCACCTCTGTGGAGGGTTTTAAGAGGGGTTTGAAGACCTTTCTTTGGGAAAATGCATTTTCAGAATATTGATTGGTTTAATTGCTTTGGTTTGGCTGAATTTTTTCTAATGATTTTTAACTGTTTTAACTGTTATTTATGTATGGTGCCTTGATAATTGAAAGGCGCATATAAATAAAAACTATTTTTATTATTATTATGACATACAGTCCATAACCCATTTTGAGTTTACAAAAAAATGATACTACAGCACTCAGAACTGGCTGTCCATGTCACAGTGGCATGACGGCAAGCTGCTGAGCTGCTTCTGTGGTGTGGTGGGTGGGTTCAGGGCTGGGGTGGGAATGGTGATGGGTTCAGGTCTGGGTGCAGGTACGTTTGGTTGTGCCAAGCCCTAATTTTTAATTTTTGTGCATTTGCACCCTTCTGACATGCACCCCCCCGGAGTTGAGAATCCTTAAGTGGGGGGTGTGGGGGGCAAGGCCACCTGCAGGGGGGGAGTGCAGGGGGCACAGCCCCCTGCATAAATTGGCAAATCCCAACTCCCCCATGCCATTTTGCTGTGCACCGTGGAGTACATCTCCAAAATATTTTTTGGCGATGCGCTGTCACCCTAATGGTGATCACCCATCGGCAATTGCTGCAATTGTCACATTGATCTGGAATTGAACCATCTAGTCATGGAGTCAGATAGACATGCTGATTTTAGTTTGACCAGGAGAAGACAATGGGAGACGGTGTTGAAGGCTTTCACTAGATCAACAAAGATGGCAGCAGTGAGGAGGCCCTGCTTCATGCCAATGTGAATGGAGTCTGTGAGTCTGAGAAGAAAGGATGTGGTGGAGTGAAGTTTGCAAATGCTAGACTGGAAGGGGTGAAAAAAGAGGTGGAGTCCAGGAACAAGAAGAGTTGAGAAAGAACTATGTGTTCTTGGAGCCTGGATAAGGTTGGGAGGAGAGAGAAAGGGTGGAAATTGCCAGGAGGGGAGGAGTCACCTTCTTTAGAGAGGGGAATAATAGTAGCATGCTTCCAGGAATCTGGGACTCAGGCAAGAGAGAATGAAAGATTGAGCAGAAAGTCGATGGGCAAAGCAATAGTAGGTGCAGAGAGGTGCAGGAGTTTTGGATCAAGCCAATCAGGGCACCCACCTTTCTGGGGTTGAGAGCCAGGAGAGCTTTTAGAGAGGAGGCTGGGGTAACTGGTGAGAAGGAGAACAGGGTAAAGGGAGGGACAAAGTAGAAGGAGGGAGGTGGGAGTGACGGATATAGCAGAGAAGAGTGAGGAAGCACAGGTGGTAAAATAGGAATTGAAAGCTAAGGCAACAGAAGGAGGGTCAGAAATGGTGGAGTCATCTACCATGAGTACAGAAGGGGACTGGGTTGGGGGGGGAGAAGAGGGCATGGATTACTTTCCAGAACTTGGATTGGGTGTTAAGATTGTTCTGGAAAGAGGAGGAAAATAACTCAGCCTTAGCTAACCTGGTGGCTCTTGTGCAAGAGTTCCTCAAGGTACAGTACTTTTTGAGGTTAGCCGGAGTGCCTGAAGACTTGTAGGACTTCTATGCCCGGTTGAGTGCATGGAAGCCAGCCAGAAGTTCAGCCAAGATCCAGGGGAGGTGAGAACCTCTGACACTGGTTTTCCTGAGGGGGGCATACTGATCCCATGCTAATAAAAATTTAGATTGGAAATATTGTAAGGCTTGATTGATAGTACTGGACGTCAAGACTGGAGACCAGTCAATTGAAAATAGAGCAGCATGAAGCGTGGATAAGTTAATTGTTCAGAAGGAACTGATTTGGATAATTTTCAGAGAACTCTAAGGTGGTGAATTTTGCACACACAGTAAACCATGTGATGGTCATTGTGTGCATCAGGGAGGGTACCAGCATGAATGATGTAGTGTGGGTGAGTAGCGAGTACCCAGTCCAATAGGGAGTGATTTTGAGAACGTGAATTGTAATGAGTGGGGACAGAAATGAGTTGCATGAGATTCAAGGAATTTATGTTTTGACAGAGTTTAGAGTTAGAGGGTGAAAGCCAGTTAAAGCTGAAGTCACCTAAGATAAGAAGCTTGCCAGAGGAGGCATGAGTAGAGACAATGGTTAGAAGTTCAGTAACAGAAGCAGGAGGAAGATCTGGGTGGCAGTAGACACCAGCCACGAAGCTGGAAAGGGAGAAAGGGTAGGAGAGTTTGAGGATAAGAAGTTCATAGGAAGAAGGAGACGAGACTGACAGCACCAGGATATACTGAATGATGGAGGAAAGGTAGATGGTGATGCCACCTCCCTTTGTTGCCTGATCTTGTTGAGAAAGGGAGTAGCCAGAGATAGTGATGGCAAAGTTGGGAAGTTTGTCACAACGCCAAGGTTCTGAGACTGTCAGGATATTGGGGTGGTGGGAGACCATGAGATGTTGTAGTAGGTCAGTTTGAGGCAAAATACTTCATATGTTAATGTAAGCCACACTTAGGCCTTTGGGGAGGACAATAGGAGAGGAGAGGGTAGGACCAGGGTTAGGTTCAATGTCACTGGCTCTGTGGAGCAGTAGGAGTGTAATGAGTTTGGTAAGGGCAGAGGAATGTTTGCAGTGAAGAGGGGAGGATGGGGAGAAGGGGTGGGGTGCTTGAGGGAGAGGGACATTTTAATAGACTTGTGGTGGTGCCAGGAAGAGACAGAGGAGTGAAGGGAGGAAACAGGGAACCAGTGGGAGTGTAGTGGAGGGAGCAGGCAGGAAGAGGAGGGAAAAGTAGAGAAGAAAGTAGAGATAACATTATTTTATTGGTACAAAGCACTTTCTTAGTGTTATAATGTTATATAATACTTTGGTTAGCCACAAATGGCTTCATTTAAAATTTAGTCGTCACAATCCCTCTCTTACAATGGTTTGAAGTTGACTGATGTAAAGCAGATAACTGTAGAAAAAAAAAAGTTTATGTGGTTGTCAATTTTCACTGCTGCAAACTTCCTGCTTTTGTTCAGAAAAGTGTGTTTGTCTTTACATTTTTAGATGCAAACTGTCCAGCTTCAACTGAAGTAAAGCATGCAACTGTTTGGAAAAAAGTTTGGGTTTTCAATCAACATACCAGAAAGTCAGGCACACAGACAGTATAAAAATTATAATCTTCAGCTGATATAAAGTTTGTAAAATTTAAATTTATTGTATATTTCATCAGCAGTGGAAAAGTGCCAACCAATGAATTATCCAACATTTCAACAACTTAAGCTTTCTTGAGGAGCTTGCCTTAGCTTCTATGGTTGTGCACTAGTCTTCCCAGCTTGCCTGTGACCCTGTTTGAACTCACTTTGGGTTTTCAATTTGCAGTACACTGCTGAAAACTGCCAACTTTTGATCCAAAAAAGTGTTTGTCTTTCAGTTTAAACTGTATGTTTTGCAAACTGCCAAATGTTTTGCTCCAAAAAGTTTTTTTCGTGTTAAAATGGGTATCCAGTGACAATAGTGTGGTAAAAATAGCACGGACAAAAACAGTGCAGTTCTGTCAGTGCTTACATGAATATAGTGAGCAGCAACATATCGCCTCCTTAATTATAGCTTTTGCTAATTCGGAGCATCAAAAATAGTGTTCCAAGCTAATTAAACTGAAATGTTACCTTTTGACTGCCTGCGTTTCTTCATCTGTCCATAGCGTTGCACCCTGAAGCTCTCTACCATCTCTGTTGTAAGATGTTGTAAACTGTTGAAAACTGTAAGAAAACTGCACTCCACTCAATCCCACCAGCACTCAAGTGCCCTCTGCTGCCCACATTAATAAGCAACTGTCAGTGCAGAGCAACATAAAAATACAACTTAGATACTATTAAAACTGTATCAGAACATAATTAGTATACAGTATAATAAATAAATAAATAAATCCAACATAATACATGTAACTGACTACGCGTCTGAGTTGACTAAGTGGAGGTGATCTTTGTATAACGTACCAAAGTGACTGTTAATTGATTATTGCCACAGTCACCAATTAACAGTTCGGGGCGGGGGTAGTTGATTACTTAGGGGGGTGAGATACTGACAACAACAAAAATGGAAAGGGATCTGTGGGCAGTTATATCAAATGACCTAAAGTTGGGCAAGCAATGTGAGAAGGCAGTAAGGAGGACTGGGGGGATACTGGGATGCATAGGGAAATGCGTCACCAGTAGAAAACAGGAAGTTGTTATCCCTCTGTACAGACAGTTGGTGAGACCCCATCTGGAGTAGTGCATGCAGTTCTGGTGATCACATCTCCGCAAAGACATAGACAGGGTGGAGACTGTTCAGAGGAGGGCAACCAAAATGGTGCAGGGTCTGCACCAGAAGACATACAAAGAGAGACTAAAGGAACTTAATATGTATACCCTTGAGGAAAGGAGGGAGAAGGGGCCATGATAGAAACTTTCAAGTACCTCAAGGGACTCAACAAAGTCCACGAGGGTAACATCTTTCAGAAAAAAGATGTGCAAGAACAAGGGGGCACAATTTGAAGATAGAGGTGGGATGGCTCAAAGGTAATGTGAGGAAGTATTTTTTCATGGAGAGGGTTGTGGATGCATGGAACAGCCTTCCTGAGGAGGTCATGGAGTCAAAAACAGTGGGGGGAATTCAAGAATGCATGGGACAGACACAAGGCAATTCTAGTGGGGGATAGGAGGAAGTAGGCTGTTGGTTAACTAGGATCTGCAGCTTATCCATTAGGTAGGGAAATGGGCAGAAGAGGTGGGCCAAGCAGTCCTTATTTGACATCAAATTCTATGTTTCTATATTGACCTTTCAATGCTAAACAAGAACTTGTATGTACTTTCACCAACAGATTCAAAAATTCAGATGGAACGAGCAAATAAATCCAAAGGAAATCTTTTATTTTCGGCTCGGGTGCTTAGCTGGCATGCACTTGATATGTTTTTTGAGCTGAAAATAAAAGATTTCCCTTGGATTTATTTGCTCGTTCCATCTGAATTTTTGCATCTGTTGGTGAGAGTGCACATACGTTCTTGTTGTGTATGTCTTAACTTCACGAGCTGGCTGCTCGTTTGTGTGCAGCAGTCTGCGAAGACTGAATCACAGCTTTCTGTGTGTTACTTTCCTTCCAATGCTAAGAATGGCTCCATCTTACCCATACACCATTAAATCTGTGATAATGGAAATTAGATTTACTGCAAGCCAGAAAGGCAGTGACCTTGCACTTTTTGAGGAATTCTTATATCGCAGAGAAAGGGTTAGTAAGCAAAAAAACTACTGGAAATGCCTTCAATAGGATAAAGAACACTGGTGCAAGATTACATCTAAATGGGACGGAGCAGGCAGTTGTGAAATCATTTAAAAGTAGTTACACACAGGCGCAGTTAAGAGAGTGCTTCTTCCGCCTATGTCAGGCATTTGGAGAGAGATTCAAGAAAACTCTGAACTATGCAGTCATTATACTAATGATCCAAGCTTTGCACTGCATATTCATTTTTTGCTAGCTCTTGCCTATGTGCTTGCACCCGATGTTATCACAGCTTTTGAGGAGATGTTATCCTTTGACTTTTTTACAGCAAATGCTGACTTGCTCTCACCAATCATTAATTATTTTGAAGACACTTAGCTAGGGCGCCCTCTAGCTTGAGGTGGGAGATGGAGACCAGTTTTCCCCATCAAGCTTTTGAACTGCCATGATGCTGTGGAGGCTGAACTGCCACGTACAATCAATGCATTGGAAGCATGGCATAGGAGGTCCAACCATTTTGTGGGGGGGCATCACCCCTCCATCTGGCGCTTTATGGACTTCCTTAGATCAGAACAGCTCTTCAATGCATGTTTTTTATGCAATTGTTTTCTCCCTTATTTTTCAGGTCCCGTTATGAAACCTTCATGGTATAGTCTACAACTTTCTGTTGCAAGCATGAAATGAATGGTGGATGAACCGATTAGCTGAGAATTGCACCCGGACATTTTTGTGATATTAATTTTTTTTTTGCTTTTTTTTCCTAAAGTTTTTTTACTGAATAAATAAAGTTTTCCTTATATAATTAAAAGTGTTTGTGTTTTTTGGATGGCATTTTAGTAAGGGGAGTGGACGATCATAGCAGCCAGACTGTGCACTGTGCCTTTAAGTGAAACCTGGAGCGTGTTGGCTTTCTGCTATTGGTGTGTGCATGAGTTTCACCCATTGATGCTTGTACTCTACTGTGGAATGACCAAATGCCCAAACATTGCCCCAAAACATTCCTCCATTCAAACAGCGCTGCTAATTTAAGCCAGCGTTGCTTGCACCCATGCACAGTTACTGGTTGCAGCTGTTAAGTGCGGCCGCTATCATATGCTGTGCTATTAAAGAAGCACTGTTTTAATTTGTGCTATATTGGAGGCACAGTTTTCACAGTAATCCTCAAAATGTATGAGTTGCAGAGTACCTGCTAAGAAAAAGGAATTGGGGGTACATTGAAACTGTTTAGAACCTGTTTTTCATCAAAGTTTTTTAACTGTACTGCTGTTTTTTGAACTGTAAAGATCCTGCTGAAAAACTGCAGTTGTGGAGGCCTTGAAGTTGTTGAGAACCTGTTTTAAGGAACGTCTAGTTTTGAGGATAATGTAAGCAATAAGATATTATAAAGGTTGTTGGCATGCTAATAATGTTTGAATTTAAGATGTTAGTAAGGGTTAGTAAGGGTGCTGTAACATGTTAGGGTTTTAATATTAAGGTAAGTACTGTAATAAGACCTTATTTAGGCATATACATGTTATGGGGGAGTAGGGAAAGTGTATTGGTACTGAATATTAGACTTACTTGGCTAATTACTTTGATATATGATACTTTATTGGGTTAGTGTGTGGGGATATATATATATGATGGCTTTTTTCGCTGAGGAAAGGGATCTAACCCAAAACAGTTGCAGCTACAGTATTGCCATAGTCAGATATTTCCTAAAAATTTCTGTGTGATCTCTAGAGAAATTCCTTCCTGTCCGAGTACCGTTTTAAGGCCACAAAAGAGAATGCGAATTGTGTAGTTGTTGATCGTAATTGTAATAATTTGTGTCTGTACTGTGGTCAGTGTGGGTATGCACTGCCATGCACCTGCATGCTGTCATTCGTTACCATACTACTGCCTTCTGTTGTGTATGAGCACATGCAGTTGTTCATGCCCATGCTCACTGTACCATGTGTGTGAGTATGAAGAATGCTGGAACATCCTCATTACATTCAAATTTTATTGAAGTTTCCAATACAGAGAACGAATCATGACAGTATAGAACATACTCCACACACATCAGATACAAAGTATAGGATGATTCATTCTCCTCTTCCCCTCCCACCCTGCCCAATACCCACCCCAAACAACCCAGCACATCCTTATACATTCAGCACCGTACCTATGGATATAGCCTAATGATGCTTAGACTTGCAATGCATAGAGAGTTTGTAATGGGCCCCAGATCCTGTCAAACTTCCTAATTTTGTTGTGAAGACTGGCAATAGTCCTCTCTGTTCTGAGATTTGCAAGTAGTTCCTGATGCCATTCAACATACGTTGGTACCTCTGTATCTTTCCAATGTCTTAACGCCACTTTTTTGACAGACAGTGACATTAAAGCTATATAATACTTCCTGTTCACCACCGAAATGGAGGAGAAATCCCCAAGAAGACATATTTTGGGGGTGAACAAGTCTGAGAGCCCTAAAAGAGGGTCAACACGCTGTTTAATATTAGTCCAGAGTGGGACAATTTTAGAACAGCTCTAGAAAATATGAAGAAGGTCTCCTTCTTGCAGCTGACATCTTGTGCAAAGAGGAGAGGACACCATACCCAGTCTGGCGAGCTTCTGTGGAGAATAGTAAATATTGTGCAAAATTTTGAATTGCATTAATCTAAGTCTATGCTGCTTGAGGAACTTATGACAGCTTTGCCACAGGAGAGGCCAGTCCAGGTCTTTGCCCTGGAAAAGGGAGGCCCAAAAGGTGACGGGAGCGTAGTCATCAGGATAGGCCCAGGTAAATAAGGCACTGTATATTTTGGATACAGCATGGGGCGAACCCGCCAACTCCGTTAAGGTAGCTTGGAAGCTGATATGGGTAATCGTGGGGGGAGTTGAGCCCATTACCTTAACCAGGAGATGACGAAGCTGGAAAATCTTGAAAATACATATGCGGGGTATCATAAACTTGTGTATAATGTCAGCTGAAGAGCACCATTGACTGTTGGGTGTTAGAAGCTCATCTAAGTGGCAATCTCCAATCTGAGGGAGCCAGCTGGCTGGAAGGGGCTTACTGTCTAGTAGAAAATTAGGGTTACCTCTCAAAGGTTGAAATAGATCCTTGAGATTCTTATATCTCAGAAATGCGCTCAGTTGAGTAAGAACCCTAATTGAAACTGCTACAGGGGATCTACGTAGAGATTCGAGTAGGGAACTAACTTTGGTGTATAACAGCACAGCAGGGGAAAGGCCATGTTTTTTTATGGAAGCAGACTCGACGACTAACCAGATCGGGGTGTACGTGGCCACCGTAGACAATTGATCCGCAGTCAGCCACCTAAGATACTTGTTGGCCTGGCTGGCCCAATAATATAGCCTTATATGGGGAAGCCTTAATCTTCCTTTAGCTTTCGGGGTGGCTAATTTATGGAATGCCATCCTAGCCTTCTTATCCCCTCATATAAAAGTAGAAATCATACTGTGCACTTTTTTAACCCAGGACAGGGGGAGCCATATGTTTAGCATGTTGAGGGGGTAGAACAAACGAGGGAATACGTTCATTTTAATTAGATTAATTCTGCCCCAAAGAGAAAGGGGAAGTAGGGTCCATCTGCGGAGGTCTAGCTCTATTTTATGTACCAGGGCATCAAAATTTAGTTGTCTAAGCCGAGCAGCATCCCAAATTAAAAGGAGTCCCAGGTATTTAATATAGTCAGACTTCCAAGTGAGCCCAAATGCGATAATTTCCTGTTTGTATACCCCATGGTTAAGAGGAAAAACTACAGTCTTTCTTACATTAAGTTTATAGTTTGAGACCTTGCTGAAGTCATCTATTAACTTCAGAATAATGGGAATAGATGTGAGTGGGTGTGTTACTTGCAGCAGGAGATCATCTGCGTAGGCCGCAACTTTAACCACCTGCTCACTTAGAGAAATACCCGAAATGCCCAGGGCACCCGATAACATCCTAATAAGAGGCTCTAAGTAAATATTAAAAAGAAGGGGAGATAGGACGCACCCTTTTCTGGTCTCCACATGCAATTTAAAGGGACTAGAGACAACCCCATTACATGAGATTCTGGCAGAGGGAAATTTGTATAGCGAACTAACCCAATTCCGGAATATCATGGAGAAACCAAAAACCTCCATCGCAGCAAACAAATAGTCCCAGTGGACTCTGTCAAACGCCTTCTCGGCATCCAATGAAATCAGGACCATTGGAAGAGGAGCATCCCTGGATGCCAAGAAGATGTGAGACAGGGTCCTCAGATGATCGACCGATGATCTCCCTTTCATAAAACCAACCTGTTCGGCCCCTATTAGAAAGGGAAGTACTGCCTCCAAGCGATCGGCTAGTAATCTTGCCAGAATTTTAATATCATGGTTGAGAAGGAAGATTGGCCTATAACTTGAGACCTGGTCAGACGGTCTGTCCAGCTTGGGCAGCAGAACAATCAGCGCCTCGAAAAGGGAGGGATCGGATACCTGACTGGAGAGGATAGCCTGAAAAAGTGGTAAAAAAATTGGGGTCAGTTGTTTAGAAAAAGCTTTACAAAAGTTGGAGGTAAACCCATCCGAGCCCAGAGATTTATCAGATGGAAGGCAGTTAATTACCCTTTCTATCTTGCCCTCAGAGATAGGAGATTCCAAAACTGTCTGCTGGGATTGTGTAAGAGATGGCAATTGTAAATCACTCAGATATTCATAGAGCCTATCCTTAGATGGGGGGTTAGTCATAGGGCCATATAAATCCCTGAAATAACTTGTAAACTCCTCAGCTATCTCCGAGGGTAAGACTTTAAGGGAGTTGTCTTTGGGGGAATGGACCACAGGAATGAATCTGGCGGATTTCTGCTATTTAATGCGCAACGCTAACATTCTGCCCGCCTTCTCACCCTGATCGGTATATACAGCTTTTGTTTTCAAAATTGCAAATTCAACTTGCTCCATCAACATAGCTAGGTAGGCTTCTCTCAATTTCATTAAATCTTGTTTAAAAGTCTCTGAGGAAGATGGAGAAAGAGCAGTCTCCATGCCCCTGATCTGAGAAAGAAGATCAGAAATCCGAGATGCCCTCTCTCTATTCCTTTTTGATGTTAGGCCAATTATAATCCCCCTTAAATATGCTTTACAATCACCCTATACCATATCAGGCTTCCCTATGGAGTTAGAATTAGTAGAAGTGAACTGCTTTATTTGGGATATTATATATTGAACCGTCTTCGGCTCCTTCAATATTTGATTATTCAACTTCCACCTGCTCCCTTTATTTGGCAAGGAAGCTAAGAAAACTCGGCAGGTAACCACAGAGTGATCTGACGGGGGCCCTGAGACAACACTGGAACTTATAACCCCTGGTAAGAGAGTTTGAGAAATGAGGATATAATCAATCCGCGAGGAAGTTGCATGCACCGGGGAAACAAAAGTGTACTCCCTTGTATTGGGATGCAATACACGTCAGATGTCACAAAGACCTGCAGAGTCCATCAAATCCCTAAAAGCTCTTTGTGCTGGGGAGAGACCTTGACGGGATTGACCTGATCTCTCCAGAGCCTGATCAAAACAAGATTAAAGTCACCCCCTATGACCATAGGTGTATCCAAAAATGGAGTTAGGGCTTCGATTATCTGAACAAAAAAACTGGGGGAGTCTACATTAGGGCCATAGACAGCACCCAAGACAATGTCCAGGGTATGCAATCTACCTTTTACAAACAGGAATCTGCCCAGAGGGTCCCATATAGCTTGGAGAGGTTTGAACGGAACCGACCTATGCAGAAGGATCATGACCCCTGTCTGGGTTGTGCCCTCTGCCGCAAACATCTGCCCGATCTGTTGCCGTCTCATTTTATCAGCCTCCCTCTTGAGCAGGTGCATCTCCTGCAAAAACATAATTTCTGCCTTCAAATAATTTAAATGCTTTGACATTTTATATTGCTTAATTTTATGCCTCACCCCTTTAACGTTCCAACTAATAAATTGAATGCTTCTAGCCATCACCCTTGTTACCAGTCAAAAATCTACCGGAGTACAGCTTGTATTTATATATCACATCAGTACTACTCCAAACGTGATAAGCGTTGGGTTGTTCTACCCTACCCCCAACTCTACCAGTGCTGAGTCCTTTCCCCAACCGCCCCTGAACCCCCGCACAAAACACCCCATAAACCCTAACCCTCCTCCCACTCCCACCCCTTTTGCATGGTACATGATGAACGGCAGTCTGAAAATCCTTCTCCCTCCAACCTCCCCACCCTCGTAAACCAAGAAACTAGGACAAGAGTACCCCTTTATATCCAGAACGCTCCATAAAGAATAAAGTATCCCCATTTCTTACTGCTTAACATCATCCCTTAACAATTCAGAGGAATTATCTGCACAAGCCCCCTAGGGAAAATAGCCCTTCCCGCTGCAACCCCCATGAGTCATGCACCAACATTGTCCATGGAGCATAAAGTGTGTAAAACACCAGCAGCAGAGATGGAAATACTGATCTTAGATGCCCTCTTATGGCGCAGCCCGCGAACAACGGGCACAACAAACCGAGAATGTGCAGGCCGCTAAGATCCTCTCTGAAATAAGGGAGAGTCTGTGAACTCCAGGGTCACTGTCCAGACCACATTACTTGGACCAGAAACAGTGATTACCTCGCTCTTGTAGGGAAAATTTGAGAAGGGGAGCCCTCCAAGGAGATCACTCTAGCAGGGTTATAAGAGAGGGGCATAAAAATGCCTGATTAAGGTGTACAAGTACCCTGTTGTCTCCGTCTGTCTGCAATTTCGGGGTCCCCATCTGGTGTTCAGGTTTACCACTTCTTTTTGCTATTCAACTTTTATTAAAAGTTTTACAATAAAGGAGTACATCCAGAGGGGACCAAGATAACAGTAGGGATATCAATCATACAACCAGAACCATCCGGATGCAATCCTACCCATACTCCCCCCTCCCCCCATTACCCCAAACCACCCACCCTATGCACAGCACGTAAAAATAAAATAACTACAAATAGTAAAAATGTATATGGGACTACATAAATACAGAATAAAATGAGTATAAAGGACCCCAGACACTATTAAACTTAGCCAGATTATTCTGCAAACTAGCAATGGTTCTTTCTGTTCTAAGATTAGCCAGAAATTCTTGTAGCCATTCACCATAAGAAATCTCAACAGTATCCTTCCAATGTCTTAAAACCACTTTTTTAACTGAGGCAGAAATCAGACCCATATAATATTTCCTACTACGGACATCAATCGAGGCCATGTCCGCTAAAACACATATCTGGGGAGTAAATAAATTTTCCAAACCCAAAAGAGGATCAAGCTTCCTCTTGATAGTATCCCATAATACAGCTATCTTTGGACAGTGCCAAAAAATATGAAGCAGATCCCCAACCCCTTGTTGGCATCTAAAACAGGAGGAGGAAGAAACCATACCCCGAGTAACCAACTTTAAGGGTGAGTAATAAATATTGTGTAATAACTTGAATTGCATTAGTCTAAGCCTATCCTGTGATAAAAATGTGTGACACGACCTCCAAATACCTGCCCAATCAAATTTATACTCAGGCATAAGCTGAGACCAATACTGTTTTGGAACCAGAATACTGGGATGTAACCAGTTAATCAATGTATTATAAACGGCAGATACAGCGTGAGCCTTTCCAGCCATTGGTACCAACGTACCACCAAAATCGAAAGGACCCCCGTCAAGAAGAAAAGCACTCAGTTTCTTCACTAACAAATGGCGAAGTTGAAATACTTTAAATATCAAAACCTGGGGGATATGAAACTTATTCAAAATGTCATTAGATGTGAGTAATTTACCTCCTTCTGAAAGCAGGTCCCTAATCAGAACCTTCCCCAGTAATGGTAACCATGCATCTTTGATGGGCTTCCCATCTATTAAGAAGTTAGGATTACCAAATAATGGTTGAGCTGGATCCATGTTATGAGAATATTTTAAAAAGGCACATAACTGCCCATGAACTTTGACCGATACTTCAATAGGAGAGTTACGCAGGGCCATGGGAAGGACTTTGGGCGAGCAATATAACAAGGCACCAGGCCCAAAACCAGAATCCATTATCCGGGTTTTCTGTAATCCTAACCATAGTGCAGTGTAAGAGTTAATCTGGGAATCATCAGTTTGTTTGAGCCAACAAAGATATTTCGACACATGACTGGCCCAATAATACAAAGCAAAATGGGGAAGTCTTAAACCACCTGAAAATTTAGGGGGCAGTCAATACATGATAGGCCAGTCTAGGTTTCTTGTAATTCCAAATAAAGCTGGAAATAATTTTATGAACTTTTTTAAACCATTTTAACGGAAGCCAAATATTTAACATATTAACAGGATAAAACAGCCGAGGAAAAATATTCATTTTTACTAAATTGATTTTACCCCAAATGGAAAGAGGGATTATTGCCCATCTCCAAAGGTCAGCCTCAATGGCTTGCAAGACTGGGTCTAAATTTTTCTGGACCAACTGCGAAACATCCCTGGTTAAAGTAAGGCCCAAATACTTAATAGAATCGGAATTCCAAGTAAGCCCAAAAGGGGCAATATCCTGAGCATATGTCCTAAAGTTTAAAGGGGAAAACCACAGACTTGCCAATATTGAGCCTATAATTGGCAACAAAACTAAAATTGTCAATAGTATCAAGTAAAATAGGAATAGAGGAGGTAGGATATGAAATTTGCAACAGCAGATCATCTGCATATGCAAGAGCTTTCAATGTGTGCCCTCATACCGGAATGCCCTGAATCCGCTACTCCTGTTTGATCCGTACGATTAGGGGTTCAATATATAAATTAAAGAGGAGCGGGGAAAGAGGACAACCCTGTCTGGTGCCCAAAAAAAGCGTAAATGGAGAAGACATTACCCCATTGCAAGCAATTCTTGCCGATGGGAATTTATAGATAGCCTTGATCCAGTAGCAAAATTGTTGAGGGAAACCAAAGAAATCCATAACCCTGATTAGATAATTGCCATAGACCCTATCAAAAGCCTTCTCGGCTCCAGAGAAACCAACACCATCGGCTGATCTGAATCCCTGGAGACCGAGAAGACGTGAGCCAGTACTCTTAAGTGATCTGCAGAGGACCTACCCTTCATAAAACCAACCTGTTCAGGTCCAATTAATCCCAGGAGAACCTTGCTGATCCTGTCAGCCAATAATTTAGTGAGAATTTTAATGTCCTGATTCAGAAGAGATATGGGTCTGTAACTGGACACCAAATCTAGAGGTTTACCTGGTTTGGGCAAGAGTACAATTAGGGCTTCAAAAAGAGAAGCATCGGTAACAACACCCTCTAAAATACATTGAAACAAACTCAACAATGAAGGAATTAGCTCCTTCGAAAAAGTTTTATAGAAATTAGCGGAAAACCCGTCCGGGCCTGGTGTTTTATCAGAGGGGAAGGACTTGATAACCTGATCTATTTCACCCTCAGTGATAGGAGCCAAAAGTTGAATTTGGTCCGATTCACTCAAAGAGGGAAAATTTAACTCCTTTAAGAAAGCACTGATCTTTTCTTCTGACGGTGGGTCCTTAAGAGGTCCATAAATCCCCTTAAAGTATCCTAAAAATTCCCCCAATATATCCTCAGGGGAGGTCCTGACTAAACCCCCTTCCAGCGAGTGAATAGCCGGGACCC
This sequence comes from Neoceratodus forsteri, assembly GCA_016271365.2. Lineage (NCBI taxonomy): Eukaryota > Metazoa > Chordata > Ceratodontiformes > Ceratodontidae > Neoceratodus > Neoceratodus forsteri. Next base: position 610,378,772 of record CM028133.1, read on the forward strand.
ACCTAGAGGATTCCAATTGTTTAAGTCTTCTAGCTAACAAACGGCCAGCTTTCTCTCCTTGATCCGTATATATAGCACCAGTTCTAATAATTGCCCACTCAGCCTGTTCACTTAAAATCCTAAGATACGAATCCCTCAGCAAAGTTAACTCTTTCCTATAACCATCCGAGGAAGAGGCCACGTTCCTTTTCACGGATCTGGGTAAGTAACTCAGAGATATGTTTCAGCCTCTCCTTCTTCCTATGGGAGGCTAACCCTATCAAAATGCTGCGAACGAAGGCTTTGAGTGCTCCCCACACAATATCTGGTCGAGAAGTAGAACTTTGGTTGAAAAAAATAAATTCTGTTATCTGAGAAGAAATATATTTAACAGTCTTGGGATCCTTAAGTAACTGATTATTAATTTTCCATCTATTCCCTGGCTTAGGTAAAGCTGAAAAAGCAACGAGGCACTTTACTATAGAATGATCAGATAACGGCCCAGAGACTATGTCAGTGGTTAACACCCCAGGCAAAAGAGTGTTAGAGATTAAGACATAATCAATTCTGGATAAGGTATTATGTACCTGAGAGGTAAAGGTATATTCCCGCCCATTCGGGTGGAAGATCCTCCAGACATCGCACAAACCCAGATGATCCATCAATTCACTGAGTGCCCTCTGACCCGGAGTTAGACCTTTCCTAACCAGACTGGATCTGTCCATGGAAGGATCCATAACCAGGTTTAAGTCTCCTCCAATTATAATAGGTAAATTGCACCAGGAGGAAAGTATATCCATAATCTGGACAAAAAACCCAGGGGTATCACTGTTAGGGCCGTAGATAGAATCAAGGATAATCTCCAAGGTATGCAGGGTGCCCCTAATAAAAAGGTATCTACCAAACCTATCCTGAAATACTTGAATCAGCTTAAATGGGACTGATCTACGTAGCATGACCATCACCCCTTTACTCTGAGAACTGCCTTCGGAGGCAAAAATCTGCCCAATCTGAAGCCTCCGTAACTGATTACATTTGGAAATTAACAAATGGGTCTCTTGCAGAAAAATGATATCTGCTTTCACGAAATCCAGGTGTTTTAAAACCTTGTACTGTTTCAATTTATGGCGAAGGCCATGCACATTCCAACTCACAATATTTAATTCCCTAGCCATTGGATAAGATAAAACCTAACTTAAAATGGGGAAAAATAATAAGACTGGTCCCATCATCTATAACTAAAACTACCAGTGCTGTGCAAGGGTCCCTCCCCCCTCCCATACCCAAGAAACCAAAAACACCCCAAAATAGTAATACCAAATCCCCAACAACCCCTCCACCCTTAACCCACCCGAACTATCAATGAACATGGTTACAGCACCAATGAGAGTACCCACCTCCGCCCCCTCCACCCAACTAACCCAACACAATTAATAAACAGGTCAACGGTATTAAACCCAGCTAAAAGAATGTTCTTACCACCCATTATCCCATTAAGGTAGAAAGTTAAGAAATGTAATACTACCAGAAAATACAATTTGTTTGAGAAAATTAGTGTAAACTACTTAACCCATCTAATATCCCCCAATATGACAGCCTACAAAACCAATAAAATCCCAGAAACAGCATTACAGAGATCCCTCCATCACCGAAACACAAATGTCATCTCCTATTATGTAAATCCCATCAGGACAGTTTCTGAAGTGATGAACTCTACAAATTGAATATAACCAATACATGACCAGGAGACAGAACACCCATCATATAGAAAACCCACAGACAATCTCCAAAAGCTAGAGCTAAGCTCATACTTGTCAAGGAGTCCCAGACAGTCTAACAGGCTCGAGCACTATCTGATATAACCTAGGCAAAAAAAAAAAAAAAAAAAAAATTGGGTCCACAGTAAGTCCCAGCAACTTGATCGAGGGAGAGGTAAGTATAAATGCAGTCCCAAATTAAAGCCGGTAATCTCCACCACTAGGAGACTGTCCAATAATGTTGATTTTGAAGGAAAAGGATGAAGCAGACAGTTCCATTCTTAATCTCCAATGCCAACAGAAGAGCCGATACTGGGGGAAGCAGCTAAGTATATGAGAGTGGCAGAAGGGAATATTAGAGAGCTATACGAAGCCCCAGCAGGAGAATAAAATTCAGACCGTCATCAGCAAGTTATTTTCGCCCAAGCAGAAATGAATTACCGACTCTTCACAGCAGAGCAATCAAGGATCCCTAAACAGCTCTGGAAAAGCCTGCTTGAGAGCCAATAATGCAGACTCATAACTTTCAAAACTGCGCCAGGTTCCGGCTACCAAAACTTGTAGCCTTGCAGGATACCTCATCCGGAACTTTATATTGGCTGCGATAAGCTTAGAAATAATAGGGTGATAGGTCGCTCTCTTCTGCCGGATGGAGAGTGGCAGATCCTGGACCACCCTCAACACAGCGCCTTCCCAGGTCAGCTCCTTTACCTCCTTCACCTTATTTAAGAGATGCTGGCGTTCTAGAAAATTCAAAAAACGTAAAATAAAGGTACGTGGAGGGGCTCCGGTTGAAGGTATTGCCCTCAGGGCACGATGAGCTCTCTCAATAGAGTAGGAATGCCCAAAAGGTGACGGACCAGCTATCTTCTGCACAAGATGCTGCGCAAACTTAACAGGTTCGAGTCCCTTCTCCTTCTCTGGGAGACCAATAATCACAACATTGTTGCGACGGCTCCGACCCTCTAGATCCTCAACCTTATTTTCAAGCTTCACAATCCGCTGTTTCAGTGCTGCTAAATCGGGTTCCAGCTTCTCGTTCTTGCGCTCAACCGAGAAAATGCGGGCTTCATTATCTGCTGTTCGACAGGCCAGATCCTCCAAAGCTCGAGACATGTTTTTAACTTCGCCTGCTAGCTCTTTCATCTCGTCTTTGAAAGGCTGGAATTCTTTGAGGAAGCTTGACAGCGTTAGCGGCTCCATGTCGTAAGTGTCGAGAGGCTGTGTTAGGGACTGCTGCAAATTTGAGGCCCTGGCTTTTTTCGCGGCCTTCTCTGGCGTCGTCGGTGGCGTATGTTTCGGCAGGGATTCTTTTAACTCCGAATCCATTTTACGCTACGCGGGGAAAAAAGATGCTAGCGAAACCACCCCAAAGAGTCTCGAGTGGTACTGCAGGCTGATAATGACCCCAGAAAGGTAGATTTGCAGGTTGGGTGGACGGAGCTCAGCGAGGCGGCTGCTAACTCATGCTCTGCACCACGTGATCCCAGGTTTACCACTTCTAATGCCTGGTGGCATTTCGGAGCAAATGGAGGGGAAGCCAAGAGGAGACCAGAACTTGCTATAAGGACCAAGAAGGGACTGCGGTTACGGATGGGGTCTCATTATAAACTCAAAGAGAACTGAGCTTTACCCCTCCTCCCCATTGCCATGAAATCAAAACATCACCCCTACGGAAATGAGCTGCTATTTCTGTCAGAATAAAACTTGACTTGAATGCACTCACCCCACCCAAACACCCATTATTTAGATCCTGAATGAATAACCACAGGAGCCCATTAGCACCTCGCTTTTATACCCAAAGATGAGGCTGGGCTTAGCCATAGCTAAACAAAAGAGTCAGCATAATATTAGGCAGTTCTGGGGGTGGCAGCCTGATCAGGAACAAAATGTCCTTTTTTTAGATCAAAGAGGACACCCTTCATGGGAATTGCAGCATACAATTGGATAACCGGACGAAGCAACTTGTCGCCGAGTTAGCCCCAGAGAGTTTACTGAGAACTGTAGATTAGCACCGGCTAAACAACTCCACCAGAGGAAAACACAGCATAGCACACTACACCAGTTCGATATTCATGAAGACTTGAATAGGTCAGGAAGCGCTTCTTTAAGCCCTGCAGTTGCCAACTCCACTTCCTCATAGGTCACCCAGGAGCCATTCAGGAAAACTTGAAGCCTTGCTGGAAAGCCCATTCGAAACTTGATTCCTGCAGCGATCAGCTTGAGGACCAATTTGTGAAATGTGGCTCGTTTCTGACGCACAGATAAAGGCAGATCTTGCGCTACCCTCAGCTTTTTACCTTCCCATTTCAAATCTTGTGTTTCCTTAGCTTTATATAAGAAATGCTGTCGCTCCTGGAAATTTAAAAAGCGAAATATGAATGACCTGGGGGGTGCTCCAACCGGGGGAGGAGGGGCGTAGTGCACGATGAGCTCTCTCTATAATATAGCTTGCTCCAAAGGGGGATGGGCCTGCCACCTTCTCCACAAACTTCTTAATTAACTTAATGGGGTATGAGCCCTCTTCACCTTCGGGCAGACCTATAATTACCGCATTAGTGCGGTGACTACGACCCTCCAGATATTCCACTTTATTCTCCATCTTCACTAGCCTTTGCCTCATGGCTACCAAATCCAGCTCAGGTTTGTCCTGTTTCCTCTTGACAGAGCGTATGCGTGCTTCATTATCAGCTGTTTTCTTGGAGAGCTCCTCCAAGGTACTCAAGATGCGTTTTATTTTTCCTGCCATGTTCTGCATTTCAGCCTTAAAAGGCTGAAACTCCTCTAAAAACTTTGAGAGGGTAAGGGGATCCGAATCAGGGATCTCATTAGTGGCAGGCAGCGAGGATTGCAAAGAGGAGGCCCTGGCTTTTAGAGGCCTTCTCCGGTGTAGCAGGAGGCACATGCTTGGTAGCGATTTTCCGCATCTCCTCGTCCATCGACTACTTGTAAAGGAAGCACGATCATTTAGGAGGGTGGAAATTGAGCTATCTGTGGTAAATTATGCTGCAAAATGGGTTTTTTAAACAAATTTAGCAGGCGGAAGGTCGGAGCAAACAGAGAGGTGTCCTACACAGCGCACCGCATCACGTGACTCCTGATTGGAACTTCCTCATTACATCCTGTATAATAAGAGATGGAGTTGCCATGAATTTCCCCTTGTGGTTTTGTGGATGGCATTTGGAAAGCATCACAGAGTGGTGGTGTGAAGATCATGGCAGCAGTATGGGGCTCAGCATATTGCAAGACAGGGCTGAAGCAGCATCAGAGGAGATGAGATATTGGTGACTTAAGTGGTTAACAGCAAGAGGAATTTTTGTGTGAGGCTTTCTTAGGGTAGGAAAGTTTTATTGTTTTTGCAGTTGTGATGGTTTTAAACGGGATGCAATTTTACGGTGTTTATTTGAAGGTGTATTGAGTTTGCAGCAGGATGTCAGTTTGCTAAAGGGAACATAAACAATATTGTTTACATTTTTTAATATAATTGCACATTGGGCATGTGTGAAGTCTGTCTAATCACCTCAGTTTATTGTTTTGTGTTCAAAATAGTCCTATATTTTCCTTATTTAGGAGCCCATATCAGTGCAATCTTTTTCCAACCCGATATTCATTTTTTTTTAGTTAGTTAGCAGGTCCAGAACCCAGTGACAACAGTTGAGCAGAAGACAACATTGAAGCGGAACACAGTGACATCTGCTGCGTCTATGTCGTTATATTGCACTTCACTGTAGTGAAAGTTAATGAAAGTACAACATATTACTTTTTCTTCTCATATTTTTTCCTCTGCAGGCACATGACTTCACAGCCCTGTCCCTGCTGCCCTCCAACTGACTTCCACCTCCCCGAGCCTTATCTGACATAATCCCCTCCGTGGCTATCCTCCTGTGGTGGTGCCAGGAGAGGGAGGGCCATCCTCCCCTGTAGGAGAATAATTTAGTATTGGCCAGAGGCTTGATGATGATGCAATTGAGGGGTAAGCAGACAGGGCTTTGCAAAGCTGCTTGACCTGCATGTTTTTCCTGTTTTTCTGTTCTGCCCACCTCCCCTGACATTGGGCAGAGCCCCTGCAGTCCCTGTCATGCCCTGACATCCTTGCAGAGGAACTTCCCTGGTCCACCACAGGGGTTGCCAGGGCAGCTGAACCTGATTTCCTTTCTCTCTGGGCTTGGAGCACTACTGAGGGGCAATACCTCCCCACACCTTGGGCCACCCAGCCAGCTTCCTGAGCTTGCTTACAAATTTGGGTCACCTGCAGAGGAGTGTCAGGTTCAACCCACTGGGTCATTGGGAAGGCCTTCTGCATATTGGTTTTAAACATGAAAATGTATATTACTCAGAGGGGTGTCAAACCCAAGCTGTTGAAGAACGCTTTTTTGATGAATGTCTGGTTTTAAGGTTGCTAATGTCATAATTGACTGATTACTGTTTTGATTATGTAACAATTGTTTGATTTGTATGCAATATGGATTCAGTGGTATATGACAGGGAAGAATAATGCGGTCCTTATCTGCCATCAACTTCTATGTTTCTATGTTGATGCAGTAGTTTTTCAATGGGTAAAAAAGGGCTAACCTGTATGTTTGTCTGTCTGTTTGTCTGTCTATCTACCTATCTAGCTATCTTTATAGAATAAAGACTAGATAAAGTGTGATGCTCAAAGGAAATAACACCATTGAGAAGGGGCTAATAAGGCAGAGTAACTTTATTAGCTCTTTAAGTCCTTCAATTATATTATTTTATGAGTTCACACCACTTTTATAGCATTTATTTTATATACTATATTTAGTTAGATGAAGAAAATCTTGATTTTACAGCTTTCCTGCACTACAGGAGTTATTGTGAGCTGCAGGCTTTGTGATCCTGAAGGAATTCAGTAAGACTGGATCTCCCTGCTAACATTGGGCCCTAGGCATGACCAAAATAGTTGCCTATGCGCCACATATCCGAGGCGAGTAGGCAACTGTATGTTTGAATGCCACGCAGTGAGGGGGTCTCATGGACCCCTGGTGGCATTTACTAAGGGTGCACAAGACACTTATGCATGCACCACCCTAGCCCCATGGACAACTCCACATTGGGAACATGTCAGGGGTGTGCCTGCACTATGCGTTATTCACTAAGCCATGTAGTGCCAGGCACGGGGGGGCACTGGGTGCTCCATCTGAGACCAGACATACCCTGGTATGCACCCCTGTGTTCACTGGTCACTGGGTGCAGCAGCACTGGGAAAAGGGCATCCATGCCCCCACAGCCCATTGGGCTGAGGGGGAGGGCTGGGACAGTGGCACGGATGAGTTCCCGGAGGATGTAAATTTGGTGCCGCATTACATAGCTGGCCCCTACTCTGTGTGCCCACCACATAAGCACAAGGCATCCACTTTGGGACCCAGTACAGGCATCCGATTGGATGCCCGCCTGGGTCCGCAACTCCACCCCCGACTGCCAGTGCATCCCTGCACGCCAAGGGGGTGTGGTACAGAAAGGCACCCCACGGGTGCTAGTGGTCATGCATAGCATGCACCCTGCACCTGTTTGGGGCCACAAAGGTATGTGGGCAGGGTATGCACCTTAGGAGCATATTACCCATCTTTTAATGCATAGGGCCCAATATGAATATCTTGTGCTCTGGTCTAAAAGTTTTAGCCTGAAATGAATCAATTACCTCTCTAAAAGGCTTATGTTTTTTTTTGCAGAAATATAGAAACATAGAATTTATCAGCAGAAAATGACCACTTGGCCCACCAGTCTACACAGATGGCCCCTGCATAGTTTGTATGCACAGACTCTAACAATCTATGATGACTCTCCGTCCTCCCTGTCTACTTATTAATGTTCCCCTATGTCTATCCCATGCATGCTTGAAGGTCTGTACTGTTTTTCATCTCCACCACTTCCATTGGCAGTCTAGTCCAGATGTCTACCACTCTTTCAGCAAAGCAGTACTTCCTCACATCCCTCTTAACCTCCCCCCAGCTTTATCACGTCTTCTGGACCTAATGCTCTTCTTCATTTGAAAGAGACTTCTCCTCCTGCACCCTGTTCACCCCTGTAAGGTACTTGTAGGTCTTGATAGTACTTGTAGGTCTTGATAATTCACAAATGGGAGGTCCTGCCAGATGAACCTAATCAAGTGTTTTGACTTGGTGGCAAAGGTAGTGGACCAGGGAGGGGTGATAGACATGGCTTATCTGGACTTCAACAAGGCTTTCAACACCATCCCACACAGAAGGCTAGTCAACAAATTGAACAATCATGGGGTGGGTCCGAAAAAAGTAAAATGGGTGAAATGCTGGCTGAGTGACAGAAGACAGAGAGTAGTAGTAAATGGGGTTCACTTGGGGGAAGGGCACAGTGGCAAGTGGGGTGCCACAGGGGTTAAGTAGTGGGTCCGGTTCTCTTTAATATATACACTGGGGACATTGCAGTAGGAGTGAAAGAGAAGGTGTGCCTCTTTGTTGACGATACAAAAATCTACAATAGGGTAGATGCACCAGCATGGTTGGAAAAGATTAAGGAGAACCTGAGAAAATTGGAGGAATGGGCTGGAACTTGAAAGTTGAGATTCAGTGCCAAGAAGTGCAGAATCATGCAATTCACACATAAAAACCAGCTGGCCATGTATGAACTGGGGGAGGGGAGCAATCACAGTAACAAGGCAGGAGAGGTACCTGGGGGGTTATCATATTGGATAACCTAAAGATGGTGAAACAATGTGATAAGGCAGTGGGAACAGCAAATCATATGCTGGGCAGTATAGGGAGGGGGTATAATCAGTAGGCGGAGGGAGGTGATACTGCCCCTATGTAAATCACTGGTGAGACCCCACCTCAAGTATGGGTACAGTTCTGGAGGTCCCATCTCTGTAAGGATATAGACAGGGTGGAGAGGGTACAAAGGAGGGTGATCAAAATGGTGCAAGGCCTACATAAGAAGCCCTATGAAGAAAGGTTAAGTGATCTACATCTGTACTCCTTGGAGATCAGGAGAAGAGGGGGGACATGATTGAGACATTCAAATACCTAAAAGAATAAACAAGGTACAGGAAGAGAGCATCTTTCAAAGAAAATATGTCCAAAGACTAGAGGTCACAATATGAAGTTTGGGGAGGATCAGAAAGAACAAGAGAAAGTACTTCTTCACAGAAAGGGTGGTGGAGCCCTGGAACTGTCTCCGTGTGAAAGTGGTAGGAGTGAAAACAATTACTGGACTCAAGAAAACATAGTACAGACACATAGGGCTCGATTTTCAAATGGGGCTTTGAGTGGCATAAGCTGTGACAAACAGCAGCTTGTAGCGATGCCCCATGCACCATGGACCCTGCACCCAATTCTCTATCGGGCAGGGTCCCAGTGGCTAAGTCCAAAGCTTACAGCAACTGGGGCTGGGCACCAAACAGACATGCACTGGCAGTGCATGCTGCAGAATGCAGGGCAGCCGTGTGCCACTCTAGACCATGGTGATATAGCGGCCCCCTCATAATGAACCCCAAAGGTGCCAATATAACTATCAAGTAACAGTTCTCATGCCATCCTTTCGGATCCCCGATTGTGCCATTAGCAATAGTACATATAAATTATCATGTCTCCCTTCCCGATCCCCGGTTGTGCCATTGTCAGTAATAAATAATATTTATCATGCCTCTCTCCCCAAACCTCGATGGTGCCATTGTCAGTAATTCATATTGTTCACCCTTCCCCCACCCTGATCCCCAATTATGCCGTTGGCAGTAATAAATAATGTTTATCATGCCTTCCTCCCCAAACACCAATGGTGCTGTTGTCAGTACTACATATTGTTCATTTTGCGCCCCACCCCAATCCCCAATTGTGCCATTGTCAGTAATAAAAAATGTTTATCATGCCTCTCTCCCAGAACCTTGATTGTTCCATTTTCAGTAATAAATATTGTTCATCTTGCCCCCCACTCTAATTCTGGATTGTGCCATTGTCAATAATAAATAATGTTTATCATGCCATCCTCCCTGAACCCTGATGGTGCCATTGTCCATAATAAGTATTGTTCATCATGCCCCCACCCCAATCCCCAATGGTGCCAATACAAATATCTAATAATATGTCTCATGTCCCCTCCCTGAAACTAATGTTGCCAGTACAAATAATGAGTAGCGGTACCCCAGCCCTGGTGGTATAGTGGCCCCCCACCCCAGCAGGTAGTATCCACCACCCGCTCCCCCAATCCTGAATCAGCTCCGGTACCAACACAACTCACTTCACACCTTCATGGCTGGCCACCAACTGAACTGTCAAAGAATCTACTGTAATGTGAATGCTGTCAAGCCCATACACATTACAGTATGCTTATTGACAGTTCGGTCAGCGGCCAGCCATGGAGGTGTGAGGTGGGTTGTGCTGGTTGCCAGTGCAGATTCAGGATGGGGTGTGGGGTGGTGGGCATTACCTGCTGGGGTGGGGGAGGTGAGGGCCACTATACCACCTGGGCTGGGGTACTGTTACTCATTATTTATATTGACGACATTAGGTTCAGGGAAGGGGGGGCATGAGACATATTATTTGATATTTATATTGGCACCATCGGGGATTGGGGTGGGGGCATGCTGAATAATGCTTATTATGGGCAATGGCACCATCAGGATTCGGGGAGGGAGGCATGATAAACATTATTTATTACTGATAATGGCACCATCGGAGTTCTGTGAGGGAAGCATGATAAACATTATTTATTACTGACAATGGTACAATTGAGTATTGGGGAGGCAGGCATGGTAAGTAATATGCACTATTGCTAAAGGCACATTTGGGGATCGGGGAGGGAGGCATGATAATTATTATGCATTATTGCTAATGGTACAATTGTGGCTGGTGAGGGGGGCCCGAGGCACATTGCCGTATACGTGTCAACTCTCCCAGAGGGAGATTTTCTAAGTACCCATAGACCAACCCTAGCGTATATGGGGCAAGTGGCACCTTGCATCAAATACTGCCTCACGCAGCTATTCTCAAAGGCATACTGCATCAACTGCAGGCTTTCTGCCCCAAACAGGGCTTGTGCTACCCGTGTGCCCACAAATGGGCTGCAACATGGCACAAGGGGGTATGTGGCAGATGCAAGCTGCCACATCCCTGACATCAGGATTCTCAGAACTCACTCAGAGGGAGATTTTCTAAGTACCCTTAGACCAGCCCTAGCTGGTCCAGAGAAGGGTTATCAAAATGGTGCAGGGCCTACACAAGAGATCACATGATAAACGGCTGGAGGATCTTGGCCTGTATGCACTGGAAATGAGAAGGGAAAGGAGGTACATGATAGAAACTTTTAAATATTTGAAGGGAATAAATAGGGTGAGGGAAGGGAGCATTTTTAAAATGAGTGATAACAGGGCAACAAGGGGGCACAGTTTAAAACTGGAGGGAGAAAGTTTCAGTGGAAATGTGAGGGAACAGTACTTCACTGAGAGGGTGGTGGGTCCCCTAGAATAGGCTACTGGAGTGTGTGGTGGGAGCAAAACTGGTGGGTGAATTCAAGAGGGCATGGGATACCCATTTGGGACTGAACATGAGAGGCAAGAGTACGAAAGCAGGAAGGGAAAAAGGTTAGGGTGGCAAAAAAGCCATGAGGTGAAAATAGGGCAGACTAGATGGACCAAGTGGTCCTTTTCTGAAGACAAATTTCTGTGTTTCTGTTTCTATTATCCTATGTCTATCCCACACATGCTTGAAGCCCCCTACTGTTTATGCTTCCACCACTTCTACTTGCAGTCTGCTACTGGTGTCTACAACTCTTTCAGTGAAATAGTACTTCCCCATATTCCTCCTAAACCCCCCCACAGCTTAATCACATGCCCTCTGGTCCTGGTGCTCTTTCTCATTTGAGAGGGAGTCCCCTCTTGTGCACTATTTACTCCAGTGAAGTACTCACAAGTCGGTATCATGTCCTCTCTCACTGTCCTGTCTTCCAGGGTATACATGTTGAGATCCCTCAAGTTTCTCCTTGTAGGACTTTGGGGGCAACCCCTGCACCATTTTAGTTGCCATCCTCTAGACTACCTCCATCCTGTCTACAGTGTGTCCTTTCTGAGGCGTGATCTCCAGAAATGGACAGAATACTCCAGGTAGAGTCTCACCATTGAGTGATATAGTGGCAACAGCACCTCCCTTCTCCTGCTGGAGACACCTCTTCCTATGCATTCCAGAATCCCACTGGCCCTAACCACTGCTCTGTCATACTGCCCTGCTACTTTGAGGTCATTAGCTATGATAACCCCATGGTCCATTTCCTGCTTAGTGACTGTTAGTACCTCCCCCAATTTCTATGCTCTGCTCCCGGGTTCCTATTCCTTAAGTGCATGATTTTGCACTTTTTGGCATTGAACCCCAACTGCCATTCTCTTGACCACTCCTCGAGTTTCCAATATCCCTAAGCATTTTCTTAACCCCCTACTAAGTGTCCACCCTATTACAGATTTTGGTGTCATCTGTAAAAAGGCATACCTTCCCTTCCAGTTCTTCTGCAATGTTGCTTTTGAAGATATTGAAGAGGAATGGTCCCAGTAATGAGCTCTGCAGCACTCTGCTGGTCACTTCCATCACTAGAGTGAGTGCTGTTAACCACTGCCCTCTGTCTCCCATCCATTAACCAGTTTATAACCCAGTTCACCACTCTGAATCACAACCCTAGGCTACTCAATTTCTTTATCAGTCTCCTGTGTGGCACAGTGTCAAAAGGCTTTGCTAATGTCCAGGTAGGCCACATCCACTGCCCTCCCCTGTTCTATTTCCTGGTCATCCAGTCAAAGAAATCAATCAGATTCATCTGGCATGACCTCCCCCTCCCCAAAAAAAGAATCCGTGCTGCCTGTGGTCTTGCAGCCCACTGGATTCAAGATACTCTATCAACCTTTTCTTTAGCAGGGTTTCCATTCATTTCCCATCACTGAGGTGACAATAACCAACTTGTAGTTGCTAGTCTCATCCCTGTTGTCACCCTTATGTTCAGTAGAGGGACCATGTCTGTTCTCTTGCAGTCCTCCAAAACCATGCCTGTTTCCAGAGAGCTGTTGAATAAGGACATCAGTGGGGCAGCCATCAGCTCCCTGGGTTCCTTTAGTACCCTTGAGTGTATCCTGTCCATTCCCACTGCCTTGTCCATGTTCAGAGCTGCAAGCCTCTTCATTACTGTTTCCTCTAAAAATGGACTTGTGTCCACCTCTACACAGTGTTCCTGCTGCTCTTTGGTGATCCACCCCTCCTCCCGCCACTGTGAAGACTGATCAGAAGTATCTACAGGATGTCTGCTTCTTCTTGGTCTTCTTCGGTGCAGTCCCCACATCCTCCTTAACCTCACTATCTCTTGGCTTGCCTTCCCTTTCTTAGTCATATACCTGAAGAAAGTCTTATCCCCTTTAGCCACCCCTCCATGGCTATCATTTCCTCTGTTGGTGCCTTTGCTCCCCTCGCTGCCTTTCCTGCTTTCCTGTTTCTGTGTTACTTGGTACACCACCCTGTGTTCCTCCCTCTGCATTTCCTTTTATCACCCAAATGCTACCCTTTTTTCCTTCACCATCTTGGCCACTTACCTAGAAATAAATGATGAGTACCAACTCCCAAAAAAGTAAACTCCAACCACAGTTCAAGTAAACCTCTTAGTTTTTTTCTATTTTATGGCATAGCCCTGAGGTCCTTGTCCAGCATTTTATCATGCTAGCTTCTTCAGGGAAACAGGCCTGTTCAAAGGTAATAATACTTATTTACTTCATTATTCATATAGGGCCCTATGCACTAATGGGTGGGTAATACGCACCTCAGGTGCATACCCCGCCTGCATACCAATGCGGCCCTGGACAGGCTCAGGGTGCATGGCATGCATGACCGCTAGCACCCTCAGGGTGCCTGTCCATGTCAGCACCCCTCAGTGCGCAGGGGCACGGGGGCGGTTGGGGTGGAGTCACGGACCCCGGTGGGCATCCAATTGGATGTCCATAACAGGTCCTGCAGTGGATCCCTTGCACCCATGTGGTGGGCGCACAGTCCAGGAGGATGCTGCATACTGCAGGAACATCAGACCACCCCCGGGGCACTCGTGGAGCTGCTGCCTCAGACCTCCCCTGCAGCCTAGTAGGCTGGTGAGGCTTGGATGTCCATTGACCAGTGCCACTGCACCCTGCAGCTGGAGAACATGGGGGTTTGTATTAGGTTAGGCCTGTTCTCAGCCAGTGTACCCAGTGCCCCCTGAGCCTAGCACTATGCAGCTTAGTGAATGCCGCGTAGTGCAGGCACCCCCCAACATGCCCCTGTGCGGTTTTCCAAGTGTGGCTTGGGCAGTGGGTATGCAAGTGCCTTGTGCGCCCTTGGTGAATGCTACCAGGGGTCTGCAGGACCCCCGCTCTGTGGCATTCACACTTAAGTTTGCCTACACACCTCAGATATGAGGTGCATAGGCAGCCTTACCGTTCGTGCATAGGACCCAATGTACATTCATGTTTAAAGAATATAAATCAGTCTCTGAGTTCTGCTACAAAGACAACATAACCCATTCACCTACATGCTACTCAAGTACAAAGAACATACTTTTGTAATTTAAGTATGTTATTCTCTGAAGTAAATTTATAGTTCATTTTCATGACCGTTAACATAAAGCAGTGTACAATTTTTAGTTATAAAAAATGCATATTAACATGATCTGCTTTCACCCTCTAAATCCAACTTTAGATTCAAGCTTACATAAAAATAGGCACTGTTACTACTTTGTAATATTTTTTCACCTCTTAGTGCCATACATTACATTCATGCACCAGTGTTTCTGAACAAAGTGTATTTGCACCAATCCATATGTCTCTCATTAGTTACCTCTTACAACACATTGTGCACACCTGCCACAAGATGTTATTCCTGGGCTAAGTGGGCCTAGCAGAAGTTATGTCATTTTTTTTTTATTATTCCTGGTAGCATTCAGTATGTAACAGCCTGTCCTTAATCATGTTAGCTTCTTTGGAGGTCATGATTAGAGGTTGCTGGAATTCTATTGTTGGCAGACTTTATAGACATTAAACTGTCATTAACATTACAAACCTGTGTAAGAGGAATACAAATATCAAGAGGTAAATAATAATACTGCCAAGTGAATTTGCACTATATTCTCTTGGACGCTTGTCATGCTGATGATCCAGTGCATTTTTGGCTAAACATTTTTGCAAGATTTAAAATAATAATAAGTAATCATGTTTACACTCGCAGAACTATATTTCATTTGAGATAACTAAAAGGGGATTGCATAGCTATGTTTCTGCAATTTTAATAGGTAACTACTGTGAGACATATGAATTGGTGCAAATATACTTTGTTTACAAAGACTGTTGTATACAGTAAGTGTGTAGCACTAACAGGTGACAGAATATTACAAATTAATGAATGCCTATTTTTATGTAAACTTGAATCTAAAGATGGATTCAGAGGGTGAATCCAGAGCACGTGTATGTGCACTTTTTATAGTTGAAAATCACACACTACTTTATGTTAACAAATAGGCAGTGAAATGAAATATGAATTTTCTTTACAGAAAAACCTTTTCAAATTAAAAGTCAGTTCTTTGTACTTGAGTAACATGTAGGTGGATGGGTTATGTTGTCTTTTTAGTAGAACTTGGAGATTGGGTTCATATTCTTTGCACAATAATGTATCAACAATAAAGTAAATAAGCACTATTATCTTAGAACAAGCCCATCCCCCTGATGAAGCCAGTGTTGCAAAACTTTAGACCAGGACCTCAGGGCTATGCTGTAAAATAGAAAAAAAAATTGTACCAAGTCCATAATAAATAAAAAAAAAACTAAGAAATTTCCTTGAACTGAATTGTGTTGCTGGAGTTTCCTTTTTTTGACTCGGTATTCATCACTAGGGCTTAATGCCCACCAGCCTCAAACCTATACCAGAGACTAAACAAGAGAAGAATGCTCAACATGCATCACCATGGTCTTTCATTTCCCAGAGAACCATAATTGGTTTCTTTTTCCTTCTGCTTTTACTCACTTCCTTCACACAGAGGCTAGTTGCCTTAAGTATGCCCTCTCTTATTTTTCCCAACCATACCTCTACTCCTCCCTGGCAATCCTTCCCTACAAGGCACTCCCCGATGGCAGTCTACTGTTTCTTTAAAATACGCAATCCTAAAGTCTGGGACCCTCATCCTTATATGGTTAGCCTTGGTTCCTGTCTTAATGTTAAACCACACTGTACAGTGATCAACGATAACTACGGGACTGCCCACTGTGATGTCTGCAATACCATCCCTGCTAGTAAGCACCAGAGCCAGTACTGCCCATCCATTGTGGGTTCACTGACTAGCTGCCTAAGAAAGTATGGCCCTGCTTCTTGCAGAAGCTGCAGTTGGAAGACTCCAATCAACATCTGGCAGACTGAAGTCACCAACTTGCAGCACTCTGCCTTACTTGCCATCTTGATGATGACTTCTCCAAGTGTCATATCCAACTCCTCTCCCAGTGCTGGAAGTTTGTATACCACCCCTGTACCGATAGCGGCCCCAGCACCTATCTTTAGGATAACCTACAGCACCTCCAGCCCTTCCTTTTCCCCCTGGTGCCCCTGCACTTCTGTAGCCTTGATCCCTTCTCTTACATATAGTACAGCCTCGCCTCCCTTTTCCCTTCCTTGTCTCTCCTCAACAGATAGTAGACCATTATGGCTATGTCAGTACACCACTACTCTGTTATGGCTGCCAAATCATGGCAAACCTCTACCATGATGGTGTCTAGGTCCAGATTGTTATTTCCCAGACTCTCTGTGTTAGTGCACAAGGCTCTCCATACCTCCCTCTCTCCCTCCCTGCCTGCCTCTCTGATTTCTCCACCCCCTCCTGCTGTACTGTTCCCTAATGGTCCTGACCCATCTCATCCCTTATTACCTTCTCTATTACCTGTCTCTTTTACTCCTTCTTTCTTGACTCCCTGATTTATATCCACCTTGCCATCTGCCTTGTCCCACCCCTGTCTTCTTGTGCCCCTGCACTGGCATTAATTACCTTTGTACCCTTCCTTCCTGCTATTTTGTCATCTGGGGAATTCTTGTCTTCTTTAGTTCTATAGCCTCCCCAATGGCTATTTTCAATGCTCATCCAAGTAGCATTTAAACCTCACACTTTGAAACATTGTTTAAAAGCTCATGCAGCAGAGACCAGCAGGATGTAACTGAAATCTGTAGCATTCTGCAGCTGAGTTACTGCAAGAATAAAGTTAATTTTAATGGCAATTAATTCCTTTTGTCATGCAGGGATTGATGACACTGCAATGCACCCTGGATGGGTCCACTTTATAGTCTTTGGAATATTATGGCAAACAGTCCCTGGAAGCTAGCATTGTTGATACCATCACTAACAAAGAGTTAAGATTGTCAATGCCAGCCTGTGGGTAGCATTGTCAATACTGCCAATGGCAAAGAGTCCCTGGGCTGAAGGAAGAACAATGGCAAACAGTCACTGGATGGACAATGCAGTCAGTGGCACAAGAAATTCTACAACTAACATTAATTTTGTGTTAATTTGCAAAGTCAATTGCAGCAAAAAATTGCATTTTTTTTAATATTGCTTTTGTGGTTAAATGTTCAAATTCAATTATAACAACAACTGAAGATCATTTTTAACATAATTGTTGTAGTTAAAATGTTTAAAGTCAATTGTAACAGACCTATGGCAATCGTTTTTATTATTACTTTTGTAGTTACAATTTTTTAAAGTGATTTGCAACCTAAAAAATCTAGTTTTTTAATGATTGGGATTGACTTTCTACGCAGAAACTTGGTTGTGCAAAAAAATAAGATTTTTAACATTACTTTCCTGGTTACAGTTTAAAAGTAATTTTGTGACAGAAAAACTCAATCATTTTGTACAAAACAGTCATGGCTGATCTTATAAATGTATAACTAGCTACTGAAAATCATCATCATTGTTTTTTCTATACAAGTATTTTTATTTATTTTTATTTATTTGTTCTAGGATTACAAATACCTTTGAACCAAGGCTCTTTTACAAAGCTTCCATGTCATTGGTACAATTGAGACAAACATAAACAAAGATAACAGTTTATAAATTAAAAAAAACACATAGTCTTGTAGAGGAAAAAAGAACAATAAAGTGAAACTTTGGGGAGGGGAAGGGAAACGAGGAGGGTGAAATCAGGAAGGCTAAGTGGATGGGAGAAAAGGGGAGGAAGGTGGGGGGAACAGAGAGAGGAGAGGTGGAAGGCGGGTAAGAATAGAGGTAGTGCAGCCAGGTGGCATTTGTCATGGGCTAGCAGGGGAGGTGAAGATAGATGGGGGGGTGCTGGCAAAGAGCAAGAGTAGATGTGGATCCAAAAGGGCATCTTCAGCTATTGAACCAAAAGACATGTTTAGCCACAACAGTCACAGAGGTTGGAGGCAGTGAGTGTTAGGCGGAGCGGAATCTTAAAAGTGCTGAGCGATAGTGAGGATGATATGCCGCTGGCAAGACCGTTGTACCAACTAGTGGCCTGGTAAGCAAATTATCTTTGGCCTTGTGTTGTGTGGCAATGCGGGATTTGCAGAAGCTGAGGTTTTGATCCCCTGGTATGGCGGGTGTGGATTCTCGGTTGTATGAGGGCACAGACTCCGGGGGGGCCAATGCCAAGCAAGATTTTCTTAGTAGTAATACAAGTTTGGCATTTTATTCAATTGGCAAGATTCAACCATCCAGTTTGAGAATAGAGGTCACAGGTATGAGTTAGGCATTGGGAGCCAGTGACAAGTCGACAGACCTTGTTGAGGGTGGTGGCTACACATTTGAGTGCGGTGGCTGTAGCAGAGCTGTAAATGATAATGCCATAATCAATGATGGATATGATGGAGCTCTGGACAGCGATAGTGAGGGCTTCAGGGTCAGGTGTTTCCTATGATGGAATAGCAGGCCTAGCCAGGAGTTAGCAGCTTTGGCGACATGGTCGATGTGGAGTGTAGGAGAGGTGAGGGTCAAGGGTGATCCTGAGGTATTTAAAGTTTTTTGACCTATTCCAGTGCAGCACCTTGTCTGGTGATAACGGAGAGTTGGAAGTGCTTCTGTTTATTATGGGAGCTGCTGAAGGTCATAGCATTGTTTTTTTTTGATTAAGAATCAGTTTGCGCTTTGTGAACCAATTCTCAACCGAAGAGAAGCTGAGTTGGAGATTTTCTTGCAATTTCTTTGGGTCCTGGTGTGTGGCAAGGATTACTGCATCATCAGCATACAGGGTGATATGTTCAGTGCAGGAGTCCAGTAGGGTGTTAAGGAACAGGCTGAAGAGTAGGGGGCCCAGTATTGAACCCTAGGGGACTCTAGAGAGGACAGGTTTGGAATCAGAGTGCACATCCCTGATTTTTACATGCAGGGAGTGGTTTTCAAGATAGCTTTTGAACCAAGAGATTGAATCATTGGAGAGACCATCATTTTTTTTAGTTGGCTCAGCAGGAGGGAGTGGTGGACAGTATAGAAGGCTTTGGTCAGGTAAATGAAAATAGCACCAGTTAGTTGTCCATTGTCGAGGGAGCTGTGAATGGAGCCAGTGAATTCGAGTAAGGCAGAGGATGTACTATGACCTTTTCTAAAGCCATGTTGCTGTTTTACAGAGAATATTGTAATTGTCCAGATGCTCGGTAAGTTGGTCTGCTACTATAAGTTCCAGTGCCTTCGATAGGGGAGGCAGAATGGAGATAGGGCAGAAGTTTGCATGATCAGTCTTATCACCACTTTTGTGAATTGGGGTAACAGTGGACATTTTACATTTGTCTGGGAATTGGCTAAGGGAAAGAGAGAGATTAAAGATCTTGGTGAGGGGCCCAAGTACCTCGTCAAGCGTTAGGGCCAGTAGCTTGAGGTCAAGTGTGTCATTGCTTGTTCTAGATTTGTTGATGGTTTTGGCAACGTAATTTCAGACTTGATGTTTCTTTAGTGCTTTAAAGTAGAAAGGTGGGTGACAGGCGTGGGTGGAGGAGTCGGGGGTGGGAGTTGACACATCTTGGAAGAAGTCAGAGGGGAGAACACTGCTAAGGTCAGTGAAAGCGATGTTAAAAGTGTACGTAATAGTTTTAGGGTCGAGTGTAGTGTGCCCATTTATGTTGAGTATGTTCGGCAAAGATTTTAACTGCTTCCCAGTGACATCTTTGATGTTTTTCCAGAAATCTCTCCCATTTCCCCAGGAGTTGGTGAGGGAATTTTTTATAGTAGTCAGATTTCTGTTGCCGAATGGATTTGGTGCAGTCATCCGTGCCAGTTTATAATTCTGGATGTCGAGTAGCTTACCAGAGTTTCTAGCCAGTTCCCAGAGGTGGTCCCTGGATTTAAGTTTTTTTAGGAGGTCTCCTGATAGCCAAGAGTTACTGACTGATTTAACTTTACACTTTTTGAGGGGGGGGAAATTTATTACAGGCTTCATTGAAAATATGAATAAATTTTTTCAGTACAATATTAGCATCTGTTGCCTTGAAGATGGGGGACCAGTCCTGCAGACGGAGGTGCGATTTGAGGTGAGGTAGCTGACCACGGGGTAGGACTCTGCTGGTGATGATTTTTGGAGGGGGCTTACAGAATTTGTTTGACCAGGTACAGCTGATGGGAGAGTGGTCACTGAGTGAGTCAGGGAGGACTGAGGTTTTCGTGATCTGAGAGGGGTGGTTGGTTAGGATCCAGTCGAGTAGGGTGCAGGTCCCAGTTCTGTAGTTCTTTCTGGTTGTGTAGTCAACCATTTGAGTCAGGTTAGCTGATATAGCAGAGTCCTTGAAAAACAGCTGTAAAAAAAACAAACTCTTAAACATTAATATTTTAGAAGCCAAATCATATTTTGTTCCCAAACCAGTAATAGCACCAGTTCTGGGGCAAATTGTAAATTGTAATGGACCTGAAAGTTTCAGGTTTCAATTCATGGACATTTTTGTAGCTGCATAGCAAGAGCTTTTCTGATGTAGTGCTGACATAGGGTGAGAGAGAGAGAGAGTTATCAACCACATCACATTGTTTCCTCCATGCTCCAGTCCACCAGTTGAGATGAAGTACATATAGTATGCAGTGATCAGTGCTCTTCTCTCTCTTCCCCCTCATAATTCCACCCCAGTGTACAAAAAAAAACAAACCTCCCTCTCCATCCCTCTGTGTGCTCTTTACTCCTATCACCTCTGTTCCCATCCCCACCCCCCACCTGACTCCACATAAAAAATTATCCTAACCAATGCGAAACATGCCCCCTCATCACTGCCCCATCCCGGCTCCACGTACAATGGCATATCATATAGTAAAAATGCTGCTTGATATAGTTCTTGGTAATTAGGCTGTGTTTCACTGTCTTCATGTTCTCTTTTAGGTTACCTAGCCAGTCCCCATAAATGATGTTTACTAACTCCTTATGCAGCTGTTGCAGTTTCTAAATTACTGACTACTATACAGATGCCTTTTGCTGGTTTTTTTTTTCACAAAATGTAAAGCTCTACCACCCTTTTCTCCTTATGGTTATTCACAGAAGAAGCTGGATGAATTCATACAGATTGGTAGTCAGAGTTTTATCTATGCCAACTAAACAAGAAAACAGACACAAAAGTAAATAAGTATTTGTCAATGCCGAATGTTTGCTTGCTGGCATTAGCAATGGAAGTGCAGGAGTTAGACAGATGCAGTATAATAATTGCATTGAAGTATTGAACTGACATCAACTCCACCCCTCACCCTGCAGAGATGGACAGGCATTGGGGTGTGCCTTTGGGTCATCACCCATGACAGTCATGACATTTCACCTCACCCTACCCTTCAGACACTGACAGGTGTCGAGGTGTGCCTTGGGGTGTTTGGACTTTACATTCACCTCATTCCATAAGGAAATACATTGAAATGGGTGCAGTATAGGAGAATGGGGTGAATTCTGGGCCCAAAGGGTCCAAAGCACACCTCAATGCCAGCCACTGGCTGCAGGGTGGGTGTGGGGATAGAATGGCATAAGGATTACTGTCGACAGTCACACCCGACACCTGTCAGTCCCTACAGGGTAGGGCATTATGGGAGAAAACCCCTCATGCCTTGGATGTTTCTTGATATTTTTACTCCAAGTTTTCAACATGGACTTTTTGTGACCCCACCGCATAAACAGTAACACTTCAGTTTGTTAGGCAAAAGGTGATTTTGCACAACTACTGTGCCATTTGGTGCAACAGGTGCAAAAACACATTTCAAACAGGATGTGAAAAATGACAGTTGTACTGTTCATGAGGAGGTGTAAAAAATGGCATAGCTGAAAATCTGGAGTGAAAATATAAAAAAAATGGTGAAGTCACGAGCATGCATAGAAACTGTGCAACGTAAACTGATAATGTAATTAGTTTGGGGATTATTTACAGATGAGTTTCAACATAGGCATTTTGGGACCTCCGCTCATGAACAGTGTCACTGTGATTTTTTTAATCTGTCCCAAACACTAATTTCCCACAGCGACTGAGCTATTCTGCGCCAGAAGTGTGAAAACACATTTTGGCCCAGGGTTTAAAAAATGACAGCTGTACTGTTCATAAGGAGGTGTGGAAAAATGTCAATGTTGAAAATCTGGACTGAAAATATTATAAATTCGTGAACTTACGAGAGTGCGTGGAAACTGCGCAATGCATGCTCATAACACAGTCATTTTACAGACTTTTGTCACCAAATTTTCAACATAGCCATTTTAACACCTCTGTTCATGAACAGTGTCACTGTGATTTTCTTAATCTGTCCTGAACATTGATTTCGCACACCTACCATGCCATTGTGCGCTACATGTGCGAAAACACATTTTGGGTGAGATGTGAAAAATGACAGTTGTGCTGTACTGTTCATAAGGAGGTGTGGTGAAATGGCAATGTTGAAAATCTGGAGTGAAAATATTAAAAATTCTCAAAGTTATGAGCATGCATAGGAACTGGGCAACGCACGTTTGTAAAACAGTCATTATAGGGAATGTTTTCACCAAATTTTCAACATAGGGTTTTTGGGGGCCTACCTCATGATTCATCCATCCATATGTATGCAAATGATACAGTTCTTTATGCCTCTGGTTCCTCCACCTCCCAATCTGATGGCCAAGCACGAGCCATACTTTGACAAGGCCCAGTACTAGTTCTGATCTTATCAACTGTCTGTCAAGGCCAAAAAGATGGTCACCATGTCCTTTGGCAATAGGCAGAAGCTCTCTAGGCTTATTGACCTCCCTTCATTTCACCATGACCGATGATGCCCCCACCTTTAAGTACCTCAGGGTATGGCTCGATTGACACCTTGACTTTTCTGGGCATGTGGATGCCATCCACAAAAAGTTACACTCCAAACTAGGTGCATTATATAGGAACCATGTATAATGTATTATAGTAAGTGAGGTAAACACCAAGATAGAGATGTCAATAGGGAGAAAGGCAGGGGTAAATGGAGAAATGACAAAGGCAATAAAGACAGGGATGGAACAAAAAGGGGTAAGGCCATCAAGAAATGGAGGGTAATGAGTACCAATGCCCGTAGTCTGGGCAACAAGCTAACTGAACTTATGGCCTTGATGGAAGAGGGATGCCTGGATATTGTAGCAGTCACAGGAACATGGTACACAGAGAACCATGACCGGGATGTTAACATACCAGGGTACACAACCTATAGGAGAGACAGGGAGGGTAAAAGATGGGGAGGAGAAGCTCTCTATGTACAGTAAGGGAAGGGATAAAACAATGGAACAAAAAAGTAAACAGAGAGGAGAGGAGGCACTGTGGGTCACCTTAGAGACTGGAAATGGCACCAAAATCCACACAAGGATTGTGTACAGACCCCATGTCAGGGAGAGGGAATGGACAAGGATATGATAGAAGGCATCCTTAGGATGGCAGAGAAAGGGGAGATACTGTTGATGGGTGACCTGAATATGCCAGATGTTAACTGGAGCACCTTTGCTGCAGCCACATCCAAGACCAGAGCCATTCTCGATGCCCTCCAGATAGCATGCCTCAGACAGCTAGTTTTGGAACCCACTCAAGAGGGGACAATCTTAGACCTCGTACTCTCAAATGGGGACAGCAAGAGGATCTCAGATCTAGAAGTAGGTAGCCATCTGGGAACAAGTGACCACCAAACAGTGTGGTTCATGATAAACTCAGCTACAGAGTCAAGCTATACAAAAGTGAGGGTACTGGACTTCAGGAGGGCTGACTTTGGCAAGATGGGAGAGTGCCTTGGAAAAGCACTAGCAAACAGACTAGAAGGAGGGGTGGAGCAACAACGGGGAAACATCAAAACTGCCATCATAGAGGCAACAAGCCTTTGTGTGAAGCAAATAAACAAATCAAAATGAAAGAAAAAGCCACTATGGTTCTCAAAGAGGTGGCAGGGAAGGTTAGGGAGAAAAAGATGGCATTTAGGAAGTATAAGGAAACATAGAAGGAGCAGGACATAGAACTGTACCAGTTAAGGCAGAAGGAGTCAGGAAGGAAAGTCAGAATAGCAAAGGCCCAAACTGAGGAAATGATAGCCAACTCAGTTAAGAAGGGGGATGAAACCTTTTATAGGTACATCAGGGAGCATAGAAAGACAAAGGGAGAGATGGTGAGGCTGAATAGAAGGGACGGTGGGTGGGCAGAGAGGGACAGTGAAAAAGCAGGGATACTGAATGAATACTTCTGCTCAGTATTCACAAAGGAGGAGGGGGAGGTGCCAAATCCAATTAACAGACGCACTGTGGATAGGGGGGTCAATCCCAGTCCTTTAACAGAATAAAGGGTTCTGAAAGAACTCCTAAAACTGAAGGTGGACAAAGCAAAGGGGTCTGATGGAATTCACCCCAGAATTCTAAAAGAATTAAGGGGAGCACTAGTGACACCACTGACTACCCTTTTTAACAAATCATGGGAGGATGGTGTGGTGCCTGAGGACTGGAGGAAGACGGATGTGATTCCCCTTCACAAAAGTGGGAGCAAGACAGAGGCAGGAAACTATAGACCTGTCAGTTTGACCTCAGTGGTAGGGAAAGTGATGGAATCACTTCTGAAAGAAAGAATTGTTGAGTACCTAGAGGAAAGTGGGGCACAGGACCCATGGCAGCATGAGTTCACAGTGGGAAGGTCATGTCAGACGAATCTAATTGATTTCTTTGACTGGGTGACCAAAGCAGTAGACCAGGGAGGGGCTGTGGACATGGCCTTCCTAGACTTTAATTTGCTAAATTGGTAATGAAGGCCCACTCACCCATGTATACAAATATCTTATTTTTATTTTTTTGTATAAACTATGTTCAGATACAGTCTATTAGACGTTTTGGAAAAAAATTCTTCTTCAGTGCTCAAACTGCATCTGTATTAATAATTAGAATCGATTAGCTATTACAAGTATTAATGTTTTTAGGATAATTAACATAAATTATGGTATATGCTCACCTATATGCATACTTTTATATGGTAAAATTTAATGGCCACGTATATTTATTATATATTCTCTGTAAATCAAATTCAAAATATAATTTAATTTTTTGAGCCATGAAATTCTGTTTATATAATTAATAAATCTCTATCTTTTAAAAGTTTTTATAGCATACCTGCTTTCTGTATTAATGGTTTGATCTATTTTATTTCTTTCTATTTCCTTTTTCTGTTCAAAATCTATGCTGGATAGCTGAGACAACCAAAATAGAAAACTAAATTTGTTTATATACAACTGCTACCATTATACTGTTTGATAACATTTCAAAAAATTCTGTTCTTTACCTTTCTCTGTTACTTATATTTATTTTCATTATAAGCATCAACCTCTTTATATAATCAATCAGAAGACCTATTAGTCAAAAATTGTCACATAAATAAAACAGACATATACTCAGTTCCATATTTCACTCAAAATTCACAGAAATATCTATATTTTTGTATTGTTTGGTTAAAAAGAAGTGCATTCACCTTAAGTCTTGTTCTGTCTTTGTTTATATAGAATTTTCTGTCTCGCTACCTCAGCATTACCTGTAAAATAAAATGCTCATTCTTTAACTCAGTAAGATGCTCTCATTACATTCATTGCCAAGAGTTGTTCAATTAATAAACTCATTCTGGTTTCAGAAACCTTAGGCTTATACTTACTTAATATTAGTAGCAGAGCAAGGCATTTAACGCAGTCCCACAAAAAAGAGTAATAATCAAATTAACCAGCCAGTGAGTGGGTCCCAGGGTGGTAGCCTGGGTAAAACATTGACTGGACAACAGGACACAGAAGGACACAGAAGGTAATAGTAAATGGAGTCCACTCTGAACAAAGATGGGTTACTAGTGGGGTACCACAGGGGTCAGTACTGGGTTCAGTCCTTTCTGATGTGTTTATAAGTGGCATTGCAGAGGGACTGGAAGAAAAGTATGCCTCTTTGCAGATGATACAAAGATCTTCAACAGGGTTGGTGCAATACTTGAAGCAACATCTCATTGTGTTAATGAGAAAAAGAGGTGCAAAAGAAGAAGGAAACCACTTTGGTTCTCAAACACAGTAGCAGAAAAGGTCAGAGCCAAAAGGCTGGCCTTCAGGAAATATAAGGGAATGCAGCAGGATGAAGACAGGGAGGCATAACAAATGTCCCTAAGAGAAGCAGGGAAGGCAGTCAGGCAGGCAAAGGCCCAAACTGAGGAAACACTAGCACAAGCAGTAAAAGAAGGTGACAAGACTTTCTATAGATACATTAGTGAAAGGAGAAAGTCCAGAGGGGGTATTGTTAAGATCAAAGGGGATAAGGGGGCATGTGAGGAGGAGAAGGAGGACCATGTGAAGCATCTATCCTAAATAGATACTTCTGCTCAGTATTTACTGAAGAGAAGGTAGAGCAGGGCCCACAGCTCAGCACCATGGATGCAGGGGTGAGGGAGGTGTGCACTAGTCCCTTCACAAAAGAAAGGGTCCTACAAGAGCTCAATAAGCTCAGGGTGGACAAGGCAATGGGACCTGATGTCAGACATCCCAGGGTACTAAAGGAGCTAAGGGTGGAACTAGCAGAGCCATTATCAAAACTGTTTAGTGAGTCTCTGAGCACAGGAGAGGTCCCAGAAGACTTGAAAAGAGCTCATGTGATCCTGCTCCACAAGAGTGGTAGCAGGGAGGAGGCAGGGAACTACAGACCAGTCAGTGTTACCTCAGTAGTGGGCAGGATTATGGAGTCACTCCTTAAGGAAAGGATAGTGCAACACCTGGAATCCACAGAAGCACAGGATCCAAGACAGCATGGGGTTACAAAAGGAAGGTCCTGTCAAACTAATCTCATAGATTTCTTTGACTGGGTAACCAGAGTGGTGGACCAAGGGGGAGCAGTTGATGTCACCTACCTTGACTTCAGCAAAGCTTTCGATACTGTTCCACATAGAAGATTGATTAATAAGCTGGGTAGGATTGGGGTGGGCAGACATTGGTCAACTGGGTGGCAAACTGGTTGATGGGCAGAAAACAGAGAGTGGTGGTAAATGGTATACAGTCAGAAGAGAAGTCACAAGTGGGTACCGCAGGGATCAGTCCTGGGGCCAGTCCTCTTCAATATCTTCATCAGTGACATTGCAGATGGACTGGAGGGTAAGGTTAGTCTGTTTGCCGATGACACCAAGATCTGCAACAGAGTAGATGATCAAGCAGAATGAGAAGAGATCAGGATAAACTAGCAAAATGGTCAGAAGAGTGGCAACTGGGGTTTAATGCAAAGAAGTGCAAGATCATGCACATAGGGAAGAGAAACCCCAAAGCCACCTATAGGCTTTCAGGAGAGTTGCTGGCAGTCACAAGGGAAGAAAGAGACTTGGGCGTCATCACAAATGACCTGAAATCATCCAGACAGACCACTAAAGCAGTAGGTAAGGCTAGAGGGATGTTGGGGTATATTTGTAGGGGTATCTCAAGTCAGAAGAGGGAGGTAATAATCCCTCTTTACAAGACACTGGTTAGGCCCCATCAGGAGTACTGCATGCCATACTGGAAACCACACCTTCACAAGGACATTAACCAAATTGAGGCAGTCCAGAGAAGGGCAACCAAAATGGTGCAGGGACTGCATCAGAAAACGTATGAGGACAGATTAATGGAGCTCAATATGTATACCCTAGAGCAAAGCAGGGAGAGAGGTGATATGATTGAAACATTCAAACACCTTAAGGGCATTAACAAGGTGAAGGAGTCTAACATGTTTCAATATCAGAAAAATTGCAGGACAAGAGGACATAGCATGATATTAGAGGGAGGCCGATTAAGGAGTAATGTGAGGAAGTTCTTTTTCACAGAAAGGATGGTGGATTCATGGAACGGCCTACCTTAGGAAGTGGT
The DNA here is from genome assembly GCA_016271365.2 of Neoceratodus forsteri. Taxonomy (NCBI): domain Eukaryota; kingdom Metazoa; phylum Chordata; order Ceratodontiformes; family Ceratodontidae; genus Neoceratodus; species Neoceratodus forsteri. The sequence continues at coordinate 610,406,800 of CM028133.1, forward strand.
GGATATGAATATAGTGCAGGGCTTCAAACAGGCATGGGATAGACATAAGGGAGCAATACAGATAAGTATGAATAAATAGGCCATTGACAGAGCAAAGGCCAATGGCACATTCATAAGGTAGAAAAAGAAATGGGCAGACTGGATGGGCCTTGTGGTCCTTATCTTCCATCAACTTCTATGTTTCAATGTTTCTATACACAAGGAGGTATGGAAAGGATGAGAAGGGACTTGGCAAGGTTGGAGGAATGGTCAGAAGTACTGTATGTCAGTTTGGATTCAATGCAAAGAAGTGCAAAATAATGCACCTGGGAAACAAAAACCCAGGGGAAGATTACACAATTGGGGGAGGTAGTAACATCAAACAAAAATGGAAAGGGACCTGGGGGTAATCAAATCAGATGACCTTAAGGTTAGCAAGCAATGTGAGAAGGCAGTAGGGACAACTGGGGTATACTGGGATGTATAGGGAGAGGCATCATCAGCAGAAAACAGGAAGTTGTAATCTCTCTGTACAGACAGTTGGTGAGACCCCAACTAGAGTACTGTGTCCAGTTCTGGAGACCTCATCTCCCCAAGGACATAGACAGGATGGAGGCAGTCCAGAGGAGATCAACTAAAATGGTACAGGGTCTGCAAGAGAAGCCAATTGAGGAGAGGCTAAAGGAGCTTAATATGTATATCCTTGAGGAAAGGATGGAGAGGGGGGACATGATAGAAACATTTAAGTACCTCAGTGGAATCAACAAAGTCCAAGAGGGTAGCATCTTTCAGAAAAAGAGATGTGCAGGAACAAGGGGACACAATTTGAAGATAGAGGGGGAGGGCTCAGGGGCAAAGTGAGGAAGTATTTTTTCACAGAGAGGGTGGTGGATGCATGGAACAGCCTTCCTGTGGAGGTTGTGGGGTCTAAAACTGTGGGAGAATTCAAGAATGCATGGGACAGACATAAGGCAATTTTTGTGGGGGATAGGAAGAAATAGGCTGTTGGTTAACTAGGATTTGCAGCTTATCCTGTAGGTAGGGGAAATGGGCAGGCTAGGAGGGCCAAGTGGTCCTTATCTGCCGTCAAAGTCTATGTTTCTATGTTTCTATGTTTCTAGACCAGTCAGAGCTGGTCTAACTGACACTAGGGCATATACAGAGGTCCACAGCAGATGGGAAGACCTAACTATGGTATTATGTATTGAATTTTGCTGCAAGAGTCCTGCACTGTAGATAACATAATGCTGTTTGTAGCATGTAAAATATTGCTCCCAGTGGCTATTTTAGCTGCTCTAATGTTTGACTCAGTTTGCTTCATTTTTGCTCCATGTCATGCATGCATTGTATTTTTGATTCAACTTGCATTGCTATTAGCTTGCGTCATTCTCATCCCATGCATCATACTTTTGACACAGCAGTCCTCTTGCATCATTCTGGATGACTTTATCAAAGTGAATGCTTTCCTTACAAAATACAGTGCACAGTGTTTGGTGTACCTGGATTTGATTCAAGGTGGTTGTTTGACATACCTTGTGCCAGTCTAGGGGCCCTTTGAAAATCTGTTCCCCTGTAGTGGGCCAGGGAGCCTTCCCTCAAAAGGAGTTGATGTGCTTGTTGAGGCCTGATGGGCCCCTGCACTGTGCTGGATATCCTTTACCAGGTTAATGCATGAGCAGCCATTTTGGCTCTGACTGGTGTTTTCTTTTGGGTGGGGTTATTGCTGAGTAAAATAAAGCCTTAATTTTGATGTGTTACTTGGATTTGTACATGCTGCTTCTCTGAAACTGCTAAACTGGTTTGCTCCAAATTTGTCAAAATTACAGATTCTGCCACAAAGGGTGTACATACCAAACATTATGTCCCTTGGCCAAAAACTGAGGTTTAATATAGACAGGCCTACTCAGTCTAACTATAGTGGTGCTACCATGTCACTGACGTGTATTACCAGGGTGAGGTAGTGTTCCTATATTAGGGCTGATCTATTCTAAATTCAGAGGCATTACTGCATTGGGAGAAAAATGACAGTTGTCAGGAACAGCTGTGCATCTGTGCACTCCCCTTACTGTGAAAAAAATCCACTGCCATTTGTATTACCTCTCTTCTCTCTCCCCACCATCACAATTTGCAAAAGGGTGACAGAACTGTCTATTGGATGCTTACTCAACAATAAAAAGTATATTTTAAACATGCTGTACTGCACCTCATATGAGTTTCTGGAATCTTTTATTACCATAACTCTCCAGCACTTCTGTTTAATTGTGTAATTTGTAATCCTCCATGTGGCACCTTGCTGAAATATGCAATTGAAGTCAAAACTCTGTGGTGGGCTTATGTCACTCAGGCGAACTCTTGCAGAGGGAACAGAAACTGAGGAAGTTGAGGCTAAGCTCAAATGGCAAGAAGAGTTAATACACAAAGTTGTGTCACAGGCCTTGGATGAGTCAAAAAAAATATCTCAGAGTTTCTCTCTGTTTCTGCTTGGATATGATCAAGAATGATTTTATGCTTCATAAAGTCCTGCGGCCAGAGACCTGGTCCACGTAAGTTAGGGGCGTGTTATTGTCTGTCAAGGTCTGTGTAGACATATTCTGTGTTGTGTGATTTATGATTTTTTTTCTCTTACACTCTGGTAGTCTGGTAACTTCTTTCTTGGAGTGCATCATTCTTTTATTTTATTTTCTCCAACCGGCATGCTCCATGCCACAAAGAAACTCCAGGTTTATCATTTAAGTCTTAAGCAAGATAAAAAGAAGAGTCTGGGCTCATCATGGTGCAAGAAATTGTGCTGAATATTTCAGACAAGCTGAAACTGGCTCTTTTAGTGTTTATAGTGTTAGCATACCTTCTAGGTTTAACAGGCCTAATATCACAGTTGTTCTCACTTTCCTGGTTTGTCTGCCTCTCATTATATTTGAGATACCTATTCCCATCCATGTCAGTGGTCAGTACCATGTCTCCCAGTTAAGTGTGTACTGCCTGACTGTACATAGGGCAAAGTAAAGCCCTATGTTAAAGAATAACATGTCTAAAAATGTAGTTAGACTACGTACTGTAGAACAAGGGTGCCAGCTTGATACAAGTGTCACTGTCTGCAGCGGTCTCAGCTCTATTGGCTTATTTCCTTTACCTTGTTTCTTTAGGAATTTCCGCTTAGCAGTCATGGTTCCCAGAGTCTCTTTAAAGGGTATGTTGTAGATAGCATGCCCATAATTGTTTTTAATCAGGTGATGGTCTACTCTATGCTTTCCAGAATTACTTGGTTTGTGCCAGGCTCATAAGCAATGCCATCCTCCTGACATTTAATGCTATGAGCAAAATAAATTAGAAAATGCAACTCTTGTAGAGGAAGGGCACATTCATTCCTCTCTTCACCTGACTGTGTGAAGAATGTTTTCTCTATTTTAAAACTGGTGGCAGTTTTGCATAGTGTGCAAGCATTTTCCTGCTTAGAAAGAAGAATTTCTGTCACTAAGTGGTTTTGAAAAGAGAGCTGAGGCCATCAACAGTAGCATTTCTGTATGTGGAAAGTGAATGCATCTAGTGCAGATAGGATGCATAATGTGCAGTTTGACAAGTGCAAGAGTGAGTCAGTTTCTGAAAGCAATGGCATGAGAAACGTAACAGCTGCATGGTTCAAAGGACAGAAGGTTGTAGTATCGTTTTGATGTCAGAGCAATATTACTACATCTCCCTATGACCTTTGAACTGTGCAACAAGAACATTCTCTGTATTGAAATCCATACATCATAAGGGGCAACCATACACTACATCAGGGTTGAGTAAGCAGTTCAATATAAACCCATGTTTCTTGCATCTTAGCAATGTGACTATTCCTAGATAGAACAGACTGAAATTTGGCATGTTTGTAGATGGTGCCAGGATCTCTGGACCCTATAAATTTGGTTAATAATTAGTTTCATAGTCTAACAATTATAGAAGTTTGAAAATACATAAAATGACACATTTTTTAAAGAAATACTTCTTTGGTCACTAATAGCACAAAGGCAGTAGTGAGCTGGAACCAGAAACTTGGCCAAAGGAGGATTCTTTGATATGCATGTTTACTAGAAAATTTGTAGTTTTAAATTTTTTAAGAAAATAAAATGCTGTTTTGCAGATGCCCAGTGTTTTGTAACATTCTTTTCAAAAGGGGAATTTTCTAAAATTGATGTACATTACTTTTATCATTCAAAATCTGTTTTTATGAGATAAGATATTTGTTTTCCGAAGACTTAGCAGTCACAAAAGTGGGAACAAACCAGAAACATGTGTGCATCAAAAACAAGAAAATGAGTTTGAGGTGAAGTCTGGAACTGGTGTAATGGATTGAGTGGAGTGAAAGGTTTATTATTTGAGTGTTGTTTTCATAAAAACACTTTTTTTGTAAATTATTTTTTTTCATTACATGGCAGCAGCTGTTGGAGGGATGGTTGTGTCGGTCTCCCAGTGCTATTACACTTGAAAAGGGTGGGAACCAGAAATGAGGAGGCTGAAATGGATATGGGTGCTAGTGGGTGGGACTTTGTATGTGGCTGACATCAGGTGGGGTAGGGAAGTCTGCTAAGGGACAAGTGCGCTGTGTGTGATGATGATGCAGAATCTTCAGGCCACAAGTGAAGTTTGCTACCAGTTGGATTCAAAGAGTGTGATGATGCAGCTGATTCTTGGGCCACTTCTGAAGTCTGCTAGAGGTCCATTGCAATGTGTGAGATAATGCAGTTGCTTCACATGCCACTTACTTACAGATCTAGTGCACTGTGCATCACTGTTCATCTGCTTCATAAGTCCTGAAGCAAACTGCAATTCTGATGCAGCGAATGTCATATGCAGCTGCTTCATGAGTGGCCCTGTGAGCCTCAGATAAAGCAAGCTACAGGTGCAGTGTATTGTACACCACAATGCCATGTTCATCTTGGGATATGAGAAAGTCTAACGTTGTAGTAGTCAGCTTGTAATATATGTTTTTCCAAAAGGAAGGAAATTAATTGCAAGAAAAGTATGTTAATGCATCTGTTATGGTTGGGTTTAAATAAACAGGTGATGCAGTGCTGGCATTACTGTAATATTGGCCAAGGCTTGTCAGATTAAGTAAAAGACACAGTAATGCTTACAAAGAGGGTAGCAATATTAGGTTAATGCCAACACTGGGCCACATGTTCATTCAATTCCCCAGGATCACCATAACACAGATTCATTAAGGTTCCATGGATTTTAGACCCCAATTTTTAATTTCCCTACTTTGTACAGTACACATTGTGCTTTAACCCTAATAGATGCATTAATGTAGTTTATTGCAAATACAGTGAAGCCCATCAGAATGAAGTGTAGCACTGCAGAATTCTGCAATAGAGTTACGGCAGCAAACAATGCAGTTTCAATAGGAGTTAATCCCTTTTGTCATGCAGTAAACCTGTAACACTGCACTCCATCCTAGCGGGCTTCACTGTATACACACACACACACACACACGCGTGTATATATGTTTTGATAAAAACTGTTATCTCAGGCATTATAAAAATATATTAATATCTTTTCATGAGGTATTATGTCAAAATACATAAAAAGCACCATTTTGGCAATTTTTTGCCCTCACCTGCAGCCAAGACAGTATGGAATTTTGTTCCAAAACTTCCAGTGCTGCAATGGTTTATGCAAAGGGTGTGCCTTTTGAAGGTTTTGTGAGAAACATTTAATCAATACTAGAGTTCTAAAGTTTTGAAACTTGGCTTCTGAGCATGCTCAGTAGGGTTTTCAGGATAACCTTCTGATGTGACCAAAAAATTCATCCTTCATGAAACATTTTCGGGTCATGACAAATTGTGTTTTAGGGATGAAAGAAAGACTGTTCAGTTTGTTCTGGCTACTATCTTGTCTTTTTATTGGAAAATGCATGAATATGATGTTGTTTCAAAAAACAAACATCTGGACCTAGGTAAATGGACCTTATTTAGCTAGATTCTGGTGTTTGTTATTTGAAAAATGACCCAGAAATACCTTTTCTGGGCACCTCAAAAATATTGGTACTTTCATGGATTTGAATCTGTGGCATACACAGTCCGTTTTGGGTGCAGATAGAAATCCATGATATTCAAATCACAGCACTACTTCTGTCTCAAGAAGCACAGGCCCCTGTAGCTATAGAAAAAAAAATCCATGATAATTATATTACATCCGTACTTCTGTCTATAGAAGCACAGTCCTCTGTGGATTCAGCATTTCTGCAGCCACAGGTGCACATGCACAGTGTAAGACATGCACACTGATTTGTGGCTGCAGATAGAAATACATGATACCCAAATTAATACACTACTTCTGTCTCCAAAGGCATAGGCCAATGCAGGGTTAGCAGTTCTGCAGTCATGCGTATATATGCACACTGTTAAGACATACACACCCAGTTCTATCTGCCCTTTTGGGGCCTACACTTCTGCAGCCACAGATAGAAATCCATTATACCCAAATTGCAGCACTACGTCTGTTTTCAGAAGTGCAGACTACTATCAAGCCATTGCTTCTGAAGGCGCAGGTACTCATGCACATTGTAAGGTATATACACACTTCAGGCTGCCAGGCCCCAGTGACCCATTTTTTTCATTTTCCATGTTCTTTTTCAAGATTTGCAGCATGTGTTTGTAGTCCATCTATAATGTCTATATTGAAAATATTTGAAAACATTTGCCTCTCCTCTGTTAACCTCACAGTAGCTTTGTTTATGACATCATAGTGCTCACATGATAACAGACTGTGATGCCACAAAAAGAAATTGTGCGGTTAGCAGGACAGAGTGAGATACATTTTGAAATAATTGCTGCATTATCTACAATGTTTAGTACCCCAAGAGTAGAGGAAAGTAAAAAACAAAACAAAAAAACAAAACAAAAAAAAAATGGAAAATAATAAAGTTAAAACATAATTGTGTAAATCTAGTATTTTTGGCTTTTTATTATAAGAGAGTTGGTCTTTAAGTTCTACATATTGTTATTTTAAATCAAGTGATCATTATCAAGAGGAATGAGAAGCAGGGAAGTTAAAAAGCAGTATACCTGATTTTATTGGTGTGGATTTATACTTCCTCTGTAGGCAATCCAGAAACTAGTTTTGGCCATGTGATTTACCAAAATTCCACTGGCGAGTTTATGCTGGTCATACCCTACCCCCATCCTCAGCATATGCTTTCACAATCTCTACAATGCATGTGTTTGTCGCACAGATACATTGGCAAAGGAATGTAACCAACAAATGTGTTCTAGAGTTCATCCATGCTGCAGGCAGGGCTCTGCCACCAACAGTCAATAGTTCATGGACAGGAAGAGACAGAAGAGTGAAGAGAAGAAACACAAGGGAGTGATAAGGACAATAGCAGAAAAACAGTGTCTGAAAGACAGGTAGGGATAGAACCATGGAGAATTTTAAAGTGAGATAGAGCAATTTTGAGCAATACCTGGAAAAGATTGGGAAGCCATAGCAGGTCATTTAGAATAGGAGTGATGTGATGACACTTACTGGTGCGTGTGAGAAGGGGGCCAGCTGCATTCTGGACAGGCTGAAGTTCTGGTAGTTAAGTTTTTTACTCAAAAGAAGAAAGTTAAAATAATTCCGGTAAGAAACTTTTATTTATTTGTTTCTTTGTTTATCAAGTAGTTGCACTGATCCAATGAACCATTTTGAGGCACGGCCTGGGCCATGAAGATGGCATATAGGGAATACAATACAATTACATTAATTAAGAATGGTGCAGGTGATAAAACAAACTAGAAATACACTGAATGCTTTGAATACAGTAACATACAGATAAGGTGCAACAATACATTAGAATACAAGATACACACATTGAATACAGTACAGTACAAGTAAGGTGTAAGTGTAATATATGAGAAGGTACAGTCAGGCAGTCTTAGAATATAAGTTGAAAGTAACTGGATGGATTTAGCCTGGGAGTGGGGGAAGGACTCACATCCGATGGGTTACCAGCTGAGCAAGTACATTTGGCTTCAGCCAGCAGCCAGGCTTTAAAGTGTGTTCTAAAAGTGAGGTGCAAGTCTAGGGAGTGGAGGGAGGTGGGGATATTGTTCCAAAGTGAGGGAGCCATGAAGGACAGGGCTTTACTACCTAGACAAGTTGAAATCCTAGGAACTACTAAAAGTGGGACTGAGGATAAGAGAGTCGGTCTTTAAATTCTACATATTGGTATTTGAAATCAAGTGATCATTATCAATAGGAATGAGGAGGAGGGAAGTTAAATAGCAGTATACCTGATTTTATGGGTGTGGATGTCTGCTTCCTCTGTAGGTAATCCAGAAACCCTTTTGGCCATATGATTTACCAAAATTCCCCTGGTGAGTTTATCCTTACTGCCCTGGTTCAAACAAATGGATGTGCAGATCAGTAGATAATGAGTTAAGGCAGTGATGGGCACAGAAAATGTTATGGACTAATATTACAGACTTGCAGGTACTAGAGATATGGGAAGAAAAGGAGAGTTTATTGTCAAGGAGGACACTGAGGTTCCAGGTAGAAAGAGCAAAGGAGAGGTCAATGTTGATAAGGAATATTTATTTATTTGCAGTGGTGTCACAACTATGAAACCTACTACTGCCAAACTGTGCAACATCATTACTGCTGGAAACAAGGCAATTTCAATAGAAGTTAATCAATTTTGTCATGCAGGAATCTGTGACACTGTGTAGCTTCCTGCTGGGCACCACTGTATTTGTTATTACCAGGCAAGTGTGCTAAGCAAACAGATGCCTATTTTCAGGCATGACCAGGGAGATGGAGTAGATGGAGAAAGAAATGAGAGAGCCCTTCTAACCCAAGAGGAGAAGCTTGGTTTAAGACACCTGACTTGCATGAAATTTGGTTAGAGATAGGCATTAATGTGTACAAGGCAGGATGAGAGGAGAGAAGAAAGCAGAGAAGAGTCAAAACAGATGCAGAGCTGGAAGGTGTCAACACATAAGTTGTATTTGAGGTTAAAGGTGGAAATGAGTTTCCCCAGAGAGAGAGAAGATAAATAGTGAAGCTGAAAGATTCAAGAATAGATCCTGGAAGAATATCATATACAAAAAGGAGAATAAGTGTAGTCAAAAAAATATAGGAGTGGAACCAGGGCAGTAAGGGATCAGAGACAAAAGCATACCATTTATGGTGAGAATAGAGTCATCAACCTTGTCAAAAGCCACACTGAGATCCAAAATGATAAGAAGTGAAAGAACTTTTGTGAGATGAGATGAGATGAGATGAGGACATCATAAAAAACATGGACAAGAGCAGTTGCCGTGATGTGGCAAGGATGAAATCAAGACTAAAAATGGATCCAGAATTTAATACTTAGAAAGATGGTCATATAGGAGAGAGGGGAGAGATGGCCACCTTCTGAATGGCTGCACTAAGGAAAGGAAGATTAGAGATTGGGCAATAGTTGGAGAAGCAGGCAGGGTGAAGATTGTTTTATTTTCCAGTAGAGGGCTAACAAAGGCAGATTCCATATCATTACATAAAGCACCAGTGTTATAGCAAATTGTTAATTGTAAAAATATTTTATAATATTTGGATATCGAGTATTGTTATATGGGTGTCATGTGATACTGTGACATTTGTGGCTTATTTAAAACTTTAAATAGTTTTATTTACCAGAAGGGACTCAAAAAGTCAAGAAATGGGAACAAAGCTGAGTTTTTTCAACTTGCGGTCCTTCCAACAGAAAGGGGTCTACTGGACTAAGTACAGACTGGTAGAGAGGTCAAGGGTCTGACTTTAGCCAGGTTGATAAAACTCTTTCCATAGTGACATTCATTCCAAAGGGCTGTATAACAGTTAGCTGAAGACCAATGTTTGAATTTGAAGAAAAGAAAAAAAAACGTAATGTTCTATAACGCTGGGCATGTATTTTTGTTTCTTTCTAAAAAACTAGAATCACTGCAGATATGAAAATAGCACTGTCTGATGGTATATGTTCTGATCTGATGAAGAGACAATGCTTATAGGAAAAGTCTTTATACAAAAAGAGTTATTTACAAAAATGTCATATGCTAACAGTTTAAAAGTTTGAATATGCATGTCTAGTTTATTTTTAATGCTCATGTCATGAGGGATTCAAATACATGACTTTCATGTGTCTATGTGGTTGCAGAAATGAGTTGCATTGCTTAAAAGTTTTGCTATAACTTTTTAAGACTTGAGACATCACTGGAACTTACAACGTACCATGTTACAAGAGTTGCAAACAAAGAAAGTTTCTAATCAAAAGAGATTTTGCGACTTATAACTTATTTCTAAAGGTTTGTTTAATATAGAAAATGCCTCATTTTAAGGGACAGGAGGGGAGGATTAAGAAAATATAATTTTTATAAAGGTACTTGCTTGGAAACAGTGTTTATGTCTTATCTTGTGAATTACTGGCTTTGGAAAGATGGGGTTATGTCAAAATGTGCAAAATGACTTATTGAATCCAAAAAATTGTATATAACACATGTATCTGGTAGCCGCCAGTTATTAGAGTGGAAAATAACTTTGATTTTATGTTTCTTTTCAAGTAAGCATTGCATTTAAGGGGGTGTTACAAAGCAGAAAAATTTTCCACTTCCCTTCTCATTTGCAATATCCAATCAGAGTTGGTAAACCAGAATATGTGATGTCATAATTTGGAAATCTGACCAGCTTACACATACTGGGCAGTCTAAAATTTGGTTTGAATCCCTTCAAACCAGCTGCTGTCATGATCCACGTCTGAAGTCACTATATCCAAGCTGAAAAGCTCCTTCCAGCAAAAGCTGAAGCCTGTCCCTGCAGATGTACCAGAGGCTTGCCATGCCAGTATGAAGAAAATACACTGCACTTATAGAAAGAGCCAGTACCACCAGCATGACATCAACATCAAAGAAGCAGATTCTTCTTTATTTTTGCATCATGAAGAAAATTCTACATTTTGTACAAACTCCAAGTGTCTAACTATCACTCTAATTTTGAATCATTGTCTATAACTGATAAAGGATAACAGAGTTTTAAAATGTGGTGGTCTGTGGATGATCCACATGCCAATTGATCTAAGGTACCTACAGAGGAAAGAAATAAACCAGTTAGGTTGTACAAGTTTCTGAAAAAGGAATTTGGAAAATACCACACTAAAGGAGTAGCAAGGTATGCCTCTTCAAAAATGAAGTGTGGTACTGATTAAAGTCCAAGAGATTTTTACTGTTAGCTAAAAGATGTATACTTTGAAGCAGAAGACGATAACAGTGATAGTGATAATTTCAAAGGTGTGTATTATCGTGGTTTACCCTCTCCAATTAGAAAACAATTGCCAATAATAAAAAACAGGAATGCACAATGGATTGTGGAACAGTCTGATCATATACAGTGTATGGGACTCTGGACGATGTGATGATGCTCCTACATGGAAAAAGTGAAGGTCTTCCCACCAGGGCTAAAGCGTCTGAGATCACTAACTATAATAGCTTTTGAGGGAGTTGAGCTTCTAAAAATTTCAAAAAGAAAGAAGCAGAATAACAAGACTACACAGAAAAAAACCTGCAGAGCAGCCAAAACCTATACAAGACTTCGAGTAGGAATGGCTCAACAAGCTTGTCCTAATCAACAGTCTTATCAAGGTCAGCAGCAGTATCAAAATCAGGATTTCTCTTATTGGGGATACAACTATGGTAGAGGATATAACAGGGGGCACAATAATTTCAGAGGTGGTGTAGGTAATTTCAAAGGCACCAGCATTATGCCAATGATCACCAAAGTTATAGAGCACCCCAGAACCAGAACATGTCTAGGCCTGCTTCTCCAAGTCTAGAAGAAATGATTAAGAAGTCAAAAGACAAAATGAGAAATGAAATGCAAGATGAAATGAGAAAAGAAATGAGGGATTTAAAGGCTATTTGCCATGTACTCCCCAGTTACTTTCTGCTTCTCATTTTCCTCTGCACAGATAAGGCCAGTAATGTACCTAATTGACTGATGGCTTCTGATCCCTCTACTGCTGCCCAGGCAAATGAAAATCTAATTGCTGAAAATGGTAAGGAACCTGTAATGAAACTTGAAAATGAATGCATGCAAAGTGAAAATGCTATTTCAGAGTCTATTCCTTCTCAAGAGGTGTCCAGAATTAGTGTTACAAACAGTGTGCCATGTAACAGCGAAAGTGCTGTGTTGTCGGGGTAAAGAAAAACAAACTCCACCTAGGCAACTTAATTCCAAAAGGAAACACAGGAAGGTTTTACTTTGACATAAACATTGAGAACAATTTGGAGTGTGAACCTTTGTTAGGTTCAGGGGCAGAAATGACCCTGATATCTAAAAGCTCTTTTGACAAACTGATTGATTCCTTAGGTGACTCAAAAATGCTGAAAATCCTCTCTGATGGCTTACAGATTGTATTTTATGGAGAAGAAGTTCAAAACCCTTAGGTAAAGTTTGGCTGAAATAAAAATTTGACAAAATGGTAGTTACACATCCAGTGTATGTTACCAACAAAACAGGTGATGCTTTTCTAATTGGAAATGACCATCTGGAAAAGTTTGGCCCTATTATTGACTATTTTCATAGAGTTTTGTGGTCACATGTAAAAAGGCCTATTCAATTTGGAAAGAGTCTTAATGTTTCTAAACAGAGTCATGTTATCTTGAGAAAGATGATGCAATGATTAAACTAAATGTTATACTTTCTGATGTATCTGATGTATCTGTACTGGGTAGTCCTGAAAATCTGGCTAAATAGAGAAATAAAGCTCATGTGGTTTGTTTGTCAAAACAAGATGTGGTAAGACTGGAGATTAATGCAAGAGGTTTAACTTTCTTCAAACAAGAGTTAACCTCAATTTTGTCAGAGCCCCATCTTATTTCTGAGGCAGAGAAATTAGAATCTGGATGTACAGTTTCTACTGAAGATTTTGAAAAGGAAATGCTACTGAATCATAGGTCCTTTATATGCAAAATAAAGTCAGAAAAGGAGAACTTGTAGCCCAGTGGTACTGAGGGTTGAGGCGTTGGATGCCACACCTCGCATCACAGGGGAAGGAAAGGATGAAGCATCTGATGGACTGCTCTCCTCTCCCAGGGAGGGAGGGAAGGTGAGATTGCTCTTTGGCTGCCTACTGGAGGAGGTCAGAGGCAGCAGAGGAGTTAGGTAGACACAGAGCATGGCTACATGGTGCACGCATGCCTCCACACATGAGCATTCATGGCTGTGAGGGGGATGGACAGGAACACAGAAAAAGGGAGGAGGCTACAGGCTAGTGACACCCTTCCTGCCAAATGGTGTCCTGCTCCACTCCTGGATCATTGGAAGCCCCAATCTGGATGATGTACCCTGAGTAGGGGAAGGATTGACCTGCCCTACCACAGTAGCAATCAGCAGAGGACAAGGAGCACAGTGGTACTGGGGGGAGTGGTGGATGGACCAGGCAGCAGAACAGGGGCATAGTACCTGCCTGCAGTCAACTGGATGAGAAAATACATATTAAAAAAAGAAGAAATAGGTGAATTTAAGGTGCCATTTAGAACAGAGAACTTGCAGAGGTAGCCAGTTCTGTGTTATGCTGAGGCTATGAATACTGTCTAATCAGTGAGCAGTTTTACAAAATGTTAAAGAAGTGGAAGCCTAATTTGATATTTGTAACTAACACAGAGTAGCTAAAAGGTGTCACAACAAATGAAGGAAGCTTAAAAAGTATAGATGTATTTGCCTTGAACCACCATATAGGGAAATAGAACATACAACGCATGTGTATGTAGTACAAGGATTGAATTCTCCCATGTATCTTAGGGTAGATGTACTTGTACAACTGGGTATATATATAGATATAGCGAGTGATATTCTATGGTCATGGATAAAGGGGGACACTTGCCCAATAAAAGTGACAGCACAAGCCTTGAAGTCTGGACCAACTATTCCTCAGGTGTGTCAGGTAGTGAGTGAATTCACCATAACAACTCCAGGTAATATAAGGGAATTTTCTGTTAGAACTAATGTAAAGAAAGGCCAATAAATGCCTGACCAATTTGCATTATTTGTGCCTAACCAGCAGATTAGTGACATGGACTTAAAGATCCAGTCTGTACCTTGCTTGGGATATGAGCAACTGAGTAACACATATTTTAGTGCACAATCCTACAAGAGAGCCTATCAATATAGAAGCTAACTGTGAGTTATGAAATGTAATAGGTAAATCCTTTCATGATGTTAAAGTAGCTGTTCCTGTTATTGGGGAATTACATGCAGATATTACCTAGAGAAATGAGACAGATGTGAATATTAAATTTCTACCTAATGGTTTAATTGTTCTGCAGGATATATGTCCAGTTGGTAAGAAAAAAATACATGCATGTACAGTAGAGGATGATTATCTTGTACTGTCCATTACTGTTAGTGAAACATAACTGCTTAAAGAAGTACATGTAGTTAATGCTGAAAATGTTTCTGATATAACTGAAGGTAAGGTAGCGTTAGGTAAAAATGTACCTTATTCTGAGTCTAAAGAACAAGTTGAACAAGCTATTCAAACATACAATTGTGCATCTGAAACAGAAAAGGAAGTTGTTCATAATTTTTTTTTTAGTTGAAAGAAATGTTTTCAAAAGATGCTTATGACTGTAGGGAAACTGACCGTCATGTTACTAGGGTACCTACAGACCCTAGTAAAGGTCCAATATATGTACTGTACACCAGTAAAGAATACCACTAGCATCTTACAAACACATACAAGAAATATTGGATAACCTGATGGAGTGAGGAATTATAAGAGAAGTGTATTATGATTATAATTCAACCATTTGGCCTGTACTAAAACCTACAAGAAAATGGAGGCTCACAACTGACTATAGACAGTTAAACAAATTGGCGCCTTTATTTCACTGGCCCATGACATATTTGGATCAAGGTTCAGCAAAGCTGAGCATGCAACATATTTTGCAACTCTAGATATAGCAAATGTGTTTTGGACATTAAAAGTAGATCCAAAAGATCAATACAAACTAGCTTTTACTTTTAGAAAAAGACAATATGCATGGAACAGGTGTTTTTTTGGGTATCTAAATTCCCTTGCAGATTGTAATATCTTTTTGCACAAGGCCATGCCTGATGCTGAAAGTAGAGGAAATCTGGTTTATATGGATGATATGCTAATGAAAAGTAATTATTTTGAGGAACACCTGGAAGATGTAACATGTTTTAAACCAGCTGAAAAATGCTGGTGCCAAATTTTCTTTGACAAAGGGACAGTGGTACAGAAATAAGGTAAACTGTCTTGGGTATGAAGTTGGATCTGATGGGCTATGCCCACTGCACAACAGACAACTGGGTCACCCCAAAATTTAAAAGAATTAGGCAGCTTTCTTGGAATCTGTAATTATTCAGGAGTATGCTGAAATTGCCCATCCTCTCACCAGGTTACTAAAAAAGACAGAAACCTGGGTATGGGGTGAAGAACAAAAAAAAAAAAAAAAAGATATGCAAGCTTTAAAAGACAGTTTGAGTCAAGCACCTTGCCTTGCTTTATCCACGAATGGATAAGGATTTTTATTTGGAAACAGGGTACACTGACCATAGTGTCAGTGCAGTGTTGTATCAGAAACATGATTCAGACAACTGTGTTGTTGCTTATGTTAGCAAACCTTTAAATGTTGTGGAGAAAAAGTTTTCAGAATGCAAAAAAGCATTATTTTCTACTGTATGGGCAGTACAACAGTTCTAAAAATCATGTTTATGGTAAGAAAATGATTGCTGAGACTTGTCACTAAGCTATTATGTTTCTGGGGAGCCAGAAAATTAGAACAGGTAATGTGTCAAGATGCAACATTGTGACCTGGACCTTAGCACTCCAGGGGCTACCTTTAGAGATCAAAAATGCAAAAAGCGAAAGTAATGCTGAAGCCCAAGAGTTAACAGATCTGCATGATGGTGCTGTAGATGAACATCCAGTACAAGCTCCTAAACAACTTTCAGAATCGGAACTAGTGCAAAAACAACACAGACATCACAATGATGATGAAAATGTGTGTCAAAATGTGCCCAGAGGAGCGCATGTTGATGGTTGTGCATTCCACCAAGATGGAAAATTGCATTCTGACTTAGGAGCCATGTGGCATGAAAATGTACCATGCTCTCCTATTAAATGCCAGCTTGGTTCCAAGTTTAACCAATATGTAGAATCTGCAGTGGTCTATACAGCAAAACAAACTGCAGTGCAGAATAACTTGAAAGACATTGTAATTTGTACTGATTCTGATCATGCTACACATAGTTTTCTTACACATTTACCATACTGTAAGGTGAATGATATGAACAGTTCAAAGGGTAAAAACACAGCACATGCAGAACTCTACAGATCAGTTAATTCATGAACATAGTTTGATTTTTTTTTATTGGACGAAGGTAAAAAGACATTCCAAAATTAAGGGGCCAGACAATAAGGGAACTGACTTAGCAGATGCTCTGGCTAAGGAAGGTGCTTTAACTAGAGAGGTAAGAAAGTCTTTTTCTACTGTCCAAGTTAATGTAAATATGGCTACCCATCAGCAAGAACAACAGGGAAAACAAAGTGTTACACTTATATAGTGATAAACCTGATTTTGACTTAATAAAAATGCAACGGGATGGCAAAACAGTAGGAAAATGTTATTGTTTCATTGAGAATCCCAACATAAATATGATCTCTGAAAGTGATCTAAAAATGGACCACAAACTGAAAACCATGTATGACAAAAAATGTAAATTCCAATTATGGAATGGTCTCCTGGTAAAAATTGGTGAAAAGTCACAAATTGGAAAAAAAGGGTAGTTCCTCTAGGTCATGGGGAAATGATGTTACAAAATGCTCATGTTGAACCATCAGGAGAACCTATGGGTGACAGAAGAACTTATGAAACATTAAAAGAACTAGCCTACTGACCTTACACGTATAGTGATGTCACAGACTATGTAAAATGGTATATAACATGCTGTAGATTTCAGCCTTCATTAGCAAGATGCAGAGCACCACTACAGGTAAACGGAATTGCAATGCCTCAGTCTGATAGCCAAAATGACTTGATTGGCCCTGTTACAGTGTCTTCAAGGGGTAACAAATACCTTTAAAGAGTTACTTGTTTATTTATAAAATGGGTTCAATGTCTGCCTGCTCCAAACAATACAGCTGAAACTACAGCTTTACTGTTAATAAATCACATGTTTAGTCACTGGGGATTACCAATGAGAGTGGAATCTGATAGAGATTCCCATTTTACAGGCAAAGATATAGAAAACATGTGGAAAATACTAGGGGTTCAAAGAAAGTTACATGTGTCCCATCATCCAGAGTTATCTGGACAGATGGAACGTGCCAAACAAACAATTGTGTATGTGCTAGAAAATATATTACTTCATCAGGAAAAGATAGGCATGTAAACGTGCCCCTTGTATTAATGGTGATATATGTCACTCCAAGTAAGTCTACAGTCATATCACCTTTTGAAATGATGACAGGAAGACAAATTGCATTACCTTTACGTCTTCTGTATACAACAGGAAATATAAATTTGTCACATGTTACTGCAGCACATGAACATGTAACCCTCTTAAGAAAACACCTGCAGGAGACCTTTACATTTGCTCAAAGGAACTTAGAGAAAAGTGTTCAGGATTCTAAGTCACATTATGACAGAGGAACTAATTCAAAAGAATATCAAATTGGAGACAAGGTATTTTATTTTAACTACAGCTGAAACACTGCTAAAGGTAAAAAGTTCCTTCAAGTTGGGAAGGACCATTTTAATGAAATATAAAGTTTCACCTGTAGCATACCAAACTTAAGTCAAGAAGAAGAAGAAGAAGAACACTGTTGAAGTGATGCTTAAGTGGGTTCATATTTATTTATTTATTTGGTTTTTGTTTACCAGGTAAGTACACTAGACAACAATGTTGCCTATATTCAGGCACGACCCGGGAGAGTACAGACAGGGGAGACCAGAGTCAACATTAAAGAGTATTTCATGACACAGCATGAGGTGAGAAAAAACATTTGAACAGTATACAGCCAGGTACAGTCATTATCAGTGATGACAAAGAGAAACAGACAACATTACATTAATTATTTTCATCTGATGATACATCAATGACTAAATTGAAATGACAAACAGAAAACAAAACTTAAATGAAGTAGCATTATAACAATAGGATTTCTGCTGGATGTGGGAAACTTTCAGATTTTGGAGACCAGCAGGAAATCAGTAAGTGCCATAAGGAGGAGAAAATGCTAGGAGAGAGGCTCAAGTTACAGCACAAGAGCAGCAGTCGGATTCTAATAGGTATGCCTGAAGACCCAGTTTAAAGGTCTTGTGGGATTTGGAGAGTTTGATGTGGGAGGGAATGGAGTTCCAGGAGCAGGGGGCAGATATGGTGAAGGATCGTTCTCCTTTTTTGTGAGATATCTGGGAATTTCAAGTTGGGTTTGAGCAGATGCCCCGAGGAGGTATGCTTGGGAGGGCTGAGTTAATATTCGGCAAGGTATTAAGGGGACCCCATTCTGATCATATTATCAATTGTACAGCCTGTGGAATAGTGTCTGAGTGAGTCTGTGGAGAGCCAATTTAGTTTCGAGTAGAGCAGGCAATGATGGGTAAGTCTGTGAGCGGAGAGAGCAAATCTGCATATACTGTTATAGTAGGTGCTCCATTTCTGGAGTGCTCCTTTGCTAGCTTTAAGGTAAACCTGAAAGCAATATGTCAGAGCAGGGAGAAGAAATCCTTGTGCAATAGCAAGCCGGGCAACATCATTGAGGGAGGACCTAATTTTAAAGGCAAGACCAAGTTTTGAGTAAACTGTCTTACATGTAGCCGCAATGTGGGGGTTAAAGTCAAGAGATGGGTCGAGAGTGACTCTTAGATACTTGACGGAGGTAACGCATTCAAGAGGGGAGTCATCTAGAGAATGTATCAATAAGTCTGGAGTAAGAGATCTGATTCTTGACGGGGGGCCAAAAAGCATAGTTACGGTTTTCTTAGCACTCATTAGGAGCCTGTTCTATAGTAACCACTCCTGCAAGCAGTTGAAGTCTGCTTGAAGCTGTGCTCTTACTGATAAGGGATCTTTACCACTGGAGAGAAGCACCATGTCATCAGCATAAAAGATTAAAGAGGAGGAGCAGGGAAGGGAGGGCAAGTTGTTAATGAAAAGGGAGAAAAGTAGTGGGCCAAGAATAGATCCTTGGGAGACTCCAACAGAGGTAAGGGAAAGATTTGAGATGGCGGATTCAATTTGGACAAATTGCAACCTCCCTGAGAGGTAGCTATCGAACCAGGAGATGGTCGACAGGTCAAAGCCAAGGTGGGACAGTTTGGAAAGTAGCAGAGAATGATTCATAAGGTCAAATGCCTTTATGAGATCGATAAATATGGCCCCTATGAGCAGGCTCTAATCCATCGCTGTAAGGACTGCATTTGTCAGCTGAAGTAGAGCAGTTGTGGTGCTGTGTCCTGTTTGGAATCTGTGCTGGGTAGGGGATATAAGGTTGTGAAGGTGCAGATAATTTGTGACCTGAGTAGCGATGGCCTTCTCAAGAAGTTTATTTAGGGTAGAGAGAATGGCAATCGGTCTATAGTTTGACATATTTTTGGTATCCCCTTTTTTGTGAACAGGGACAACGTGAGCAGTTTTCCACAATGTTGGTACCATTTGGGTTATTATGGAAAGATTAAATATTCTTGCAATAGGAACAGCAAGGGCAGCTTGGCAGTAGTCCATCCGGGCCAGCAGATCCATAGGTGGATACTGATTTGAGGAGACGCAGCACTTCGGTGGAGGAGACTAATGTGAAACAAAAAGGGGTTTCATGTGAAAGTTGCACCTCAGGAGGAGGTGAAAGAGGTTGGTTGAATTTCTCAGTGTATTTGGAGAGATCCGAGAATTGTGCATTAAGAGCATTAGCAATAGTAGGTAACTTATTACAGTTTGCATCATTCAGTGTCATGTCAGTAATGGCCATCTTGGGCCTTTGCCCAATGAAATTTTTGATGTGGTTCCAAAAACCCCTGGTATCACCTGCTGAAGATTGGAGAAGCTTAAGGCAGTAGCTCCTTTTAACCTTCCGAATATCTTTTTTGCAGGCATTTCTCAGTTGTCTATAGTTAACCCAGTCTTCTGATTGTTGGGACTTCTTTGCCAAGGTCCCGGCCTTGTCTCTTTTATCATGGCTCAAAGGAGGTCTTTTTAGCCATTTATTAGGGAGCCCTGAGATGCCTTTTTTTCCAGAGGGATGTGCAGATCCTGAAGGGCCAGAAGCTGAGACATCAGGTATTAAAGTGCTGTGTTTACATCATCAGTGTGACAGATGGAGACCAGTCTATATTATTAATATCCTCGAGAAGTGCAGTTTGGTTTAGTTTGTAAAATCCGAAATTGAATGATTCTTGGGGGTTTAAGGCAGTGGCCATTCCAGATACAGAACGTAGGCAGGTGATCACTAATAGAATCCGAAAGGTCCCTGCAGCAATTATTTTATTTACTCTATTTGTAGCCATCCAGTCCAGGAGACTGGTGCTCGAGTTGGAAGAGATGCGTGAAGGGCTAGAGTAAGGTTGAATGGTGTTAAGTCGGGCGAGAGCTTCTGCATATGTACCGGTGTGACTCCCTGATAGGTCTAGGGTTGAAGTCTCCCATTAGTATGACTTCAGATCTACCCTTTAGAGTGGCTGATAATCCAAGAGCCCATTTAAGCCAGGGAGAGCCCCTTTGGAGGATTGTAGGTACAGACTGGGATTTAGCCTTTATCACCCCTAGTTGTAGAACCATATGCAGAGCTTCATAGTGATTTGTTATCCAAGACTGGAGTACAGAGACATTGAGATGCTCTTTATAATAAAGGCAACTCCTCCACCCTTTTGTTTGGTGGGGCGATCAGATCTGGACAAGCTGTAGCCAGGTATTTTGTACATGGAATCAGGCATCTCTGGCCTGAGCCATGTTTCAGTTAGTCCAAGTATGTCCGCACAGTAGAGGGCTATCCAGGCTTCAAGTTCAGGAAAGTTTGCTGGTAAACTTCTAATATTCATGTGGGCAATTTTCATGCCCTTAGTGGAGAACCTTGAGGAGTCATCCATGGACCTGGCATTCCAATGGGGGCCAGGGTTAGATTCTATGTCTCCTGATAAGCATAAGCAGGAAGCATCACTCAAACTTCTTTGTAGAATCTGTAATTGTGCTTGAGGTATTTGGGCATGCTAGGGGGGTGGTAGAGAAGGAAATGCCCTAATTTGGAAGGATGAGTTATATGGAGGGACAGGTTAGGAGAAGGGAGCAAGGTTCTAGTTGGTATAAGGCTGGAGAATACAAAGGAGAATTCTTCATGGCAGTGGGACCAGGGTATCCAGCTGGTATGTTACATGAGAGATGGGAGAGGACAATTACGGTGGGTAGTAATCCTGATACCACCAGAAGTGACCTTGGGCATGCAGAGAAAATTATGTATGCCTTGTATGAAACCTCTATAAATCAGAGGTGGAGTGTCCCTTATAAGAGTAGAATATAAGTGACAGAAATGGTGACTTTAGGGCAGGGTGACACCTATAGTGAAGGCAGTTTGAGTGAAACCCTTAGTGGCCAGAGGTTGGCAGTCAATTATACAAGTTATTCACAAGAGGCATACCATAAATACAAACATGTCAGGTATTGTGTCTCAGATGACAGTGAAAATGATTAACAATAGTGGTATTGTGAATTTCTAGTTGTGATACTGATATCTGTGAATAACAAATGACAACTAATAAGTTGTACCACTTGTGAAATTTCCATGATAATTTTGATGTGCCAAAGAAATCTGTTGAAATTGTAGAGTGAAGAATATACATAGTTGTAGCTGTATTTAATTATATATCAGCTTAGCTTTTCCTATACAAAACTGTACATCTCTGATGATGTCTACTTCTCATGATGTCACTGTCTGATGATGTCATAAGTTTACATGTATGATGAAGTAAATTTTCTATTATGTTATGCAATTTATGATTTTCTTTACTCACATATAATATCATATGTGATATTTAAAATGTATACCCATATCATAGGATTGCAGTTTTGAGTTAAAAAAATGCATTATTTTGGAATACTTTTTTTTATTCAAAAAGAAGGATGATGTCATAGCAAGTTATACAATAGCAAGAAAGAATCCTGGGCTCTGATTGGTCAGTGTGTCCCTGGACCAGTGAGATTATCTGAGCATAACCTCACGGTATAAAGTCCAGATACACACCTTACCTTTTTACATGAAGATGGCACGTTGAAATCAATACCCGTATGCCTCTCAGCTTCCAATGTTTTTTTCCCCTCATAAATCTTCCAGCCACACACACCTGCCTATCTGCCCCCAACATAATTCAAAATAAAAAGCTGAGTAATAATAATAAAAATAAAAACATCACAGGAGAGAAAACACATTTAAGTCTGATACACTTATTTTTTTTCCGAACCACGTGGCTGCACTGAACCACACCGTTTAGAAACAGACTGATGTATAGAGACTGCCAGCATGTCCCCCCCATTCTCGCTTGTCACTGTTTAAAATATACACAAGTCACACACTTTCCAACACTGCTGTGTTTGTTTTTCTCCTCTTGCAAGCTACCGGGAACTTACCCAACCCATTTGGCAAAACCTGAAGTCTCCTCATTTCCTCATTTGTTCCCCATCTAACATGGTTTGTGGTTTGAGCAGAGAGCAGGACTACATGGAATAAAATAGCTTTTAAAATCCATGTGGTACACGATGTTCCTCGAGGGAGAAACAAACCACAATACACAGCAGACACAGAAAATGAAAGTTCAGGGGAACTACAACACAAAGGCAGAAGCATGTCTGTGGGGGGCAGGCATTTGCACAGCATAGCCCACACATTTACCAGCAGCACCACCTACTGGTCAAATCAGGAGTATTTGTTTTTCTTACTATACCTCCACTTTGATAAATAAATGAAAATTTGTCCTAAAAACATTTTTTTAAACATGTTTTATTACTATGATGGAGCCATTGTATAACAGCAATAATGCACTCCAGGGTGTGGAATGTGCTGGCATAACCTCACTTCTGGGGTGTTGGACACATTTGGCCTTCATCCTGATGCCCAACCACCCCAGACATAAAGTTATCCCAGCACAACCCACACCCTGTCATGCATTATTGCTTAATTGTTAATTATAAAAACATTTTGTAATATTTGGTTATAGAGTATGGTAAGTTGGGTGTCAAGTGATACTAGGACATTGGAGGCTTATTTAAAACTCAGAATAGTTTTATTTACTATAATGGACTCACAAAGTCAAGAAATGGAAAAAAAGCTGAGTTTTTTAAGTTGCTGTCCTTATGGCAGAAAGGGGTTTACTAGACTAAGTACAGACTGGTACAGAGGTCAAAGGTCTGGCTTTAGCTAGGTTGATAAAACTGTTTCCATAGTGATGTGAATTCCAAACTGCTGGAGAAATGATATGCAGATATCTGGTTAGAGCTGAAGACCAATGCTTGGATTTAAAGAAAACAACCTTAATGTTCTCTAATTCTGGATATGTATTTTTATTTCTTTCTAAAAAAAAAACTAAAATTGCTGCAGATATGAAACTAGAACTTCTGATAGCATATGTGTTCATTTGGTGACCTACAGTCAGAATTCAACCTTTTGCAAAGCCAACTCCTCCAAAAAAAGCTACTGCATAATGCCAAAAAAACTAAAGCGATGGTCCTCTCCCCTTTTATCTGTACAGCTAACCCTGTGTCCAGTGGGACAGTTCCCCAAATTACCACAGTTCTAGGTGAAAAACTAGAATTTGTTACAAAATTCAAGTATCTGGGAGTTTGGATAGACCAAAGACTCTCCTTCATTGAACATATCGAGGACTTGCTAAAATGAATTCGGCAAAGGCTTGGATTGTTTTTTAGAATCAACCAATTTCTCACCAGAGATGCCAAGAAACAACTGGTCCAATCCATTTTCCTATCATTGGTTGATTATGCTGACTTCCTCTATAGCCAATGCCCCAACTCTTACATGGCTAAACTGGACACACTCTACCATCGAGCACTGAGGTTTATAACAGGACTCTCCTTCGACACGCATCACTGCACCCTATATGCGGCAGTGGGGTGGACATCACTAAAGTTCAGGCGCCATAGAAATGCCGCTTTCTGGACCTATAGAGCCCTCTCTAATAAGCTGTCTTACTATATCTCCTGCTGTCTTCCCCTGAGTACAATTGGGAAATACGCATTAAGAAGTTACTCAGCTAATACACTTAAAGTACCCAAAGCAAAATCCCGCTTTGGTAGGGCAGCCATAAGCTTCGTGCTACCTACCTTATGGAATGATCTACAAAAAACCCTCAAATTAAGCACTCTAATCAGTATAAATGCCTTTTTATTTCCATACAGTCAGAGAACTATGTAACTGCTTCACCTACTCAGACCCAGTACTGGTGTCTGCACTGGTATATAGCCACGCCTAGACCCAATTTTAAGTACTGACCCCCCAGCTTGCTCCTCACCAGCCTAATTGTTCTCTCTCTCTTATCCCCCTGTCTTATCAACACTAGGCCCATCCATCCCCTTATTCTTCCTTTCCCCACCTCGCATAGGAGCTCACTACCCTGGGTTGTGACATCCTATCATGCCCTGTACTTTATAGCATTCGATCCCGGGGCTCACACATACTCCTTTTCTCCATCCACCTTCTCTACATCCCATTTTACCAACTCCTTTCTGTGCACCGTGCCCTCCTAGCCTTTCTCCCCCTACCTCCCTCCCTTCCCCCCTACCTTCACCTCTACCTGGTGTATATTTTTATTTTTTCATCCACATTTCCTCCTGCAACCTTAGATAACCTGCTTTATCTTCCTATAGACACTTCTATGTATGTAAATACCATGTAATCTGTACAATATCTGTATAATTGTATGTACATATGAACTTCTTTTTCTTCCTCTCTGTAAAGAGTATTATCTGTATTGCCTTGTAAATACCTGTGTTGACCTGTATATACAATTGTTCATGCTCCACCCAGGTCCATCTTGCAAATGAGCTTCTGCACAATGATGAATGCCTGGTTAAATAAAGACTTGATTGATTGATTGATTGATGAAGAGTCAATGCCTATAAGGAAAGTCTTAATACAAAGGAGTTGCTACAAAAATGTCCTGTGCTAACAGTTTAAAAGCTTGAATACTCATGTTTAGTTTCTTTTTAATGCTCGCATCATAAGACACTCAAATACTGTATGCTGTATCTCTTGTGTGTGTCTATGTTGTAGCAGAAATGAGTTGTTCTTAAAAAGTCTGCTATAACTGTTTAAATGTCTTGCGACATCTCAGGAATGTATGACTTATTATGCTTCAAGAGTTGCAGACAAAGAAAGTTTCTCATCAGAAGAGAGTCTGTGACTTATAACTTATTTCTAAATGTTTGTTTGAAATGAAAAAAATATATCACTTTAAAGGACAGGATGAGAAGATTAAGAAGGTATAATTTTTATAAAGATATTTGTTTGAAAACAATGTGTATGGCTTATCTTGTGAACTACAGGCATTGGAAAGATGGAGCTTACATCAAAATGTGCAAAACAATTTGCTGAATCCAAAGATCAGTATATTAGCATGTGAATCTGGCAGCTTTCAGATAATAGAGTGGAAAATAATTTAGATTTTATGTTTCTTTTCAAGTAAGCATTATATTAGAGGGGGTATTACCAAGCAGATAAATTCACTATTTCCCTTCTCATTTTCAATGTCCAAACAGAGTTAGTAAACCAGATAAAGGATATTTTATGTCATAATTATGGAAATGTGATCAGCTTATAAATACCGGGCAGTCTGAAATTTGGTTAGAATCCCTTCAAAAAAGCTGCTGTCATGATCCACATCTGAAGTTGCTGTATCCAAGCTGAAATGTCCCTTCCAGCAAGAGCTCAAGCCTGTCCCTGCATGTGTACTAGATGTTTGCTGTACCTGTGTGATGAAAAGATTTTGTACTTCTAGCAGGAGCCAGTACCATCAGAGTGATGTCAACAGCAGAGAAGCAGCTTCTCCTTTATTTTTGCATCATGAAGAAAAATGTACAATTTGTACAAACTCCAAGTGTCTATGTATCACTGTAATATTTTTTTTAGTGTAGCTTAAAAAAGGGGTGGTTACATAACAGACATCTTCTAATATATATAAAATATGGGTATGCAAAAATAATGCCACCATTTTCCAAAGTTTACTAAGCCTTAATACTGTGTCTGGTTACTTTTGTTTGTTTTGCTTGAAAGTTGTTTTACTTTGTATTTAATGTGCCTTGTACAATGTTTACGAGATTTGATATAGCTATGTAGTAGTTTCATTAGCTTTATCAGTTTATATTGTACATGAATAATAAAAATCTATTTTTATATAATTCTGAGGTTGCCTTATGTCACATTCATTTACAAATTATAAGGACCTACACATGCAATAAATTGTGAAGGAAAATTTGAGCCATTTTCACAGATACACTGAAGGTAATGGCAGATAAGGACCGTGTGGCCCACCTAGTCTCTCTCTTTTCCCTACCTAATGCATTAACACAGACCCTAGTTGATCTGCAGCTTACCTTTTTTTTCCCTATTGCTAGAGTACTCTTACATCTATCCCATGCATTCTTGAATTCCCATACTGTTTTTGCCCCCTACCACCTCCCCAGTGAGGCTGTTCCATGCATCCAGTAACCTTTCTGTGAAAAAATACTTCCTCATGTTGCCCCTGAGCCTACCCCCTAGCCTCATATCATGCCACCTTGTTCATGTACACCTTCTTTTCTGAAAGATACTACCCTCCTGTACCTTGTTTACACCCATGGTGTACTTGCATGCCTCTGTCATATCCCACCTCTCTCTCTCTCACTCCTCCAGGAAATACATATCAAGGTCCTCTAACCTTTCCTGATATGACTTTTGGAGCAGTCCTTGCACCATTTTTGTTGCCCTTCTCTGGACTGCCTCTATTTTGTCTATGTGCTTCCAGAGATGCAGCCTCCAGAACTGGACACAGTACTCCAGATGAGGTCTCACTAGTGATCTGTACAGTGGCATAACCACCTCCTTTTTTCTGCTGGTCATATTTCTCCCTGTGCACCCTAGCATTCCACTGACTCTCCCCACAGCCTTCTCACATTGTTTGGTAACATTTAGGCCATCAGATATGATTAGTTCCAGGTCCCTTTCTTGACTGGTGGCTGTCAATACTCCTCCCCCCATCGTGTACTCCTCCCTTAGAGTTCTGTGCCTCAAGTGCATGATGTCTGCACTTCTTTACATTGAATCTTAGCTGCCACACTCTTGACAACTCCTCAAGCATGTTTAGGTTCTTTTTCATTTTTTCCACCTCCCTGGAGTGTCAACCCTATTGCAGATCTCAGTGTCATCTGCAAAGAGGCATACCTTCCCCTCCAGCCCCACTGCAATGTCAATTATGAAGGCATTAAAGAGGACTGGCCCCAGCATGGATCCCTGCAGCTCCCCACTGCTCATCCCCCTCTCCTCAGATTGAACGCCATTTACTACCACCCTCTGTGTCCTGTCACTCAACCAGTTTCTGAGGCAGTTTACCATCTTGGGGCCCACTCCCAGGCTGCCCAACTTATTTATCAACTTCCTATGTGGGACAGTGTTGAAGGCCTTGTTGAAATCTAGGAAGACCACATCCACCACCCCTCCCCTATCTACCTTCCTGGTCACACAAAGAAATCTATCAGATTCATTTGACAAGATCTTCCTGCTGCAGATCCATGCTACCTTGTACCCTGTGCTCTGCTAGATCCAAGAAATATCACAGTCCTTTCCTTTAGCAGTGACTTCATTAATTTCCCCACCACTGAGGTCAGGCTGACTGGCCTGTAGTTGCCAGTCTCCTCTGTTCCCACTTTTGCAGAGAGGGACTACATTTGCCCTCTTCCAGTCCCCTGGAGCCATCCCTGTTTCTATTGATTTGTTGAATAGGGCTGTTAGTGGTGCTGCCAGCACCTAATATTTTGGGATGTATCCCATCCAGCCCCATAGCCTTGTCTCTTTTCAGATTCTTGAGTTTCTTTAGGACTCTTTCCTCCATAAACAGGCTGGTGTCCACTTCTCTCTCACTGGTGCTCCTATCCTCCAATAGGGGTCCTTCTCCTTTCCCTTCTTCTGTGAATACTGAACAAAAATATTTGTTCAGGATTGTTGCTTCTTCTACGTCCCTCTCTGCACACCACCCTTCCTCCCTTATTAACCACACAATCCCACCCTGGTCTTCTTTCTATCACTAATGTACCTGAAAAAGCTCTTTTCCAGATACAGTTCCCTGTGTTCCCCCCTCTGTGTTTTCTTGTACCTCCTGAAATTTAGCCTTTTCTCTCTTACCTTCCCAGCCACATCCTTTGAGAGCCATAGTGTTTTTTTCATTCTCTTTGTTTTGCTTAGTTGTCTAACACAAAGGCTTGTTGTCTCTGCTATGGCACCCTTAAGGTTAGCCCATTGTTTTTCTACATTCCCCCCTTCTTCTTCCCTTTTGAGTTGTTTTGCATGATCCATGAAGCAAGGGGGAAATGTTTGAACTGGAGCTAAGTAGAAATGATAAATAGCTGATATTCCAGTCAATTGTTCTGACACCAGGGACAATGGAGTAGTTAACAACTGAATAAACTGAAGGGAGAATAGGAAGACCTGATGAGACCAGAAAAGGTATAAGTTCAAGGACAGACGTGGTCATTTTCATAGAACAGCTGATGCAGGAGATGCACTCAGGGGAGAATTGATTAGGGGAGGAGATGGTTGAGTGTCAGGAGAGTAGCTGGTAGAGAGGAGGAGGTGATGCTGGAGATGATGAGGTTGGAGAAAAAAACATCATGGTGCGAGGGCAAATAGTGAGTGGCTTGAGAAGGGAATGAAGGAGAGAACCCATGGCATGGAAATGAGTGTTTGGGTTGCCAGAATCTTTAGAAATTAAAATGGCAAAGAATTTGGAAATGTTTAAGGATATTACATTAAAATACAATTTTACTCAGAAGTTTTCATGACCTCAGTATGAACTAACTCAGTTCTGATACCTTAATATACTTAGAGATAGCATAATTAAAATCAAGCATGATTATGCTGGTTAAGTAAGATAATAAGCAGACAGGAGTGTGCTATTTGGAGAATGTTTTGATTTTCTACGTTATATACATATGACTGGCTATTACTAATGTATTGGAAGTATGACTCAACTTACCAAGTAAGTAAAATACGTCAAATCTTTTTAATTAGGAAATAGGGAAGATTACTGACTGGAAGTCACCACCATGTCATGATAAAATGTAAGGTAGTCATATAATTGTCCTATTTAAATTATTAGTGGAAAGGCAATGCTGCCAGATGTTTTTTTTACACTTTCCAAAACTGGCAATGCTTACCATAAAACAAATAAAAACAGTATTCAAGGTTCTTGGGTGATTTTACTGATCCCATAATTAGAATTTGAGGAGGCCACCCTGGTTCTGGATGGATGCCTACTACTGATATACAGTGTCACTTTACCTCCATGTATGGCCTGTCAGTGCTAAACAAGATCCAGCAGCATTAGTCCTGTCCCAATAGCTTTTAGCTAATGTGTATCTATATGCAGTACATCCCTATTTCCTTGCCATGTCTAACATCACCATAAACACCTTTAGATGTCCTAGAAGTCAGCTCCTATAAAACTATTCATCAGCCTAAGTGATACGGAACCTCCTTTGCCTTATGCACCAAGATACAGAAACTTGCTACAAATTCAAGAGGCCAAATTCCATGCTACTGTAACCAGCAGCACTGGTGCTGTGCGAAAATAAAGTTCTACTGATTGAATTACCGCAAAATGTGGATTTTCACTCCTGCAAAATTTCGGAATACTCATTGGGAACTTCAGAGAAATTCCATCTTAGAAAAGCATAATGAATGTAGGAATTGTGGAATAATCCATTAATCTGTGGAAAGAAATTCCATAGAATGGATCACAGAATTGCAGAATAATTGCATTTGTTGCAGACTGGTATAGTAAGCTAGGGGATGGAATTCCTCAGTGCTATCAGTCTGTAGTTCATGTGCATCATTTCACATGTGTATTACTTCAAAATTCAGCCAGGAAACTTTGCAAAACTGGGCAAAAAATTGCCAGATACATTTGGAAGATTCAGAGTTTGCCAGAGTCGAAATTTCAGAAATTTTGAAAGTTATGAAATTTTGATAAATTTACACAAATTTGAATTTGCAGTTTTTTGCTTAGCACTATGCTAGCACTAGTGTACAAATGTGTATGTAAATAGTACATACACATTTGTAGTTTATCTAGTTCACATTTGAAATTGTCACAATGTAGTCCAAATTATATGACAGTCATCTAGTGTAAGCCCATTAGAATAGAGAAAAAAACATAATTTAATGCTCAACAAACTACTAAAACACTCCCTTAGTCAATTTTCTACATTAAAGGCACATCCACAATAGTTTATCTGCATCTGAGGCAAGCACAAGATAGTTTATTCACATTTCAGACCTGTCCATGATAGTTTATCCACATGTAGTTCACAGAAAAAAGGGCAAAGTGATCTTCCACTTCAACTGCCACAAGGCTTCAAAATCCTGGTTTCAAAAATGCCTGAAAATAAGCAGAATTTGTCTATTGCACTTACCCGGACAACAAAAACTAAATAAATAAATAAAACCCCTAGTTGTAGAACAGTAATAACATTTAATAAGCCAGGGTATACATGGAATAACTGGCTACTGCAGTACATTAAACACTTTGGCCTTTGGCCTCAACATTTAATCACCTACATAAGTCTGTTAATTCCTTGTATACTCCTGCTGAATTAATGTTATCACTTCAATATCAAAGATTCAAGGGGAACAATCCAATCCTAAAATTCAGGCATCCATCTCTACTTTAACTTCATTTTTATTAGTTACTCTATCTAGTGGTTTTACTTCCTTACTTGCAACCATCTGACTACACTACTCTTCTAGCTAGGAGGGCATGATGAGTGGCTCCCACTACTGCCTATGCCACTGGCCAGCTGGAAGAAGTTTTTTTTAGTGCACAAGACTAACAGACACCCCCACCAATCAAATGTCACTCCTCTGCAACATGGCTAACTCCACTGTCCTTGAAGTCAAACCCCCATCTGCTCCCAAGTACAAGCCTTCAGCTGACAGTGCAAACTATTCAGTCAAATCTGCCACTACAGCTATTTTAGGGACATCAATAAACCACCACATATTGATTCTGCAAAGATGTAAAATTTTTGTAATATGACTAGAGTTGATATGAACTTCAATGCTGGTTTTACTGCAGTCATTTTAAAACCTTTATTAGTACAGTAGTTACCCATAACTGCACATCTGAACAATCTGTTGCCCCCCTTAAGAACACCAACATTTGGAAAGTAGCACTTGAAATTAATGAAACAGTTTTAAACTTCCCTAATAATACCCCTTAAAACTCCATTAAAGTGAATGCTACCAGACAGTTTAGCACAGATTAAAGAGTGAAAAAGACATCTCAGCATTCTGACAAAGTAGCATTCTGCTTTGAAGCACTGATGCATTAATTTGGTGTGCTGGCCCGCTGGCACAGCATCAAGGAGCCCGCTTGCAGTGACGAGATCCTGAGTTTGGAAGTGGACTCGGGAGTTCAAGGGTCAGCTGGGGGAGAAGGACTGAGCATCCCAGGGACTGTTCACTTTCTCTAGGGGGAAGGGGAAGAGTGTCTGGCACATTGCGGACCTCTGGCAGAGGCTGGAGGTACCACCGCTACCTGTGCCATAATGCAAGGTGGGCGTGGTTGACATTGGCTGTTGTTGCACATCCTCACCCCCAGACTGCCACAAGTCTACAAAAAAATTCGGTCCCCCAAGCATGACACCCTGTTCTGCCACCATCCCTGCTGCCACCAGTGTCCACTGGGGGGGGCTCCCACGCCCGTGAACCCACCCTGGGGGGTAAGCAAGGACAAGCTACTAATGACCATGGGGAGGGGGTGTCCACCAGCAGGCATCACATAACCTACCTCTCACCAACCGCTATTTAAGCACTTGCCCAAAAGCATCCATTTAGATGCCCATTTTCTTTACTGTCAAAGCTGTATTTTCTTACCCTCCAACTTTCTCTTGGGACAGTCATCGGCTCACTCCCATTCCTGTTGTCTCTCTTCCTGTCACTCCCTCCTACTGCTACCTGCTCTGACTGTATGTCTGCCTCTGCTATCCTTGCTGTTCATGCCAAGGCTTTCACTCTGAGACAGGTGTTCACTCATCATGCTGGCTTGAGTTTGCTTAGCCAGATCTTTTAATCTCCCCAGAGGCTGTTTGCTCTCCCTCTATGTGGTGGGGCCCTCACTCCCTGGCTTGTAGCAGTACTAGCTTAGGCTGCACCTTCCTCTCTCTGCACTTCTGAGTTCTTGTCAACTGGCAGCTGCCTTCTGGTAGCTGCCTTCCTACTCACCTCCTCCTGCACTGTGCTGGCAGCACTGGTTCTTTTGGCCTGGTATTTGTGCTTTTCTTTCTCTACCTGTATGACAGTACACACACATGGGGATTCTATACCCTTATTCACTACTGCTCTGTGGCTCATTACCATTTAGAGATCAATGGCCCTCAACCATTGAAGGCTCCACCCCAATCCATAAGGGCTCTATGCCCTGCAAACAACAAGGCCCTACACTCCTCAAAACACATTGCTCCATTCCCCTCATTATATTGACTCCATACATCTTGAACTGACATCTGCACCATGCTCTAAAGCAGCTCCATTTGTTCCTTTGCTCTGCCTCTCTCCTTAATGACATGTACTCTACTTGCCATCACTTTACCTTAGCATGTTACAAGTTCTTATGCCCCTCTGAAGTTAGTGCTTCCATCATGGAGTTCATTTTACCATATGACTGTCTGTGGCACCTTGCACTTTGTGGTAGTTCTGCCATGGGTCAGAGAAAGGAATCTGCTAACCCATCCAACATCTGCCCTCCTCTCCCCCTCCTTGAGTGGCAATTATTACCCAACATGCCTTTAGCATTCAGGGCTGAGTCCCTCAGGCAAATGCAGAGGTGGAGTCCTCACCAAACTGGGGATTCCTTCAGTAACAGGGCCACGTTTCGCTACATACTAGTAAAAGTGGTAGTCTTTATTGCAAGACAGTGAGAATGGACAGTCACTCATTTGTAACATAAAGACTTTGAAGCAGTGCATCATTTCATTTTCATGAGTTTCACTTTGACTATATGTCATTTTATTGGGGAATTTAAATAATAGCAAGTCTAGAGGGAAGGTGACCTAAGACATTTGATCCCCAGAGGATCCACCCACATGTTTTTTCCTTCTCCCTTGCCAAGGTCATTAAGGGCATTAAATTCATTTACACTCATAGTTGTTTAATAATTCAGTGAATTAATGGACAATTTGCCCCAGGCCCTAATGTCCTACCATTGAAGTGCAGCTGCAAAGGCATTTATTCAACTGCCCCTTGTCTTTGTTCTGCTGCCCTACCCTTCTCCTCTGAGGTTTCATTTCTCTCATTTGTGGAATCACCATGGATTTCTATATGTTGTTTCACAGTAGCAATGGGGCCGAACTCCCCATGGAACCTTCAGGGGTGAAATGCTCACTGGGATGTACAGTAGGTTCCCTTAGTTATACAACTGAACTCCATGGCACCTTTACAAGAGTGGTGTCTTGCATGAGTGCAAATAGCCCAAAGCACAACACTGCATAAGCACCTTCAGTCATACTCACAGTTGTTTGACGACACAATATGCTGTAAGGTGAGTGAGTCTTACCCTCATTTGGGTAGGACTGCACTTTAAGCCTTTGGAGTATACCTACCCAATTCTTTTTATTTAAGACCAGGTGACTTCTGGACAACCTTTACTCACAATACTGAGTTATAAATAACCACTGCAGAATAAGCAGCTTAGTTTTACTTTTTGGTCACATTATTTCTTTCTCAAAAGAGAAATAATGTATAAGCATAGTGAGTCAAATTATTGTTTCTAATGATTTTTAAACACACAAAACTTTTCCATAAAAAAGGAAGTGTATCAAGGGAATCTCTGCTTCCGCGGTACGTTACATAGCTTTGTTTATGTTTAGTTGTTTAACCAGGTATAGCACACTAAGCTGAAAGCTTTTTTACAGGAGCGACCTGGGAGCACAAGGAGGTTAAGTGACTTGCTCAGGGTCACACAGTATGCAAGTGGAAGCTGTAGGATTCAAACCCAGGTCTGGTCTGCTGGATGTCACCAAATTTGCAGCTCAGAGACTTAGACCACTGCGCTATACTGCCTTCTAGCTTAAGGCATGGATGTTCCATCCATCATAAATATCACAGACTGACCACTGAAATGTCAATACAGCTATTGATTTTGGTCATAAATAGTTTAATAAGTTTACATTTTCCTGGACCTTCAAATAAACATCCTCTGTGACCTGCATTTGTGCATCCAGTTGTACCATCATTAGTCTATGTCATCTAAATGAAGACACAAACACTACTTGAATTGGCAATCCTGAAAAGATACACAAACATAAGAAAATTGGTAATTTTCAATATACTGTACACAGTCTATATATATGTATATATAAACATTGCAAAATGATTTTTTTAAATACATACAGTAAAACGAATATATAAAAACACATTTAATCAGGACTGTGCAAATGACAAGGACATAAGAAATACCTGACAATAAGACAATGGTCCAATTATGTTCTCCTTCTACTACCCAGACAGCTGCAGCATTTAATATAATAAAAAAATACAGAAGTTGTGATTCATCTGTGGCACAGCACTTGGCACTATGAAGGGAAAATCTCTGGGACCTCACAGCCAAGTGATCATCCTAGGCTTACAAATTCTGTTATGGGGTATGCTCTTTGTCACTGATCAATACTTTAATTTTAGTAATTGTTAAAACTTTAACTGTAGATATGAAATTATGATCATCAAGACTGAACCACAGTATTTTTTATTGGGGGGGGGGGCTCACATTCTCCTAGATCAGACTGTCCTTGAACTGATCTAAGCATTGGTCAGTCATAGCTAGCTTTCTATGCTCTCATTAAAGCAACAGTGTATGCTAGTGCTGAAAAGTTTGACTTATACTTTTTAATTCATTTTAGATTAACCTGTCTCTGCTGTCATGTATGATATTCTTCTTTTCCTTTTTATGAGCCTTCTTTGTCACTTTTTTCATTTAACATGATGCAAAGAGCATTCCTTTCAATATGGCTCACACTCAGATTTCATCAGTATTATCATCAGATTCTGTACATTTATTGTTTCATAAGGTTAGAGAGCACTGCCTGCTGCATGCTAGTTCATTTAGTCACAAGGAAAGTGGTGTTAAACAATGGATAATCAAAAACAGCAGAGAATATTGATGAAACCATAGGCTGAATCATATTAAAAACATAGCTCCTTTTATTTTTTTCAAATGTAAAATAAAACTGATACATCAAACTCAAAATATGCAAAAGGGGTATCATACAAGACAGGAGATACAGGGTAATCAAAAACAGCATAAAAACATACAGGTCCAAATTTTAACCACCAATGTGCACTGCTGCTTTAAAATGCAAAGATCTCTCCAAGAAAATACCACTTTTTTCTGAACTTTGTACTGTATGTTTATTTAATCCAAAACAAGACTATGAGTCAACTGGAAGTCCTAACATGAGACTGATATAGTTTATTATCCTTGTTCTTAAAAACTGTTACACCACTATCACAAATACACCAACAATTTCTCACTGCCTGCCACTTCTTCTTGTGGGACTTCAAAAGGTACACATTTCCTTCACCGGGGGGTAGGAGGTGGGCAAGTAGTATTGCCTTCAAAAGAAATGTTTCTACAACTAGTTTTGCTCCTCAAATGACTAACAGGAGATGCTTAAGTACTGAATGACCCACACCTTCCCAGTGAGAACTCAGTAGTCACCTTGATGTTATGGTTAGTCACTGTAGGAAATTCCAGTCTGTGCAAAATAAATGTATTCAAGATATTAACTGACTGCCCAGTTGCCTGAGCACTGGACCAGTTAATTGCACCCTTTATTAAGTTATGCACACCTTTTTTTCCCTGTTGGCATATTTCTTTGGAACAAGAGGCCTACACAGTCCACTGCATTTGCAGATTTCAGTGCTCTTATGTCCAAATATGTAAATGAGTGCCATGTCAAATTATTGCAGTTATCCATTGCTTTGTCTCTGGAGACTCAGAAAGAATGAAATACCCTCTGCTATAGTTGGGTCCATGGTGCAGGGCAGTATGATAATGGTTGGCATGCTGAAGAACCAGTTTCATACTCCATGTCTGGGTTGGCAGTAAAGGTCACAAGCATCTGTTAGGATGCTTTCCTCACAAAAAGTGGGTAGAGCATTGTTTACTGAGCAACACCAAGGGATACTGGGTGATGGTACCACCAACAGTGGGTGACAAGGCACCTTCTAAAATCTCCAAGAGATCTGGAACTTGTAGAGCAGTGGGTTGGACTAACACAGTTAAAATCCCTAGTAAAGAGCTACACAGAAGACACTCACACTGGGGTTGTCCATGTTCTGTGGCACACTGAATGTCTGGTCTTGTCACACACTCAGCAGGATCTGTTTCAGCTGTCTGATTAGATCCTGGCCAGGGCAAAAGCTGGACCCTGCCTAGGTGTGTGTGGGGGGCTGGATTATTCAAGTGCCTGGATGGTCACAGTGTTCACTGGATAGCTCCTAGACAAGTAAGCAGAGACCTACAGTGGCAGCTAGTCAAGAGGCAGACCTGATGGAAAGTTTCTTTGGGAAGGGGCAATAATAGTATGGAAATAGGCAGGCAAAACAAATACTGTACATAAACTGTGTATCCTCTGCTACTAGACATTTGATGCTGGACTGAAATCTTGTTCAGTCAGTATTTTTGCTGGCAAAAGTTCTATGGTTCAAGCAATTTTCCTACTAAAGAGGACAACATGTTTGGTTCTCCCTCTGGGCCTTCCAACATGCCTCAGACTTGCTCATGGTGTGCCAAATGGGCTAACCTGTCCTGCAAGTAATGCCTCTGTTTATGGCTTCATGCCGCTATACAAAATGTAACTGCATAATATTTTGGGAAGAAATATCCCCAGTCAAGCGCTTAACCTGATCCTCTATCTAGGTTACATCACTTTCAGTTATTCTGCAGATCTACCGTAGTATGCAGAGACATTCTTTTTCTTCATGGGAAAAGAAAGGTATTTTTTTTTTCAGTGGACCAATATCAGAGTTCAGTTACAGGATGGAGCTATCAAGGCCATTCCCAAAACAGGACTGACTGCAAAATAATTACTTGATCTGTTTTAAAATAATCACTGCATATATTAATCAACAGCAATTCCTTATTTGGCTATATTTCAACTGCTGCCTGCATAGCAAAATCATAGGAGGCTTTTGGAACGCTTTTATATGAATTGACATGAGACCAGTAGTCTTGTTTTAAATGTCATGGCATGAAAGGATATTATAGATTGTTGCCTGCCCTACTTCCATACTTAAGAAAATTACCATTGTGCTAACATACGAGAATTCAGTATTATGGTAACAGGGAAAATATAATTCTGGACTAGAAACATCTGTATGTCTTAATTAGTCAGTCACTTGAATACGTAAAAAAAAAAAGACAAACTATACAATATTTCTTAACATGCAGTACATCCATACTAAGTTGCATGGGGCATCGCGCTCCAGAAGCCGTCAAACACCACCTGTGGTAAAATGGCCAACCTCACAGTCAGTAAGGCGGTACATGTTTAAATAAAGACAATACCACAGTCTCAGTCTGACCATTGCTGCATTTTATTCAACCATAAGCGCCCCCCCATCCGTGCATGATCTCCTTCTACTACTGTTCTTTATAATTCTATTCAAACGGTCCCCATATTGATTTAATAATCAAAAATCTTCCAAAAGTAGTCAGCATCTAAAAAGGTACCATTACGCAGCAGTTAAAAAAAAATAAACAATAGCACAAATACCCAGTCTAGCAATGTTTGAGTGTGTGTTTAGCTGGCAGAAGAGACCGTCACACATCAATAGAAAATCATTTAAATGCATCTTGTGCGGGATCGGCAAGCGAGCTGGTGTTTTTTTTTTTTTTACTGCAGTGAGTTATCACTGGAAATATACGTGATATGAAAGCATTGCTGGCGAGGCACACACACACACACACACCTTTCCAAATATAACGATGGATTGTGTCATTTATGTAAAAAGCAACAATATAAACATCTTGCCCGCTATATTCAAAGAAAAGTTGCAGCTAACACCATCTCTGCATGTTTGCTCTACAGCTCTCTGTCTCTCTCTCCGTGCATTATGCTCCTAGCTGCCTACAGCCGTCGATTTGCATGCATATTTCGTACCTTTGGTAACATGGACGAGAATGTAAACAAGTGCAGAGATGAGCCCACAACCTGCGCGCATTCCTGTCCAATCGCAAAGATATATTCCTGCAGCTTTGCACATATCCACAGTATCCACACACTCACACACGGGCGCGCGCGCGAAAATTTCATCTATGACTCACAGCCTAATAACATTAAACTCGTAATTTGGTGCCTCACTAAATTTATGCCTCCAGGTTCAGCTAAAACGAATTTGAATCCGTGACAAGGATCAATACTCTGACCTTCAAATATTACAGATACCATCACATCTTGAGCTGAACTGCAACAAAAGGGTTACCGTTCCCAGATTGATTTGGCATTTTCCCTGTAACTCCATGGCAATGTTCCTGTGTTTTCCTGTAGATTACAATATTTCATATGGAAGCTGAATTGCTTCATTTTCCCGTAAAACCACTGAAAGTTTATGGGAACAAAGACCCTGTAGATGGCTCCAAATCCCTGTAGATCTAGGAGCTCTGCAGAACAACAACAAACAATACTAGCTGGAAATATTCAATATTACAGGTGTCAATCAGAAGCAGGTAATTTGTGCCATACTTGTTATGAAAATGCAAAACACAAACAGTAACCCCGAGAGAAAAACACGCTATGTAAAACAGCTTACCATCCGGCTAGCACCAATTCCGTATGGAATAGCATTACGTGTCAGTAGGAAGAAAGTGAATGTCTGGTAGTGGGTAGCACTACAGCATCATACCCCAGGCAGCACCTCTGTTCTCGTTTGTCTCCCTGTCTGTTGCTCTACCTCAAGCCCAGTCACTCTCTCTGTACTACCACACATACTCTCTCACATTAAGAAAAACAATAAGCCCAAAGGAAAGGATTAATTACCAGAGGCAGCACGACCTCAAGCAAGTTGTTTCCTGCCACTTATCCTCATCAAGCTGGAAGGAAAACAGGTAGCATTCGGTTGGCCAGCACTCCGTTCTGCCAAAGGCTGTGGAAAGCCGCTGTGCTGAGAAATCACGACTTGGACTCCGAGCTAGCCCCTCACAACGGCTGCGAGCCCAGCCGCCCACCTCCCTGATTAAATTGTGTAGGCTGCATCCCCCTTCTCTTCATTTCTTTTCAGCTCAGTAGCTTGATTGACGGGAAGCCTTTCAAAACCCACCCACACACAGGCTGCGCTGGTTCTCTTTCTGACACACACACACACACACACACACACACACACACACTCTGTCTCTCTGACACACTCACATATAGGTTGCACTCTCCTTCAGTCAACGGCAAAAAAACATGAATGAAATATTCAGCAGCAAGTGCAACTGAGCAGCAATACAGCCGGTCCCTGCTCTCCACTAACCAATAAAGCGACGAGGTCCGTCTTTCCATCAACATTTGACAACAACGCACCCATTAATGTCATTTTGCTGTAAAGAAACAAAATGAAACAGTAAACAAATGTCGAAAGATGTAGCTTCGTCTTACACAAAGTGATAACATGACTCCAGCGCGGTACAGAGTAAGCAGCGCCTCCTTTTCTGAATGAAACATGAAGACCAACTGTAGCTCTGAGGTAGTGTGCCAGCCGCACGCTCTGAGCACTGGCTGATGATTTTTTTGTCAGAATCTGCCTTGAATTGTGGTTTTAAAGTCAATTTAGCTCCTCAGATCACTGTTGTACAATCTTGGGGATTTAAAATCAAAAGGACTTTCAACAGGAGCGCCATTCACTGGTTGCTGTTGAGACCTCAATCATTTCTGTTATAACCTCTATGGTTGCCACTGCAGCCCTTTTTAACCCATAAAATCCCATTACAAATGGATTTTGTTCAGTGGGCCATTAGGCTCCTTTAGGAAACATTATAGAGTATTCATAGGCTTTGAGACCAAACTGGTTAAAGGCAATAATTCAGAAGAGGATATTGAGGTTGTCTATTTGGTGGCACAGTATGTAGAATGCAAGTAGCTTGTAATTTTCCCTTATGCCGGCTTTCTCTCTCTGTCTCTCTCTCTCTCTCTCTACAACAGGGCTACCAACCACCCTTTTAGGGTACCATGAAGACATAGGAACCTCCTTGAGAGGATTCCACCCCAAGAGGTGTCCAAGGGCTGCCCTTAGATCAAAGGTACCTTAAAGAAGAAGTCCCAGTCCAAAGGAAAGAGAGGTGCCACTGGAGGTGAAGGGGGCAGTGGGGAGTAACCGGGTGCTTGAATGATGTTTAGGTATGTAGTTTAAATTTCCATTCAATGTGGCCAGCATAGTAGGCCCTATAGTAGGCCCTACATACACAGGAGGTACTTGATTAGTATCACAACTGACGGACCATCTTATAGGCAGTTGTTCTCCATTACTGGGGCTACCAAAGCAATCTGACACTGTGTCAACATCACAATACTTGCATCAACCACATTGATGTGTTCCCTTATGCAGGGTAGATAGCCATATTTTTCATAGATTCATAGAAGTGTGACAACAAGAAAGGACTGACAGGTCCACCCAGTCTGCCCATTTGTCTAGCTATCTGCTAGGACATGCTCCCCCTACCATCAACACTCTTCTGTGGCTGTCCCATGCCTTTTTGAAGCCTTTCACTGTTGCTTCTCCAACTACCCCTTCTGGGAGCCTATTCCATTTATCCACCACCCTTTCTGTGAAACAGTACCTCCTGATGTTACCCTTAAACTGCTCCCACCCCCCACCTGCAAGCCATTCCTCCTCATCCTCTGATTTTCCTTCAGGTGGAAGATACTTTCCACTGGCACCCAGTTTATACCCTTAGGGTACTTGAAGGTCTCAATCATGTCCCCCATCTCCCTCCTCTGTTGCTAGGAGTACATGTTTAAATCTCTCAACCTTTCTTCATAGGACACGTGGCTGAGCCCCTTTACCATCTTCATTGCTCTCCTCTGAACTCGCTCCAGCCTTCCCACATCCTTTTTGAGGTATGGCCTCCAGAACTAGACTTCATATTCCAAATGTGGTCTAACCAGATGGGTGTACAAGGGTGTTATGACCAACCTTTTTCTACTGGTGATCCCCCTTCCGATGCATTCCAGTATTCTGCTGCCCTAGCCACTGCACTCCTGCAGTGCCTTTCCACCTTCAGGGCCCCAGATATAGTGATGCCTAGGTCCCTTTCTTGTTCTGTTACCTCCAGATCTGTGCCCCCCATACAGTACCCTGCCCTCTGGTTCCTGTAACCAAGATGCATGATTTTACACTTTTTTGTGTTGAATGAAAGCTGTCAAATCTTGGACCATGTCTCGAGCATCCCCAAATCTCTCCTCATTCTTTCTACCTCTTCCTGAGTGTCTATCTTATTGCTGATTTTAATGTCATCTGCAAACAGACTCACACCCCTTCAAGGCCCTCCACAATGTCCCCTACAAATAGATTGAATAGTAGGGGCCCCAACACTGATCCCTGAGGGACTCCACTTGTGACCATGCCCTCTCTGGATGCCACCCATTTATTATGACCCTTTGCCTCCTGTCCCCCAGCCAGCTTCCCACCCATTCAACCACCCTCTGCTCCAGCCCCAGGCATGATATTTTATACAGCAGTCTCCTGTAGGGCATGGAGTCAAATGCCGTTTTGAAATCCAGATAAGCAACATCTACTGCCCTTCCCTGATCCAGTTCCTTGGTGACCACGTCAAAAAACTATCAAATTTGTTTGACAGGATCTGCCCCTTGTAAAACCATGTTGCCTTGGATCCATCAGGCCGTTTTCCTTCAAGTAGTTGGTGATCCAGACTTTAATTAGTTTCTTTATGAGCTTGCCTACCACTGATGTCATGCTCACGGGCCTGTAATGTCCCACCTCCTTCCTCCCCCCCATGCAGTGGGACTACATTTGCCTGCCTCCAGTTTTCCGATACCACCCCAGACTCTGGGGACTTATTGAATAGTGCAGTCAATGGTATTGCCAGTATGCCAGTATCTTCTTTAGTTCCCTTGACACCCTTGGGGGCGCATTCCATCTGGCTCCATCACCTTGTCCACCTTCATGCTGCCTATTTCTCCCAAAATTTTCTCCACCCGGAATGGACTCATATCCACTTCCACTTGCCCTGCCTTAGCTTTTCCTGCTCTGCTGCCTATGCCTTCTTCCTCCCTAGTGAACATGGAGCAAAAATTGTTCAGTAGTTCCACCTTTTTCCTGTTCCCTTGTATCAACTCCCCCTCATTTGTTTTTAATCGGAGTATTCCTTGATTAGTCTTCCTCCTTTCATTGACATACCAAAAAAAAGTCTTATGCCCTTTTTTGACCCCTCTAGCTATGCACTCTTCTGTCTGTGCCTTTCTTTGCCCTCCTTGCTTCCACTCTGGCTTCTCTCCAGTCCATGGCATGGGTGAGGCTAGGGGTACTACACACCATGCAGTTTAATGAATGGTTGCAAAACTGGTGCAGAGCACAGGGCTTTGGCTTCATTGGGGACTGGGGGTACACCTGGAGAGATGAAGGTCTATACTGGCATGATGGTCTGCATCTGTCCACAAAGGGAACACAGATCGTAAGTGACAGGTTTAAATGCTTCCTTGGCAAGCTTTTAAACTAGCCATGGGGGAAGGTGCTAATAAGAGGCAGGAAATTTCAAGCCTCCCCCCACAAAACATGGCAGGTAGTAAGGTAAACACTGAGGTACAGTGCTTAACAGAGGGCAGGACAGGGGTAAATGGAAAAATAGACAAGGGCAAAAAGGGGAGGGATGGTGGAAAAAAGGATAAAGCCAACATTAAATGGAGGGCAATGAGTACCAATGCCCTTAGTCTGGGAAACAAGCTTCCTGAACTAGTAGCTTTGATGGAAGATG
Organism: Neoceratodus forsteri; assembly: GCA_016271365.2. NCBI lineage: Eukaryota > Metazoa > Chordata > Ceratodontiformes > Ceratodontidae > Neoceratodus > Neoceratodus forsteri. The sequence goes on from CM028133.1 coordinate 610,449,990, forward strand.
AACAATTGGATATTGTGGCAGTCACAGAAACATGGTACACGGAGAACCATGACTGGGATGTCAACATACCAGGGTACACAGTTTACAAAAGGGACAGGGAGGGGAAAAGAGGAGGTGGAGTAGCTCTATACATAAGGGAAGGGATCAAAGCTACAGAACTAAAAAGTAAAGGGGAGGACAAGAGGCACTCTGGGTCACCTTGGAGACAGGGAATGGCATCACAATCTGCACAGAGGTTATATACAGACCCCCATCTCAAGGGGAGGAAATGGACAAGAAAATGATAGGTGGCGTTCTCAAAATGGCAGAAAAAGGGGAGATACTGTTGATGGGGACCTGAATATGCCAGATGTTAACTGGATGACATGTACTGCAGCCACATCCAAGAGCAGGGTCATTCTCGATGCCCTGCAGGGGGCAGGCTTAGACAGCTAGTACTGAAACCCACTCGGGAGGGAGCAATACTAGACCTGGTACTCTCAAATGGAGAGAGGATAACAAATTTAGAAGTCAGTAGACATCTGGGAACAAGCGACACTGCACAGTGTGCTTACAATAAGCACAACCATGGAGACGAGCCATACAAAACAAGCATACTGGACTTTAGAAGGGCTGACTTTGGCAAATGGGTGAATACCTGAGGAACACACTAGCAAATGGCCAAAAAGGAGGGTGGAAGAAGCAATGGATAAAACTGCCATCATAGAGGCAACAAGCCTTTGTGTGAAACAGATAAAGAAAACAAAGCGGAGTAAAAACACTATGGTTCTCAAAAGAGGTGGCAGGAAGGTTAAGGAGAAAAGGCTGCATTCAAAAAAGTATAAGGAATCACAGAAGGAACATGACAGGAACTGTATCAATTAAAGCAGAAAGAAGTGGGGAAGGCAGTCAGAATAGCAAAAGCCCAAACCGAGGAAAAAGTAGCCAATTCAGTTAAGAAGGGGGATAAAACCTTTTATAGGTACATTAGGGAGCACAGAAAGGTTAAGGGAGGAATAGTGAAGATTAATAAGGGAGAGGGGAGGTGGGAGAGGGAGACAGTAAAAAGGCAGAGTTACTGAATGAATACGTTTGCTCAGTATTCACAAAAGAAGAGGAGGAGGAGTTACCTAAACCAGACAACAGAAGCACTCTGGGTAGGGGGGTTGACGCCAGTCCATTTACAGAAGAAAGAGTCCTGAAAGAACTCCTAAAACTCAAGGTGGACAAAGCAATGGGGCCTGACAGGATTCACGCCAGAATCCTAAAAGAACTAAGGGAGGACCTAGTGGCACCACTGACCACACTTTTTAACAAATCATGGGAGGATGGGGTGGTACCTGAGGACTGGAGCAGGGCAGATGTGATTCCCCTTCACAAAAGTGGGAGCAAGGCAGAAGCAGGAAACTACAGACCTCTAAGTTTGACCTCAGTGGTAGGGAAAATGATGGAATCACTTCTGAAAGAAAGAATTGCTCAGTACCTAGAGGTCAGCGGGGCACAGGACCAAAAGCAGCATGGATTTATAGCAGGAAGGTCATGTCAGACAAATTTAATAGATTTCTTTGACTGGGTGACCAAAGTAATAGACCAGGGAGGGGCTGTGGATATGGCCTACCTAGACTTTAGCAAGGCATTTGACACAGTCCCACACTAAAGATTGATAATCAAGTTAGCCAACCTGGGAGTGGGTCCCAGGGTGGTAGCCTGGGTAGCAAACTGGCTGTATAACAGGACACAGAAGGTAATAGTGAATAAAACACATTCCGAAGAAAGGGGGGTCACTAGTGGAGTACCTCAGGGCTCAGTACTAGGTCCAGTCCTCTTTAACATCTTTATAGGTGACATTGTAGAGGGTCTGGAGGGAAAGGTATGCCTCTTTGCAGATGACACAAAGATCTGTAACAGAGTTGATACACAAGGGGGTAGAAAGGATGAGAAGGGACTTGGCAAGATTGGAGGAATGGTCAGACATATGGCAACTTAGATTCAATGCAAAGAAGTGCAAGTAATGCACCTGGGAAATAAAAACCCAGGAGAAGAGTACAATAGCAGGAGGTACTAACAACAACAACAATGGAAAGGGACCTGGGGTAGTCATATCAGATGATCTAAAGGTGGGTAAGCAATGTGAGAAGTCAGTAAGGAGAACCAGGGGATACTGGGATGCATGGAAGGGCATCCAAGTAGAAAAAGGGAAGTGGTTATCCCTCTGTACAGACAGTTGATGAGACCCCATCTGGAGTACTGTGTGTAGTTTTGGAGACCTCATCTACGCAAGGACATAGAGAGGATGGAAGCAGTCCAGAGGAGGGCAACTAAAATGGTGCAGGGTCTGCATTAGAAACCATATGAAGAGAGACTGAGAGAGCTTAATATGTATACCCTTGATGAAAGGAGGGACAGGGGGACATGATAGAAATGTTCAAGTACCTCAAGGGAATCAACAAAGTCCAGGAGGGTAGCATCTTTCAGAAAAAGAGATGTGTAAGAACAAGGGGGAACAATTTAAAGATAGAGGGGGGACGGTTCAGGGGTAATGTGAGGAAATTTTTTTTCATGGAGAGAGTGGTGGACGCATAGAACCGCCTTCCTGGAAAGGCTGTGGGGTCTAAAACAGTGAAGGAATTCAAACATGCATGGGACAGACATAAGGCAATTATAGTGAGGGGTGGCAGGAAGTAGGCTGTTGGTTAACTACAATCTGCAGCTTATCCAGTAGGTAGGGAAATGGGCAGACTGGGTGGGCCAAGTGGTCCTTATCTGCCGTAAAAGTCTATGTTTCTATGTTTCTCTCTGGCTCACTTGGTATCTTCCCCAGTCCACTTCCACCTGCATTTCCTTGAACTTCCTGAAGGCCTTTCTCTTTGCCATTACCTTTTTTACTACATCCCTAGTGTACCACAGTGGTTTCCTCCTCCTCTTATTTTTGCTTATTCACTTGGTGCATAGGTCAGTGGCCTCCACAATAGCTTATTTTATTCTTCCCCATATTACCTCCACATCTGACAACTCTTCTACCCCCTCCAAAGCCCTCTCCACTACTTCCCCCATTTTCCTGAAGTCTGTCTCTTGATAATCCAGCACCCTTAGCCTAGACCACTGAACCCCCGCGGTGTTCCTTATTTTGAACCTGACTGTGTTGTGGTCATTTGTACCAAGGTGTTCCCCCACCGATACATCTCCTACCCTATCCCCATTTGTCAGGACTAGATCAAGAGTAGCTTTTGCCCTGGTTCGCTCCCTGACTAGTGATTTAGGACGGCCATTTGCAGGAAGTCCAATATTTCCCTGCTGCTGGTTGATGCAGCCAATAGGGTGTCCCAATCTACATCTGGTAGGTTCAGGTCCCCCATTAGCACCACCTCCTCCTTTTGCCGCCATTCTCACAAACTCATCAGCCATGCCTCTATCCATTGATTTCTGCTGTGCTGAGGGCCTGTAAACCACCCCCATGTGCATCACCTCCCCCTTCCCCACCACCAAACAGATCCAGAGTCCTTCAGCCTCCTCCACTTGCCCTGCAATTCTGATGCCTTGATACTCTCCTTTACATAGAGTGCCCCCCCCCCATTTTCCACCCTATCCTTCCTGAACAGTGTGTACCTTGGTATCTCCATGTCCCATCCCTGCTCCTGGTTGCATCATGTTTCTGTTAGCCGCACAATGTCAAGGTCCTCCTCAACCATTTTTGCTGTTAGAGTCAGAATCTTCCTACCCAGACTTCTGGCATTTGCACATACGACCTTCCACCCCCCTCTTTCCTGCTCCCCTCTTTCTACCCGCCCTATATATTCTGCTCCTGTGCCTCTTGTCTGTGTGGGTAGGGCTTTTAGCCCCCCTCTGTCTCGTCTCATCAAAAGAGTTTCACCTTGCCTGTCTGTGTGGTTGGCTGGAGGCTGTGGGTCTCAATGTCCCCCAGATTATTTGGGGGGATGCCATGCTAAGTGTTATCTGCTGTCCCTTCAAACCACACCGAAATCCCATCAATACCCTTTCTCTAAATGGAATGAATGATTGCATTAATTTTACACAATTTTTGCAAATTGTGCAATCTATAATGAAAAGAATGAATTCTTTACATATTCTATTTTTTTTATCTCTCATGGCTCAGGCACTCAATTGAAGGAAGTGCTTTGGAAAATTGTTGCACTACTCCCAAATTATTTGTTCTGGATTCCTGTATATCTTTGCTGATGTTCACTGTTTAGTGTTATAATAGGATATATATTTCTTTTAATTTCCCACTTATTCTTTCCCCTCTACCTCTTACTGTGTCCCCTCTCCCAACCTGCCATTGCAAACTCCCATCCCTTCTATTTGCACTTACAGTTGTAGCCCTCCTTCTTGTCACCTAACCCCCCTTCCTCTGTGTGTCTTTCTTGTCTCCTACTAGTTGAATATTTTGTTTGTTTAGCATCACTGGGTGTCTGTAAACCCATAGAATTTGACAACCTCTGCACATACTGATACATTTTAATAATCAATAGGTGTGTCTGAGCATTTGTGTTTACATTTGATTCTTGCTGTATCATACTGTCCTCCTCATCTTACCTTTTTGTTTGTTTTCTAGGGTTAATCTTTTTCACAGCTTTCACTTTATAGCCATAATGTTAAGATATCCATATATCAGTTTGTTTGCTCTATTGATCTTTGGTGATTACTTTTATGTTTTTAATCTAGTATTACAGCAGCCAGTAACATGAACTGTCAGCCATTTAGGCCACTGTATTTGGGATGCTGCATTGTTATTCAGCAGTGCGTAATTAATGATTCTCTGGTTTTAATTATGACTATTAATATCACTATTAAACAGTCAACTGTCTCTTTAATTGATGGCCAGTATTTAAACAGAGTTCTGCACTGAGACCCTGCTGCTATAGAAGAGCTTGTGGTGTGAAACTTTGAGGTGTGCCGTCCACTCGGTTGGATGTCCTGCTTTTTTGCACCAGTTTAGTTTTATTATTTTTATTGTTGCAGCCACAAATAAATAATTTATTTTGACCCTGTTTGTGGTCTAGTTCTTTGTCCTGTGTGCAACTACATTTGTTATGCCTGTGATTGTGATTTCTTTCCAGAGGCAGCAGCAGCACCATCCTGTGCACAGACCCCCTCGTGACTCTTTTTAGCAGTGTTTTCTGGGACCTTGACTCTTCTGCAAGTGCATCCAGGAGTCATTTCCTTTGGGTTTCCTAAAACATCCTCTGGACCATCTGCTTCAAATGTACAGTCCATACCTACATGTCACTTCCACCATGTAGGGCATCTGCTCATCAACCACTGTGCAATAATTTTCTAGCTTGATATAATTTGATGAACTCCTCTGCATCACCCAATGTGATGGGGTAAGGTTCCCTCACTCCCCTCAATGGTCTACTTCATTAGCTACCCTGAAGGTAGTACATCTAGCCAACATTTCTCAGCATTGTTAACATGGAATAAATAATTCATTTTAGCAAAGCAGACACCCCCTATCATTGATATCATACTTCCTGCAGTGTTGTATTATATTCTTTGCAAAAACATCATTATTTCATTAGTTAGGATTGTAGTGACAAAAGTAGGGAAATGTTGTGCTGGGGTTTCCAACCCCCAAACCCCACCCACAACCTGCAGGCAGCAACAGGAGTGTGGAGTGCATTGGGGGTGTCAAGCCAAACATTCACCCTATTCCATGAATAAATAGGCTGAGATGGATACAGTGTATGAGAATGGGGTAAGTGCTGGAAACCCTAACACCACATTTCCCTATTTTTGTCACTTCAGCACTAATTAGTGTATTAACAAACTTTTTGCAAATAATTGCATTACTTTTTGAGATAGTATAATTGTATCCTCATTTGTCTGTGGGAGTGCAGGGCCTAGAGGGCCCTGTGCTCCCATCCCCCCTTGGATGCATACAAATTTGTATTAAAACAGGAATGAAACTGTCAGCATAGCCTTCTAATTATCCCACCTCATGAATCCATTAATGAACATTTTGAAATCCCTGCCAAAATGTGATTCTGCACCCCTGCAATGCCATTGCATGTCACAGGAATGAAAACACATTTTTGCCAGGGTTTGAAAAATGACAGCTGTCACATTTATGAGGTGATGTAAAATGACGGTTATGTTGAAAATTTTGAGCCAAAATATTCAAAATTGCCAGAGTTACGAGGGAGTGTAGCAACATTTCAATGTATGTGCATGACTTTGACATTTTTACATGTTTTCACCCCTAAATTTCAACATAGCCTTCCTATGACACCACCTGATAAACAAGGTTGGTGGAAATGTTCAAATCTTGCCCAAAAGGTAATTTCACCAAGCGATTGCAAAATCACCTTTCTGGCCTGATTTGCATAATTCCACCAACATAGTTCATGAGGTGGGGTCCCCAAAAGGCCATACTGAAAATTTGAGATCAAAATATGCAAAAATTGCAAAGTTGAGCCACAAAGTTGAAAACTCTGTTGAAACACATTGAACCACATTTACTTTAATTTGTCATATTGCATTTGGCGGTTTCAGTAGTAAGATACTGTATGTTTTCAATAGGAGAGTGGATCTTTATCCTCTAATCTGTTCAGCTTAGTGAGGGTGTGTGAGGGTTGTGGGGGGTATGGGCTGGTGGGTGCTCAGTGGGAGGTCAGGGGGGGGGTGGAGCACTGAGGAACAGTTTTCTTTTCTTTTCTTTTTTTCAGGGAAAAAAAGACATAGAGGAATAGTTTTCTTTTTTCCAGCCAAGCATGGGCATGGGGAGGGGGTGCCAAAAAACAAGTGGGAGATAAAACAAATAATATAGAAAAAGAAATATATATTAAAAAGTAAAGAGGGAACCCCACACACAGATGCCAGGTGTGGAAAAGGGGTCCCCCTTCCCCCAGCCAAGGGTGCCTCAGGTGGCACAATGATGCCTGGGGTCAGGGAAAAAGAGGAGTACTGAGAGGTGTTAGGGGGGTTGGGGAGTTGGGGGATCACATCAGCCACAGGGAGTCACCCTTTGTAGAGGAGGGCAAAGGGGGTAATAAAAAAAAGGAAATTAAGGAAGAGTGCATTCCTAATAGCCACCGGGGCACGATAGTGTGATGTATTGAACCATCTAACTAGTCTCTGGGGATGGGGGGCTTCCAGTGTTTTACAGTTAGCATGTCAGCCTGGCAGAGGAAGCCATCAGTGAAGGCCACAGAGGACCTTGAGTCGCAGCTATGGGAGATATATTGGAAGAAAGGGGCAGCGTGGCTGGAAGTTTGTTTGGAGGGACTGGCTGGCACATCAATGTTGGCGGTGGGGGGAGGGGTGTCCTCGAAGAAGCAGTGGGCAAAGGTCCTAGTGGCATCTCCTGTGAAGGGACCCAGAATGCCTGGGGCAGGTAAACAGAATACTGAGGTAAGGCAGCTGAGAGATGGTGATGTGCTTCAGGTACTCGATGTAGCCCTGAGGGGTGGAGAATGGGAGCAGGACAGGCCTGGGGATGCAGAAGGGGAGGTACTGGTAGGCACCCCCCCAGGCAGCAGGACACCATCAGGGTTAAGGGGTACAGAGGGGCACCCCTGGTGGGTGGCTAGGGGCAGATGGGGATGGAACCTAAACTGGTCAGGATTCTGGACCTGATGGTGGTGATAGAGCGTAAAGCAGGAGTGAAGGACTCCAAGGTTTCTCCTCCACTGTCATGTTCCAATGCTGGGTTGGACAAGCAGTTGGGATCACACCTGATGGACAAAGTTAGACAGTAAGTCAGGAACAGGGAGTATATGGACATATTCTCCCTGTTATACAGACCCATCGAGCAGGAAGAGAAGAAGAAGGAGAAGGGGGAGGAGTCTGATAAGAAACCATCAAAGATGACTCGCACCTTTGAAAATTGGATCGTGGCCTTCCCCATCTACGCGGGTACTATTCTGCAGGTGGACAAGGACCAAGGGCTGGGATTATACACCTAACAGAATAGAATCACTCTCATGCACCACAGGAAGGGAGGGGTAGCATGGCTGGAGTATGATGAAGAGTTTAGGCAGAGGAGGCAGGACGACAGTACCCTGGTGGGGGACCGTGGACATGACACTCTTGGTGGATGCATGCATGGGAGGGTAGTGCACACTGACAGTGGCTTGCCACTGCGGTCAGCCCCACCACAGAAGGCAGAGGGAGACACTACCCTGACACTGGCATGCTACACTTACAACCAGGTGAAGTGCTCCTTGGCAGCATGTCATTTTTGGCACATTTTTGGCACATCTGCATTGTCTGTGGACAACAACATTTCTTCATTCAGTGTGCTTCTCCGTGCTCCCCAAAAGGTGTATTTAGGGGAGTGAGCAAGAAGCCAAGGAAACCACAAGGCAACAAACCTGCTCACCCCGGTAAGGGCCAACAGGATTAGCCCATGGCTGGCCCAGTACCCAGACAGAGAGGCCGCAAACCTGTTCAAGCTTGGATTCACAGAGGGTATCAGGCCAAGGGAGTGCATGAAGCTGGGAACCTGAAATCCATGCGGGATCATCCACAGGTAGTCTGGAAGAAACTGGAGATGGAGAGGCGACTGGGGAGGGTTAATGGGTCATTCAACGCCCTACCATGCCCATCACTTTGGGTATCATGCATCGGCCTGGTACTGATGAAAGGGCCGGGAGAACTCAGAATGAAAAATCACTTCTCCTACCCAGAAGGACACTGTCAGTGATCACATTGATCCATGTTATAAGGTGGTGCAATATGAATCATTCGATAGGGTGGTAGAGGTAGTGTGCGGGGCATGTCCCTGAGTGCTCATGGCAAAGGCAGACATACAGTCAGCGTTCAGGTTGCTTCCCATCCATCCAGATGACAGGGAGCTGCTGGGCATGAAATTTGAGGGGCATTACTATGTGGACAATTGCATGCCGATGGGGTGAACAGTGGCATGTGAAGTATTTGAGAAATTCAGTTGCTTCCTCCATTGGGTGACACAAAAGCAGTCAGGTAATCAGGCAGTGGTCCACTACCTTGAGGACTTTTTGTTCATCGGGCCAGATGGGATGGCGGCCTGCAAGAACAAGTTGACCACATTTGTGGCAATCTGCCAGGATTTTGGGGTGCTGCTAGCATCAGGGAAGGTGGAGTCCCAGATGAGGGTCTTGGTCTTTTTGTGGATTGAGATTGACACCATCAACAGGCTCTGCTGCTTACCTCTGGACAAGGTTACCAGGCTCAGGCACATGGTGGACTCCATTGTGAAGGCCCAGAAGGTAACTTTGCAGCAGTTGTAACAGCTGGTGGGATGCCTCTATTTTGTATGTCGGGTCATCCCCATGGGGTGCACTTTTCTCTGGCACTAGCTAAAGTCACCAACGATTGGCTCTGGGACCTGGAAAATAAGAATTTTGTCTGTGCTGTGTTTCTAGACCTAAGCAAGGCCTTTGACACTGTCGACCACGTACTACTCTCCTCCCTCAAGGCCTTAGGTCTGGACCCACTTTTCCTTCACTGGTTCGCCGACTACCTCTCTGACCAGTGGCAGCAAGTTAAGTCAGATGGTGAATTATTCCCCCTTAAACCTCTGCTTAGAGGGGTCCCCCAGGGTTCGATCCTAGGTCCATTACTGTTTGTGATCTATGTGAACAATATTGATATGAACGTAACCAAAGCCAGGATACACCTATTCACAGATTATGTGGTCCTCTACCTTAGTCACCCCTTACCCAGAACAGCCTGCAAAGGCTTACAATAGGAGTTCGACATTGTCCAGACCCAACTCCTCAAGAAAAAACTGGTATTAAATTCTAAGAAAACTAAAGCTATGCTGTTTTCTCCCTTCCTACTGAATGCAAGTCCATCCACTACTGGCACTGTCCCTCAGATTAGCACAATCCTGGGTGAAAACTTAGAATTTGTTAGCAAGTTCAAATACCTAGTGGTATGGCTCGATAACAAACTCTCCTTTACGGACCACATCGAAGACCTCCTAAAGAAATTAAGACAAAGGCTTGGTCTCTTTTTTAGGATTAACAACTACCTCACCAGCAATGCCAAATAATGGCTGGATCAAACCATATTTCTCTCCCTGGTCAACTATACTGACTTCCTTTATAGCAACTGCCCAGCATCAAACCTTTCTAAACTGGATACATTGTACCACAGGGCATTGAGATTCATCACTGGTCTTCCTCATGCCACCCACCATTGTGCTCTCTATACAGCCGTGGGGTGGCCCTCCCTTCGCTTCAGGAGAAATAGAAATGCCTTAATCTGGACACTCAAAGCCATCACAAAGAAACTTCCTCCTTACATCTCAGACTGTCTCCCGGTCTGCAAACCTGGAGCCTATGTACTGAGAAGCTCATCCTTTATTTACCTTAAGTTACCCAGGATAAAAACATGTCTCAGAAGAATGGCTATAAGTTTTGCGCTACCATTCCTATGGAATACTGTACAAAAAAACTCTGAAGCTTAGCTCCCCAATCAGCATATCCTCCTTCAAGACCCCCTATGGCCTTTTAGTTAAAGAAATCTGTAAATGTTTTCACCTCCACTAAATATCCTGCATGTTGACTGCCCGTGGTTTTTACAACACCATCCATACTATTCCTCTTGGAATCTCTGGCTCTGAGACTCCCCACCCACTCTTGCCTTTCCCCATTTCACTTCCTACCATCCACCTTGTGGCCACACCACCACTACTCCCCGTACCTCCTGCCTGCCCGACACCATAGTGTGCAGACTAGACAACCTCTTGTGCCACTCTTCAGTCCATGGTACGGCCATATCCACCCTGGTACCCAGGGTGGTTCCATAGCCAGTAGCCTCCTGAATTCATTTATCTAACAATGTCTATGTACCAAATTGTTTATTATGTGTATGTGTTCCTTGTATTGTTTGAATCTGTGTAGTCCTTTGCATTGTCTGGAGTTACTGTACTGTAATTTGAATGTCTATGTATCAGGTCCATTCTGGTCAGATAACATAGGGGTGGTGCACATCATCAATGGGCAGCTGGGGAAGAAGGGCCCAATGGGGGAATCGATGTGCATCTTCATTCTAAAATGTTTGCTGTTGAACATCATATTCAAAGCTGTACATGTACCCGGTGTTTAAAATGGAATTGCTGATGCTTTATCTCATTCACAGTGGCGACGTTTTCGGTAGCTGGCTCCAGCAGCGTAGCAGCGGCCATGAACAGAACCTCCCTTCTTCTGGAGGGTAGTAGCATCTCAACTTGGAACTGGACAGGTAATTCCATTGCAGCTAGGACAGGGGAAGTATAGAGGAAAGGGGTAGAGCATTACCTGGGCATGCGGGCACAGCAGGGCTGGCCAAAGGATTGGCCCATTCTGGTAGAACAACTGTGCAAGTATATCATGCTGTCAAAGCAGAATGGGGTCATGCCAGGGGTGGTGGACAGGCACCTCGCTGGAATGTCTTGGTTCTCCAGGACTCTGAGGGTCACTGACAATATTAAGACTTTCAAGGTGAGGAAAGTACTAGAAGGGTCAGGGAAGTCATTGGCTTCTCATGAGGTCACGAGGTGCCCCATCACTCCAGCAATCCTTGAAAGCATCTGGGGGGTTCTTCCCAGGGTTTGTGGGACCCCATTTGAGGTGCTTCTGTTTGACACCTTGTTTTTGGTGGCCTTTTGTGGGGCATTTAAAGTATCAGAGGTAATGCAGCCAACACAATTTATGAAGATTATCGGGTTGGAGTTAAGGGATATTATAACAACTGAGAGGGGCATGTGGGAGAGGCTTAGGAAGAGTAAAATAGACCAGGAGTTGAAGAGCCACTGGTGCTTGGTGGAAGCACCACCTGGGGTGTCTAGTTAGGTCCAAGACAGGATGCAGGCTTATATGGCTGTGAATCCCTCAAAAGGAGGGGTATTCTTTCAGCATGCAGATGGCAGGCCTATCAAAGCCTAAACGTTTAAAGCTATTCTGGCCAAAGAGGTGCAGGAGGTAGTGTTGAACCCAAAGGAGTTTGGGACACACACTTTCAGGATTGGGGCAGCCATGAACACCAGGAGCAGGGGTGGGCAGATGGACAGATTGAGGCACTCGGGCACTGGAGGTTGCAAGTGTTCTTGAGGTATGTTCACCCACATTTACAGTAACAGCATTTGTTTCTTCCATGGTCCCCAGAGGTCAGTGATTTGATCTGGATCTGTGGTCAGGCCTTCATACAGCAAGAGGCAGCAAGAATGGCAGATGGCGCAGGGAGGCAGTCATGGAGGAAGGGTCATCCAAGGGTCCATGTCCGATGGCCGGTGGTTGGAACAAACATGCGCTGGGATGAGTTGCTCCCTCTGCTGAGGGAGGAAGGGTGGACCCAGGGTATCCCAGAGGTGTTGGTGGTACATCTTGGAGGGGAATATTTGGGAAGCTGGAAGATGGTGGACTTGCTGCTGGCTATGAAGGAGGACTTTCAAACCATTAGGAAGTGGTGGCCACATACCACCCTCATCTGGTCCTAGCTGATCCAGAGGTCCAGTTGGCTGAATGAGGAGGGGGTGGCCTCTCTCAACAAGGCCTGCATTCGAATCAACAAGGAGATGAGGGTGTTCATGCAGGCGCTTGGGGGGACCGTGGTGAAACATAGTCAGATTCAGATATCTGGTCAAATAATATTAGCCAAGATGGGACGTTTGACCGAGAGAGGGTTACAGCTATGGCTAGGGGCACTGTAGTAGGTCTTGGAGGAATTTGTGGAGCAGGCGGCTTGGGGGATTGGACATTGTCCGTCCTGTGGCATCTTGGGAGGATCACTATAAGATGAAATAGTGGTAGGGGGGTGGTGATGAGCTGAGTTTATCTGAAGGGCTCGTGACCCCCTCTGGTCAGCATGGAGATGGAAACCGAGTACCCAGACCCAGGGGAGGGGTCACGGTCCATCTGCAGCAGGTACATCTCTACTGCAAGGCTAACATTGCCTGATGGAGTTTGGCTGAGCAGCTTTGGCCATTATGACCATGGGAAGTTGATCCTTCCAGATGCGAGCGCTGCTCTTAATCTAGAATGTTATTCAATAAATGCATGGCTGTGGCCATTTCCTCCAAGACATGTGTCAGTGTTTTCTTTCCAGGGAAAGGGGGGGGTATGGAGGGATACCAGATAATGCAGAGGCTGTAACAGATGGCCGCAGCCGTAATATATCTGGGGCCATCCTCCCCTGGACCCCGGAAGGAGGAGGGAGGAGGAAGATAGAGGTGGTCCCAAGGGGGATAAACAGAGTCCAGGGATTGTACATGAGACCTCCAGGGCCTCTCACTTGGGATAGGGGAGTCACATCCTGTGGGGGGGAGGAGAAAGAGGAATTTCTAGGAACATTAGCCAGCAGTCTCTCCTCTTTCTCCTCTTGCCCTACAAGGATCACCCACCTCCCGCCTCATAAAAGCAGGGTTGTGGGGCCAGGCAGTTAGGGCCCCTCTTTTGACCCAGTACTGGTGACCACATTAGGGGTCAGGGAGTGGCTTTTCCTGGTTTTCCCTGCAACAAAGTTTTTTCCCAGGTTTTTCACCTCCTCCAAAAGGGTGTCAAACTGTGTCACAAGTGGGAGAATCTAAATAGGCAAGAATAAATAGGGTACAGGTGAATGTCAATATGTCACAGTCATGGCAGTGCCTCAGGAGGATCACTATGAGATGGAATAGTGGTAAGGGGCAGTGACGAGCCGAGTTCATCTGAAGGGCTTGTGACCCACTCTGGTAGGCGTGGAGGTGGAAACCAAGTACCCGGACCTGCGGAGGGGTCACGGTCTACCTGCAGCAGGTACATCTATACTGCAAGATAATGGCACCTGACAGGGGGTGGCTGAGCAGCCTTGACCATTATGACCACAGGCAGTTGATTCTCCCGCATACGCAGGCTGTTCTTAATCTGGAATGTTATTCAATAAATGCGTTGCTGCGGCCATTTCCTCTAAGACATGTGTAAGTGTTTTCTTTCCAGGGAAAGGGGAGTATGGAGGGATACCAGATAATGAAGTATTCCAGTCTCTCCTCATATGTGTTGCTATGTTTGCCATGGGTCATTTTTGTTGTCTTTCTCTGGGTTGTCTTCACTTTGTCCCAGTCCTTCCTCATGTACAGGCACCAAAGCTGGATATAACACTTCAGGTGCAATCTGACCAGCTGCCTGTACTGTGGCAGAATTTATTCCTTCTTGTGACTGGATAAACCTTTCCCAGTGCAAGCCAGCATTTTATTTACCTCCCCATCCTATTTTTATATCATTTAGATTCTTTGCCAACCAGGTAAGACCTACTTAGCACAAGTGCTTGTTTTCAACCATAACCGAGGAGCACTGTGGAGGTTAAGTGACTTTCTTAGAGTGACACAGTATGTAAGTGGATGTTATATGAATCAAACCCAGGGCTGCTGGATGTACCAAGTTCATTCACAGCTCATTACTCTAACCTCTAGTACCGGTAACCTCTAGTATTAATTAGATATTTGATTGTATTTTATTTTAAAGGTATGTTTGTATGTTAATTGTATGTTTTGCTATTGTGAAGTACTTAGACATACTTTTATGGCTGCGTGGATGGCGCTCCACAGATGTTATGCCATCACTGTAGGATAACCGGGGGTCAGCTCCAGAATGTGACCCTGTGTTCTCCTACAGTGATGCAGCAATGTCAGGACAGCACTGCTGCCATAAGTACTGTCCTCTGCATCATGGAGCTCCCCTCCACAGCACTGTGATCCCCCTCCCATGGCGCACTTCTTTGTGAATGCACTTCTGGCATAACTGTGATTGCTTCAGTATTGCACATGCACAGTTTCACCCCACCGCCATCTTGTGAGAGGTAACCGCTGCTCCACTGGTGCTCTGTTGTCGTCACCACCTCTCCATGACCTGCCACTGCTCTGAGAGCCATGCTGCAGGTAAGGGCTCACCGTAGCTGTATCAGCTCTGACCAGAACTTGTTATTTATACAACTGGGCTGTGCTGATAAACAACAAGATAAAAAGTGTTATTGCAATCCGACATGCAGTAACAAGATAATATTAGGGTATGTCACAATGCATACTGATTTGGTCACCAAACAGCTTTTACAGTGCTGATGACATCACAATAGGAATGTGCAGCACTGAAGCCAGTAGTTGAAATAAAAGAAAGACATTTAAGGCTGTATGCATACAGCAGTTTTAAAAGTTACAACTAGTAAACTGATGTTTTATAAACTGAATAGTGTATGTTATGATCTTGTGAAAGAGCAGAACAGTTATGTCTCACTCATGGCTATGGCGCTCCTGGGTTATGGCCCTGCCCTCTCAAAAGTGAAGATAAATTGCATATTTTGAGTAAGCCTATTGCATATTATGTATATATTGCCTATGGGTATAAAAACTTTCAAATAAATAAGGGATACATGATGGCCAGTCATTGAATACACTATTTATCTGAATGAGTGGAGAGTGACCTCAGGTAACTTCACGAGTGGCAGAGCATAGTTGATTCATGATTGATGATTCCTGAAGTCACTATCCATGAGTTCAGATAAGTAGTGTATTCCACGGCTGGCCATTATGTTTTCCATTTATACAATAGTGCTCCTTATTGTGCGGGGGGGGGGATGTCATGCAAAAGTTGACCCTTTTCACAGTATAGCATGATTTGCACAATTGCGCATTCAGTGGAACTCAATTGCGCAATGTCACATTAAGGGTGACATTCTGCACAACCCGTTAAATAAATTCTATTTATTTAATGGCTATGAAGATTTATTTAATGGCTGAGAAGATACGTGGATTTATACGAAAGTTTATCATCTTGACCCTATTGTATAAATGCATTTATTTTCATGAGCAGGTGAACCAGAGTGCAAATAAGTCATTTCTTTTCACTCCAGCTCAAAGGTCAATGGATATTTTCACTCCAGCTCCCCAAAATTTTGGTCAGAATCATCCATTGAGTAATACATTCTGACCAGACTGGCAGATACAACATTAGAATCCAAGTGCATGTCAGTCTATGTTTGGTTAATAGGATACAGAGAATACAATGTTTAAGCAATAACACCCCTCCCTTCACATAACGTTTCTTACTGGAAATTGGTTTATCACTGTTTAGATTGGTGTAAAAAAGGAGCTTCCATTTTGTGTTTTTATTTTTAAAGTATGTTTCTCACCTAATGGTTTGCTTCTGTTTCCATGGGACGTCTTCACTTTGCAGACTTGAATGTCACTACACAAATGATAAAAATTTTTGGTAACAATAGAAATATTTAAAAAAATATAACATTTTAAAACTACAGTATGCATTTTCGATCTCTCTCTCTCTGTGCTTGTGCTACAGACAATTTAAAGTTTGCCACCCTGCAACCACACGCTGATGCCAGAAATCCCATCCCACTCCCAGCAGCTCCACACCCCATCGATCCTTTCGTGAAAACCTCACTAACAGAAAAGGTAATGCTTCTGTTTAGAAATTCGAAATTTGCAAATGTTTCCATAGTACATAGTAGTCCTGTTGATAGCTCACGCTCTAGCCTCACCATATGCAGCTATAAACCGAACCCCTCTCCGCCATACATAAACCTATTCAGCATTCAGCTGCCATGCTGACCACTAGAACCATTGGCATTTTTTTTCCTCTTCCTCCCTCTGCCACCCAAATAAGTGAACAACATGGGCTTCCCGAAGCCCTGGTCACCACTCATGCACTGAACTGACCTCCAGGGCCTGTAATGTTATTAACTTGTACCATCCTGTAAAGTCATGGACAAATGTGCAACTCTAAATCCTATGTCATTAAAGGCTGTAATTAATGTCATGTAATCCTATGTGAATACTTGGAATTGTATTTATTGCACCCACCTCATGTTTGTAAGTTTATTCTTTTGTCTTCCTTACATTGATTAACTCATCTTTAAGTTATGTGTGTATAACTGTCATTTTACAAATGCAGGTCCACCTTGTAAATGAGCTTGCTCAATGGTGTTCGCCTGGATAAATAAAGATTTGATTGATTGATTGATTGATAGAAACGAAGGAGCATAACACAATAAAGTTAATTCTGAAAAACACAATATTTAGGCTAGTATTTTAGAAAACAGTTTACAGCTTACAACAATGATAACAGACTGAAGGCACTTGCTTACATTCTAGTTAACATAGAAATATCTTCTGGTGACAGAAAAATTAAGAAAATGAAACACAAATGCTCAGTTAATTAAAAGTTACGTAGTTTGGTCAAATTTCTGTGCCAATGTGCTAATACAGTATGATGACATGAAACAGTAGTCAGAGCTGGCATAAACTCTTCACTTCCCTGATCAGTTGCTGTCAATTCCCCCACCTCCAACTGCCAGCAGCAACATCATACAGAGCTTTTGAACTTGCACCTGTACACAAGTTTGAATGGGACTGACTTTGAATTAAATACAGTAGTAAAAGAAATGGAATATTTAATTAAGTGTGCAAATAATATAATAGTATTTAGATAGAAACTTTACATATCTTCCTCTTAGCAAACTGTGACAAAGTGTGGCAGACTGCAGGTTCACTACTCTGTCACAGTTCAACACTGATAGAAATGGTGCTACTGTAATTACCGTAATGCAAATGAAGTGATAAAAAAATAGCAGCAACAACATAAACTTGCAATAAAGATTATTTACAATGTGTAACAGTGTGTGACTTTATTATTTCTGAATTGTTCCTTTATCATAGTTTTACATAAGATATCTCAATAAAATTAAAAAGCTATCCGAAGTGTAAGACATCTGTTCAATTGACTTTCCCTAATCAATTGTCATGTGCATAAATTTCAACCATAGACTACTGATACAATTTCAAAACAAACACAGCAACAGCACCCTTACAAAGAATCAGGTGACAGTTGTCTCTAAATAGGAAGAACATGAAGATCAAAACAGCAGAAATAAAGAAGTTTAAATCTGTAAGCGTGTGACAGAAGAAAACTAGGACAGGCTGTATTTACCACCACACATCCCAGCTAGACATTTGTAAAATGAAAGATGTTTATAAGCATTAATACCATATATAGCTGCATATCAGGGTAAAAAATTCCTTATCTTCATTGGGCATAAGAGTAATTAAATAAAAATAAAAAGAAGAAATAGCAAACTTGAATGTCAGATTTGATGTAGACCCTGAAATTGGAGACATTTTATCTGTGTATGAAATGGACACAGATCCATGCATAGATGAAGACTTCCATCATGGAAACATAGAAACATAGAATTTGATGGCAGATAAGGACCGTTTAGCCCATCCAGTCTGCTTGTTTTTCCCTACCTATTGTTTCACTGCAGACCCTACCTGATCTTCAGCTTATCCCCCACTTGTCTTATCACTAAGGTTCACTTACGCCTATCCCATGCTTTCTTGAACCCCATTAGTTTTTGACCCCACCACCTCCACTGGGAGGCTGTTCCAGGCATTCACCACCCTCTCCGTGAAGAAGTACTTCCTCACATCTCCACTGACTCTACCCCCCTCCAGCTTCAAAGCATGACCCCCTTGTCCTTGAGCATCATTTTATTCTGAAAAATGCTTCCCTCTTGGACCTTATTAATACCTGTGAAAAATTTGAAAGGTTCTATCCTAACCACCGTCCCTCCATTCTTCCATGGTATACATATTATACATATTAAGGTCCTTCTGTCTTTCCTCATAGGGCTTTTGATGCAGACCCTCCACCATTTTGGTTGCCCTCCTGTGGACCACCTCCACTCTTTCTATGTCCTTCTGGAGATGAGGTTTCCAGAACTGGACATAGTACTCTAGGTGAGGTCTCACCAGTGATCTGTGCAGGGGTAACACTACCTCACTCTTTCTGCTGGTAATACCCCTTCCTATGCATTCCAGCATACCACTAGCTCTCCTGACTGCCTTGTCACACTGCTTAGACACCTTTAGTTCATCAGATATCATAACCCCCAGGTCTTTTTCCTGTTTGGTGGTCGTCAATACCTCTCCTCCCAGTTTGTTCTCTGCTCCTGGTTTCCTGTGCCCCAAGTGCATGATTTTGCACTTTTTTGCATTCAAGCCCAGTTGCCATACCCTTGACCACTCCTCTAACTTTTTCAGATCCTCTCTCAATTTTTACTCCCCCCTTGAGTGTCTACCCTGTTGCAGATTTTAGTGTAATCCACAATCATGCAGACCTTTCCATCCAGCCCCTCTAAATGTCTCTAAAAAAGACCTTAAAGAGGACTGGTCCCAGTACAGATCCCTGAGATACCCCACTGATCATCTTCCCTTCCTTGGCGTGAACTCTGTTTACCACCACCCTCTGTCTCCTATCCCTTAGGCAATTTCTTACCAAGTTTTCAACTTTTGGTCCCACCACTAGGCTACCCAGCTTGCATACTAATCTCCTATGTGGAACAGTGCCCAAGGCCTTGCTGAAATCTAGGTTGGCTACATCGACTGTTCCTCCCCGATCAAATTCCCTGGACACCAAGTCAAAGATGTCTATTAGATTCATTTGACAAGACCTACCCCTGTGAATCCATGCTGTCTCAGGTCCTGTAATCCTCTGGATTCTAGGCGTTCCACTATCCTTTCCTTCAGTAGTGATTCCAATAATTTTCCCACTACCAAAGTCAGGTTGCCTGGCCAGTAGTTGATAGCCTCCTCTCTACTACGAATTTTGTGAAGTGGGACTGTGTCTGCCTTCCTCCAGTCCCCACAACCTCTCCCATCTACAGTAAGAGGTTGAACAGGACTGTCAGAGGTGCAGCCAGCACCTCCCTGAGTTCCCTCAGTATCTTTGGATGGACCCTGTCTTGCGCCATTGCCTTATCCACTTTAAGATTTGCAAGTTCCTTCAGGACTCTGTCCTCTGTAAATAGACTAATGTGTCCACCTCCTTTCCTTCGGTGCATCTGTCACTTTTCTGTGGCCCCTCTCCTTCCTCTTCTTCTGTGAACACTGATCAAAAGTATTTATTCAATATGTCTACTATTTCTTGGTCCCCCTCTACACAATCTCCCCTTCCCTTCTTAGTTTTACAAACCCTCCCCTGGTCTTTCTCTTTTTGCTTACATACCTAAAACACTTCTTCTCTCCTTGCTTTACTTCCTGGGCTATTTTCTAGTCCATTTGTGCTTTTGCACTCCTAAACTGATTTCCCTGCCTCCCTCTGTTTCTCCAAGTACAGCTTCCTATTTTTCCCTTTCTGTATCTTCTTATACCTCCAGAATAGTAGCTTTTTTGCTGTTACCTTCCTGGCCATCTCCTTAGAGAACAATATTGGTCTCTTTTTCCTCTTGTCTTTGCTTACTAGCCTTACACAGAAGTTTGGTATCTTCCCTATGCCCCCTTTTAGTTGTGCCCAAAGTTCCTCCTCTCCACCCAAGTGCCCCCCACCATTGCATCCCTGAGTATTCCATCATCTTTTTAAAATTTGCCCTCCTGAAGTCCAGGACCCTCATCCTTGTGTGGTTCAATTCTGTCCCAGTCCTTATATTGAACTACACAGTACTATGTTCACTGGTCCCCAAGTGGCCTCCCACTGTGAGTTCTGCAACACTGTCCCAGTTAGTTAGTACAAGGTCCAGTATTGCCAGCTCACAAGTAGGCAGCCTAACTAGTTGCAGAGCATCCAGGAAGTCCCTGCTTTTAGCTGAAGCTGCAGATGAAATGCTCCAATCTACATCCAGCAGTCTGAAGTCCCCCACCAGGTGCACATCCTGCTTATTAGCCATCCTTTGGATTGCTTCCCCCAGAACCTTTTCCAACCCCCCATGCTGGAGGTCTGTAGATCACACCAGTGTGAATATTGGCTCCATTCCCTCTTCTCTAGGGTGGCTCACAGTACTGCCACCCCTCTCTGTGTTCCCTGTACCTCTGTTGCTTTTATGCTATCTCTCAATTAAAGGGCAACCCCCTTCCCCTTATTTCACACCCTGTTCTTCCTGAACAGAGGCTATAGCCCAGTCATGGTTCTCAGTGCACCATGATTCAGGAGTGGTGACAATGTCCAGGTCAGTCTCTGCCATAATGGCATCTAAGTCCGGAATTTTATCTCCCAGACTTCAAGCGTTGGCACACATGGCCTTCCAATCTCTAGTACCACTCTGCTCATCAGCCCTCCATATTCCCTTTTGCCCTATCTCCTTGCCACCTCCATTCTCATTCCTATCTCCCTTCACTACTACTAAGTTGTTTTTCTTTCTATCAGGTACTCTTGAGGATTTGTCTCCTTTAGGGTTCTCCCTGTTGACTACTCTTGACTACTCCAGTTTGTGGGGCTCTATAGTTTATGTCTACTTCCTTACTTCTGCCACCCCCCTCAACTAGTTTAAGTGCTTGCCAGTGTATCATTTAAGCCATTCACTGAGGACTGCGGTCTCCTTCCTGGACAGATGCAGGCCATCTCCCCTGTACATGCCTTTATCCCTCCAGGTATGACCCCAGTCCCCAATGTAGCCAACCCCCTCCTCTCTGCACCATTCCCTCAAACACTGTTAGAAGCCCCTGGTACCGTGTACCCTATCCTCTGCCCTGTCATAGACAGGCAGCACCTGAGAAAAGCTTCCTGAGCTTACAACTTGTCTAAGACCCCTCCCCCACTCTCTGAATTCCTCATGTACTACCCCCTCCTCATCCCTAGCCAGGTCATTAGTCCCCAGGTGGACAATGACATCCAGCTCTCCTTCATGCCCAGCTGCCATAGCAATCCTCAAAATCTGCTTTCCATCCCTCTGAACTGTGGTGCTGGGTAGGCACCAAACCTCTCTCTCCCCCTCCCTTCCTGTCCCCAAATCTATCCCTCTCACCATGGAGTGCCCCACCAGGATCTACTTCCTTCTCCTCTGGGGTCATCTGCCACCCTGCATGGGGTCTCCACTATGGACGACCCCCACATCTTCCATGGACACTACCTCTGGTGCCTTCATGGTACAGTCCTGCCCTGCCAAAGCAGCGTTGGAGTTGAGTAATGGTACCAGATAGAGGATTTGTCTGTGTCCCACCACCCCCACCTTCCCTGAGCCCATAGCAGTCCAGATGCTCCTCCTCTTAGGTATCCTATGAGTTAGCAGTGGCAGACATGATGGTCCTTGGGTGGGGGAGGAGGTTCCCCAAATCCTAGCCAACTCAATCTGGAGTTTAGCAATCTCCTTCCCAGCCCAGAGAGGTGCATGCAGATGGGGCAGTACCAAGGACTCCAGAAGGTTTCCCTGAAAACTGCCACCCCCCAGACACTGAAGTGCACCACACCCATCATATTTGCCTTCTACTTTGCCTTCCTTTATTCCCTTCTACTTTCTGTACTGTGGCACCAGAGCTGATAACTCCCCTAGCCTAGCCCAACTAGTAGCACCCTGTAGATTAGTATGCATTCCTTTATTCCCCTCTTCTTTACCTACTGTGGAACCAGCACTTATACTGTACTTACCCTAGCCCAGCATTCTGACCTGGATAAGTTTCTAGCTAGTGTCTCCCTTCACCCATATTAACAATTATTTCCCTTTTCCTTTCTTTTAGGAAACACCCTTTTGTATCCCTACCTTAGGTTTGTCACCCACTATTTGTCATCTCCTTCCTTCCAACTCTGTCTTGTAGACCCCCTTCTTCCCTATTCCTTCTCTGGCTGCCTGCTGGCATTGGACCCTATTCCCCTATGGTACTTACTGTTGTGATGGAGACTGCTCTGCTGCCAGCTGCCTCATTGGGCTGCCTCATTGTGCTTACTTCGGTGAGCAGACTCCAGTGTCCTTGCACATGGGTCTTAAGCATGGGGGGCTGCTTGATAGCCTCATCCTAATGTAGGTCTTCCCTGCTTCCTGGTCTTTGCCAGCAGCTCCCCTGATTGGCTGCTGGAGTGGAGGGAGGTGCAGCCAAGCTGTGACTGACTCCCTGGAAAAGCTTCACCAGCCCCACTCCTCTGCTGGTCCCTTGGTGTGTGGTCACCACTCAGGTGCTGCAGGAGTTCACTCCGCTTCCTTCCCTTCCCACTGAAACTAGACTATGTCTCCATTGTGTTTTACAGGGCTATTTAAATGCCCTGACTCAGCTCTTCCTGCTTCCTGGTGTTTGCCGGCAGCTCACCTGATTGGCTGCCAGCACAGAAGGAGGTATGGCCAAGATGTGATTGGCTCCATAGAACAGCCTTACTAGCCCTGCTCCTCTGCTAGTCCTTTGGTGTCTGGTCACTGCTCCAGTGCTGTGGGGGCCTGCTCCTCTCCTCCTTCCCACCTAAACTGGACTGCAGTGCCTTTGTGTTTCCCAGGGCTATTTCAACATCCTGACTCAGCTCTTCCTACTTCCTGATCTTTGCCAGCAGGTACCCTGATTGGCTGCCAACATGGAGGGAGGCATGGCTGAGCTGTGATTGACTCTCTGGAACAGTCTCACTAGCCCTGCTCCTCAGCTGGTCCATAGGTGTGTGGTCACTGCTCTGTTGCAGTGGGGGGTCTGTGCCTCTCCCCCTTCCTGCCAAAACCGGAATGTGGATCCTTTGAATTTCACAGGGTTATTTAAACACCCTGACTCAGCTCTTCCTGCTTCCTGGTCTTTTCTGGCAGCTTCCTTAATTGGCTGCAGATGGAGAAAAACATTAATATGGATATTGAACACTGAATCACTAAAGAACTGCTTGATGCAAATGATATTACTATTTGTGCTCATGAAACAAACGTTCCAATTGTGCAGTCAGGTGAACAACATCTTGATGAAGGTGATGGTACTTATACTGTAAATGCCTCATTTGCAGCACAGAGTATCTTCTTAAACCCAGATATTAACAAACACATAAATTAATTCTTGGAATTCACAAAGAGTGCAAATATCTTAAAAAAGTATTGGTTATGGCATTTGCTCAGTGAAATACTATATCTCTGAGCATCTGAATGAATAACAAGAGCTACATACTGTACTCCATACAAACTAGACATGCTGTGATGCAATTTGCTAATTTTTTATGGATGTCAGGAAGCATAATGGAGAACCCTATGAACCTCTTGTGCTTTGTTCCTTTTTTCAATCTATAGAACAAGCTTTAAAACAAAACAAACAAACAAAAACATCTCTGCTCACTTAGCTTTGGCATAGAATTTAACAACCCCCAGAATGTCCTAATCATCAAAAAGAAAAAGCTGAAATATGAAGGGAAATGTGAAAAAGTACACACAGCAGATAAACTCACCACTAAGCTATTATAGAAGCTATCTGAGAAAAAGACACTTGGCCCTCACACACCAGAATCTTTGTGGAACTCCATGTAGATATTCCGTTGTTTGTTTTTCAGATATAGATGCAGTACATTAATTTGCAATATGCGCTGGAAGATGTATACCTGAATAAAGATGAGAAGAGTACTGAATACCTTCAACTGGGAAAGGTGAGGATAACTAAACTCGTGGAGGGGAAAACATCAAGGATCCAAGAAAGTTGAAACCTAGAGCATATGCAGTACTGTACATGAAGCTCCATGTGAATGTCAATTTTGCCTTTTACATAAAAATTCAGGTATTAGCATCCCAAAAATACTCTAAATGAGGAAAGTCCATTTTTTCTTTTCTGTTAATATACATGACACAATAAATCCAAAGAAATCCAGGATTTGCAATAAAAACCAGCCACTGGGTGTAACCAATATACTCAATATGGTGAAGGATATGATTTCATCTGCAGGAATTGAGACTGAAGGAAAGCTCACAAATCACATCATCAGAAAGCCTCTAGTGCATACCTTATTGACCATGGCATACCACAGACAGAGCTTATGCAAATGACAGGCCACATGCAGCTGCAGTCTATAAACAATTATTCTATGATAAATAATACCATGCAGCAACACATTTCTAAAATATTATGTGTGTAACCCCCCGCCTCCTACTACTTTACTCAGTAGACACCCCTGGCACCCATACTGGGCACACACTCAATACATTTAGAAATGGTGCCATCCCTAGCTTTATGAATGCATACCAGGCTCATTCTCTAGAGATCTAGGGGTGGATGTGTACAAAAACAATAACCATTGGTATTTGCAAACCAGGTCCTGGGGAGAGATTTTTTGCTAGGCATATGCTAGTCCTATCTTCTGGAGGGGTACCCTGTAAATGCACACAGGAAGTAATAACGTAACTGTCCAGACCATAGTTGGGGTTCTAGAGCAGGACTTTATTCAAAAGATGTTCTTCAAAGCAAGGGTGGACCCCCAAGGTTTACACATCTCAGCTCTAGAAACTTGCAGAACAACAACATCAGACTGTATCAGACAGAAACTCTTTGTATTCCCACCTCAGTAGGACATAGGACACTTGCACTTGGTATTCCCACATGTCGTAGGACATAGAAAAACTTGGACTTGTATTCCCACATGTCATAGGACATAGAAACCTGCTTCCAGTGGCATATTGGCCACAACTGAAAATACATTTTTCTAACACTAGAACCATTCTTCCATAACCAGAGGAGAAACTGTAACCCACTCCAGGGGGTTAAAAATCCTCTTCAGACATTTGGTCATTTGTAAAGTAACCAGATGCCCTTACTAAAACTGTTAGTCCTGAACTGGTTACTCCTGATGGGTTCTGCCTACCAATTGCTCCCAAATCCATACTCAGCAATTCATTCAGAGTTACACCTTAAACATTTGGAAACCTTTTGAATGAAACTGGCATTCAGAATTCAAATTCACCACCTCAGTAGTGTAAAGGTAATAAGTCCTGAACAGTGTGATATAGTCATACCTCTGGACATCACACACCTCAGTCAACTTTAATTCTAAGACCGTTTTGCATGTCTGTACTTACAGAAAAATAAATGGAGTCTTCCCTCTGGGCATGGAACACAGTAGAACAGGTACTTGCTTTCTGTAGCAAAAGTCAGAATTCACTCACTGTTAAACATTTCAGGCAGCTTCAAAACTTCCTGGACCAAAAAAGGGGGATTGCTCCTTGGATACATCCACTAGCAGTCCTTTTCACCCCTTCAGGGATGAAGAACAGGAAATTCTGCTGAAGGAAAGGTCTCCACTACTTCTCTTGGCAAGCTGGAAAATACCAAAACTAGGGGGAGAATTCAGGGCTCTCAACTCAGAGCCCACTGGCAGCAGCTCTCGCTCCCTCACTGCAACTCTAAACACTCTAAACTGCCACTGGCAGTGATTCACACTGACTCCCATCTCAACATTCTATCTCCCACCTCAGCAGCTGGCATAAGGGTTATGCTACTGTGAGAGTTCCAAATGAGCTCATCACTTCCATCTCAGCTGGTGCCAAGAAAACAGAAAAGTAAGCAGGTGAAAAACCATTTAACTAGTTAATCACCAGCTGCCTCTCCCTGCCTAGCTCTGATACTGAGGGAATTCTAGAAATCCCAGGGGACTGGGTGGTTACACTTACTGCATACCAGATGAATGATTGTCCACAGTCGTATCTCCATCCAGCACTAGTCCATCCTACCCTCCATGTTACCTATGGGGAGGTTGCACAAGTCCTCCCCTACCATGTGCTAGGCACAGGCAGGTAACACTAAAGTGGCAGAGGTCAGCTGATGAAACTTCAGCCCCTATCCTATGATCTATCTATGGATTCTCTGTGGCTCCAAGAAAAACTGTTTGAAGCATGCCCTGATAGACCAGAACTGGAAGCCCATACTTGAGTTAAGACCTCCAACCTGTCAATCCCCCTGGCCCTCTAGACAAAATCTATCTGACCTATGCTACCTACAGGAAGACCTATCCCCCAAACTTCCCAGTGTACCTGTGGACAACAAGAAAGGAAACATACACTACATTGCATTACATTTCCCAAAAATCACACCTGTGAAGAAAAACATGTTAACGCCCTGTTAACCATAAACATTTCTAAAAACACTATGAAAAGGGGAACTCAGATGTGTTCCAAACATCCCCTTATTTTCTTCTTCAGGAACGCTTGCAAGAGAAGAAAAACAGAAAACACATTCTGCATTCCTCACAGTGCCTAAACCTCCACCCAACACTAAAGAACTTCAAAAAACATTTTTTTATAAAAGTATAAAAGTAAAAAATGGAAAGAAACCATTTATGCAACTCATTTTGAGGATGGAATTCCCTACAATGTCCAGATCTAGGAATCAGTGTCAATGGTGCCCTTAGGCATTGTCCATGAAAGAGTCTTTCCTAGGCCAAAGTCTGCTGAAGAACAGTTCTTGGACAGGACAAGACCTGTATGGCACTGCAATCCAGGGAAAGAGTCTTTAATGAAATATTAAAGTTCATTGGATAGTCTTCAAATGTAGGCTGTGTTGTGCAAAGTCAGTAAATGTAAACAAAAAGGTTTTGTCTTACCAGCTCCATGAAGAATGAAAAAGTTTCATCTTACTCTGCGAGCTGGGGACCTTCTCCCTTCAGACCAGATGGAATCTTTAGATACTGCTGGGCTGATGTCCTGGAAGGCTATATGATGGTACTGGAAAATTGCTGGGTTGATGCTTCTGGAAAACCAAATGATGAAAGAGGAAACTACTGGGCTGATGTCCTTGAAGGCAAGATTATGGAACAGGAAAACTGCTGGGCTGACAAATCTGGAAACACCTGAAGAAATCATGGAATACCAGAAGATCTGCATCTTCCTCCATATATACTGCTGCTTCAGATGACAGACATTTGGCCTGCCACTGCTCGCTTCCTTAAGCCATGCTGGGCATATTCACAGGGAGTGTCACCATTAAGGGCAGTACCACTCAAGGTGTGGGGTGAGGTCTATGACCCCATCTGGGCATTCCAGGGTGATGCTATGAAATGTCTCTTACCCAGCTCTATTCACAATTCGCACAGTGTCAATGAACAGAGTCCTGTCCAGTTTCCAGACTCTAAGGTGATCATTACTGATTTTGTCCCTTAAGCATGTTGGTGAATCTGGATGCATATTCTTCTTTGCCTCTGCTATAAGCCAGGATTGCAAGTTTTGTTCAATATCCTACCAGACACAGCGAGGAAAGGTAGGATGGTATTTCTCATTTACAGTATGGTGTCAGCCCTCCTATGGATCAGTCTCTCCTCTTTACTGCTCTTTACTAGTCTGCGGCCCATGGCCCAGCTTGGAGTGGCCAGTCCTGGTTGAGCCAGTGTTTCATACTCAAAGAATGAAAGAACTTGCCCTTCACTACTTCTTGGGGTAAGTTGCTAGAGCCTTCTTCAACTGTCACTGGCTTCTCTGAGGCAAGAGCTTGGGGTTACTCATGGTAGAGCTGAATATAAAGATAGTCTTCTTCATCATCATCATCCTCTTCCTCATCATTCATGATCTGTGCCCAAGAGTGAGCAAATGTCCTCACTCCTGAGACATTCCATTACTCACTGGGCACAGAGGTGGAAACCTCCCAATTCAATATCTCTTGTACTTTGTCCTCCCCCGCCAGGCTAGGACTCAGACTCTCTCTCTCTATGGGTCAACTGATCCCTCTGTTGAAGTGTCCATTTGGGACACAGGTGCGAAAAACTCTCTCTGTTCCTGCCCTTGCAGTGGATCAACATAATTTTTACTTGCTCTTTCTGTAACACACTCAGTAAAACTTCCCCCAACAGGTTCAGCCTGGTGCTGCATGCTGCTACTGTTGGCAGGGTCCCCTGCTAGGGTCCACATGGGAGCCAACCGAATTCTTGTTGCCCTGTCTGGAGCTGTACCCCTACTCATTCCAAATTTTGCAAGGCAGTCAGAGCAATGGGGTATCAGAAACACATCCCTTTCAGCCTTTAGACACATGATGCATAGTCTCACTGGAGAGCTAGGAATTGCTACATCCAGAGGTAACCTTTCACCATAGTAGGCTCTCTGTACCTCTCTCAGCATTGCCACTTCCTCAGCGATCATAGCTTGGGCATGATCTGGGTATCGGGGTGCTCCCAAAGCCATGTCTGAAAGCAAACACACAACCTTTCATTACTGAATTGCTCACTAGTCACATATTGTCTCACAAAATGGCTCCCTGCTGCTGTGTTTACATTGCTGACCCCGCCCTGTCATGGAATTTGTAACTTTTCTCATTCATAACAGTCTGTTCAACTTGCTCAAAAAACTGAGTTTCTGACCTGTCTGGCTACTGAAATTACTTTAAACTGCAAACGATTGTCTCTAATGGTACATCTCAACACATTCATAGTGATTTAGAATTGGTAACTTGACTTTGCAATCAGCACAGTTCATGAATATTCTATTTACTTATTTACAATTGCTCAAAGTCACTTGCAAGCCTCTCAGACTTTCTTTGCCCCAGGTTTGCCTGTTTGCTGTATCCTACTCATACAACTCACAGTCCTGTTGCTTAGAAATTTACTGTTGCTGAACTCATTTCTCATTGTTCACAGTCTATTGCTCAGAATCATAGGCGTAGATTGCGGGGAGGCAGAGGGGCAAGCTGCCCCCCCCCGAGAAATTGGACCAGGACTTTTTTAGGAGCCCAGCCACCGTTCTCCGATCATTTTTTTTTTTAATATTGAATGGACTCAGGGCTATGCCCAGACTGCCTGCACCTCCGGGGATGGAGGGGGTGGCGTGGCACCGTGTCTCTTAAACAAAAACTATCCCCTTTTCCGATTGGCTGCAAGCCTGCAACCATAGTACTCGCATGTTACAGCCAATCAGAGAGTGCTGCAAGCTGGCGCCATCGTGTGAGCAGTACTCCATTAGTGGCGCCATTTAGTTGTCTGTGTGCCTTCCATGAAGGAGCAGCAGCAGCATCCATATAGTGTAGGGCTGAGGACAGCTAGCTATTCGAGGATGTCGAGCAGCAGTCGTTGGTTGTCTGTCAGGTGTCACCAGTGTCTCAGTCAGTCTAGTGTTCCCACCCTCCTCCTGTCCTGAACAACCCATTTTAAATATACCTCACCCGAGTCCTCTGACTACCTACTCTCTGTTTCTCAGTGCAGCCAGCTGTGCTCTGGGCTCTTCTGCTGCCACCTGATCCTCCCATCCCCGAGAGCCTAGGAGTCCTGCGGCCACAAGGCCTCTACCACCAGACAGACCAGGTGGAGGAGTGAGTAGTACAATTACAGTGAGTCTGAGGCACGGCCAGGCTTGCCTGCACACCCAGCTCCTGTGTCCAGCAGGCCAGAAAAAGATTTACTGTGTTGTCGGCGAGTCCTACACCACGCCTGTTGCCCACCAGTTCCACGGTCCACCAAGAGGGATTATTCAGGTCAGTGAACAGCCAGGCCCAGAACAGGGAAGAAGCTGGCAGTCATGCAGGCTATAGCAGACCCATAATGCGTCACGTTCATCTGGTGTCAGAAAAAATGAGTTACTGTCTCATCGGGGGATTAATCGGGAGAGGAACGGGACTGTTGGGAGAGTCTCGGCTACCTGACCTGCCTTCTTGGCCTTGCTGTACCCTACTGCATGCTGCCCTGTCTGTGCCCTTACTGATTTGGTGAGTAACTGTGCTGCAAGCTGGTTGTTGGAAATTAATACCATTCACATCCCAGAAATATGTCTTTTGTGGGGGTGTTCTGGCCATGGCCATGTGTCTGGGGGTGGGTGGAAGGTTTGCTGTCAGCTTGTGTTTCTTTGGGTGGGAGGGGATTTGCTGGCTGTTGAGGCTGTCCATGTTGGCAGGGTGGGTGGGGGGCCTATTTGTTTAGTATGGTGTGGACACTGGTCATGTTGGTGGGGTGGGGACACTCAGTTACTGTGCTACTGGTGTGGTGGGGTTTGTTGGGGAAACTCACTGGATGGTCTGTGTTTGGTGGGACTGGGGGATGGTCTGTTTTGTGGGGTTGGGGTCGGGGAGATAGTCTGTGTGTTTTGGGGCTGACTCGCTGAGAGGATGGTCAGCGTTTGGTGCTGGGGGAGGGTCTGCATTTGGTGGGGCTGGGGGGATGATCACTGTTTGGGGCTGGGGTGGTTAGTGTTTGGGACTGAGAGGGTGGTCAGTGTTTGGTAGGGCTGGGGAGACAGTTTGTTTTCTATTCTGGGGTCTGGTGGGGTGGAGACACAGGCCATGGTGATGTGGGGACACTGGCTGTGATGGTGGGGTGGTGACACTAGCCATTGTTTGGTGGACTTGACTGACCATTTGTCTGGGGGGACTGTCCATGATGTTGGAAAAGGGGGACTGTCCATGTTTGCCTGCCGGGTGTCTTGTGGGAGGGGGGACTATTTGCTGGTCGGGTGTCTGGGGGATCTTTCCATGTTGGCTTATGGGGGGTGAATGTCGGTGATTGCCGATCAGGTGTCTTGGATGGACTATCAATGTTGTTGGGAGGGGAACTCTCCGTGTTTGCTAGCCAGGTGTTTGGGGGATTGTTCATGTTGGTGGGGTAGGGGAAATTCTGTGTTTGCTAGCTGTGTGTCGGAGGGGTGGGACTGTCCTTGGTGGGATATGGGGACTGTCCATGTTTGCTGGCTGCCTGGGTGTCTGGTGGGACTGTCCTTGTTGGTTGGGGGCATTCTATGCTCGCTGGCCCGTGTCTGGTGGGGAGGGGACTGTTTGGGTGTCTGGGGGAACTGTCCTTGTAGGTGGGGTGAAGGGGGGGACTGTCCATGTTTGCTGACTGGGTTTCTGGTGGACTGTCCATGTTAGTTAGGAGGGGGGACATTCTGTGCTTGCTGACTGGGTGTTAGTATATAAACATAAGTAAATGTTAAAACGTAATTTCCACCTCATCCTTTACCTGTCAAGGGATGTATCTCACTGACCTGTGCCTGCAGTTAGCATACGAACATTAGTAAATGTTGAAACATTATTTTCCCCTCATCCTTTACCTGGCTGTAAAAGTAATCTTTCCCTTTTTTTGATTTCTCCAATCATCCACCGTGGAGGGGTGAAACAGACAGATTCCTTGGCCTTGCTGTCTCTATCTTCATTGCCTGGTAAACACAACCAAAGGGGTAGCTTTTTGTGTTCTCCCCCACACAGTGTTACAAGACTAGCAAAAAAAATCTTGCACTAAAACATGCACCCTAAAGAAATGATTATACTACTACCTGGCTGTTGTTATAGCGACTACTGACTGGCCATAATTTTTTTTGGGGAGTTGGAACACTGGTCGTGTGTGTGGGTGGGGTTGCGGACACTGCTGGTTTTATGTGTGTGTGTGTGTGTGGTTGGGGACACTGCTGATCGTGTGTGTGTGTGGGGTTGGTGACACTGCTGGTCGTGTGTGTGTTGAAGGTTGGGGACACTGCTGGTCATGTGTGTGTGTGGTGTTGCCGACACTGGTCATTTGTGTAGGTGGGGTTGGAGATACAGGCATTGTGTGGGTGTGGTGGGGGCACTGTTGTGTGGGTGGGTGGAGGCACTGGCATTGTGTCAGTGGGGCGGGGTTGTAATTGTATACCAGGCAAACTGTGCTGACCGGTAGCTCAACATCTCTCTTTCCAGACAAAGAAAGAAACATAAACAAAATGCAGTATAAAATGTGGTTTTATTTATTTTTGTGTGCCTGTGATGGGGAGGCACAGACCTGTATGCCTGGAGCGGATACCAGATAAATGGAGCTGGAAATGGTGTTGGTTGGGTGGGGTGGGGAGAGTGGCTATGCTGGTGCGGTGGGGAGAGTGGCTGTGCTGGTGGAGTGGACACAGAGTGTGGAGAGTGGCTGTGCAAGTCCATCAGGGTGCAGAGAGTAGCTGAGCTGGCCAGTCTGGGTGGAGATAGTGGCCTTGCAGGTCTGGGGTGGGGAGAGTGGGCTGTAGCTTTTTGCATGGACATTTAATTCACTGTTGCTTGCTGTGCCTTCTGCTGCCCTGCCAGCTTTATGCTGCTGTGCTGACCAGGGTGGACTGGTACACATGCTGAAAAAAATGGTTCTGGCCACTGGTGATGGAGGAGGCAGGGGTTGATGGGCATACTGGCACAGAAATATTTTTTTCAACATGTATGCCAGTCTTCTGGGTCCATGCCATGCTTACCTCCCTCTTACAAGGGGCTTCTGAGCACTAAAGATAAGTTTCTGTGTCAAAATTCGGAACTGTTGGAAAGTATGAAATCCTACAGTATAAAAATTGTGCATGTTTATGTAGTTTCACCTTATTGTGTGGTTCGACAAGCTGTTCTGTGGTCTCTCCTCCTCATTTAGCACCCTGAACTGTGACCTATCCATTCCCCCCCCCCGCCAAGAGCAGGGGGTAGGTCCATTGTTTTGTGGTCTTTTGGTGGTTTGTTGGGCACTGTAAAATGCAGTTTCATTTACTGTGTTGTACTGCTTGGACCTGCTTTACCCTGTCTCTATCCTGAATGTAAACATGGTATAAAAAAAGTTCATTTTTTGGTGGTGTGTGCTTCTGTCTGTGTCTGTGTGTAGAAGAATAGAGAGACACGCTTGGACAAAAAAAACTGTATTAAACCACATCAAACTGAAGCAACCATGTTTCATTTGTGCCCTTCAAAACTGTCAGATGAGACGATTTTGAAGTAGTCTGTGGGGGGGGAGCATCCACGGCAACCTGGGCTACCACAACCGGCCCACCACACACTGTCATAGGTGATGCTAATAAAAACCACCAACCAAGTACTTACCTTTCAGGGTGGGTCCTGCGAGGCTGTGCACAGGTATGTGGAGTCGTTGTTCCAGCAAGCTTCCTGTGGCGTCTGTTCTCTTAGGTTATGTGATGCGACCACTTTTGTGCCAGGCAGTCCGTGTTTGCTTGGATGGGGTTGTGTAACCCTGGGCATGGACAGAGATGCATATTTCCTTGGAGCCCATGGGGAGGAGAGTGGGAGGGGTTGTGGTGTGACCACACCATGCCCATGATCATCTTGAACAATTAGGGGATTTACATTGTTCTGTTGCACTGTCCCAGGTACACCAGCATGCTTGTTAAGAGCACCGCCTGAGGGATATCAGCAAGTCCCATGCTTATGTATGCAATGCTTGCTTGCTTGAGGAGAGCATTATCCTCTTCGCTTACCTTACCTAACCAGATTCAGACATGTGACATTGAATAAGATGGGATGGGATGGGATGGGAAACTAATTAATTAACTTGGTTATAACAAAGAAAAGTGTTAACACTGGGTGCAAGTAAGCAATAATGCCCGACAGGGCGTGTGTCATGCTGGGATAACGTCACGCCTCAGGTGGTTGGGCATGAGTGTATCCAATACATAAGGCATGACGTTATCCTACCATGACACACACCCTGGAGGGCATTATTGCTATTATTCAATGGCATGTTGTTATACAGAATTAAAAAAAATAATTTTAAAGATGTTTTATTTGGTGTGGAAAAATATTTTTAAGAGAAGATACAAAAAAACCACACTAATGCTAACAATCTTCAAGAGGTTCACGGAGAGGCTGAGACTAGACCTGTGATGAATCGGTTGTACTGGGATAACATCATGGGTCTAGCCCGAGATTGACCAATCAGAGGCCAGCATTCATTCTTGTCATTGTATAATCACATTTTTTTATGTAATTTTTGTAAATAAGGGCTCATGCTGTGAGGATGCACATGCTGGGATGTTTCCCATACCATCCATGTTTATAGGTATACTGAGGTGGCACAGCCATTTGCTGCACTTCCTTGAAACATGCTTTTGCACTCCTCAAGGGTGGGAGGCTAGCTCAAGCAGACATTTCAAGAAGTTCAGGATCGACTATAAGGGCTGGACTTGGAAGGTTATGTAAGCAGCAAAGGGGGGTGAGAGACTAGTGAGCTATCCACCTGGAGGTTCAGGTGGGGGCCAAATTAGGTCAAGACTGATTTGAATTGAAGCTGCGGGGAGGCCCTGTCCTCTTGAGAAGGAAGTTAAGTTCCTTACATATTTTCAACTTTACAAGTAAGTCCTCACTCCCAAGGCAGAAGAACAAAGAACTAAATACAAAACAGATCTCGGTCGGTTTTTCGACTCTGGTCTCAGGAGGAGTTGGCGAGAGCAGGCTGCAGTAAAACTGGTGGGGTGGGGAAGTGCTCTGACTTGGCCTGGGCTGGTCCTTCCCAGGAGTTATTCAGCTGTAGTCTTAAATGTTTTTTGGGCATGATTTGATGCTGGTTGATCTGTTTGCATTACGCAAGCCACCCGCCCTCTTCACTGTCATGATACGCGAAAATCAGGACTTTTTTGTTACTTTGCCCCCCCTGTAAAAATAACAAACTACGCCCCTGCTCAGAATATACTGTTTGCTGCACCTGCCTTTACAACGCACAGTCGTTCTTTGAACACAAATCACACTGTTTGCACACAGGTTTAGCTGGCTTTGCAGTCACACAGTTTGTTTGCATAGTTTACTTGTTTACTCACTGTATTCAGTAGCTGGTTCCCTCAGATGAAAAACCTCTGCCTGCTGCCGATTCAAGGAAGGCCTCTGGGCTGAATCGGGCTGGCAGTCCTGCCGATCATTGCCACGATCACCTCGATCACTGTCCAGTCAATCAGAATACAGGTTGAGCCAGAAATTACACTTTAAAAGTCTGTTTGCTAAAATTTTAGAATGCTCACAAGCTCCTCGATGGTTGATCCTGTTCTAACCAGCTCGCACACCACTCTCTCTCTCCTCTGTGAACACTCTGCAGCACACAGACACAGGCCAGGGTGTGGGGACTAGATGCAACTGCACCAATCAATAGACACCATGCAAATGAGCCTCTCTCTCTCCTTTCTTGCTCTTCCTTCATGGTGATCATTGAGCAGGAGCAAATTTAAACTGCAAACTGTAATTTTTTTCTCGGCTGCAATTTCAGTGGCAGGAGTGCTGTTTTGACCATTTTTACCACAGTTTCTGGACATTTTCTGTAACGACTCCCCAAATTTGCACACTAAGCACATAAAACTTTCAATGCACATATCTGAGTCTGTTCCTTAGAGTCCACAATACGTTTGGCACTTGCAAATCGCATTTTAAAAGTTCTTTAAACACTTTTTGATGCTTTACAATTCATTAAGTAGTTCAAAACCACACAGGCAGCAGTCTGTTTCTCTACTTGAACTGGAGGCACATAAGCAGCACATTTGACTGGCATTTTCCTGGGCACATATCACTTTCCAAACCTTCCTTTCTGTTTGGGCTACACCGATACCAATCAGAAAGATGCTAAACATACCCTCAGCAAACATTCTTGGTTCTCACCCCAAATTAAACATCACCAGATGAGCCTCCATTTTTTGCAACCACCCCTCCCGCTACTTTACTCAGTTAGCACCCCGGCACCCATACTGGGCACACACTCATACATTTAGAAATGGTACCACCCAAACTTTGGGGATGTATGCCAGGCTGATTCTTCTAGAAATCAATGGGTGAGGGTGCACAAAAACATAACCATTGGTATTTACAAACCAGGTCCTGGGGAGAGATTTTTTGCTAGGCATATGCTAAACCTATCTTCTGGAGGAGTACCCAATAAATCCATACAGGAAGCAATAATGTAACTGTCAGGACTATAGTTGGGATTCTAGAGTGGGACTTTATTCAAAAGATGTTCTTCAAAGCAAGGGTGGACCCCCAAGGTTTACACATCTTGGCACTAGGAACTTGCAGAACAATAAAATCAGACTGTATCAAACAGAAACTCTTTGTATTCTCACTGCAGTAGGAAATAGGACACTTGCACTTGGTATTCCCACATGTTGTAGGACATAGGAAAACTTGGACTTGTATTCCCACATGTCATAGGACATAGACCCTTGCTTTCAGTGGCATATTGGCCACAACTGAAAATACATTTTTCTAACACTAGAGCCATTCTTCCATAAAGGCAAAGGCAAAGGCAAATTTATTTAAAAGACGCCCAATCCCAGATGCTCTGGGCGCTGTACAAATTTGTATGGCATTTACACGCAAAACATAAACATTTTAAATTAGAACAATAAAGCATCCTATAACCAGGAAAAAAACTGCAACCCACTCAGGGGGGTATAAAAACCTCTTCAGACATTTGGCCATTTGTCTAAAGTAACCAGGTGCCCTTACTGAACCTATTAGTCCTGAACTGGTTACTCCAAATGGGGTTCTGTCCACCCTTGCTCCCAAATCCATACTCAGACATTCTTTCAGAGTCACACCTTAAACATTTGGAAACCTTTTGAATTGCTTTTGAATGAAACTGGCATTCAGAATTCAAATTCACCACCTTAGTATTATTTATTTATTTAAAATTCAGGTTAATACCTTTGAGCCAGAGGCTTATTTACAAAGGTTCCCAGTCAGGTGACATAATACAGAGCAATTGAGTTATATCACTGAAAACATTGTACAGAGAGAGGAACAAGGGTAACACCAGACAACAATAAACATATGAAAGTGAAACAGCTGGTGGCTGCATAACAAAAAAAAAGGTTACTAAGTGCAATTAACAGGTTTCTAAGTGCAATTGGGCAGAAACAGGCAGAGCAATTAGAGAGTGCATGGCAAAGCAACCACTTGTCTGCGGTAGTGAGGAATTGCCATGTAGGGGAATTAGAGGGTCTAGACAGATCCAGGACAAGGACGATATAAGTTTGGGGGGGTGCAGCCAGTAAGGCATTGTCAGGTGGGGGGGTGGATGAGGAGGGTGGGAGAAGGGGTAGGGGGAGATGTTCAGGGCAGTATGGGGTGCTGGGGAATGTGGAAGGCCCTCAGGTGGCATTGATAGGGGCTAACAGTTGCAGATGGTCTCATGTGCAAACAGGTTCTGGAGTCCGGGTTTGAAGTGGCTGATTTTGCTGGACCCAAGGAGCTGAGTATGTAGGCCATTAAGCCATTTAGGGCCTCTGTAGGAGAAGGATCATTGTGTGAGTGTGGTATGCTTAAAAGGCACTAGGAACACTCCTTTGGTAGCATTTATGGTGTTCACAGTTGGTTGGGTGTAGTTGTATAGTGTGGAGGTGGACTCAGGCATAAGGCCAAGCAATGCTTTTTTCCCAAGTAGACAAGCCTAGTATTTGATTCTGTGATGGAGAGGAAGCCAACCAGTGTCTGAATACAAGGTGCATGTATGCGTCAGATAGTCAGCACCCAGGACCAGGCTGCAGGCCTTGCTGAGGAGGGTTATGATCTTCTTCAGGGCAGTGTCAGAGCCAGAACCATAGATCACTAGACCATAGTCAATGGTAGATGGCACAGAGCTACATGTAACCAGTTTAAGAGCCTCCAGCGGCATAGAGTGTCTATGTCGGTAGAGAACTTCCAGTTTGGTCTTAGCTGTTTTGATGACATGTGCGATGTGTGTTGTGAAGGAGAGCGTGTCATCAAGGTATACTCCAAGATATTTGAAGGTGCTGACCTGCTCTAGCAGCTCACCTTTTTGACTTGTTATGTGTAGAGACCCATGCTTTTTTTTGTTTTGTGTCACCGTGATGAGCATACACAATTGTCTTTTTTGTAGTTGAGTAACAATTTATGATGGGAGAACCAAGATTGTAGCCATTTAAATCTGGCCTGTAGGTCAGTGGTTATACTGGTGATGTCCCTACCAGATACAGAAATGCATGTCTGTACTTACAGAAAAAGAAATGAAATCTTCCCTCTGGACATGGAACACAACAGAACAGGTACTTACTTTCTGTAGCAAAAGTCAGAATTCAGTCACTGTTAGACATTTCAGGCAGCTTCAAAATTTCATGGGCCAAAAAAAAGAAGGATTGCCCCTTCGATCCATCCACTAGAAATTCTTTTCACCCCTCCAGGGATGAAGATCAGGAAATCCTGCTGTAGAAAAGGTCTCTACCACTTCTCTTGGCAAGCTGGAGAATACCAGAACTAGGGTGAGAGTTCAGGGCTCTCATCTCAGACCCCACTGGCAGCAGCTCTCACTCCCTCACTGCAACTCTAAACACTCTAAACTGACACTGCCACTAACTCACACTGACTCATCTCAACATTCTATCTCCTACCTCAACAACTCGCACAAGGGTTATGCTGCTGTGAGAGTTTCAAATGAGCTCATCACTCCCATCTCAGCTGAGGCCAAGTGAACAGAAGAGTGAGCAGGTGAAAAAAACATTTAACTAATTAATCATCAGCTGCCTTTCCCTGCCTAGTACTGATACTGAGGGGATTCTAGTAATCCCAGGGAACTGGGTGGTTGCACATAGATTGCACAACAACCATAAAAGCCAAAAGAATAAACAGCAGCAGTTGCTTTACAGAATTTAGGAACATCACACCCAGACTTGGTGGGTACTTGATCAACCTGGCATTTAATGTATAGTCTATCACAATCCAATTTAGTAACAGTGAATGAATTTCTTTTAAAGTTTCCTTTTTTGTATATTTTCCTTGCATGAACTCACTTGTCAAAGCAGGATCAGTAGCAGTCCATTCCAAAAAACATGAATAAATGTGCAAATTTCTGAACAACTGAATACAAGTACAGTTACTAAATAATGGTGTGCTGAAAATAAAATCTTCATTAAATATAGGATGTTATTGTTTGCCTGTATGTAAACAATTTATTTTCATCAGCTAGTTATACCCTCTATTGACTTCATGAGTGACGGATACACGAGTGAGGTCTTTAATAGGCAATAGCCAGCAGTTGAAAATAAATCTTTTATTTACAAGCATGCCATTTAATGTTCCATTTATAGAATGCCAATTAGAGTGACAGATGGGGGATTCTACTGTAGAGCAAGTAGTTCTGGGTAGAGTCTTAGTACAGTACAATGCATGATACTGCTGAGAATGTTAAAGAGCAAGTAACCCACTCATTTTGAAATTTCCCCCCAAGAACCACAACAAATCCTTACCTACCCCCAAGTCATATGCTGGCAATATTTCTTTTTCTAGTTGCCCCTATTTTGGAAGAGAAGGGATCATATTGTGGCTCTGTGGAGCAGAGCTGCACCAATTCCTTCCACTTTCTGGTACCTCCTGAAAGTGCGATCCTCCCCAATCCACCCTGGGCTAGCATGTTTTCTGATGTCACTATACAGAGAACATGGGGGCACACTCCATAGGCATGAAAGGGGCCATTTCTGAAAGTTCATTTGTCATGCTTTAGATGGCCATTTGGAACAAATTAAGGCAACTGTTTAACTTGTTCCAAATGGCCATCTAAAGCGTGAAAAATTAACTTTAAAAAATGGCCCCATTCATGTCTATGGAGTGTGCCTCCACACTCTCTGTATAGTGACATCAGGAAATGTACTAGCGCAGGGGCAGATTGGGGAGGCTCACACTTTCAGGAGGTACCAGAAAGTGAAAAGGATCAGCAAGCCTCAGCTTCACAGAGCTAGAATATGATCCCTTCCCTTCCAAAATAGGGGCAACTAGAAAAATAAATATTGCCAGCATATGACTTGAGGGCAGATAAGGATTCGTTATGGTTCTTTGGGGGGACACCTGGATAGTTGCTCTTTAATGAGCTGGAGTGTAAATATTGAGTGTTATTTGAGTCACAGTGGAAATAAATGATTTATTTTCACTTTAGCTCTGTGTTCATGCAAATACAGGTATGAGGATGTATGCTATAAATAGAGAGAAAACATACAGGGCTACTCAACTGGAGCAGTGATGCTATTGGTAAGCTTTTGATAGAGCTGAGCATTGGTTCACACCACAAAGGCTAGTCCTGAACCTAAAAAATACCAAAGCTATGCACTTCTTGCATCACCAAAGCAAAGCCAGTGGTATCCCTCTCGTGATACTGCCTAGCACATTAGACCCCATTGAGCAGATTTCCTCCTACAAGTATCTGGGCATTACCTTTGATTTGGCACTCTCCTTCCATTCCCATATCAATGCTCTTTCTGCTGTCACCAATGTCAGGATTGGACTGTTATATCATCATAGGGACTGCCTACCACAAGAGGCCCTTAGATTGCCAATCACCTCCGCTGTCCTGTTGCTAATCGACTATGAGCTGCCCATATATGCTGCAACTGGCAACACTGTGCTTGCAAGAATCCAGCTCTCTATAAACAAGGCCTGTAGGCTAATGCTGGGAGCCCCTAGGTGCACTCATTCATGCCTGCTGTACTCCACCAACAACATGCTCAACCTTGAAGAAAGACTCCGTTTCCAAGCCTGCCTTCTTGTAAAAAAGACCCTGCTAGGGCTCTCCTCCCCCAGGGTCACCACTTACCTGCAGTGTGCCTCCCCCTCAGTCTCCACTCGCAGCACTGTTGAAACCTCCATTATCGTCCCCAGGGTAAGGACCTCTATGGCCCAGAGATCCTTTTGCTATTGGGCTCCCTCCTGGTTCAATTCCCTCCCAGCCAATATAGCTGACTCCACTAAGCTTGGTCCTTTCAAGGTCTCCCTCAGAAGCCATCTGACAAGCGCTCGCTGCTGCAACTGCACATAATCCCCTGCCCCTTACCTTCACCCCTAGGCTGGGTCTGCCCTGTCTACTTTTGCTGTATATACCTGGGGTGTCATGCAACATCTGCTGACTAATGTAATAAAATATCTCTGGTTGCTACCTGACGTGGTACTCGTGTACCTATAATTATGACTACTGTGATCTACCTATTACCAAGCATGTACCACCAGTGAATGCCTGTAACACCAGTTGCTTTTTTAATCTAAGCGTTATGTACTGTGCTGTTTTGTTTGCTGTGATGTACTGCTCTCTTGATGAGGTGCCTTTGTAAATGAGTCTATAACTCAAAGGTCTGTAAACCGATGATCTAATAAATAAATAAATAATCCAACTGAGAGATACAAAACCACAAACAATTGTTTATAAAAGAAGCCCATCAATAGCAAAACTGGTTCAAAGTGGTACACTTTAATTAATTGAAAGAAAGCAGCATACCAGGAACAAACCCACAGTGCAGAAGAACACCCCAATGTTTCATGCTTGCACGCCTTGTAAAGGAGCTACTATGGTAACTATAATCACCCCTTTTTATTTTTTTTTAATTTATTTATTACATATTCGGAGAGTACCTTTGAGTCACAGCTCATTTACAAAGGTTCCACGTCACATAGATTGTATACAGACAGACATTACAGCAAGTGAGCTCAGAGACAGATACAGATTGTTTACCAAAAATCAATCAAGCTAACATTCAAAATAATTGGGCTACTTACTAAGTAAATTACATTGTACACATAAGACATAGTCATGAGCAACAGTGGACGGACACTAAGAGAAGAGGCAGGCCAGTGGCCATTGTCATATATTAAGGAGGAGGTGGAGGACAGGGAATCAGTTGCAGTTACAATTATTGGAGGATAGGAGGTGAGCCCTAAGTAGGATTTTAAATTGTCCCAGTCTTTGTTCATTCACCAGGGTGGAGGGAAGGCTGTTCATCCACACAGGGGCCCTAAAGCTGAAAGACCTTTGAAATTGGGAGGTACGGCTGGAGGGAATAGAGAAGAGATGGTGGGCTGAGCAACGGGTACCTTGACCTTGGGGTTTGGGAGGATTAAGGGGGGTGAGTCCAGAGGGAGAGAGGCCTAGGTTGATTTTTTTAGCCATCAGACAGGTGTGGAACCTAATCCTGTTGTCTAGATTAAGCCAGTTGGTAGCACTATAGAGTGAGCAGGTGTGTGTAAGACAGTCACATCCTAAAACAAGACGGCTGGCTTTGTTTAGGGAGATATGGAGTCTAGCTAGGGATGAAGTGCTTGCTGCCCCATATATCAATAGGCCATAATCTAGCAGGGAGAGGACTGCGGAGTTGACAGCGAGTCTGAGGGCATCAGGGGTGAGGCAGTGCTTGAAATGGTGCAGAAGCCCCATCCTAGCATTAAGGGC
Organism: Neoceratodus forsteri; assembly: GCA_016271365.2. NCBI lineage: Eukaryota > Metazoa > Chordata > Ceratodontiformes > Ceratodontidae > Neoceratodus > Neoceratodus forsteri. The sequence goes on from CM028133.1 coordinate 610,492,460, forward strand.
CTTGGATAGTTGGTGGATGTGTTCATGGAAGCTAAGTCCTGGGCCCAATGTGATGCCCAGGTATTTAAAGGAGTCCACATGCTCCAGAGGGGTGTAGTTAGAAAGTTAGAACTTGTGGGCCTAGTATCTTTCTAGCGTTCTGCGGGTGAGAGAATAACATAACTTTGGTTTTGTTGTAGTTGAGGATAAGGCATTGTGCAGTGAACCAGTTTTCAGTGCAGCTAAATGAGGTCTGAAGGGAGTGGTGGAGTTGCATAGGGTCAGGGCTGGAGGAGAAAATGACTACATCATCCGCATATAGTAGTAGATTGCCAGGGCAGGACTCAGGGAAGGAGTTGAGGAAGAGGCTAAAGAGCATCAGTCCCAAAATGGACCCCTGAGGGACACCAGAGAGGACAGGTAATCTATTTGAAACTGTGCTACCGATTTTGACCTGTTGATATCAGTTCGAGAGGTAGTCAGAGAACCATCCCAAGGCATCCTTAGAAAGACCCAAATTGGTCAAAGTAGTTAGTAGGAGGGAGTGGTTGATGGCATCAAACACCTTTGTGAGGTCAATAAAGACAGCTCCAGTGATGTGCCCCTTATCTAGTGCAGAGTGTATGTGTGTGATAAATTCGAGAACGGCCGTTATTGTGCTGTGTCCCTTGCAGAAACCATGTTGCTGCTTGCAGAGAAGGTTGTATTTGTTGAGGTGCTCCATGACCTGATCAGAAACAATCCACTCTAGAGCCTTGGAGAGGGGAGGGATTATGGAGATGGGGCAGTAATTATTTGTATTGGAGCGATCCCCTCCTTTAAATATTGGTGTGATGGAGGCAGATTTCCACTTGGTGGGGAATTTATCTAGGCAAAGGGAGTGGTTTAGGATGTGAGTAAGGGGGCAAAGAACCTCATTTAGGGTGAGACGAAGGAGCTTCATGTCCAGAGAGTTGGAGCTGTAGGAGGAGTGGCTGAGTGCTGCTTTGAGGTATGGCTCTGCAGTCAGAGTCATGATACAGCACAGGTAAAAGGGGGGTGCAGCAGGAGGGGGAGTGGGAGAAAGGGCATTAGTTGCCGGAGGGTCAAAGATGTTAGGAGGGAGAACATTACTAAGGTTAGTGAAGGCAATATTGAAGGCAGAAGCAATATGAGAAGGGTCAGTGGTCAATGACCCGCTAACCATCGTTGGAACTGGGTTGGGAGCCTTACCACGGATTTTATTAATGTTGTTCCAGAACTTATGTCCAGAGCCCCAGGAGGAGGTTATTGAGGATTTATAATGCTCTGTTTTAGCTTTGCGAATGGCCCAGGTGCACTTATTCTGGGCATTTTTGTATTTATGCCTGTCAAGCGGGAGTCCAGATTCTAAGGAGCATTGCCACAATGAGTCTCTTGCCCTCAACAAGGCCGTGAGGTGATCAGTGAACCAGGGCATATCGTTGCCTTTAACCATTCTTTGGGTGAGTGGTGCAAATTTGTCATATATGTTGTTGAAAGACAGGATGAAGAGGTCAAGGGCTATTTCTGGGTTGGGGGAGCTAGTAATGAAGGACCAGTCCATGGCTCTGAGGTACACTTTAAGAGCTGCTAGTTTACCAGGGCCAAGTTTGCATTGGGTTATGAATTTGGGAGGGGATCAAGAGGCTTTGCAGGACCAGGAGCAGATAAGTGGGGAGTGGTCACTAAGGGTGTCTGGGAGAACAGAGACATTAGAGATTTTGTGTGGATGGAAGTGACAGTACCATATAAACTACGTGCATAAAGTGTGTTAGTAAAAAAGATCCATAAAGTGCAAGTAGTGACAGATCAAAAAAATATAAAAATACACACAAACTGACCATATTACACCCCCTCATTTTAATGGCAATAATAATTCATGAAAAATAGCTTTAAAATAAGTTCATGAAGAAATGCTAATTGAACTTTGCATAAAAAGTGATACGTTGCCACTTACATTTGAGGGGTAAAGGGTTCAGAAGCACAAAGCCAAAACTAACAACCACTGAAGACATTACACGCTATAACCTAAGTTACAGACAGTTTCATAATAATACTAAAGCCACCTTTAATAATACTAAAGCCACCTTTAATGCAGAAAAGGGGTTATTTCAACTCTTTCATTGAGCCTGGGGGATACCATTACATGAAGTTTAAAAATCCAAAAGGCTTCTCGTCACATTAACTGCAAGTCATTATCCACCCCCCTGCACCCACCATCACTTTTTCTATGATGGTGAAAGTCCAGCATTGGACACCAGAGAGCGTGGGATGGAGCATGTGTTCAACAGTGATGTACAGTGATCCAAATCCTGCTTACTAATAGCTCTTATATGATCCCATACTAATTCCTTAAGTTTGCACTTGGTCTTCCCCATATAATATGCACCACAGGTACATGTTGCTAAATAAATCATGTGGGTGGAATCACAATTCAAATATCTCCAAATATTGTAATGCTCCCCATTTGGTGAATTAATATTAAAAAAGGTTTTTGTTATGTATAAACTTATAGTACTTATATTGAAGGCAACAGTGGCAGTCAGAAGGTAATGTTGGCAGTCAAGTTCCTGTTTCTTTGATACAGGTTGGAGGCTATGAGTTACACAATCCTGCACGGTTGGTGGAAAATCATTCTAGGGGATGACCCACAACCTCAACAAGTTTGGATTCTGTGCATCGAAGTAGCAAATTTTTATGAATCGCTTGTTCAATTTGCCAAGCTGCCATGCTGTAACTGGTAACAAAGTTGAGTCTATTTGTAAATTGTGATCGTTTCTGCCTAGGTACCCAAAGTGTCCCCCTATTAGTTTCTGTAGCTCTTGACCTGGTAATTTGTATGTCTCTGCTGTTGTACCCCCTCTGTTTGAGCCTGTTACACAATTCAGTTACTTTCTTTTCAAAAGCAGTTTGCCTACTGCAATTATGTCAGACCAGAATAAACTGGCCAGTTGGAATCGCTTTAATCACATGTTGATGATGGCATGAAATGGCCAGTAATACCATATTCTGATCCACAAGTTTTCTAAATAAATTTGTGTCAATACCATTTACATTATTTTGAATGATACAAATATCAAGGAATGAAACGTGTGACAGGTATGTATTTATGAAAGCCAGCTAGTTCCTCCAATGTCCCTTCTTACATCATGAAACAATGATTGATATAATGCCTCCACAAAATTATTTTACTCAAGTATGGATTCCCTTTATCTCACAAATGTAAGTGGTAACATATCGCTTTTTATGCAGTGTTCAATTAGTGTTTCTTCATTAACTTATTATAAACCATTTTTTCATAAACTATCATTGCTATTAAGATGAGGGGGGATGTAATATGGTCAGTTTGTGTGTAATTTTATAATTTTTAGATATGTCACTACTTGCATATTATGGATCTTGAGCACTAACACATTTTATGCACATAATTGATATGGTACTGCCACTTTAAGATATTAGTGTTTAAAAGGGGTGATTACAGTTAACATAGTAGCTCTGTGACAAAGTGTACAAGTGCAAATTGTTGGGGCATTCCTCTGCACTGTTGGTTTGTTCTGGGTATGTTACTTTTTGTGATTATTGTGGACCACTTTGCACAATAGTTTTTTTTGTTGGTGGACTTCTTTTACAAACAACTGTTTCATTGTTGGTGTGTGTGTGAGTATGCGGTTTTGTATCTGTCAGTGTGCTATTAATATTTAATTTATTTAATTGCTATTTTAGTGACCAAAATGTATTTACTAAATCTTTACAGATAACACAAACAAGGAAAATAAGTGAAAAAGAAGACATGTTCAAGTTATCAACAATGACTCAGAAGATGATTAAAAAGGTAAATCAGCAGAGAATTAATGAAACTCACATAAATATTGTATTCCAGACAATTGCTAGACTACTAGGTATGTAGAATGGTAACAGTATGGAGAATGCCAGTGTTTCAGCAGGTTGCACACTCGCCTCTGAGGCCGGAAGATCAGAAGGCTGTGGGTTCCATCCCCACATCAGGCACTTGAGTTAAATCCTAATACTGACACTGTAGTGCAACATGAGGGGGGTGCTGCACTACTGAGGTGCCGTCTTTCAGATGAGATGTTAAACCAAGGTCCCATCTGCCTGCTGTGGTGGTTGTTCAGGTGGACGTTAACAATCCCATGGCACTTCTCGAAAAGAGTAGGGGAATTTTTTATTGCAAATCTTCATAACATAAACAAGAGAAATGTGCACATACAAAAAATCATAATCACCACTATCTAACAAATCATAAGAGAACAGTCCTACCAATAATTATCAAGTTCTACTGTAACCAAAAATAAAATGCAGGCCATCTAAGGTCCTTTTTCTATACACAATTCATCATTGTATATTCATCCTCCACTTTTTTTCTTTATTTTGAAATAACCAGGTCCTCGCCCAAGTTTTCAATTTCTTATCCTATCGCTGGAAAATATCTCCATAATTCCTGAAAAGTTGCTTTTGGTACCTTTTTCTTTTCTTTATCAATAACTATTTTTAAATCATGCCTGATGATATTTAACATTTGATCCTATGAAGCACGGTGCTGTTGTAGTGAAAATCTATGAGAACTTTGCCAAATCCAGTATATAAAGTGAGCAAATGTAACCAATAAACATTTTTTATTAACATTTCTCCAATGCCCTGAGATTATTCCAAACAACAATGTGTCATAATTTAAGTACTGAAAGGGTAATCTTGCCCAATGCTGCCCGACTAACTTCCAAAATTCAACTATATAGGGATATTTAAAAAAAATTATGTTTTATTGTTTCAGGGGTTTGAGTACAGCATGGATGTGGACAATATCTTTCTGACATTTCTTTGTGTTTTAAATTATTCTTCACATTTAATTTCTCATGTGCTATCAACCATACAACATTCCAAGTTTTTTCCAGAAGTCTCTCTTCCTTCAACAGTTGACATATTTGTTGTTTCTCCTGATTATTCCTCCCTTCAAATGCATCTGCTATGAAATATTATTCCAAAATGTGGGAATATAGGGTTTGTCTTTTGTACCATAAAATCATATCTTTATCCAATCTTCATTGTTTTATTTTGTCTATACTATATTTCCAGTGGAAAGACAAATTATGAGTTTTAAGGTTTTTGGAGATTGGTGTATTGTTCTGCCACTGCTCCAAAATAGGCATAATTTTCCTTATCTCCCATAGACTCCATAAAGGTTCTTCCTGTTTAATCAGGGGAAATATGTTTGTGTAGAAAAAAAATCCCATAGTGAAATACTATTGGATTTATCATATTCAAACCTCCTGTCTGTTTCTCTAAATAAGTTATTCCCCTTTTCACTGGGTTGAGTCAGCTTCTCCATAGTACCAAGAAGAAAATATCCATTATCTTCTTCTCTAATAATCTAGGTATAGGAAAAATATGGCTAATATAATGGAACATTGGGATTAAAAAAGTTTTAATCATGTGAATTCTTTTCTTTTTCCCCATATTCCATTTTTGCCATAAAGCCACCTTCGGTATTACCTTATTTATCATAGCTGTCCAGTTACAATTGTAACTCATAAACCACAAAAGGTTTCATCCTCCATTTCTTGGCAACCAGCCCTTAGGCACAAACTCTTATCATAATTTATTCTAGCTCCAGTAACTTGTACAAATTACTGTAAAAGCAAAATAGCTCTGTCACCTGAACCTGTGTTTGTAACAAGTAACATTAAATCATCTGCATATGCGCTAGTCTTAATTTCCTGTGGATGTCTTATTGTTTGAATTCCTCTGATTTGGGGTGCTGAGTTAATTTTTGTAATTATGGAATCTAGTGTCATAATGTATAATAAGGATCTGATGGGGCACCCTTGCCTCACCCCTGTTTTAACCTGTCTATTTTTCCCTGCCCAACCCTGTATTAATGGAATTATTGTTACATTCTGTAGTATTTTTGAAGCCAAGCACAAAATTGTTTAGTGAACCCATATCTTTGTAAGCATATCCATAAATATTCGTATGCCACTCTGTAAAAGGAATGTGATTGGTCCACGACTAAAATGTGATGTTTTTGTTTTTCCTGTGTACTATAGTCAATCACTTCTCTCAAAAGTAACAGGTTATCCGTGATTTTTCATTTAGGAATAGCACAATTTTGTGAAATGTGTATAATATCAGGTAGGGTTTTAGAAATCATATTACTCAATATTTTTGCTAAAATGTTCAGGTCCACATTCAATAAAGTAATGGGTCTCAAGTTTACCAGTAGACATTTGTCTCCTTTTGTAAATAGCAGTACTAAAACTCCTGTATTTATTCCCTCCGGTAAGTCGGTACAGTGCAAGAAGGCATTATATATTTTAACTAGTTCCTCTGGAAAAAAATCCCAGATTTGTAGAATTCAGAGGCAAGTCCATCTGCCTCAGGGGCAGTGTTACCTTTTAAATTTGTGATGACCTTCTGTAATTCTTCTTTTGAATAGGAGCTGTCAGCATCTCTTGTTTTTTTGCTGGGATTTGTGGAAGTTCTATGCCACTTATCCATGTCCATATTTCTTTTTCATTGTTAGCCAAATAAAGTTAATACGAACTTATCTGTTCGTCTAATATTTCTTTTTTATTTAATATTAAGGATCCAGATTCTGTTTGGAGCTGTGTAATAGTTTTCGTGTTCCTCCAATTTTACAATGGGTTAATGATATGATTTACCCTGCATTCCAAATTTTTGTTCTCTTTCCAGGGATGTAAATCTATCGTATTGCATTTTTTTCAAGTCTTCTTTAATTTGATTTATTCTTTCAACCCTTTGTTGGTCATTCCTACACCTCTTTTGTAATAAGGCTAGTTGGTTCACTAATTCATTATATTTAGTCTGTCAACATTTTTTGTTCTTGTCAACCCTTTTAGGCATCTTATAAATCTTGTTCAGTATCAGACCACCATTGTATATGATCGTCATATAATATCCATACAGATTTTCTGGAGAATAAAATTTCTTACAACTCTTCCTGACTTGCTGTCCCTTGTAAAGTTGCAGTATTCATTCATCATAAACCTTTCCCACAGGATGTTTCCACAATATTTAAGAGTTTTATACTTATTAAACAATGGTCAGAAGTGGCCACTATTTTTGTGTCAGAAAGTGTTACAGGAATATGGTCTGGTACCCACCAATAATCAATTCTTGTTGATAGAGTGCTTTTGTAAAAAGTGTGAGCAGGCAGGGTTTTATGGGATCTTTGTGCATCTTTTAGGGATGCTTGAACTGTCATAGATTTTAAGAAAGATACATCACACAAAAAAATTTTGGATCTTATACCTCTATCTGATCTCAGGATTTCACAATTAAAATCTCCACCAAACAAAATTAATTTAGAAGTAAATCGGTACGGTTGGATAAGTTTCCATAATTCAGTCTGGGCTAACTTGGTTTGAGGAGCATAACAGTTTATCAGCCTAAACACCTGTTCATGATACAATATGTTCATCAATATTGCTCTCCCTTCTTCTATTTCTACATATTTTAACGTTTCGATATTCCAGTCCATAAATGCTATGCCCAACCCGTTACATGGTTTTGTACCTAAAGACTATAGACTGAAACCCCATTTCCAATCCTGTAAAGCCCTCCCAGCTTCCAAATGTGTATGTAATCTAGTATCTTGAAAAAATATGAAATCAAAACTTAGATTTTCAAATAGTGCAAAAGTAGTTTTCCTTTTCTTTTCATTCTTAATGCTGTTTGTAGTTAGGGAATCAGCCCTTATATCAGTTTGAATTTCATGTTTTGTTTAAATTACATGGGATAAACCTTTTTTACCTTGTTTCTGGTCCCCCATCTTTTCTTTTTGACCTGAGGTTTCGCCCTCACAAGATCTTCATTCTCAGAAGTAATATCTACCAAGGAGGATGCATCTGATTTATCATCTGTCTCTGTCTCTCCCCACTGTAGCAGGTCATATTTATTTTGTGTTGGGATTGTTGGAGTAGTACTTGTCATTACAGCGCCACTGTTTTCACATTACCCTTTTGTATTATCTGAAAAATGTCTGAATCTGGAGGGGACATATCAGAGGTTGATGGTGTTTCCCCCTTCAGAGGGAGGTGGGAGGCAGGAGTGCATTCTCTGATTGTACTACGTCACCTTGGCATCCATCTGACTGCTGAGGTCTCTCAGTATTCTGTTCCCCCTGCTTCTTCTCTGCACTATCCTGTCTGCTAGGGCCCTCAAGCAGCCCTTCTAAGATGTTTACAGGAGTAGCTGTGGTATCATTTCTACTGCTAAAACTTGTATTATCTGTCCTGCTTCTGGGAGGGAGGGCTTCATAATGTTGCCTTTTCTCCCTGTTATTCCTGTGAATTCCAGTATTTACATAAAAATCATGTTCTGCGAAGTCTGCATCTCATGTATTGTGGGATGCCCACAGGCATTCAGAAAAAGTGTATCCTTCAGTGTCACAAAGGCTGCAATAAGGGGCAAATGTACAGTGAATACCTGGGTGTCCTAGTATGCCACACATAGAACATCTAATTTTTTTACAGTTGCTGCTTACATGCCCTGAGGACCAGCATTTATAACACGACTTTGGTTGCCCTGGGTAAAACAAAATTCCTTGGTCTCTTCCCCCCCAAAAAAAACTACTTGGCAAGTGTTGTATTCCTGTGTCTGTGTGTTTAAGCTGTACTCTAAATTTCCATCCCCCGGTCTAAAATCCCTCACAATTAATTATTGGTTCTGGCAACCCTTGTACCTCACATTTTTGTTACAACCGATATATAATGTCTTTAACATTCACCCCCTCATTTAGAAATAGCACTGTGATAGTTTTTAACACAGATTTGGATAAAGGGATTGCAAAAAAAAAAAAATTGACAAACATCACTATCTTTCACTGTTTGATATTTCTGGCAAAAAACAGTCTAATAATACAGCAGTTCTAAAACTAACATCAAAAGATTGCTCCCCGGGTGCATGGATAAAAGCAAATACTTCTGAGGGTGAGAATTTCAATGAGTCCTTTATCAAATATCTTCCCATATAAGTCCGGTCTGGGGAGAATTCAAGGCCACCTTTATACTTAATTCTCACTGCATGTCTTCTCTTGGCATTTTCTGGTGGATTATGTAATAGACTTGCAAAGATTGATTTTGGTCTATTTAAGCTTTCAGCATTGATATCAGTCTCACCTTCTGTTACACTTGGTATTTGACTGTCCATAATGTCTGTGCATGCCTCATGGAATATATTATTCTCCTCTGTGGCTGCAACTATCTCTGCATTTGTTGTCTGTGATGTCTCCATGTTGTAAGACTCTTCCTGCCACTGACTGGGATCCAGGTCCTTCTGGGCTTGTAAGTCTCCCCCATTTTGTGGCATTCACAAAGTCTCTGAAACTATTTGTGTCTTAGATATCTCATCAGTTCCTGGAATTGGCATATTCTCATCCGGATCCAGGTATCTTCTCCTGCTTGCCTCCTGCCGGCATCTCATAGTGCTGCACCCAGCATCCAGGGTGTTTCCTTTGAAGTTTCTACTTCATCTAAGGGACTTGTAGCTGTGCTCGTTTTGGCTCCAAAAAGGAAAAATGACATAGGTAGTTTTTTTTTAAATTACCAATGGGACTTCCACTTTGTCTTTTGTGCTTTTTCTTCTCCTCTTCCAATCGTAATTTTTATTGTGAGAATTGTTTCTCTGCAGCTGACAGCATATTGGCTAACCTTTGTTTCTCTGCTGCCAAATTTTCTTGTAGCTCTTTTTCAGCCTCCAAAAAGTCTATATCTACTTCCAAAATCACCTCAGGTATTGCAATTGCTTCAGTTTCCTGATTATTACATGTTTCAATAGTGATCTCCATTGCTGGACCTGCAGGGATGGAGATCAGATCCCCTGCATGTTCACCAGCCATCTCCTCTCCCATACTGCAGCCCACCATTGCGAACAAGGGTTTCCCCTACAGACCAGAGTAGGGGAATTTGTTTATTAAGAAGTTCATACAATCTCAATGAAATAAGAGAAAACAAAACAAAATTAACACAACTGTGGTAGCACAAGCATTATGGTAATGAATACCTCACTTTGTACAATACATAGAAACATGTACATTACACATTTATGTGATAGGTGCATCACTATCTGTAAGCCATGGTAGAGTCCTCCAATTTTGTAATAAGGCACCTCTACTGCAAACCTTAGCTTCAGTTCTATAAATCCCCTGTAATTCACTTGTAATTTTGGCACAAGTTCAACCTGTGAAATATATTTTTTGTTGAAGAGTAAAAAAGGCTTCTGCCATTTCATATACACCATTTAAATACTGCAAATATTATGTTTAGGGTACTCTTTTCCCATTTCCTCCATTGCAGGGGGTAAACTCCATATATTAATGTCTCAAATGAGACTGTTTGAAAAGTCTTTTCTTTCCATGTCTGGGCAACATAAGACCAAAAAGGTATCACGTAGGAGCACATGAAAAATAAGTGGTTCATGGTTTCTAGTTGCTGCACACACTTAACCCTTGAACAGAACCTCTCATTTAACTGTTTGTGCTTCTGGTTATCTTTTACATTAAGTTGTTCATGGCAGCATAGCCAGTGAACATCTTGTAGTTTAGGGGGAATTCTTTTATCTGTAACTAGGCATTGTAAACTCTGATAATAAGGATCATGCCATTTAGGAAATGTGATGGGTTCTGTGAAATGTGTCTGCAAAATTGTCTGGTACATAGCTTTTTTGTTTATATAAGGAGTAGAGAACTGGTTAGCTTCCAAAATTTCAATTTAACAAATACCTTGCAAAGGCATGGGGGCACTCGTGGGTTGTTTCTAATGACTGTTAGTGTCTCAGTTTTCCACGTTGAGAACCAAGGTTGTAGAGACTGGTGGAAAAGATCTATCCAATGTTTTAACGTGTTCCTCAATAACGGTTGGAAATTCGTATGTATGAATTGACAATAAAAAAATAATATGTGGTTTACCATATTTAGACCTAACTGAACCAGTAAGTAGAGGGCATTTCCTTTGATGGGGCTGAGACGACTGCCACATATTTCCTGGAAGAATATGCTCAACAGAGTTGCTTCTCTTTGCCTGGGGGGAGGAAAGACATAACTAAGGAAGGTAAAAAGAGGCAGTAAATAAGTTTTGACTAAGTAAATCCTTTTTGTTTTATTTAATTGCCACTTGTTCCAGTTAGCTACTACGGCTTTCCCTGTATCAATTTTTTTTTTGTCCCAGATGTGTAAATCTGGCATTTGGGCTCCAAATTCAATTCCAAGAATCTGTATGGGATCCCTAGTGAAAGTAATGCCTGCTATGTCTGAAACTACACTGGGGCCAGGGTCCAATTCCCAACCCTTACATTTTTGTTTGTTTAGAGAGGTTCCTGAAATGTTCCCATAAGTATCACAAGCCAGTATCGGCTGAGCTGTTTCAGGGGGACCTGGTGTTAGTATGCAGATATCATCTGCATATGCCATGGCTGAGAAGGACACACTTGAACCTTCCACAGGAATTCTTGGAATTTCACAATTTAGCACTCTTAGTAGTGGGTCTATTCTAAATATGTACAGTAGCGAGCTGAGGGGACAGCCTTGTTTGACTCCTTTTTTCTCAGGAATAAGAGGTCCTGTAAGGCGATTGACTAAGGGTGAAACAGTAGCATGTTTGTACATTTTCTTTACACAATTAATAAAGATGTCTGGTATATTATATCTTTGGAGAGTAAGCCATAAGAAAGTCTACAGAGTCAAATGCACTTCTCTGGTCTAATGAGAGAATGTGACCCTTTAGTTCTTGACTCTGATCTCTGTCAAAGAATTCCCTCAGTGGAATTAATTGATCTGTGAAGACTGTCCCCGCTACTGCGCATGAATGAGCTGGTGTAATAAGGTACTGAGTGACAGTTAACAAGCAATTGTTCAATACCTTGGTTAAGATTTTGAGATCTACACTGGGGAGACTAATGGATCTCTAATTGAACAGATTCTTTTTATCACCCTTTTTATGAAGAAATATTAATGTACCCACCCCCCACCATATCTAATGGGGAGGTCTGATATGTTCAACAGATAATTATTCATGTCTGCTAGCTCTTTAGCAATATCGGGACTCAGGATTTTATACAATTCAGATGTTAGGCCATCCCTGCCTGGAGCTTTCCCTGAGGCAAATGAAGTTATTGCTGTTTCCACTTTGACTGAGTCTATGGGTTTTATAAGGCTGGACAGTGCTGTAGGGGGACATTCAGGGATCTCAATGGAATATAAATAGTGTACCATCCCTTCCTCTTGCCTCATGTCTTCCCAAAATAGCTGCATTGTATAATTTGTAACCTCTATCATAATGTCACATTGTGTGATTTTTATGGTTGTGTCCTGACCCAGGATTGTGTCAAAGACTTTCTTCTGAATCCTATCCTTACAACTTAAAAAGGGACATACCATGGCAGACTTCCCTTGTGTGCCAAGTTCTTGTTGTAGTTTTAACATCTGAATTTATTTGTAATGATATTGCTTCATTTGTTCCTGAATTGCCGCAATTTGTGGGGAGAAGTTATGCTTAGTAGTTTGGGCCAGTGAAATGAGATGCTGCTGTTGTTTTCTATGCAAGAGATAATTATAATATTCCTTATTCCTGGCTGATTTACTGATGGATTTAAAGAATTGCACCAAATCATGCTTTGTATCAATCCAGCATTGCAGTGGATCATCATACACATCCCACACAGATTTACGAATAATAATAAAGTATTTTAACTGTTGTAACACATCTTCTTTTAGTAAGATAGAGGAGTTTAATTTCCAAGACACATAGCCAAAAGGATGTGTGGTGTTAGTACCTACTGAAACATAAAGTTCCCCGTGGTCAGAATATTCCACTGGTACCATCTTGGCAGAACATAAGGGTAAATATTTACTAGTAAAGAAAAAGTCTATTTGGGTCACTTGTGTACCTCTAAATAAGGTGGGGTTGGTCTGTGAACAAATGTGGCCATATGCATCATGTAAGTCAGCTGTCTGCAGGGTACTTTATAAGCATGCCATATCACAGAAAATCTTTTTAGTTGTTACCCCCTTCCTCTATCCTTGGTCATCATTCCTCAATTAAAATCCCCACCCCAGATAACATATTTGCAGGTGTGTAGATAAGGTTGTATTGTTCTGAACATATTCACCCTGTTTGCCTTAGTTTCAGGGGCATAAATGTTGATCAATCTGAAACATACCTGCTCGTAAAAAATATCTAAGATTAGTACTCGACCTGGAATCAGGTCTGTCAGTTGTAACATCTTTACAGAGATGTTATGAAACAGAATAGCAACACCAGAACATGCTTCCAGACCTAGAGACCAATAAGTAATGCCTGTCTGCCGCCATTTCATGGCATATGACACTTCCGTAGTTGTATGGAGCCTTGTGTCCTGTAATAAAAAAATATCAGCTTTTTTCGACTGAAGATGAGAAAAAACTGCCCCTTGCTCAAGCTTATTCTTTATACTGTTTACATTAATGGAACAGCAGGTGAAGGAGACATTCATTTAAAGTAAGAAGGGGAGCCTCCTGACCTAAGGTGGTTTACATTTGTAAGTCCCTCTCCTTTTAGAACTAGGCTGCTTGGGGTTTGGGCGGAGAAGAACCCCTCCTTCAGATTCAGAGCCTGAAATACCCTCAGGAGTTTCTGATCCTAAATGTGAGCTTTCAAACTCAGCATCTGAATTATCTTGGGTAGGTTGTAGGGCTTGGAATCTGTTAGAAGTAGGAGTGGCAGAAATTTTGGGAATCTTGGGGACTGGCTATCTCCCTGCCAGTCTTCACCTAGTGACCCTTTTCTCTGACTGTAGCACCTCTAATGCGACAGGAGAAGAGGGAAGAAGGAGGGCATGGCTTCTGCATCTATTGATTTGGGAGTGAGAGGTGGTTCTACTTTTACCTCCACAGCAGGTTTCTCATTAAAGACTACCTTCACGCTGTGCTAAATCATCTACAGGGTTAGTACCCAACACACTGTTGCCCTTGGATTACTGGTTCAAACTGTTGGATTGGGAGTCAGAGGCAACCAGCAATTCAACAGATATTGCTGTGTGCGATCTCTGAGCAATTGAGATTAGTAACCTCTGCTCTTCAGAATCTGCTGTAGTATTTTGCTTGTGATCAGCATCTGGGCAAGTAGAATAAGAATACCCTGAAACCCTGCACAAATTTCATATCTGTGTGTTCCTGCATCGCCCACTGGTATGCCCAAAATCGTTACAAAGTGAGCAATGTAGGCAATCACAGGCACTGCTAATATGGCCTGGCCTGCCACACCTGTAACATGTCTTGGGCTGTCCTGCATAGAACAAAACACCTGTCTCTGCCTAAGAATACACAATTAGGGAGGTGATATAACCCTGTTTCAGAGGACCGTAAAACAACCTTTATTCTCCAGCCCCCTGTCCAGATATCCTCACTGTCAAAAATTGCTTCAGGGTGGCCTAGAACAGTGGACCATTGTTTCAGACAAAAAGTAGGTCAGTCACACTGGCCCCCTCATTTCTAAGCAAGACCGTTATTGTCTTGTGCGTAGGTTTAGTGAGGGGCATAACTTTGAAAGGGGACCATAAAGTTTTTTTTCACTTTGCTGTACCTGTCCCAAAATTTCTCTAGACCACTGGCAAACTTAAAACTAACATCAAAATTCAATTCCCCTGAGACATGAATCAATGAGTAAAGTTCTGAGGAGTGAAATTGCAAGTTAGTTTTCAACAATGTCCGTGCTACATATTGGCAATCTGGGAAAAATTCTAAACCTCCTTTATAAACCAGTCTAACTGCATTATGATGCTTAGCTGCGTATGTAGGGGACTGAAAAAAGGAAGCATATGAATGGGAGTTTTGTCTGGGTTCTGATGTAAAAGAATTCAGTGGTGGAGGGCTCTCTTGCTGTTCTGCAAATGCAGAGTCTGTCAAATGTTTCATCAACCTGACTAGGTCATTCACAATAACCTCTTCTGCAGCTGCTGCAGTAGGCAGTGCATTAGTAACATGCAGATGCAAAACCAGGTTCTGTGTCAGGTTTACTTCAGATGGCAGTTCAACAGGTGGATCAGGTAAAGCTTTATCAGTGTGTGAGTCCAGGGCTAGTTCTGTGTGAACAATCCATAATGCAGGCTCCTGCAGCATCCCTGCAGGGTCACAGTCTGTGGAAAAGGAATGTCCTGCATTGTCAGTTGTCACCCCTGGGATTTTAATAGGAGTGAATCCCAATATCCATCTATTTGTGCACCAATTTTAGCCCAACCTGCTGATGTGAAAGCATGTTCAACAGACCAAGGTACTTCGGCCTGCTCAACTTATTCTGCCCATGATCGTCTAATTCTGTCTGATAGTTTGCTAATGTCTCCAGTTTTGTGCATTTAAGAATGTGTTGCAAAGGGGAAAACTGTAGCTGCATTTTGGTCAGAAAAGGTAGAAAACACAGTACCTTCAGGAGTGGTAGCCCATGTATGTGCATCTCCGTGAGTCCCTATAGTTACGGTGGTTTGTTGAATAAATATTGCTAGAGAGAAAAAAAAGACATAAATTAAATCAAGAGAGAAAAAAATCCTGTTTTATAGAATAATTAAAGGGAAAACAAAGAAACTCAACAAATACAAAAACTCAGAAAAAAAACGTCTAAGGTAAAAATACATAGTCAAAATGTAATCATTTAAATTTAATAAAAAAGGAAAGCCCTTTCCATTTAAGATTAGTAACGGATGGTCCATATAAAATCATCTCATGTGCTTTAATCTGTCGCAATGCATTTTCATATAAAAGTTGAAAAACTGGGAAAGGCATCTGCTGCTGTCTCAACACCCATTGTACCTAGGCATTCCAAAGATAACATTTCAACACTGCAAAGACCCCCGTTAAAGTGCCCCTATCAAATTTCAACAAACTCAAACTGTAATTACCCAACACCAAAGCACCATAAGTGAGATTCTGCACCCAGGGGAGATTCCAAGCCTTAACCAAGAATAAGTTCCTCGAATAGACACAGTGAAGGACAAAATGATCCATGGACTCCACAGGGGAGACACACCCCAGGTATGTGCATGTACATTCTTCCACTGGTTTGTGTTTGTTATTACCCTGCATGTACAGTCTCCCATATGCGCTAAACCACACTGTTTCCCACATGTGGTCCGGGATCCTCACTTCATTCAACATTTTCAAGACTTTGTCAGTTTCCCTAGCTAGGCAGTGTTTGAATGCGGGGGCTGTTGACCCCATGGTATCCAATACAAATTGATACAACTGCACTCTAGAGTGCTACATTAAAAAGACTTTAGTAATCTTCCATCTATGTAATTTCTGAATGGTGGATTTCATAGAAGTGGGAATGGAAAAAGACTGAGTCCATATAGAGGTGTATGTTGACCAGTTGTTCAAAAACCATTTGTGGACCAGCATATCAGTCATGGTCCATGGACCTTTAATGGAGTGTACCCAAAAAAGCATATAAAAAAACAATCAGATCTACCATCCCCAACCCCCCTGCCCCTAGACAAGCAAGTAAACCCTCTTTTCACAGGGTTAAGCTAACTCCCTCATAGCATACTAAAAAAGATGCTGTACACCCGTGTCTCCAAGGCAAGAGGTACTGGAAAAGTAGAGGCGATGTAGGTCATTCTAGGAAGGAAATATTTTTTTTTTGATTATTGAAATTCTTTTCAGTTTTGATCATTTCCAACTCTTCCAGACCTGTACCTTTGTGTCACAAGCTGCTAGGACCATTTGCCAATTGGTAAGTACTAAATCAGTGAGTCCAAAAGTAATCTCTAATATTTTAACTGGACCTGAAGTCACCAGGAATTGTCCTATCATCACTGGGGGTTGGTATCCGAGCCCAGCCAGATCACCCTACACTTCCCCAGATTCAAACTTGCTCCTGAAGCCGCTGAGTAATTCTCCAGTTCTCTGCTTGCTTCCAGAACACTGGCTAAGTCCTGAAGAAATAAACAAGTATCATCAGCATATGCTAATATTTTAACCTCATCCTCCCCTTTGGCCAGTCAGCCCAAGGATCCTTGGGTTGTCCAAAAGGTGCTGAATAAAGGGGTTCAGTGTCACAATATACAACAGTGGACTTAATGGGCAGCCCTGATGGACCCCTGTATGGACCGCCACCTCAGGCCCTACTACTCCCCAAACATACGGACTCCAACAGGCTACTTGGTACAGCATTTTTATTTTAGCAACAAATGAGGGGGAAGTCCATAAAATTCTAGAGTTTGAAATAGAAATGAGTGGTTTACTACGTTGAATGCTTTTTTCTGATCTAGGGAGATGATACAGCCCTCTTTTCCCAGTTTTAAATACCATTCCCATAGTTCTCTTCAAATTATCAAAGGGTGATGTTTGGATCGATCAGGTAAACTACAAAACTGAAAAGGGTGTATAATATATTTAGCCAGTGACTGCAGGTGGAGGAGTAAAATACTGGTCAGAATCTTAAAATCTCTGTTCAGTAGGCTTATAGGTCTCCAATTATGAAATAAGGACTTGACCCCTTATTTGAATAAATAAATAATAAGACTTTTCAAAAAATGGGTAGGCACCAGGTTTGTGGAAAATAAATAGGCAAATGTGTGTTCAAGGCACAAAGCCAATTCCGGGGCAAAGGTTTTATAAAAGTAGAAGGGAAGACCATCCAGGCCAGGGAGAGTACCAGAGTTTCTGGTATGAATGGAGTCAAGTATTTCTTGATAGGTAATGTCCTGTGTGAGTAAAGTCAATTCATGTTCTGAAGAAGGATATTTCTCAAGAGATTAAATGTACTGGCACTGCCCCTGTGTCTGAAACCCCTCGGGGCCGTAGGGGCAGTGATAATATCAAAGAGCCCTTGGAGGGAAGAGACTAATGTACCAGTACTATTTTGTAAACTAGAGATGGATGAGGCCAGTCTCCTAGAGTTACATGCCACACTTGGGTTAACAAAGGGAGTTTTATGTGTCCCATACATTAATTTGGCTCTAATCGTACTTGCCCTAACATATTGGAGTGTTTTCATCTGATCCTCAATTCCATCTATCATATGGGAGAGATCAGTCCCCTTCATTGCTGGAAGAGAAAACAGATGTTGAAGTTTTCTTCGCAGAGTCAGATATTTAAAATACTGGGTTCTATAGGTATACTTTCCATATTGCTGAAACAGTAGCGTAAAATCCTCTTTTGTTTGCTGCCACAAGTCTCCAATGTCCTCCTACAGTTCAAACACTGAGGCCTGGGCAGCCAAAAGTTGCCTGACCTGTATTTGGGCCTGTGGAGCTGCCAGTGTCTGGACATTCAACTTCCATCTATATTTTAGAACGGGGAAGAATGTACCTAGGGATAAATGTTGAGATGATCATCTGATGATCTGAAAACTCAGTGGGCCAGAGGGTAGTAGAGATCACTGTCAGATGTTTGGAAACAAACAAGTAATCTATTACTGAATGATATTGTGCCCTTCTATATGTAAAGTAATGGAGAATTGTGATGTGTGAATTGCAATTAACCAAACGAGTGGTAGTAATACATTGTTTAAAAGCCATGAAGTCATAATAGATCTTTTCCCCTGACTGTGATCCCCTTGGGACCTCCAGCGAACAGTTAAAGTCCCCCCCCCAACACTATCATGCAAGCAGTAGAAAGATAGGGCTGAACCTGGGAGAATAAATTAGTTGTCTCCATCTTGAGCTGGAGAGCATAGATGTTAAAAAATCTACATGGTTCCCCATCCCAACCCATCCAAAATCAGAACCCTTCCTGAAATTAAGTTAATCAGTCAAAAAACAGAGAAATGGGAACCCTTAAACAAAAAGCCTACCCCATCAGCTCGATCTGTCCCAAATGACCAAAACGATGGTCCCCAGGGCTATTCTGATTTGCTAGCTTGAACCTAAAACCCTGAGGATAACCAAATCACTTGTACCAAAAGACAGTCAATATCAGACTCAGTAATCAGCTGAAAATTAGCCTGTTTCCATTTCGAGTTACACAAGCTGTGGCAATTCAAAGATGCCACTACCATTTTTAATGTTTCCATATGAAAAAAGAGAGATCTCAGGTCTTTTTCCTCTTTTTCTTCTTTTTACCTGTGTACAGTTTTTCTGGAAGAGAAGAGGGGACATCTTCCATGTCCATTAAGTCCTTTGAGTCCTCCTCTCTCTCTGAATCTCCCCACTCTGATGAGCCCAAGATCTCAAATGAGTTTTTTGATTCCATGGGGGGGCTCCCTTTTTGGCAGTCTCCTAGTAGATCTCCTCTGAGCCAGTGGGACACAAACTGGAGATGCTGCTGGTGCCTGTGGGGTCTCAGGGGATTGACTGGATTCCAGGGGATCTGTGTAACAAACCAGCTGAAGACACACCGCTGTCCCCACATTCAGTAGTTGGGAAGAAAGAAATTCTGGGGTAGGGGGTCGTACAACTTCCATATGATCCCCTAATTCAAGTCCCGTAGGAAGTACCTTGGACTCAGGAGCGGGATGCTGAACTGGAGGGAAGAAAGTTCATAATTCTCAGAGCTCTGGGCCTGATTAATCGTATCTTATAGGTCTAGCCCAGAATGAGTGTTTGCTGCAGCCCATGGGCAGTTTTTATATACATGGCCCGATTCTTCGCAGAGATTGCATCTGGAATTGTTGGTGCATAGAGAGTTAATATGGCCCACTTCTTTGCAAAAATGACAATGCAATTTGTCACACACACTTGAGAGATGGGTGTGTACTCCACAATGGTAACAGGCTCGTGGCTCTCCTGGGTAGTAACAGACCCCCTGGTCTCAGCCCAGAAAGAAACAGTTCAGAATATGAATGATCCCTTCCTCCGTTTGGTGTAATTTCACCTGGAATTTCCAACCGCCAGTCCAGAACTGCTCATCATCCAGTACTGCTGTAGGTTTTCCCAGAACCTGGTACTTCTGTTGAAGCCAGTGGTATATATCCCCAACCAGAACACTTTTGTTACGGAACATGACTGTCACAGATTTGGTCAGAGGTTTGGTCAACGGGATAGCCGAGAATAGTATCCATAATGGGGAAGTTTTAAGTTGGTTATACCTTCCCCCAGAAAGCTTCCAGCAGAGCAGCAGATCTGAAGCTGATATTGAAGATGTCCTCCACGAAATGTGGATAAATGTGAAAACATCTGCTGGATAGAATCCAAGAGAGTCTTTGTTCAGGGTCTTCCCCACATACTGACAGTCTGGATGAGTATCTAATCCCCATTTATATTTCAGATGGACTGCATGTTTTCTAGGGAGCGGTTCAGTTGCATTATTTTTGAATACATCTGTAAGCAGTGGTCTGTTCAGTAGGACCTGAGGGTCAACAGGGTCAGATGGAACTACCTCTGGGGTAGGTCCTGGAGCCAAGTCCATAAGTCCTGCAGTTTCCAACTTCTGAGCCTCCTGTGTAGGATGTCTATGCTGTGGTATGTTATCTGATAATGGGGGTGGTTTCAGTCACCTGAAGCCCCAGACAAAGTTGGATTTGTGACTTTGCCCAATGGGTTCACTCCGACCTACGGGAGGTTGTGCCCTTCAGCAGAATATGGAGTGTCACGGTAGGGAATTATTATATATTTTGTGGGAGGTCTCCATTCTAGAGAGGTTGAGGATTGGTAAAAAACTGTAGAATCCCAAGATGGGTCAGGGACACAGTGACCTTTTACATTTTGGATCCATCCTGCACCCTGCAGGGCCGAATCCATCCATGGAATGTCCCCAATGGCAGGGGAAGGGTGAGAAATTGAAAGGAGTATGCGTAGGGGCTTTGGTGGTTATCTCTGTATCCTGGATATTCCAATTATGGAGAACTACTGCCTCCCTCCTTTTTTCTGAGTCATCCGTATTTCGTTTGGACCCTGTATCCTCCCCTTGTACAGATAACGTAGTTCTGCCTCCAAGCTCCCACTCAGGAGCTGGCACATCTTTTTCACAACCCACCGACCCTGACCTCTCAGTTGTAGTCACCCCTGCCAGGCTGAATACATTGTGTGTCTGATTTAGGCCCAGGGAAGAGAACCCTGTAGTGGCCATTCCGGACTGTACCTCAGGCATTTTGGTATCAGGGATCTGCATTTTGGGGGCTAAACCCATCCCAGCATCCAGATTCTGGGTTCCCCCAGTCACCCTGGTGATAGAAGGTGAGGAAAGTGTCACATCCATTGCCAGGTCTACTGGCTCACTCCCACTGGCATCCACTAATGCACAATCTGCTCCACATAGTTGCCCATCAATCCCTTGACCCACTGCCCAAGGTGTTGTCACAAAGGATATTCCCGGGAGTGCAATAAAAGATTGTTCCTCCTCTGCTGCTTTTGCACTGTTAAACCGCGCACTAGAAAAGGTAAACACAGTGGCGGCATCTTGATTATTAATGTTAAACTGATAACAAATAGAAGATTGTACTTGCCCTTGTGATGAAATTTTGACCTTTGGTGCAGTACCACCAGCTTCAGGAATCATCTGTGAGCCATCCATGTCCACACGTTGTACAGAACTAGCCTGCTCAGGAATCCCATACTCCTGTTGCAAATGTAAACAGCTCTCCAGATATAAAGCTTCTTCTTCTTGCAGTTTCTTCATTAATTCCTCTGGTAGGCCACCATAGCTTCCAGCAGGCCTATCTTTGGTATTTCCCCCTGCCTCTGATGCCAACTTATGCATACATAAATCCTCGTCTGTTGGATCCATCATCTCATGGAACATTTCCTCTACAGTCACTGAAGTCTCTGGTATCACTGTGGCTAAGGGCGAGAACAAGGTCTCAGCCACTGACACATCCATCTCCCTCTGCTCCTGGGCCCAACTGGCCACCGCTCAGTAAGTCGACACTCCCCCTGCTGGCAGAGTAGGAGAATTTCCCCGGTGTCCTGGCCAAATTTCCCCCATTCACTAAAAATACCACCAACAGCTTAATCTGGTTCCGTTTCAGTTTCAGTTGGTTGCCATCTGTATCCCCCCCCCTTCCCGGTTGCTCCTGAAAAAGGGACTTCTAGTCTCAGTGGGCCTACCAGGTCAACAAAATTCAATAACTAGATAAATAAATGTGGAAATTAAATAACTTAGTAATGGCACTTGTTGTACTGTACATAACATTCTTTATGATTAGGCTATGCTGGGGGGTTTGTAACAGTTTTATGGGATGATATAGCAAACCCCCTTCCAAATGGTGTCATGAACAGACAAAAAGAACATGAAAATATAAACTAAACCTACCACCATAAACTGGTAAGTCATATATATGCTACTGTATGGCCAAACATGCACTAAAAAGCTTGTGTCTACATCAAGAGGTTTCTATGACAGCTAGCAACCATGAGAGCAGAGCTTGAGGAGTTTACTGGTTGGCATAGAAAACTGTAGATGAAGACAAATATTGTCTATGTGTGGATGCCCATACATTATCTTTTATAGTGTTTCTGCATCAATAAAAATGTTCAGATACTCAGCTCTTGGGGGTTGTAGGGTCCAGATGAGAGGGACTTGAGGGTTGGTGGTGTGTAAAAATTACTACTGTAGTGTGCTACAGCCTTTTTCTCATATGAAACTTAACAAACAAAAAAAATCCATCTGGATTGCATTGAGAAAGCACCTGTGTGACGTCATTATAAGTTGTTGAACTGCAGTAGTGGATCCACTATTGCATAACTAGAACATAATGATGTTGCTGCCGCATCACAAATAACATGTGCCAGACATGGAATTTCATGCATAAAACTGTTCCACCATACACTGTAAAAGAGCTAACTAGCACTGAAGAAAGACACACATCTGTCCAAAATGAACAAATAGAATATGATAAGATAAATGATGATATATTTATTTCATTTTGTTGTTGTTGATTCATTCTCTTCATTTGTTTTCTCAGTATTTACCAACTGGGCTGATTTTGCCAATTAACACAGTTGCATAGATGATTACATAGAAACATAGAATCTGATGGCAGATAAGGGCTGCTGTGCCCACCTAGTCTGCCAAAGGATGCTAAATAACATGGCAATACACTGACACCAAATAAAAATGAGATGTTCCATGGTTAATACATTTTTTTCTGTTAACCTGTTTTTCAGGTGTTCAGATGCACAGTGCAGAAGAATTAGTTATTTACAGTACTTTGCTTTTAGCATTTACTTGATGTTGTTTTATATTTTGGCTGTTGGTTTCTGTATGCTTAAATAACAGAAATGCCCCAAAATAAATTTAGAAATATTTCTGTGCGTGCACAAATGACGTGATTGAACAAAACCTCAGTAATGAAATGTTTCTGCCATTAAAATTTTTTACAAATGTATATGTATTTTGAGATCTCTGTAAAAAACTGTATTTAAAATAAACATACAAGGCAGAACTCAGAGGGTACAGGTTAATGGAATGCAATCAATGGAAGGCAGGGTGACCAGTGGGGTACCCCAGGGCTCAGTGCTGTGGCCTCTGCTCTTTAATGTTTTCATAGCAAACATCACTGACGGACTGGAAGGGAAGGTGTGTCTGTTTGCAGATGACACCAAGATATGTAACAGGGTGGACAACTCAGAAGGAATGAGCAAGATGGAACCTGACTTCAAGAAACTAGAAGAATCATCTGGAGTGTAGTAGCTGAGATTTAATGCCAAAAAGTACATAGGAAAGAAAAATCCAAGAAAAAGTATTACTTAGGAGGCACAGGACTGGTGGCCTCAAACCAAGAATGAGATCAGGGAATCATAATCTCAGATGACTTGAAGGTTAGTAAGCAGTGTGAGAAGGCAACATTGAAGGCCAACAGAATGCTGGGCTGCATTGGGAGGGGAATCACTAGCAGGAGGAGAGAGTTGATAGTACCACTGTTTAGATCACTGGTCAGGCCTCACCTAGAATACAGAGTCCAATTCTGGAGGCCTCACCTCAGGAAGAACATTCACTGGGTGAAAACAGTACAGAGAAAGGAGACAAACATGATTCAGGGTCTGCAGTGCATGTCCTATGAGGAAAGATGTAGGGAACTGAATATGTACTCCCTGGAGCAAAGAAGCGAGAGAGAGAGAGTGAGAGGGGACATGATTGAAACATTGAAGTACATAAAAGACATTAACAAGGTACAGGCACAGGAACTTTTTCACTTCAAGAAGAGCTCAGAACCCGGGGACATGACCTCAGGTTGTAAGGAGGGAGGTTCTCTACCTACACCAGAAAGTTTGTCTTCACAGAAAGAATGGTGGATGCCTGGAACAGCCTGCCCCAAGAGGTTGTGGGGATCAACACTGTGGTGGGATTCAAGAATGCTTGGGATAGACAAAAGGGTGCCCTGACTACAAAGGGCAACTGCAGTGTCAAAACAGGTCTAAAACAAATGAGCAGACTAGATGGAACTAGTGGTCTCCTTCTGCTGTCATCTTCCATATTTCTATGTTTCTATGTTATCTCACTACATGGCTATGTTGATGCCAAATATTTACTATCTGTCTATTGTTTTAATGTGCCACTTACTGTATATACTATAATTCTTTACAAGAAAAACTACATTAATTCACCAGTTAAATTCAGATTAAAGTGACAAAAGTAGGGAAATGTGGTGTTAGGGTTTCCAATCCTAACTCCTCACCCCAATCAACAAAAGGGAAGAATATTAAATTTTTTGCTGTCAGCATTCTTGGTGAATCAGGGGTTGGGAAATCCTTAGGATTCTCAACTCCAAGTCTACCACATTGTGATATAGTCTTTAAATGTACAGAACTGTGGCTATCCACATGTTGCCAATAACCTATATACCATGCATGAAGAAAACAGAGTACACCTGTCCTTATTTGTGTATGGAATGGGGTAAGTGTAGTGTTGAGAACACCAAGGAACACCCCACCCCTGATTTGCCAACAGTGCCAGCAGCAAAAACTGTAATGTTCTTCCTTTTGGTGCTTGGGGGTGGGGTGGAAGTAAGGATTGGAAACTCTAATACCACATTTCACTACTTTTATTACTTTAATATGAACCTTAACTGGTGCATTAACTAGTTTTTTTGCTAAGAATTTCCTTACTTTCTGAGACAGTATGAGGTATCCTCATTCATGTAGGTCTCTTCAGGACCTGCATGAGTACTCTTGCTTGGGACGTGCAGGGCCGTCTGGGCTCTGTAGTTGTATCCCTCCATAGATGCACACATCGATCTGGCTTCTGGGCCCTGAGCTTCCATTTCTCCACAAAAGCAAATTATGTGCTTGGTTGTAATTGTGTTTTTTTTTGGGGGGGGGGCTCACTTCAAGGAGAAACTATATTAAGTATCCCTGTTTATTGCCAGCAGGTGATTGTATAAGGGCCAAAAATTGTGTTTTTGGCTTTTTACCCATAAGTCAGTACATGTTTCTTGGTTTGCTCTGAAATTTGCCATGGTTGTAGTGCAAGACAAGATATATATGTGGTGCATGTTTTATGAAGAATGAACCTTTACTGTTAATTTGGCACCATAGTGAAGACTGGAGGCCATTTGGGGATGCAATGTGTAGCCCATGAATGCTTGAGGGATTATGTGCTAGTGTTGTAGTACTCATTGACAATTTTTTTTGATATATACATTGTCCCTTAATTCCAATTATTGACAGACTTATGGCTTTTTAAAGTAGCAATGTTATCCTAAGGGAATTTTAATGTTTTAATGCGTATGTTTTTATATGTGTATTTTCAGTTGGTCTTCCTTAGGGATTTAGTCTTGTAATACTCATTGAGACCTTTCTTCTGATATATAGCTTTTGCATTAACTCAACAGACTGACAGAGTTAAAGCTTGTTAAAGTTGCAATGTTATCTTATGGGAATTTTAATTTTTATGATTTTTATATGGCCCCTGAATTATTTTTTAGGGTATCAAGTGTTAGTGTTATAGTATTCATTGAAACCTTTTTTGATATATAGATTGTCCCTTAACTCCAAAGACATAGAGCTACAGCTTGTTAAAGTTGCTATGTTATCCTATGGGAATTTTATTTTTTAAATTGTTATGTTTTGTATACAGCCCCTGAACTTGTTTGGGAACTTATTATGTAGGAGTGTTATAGTAGTGATTGAGACCTTTCTTTTAATATATATAGATTGTCCCTTAATTACAAATATTGATGGAGTTATGGCTTGTTAAAATTCAAAAGTGGAAAACAGTCAAGTAAAAATTATTTTATCACATGAAAGAATCTTTTTTCATGAAATTGTATCATTCTCACAAAGCAGGATTCTATTATATGAAAAAAGAATGTGAAGAAAAACTAAGTCCAAATTCTTTTTTGTATGAAGGAATCCTTTTCCGTGAGATTGTTTCATTCTCACAAAACAGGATTCCTTCATACACAGTCCAAATTCGTTTTCTGTATGAAGGTAATCTTCTTTCCTATGGCCCTATTACTGTTTCGTATGACCATACAAATAAAGAAAATCCTATTATGAAAAACTATTTTTAAAATGTGCTAAGAATACATTTCAAGTTCATTTTTCCAAAAACTAACTACAGAATCCAGCTAGTGGGGTACAGATTAACACTATATATATGCGTTGATATTTCTGCATGATATTATTTTTAAGGGTTTTAAAAAATGTTTTTTTAAACAGAAACAAGCTGGTCACCATATGAAAAATATTGTTTTCTCATGCAACAGGATCATCCCCGTTCAAAACAAAATCCTTTTTCATATGGCCATATTCTTTTTTTTGTGTGAAGCATCTGTCCAATAGAGCGTACTGAGAATGCTCAGAACCAAACTTTAAAATCCTTTTAACCCTGGAATTAATTAATATTTTTTTTCATGAAACCAATGAAAGGTACCACTCTGGGCCACACCCTTTCTACCCTGGAAATTCAAACCAAAATTCCAAACCACCTGTGTGCTAGTTGATGACAAAAAAAGAGGAAAAAAATCCCCACATTTGAATGAAACAAAACTTGGCACATCAAGAGACCTTGCCCCCAGTACTATACATATAAAATTGTGTGCAAATCTGTTTAATGGGGTTGAAGCTATTAAAGTGCAAACACAGGAGTTTAACATTCAACAACCTGCTCAACACTAACTATAGTGGTGCTACCTCACCGCTATAATAGAAATCTGTGATATGTGACAGGCTGCCAGCAAATGAATCATTACTCTTGAAGTGAAAGAATATGAATCACATAGACCTCATAGGTAAGGGCACTATTAATGAGGTCTATACAAGTCATACCCAGTTGATCAAAACAACAACCTTATTTTTAGTCAAACAGTTGCATATGGTATTCTTGCAATGTCAGTATATAGTAGCTGCAATGACTTTGTAAATTTTTTTAGCAGCATGACAGGGCAGAATGTTAGTAATAAATGAGCATTCAGTCCAAAACTTATATTACTGTATCCGAGGTTGAAATAGCACTTGTTGTTTTAGCTGTAGTGAAAAATAAACAATTTATTTTCACTGCATCTCCACTACTCATGAAAATAAATGCATCGATGTGTGGTTTTTACACATATTGACATTTTATGAAAAAAATACACTGGCCCAGATAGTCAAAGGGGTTGCACCTGGGGCAACAGAATTGTGCTGGTGCAACCCCGAATTGCACCCCAGTGGGATATTGAAAGGGTTGCCCGACGCAGCGCATTTCATGATGCGCTGGGGTGCAATGTAATCGTATGTGGCGCAGATGCAGGGGGTGTGCCCATGAATATGAAGTGCAAGATAATGCATATGGGGCACAAAAACCCTGGCACAATATATCAGTTGGGGGGTATAGCATGCATCAAGCAGGAAAGGGATCTTGGGGTTATCATCTCTGATGACCTCAAGGCAGGGAAACAGTGTGACAAGGCAGCAGGTAAAGCAAATAGGATGCTGGGATGCATGGGCAGGGGCAACACCAGCAGGAAAATGGAGGTCATAATTCCACTATACAAGACACTAGTGAGGCCCCACCTGGAGTACACTGTATAATTCTGGAGACCTTTCCTACTTAAGGACATAGACAGGGTAGAGAAGGTTCAAAGGAGGGCAACAAAGATGGTGCATGGATTGCATCACAAGTCCTATGAGGACAGGTTGAAGGAACTGAACATGTACTCCCTGGAGGAGAGGAGGGAGAGAGGGGATATGATAGAGACATACAAGTATCTTACAGGGAGGAACAGGGTGCAGGAATACACTATTTTTAAGTGAAAAAGATGTTCCAGGACTAGGGGCATGGGATGAAGTTGGAGGAGGACGATTCAGAGGAAGCGTGAGGAAGGAATTTCTTCACAGAGCAGGTGGTGGACAAGTGGAACACCCTGCTGCCAGAGGAAGTGGTGGGGGCTGAAACAATCACAGGATTTAAGAATGCATGGGATAGACATAAAGGAATTCTGGAGGTCAGGGGTAAGGGGCAACAGACTTCTTGGAAAACATAAACTGAACTTACAAGCTCAAATGAGCAGACTGGGTGGGCCATAGGCCCTTATCTGCTGACACTGTCTATGTATCTATGTATGTATGTAACCTTGCATTGTACCACATAGGGGGGCTCAAAGTTGAGCCCCAGAAATGTGGGAACAAATCCTGGCCACCCACAGGTGGGCTGCTGTATTCAAGGCTCTACACTGCAGCCACCCACTGTGGGTGGCCACCCGCCCACCCAGCCCACCATCCCCAAGCACACACAACCCTGGTGGTCTAGTGGAACCCCCAAACCCATAGCCATGATCGTGTGGTATATGTTATGAAACACATCCCTGGTAGTCTAGTGGCCCCCCTTGTCCCCGATTCCCCAGAAATAAAAGCCATGACCATCCCTGGTGGTCTAGTGGTCTCCCCTCCCACCTGAGTCCCCGAGTCCCTGATCAATGTCAGTATGACCATCCCTGGTGGTCTAGTGGCCCCCTGCCCATTGCCGTGCATGTGGTAAAACCCTGTAACAAAATGCCTTGGTGATCAGGTGGCACCCCCTACCACTCCCACCCACACAGAGCCCCTTGCCCACCCTATTTCCCCCATCATCGATGGGTGGCAACATCCTGCCCGCATACCACCTGGCTGCCTGCCGAATGACAGGTACAGTATGGGCTTTAAGCCCATTGTTCCCCAGTGCTTGCAGGTCATACTGTACTAGACAGTCCCAAATCTGTGAATGACTTGGTGCATCACCATTGAATATCACCTGGTCCTGGTCCTGGCCCCAGAGCATCCCAGTTGTGCTGCATCCAGGCTTGCACCACTGCCCAGCTCAATCTGAATATCTGGGCCACTATGTGCTGGTTGTAAAATATTTGATTACTTTTGACTCATGGTGCACATTTGGCATTGAACATTTTCGCATCATGAGTGTTATTAGATGAAAAAATAAAAAATGTTTTTTCAAGTGTTTCCCCTGTACATACCTAGGTTTCCTGTATTTACAAACAGTCTAATTTTTTGTGCTATGATAATATCAATACATGGCACAACACATCATGTAAACAGCCAATGGAATGGCATACATGAATAAAAAAATTAAAATTAACATCCTCTAATCAGTAAATATGGGAAATAACAAAGGACGTGGTTACAGCTGTCTGAATAAAACTGTTCATTTGTGATCGTGCATGTCAGTGTCCATGACAGTGGCATACGGGGGGGGGGGGGTATTATAAGACATGCTAACACATATGTAGAAAACTTTAATTTCATAATGCAACTCAATGAGGAATACAAAGATCAAGTGGTAAGCTGGCACTATGATGAAATGCAAAAATAGCTTAGTATGAGCTGATTTGGTGGTGAGTCACTAGTAAAAGTCATAAACTAACCAGTCATGTTTGCTTCATAGAATACACGTAAAATAAATAAAAAAGTAAACTTGATAACTCTAATGTACTTAATGACAATTGGTCAATGTCACTAACTGAAACACTCAAAGCTGAACAACTAAGCAAGAAGCATGGTGATGGAAAAACAAGAATTCATCATAGTCTGAATTGAGGTGGGGGAAGAAATATAGAAATGTATAAAGTAAAAATTTCTGTTTGCTTATTCAAAATGAGCACAATTTAAAAATTAAAAGCATGTAAACTAGTCCATATTGAAATATATTTGAGCAATGCCACAAGCTGAAACAGTCAAAGCTGCAAAATGGAGCATGCAATCACGGTGATGAAATCAAAGAATTAATGGTAGTATGAGTTGGCATTGGGGTGGGGAGGGGCAAGTATAAGTAAGCAATAAGACACGATGGGGTGTGCATGGAACAGATTTTACTGCACAGCCAGGGGTGTAGTGAGACATGAGGCTACAGGCCAAGTGCCTTCAGCCCCTGGAAGTATGGTGAAATCTGTTCAATGTACACCCCCGCAGTGTCTTATTGCACTTATAAAATGGGCCTTTGCATGTAAAGTACAACATTTGTATGTTTAAATAGGAAGAAAATTACAATCTTTAATGATTTTTATGTACTGTAATAGAGTACTGCATTTTCTTTTACCCCAGGACCTTTGTCTCACCATGGCCACCAAAGTTGAGGCTGATTGCTATGGCTACCAATGCTTTTGACTGCTCCCCCCCACACCTACACACACAGGCACATGTGATCCTCAAATACAGAGTAGTCTTAATTCCTTCTCTCTCTCTTTTTTGTATTTAAAAGTTCAACTGCTCTGAAGAGACGCTCAGCTCCTCCCTTCACATATACACACACACACACACACACACACACAGTAACACGGAGCGAGCAGCTGTAAGATGGGAGCATAATCGGTGGTACAAACACCAGGGAGAAGATATGCTATGGAACCGGTAGTATGATTGGCTGTAAAAAAACAGTAGCATTCAGCTAGTAAATGCATTTTAATATTACAGTTTAAATGGGAGATATGTTAAAAGAAAAAATTGAGGCAACAGCTTTTTTTTGTTAGTTAAAATGTGGGACTGACAGCACGATGACAACAGCAGGAGGCAGAGAAACAACAACAATAAAAAAGTTATGTTTTAAAAAAATGAACCACAAACAATGGCAGCATAGCAGGAATGGGCTGCTGTAGATTACAGCAGGTGCTGGTGGGGAGCTGGAGAAGCGGCAGCTCGGCAGAAGCAAAAACAAGTTTTGTTTATTTGCGATTTGAGTAAAGAAGTTATGTAGTGCTTGCATACAGTTTACTGAACTTTACTAGTGCAACAACCACAGACAAATATAGTTAGTATGGGACTTTGTTCTGGTATGTTTTCTTCACTAAGCTAGAAAAAAACAATGGCGGCATTTGAACATGAGTGTTCTAACAGCTCACTGATTTTTTTTTCTCAAAATGCGGTCCCTCTTTTTGGTACTTGTTATTACCTGTGCAAGGATCAGATTTCATGCACAAGTGATAACCAATCAGAAAGCTGGATTTTATATTCCCATTTTATTAAAAAGACATATATTAAATACCTACAGTGAAGCCCACCAGGAAGAAGCGCAGTGTCACAGGTTTACTGCATGACAAAAGGGATTAACTCCCTTTGAAAATGCATTGTTTACTGTAGTAACTCTACTGCAAAATTCTACAGTGCTGTGCTTCATCCTGGTGGCCTTCACTGTACATTTGTACAGTAGAACATATGCACTTCAAATAGCATGACCAGAAAACACTGTAATGACTCGTATACTGCCCTGACAGCGACATGTCGACATAGACCGACACAACATTGACAACAGTGCCAGGTCACTGTAGTGTCAGCGCTGGACCCCAGCACTGTTTTATAGGGGTCTTGCAGTTAATTCAATTATTGGGGGGTGCGGGGTGCACAGCCTCCTGCTCGGGGGGTTCAGGGGTGAAACCCCCCAAAGAAAACATGGTAGGCAGTGACTACCTTTATGCTGACTGCAAATGCAGCCGATATTAAGGTTTCACTGTACCGTCAGTCAACAACATTTTTGTTGCTGTACGGTTGTAGATCCATATGACTGATGTGATAGATAAAAATATTGCAATTCTATTACCAGAGGCACTGATGTGAACTTAACCATGAAGCAGGCTAGCAAATCATTAGATAACACAGAAAAGAAATAAGCAAAAACAAAACACATTAAATAAATAGAAATGAAACAGAGTTCATTAGCAAAATTAATTCTTTATAATATATGGTTAAAGCTTATTGTGCATGGACTTTAGCCAGTTCAGAAACTTTATTATGCACAGTTGAAAAGTTGTTCTGCATGTTCTAATGATGTTGTGCACATTCTGAAAGTTGTTTTGTACATTCTTTCATTAAGTGCACCTGTGTCTCTGCTCGCTCTTACTCCTGCATAATAGCACTTCCCCCCCCCCGCAGCCCGTTCTGTTTATATTTGCTGACATTGGAGGGCTCAATCCCTGTATCTGCATTACAAACCCCCTCCCCCCCAGCAGTGTGGGACACTGCAAAGCCCACTCCCAGAGTCCCCAATATGTATTTATTTGTACCTGTGGAAAAGAAAACAGTTCCCCAATGTCTTTTTGTTTTAACCTGAAAAAAAGAAAATGGTCCCTCAGTGTCTCTGCCATCCCCTTCCCCATTCCGACCCTCCCTCTGAGCACCCACCACCCCTACATCCCCCTTACCCTATACTTACCTCTAGAGGTCGTAGGCTGTCATCTTCTGTGGACTGAGACATGTCTGCACTCTTCAAAGCCAAACTGCGAACCGAGGCATCAAGGTAAGTGCAATATATTGTATTTCAATGGTGATTTTAACTTATGTTCATAACTTTGTGATTTTTTGGAATTTTTTCACCAAATTTTGATCATGGCCTTTTCGGGACCCCCACTTCATGAACACTGCAACTGTCATTTCGTTAATCAGGCCTAGAAGGTGATTTCTTGGTTGCCTTCCCCGCCCACTCTCCCCATTTTTAGGGCTGCACAGGTCCGTTATGCATAACATCTTGCTATCACACACAGAGAGAAAGGAGCTCCAGCATAACACTAGATTCTGAACCAAGTACATTTTGGAGTTTGGGTATGAAGCGCAATCACTCTGCTGCTTGAAGCACTCTACTGTTGCCATTCAATATTGCTTCTCCCCTACCCCCCTCTGCCACTGAACTATTTTCTTATAGTGGTAGCTGGTAGCACTGGTCCTTGTTGTGTGAGGGTAGATGGGGGGGGGGGGTTACTGATAACAGGATTTTGCTCCCGCTGCTGGTATTATACTGCTGTACAATCAAGTTATGTCAATCAGTAATTTTGGATGAAACAAGAAAACTGTTTTCGGCTTCTGTAACTACTGTACAGGGATAGTAAGGATAGATTTGTAACATTCCCTCTATCTGTGATGAAGATTTAATAGCTGATAAACAGTATACAGATGAATGTGGCTTTGTTTCATCTGATTGACTCTTCTGTTTGAAAGTAAAAGCAGTTTGAAAGGTAAACACACAGAAGCTTGAAGATTTGCACAGCTAAGTTTACGTACAGTACTGTACTGAACCTGATGGTTCCAGTGCACCAGTGATTTAAGCTGTGGAATTGAGAAAAGACAGCTGCTGTGTATGAGATTATTGGGTGGGAGGGGGATACTATCAGCAGGATTTTGTACACACTGCTGGTGAAAACAAAATCTGGTCAGAGCCACTACAGCTGCTTGAGTAGTATGCCCGCCACCTGTGTTTACATGTCAGTGTGGTGCTGGAGCACCAGTACGATCTTTCATGAGATAGTTCTGTTTTTTTTGCCTGCATTCAAATGTCTATATGGCTCATTCATAAGTGAGTTCCATTTTTTGCAAGGCACTGAAGTTTTATAGCAAATACATGCTCAGCCTCGGGCATGTGCATTAGTGTCACAGCTCAACTATTCAAAGTGCACTTTCTTTTACATGTAGTAATCATTTTACATTAAAAGCCATATTGTGAAGAACAGTGCTGACCATATAAGTATATATGCTATAACACTTCATTGTCTCATAAAAAAATAGAACTCTCTCATGAACGATCGATCATACTAGAGCTCTGGCACCACACAGACATGTGAACCCGGGCGGCATGGATACTACTTTAGCGTCTGTAGTGGATCTGAACAGAGTTTGTTTTTATAAAATACCTACACAATTCCACGAACATTTCAAAAGTGCAAATACTTTCCTCCCTTCTTTAGGGTTTTGGCTAAAAAACATAATAATTTACATTATAATCATATTTAGCTGTTTTAAAAGGAATGGATCACTCTCCATTCACCACTTTCAATACACTGAATATGCAATCAGGAACGAGAGGAAATTATCCTCCTATCTTTATCATTCCTCTGTACATGAGAGAAAAAAATATGCATATATTAATATTTTCTTGATAATGGTTCTTTTTTTTCCAAAACAAAAAATCTGAATGTTTTTACTCATCCTTACTAAAATAAAGATAGATTCCTGCTTACTTCATAGGTCCCATGTAATGTTTCTTGTCTAGACTATAATCCACAAAAAGTGTATTCACAAAATTCATCCTTTTGTAGTTAGTCACAATTTTATATATGAAACTAATTTTGCAATTGCTCTACATCTATTCCTTAAGCTCAATGCATCAAATTGTTTGTATATGCAGCATTAAAACATCATTTAATTCTCTTGTTGATACAAATCACTAAGTTATATTTGTACTTGTTCTCCACTTTGCCCTGTGTTCTATTAGTTTTTTCGACAGGATTCTAATGTAGAATGTATTCATCCTAATGTTACAGAAATTTGTAGTTAACTATTAAGTGTTTTACCACCGGCATTTCCTTTATTTTAAATAGACCTCACTCTATTTTGTTTTAACTTACCACTTGTTATTAGATGCTAACCCACCAGTGTTCTCACATTCTCAATGCCATTTTAACCGCTGCTGCTTGAACCATGAGGAGGATGCCAGCCAGAGGTCCCAGGGTCAGAGCTTTTCTTGTTCTTGTGGGCTCCCCCAGTAGACCCCTCCAGTTGCCAGCCGCCTATCAGCCCAGCAGTGGAAACAGACAGAGCTGTTTCTGAAAAGAAGACACAAACTCTATTGAACATTACAGCCAATATGAGTACTCAGCTATTGTAGCCAGGTAGGGACTTTTATCTGCAGTCCCAGGCTACCAACCTTTACTCTCTGCCGCTTGCACCATGAGGAGGATGCCAGGCAGAAGTCCTGGGGTCAGAGCCTTTCTTGCACTTGTGGGCTGCCCCGGTAGACCCCTCCAGTTGCCAGCCACCCATCAGCCCAGCAGAGGGAACAGCTGGAGCTGTTTCTGAAAAAAAGACACAAACTCTTCTGCACATTGCAGCCAAGAGGAACATTCAGTGGTCCTCATATTCTGCTGGCTCCTAGCAGTCCCATGTGAGCCATCCCAATGTGAGTGGCACAGCAGGAGTGGGAGTCCTCGAGGAGAGCCACCAGAGGGGAGACACCAGGATGCTAGGCCACCAGGAGGCATTTCCTAATTCCCTTCCTGAAAGTATCTGTAAGTGTACAGTATATCTTCTAAATGATATAAAGTGCTTTATTCATGCTCTGTTTAGGACTGTCTGACAAACACCATGTACACTGCTCCACTGATGTAGTAGTCAATATCCCTCTTAGTGGAGCATGCTCTGTTACTGAACTCTCCCCTTTAGATGTCTATGTTTACTCCATTGTTATGTCTGTGGTGTTGCCCCATACAGGGAGTTGTTTACCATAGATGCTTGCCTTAAGTCTGCTCCGTTCTCCTATTGATTCAGCTCCTGGAGTTCACCTAGGTATTTACATAGTACACTCACACAGCCTCTATATATGTACAGTATATGCAACTGTTTATGCCCTAATATGCCTTCACAGCTTAAAGTTGTCCAGGTCTAGTCTGGTTACTATTATCTCAATGTTTGTATTGGAATGTGCATTGTTTGTAACTGTGTGTTACTGCTTTTTTAGCATTTCCATCCTACTTCAGGCTGGACATTCTAACAGCAGTGCTCATATTGGGATTTGCATATTTGTAAATATTGAATTACTGCTTAGTTTAGCATTACTGTTCTGCTTCAGTCTAGTCATTCTAACCTCAATGCTCATATTGGGATTTGCATAGTTGTAACTGCTGTATTACTACTTAGTTAGCATAGTGGTGGGTGAAGTGGCCCCAATTCGCTCCGCAAAGTGATCCGCTGAGTGAAGGCAGATTCACGGAGTGCTTTCACAACGTGAAGTGGAGTACTTTTGCATTATAAAGGGCACTAAGTCCAGCTGAAAACAATGACTTCATGTTACTCTGCCTTCCCAAACCATTTTACTCCACCAATTCTTAAAGCGAAGTACATTGAAAACAATGTACTTCGCCTTACTTCACCTTATTTTTAAGCTCCAAAGGTGAATTTTGCAGTGATTCATGGGATTTCAGGTCACATGGGCTCTAGATTGTTCTGCAAAGCCTCATTTTGGGGTAATGTGTGTATGAAGCTGTAGGAGACAATCTGCTCTGAGAGCTCTGTGATTCAAACCTTCTAAAAGCTATTAAAAAAGCCTTTTGGGGTCATTTGTTTTGCTGAAGCTTTAGTTCATCGATTATAGGAAACCCTCCTGTGCTTATATCATCGAACGTTTATTGTTTGTGTGTGGATTTTGAATGTTAATGTACAATATTCAGTCTGTGTACTGAGAGACAGTGGAAGTGTGCTTTGAGGAAGGGGCGTATCTGTGGTGTAGGTAGATTAACTTGGAGAAAAAGTCAGAGCTTTCTGTTTTGGTGATATTTTTCTTGTATAACTGTGTTAATGTACACACAGTAATATTTTTAATAATTCTTGCCATATATTTTGTTGTGGTGCAGCAGTGCATAATTTTAGTTTGTTTAAAATATGTGGTTATATTACTGAAGTTTTCAATTTGCTGTGCATTACTTAGTGTGTGTGTGTGAGTATGTGTGTGAACAGACACCTTTTATTGTGCCACATAATTTCAGCAATGTGAACCTACTATCCACTGCAGTTGTATAATTTTTGTACTTCTTTGTGGTATCTTTACTAGTACTATATTAGTAACTGTTACTGCAGCAGTGCAGTACACTGACCCCTGCCCCAACCAGCAAAGGGATTATTTTCAAGATTTTTGAATTTCTGATGGCGAGCACTGGTTAGGTGTTGTGCCCTTGCATCTGCATCTCTTCAGAGCACAGCACAATCTTAATCTGTCTGTGCATTTGCATCTCTTTAGGGCCCAATCTCCATCTCTAATTTAAGTCACAGTTGTTTCTTTGGCTTCCCTTTAGAGTACTGGACAGGTGTGGTGCATAATTCTGCATGAACATTGTACTCATTAATATGCATTTTTAAGCAGGACTATTATCACGAGTCATTCGTGATACAAATCATGTTATTCATCATTACGGACGGTCACAAATGCAGTCACAAATCATGATTTACGATCATGTCACGAATCACAACATTAATCTTTTTTAATACAGTAGTTACTTGGATGTATTGTAAGACTGTTTTGTAATATCTCTCCATGCTTCACCACTCCACCATTGTACTCATTGATGAGTGTTTTTAAGCTGAGGAGTTTTGTGCCACACCTCATCAGGGCCCGGGGAAGTACAGCCATAGGCATTCGCATTTCGTCATCATCACGGTCACAAACGCAGTCACAAATCATGATTTATGATCATGTCACAAATCACAACATTCATTTTTTTTAATAGTTACTTGGATGTATTTTAAGCCTGTTTTGCAGTATCTCTCCATGCTTCACCACCCCACCATTGTATTCATTAATGAGTGATTTTAAGTTGGGGAGTTTTATGTCACACCTCATCGGGGGGGTTCCAGGGAAGAACAGCCATTGTCATTCGCATTTTGTCATCATCACGGTCACAAATGCAGTCCTAAATCACGATTTACGATCACGTCACGAATCACAACATTAATTTTTTTAATAGTTACTCGGATGTATTTTAAGCCTGTAAGAAAAATAAAATTTACAGAAAGAGCAAATTAAGTAAAAAAGAGTACAGAAAAGACAAAAAAATGTAGCTTTCATAAAAGCTGTTGGGTCTAAATAAAATTTAAATTTCCTCCTCACTCTGATCTCAAAGTATCAGCAGTCACAAAACACACTACTCTCTCTCCGTCTACACAGGAGAAAGTAAAAGTGTCTGCTTGTATGAATCTCTTTCTTCCTGCCTAGCTAAAGAGCATGTGACTTACAATACTGTAAGCCATGTGATGTGTGGGGGGGGGCTGCCAAATCTGAAACACCAAGTGGGTCACTTAGAATCATAATGAGGCAGCAGTCCATTAAAACAATGACTTTGCCTTACGCCCGCGTGCCATTCTGCCTTGAGAAGTGGTAGTGACAAGGTGGAGTGAGCACTTTGCATTGCCCGCCGCATAGCAGGTGTGTCCCGAAATGCTAGTTCACTTCTCTGGTGGAATTTAAATTCACTGCATCTCTAGTTTAGCATTACCATATGGTCATTCTGACCTCAAGGAGTTTCACTCCTCCCCCTCCTCTTCCCCTTACTTTGCTTTCTACAGCACAAACTCCCTATATAAGGTCCTCCAACCCCTGTATCACTGCACTGCTTTCCTTCTGGCTCCCATCCCTGCCTGGCTGGCTCTCTCCCTCCCATAGCTCCTCCTTTACTCCTTCTGCAAACCATCCTCTCCCGTTGCTCACTCAACTTAACTCTGCTCCTCTGCTCCTTGTTCTCCTCCCTTCCCAACTAAGTTTTACTCCCTCATCTTCTCCATCACTCCTCATCATGTTAGCGCATTTCCTACCCCCCCCACTTCATAAGCTCTCTCCACTCTCTCCTCCTACCAACTACTTCAATCCTTTTGGCTCCCTGTCTATCAAAATGTACTCCTTAGTGCCCTCTCTCTCTCCTTCCCCTCCTGTTTACTTTTGCTTACCTCCCTTCTACAGGCTTTCTCTCTTCACCCCCTCTTACCCCATCCTCCCCTTCCCTTCTCCCACCCTCCCCTCCTCCTGCCTTACTTGTGTCCTCCATTCACCCTGGCTCCTTGGTACCTTACTCCTCTCTTCCTCCTACCTCCATCTTGAATCTCTTACATCCTGGCTTCCCACCTACCTCTGTCTTCCCACTCACCCCTAGTCTCCCTCCCAACTGCCACATAGATACTCTTTTGCCCCAGTTAAGTTCCGTATCTCACTGCTGCTATTGGTTTCTGGAGACAATGAGCCCAGTCCTAGCCCTGCCCACTCCTCTCCCATCTGTCTCTCCAAAGGGTTGAGAATGGCACACCTCAATGTCAGAAGCCTCCTCCCTTAGGTAGACATGCAACATGGTAAGCCTTCACCCTGATGTATTAATTATCTTTGAATCTTGGCTATCCCCCAAGATTCAAGACACTGCCATCACAATACTTGGGTACTCCATTACCCTCCTGGATCATGCCAATATGGGTGGTGGTGTTGCCATTTACCTCTCCTTTGCATCCAGTTCACCGCTCTCTATCTCCTCCTCATCTGCCTATTAACCTTTACTCCTCAAACTCTTCTTCCCTTTCTCCATCTCCATCTTTGTGGCTGGCATCTACTACTGCCTAAGCCTCTCCCCCTTTT
Organism: Neoceratodus forsteri; assembly: GCA_016271365.2. NCBI lineage: Eukaryota > Metazoa > Chordata > Ceratodontiformes > Ceratodontidae > Neoceratodus > Neoceratodus forsteri. The sequence goes on from CM028133.1 coordinate 610,531,875, forward strand.
CTATCACTGACCTCCTCACTATTATCTCTACCCATGCCTCAACCAGTGAATCACTCATCCTTGGGGATTTCAATTTAAATTGACTCTCCCCTTCTTAATCCAAATCCTGCCAGAACTTTAAGTCCCTTAATCTTACTCAACTGATCTTCGACCCTACCCACAACAACCATAAATCCCTGAACCACACCCTAGTGGACTGGGTTCTTGCCTCACCTCACTTGATTACTTATGCTGGCATCCTTATGGATGCTCTCAGTGTCCACTATCTGGTCTACTGTGTCTGCAAATTACACCACCCCAAGGCCCCAACCAAGCTCCTCCAGATCTGATCCTTCTGATCACTGGACTTATCCTCCCTCCATGCAGATTTGGCAGATACTGACTGGTCGCCCATCTGCCACTCCATTGATTCTTCCCTCAGGTGTATTAAGTCCAAATTTCAGTCTATCTGGGACCTGCATGCTCTCCTCAGGAAAAGCAGAGTCCATGGTTTCCACTTCCCTTGAACCCCTGCTGAATTGCTGGCCTGCCTGCATGTTTGAGATCTTGCCTGGAAGGCTCACACATCCACTGTCTTCCCTACTGATTTACTCAAAAGTACTGGGGCCTTCACAATACCTGTACAAAAGCCACTAGGCTTGCCAAGGTGGAGTACTTTGCCACCACCTTCCAAACCAACATTAACCACAACTCCAAGTTCTGGAAGATCATCCATGCCCTCTTCTCCCTCCCAACCTAGTCCTCTGCCCCTGTCCTCATGGTAAGTGATGTCACCATTTCTGACCACCCTCTCTGTTGCCCCTCAGTTCAATGCTTTCTTCATCTCCTGTGCCTCCTCCCTTCTGTCCTTCTTCCTCCTCCCTCCCCCAACTACCCTCCCATCTCCACCTTCTCCTTCTCTCCTTCTCTCCTTCTCTCCTATTTGTCCTGCTGACACCCTGAAGTCCCTCCTAACCATAAACCCCCTCAAAGGTAGGAGACTTGATGGGCTAGACTCTAAACTCTTCCATCTCTCTCTACCCTAATTATTACTCTACCACTCTCCTCCCCTCTAAACCTCTCCTTCTCCCTTGCCTCTGTCCCTGACACATGAAAACATGCTACTGTTGTACCCCTTCTCAAAGGAGATGACCCCTTCAGTCCTAGCAATTACTGCATTATCTCCCTGCTCTCCACCCTTGCTAAACTTCAAGAGCACCTAGTACTTTCTCAACTCTCCCCCTTCCATGATTCATCTTCCTTCATCACCCTTTTCCTGTCTGGTTTCAGTACCTCTCACTCCACTTCCTCCTCCCTCCTCTGGCTTACTTGACTCCATTCAGTCAGGCATGAACCAGGGCCTTATCACCTCTGCCATCTTTGCTGATTTGGACAAAGCCTTCAACACTGTAGCCCAACCCCTTCTCCTTACCAGACTTACAGCAGCAGGGCTTTCCACATTTGCTAATAACTGGTTCCGCTCCTATCTTGGTGGTAGGACTCCATCGGTTAGAACTGAAGATTCTTTATCGTCTCCACTCCCTATCACCACTGGTGTCCTCCAAGGTTCTGTTCTTGGCCCAGTTCTCTTTTCAGTTTTCCTGAATTCTCTTCCCACTGACTGCTTCTCTGCATCCATCCATATGTATGCAGATGATACAGTTCTTTACCCCTCTGGTTTCTCCTCCTCCCAATCTGATGGGCAAGCGCCAGTCATATTTTGACAAGGCCCAGTGCTAGTTCTGATCAAATCAACTGTCCCTCAAGACCAAAAAAATGGTTGCCATGTCCTTTGGCACTAGGCAGAAACTGTCTAGCCTAATTGACTTTCCTTCATTTCACACAGTAGAGTGGACCATGACCGATGATGTCCCCACCTTTAAGTACCACAGGGTATGGCTCAATTGATACCTTGACTTTTCTGGGCATGTGGATGCCATCCACAAAAAGTTACACCCCAAACTAGGTGCATTATATAGGAACCATGGTTGCATTCCCCTGCTGGCTCACAGAGCCATTGTCCAGCAAATGATTCTCTACATTTTTGAATATGGAGACATTGTCTACAGTGCTGCTTCTATGTCCCCCCTGATAGGACTGGATTCCCTGTTCCACTCCTTCAGTCATGTTGCTTTGGACTGCCCACCCCACACCCACCAATGTTTCCTTTATAACTCCCTCTTCCTTCCTTCCCTTGAAGGCAGGTGCCTCGCTCATTATACTACCTTTATTGCTAAATTCTGGCTTGGCTCTCTCCCCTCTTACTTCACCTCTCTCCTCTCCCCCTTCTCACTACACACCTTGTAACTCTGATTTTCACTCCCTAGCACTCTCTACTACATCATCCTCAGCTGGCCAGGCTGCCTTCTTCTACTGCTTCCCCAAACTATGGAATTATATCCCTCTCACTATCTGCTTTGCCTCTTCCTATGCCCTCTCCTCTCTTCTCCTCTGAACCTTTCCTCCCCTCCTTTCACTCCCTCCTCCTCTCCCACACCTTGTCTCATTCCCCCTGTAACTCTAACTCCTCAGCCTAGCTCCCACTGCTAACCCCTGCCCACCCCTTCAAACAGATTCTTCTTAAATATCTACTGGTTAGCTTCGCTATCTCAAGTCTACATTATCTGCACTTTGCACTTTAATTTGCATCCTCTTGTTGTCTTTGGGATGCACCCTGCTATATCCATGTCAGTGTATACATTTTGCTTAAACACTTTTTAATGTTGTTATATGATGCTTAGTTAAATTTTTTCTCACTATGGGGCCTATGCATGAATAAACATGAAATACATGGGAAAACAACATAATGCCAGTGTGCAGCTACATGGCGCATAGGACAGGCATGCTACACCGAATTCACCAAGAACACCCATGGCGTGTGAAAAAATTGCACGTCTGACTCGCGATATGCAGTGTTGTGTGTAGTGCATGCAGGTGGCGTCATGCTATGCAGAAACACTCTCTTGACCCCAACATATATGGCAGGAACACACACCCCATGTAACAGTACATAAGTGCATATGCAAAGCACAGAACATGTGAACACAATGGTGGATCAGCCAAGTGGTATGCAGTAGAACCAGGCCATGGAGTGACCCCAACAGGATGAACATGCCACAGTCCAGGGCCACGGCGGTGCAGGGTTACACAGGCATGCATGATCCTGATCCATGAACTTCACAGCTGGTCAGGTGGCAGTGATGGTATCTGATATCTGGACACACTACCAACATCTGTATGGCCCACAGTCCCTCAGAACACCTGCTGACATTAAGTTACTGCTGTGACTGGACATACAGCCAGTCGTAAATGCTGCTGGCCCCAAAGCCTGGACCATTGAGGGCATAAAGTATGAATGGTGGGACTTACATTCGATAGTGAAGAGGAAAATCACTAGGGCAGCCAGGGAATGCACTGCCACTGGTGGCGGATCACCACGGGAGGACACCCAGCTCACTCTGGTGGCACGCATGGTCACTGACATCCTCATGGATGTTGGTGTACATGAGAAGGTGGATGAAGTGGACATGCTGGATGGTAAGTATCCAATGCCATGAAAAGCATGAACCCTTTCGATGACACCATGAATCCCTAACTGTACCTTAGCCCCCACCCCAAAGAGTCAAGAGGGTGACCTTGCACCACAGCACCTATGGACATCCAGAGAAGTGTTACCATTAGCCATGCAGCTTTGGAGGAAGATGCCAGCCAGGATGCCCAAGGGCCTTGTGAGTGTCATAGCAAGGAGCACCCTGAGTGACAGCCAGTATGTGTCATAGAAGCACCCACTAACTGTACCTCCCACCCCCACAGGTACTAAGCAGGAGATGGAGGTCCAGATGCAGTCTGAGAGTGAGGTTGGGAACACCCCAGACCTGCCAGATGAGCACCCGCATGCCACTGCCATGGACTGCATGGACAATGGGGGGACAGGGCAGCACCATCCACATAACAGCACTCACCAGCCATCTGTCAGATGACCGGGACACCCACGATGTGGAGGACAGCCCAGGGGTGGGACTTTCCATGTGGATGTCAATGCACTACTGCAGGAACTGGATGCACGCCACCCTTGTGTATAGGTACCATAAGGTCCACCAGATGGAGGAAGAAAGGCTGCCTGAACAGTGGCACACAACGGCGGCAGCATGAGTACTGACAGAAGAGGTCAGTGGAATTCAACACAGCATGACACACATAGTAGATGCGATTGAGTGGCTGGTGAAGCAGACCAACAACCACCACCGCAAAGTCCACACCCCACGGCAGGAGTGTCCAGACACCCCCTGTGGTACAGGACAATGAACACAACCCACCCTCATATGGTGCAATTGGTGATGCAGTGGAGAGTGGCACGGAGAGTGCATCAGTACTATCCAGACAGCAGATGAGATGTGCCACTAGCGCACATCATGGACATGGATGCAGCAGACAACAGACCCCATCAGGGTTTCTGGGCAATTGTGTCTTGGCCTGCCTGCAGGCACACCCCAGAGACCAGACACAACAGTAGTGGGGACGACAGGAATTAAGGGCCACACATCATGAGCGTGATACAGTGACAGTGCACAGCGCACACACACCACCACCCCCATGACATGCACCTCCAAGGGGAGTGCAGAACACACAAGCAGCACACACACCATGATGAGGGTGCTGATCAGCCTGCCCCCAAAACAAACACCATGCACAGCAGCACCCACCCACCCATGAAACACCTGCCCTGGCCATGGCCACAATCATGCACAAGGCCTGCCATGGCAAACTGGACCCCCTGATGGCACACGCATTTGTGACATCACCCAGTCACCAAATGTGACCCGCAGGTGGACAGGGCCACATGGCTGGACCACAGAGTGCATGGTGGCGTCCTGCCAGAGGCAGTGGTTGTACATGTGTACTCAGCAATGGTGTCATCATAGTGCACACAGCACCTGCAACACTGGATGACCACATGGAGTGCATAGCACCACACCCATGCCATGCCATGCCATGGGTGTGCCACCACAGGGCAATGCACCTGCAACCCACAAATGCCCACATGCATGCACCCCTGACACCCACACTGATGTGCCATCTGCAATACGCACACACTGCCTACATACGGAATGTACCCTGCACCAGCACAGCCTGAGCCGCATGGCCACCAACGGTCTCTGGAGCCCTCACCACATCAGGAGCATTTTCACCAGGTGGCATTGTTGATGGAACTGGACCAGGGAGGGGAACATCACTGTGCACAGCGAGATTGTGCAGCATGGCACACACAGTGAACACATTGTATGCCTTTCCCGGTGACAGCATGATCATCTCACCGGTGTGGTCCAAGCACCGGAACTGCATCTTCAGTAAGCCGATGGTGTGCTCCACAATGTTCGTTGTCTTTTGATGGGCAGAGTTGTATGCCTCCTCTACTGCTGTAGTGATGCCACAATCGGTGTCATCAGGTTCTGTCCTAGTGGGTAACCACTGTCACCTATAGGGAGGAGAGTAGGAGTGATGGCATAGAAGTACATGCATGGCACTGTGACAATGGTTACACATTGGAGGGCCAGTCAATATCCATCCAGTATCCACCCATCAATGGCAGCCTCCTGTAGCAGCCTACCAAGGTGTAATTCATCAAGAACGTACGAGTCATAACAGGAGCCAGGAAATCTAGTGCAGACATTGGTGAACATGCTGTGGGCATCACAAAATACCTGGCAGTTAATATTGTGGAACCCTTTGCGGTTCTGGTATACATCCTCATCCATAGGTGGTGCCCAGATAGCGATGTGTGTGCAGTCAGTGACCCCATACATGTTGGGCATCCCAATATGTCATAAAATGTCTGCTTCATGCACCGTAGTTCAGTGCTGATGGATGGAAGTGAGAAATGAGTGGTCATGTGCAGCAGTATGGCGTCCATGACCGCTGTGATGGCACAGGACACAGAGGACTGGCTGACACCAACAGTATCACCTGTCACCCTCTGAAAGGAGCCTGAGGCATAGTAGGCCAATGCACTAAGGACCTTAGTCTGCACCAACATTGCTCTCAACCTTTGTGTCCAGGTGGTGATGCGGTCATGGACCATGTCACATAGCGTGATGATCATGGGCCATGGCAGGTGGAAACGCTCTATGCAATGCACATCATAATGCATGCCAGCATCTAGTCTTGGCCCGAATACCCATGGCCGTGGTCATGGATGCTTCTGCAACAGCATCTCCTCGTGTATGAGACCTATGTGTAGCAGCATACCTGGACACATCTCGGTACACCATTCTGTTTTTGGATGTCCATGGTGCCATACTGTGCATTGGCCTTATACTGCTGAGTGTGTGTGCGTGCCCAGCATGTGTTACGATACAGTGTCTTGTGTGAGGCATCTGTGAGGTGCAGTTGGCACTGCAGTGTTGACCTCATGTGCAGTGGCACTGTCACACATGCGGATGTACGGGGTCTGTCTGCTGATGGGTAGTGAGCTATGTTTACAATGTTTGTTGTTGACATTGCTCACATCACATACCATCTGACATGCAGACCACAGCATCCTACAATGTCTCTAGTGCACATGCTGCACATCCTCTGTGCATACCTGAGCAAAGGGCGACATCACGACACATGCATGTTTGTTGTTCTGGCAGGTCTCTGCGGCATCCAATCACATCCACAGTGCAATGCCACACTGTTGTCCCACATGTGCGTTATGTCTGGGCAGGTGCCTTGTGCTGTGGTGGGCAACTATACAATGGCATGTTCAGTGGGTTACACTGCAACCAGTTGGTCCCAAGTGGCCTACAAACACTAGGTATCAGGCATACAGTACACCAAACGTGTGTTCCCTGGCAGGCATTTGTCCAGCAGCATGGGTTGGTCATTAACATGGGTATGTACAAGGGGACACCCGAGTACACACACTAGTATTGCACATTGCAGGCACCACTCCCTGTATAGTCACACATTGCCTGACGCTATGTCACAGCATGTCTCTAGCTGTGCACTGTTGCCTGCAGTGCGCCTGTCACTGCACGCACTGTGCAGCACGTGTGTGTTTACCCAACATGGGTGGTGGGCACATGCGGGTTCATGTGCACCCCACCCATTGCATTGTGTGTTATACACAGCCCTTGTTGGATGCATGATGGCAACTGCTGGTGACAGGGGTGCTGAGCATTTCCCTCCAGACTGGTGGAGGGTGGCCAAAGGAGATAATTGTGACTCCAGGGGCTATGGGGTACTGTAGAGGGTCCATGGCCATGAGTGGGTGAGTATCCATGCATGTCTGTCTGTGCTGAGTTGCAGCATTAGTGGTGTTTCCCATGCAGCAGCCTAATCACTGTGTGTTCTGTGTCTCCCCCATCCCTTCTCCTCTAAGGATGCCAATGAATGGCCATGGAAGCTCGAGTTGGACTGGGTCAAGCAGAGGGACAGCGCTCCCATCATGGTGGTGCACCCCTTGGGAAGTTGGAGAAGGAGGTGGCTGCTCCAGTTCCCACAGTACCTGGGTAGGAAGGTCAAGGGGCAGAGGTCACATACAAGGGGAGCACAATGACGTGGGCACCATCACCCACTGGCGGGTGATGGTCCTGTAATGGGTAAGTACCGTGTATGTATGGGGGTAGTGTTTATCAGTGCAGGGCCTGCATTCTCAGATGACTGCCTGCTATCATACTCCATGAGCCTTGGTCATCACTGAGTTGCTGCCGGTGCTGTGGGTATGTCCCTGCCTGCAGTGGTGGGACACCCCCATGGCACAGCGTGGGGTGGGTGGCAGACACCATACTGAAGGTCGGCGTGGCATGAGCCACATCGGGGGGCTTGTATCACAGTGCATGTGCAGTCATTTGTGACGTTGTTTGTCTTCTTTCCACAGTATTACCAGGGCCCACTGTGGAGGATGGTGTTGGAGAGTGTGGTGGTGTGGCCACCACATGATGACCTCAGTGGGGACACTTTGGAGGAGGACTAGGCTGGCCAGGACTCCCCAAGATGACTTGCACCTGTTTCTGTGGAACTGTTTGTTTTTGTTCCTTCCTGCACTGTGTCTGTGTTTGCATCAGTTGCCCCATTGCATGTTTGGTCTTGCTGCTGGCATTTTCTTTCTGTACAAATAAAGTACCGTTAAGCCTCAACCTATGTGGTCACTTACTCCAGTATGCACATGGCTGTGTGTATGGTGTGGGGTTGGTACACCCCTGTGGCATCTGACTGTGTTGGGGGACTGCCACGGCACTTTCAGGGTTGTGCGGGAGGGGTCACCAGAGCACTGTCACTGGAGTGTGGTCGGGGGCCAGGCGGGGCTGTGTCAATGGTGTGTCACATAGGGGTACCTTTGGTGTCATGGCTAGGGGAACACAACTATGATGTGATTTTACAGTAGGTTATTCAGGACTGCAATGCTGGAATGCTGGGGGGACCTGCCCCCCCATGTTTAATCCCCTGGTGTGTCGTGTACACCTTGTGTAGCATGTGGCAGGGGGGTGGCCTGGCTGCCTGATGCACAGAGTGTTGGCCCACGCAGGTGTAGCATGACTCTGGCCTGTGCTGGGTGGCACTGGGATTGTACCCCATCATGGATGCATGTGCTCTGAAGGCTCCAGGCCTGTACAGCACTGCACTGTGGACCCACGCTCCAGCGTTGCTACGGTCATGGGTGTGCCATGCGTGCTGTGTTCCCATGGGGGATGTGGCTCCATGCAACACCCTCTGCCACTGCTTGTGTGATGCTGGGCTACTCCACCTAGCACTGGGCACTGTTGCAGGTTCGCGGGTCTCACTGCCATCACTGCACATGACAGCCATGCCACTTCTCTGTGCCCTGCCATAATTCTGCCATGCATGTGCGGACAGTTATGGCAGCCCTCTAGGCCATGTATTGGTGCATGCCCTATGCCAGGCAGCCACATGGTGCCCCCCTCTTTGTGCAAGCACACTACTGCCATCTACGCACACTCAGTGTGGTCCTCCCCCCACGTACATGATATGCGCTGGGCCTGCATTGTGGTACATGGATGCCTTGTGTGCTGCACTGTGTGGCAGTCATGCATGCTGTTCCAGCAATGCATATGGGCCTGGTGTGTGTAGCCACATATGCCCTACTCTTGTGAAGCCTACACATGCCGTATAGGTGTCATGCATAGGCCTCATTATAAATACTATTCTAATTGTTATTTACAACACTCCTCTACCACCTCCCCCCAGAACACATCTGGAAATGAGCTGTTACAAGCTCAGTATGTCTTTCCTGGTGAAACTTTTGAGACAAAATAAATAAATAATTATTTAAAGGGAATTTCCTCATGTTTCATTCCTCCTTTTATAGAACAGGGAACAAACTCCTGGTAGCTCCAGACATGGGCTACATGGTGACGGCACTCTAAGTCATGTGTCACAAACTGTGATGTGTCTTATTGCCTGGTCCCAATCAGGATGCCCACTCCCAGGCTGCTGAACAGCCCTGCCACAGTAAATGTGGCTCATGGACATACTGTGTTCTTGATACAATATTTCTACCAATAGAAAAGTTTTTATTTTAACACTGACTGAATTGTTGTTCTAATTTGCTGTTAGTCCACCAATGAAATATTCCACTATGTTTAAAAGAGGCTTATTTCAAAGCTTCTTTTAAACATGAAGATTTTACATAAACAATATTTCCTCTGTTGTTACCTCAGATTTTTCCCCCTATATGTTGCATAATTGTTTCATCTCATTTTCTTTCAGGTCCCGCTCAACTAAATTGCAAGACCAGTTTAACAGTATATATTATATTGAAAAAGGGCAAAGTCAGCTGTTCTAACAGAGGGGCTGTCATGCTTCTGATGTCAGTGGCTAACAGCACAGAGACGAGATCATGGAAGAAATGGAATTCAGAGGGTGGGGGCTGCCAATATGCAGTGCTCGGAACCCAAAAGTGAACCAGAAAAATAAATCTTTTGTTTTAAAAGTAAAAGCAGTACTCCGAATATGGAAGTGAACCAGAAGTGAGCATGGAGCTACAAAATAGTGCATGGTGGGGTGAACAGCACTGTGATGCATGGCCAGGACCACATGCTTCGATTCCAATGTGGAAGGACACAGTCTAGGTATCCGGTCATGTGATTCCACAGCCTCTTCTTCTGTTATGTAATAGCAATACGTTAACATGGCTATCACCATGCAGCTGTAAACAGGGTCCAGCAAGACAAGGGAGGGTATCCTATGTTGGGAGGGGTGATTAGTTTAATAAAATAAAAAAAATGAGATCAGGCATGGAGAGGGAGAAGGAGAGGCTCCTGATCTAGGGGGTCTAATAATTTAATAAGTAGGACAGACCAGGATGAGGGAAGCCATCCAGACAAACTTGTTTTGTTGAAGTGCCAGCCAGGGTCTGAACACTTTCTGTACACAGAGAGCCCAGAGCTGTAGGGTTCAAGCATTTTGCTGCTCTCAGCAAAGTATTGCATGGTGATAAGGATGATGATGGCTTCTGTCAGATAATAACATGCAGGGTTAAAGTCATGATTCTATGAGCAGCAACAATAGGCTTTGAAGTAAAACCTTCTGTAAAGAATCATTTGTTAATGCCAAATGTCTGCCACTGGTTGCTGTTGTACAGAGTCTTGCTTGTGTACATTTTTACTATATGTTTACCCAGGAAAGAGCAGAAGAGATGCAATATCTCATTTTCAGTGATGTCCTGGTTTGACACTTTGTTAGATTGTAGTTACACAGGATTGGACAGCTGAGAGGCAATATTTACTTTTAAGTGGGTTCCCACACTTTGACACCAAGGGCCAATTATTCAAAAGGGTTGCGCCATGCGCAATAGGGTTGCGCATGCGCAAGTCCAAAAGTGCACCATTCTGCGATATTCATCAGGAGGCAGTTGCATACGGCGGGCTGAGCAACAGCGCAATGCAAATGAAGGCATGTGCAACTGAGAGGGTTGGTCCATGCATAAAGGCGCCGTCACGATATTCAAAGACTTGCGCAATGCGCCAGAGCGGAACAACCGGAGTTCGCCCCAGCGGAAATGAGCCAAAATAAAAAGGCTCAAGGAAGAGGCGCAAGAATGCGACAGGAAGACACATGAGGCAGAGAGACAGAAGGCCAGAGCAACAAACAGTGCAGGCCAGGGAGTGCACAGGACAGAAGAGGGCAAGGGAAGGTGTATGGGGCCACAGAGTGCGGAGGCCAGTAGGTTGTACCAGGTGCAGTGGAGGTAGCAGTCAGGACAGCGGGGTAACAGAGCAACATCAGCCAGGGGTCACAAGCCAGGGAGATGGACAGTGCCAGCTTCCACATGGAAGCTGTAATGAGAGTGAGAATGCATGCTGCAGGGCGTGGCCGTGGAAGGGGTCAAATCGTGCATACGCCCAACAGGCAGTACCATGCCCGCATCAGCTTTGAGCTGTACACAGATGTAGAGATTGTGGGCGGTACCGCCTGAACAGGGCAATACTGAGACGACTCTGTAGGCTGTACGGTGTTGTTATGCAGGCACCCTCACGACAGAGTCACGCTCTGTCGGTGGGGACAAAGTGACAGCCTGCATGTGCCTGCCGCCACGGGCACCTTCCAGAGGCCGACAGGGGACACCACAGACATCACACAGTCAGCACATCACGCATCCTCACCCAATTCCTCAGCGCTACTGCTGCCACATGCTGCGACGCACACCCATTTCCGCAGCACCGCGGCAGGCGTACAACAAACATGCAGGAGTTCAACAGGGTGTACGTATGCCTGGTGTGCTGGGGCCATAGACTGCACCCATGTGGCCATCGCCGCCACCTGGCCCGATGGAGCTGCATATAGGAACAGGAAGGGCTATTCCAGTGTCAACTGCCAGATGGTGTGTGATGCCACTGGGCACATAATCAATGTCTGTGCCACACACCCTGGCGGAGCACATGATGCCTTTATATGGTATCAGTCCGCACTGTGCCATCAATTCGAGAGTGGGGACATCCCTACAGGCCATCTAGTGGGTGAGTACGCATGTAGGAATTGCAAACGTGGGGCAAGGGTGGGAATGCCACAGGTGCCATGGCAGTGGCACACAGGGATATTGGCAATATGGACCTGAACATGATACTCATCTCCACCATCTCCACACAGGTGACAGCGGATACCCACTCTGTCCCTGGCTGCTCACACCATACCAGTGTCCCATGACCCCATCGCAGCAACGCTATAATGAGGCACATGCCGCAACACGCAACATCATCGAATGGGTGTTTGGGATGCTCAAGGCACACTTCCGATGCCTAGACACCTCCGGCGGTGCCCTACAGTACAGGCTCTCAAAGGCCTGTGGGATATTCCTGGCCTGTTGTATCCTGCACAGCATGGCCAAAGACTGTGGGATAGCCATTCAGGTCGAGGAGAGGGACAGCAATGGGGATGCCAGCGGCGCTGGTGATGATGGTGATGAGCAGCCCCCCCTTGGACTGCGGGACCCCCGACTGATCCGGCAGGCCCAGCTGCACTGGGACACCATCACGGAGGAGCATTATGCATGACACAGGTAAGTCAAGGGGCCATGTGCAACCAACACTGTCCTGGCGCCAACCCACAGGCACACAGAGTAACACACCAGGGGTGCATGACGGCAAGGGAGTGGAAGGACCAGGCACACAAACACACCATCAGGAGGGGGTGAACAGTCATATGGACACACACTCACACACCAGGCACAAAGCGTACATGGGCAGGTGCAAGCAGAACAGGAACAGACATGGCAAACACACAGATCCACAGACCACGCCCACCACCTATGCTGTCCAAGTACATGTGTCAGATCTGGGCACCTGCACCTTGGTGTACAGTACAATGCAGGCATCATCATGCACTGCGCACCTGTGGACAGCAGTCGGGATGGTGTGCAGGTGGTCCGTATGTCGGCGTGATGTGCAGGGCACCCACCAGTGCACTGCCCACATGACGCACAGTGCACGCAGGGCAGCACCAGACAGGGCCCGCACTGGGAGACAGGTCAGTCATGTTGCACCATTCCACAGCCACCACAGATGCGTGGGTGGCCCCACCGTGACCCAACAGCACTGGCAGGCTGAGCAGGGGCCACATGGGGTGGCACCCATGGACCACCAGGGGTCCCACTGCGCGATCGCGACCTTGTCCGCAGTGGGGTCTGTAGTATGCCAAACATACCTGCACCAGGGGTGCTCGGGATGCCCACAGCAGAACCCAGCATCGACAGGCTTGATGTCGCATGATGCCGGGAGTGGGGAGTGGAGAGCGTACTGTGTGGGGTGCGTGGTACAGGAGCACCTGCTTGTGTGCCCAATGCAGCCACGACAGTGACCAATGCCTGGGTCTGCCTGTCAGTGGTGGCGGTCACATCCATCTGCATATGGACCATCTCTGCAAGGTCCAGAGCACAGTCTCTATTGTGCCGCTCCACAGCCACACACAGTGCCTCCACGGATGTTGCAACCCGCCTTTGCTGCTGTACTGATTCCCACAGCAGGCGGGTGTGCTCTTCAAATGGGTACTCTGCCACAACGGCATCCTGTCCCCCAGGGTATGGAAGGTCCTGATGCTCAAAACCCCTTGAAGGTGGGCGCTGTTCACCAGGACCAGGAATGGGCATATCAAAGGGTGGTGGGCATGTGCCACCGCTGGACACTGTACCCCCAGACCTGGTGGGTGACTGCTGCTGCTGCCCTCCAACCGCTGTGCCCAGGGACCACTCGTTCCACTGCTGTGGCTGCAACAGTGCCAGACACCTGCACAGCCACGGTGCTGCCCACGGTGCTGACAGGCACAACTAGGACTGTGCCGACATGCTGGCACACACATTGGAACCAGCTAGGCCCAGGGGCACGTGCTGGCCTGCTGTGTGTCCGTCATGGGACACACACGTCACTGCCCATTGCGGTCCTTGCATCATCAATGGTGCAGGTACGTGCTACAGTCACAGCCACAGTGTGCTGGCATGCTTGCATGCCAGACTGCTGAGACACAGGCTGTGCACCCCTCACACCCAACTCACCGACACCAGAGTTGGCAGCCCGGCGTGCATGCTGGTGCAGTGCATGCTGGCTGGTGACAGAGGTGGATGGACCCTCCTCCATGTCCAGCAGGTCTTCCTCACTGCCTGGACCCACCACCACCGTCTCCTGAAGATGAACAGGATCTGTAACAGAAAGAGAGGACATGTGAGTGCATGTGAACAACCTCCCCCCCCCAACACCACCACCATGTCATACCGTGCAGTGATGGGCTTCCGCCTGTCTGGAATCCACCTCCTGGTACGCCCTCAATAGCACTCCACTGCATTGATGCAGCCAGTCAGTCCTCAGCCGGGGTCAGCTCCGCCGCCGCTGGCTGGCCCCCACCAGTGCCAGCACGTGCCGCCCTGAGGGCTGCCACCTTCTCCTTCACCCTCCTGCGGTCTGTCCCCATCTTCTTTTTGCATTCCTGCACGGAGCGCTGGTGGCTTCCGTGCAGGTTCACTGCCGAGCTACCCCTCCCATGCAGCCACACGGGCCTGAGGGTGCCCGCCATCCACTCAGTAGTGGCTCCTCCTCCAGGTAGGCCTGGAAGAGGCCTCTGTCTCCGCTGTGGTGAAGTTGGGCCTCCTCCTCCACCCACCATCCTCACCCTCACTTGGCTCTGCTCGGTCATGGCGATCTGTATGGGTGGAAGTGGACACCTGTCACTGTGCAGTCTACAGCGTTATCCCATGACCATTGTCAGAACATCACACAGCATGCAACCCACCTCTCACCTGCAGTAACCGAATCTGGCCAGTGCAGCCCAATGTCACACATTTATAGTGCAATGCATGCAAATTAGGAGTGGAGCAACTGTAATGAGATGCAAATCGGCGCCCTACGCCTTTGAATAGCTGATCAGATGATTTGCATGTGTCGGCTGAATATTGCGCCCGTTGCGCTGCGCATCTCGGTTGAAGCCAGCTGAGCCAATGGCGCAGATCTGTGACTGTGTGTACACTGCATTGAGCATGCCCAGGTAGCTTACGCAGGCGTCTGCCACGCTGATGACGTGCTGTGCACGATTGGCAATTGAGGCCATGGCCACCATTGTGCCAGTGGCGCTACAGCACTGGGAACCATATGGCACTGTGGCACTACTGCGCAATAGTCCACTGTGGCACTGGTACGCAGGTGATCGGTCACGCAGGATGCGTAGACATCAGATGGTGCTGTGCATGGCCTTGCGTCATAGACCCCTGACCTGGTGTCCGATCTTTAGCCCCTGGCGCTGTTTGGCTGCCATGTGTACGGCTCTGTTGCGCTGTTTGGTGACAGTGCTATGTGAACCGACGGCGCTATACGAACAGCGCGATTGGAACCTATGGTGGTCTATTGCGCAACATTTCCACATGGGGTTGCTGCGTTGTGGGGCGCCATATTGCCTGCTGTACGACCGCAATTATGGCACGCAGGAGAGCTCCCCAGTGGAGTCAGGTGGAGGTGGCCAACCTGGTGGCCCTGGTTGAGCCCCACTTTGGGGCACTGTTTGGTGATCAGCCCCTCACCATGGCTGGCACCCATGTGTGGCTGCAGGTGGCCACTGACCTGGTGAGGGTCACAGAGTGGTGCCGGTCTGTGGAGCAGTGCAGGCACAGATTTAGTGACCTCCGCAGGAGGGAGCCGGACGTGCTGCAATGCCTCAGGTCACGTGCCACGAGGGGCATTGTGCCTAGGCCAGGTGGGTGTACCATCTATGCACCTGTATTCTCCATAAGGGTGTGACTGTGGTTTGGTGGCGGTGCATGGGGGATGGCTCTGCCATGGTTGGCTGTGTCAGTGTGTGCAGGTGTGAGATGCATGGGTCTGGCTGTGTGGGCAGGCACACTCACTGGGGCAGGGGGCAGTCTGCTTTGGGGTCACACTGATGTTTTTCTCAACATTTGTCACCCACAGGCCTGGCGGAGAGGATGCAGGCCCAGGCTGAGGAGGGCTGTGGCAGGGCCCAGGTGGCGGACGGAGGAGGCGTGAGGGGTGGGCCACAGCAGCAGCAGCAGCTGCAGCTGCTTGATGAGTGTGAGTGTCATTACATCATGGATGCTATTGCATGCTGGAGGGGGTGGGCATGACCACCAGCTATGGACAACACAACCATGCACGACACAGGTGACAGTCATCACTGTCCAGTGTCACTGCACGTCTGTGTGTGCATCACTGGTGGTCCATGCATGCACTGGGCACATTGCTGTGGAACTGGCATCCCACCACATTGCCACATCACTTGACAGCCTTGTTTGTGCTGTGATGGACATGTGCAGTGTGTGTGTGCAGTGGTGCACATAGCTGGTGCTGCCTGGTTGGGCGTGTCATGTGCATGGTCACTGTGGGTGGGTGCATACCATCACAGGTGCGGGGCACTGGCTATATGCCTTGCAGGATGGGTGGTGTTCAGGGTTGTGGACAGTCACAGCCATTGACTGTGTTCCTTTTCCTGGGTCTCAGCATCCCTCGCGGATGGACCCGTGCCCTCCAATGACTGGCGAGGGTGTCAGTCGCGACACATGACCTCCTCAGGGACATGCAGCGCCATGGGGTCAAGCGGCCGGAGGAGATGGGAACAGCAACAGGCAGCAGGAGACCAGCCTGCCAGGTGCTGAATGTACTTCCTTCCCTTCACCCATCCCTCCCACCCTGCCTTCCCTCTCCCAGTTGTTCACCTACCCTTACCCACCCTACCTTGTACCCTACCCCCCTTGTCTTGTACATATCTGTATATAGTTGTGTTATTGGTCTTGGTGTTGTACATATCTTTTTCCAATATATATATATTTTGTTATGAATACTGTGGTGGTCTCTGATTTGCAGCTGGCTATGGTTGCTCAGTTGCAGTGGTGTACATGCCATCTGGGGTGGTATGGTCCTGGGTGTGTGTGTGTGTGTGTGTGCATGGGGAGGTGTCTCTGGTGTGGGAGTGACTTTCAGTCGTCTTGCCATCTGCTGCCACCACTGCTGGGTGCCCAGGGTGAGTCTGGCTTGTATGGTTCTGTGCTACGAGGTTGCAATGTGCGGGGGATGCATGGTGTTTACTGCAGTGACAGTCACTGCACATGGGTGGTGTCTTGGGGTCATGGTGCAGGGTGTGCTGTGCAGCAGGGGGGGCTGATGTGCACTGTGGTTGTCGACCCCCTGTGTGTGGCAGTCTCAGCCTGCCAGTGGTTGTGCTGGGGCGTCATGGCCCTGCTGTGCTTTGTTGGCTTGTCCTCATGGGCCAGTGGATCATCCATCCCTCCCCCCAGTGATGCTGTGCTTGGGGTGTGTGGGTGTATTGTTGGTTCTGCAGTGTGTTCCTGTGCCCATGTGTGGCATGGCTGGTGGTGGGCCCCAGCCTGCCTCCCTGGTTGTGCAGTTCCATTGCTCTGCTGGGGGGGGGCTCTGCTTGCACTATGGCACCTCTGGACTGCTCAGCTGGGCTAGCCTTGTTGCACTGTGGTGCATCATTTCTGCTCAGCTTCCCCTTTCTGGTTGCGCTATGGCGCAGTTTGTGCGATATTCAGATGTTGGCTGCTTGCGCAGTTTGTCTTGCTCCATATTTGAATATCATGTCTGTTGCGCATATGCGCAATTGACTTGTGCTTGCTCCTGCTTTTGCGCACTTTTTGGGCGCAGTTTGAATATCCGGCCCCAAATGTCCAACTATCTTTTTATGACCTGGCATTATGATCAAGACAGGTGTCTCTTCAGGCATAGTAAAAGATGGTGATGTCTTCCACACCTGCAGTCAATTAATCTGTAAATACACCATACTAGTTGAGTCATCTTGGGTAATAGTGAATCAACCTTTCACTCAGTCTGCGTAGTATATTGGGTTTGAACTGGTGTGTATGAAGGCAACCCATTCTAACCCCTTCCTGGGAGCCTGCCAGAGCCAGCTCATAGCGTAGCTACTAAACATGAAACCTAATGCTTTACAGGATAACTTTAGGGACTGCCAAAGCCATTTAACATCTCAGCTGAATTCAGTCAAAACAATTTGAGACTGGACACCTGGAAATAAGCACAATAATAATTTACCAGAACCATCTCAACTGCCTGATTACCTTATACACCCCAAATAGTCTTACCAATAGCCAATGTCAGGAAATACTGTACTCGCAGGAGAAATAAGCCAGGCATTGCAATGATTTTAAGAAAAAAAACATAATTATTAGTTAGAAGGATATGATTTCGATCAACATGAGAAAAACAGCAACCTTGATCAGCATTTAAAAGGAGCTCCACATCACTGGTGTTTGCATACAGTTAGTGCACTAAAATTTAGCAATCTGTCTTTTGCATCATACTGTGTCTCTGTTTATAAGGATGGTATTGTATAGTGTGTGCACCATATACTGTATATTGAAATTAATATAATCTGTACAAAATTTTTACATTTCTACACACTTTGCTAGGAATGTTAACAAATTGGAAATGAACATATAGAAAATGCATCTTTTTTTTAAACCAGGAGAGACACACTAAGCTGAAAGCTTGTTTACAGGTGCGACCTGGGAGCACAAGAAAGTTAAGTGACTTGCTTAGAGTCACACAGTATGCAAGTGAGAGCTGTGAGATTCAAACCCTGGTCTCCAGATTTGAAGCTCAGAGCCTTAAACCACTGTACTATACTGCAAAATATTTACGTTTCTACGCACTTTGCTAGAAATGTTAACAAATTGGAAATGAACATATAGAAAATACATCTTTTTTTTTTAAACCAGGAGAGACACTCTAAGCTGAAAGCTTGTTTACATGTGTGACCTGGGAGCACAAGGAAGTTAAGTGACTTGCTCAGAGTCACACAGTATGCAAGTGAGGGCTGTGAGATTCAAACCCAGGTCACCAGATTTGCAGCTCAGAGCCTTACACCACTGCACTATACTGCCTCTGTGTCTTTAGTCCATTAAGTATACCAGGTGCATTATAAAATCTTTAATGAATATAGGCATTGGTGAGATGCACTAATACGCCCTATGAGAAAATCCAGGTTGTGCTTGGGGTGGTTAGTAAGGATGCTTAGAGTATTAATCAAATAAACTGGCAAGACTTAGAATGCTCTGTTTTAACCAGTAAGTTTTTAATCCATTGTGTGTTTCTTAAAAGACTGCTTTAATAGTCTCACACAGGGGGCTAAACAAACTTCAAAGTTTTAATTTTTCTCTTGATGCATGTACTTTAATCATACCAACATCTGTTCTGCAACTCTGTTGCCTGACTTTCGGTAGAGTCATTGTATTCTGTGACAAGCATGCTCTTTTTACAATAACATACCTTGATTTTTTCCAAAATCCTGAAAATCTTTTTGCACTTATTTTCCCTCTTTTCTACTTTTCCAGCAGTGTTTGCATGTAGACTCAATCTTTGTGTTTCAAACTTGATCTCATTCTGTTTTCCCCTGAAAAAGTAATAATTCTTCCTTTTTAAGATATAATAATTTCCACAGCAACATATGGCGACATCACAAACACAGGAGTATGTGAATTCAATGGAAGAAATAGCAGGAAGATGAGAGGAATCCTGGAGAGTAATGATCCTGTGTTTGTAGAAATGTCCTCATAAAGAAAGAGTGAGGGAGATAAACAAAATAGAGAGAAAAGTCAATAGTGCTGCTTGCCCTCTAATATGAGCTAAGGGAATATGAGGTGCATTAATTGCAGGAGTTAAATACTGGAAGTGCACACACAGTAGTGAGCTTTTCATCTGCACACTCTTTCTATGCTCTGTAACAACAAGTACATCCTTACACAACTTTTATAGAGCATATGCTTTTTCTTTATTTTCTTAATTTTTTACACCTCTGTACTTTCAAAAAGCTGGCCATTTCCTCTCCTCCTCTTTTATTCTTTTGCCCTGTATTGGTACCACTGTCTCTGCGCAGGTAAAAGCAAATATAAGGATTAATTTTATTTCTCCATTCAAAGTCGCATTTCTTTTTCCTTCTCTGCTTCAAGCAGCCCGGCATCCTCTGTGCTTGGTCAGGTGGACAGCTTCTGTGATTACCTAATTACAAGCACGCAACTCGAATGGAGAAATAAAATGAATTCTGTTATTTGCTTTTACCTGCGCACAGACGGTGGTACCAATATCAGGCAAAAGAATGAAAGAGGAGGAAAGGAAACAGACAGCTTCTAAAGGCAACACCCCAGGAATTCATTTGGATTAGGCAATTGAGCTATGAAAACAAAATAGACACTCAGAAGTAACAGATGAATGTGATAAAGTAATGAAATCTACCCTGTGGGGTGATATAGAACTGACTTCTTAAAATGATTGAAATATAAATGTTTTTAATGCACAGAGGTGTACAATAAAAAAAGAAAATAAAGAAAACTCCTATGCTCTAAAAAAGTTGTGCAAGGATGTACTTGTTGTTATAGACCACAGAAAGAAACAAAATAGAGAATAAGATAATGTGTGTCTAAATTTGATATTTTAAAACTGTACTGGATGCTGAACGGTGGCTAGAAGACATGGTATGGGTCCTTCATGTGACCACAGCAGAATGCTGCTGCATGGCAAAGCTAAAAGCTTTCAACCACGAGGAAGTCCCATCATTCCAGTAGTAAACGTACAGTATAGATCTAAAACTGAGTTTGAGCCGGTTTGATACAAAAATACAGTGGCAAACCAAAGGCATATAGTCTGACATTAAAACTAAGGACAACAATATCTGACTAATAAAACAATTATTAAAAACAGCAATTTGCAGATCAGATGTGCATTGCTGCATTTAGCGTTTTTACAAAATGAACATTTATTTCTTAAAAATTATTTGTTGAAAGTAATAACATTTATTAATCCTTCAATAAACAGAGCTATGAATGTACACAAGGAATTATTTAACCTCTAGATCAGCTGATGTCCACATCTGTTTTGTGCTGAACCTCAGTTATATATGTGGCTGCTCTCACATTGAGTCATACTTTTATTCTGTCAAATATCTAACAATTCTTCCCAGCCAGTCATGCAAAAGTGGCAATGGCACACTGCATATGAATAGAGACAGGGTTTTAAAAAAAAAGTATTTAAAAACAGCCTTTGCTAAAATGTCACTGTTTTGGTCTAAAAAAAGTGACTTGAGCCACAGTGTATCTCTGCATCTTCCATAGCTTAGGACAGTGATAGATATCATGAAAACATTACTTGGTCTTACCCCGAAGTATAGGTGTGTTCATGTGTGGGACAGGGGCAATGTTTTACCTGTTAAGACTGCTGAAGGTATACCTCAGAATCTGCTGCATATGTACAGTAGGTCAAGGTGTTTTCTTTTTTTTTTTTGTGGACACAGCAACCTTCATTGCCATGATAGTCTATGACTCTACTGTAAAAGGAAGACTTTTTAACCATTCCCACCTTGGCCATCCTGATGAATATGGACAGCTCAGCTGTTGTTTGATCTCCTAGTGATAAAAACACAGCCTGTACTAATTCACTTGAGTTAGAAAGTCAAGGCTTTCAGCCGGCCTGGTGGCACTGAGAGTTGAGGCACTGGATGCCACAACTCATTTCATGCCGGCGACCCAGGTTCGGGAACAAGCCTGGGCCATCGGGGGTAGGCAGGGGAGGACTGGGATTGAGCATCTGATGACTGCTCTTCCGGTCCTGAGGGAAAGGGTGGGATACACCCCCCACACTCTGGAGGTCCCTTGGGAAGCCTGGTGGTACTGCGGATGCGTGGGTGTCTGGAAGGGGGGGGGCATGGCAGACATCTGTACATTGGTGCATGAACATCATTGCACGCCCATGCTCCCATGGGGGAGAAAACAGAAAAAGGCTGGGTGTGACCGAGCAGCTTGATGGCCGTGCCCTGTCATGCGGGGAGGACTGTCGTGGAATAGCACTGGGATATACCACAGTTCTGTGGGATATCAGTCACTAGACATTTGTAACATTTTTATAAAAATTGATCCTGTAAATGGGCTACTTAGCTCTCGGTTCTTACCAGAGTAACAAATAAATATTAGACAGTCTAAGGGGAAGCTGCAAGGAATGTTGAGATGGTGGTTGTGCATGGCATTTGGCAGATGATGGGTGGGAACTACAATGAGTGCTGAGATGATGGCTGCACATGTCATTTGAGTGCTGAGAGGGAGGATCAGGTTGGGGGGGACAGTTATGGGGGCGCCAGCAACAGACACTGATATACGCATAACTTTCATTCACTTTCTCTGTGTGACTCGTGGGGTGCTTGACTTCTGCTGCCTTGCGCTTAATGGAAAATTGTAATGCAAGAGAAAGCAGCAACACATAGCCATAGATAGCGGCCAGCTGATTGGAAACAGTCAAGTTGCACAGCAGAGGGTAAGGCAGCAGAAGTAAAGCACCCCACCAGTCTTGCAGAAATTGTATGGGTAGTGCTTGGAACCTGAAAGTGAACCAGAAAAAATATATTTTATTTTAAAAGTAAAAGCAGTGCTTGGAACCTGAAATTGAACCAGAAGTGAGCTTGGAGCTAGAAAATAGTGTGCAGAAGAAGGGGTGAACATCACTGTGGTGAATTGCCAGTACCACATGTGCTTTGGTTCCACTTTGAAAGGTCGCTGTCTAGGAATCTGGTCATGTGCTTCCACGGTCCCTTCTCTCTCTCCTACTTTATAGCAATATGTCAGTTTGGCTCCACCCATGCAGCTGTAAAAACAGGTAATTTGGTGGGAGGGTGTAGCAGTGGCAGGATTAAATACCCACTGTTGGTGCAATCAACTGGGTCAGGTTTGAAGTTGTTGTAGAGACAGCACAAGAAAGTGGCAGTACAGGAAAGTAAGCTCTTGAGGTATACAGCTATATATATAGAATAGTATATGGAATGGCATACACAACAAGTCTATGTTCTCATGCAGGGCATGTTATGACATTATAGAGACCTCCAGAATGAAGCTTGATAGGTCTCTATGATGTAATAAGATGCTCAAGATGAAAAGACAACATTAGTTGTGTATGGCACCCATATACTGGTTTATATAGTATATGGTTAGCCTATACTGAAAAGCGCAATCTGATACAGTGCAAGTGTAATAAATACAAAGCAAGTTTACTGCATTTAAAAGAGAACTCTTTATTTTGATAATTCATTACAGATATAGAACCAGTTAAACATAAACATGTCATTTTTAGCAGAAACAGGTGCTTTTTAGTAAAGGATACTGTAGAGTTTCAGGGCTTGACTCATGCTAGCTGAACTATAGAGAAAAAAGTGAAAGTTGAAGTCAATCTCCATTTACAGCACCGCTTTCTCAAGTTGTGGAGTTCGAAGAGGATAGATGCCTACAGAGCATCCATTTGTGTGTTGGTCCAAACTGGATCCTGGGATCCTAAACGTATAGCTGTGTATAGGACGGTTCCGATTCTGCTGTGGGATCATTGACAACCTGTGCATACTACTTTCCCCATGCATGACAACAAGAATTACATGGAGCCATACTGAACCTTGTATGTGTGTCTACATGGGTATTAACAGCACTGGCATACTATGTCAAAGGAGCATTCCAGTGCATCACAGTATCACTGTATGACCCAGGCTTCCATGTCCCAGTGCCCGAAGCAGGTCACCAAAGCACTTCTCCAGCACATGAAGGGCTATATACTTTACTCAAGCACAGAAGACAAACTCAGGGACCTCAGAACTGCATTCTGTGCCATTACTAGGTGACTAAATGTTATAATGTAGGGTAATTGACTGTATGCATACAGCCACGGGGGGGTCCTCGGAACATGAACAGCTGTCCCACAATAGAAAGACATGCTAGATTATGATATCTGGTTAATCTCTGATGCCACAGAGCACATCACACAAGTGTTTGTCAAGTTCTCTGGAACAAAGCATGATGCATACATCCTTAAGAGGTCACAACTTTGGCTACATCTGTGTGTCATAGAAGATTGTGGTTGGCTGACTCGTAAGCACACATAACACTGACATGATACATTCAATGTAAGAGAATCATGCAACAGGTCTCCCAGTGTCCAGTTCTGTCCCACACAGATGATAGTGGCTTCCTGTGAATATGCCTGCTCATGCCATTTCTAAGCCCTAAGACTGATACAGACATGCTACAATGCTACCCACAGACAGACAAGAAGCATCATCAAATGGGTGCTTGGCATGCAGAAGTAGAGATTCAGGTGCCTGGAAAAAACTGGGGGTACAGTTCTGCTGACCCCTGATAAGATGTGCCAAACATTTGTCGTATGTATGTATGTTGCATGTTTCATCACATAGCTATGCATAAACAACTGCCCTTACCTGCAGATGTACCAAATGATGATTATGCTCACCATGAGGCTGCTGTGATATGTACTCCTGCCCCATCTCCAGGGAGCTTCAGGATACAGAGCAAACAAAGCCACTTGAAAACGGGTGGGAATGCCTACTTTACCTAGGGTGTGCTTCTCTTGCCCTTTGTGCACTACTGTGGGGGTGTTTGGGGGGCCGTGTTGTGACATGTCAAGAAATGTGCATTGGATATTCATGTCAACAGCATATACATTACAGGTGTATGTGTCATTCTAAAGTGTAGGTGTGCTAAGGAACACCATAGTGGACACTGCTGTCGCCATGGGTGCTTTCAGAGTCATGCACTGTGCCATGTTATACCCTGTGACTTGACACTTGATTTGCTAGTGGGTGATTTTATGCAATTCTCTTCAGTATCCTCAGGTGACTCTCTATCATGTGTGTCTTGTGCTGTTTCCAATGCCACAGGCTAGGGGTTGTAGCAGACTCAAAGCTTGGTGGGCTATATTTCCCAGAGGCATTTGGCTAAGAACCATTAATGTATGCGAAATAATTGTAAAAACTATGATCAAGCATGCCTGACAGTGGACTGTAGCCTCCTCACCTGTTCAAATGTTACACATCACTACACAAAGGCACTCGCTCCCTGGTCATGGTTACTTCTAAGCTGAATGATGTCTGCATAGAGCTGGATCCTCCTTTTAAAAAAAACTCTGTGCATGGTACTGACCTTTGTACACAACATGCACATCTCCAGTTTTCTTAGTCTTGTTTGCCATAGCCTCTTCTGTTCTTTTTTAGGGCTGCAGTGGATGGAGCCCTGCAGACCTCTTGCTGTGAAAAAAAGGAGTCCCACATTCCTTGTGAACAAACAACATGCTGGAGTGACAAAAAAGTTACCTCCACATCCAACACTTCGCACTTGCACTATTTTTTTTCCAGCAGTCCGTGACCACTGAAATACATAATCCCCCACCTGACCCTCCCTCTTAGCACCCCACAGACACATAATAGTGACACTGGGGGTCCCCAATCCTTCAGTGTTCTGATCACAACCCCCCCTCAACTACTGTATATGCACGGTGGTGCTTTTTTTTGGTTTTTTCAGATATATTTTTATAGTTCCCCTCATCTGACCCTCTCTCTCGGCATCCACCACCCCACTTCCCCCTCAGAAACATAACAGTGGCACTGCGAGGTGCCCAATCCCCAAGTGCAGGGATCCTCATCCCCCCTCCAATACCATGCATGCATGGTTATTTATTATTTTTTTCTTTTGTTTACTTTTCTCCCCTCTCCCAACCCTCCCTCTCAGTACTCACCACCCCACATCCCCCCAGAAACATAACATTGACATTGGAGGTGCCAAATCCCCAGTGTTCCAATTGGCACCTCAGTCCTGTTTTTTTTGTTTTAACCTATAACAAGAAAATCATCCACCAATGTCTTCTGCGTCATTTCAGACCCCCCACCAGACCCTCCCGCTCAGCACTCATCACCCCACATCCCCCCAAGATGTAATCCTCTCTGGACTGCAGACACATCTTCACTCTTCAAAGTTGGACCAGGAACTGAAGAAACAGGTATGCTGTTCAATGTATTTCAATGGGCATTTTGAATGTAAAGGCATAATCTGGCCATTTTTGCATATTTTTGGACCAAATTTTCAACATTCTCTTCTTTGGGACCCCACCTCACATACAATGTCACTATCATTAGGCAAATCTGTCCTGAAAGGTGATTTTGCAGTCGCTGCACAAAATCAAATTTTGGGCAGGAGTTGAAATTTTTCTGTGCTCCTGTTATGAGGTGTGGTCATAAGAAGGCTATGTTGAAAATTTGGTGTGTAAATATTAAAAAAATGAAAAAGTTATGAGCCTACATTGAATTTTGCAAATGCAGCCTTTTAACTTTGGTAGTTGTCAATATTTTTACCCCAAATTTACGACATAGCTATATGTTTATAGCACCTCATGAATGTGACAGATGTCATTTTTCAAATCATGGCCAAAATGCATTGGGACAACATTGGCATAACAAAGATATAAAGAACATCATACTATTCTCAAATGGTCTCAGCACCAGAGTACAAGTCAAAAAATATCAAGTGTTCACACAAAGGGCAGTACACAAGGAACAAAATCAGAATGTGGCACAGTATTTAAAATAAGCATTGTCAATGCTGAATGTGTGCCACTTCCATTGCTTTTGTACAAGGTCCTACATCTCAGTCATTTCTATTTTTACCATTTATTTAATTTTTCTTACTTTGCAGAATTCTCAGAACTTGCTTGATTTCCATTGCTCTTCAGCAGTCACGCTTACATTCAGTGCAGCCAATTACTATTGTTTTGCCTTTGCATTGTTCAGTTCATGTACGTATAAGCCTATTTTTACATGTCCACAGCCACATACAAGTTAAAACTCTTGTCTATACCTTTCTGAAAGCATTTTAAGCAAAAGTTTCAGCTACTTCTTTGTATGCATGCAGAAACTGGTGCTTTAAAGCCACAAGTGAAAGTCCCCATGAGCTTTAAACAAGCAGTATGTGTGAGCTGAGAGCCCTGCAGAGAGGTAGTGTGCTTGGTACTCTGGAGACTCTGAATGTTTAGGGGAGATAAAAGGACTTTTTGAGGTTGTTCCAAATGTTGGGGGAACTTGTGCCCCCATTCCCCCCATAATAAGATCCATGTTGAGTCTCTCCTGTGATCTTCAGAAATGCAGCTCAGCTGGCTGGTGGGTGTCATCATGCAGAAAGGCAGCCACTGTCTGATAGGTGCACATATCTGTCCTTCAACCAGCAGAGCAACATCATGATCAGCCTCACTGATCATTGATATGTCACAGTCGAGCCCATTGCAGCTTGAACAGCATTGGACCTGACATTAACACACCACTGAAATCCCATATCACAGCAATATGTTTGCGTTGTGCATGTGCAAGGGCGAACATAAAAAAAGTAATATTAGGCCAAGAAGCAATTATATGTGGTACAGTGAATATTTTGTGGGCAAACTAGACTAAAACTGTTGTCTGACATCATTTGCTGCACTTTAGTGGAAACTGTTAAATTTAGGAGAGCCAGAGGAAATTTTCCAGGAAAAAATCAGGGACATCCCTGAAAATCAGCTAAAGAAAGTTGAGAGGTAGGATTGGAGGTCTGGGCACCAAAAATAATAAACTTTAATGATTAAGGCAGTTGTCACATAAGTGTCCATAATAAAGATTTTAGGGAAAGTTTTGTAATCATGTTCAACAAATACCAACGGAGATAGATCTGGATATTTGTTGACTATGACTGGAGTCCCAGTTGTTGCTACAATACAGACATACTGCAAATGAGTAGGGAACTTGAAAGATGAACGTTTTAGATGGGTACCAGATAAGATGGAAATGGGTTTGAAAGGTGGTCTTCTTCTGAAAACATGGAAGGCATTTAGGCAATGCATCTCATTGCAAATCTACTACTAAGCACCTCGTTACACTTAATGTTGAAGATTTTTGGACTTACAATCCATTTAAATAAATGACATTGTTAAACATGAGTAGGTCACTAGTTTTCAATCTTTCTCCCATTCTGGTAAAAGTGTTCCTACTGTACCACTGAGTCAAGGCCTGAGTATTACAGAATGGCCACTTTATGTAGACTAAGTAGTCTGATTTTATAGTTAGAATCCAGCATGCACATTTCTTGCATAGAAGGTGAGATTCATTTTATTGGTGTAATGTTGGTTCCTCATGAATTCAATAACCTAACTCTTATCCAGTAGCAGGTAAAGGTACTGGCACAATAAGAATAGGGACCCAGAATAGGGATCTTCGGTGGCATATAACACCTTTTCAAGAAAAAATGCTCTACTACAGTTAATCCTTCCTTAACCCTTGCAGGGCGATGGACTGATATATCAGTCCAAAATTCCTATATGTTCTAATTCTGTTGGCAGCCTAAGGATTAACAATGCAGGTACTGTACTTGTAACTTAAAAAGTTGTAGTTTTTGGCAATTTGCTGCAGATGCTCACCTCTTAAGAAGGACCTGCTGGTGAGAGTAACTTTGGTGTAAAGCTAGTTCTCAACAAGCATCTTGTGAGTGCTATGCTACCCACCAAAAAATAAATCTATTCATAGAAGACTCAATTATTTCAACCAGCACATCTTACAAGAGCTATTAAATACAGGGAAGACTAAGACAATATTTACACAGAATTCAGTCTTTATTTCATATATATTCTGTGTTTAATTTCTAATTATTATGTCTAATGCAGAGCCAGACTGGCCCTGCTGGACACCTAGAAATTTCTAGGTGGTCCCCCTCTGTTGGGTACCTAGCCACCTTCTAAACTCAGAAAGATTTTGCATTTATCATGTATTTTTTAATTAAATTAGGTATTTGGGGCACTGCAAGTAAATGTAAGATGCAAAACACAGATCTAGTGCATCAGAATTAGGTGAACATGTTAAGAGTGTGTCACCCTTAGCCCTCCCCTGTTGATTTTTCAGGTGGGCCCCTGTATTCACTTTCCTGGTAGACCCCCTGTACCACAGTCCAAGCATCATCTAATGATGGTATTTACATGAAAGACAATGGCTTAATAGATTATGTTGCTCAGAACTTATTACAAGGAGATGTACAGAAATTCTGACCTGCCCATGAAGAAAACAGCATGGGTATTTTGAACATGGGTACAAGGGGATTTGGTAAGGTTTGGGTGAAAAAATAAAACTTAGCCTCAAACTTGGCTTTGGATTCCCACACCAGCGTATTTTTTTTTGTGTGTGTACATTCTTCTGCTTTCAGGAGCCTGCATAGCAGTATAGAATGATATAGGGCCATTCTCAGATCCCATTAATTTCAATGTGACTCTGGGACAATTTTGGGTCATCGTGTTCTGCAGAACAGCCACCTGAGAGCTGCAGAATGTACACAGAAACACAAAATGGCATACTGGCATAGGATTTCAGAGTCCAATTCAGGTCTCAGTTTACAAAAACAAAACAAAAAAAAACAACAGAAAACCGTTCAAGCTGCTCAGCTTAGGGCCCAGATAGTTTGAGTGAAGTACTAGGCAAAATCAGGTCCTTTATAGTATCACATGTAGATAGATACATTTTAATTTTTATCATTTTATCTAAACATTTCCTAAATAAACCTAAATCCCATGAAGACAGTTATACACTGAAAAAAATCAGTTTGTGTTGCAGTGTATAGTAAATTTAATACATTTTGATTCCATTTTCGGTCAGCTGACTTCTCTTGCCAAGATGCTCTTTTATTATTCCAATAAGTTTTGAGTTTGCCTTCATGCAACTACATGCTAACTGTAATGCATTTACAGTGTAGTTACATTGTAACTAGGGTGCAGTTAACCAACACTTAAAGTGTAACAAGTTTGAAATAAGTAACAGAGCACATTATTGGTTCCTACAAGTTTTACATCAACTGACTTGGAGGCCCCATAATATAACTTTATTTATTTGGTTGGTTTGCATTTTGGGCCTGGAGTTAGTCCAGATGCTCCTTTTTATCCCATGAGGACAGGCACAGTTTCTATTGCATACTACAGTTCATCCTACTCACAATAAAGTGATGCTATATTATCGTACTCACATTTACAGAAATTCCAAGTTATAAAAATACACCTTAGTTCTTGACTACCGTTTGTTGTATAACATTATATCCTATTGCAATTCATGGTTACAGTACTTCAGTAGTGGATCTAGGATTTTGCAGTGGGGGTGTTCAGGCTGGGTCTTGGGGGTGGGACATGGTATGCACATTTTTTTTGCAAAGTTTATTTTTTCAGTCCTTTATATAGTCTAGCACCTTTTTATTACATTTTTAATACAGAAAACAGATTAGAAGTCTGTAGTTTCAAATATATAATGTAATTATGTAATCAATAAGTTGTGTACTTGTTTTGTTATTTATTTGATAAAAAACATGAAAGTGAGATCCCTGACATTTATTTATTTCAAAGGTTTTACCAGGAAGAACATTCTGAGCAGATAACAGTTCATTTCTAGATGTGTCCTCCTGGGGATAGAGGAAGTGGAGTGCAGTACAGTAAAACTTGACAACAATGTGGAATAAATAATAAATATAAATAATCTAAAAATAGCAAGATACAGTTGGTTGACAAGTATAACATAATAAACACAGAATAAACATTCAATGCCTATGACCAAAGGAAATACATTTAACAACAGATTTGGCACATACCATGTGCAAAAACCAAAAACAAACAAACAAAAAAAAACAATTGAGATGGTGCCTGGAAGGGAGACTGAAGGCTGTGAGGATGTCAGGCCACAGTGCAGTCAAGGGCAGTTACAGGACATAGTGAGTAGTGAGCCATGAAGGAGGGATTTGAGTGAGTAGTGAATGAAGCAGAGCAGATAGTAGAATGAAGAAATGACCCAAGGTTAGAGAACATGAGGAAAATGCAGCTTAGCCTACTGAGGATTACATGTAAGAAGGGTAAGAGATCTAGGATCAAAGTTACGGAGTGAGTAAGTAGGGGCAGAGGGGAATAATAGGAGGCAATAAGGTGTAAGGGAGGGAGCCAAGCCGGAAATTGAAAATAAAGGAAGCACAGGGAAAGGGACACCTGGCTTCCAGGGATGGGGTAAAGAAAGAAAGGAATAGGGGACATCAGATGCTTTATACAAGTAACAATCATTGATATCCAGGCTGCCTTGCTTTCTAACCATCTCTATGGCCTGAGATATCAGAAACAAACATAAACATAACTTAGAGTATGTTGGGGTGGGAGGAGTCATTCAGGGAAGGGCAACAACTGGGAAGGGAATTTTACACTTTCTGAGAAGCTAAAGGACCAGGTCCAAGACAGCTGTACACCTTTCCTGCTTTGGTGAAGGCATGTGCTCCAAACTGATAGCCTAGCTTGGACAGTGCATCATTTCCATAGGGGTGCACTTATTCCCATGTCCTACTGTAGGCTATAACAGTTAGGAGAGCATGCCTTCACGTTGTTTAGCTCCTCCCAGAAAGTACAGAATTCCCTTCCTTGTGTTTAAGAGCAAGACTTGAGCATCCTTTATGGTTGGGATGCCCCCTGCCCACCAACTTAGTCATGTTTCTGATATCCCACATGATAAAATAGCATAGCATAGCAGCAAACAAACTTTGATGTTTCATTTTTCCACTTGCACCAAAATACTTCACATGTTCCCAAAATAAAAACCAGGACCCAGTCCAATTTTCCGCCCTGCCACAGTGACACACACACACATGCACCTATTTTATCTGTCTCTCCCTTCTTCTCTCTCCTCTGCCAACTGTGTTTTCTTTTACTCTACAGATCTTTGCCCTGCTCCATGTCCCTCAATGAGCATCTGAGTGCTTAATTACCTGCATTACTTTACCTGTCTGCTGCCCAGGTCCCTGCAACATCACCAAGTAAACAGCTCATTCAGAAACATAAAATAATAAAGAAACATAACCTAGGAGTATTTCAAGAATTGAAATTCAGGTACCATATAATGCTTAATCAAGCAGACATCTGTTCATTATTGCTAGTGTTGATGAGGAGGACATTTCATATGATGCTAATGAACAATATAAATCTAACAAGATCAGTTCAGGATTTTTATTTTCTTAAATGCATGCCCTATGACCTTCCATACACTTTAAAGAAATTCCAGTTGTTTTGGTACTAATTATAATGTGTAGACTTCATTCTTGAATTTTCTAAAGCAAACAGGCATGTACAGTTTTAAGATATAAAGTTGTATTCTAGTTGCACGTGAGTCAGCATCATAAGGCAGAACACTATTTCAAAGTTAGCCTGGCGGATTCATATTCATATACTGAGAAATCTTTGAACCAAAAAATGACTAACAGATTGACTGAGTTACAGCAAAAAGAAATTGTAGAAAATGTCTGGTGTTTTTTAGGTTATAGAAATCACTGAAATGTAGTATGAGTAGTCTGAGTGAACTAAGGAGATTCCTACAACATAAAAATGATTCAAGCAAGGTGTACGCCTACAGCAGTTCTCATTGTATTCTCTCACTGTCTGTGCCTGCTATGGACTAGGATGCTGTGAATTTCTACCCTACTGCAAAACTCTGCTTGCTCTTTGCTCAGGCACTCATTTATGGACTTTCACTTTACTGTGCAATGTAGTAGGAATCCCAATAAATTAAGAGATGTGCACACAAGCCATAGTTTTGTTATATGTTGGTGAGCAGCCTCTGGGATGTTCTTATCAACTTGATCGAGATGTTAAGGATGAATGATGCATCTGCGAAAATACTCTTCTTTCCAGGTCAAGGAAGCATAACAATGACACTTTACAAAGACAGGGAAAGCCAGGGTAAAACAGAGACTGCTCCTGAAGCATAGAGTATTTATTTAAGAAAAAAAAAAACAACATTCACGAGTCCAGTGGCAACAGGAATCCTTTATATTCTTTTTTCTTTTGCTTAAATATATGCTTTATGCTTCTGCAGTCCATTTTTCTTTGGCTTTCATTGACTTTGTAAAGTGTCATTTTTGACATGGATAACTTAAGAGTAAAGTCTAGTGTTTTGCATGTTTCCTTTAGGATATGACAACTACCAGGGCTGAATGATTGAATTACGTCTGCTCTATTCTGAGATTGAACTGATGCTTTGCTGCTTGTTATGATGCACAATTTAAACACTTACTGGACTGACTGGCTATGTAGCACACATGATTCAGAGAAGCTGCAGGCAAGGATATCCTACTTTGAGGCAGTATATGAAAAGTATCAGCACTACCACTGACTGACTAACATGGTAGTGACAAGCCCCTAAATCAGAGTGTGCCAGTTACCACTCACCCTGATCCCTCACCTCTCACATGGAGCTCTCCATCCTCCTCAGCATGCTGCTGATCTAAACAACTGCAGAACAGAAGAGCTGCCCTGGGAGTGATAGGCCGGGTGACTGAGCCTGGAAGGTATGCTGTCTGAATGGCAACAATTGCATAGAGAATGCCATTACAGAGGCAATTTGCTGTTGCCGCTGTTATGTACCCATGGGACCCTGGCACTGCTTTGACCGGGTATTGCACCCCACCCCAAATCAACTCCTACTTAGAGTTGGTAATCCTAAAAGATGGGGGGTTCAGGGGTGACCCCCCCCCCAAAAAAAGACAGTTTACTTGATAGATTTTTGCCGGGTGAAAATTGCGGTTGACATAAATCTGTTGCTGTGCTGTCAGTCAACATAATTTTTGTTGAACCAGTGTCATGGAGCTGCCTGAAAGTGCTCTAAGTAAAAACAACAGCATAAATAACATATTTAGACAGAAAGAGATGCACCAGGGTAGGTGGTGGTGCTCAGTGATACTCCAGTAACAGAATAGCCAAGAATAAAGGCACTCACCCTTGCACAAAAACAACGTGGAGTCAGGTAGTTGCTTCAAAAAGGACTCATACCTCCATTTATTGTTGCAAGTCAAATAACTGATCATCCTGTGTCAGGGAGAACACAAGACAATTAAACTGTGATGTTTCACCTTAGAGAAAGACTTTTTCAAAGATAATGACCCTTGGTGGATACCTTCTTTTATAGCACTATGGTGTCACATGATTCAAAAAACAATTAAGTCATGGAAAAGAAAGTGCATTATGTACATTTCATGTGCATATTATTTATAAAGTGACTTAGTACTCTGTAAACATTTACAATACTATGTGTATATATATATATATATATATACATATACACATATATATATATATATATATATATATATGTATACACATAAAAGAATTCAAACAATTACTACCAAGGACATTAAAAACTACTGAACCAAAGTTACCCTATAAACTGGGTGTTTAGCATTTTTAAATCACTTTAAGATAATAGTATTTTTAAAGGCATAACTCTAGGGTACAAGGTAGTAGTTAAAGGAAAGATAGAAAAATGGGATGGATAGACTAAGTTTTCTTAGAAAAAGGTTTTTACTTTTAGGAAAATTTACTAGTGGATCTTATTTATTTGTATGGACCAAGATCTTAAATCATATCTTAAATACTTTATTATACTCTGAAGCATCAAGTATAGAAAAACAGCAGAAGTGTCCTGTAGTGGGATATAAAGCATGTGGGGGGAAGGGTGTTGGGTATTTTATTATGGATGGGAAGAGGAAAAGGTTTTGGCAATCACTGCGACGGTCTTGGGTCATGAATTTCACTATTGAAACATTAAACTCTGCAGAATCTCAAGTGTTAGAACTTACATGAAGTCACCATGGTCAGTGGTGCAAAGGGGTAGACGAGTAATATAGAGATGAAAATGTGTAATCATTTCACACCATAACAGTTTCATATATTCACCTGTAAGAGAACAGAGATACAAATAATCACCTTCTGTCTTTCAGAAATTGCTTTATTTCTGTATGCTCATTCAGGCCTTTACCTTTGTATGCATTCAGGGTGTAAATCCAGAATAACTCTCTTTTACTCAGTAGTCCCTCTCTGTCCCCTTCCCTTGGACCCAAAGTGACTTTTTCTATTCCTACAAACTTTAAGTCATGGTCATCTGCTTCTATTGCATTAGCTATGTGTGTTGCCCACACATATTCCATGTTGTGATTCACAATAGCCCTCATGTGGTCTCCTACTCTTTCTTTAAACTTCTTTTTTCTCTTTCCCACATAATATGCTCCACATTTATGGGTAGATTAGTATACAACATATGTATTGTCACACGTAATAAATTGTAGGATATTAAACATTTTATCATCAGCTGGATTTTTGAACATACCACACTCCCTAATGACAGGACAGTATTTGCAGTGTCCACATTTTTTGCAAACTATTGGGGGTGGGGGTAACCAGTTTAAATGCCTATCATTTGGTTCAGTAAATGCTGAGTGAACTAATATATCCCTCAAATTATTTGCTCTCTTGTAGGCCATCCTGGGTGGAATCTTTGCAGTTTCTGCTAACCTGTGGTCTGCCCCTAACACATACCAATTCCTGTATATCAGTTCTTTTATTTTTCTTGACCTGATATTGTATGTGCTAACAAAATTTATTTGATTTTCTCCCTGATGCTCAGTTTCACTTGATGTTTTCTTAGTCATAAGGGTGTCTCTGTCCCCACTGTCAGTATCTAATCTGGCTTTTGTAATGATTTCCCCTGCATATCCCCTTTCTTTGAATCATGTTTCAAGGCTTTCAAATTCAGCCTGCATCTTCTCCTGGTCACTGCAATTTCGCTTTACTCTATAAAACTGACTTTTTTGTATATTCTCCACAGTGTGGAAGGGGTGGTAACTACTGGCCAGCAAAACAGTGTCCTAAAGGATGGGGGCATGGGGGGCAGAGCCCCCAGTATGGGGGTTCAGGAGCAAACCCCTTCCCTGAAAAAAAGACAGTTTACTTGACTGATTTATGCCAACTACAACTTGCTGTTGATATAAATCCATTGCTGTGATGTCAGTCGGCATAATTTTTTTTGAACCAGTGTCATAGAACTGCCTGAAAGTGCTCTGAGTAACAACAACAGCATAAATACCATTACACCACCACAGAGTTTGCATCCTTCTCAGTCTCACCTAACACAGGCCCAGGTTGCCAAAAGTGGCACAGTGCAAATTCTGGCAAAATATTTTTTTTTTCAGGTGAGTCAGGAGCCGAAGATATGCAGAGCCAGTTGCTAGTTGGAGAGGAGAATGGCCATGGAAGGTCATTGGTTGGAGCAATCAAGGGGCAGAGTCAATCAGATGGATGGCAGCAGAACACAGATGGGAGTGATGCGCTGTTGTGTTTTTAGGTGATCTTCATGACTGTCAGAGCACAGCAGAAAGAAAAAGATGGCTGCTGCCTGTGACCAAATTTTATAACCCAGTACCCATTGTTTTGGGTGAGGACAGACAGACAGTATGCTGCACACTTGCACCAGGGACTTCTAGACTTCAAAAGCCCAGCAAAGGTTTAAACATTTCTGGAAGAGCTATTACAGAACTGGGCACTGGCATGCAAAGGTGTGAACTGTGGTGCCTGCCATTTGCTGGCTATGGGGTGGGGCTTCTATTATTCTCAGGAGAATAACAAGGTAACCAGGTGCTAATTGCTGTCAGCTCAATCTCTGTACAGGATGAGCTTCAAAGCCTACAAATTAGTGTATTTCAGTGACAGTCACTCTCAGAGCTGTGAGAGAATGTATTCTCAGCAACAAGCAGTAGCTTCAGCATTGCAGGTTGAAAAGCAGTTTTGTTTCGTATGGGGTGCAGCTGCACTCTGCCTCCCCAATCTTCCACCACATGAGTACTTTGTTTGTATGATTGTGATGTTCCACCTAAGGATAGCGTTCTGCTGCATTTCTGTATGCAGATATTTTCTGTGCCAATGCCATGATGGTTTGAATTTGGCTCATCTGAAGCCCTCATATGTATGTAATGCCGGTATGCTAGCTTCTTCACAGCAGCTGTTTCGGGTTTGAAATTCCAACATGGCAGAAGCTGCAGGCAGTCTTCCTTTCAAGAACTTGGAATGATTTCAAATCATGGACATCCTCTCTTACCCCAACCTCCCATTTGTCACAAAAAAACACATAGGATTGATTACACTTCTCAGGTAGCCATGCCACACATCCAGGTGAGAGACTACTTGAAAATTTCAATGTCAGCTAAAAATGTAAGAAAAGGAAAAAGATCCACTACAATACAGGATCTGTGGCTTGTGCTGTAAATATTTACTTTCTTGAATGATTATTAGCAGAAATGAGCCATCTTGCTGCATAACTGCAAAGTGGAAGCCACAAACCTTCAGATGCACTAGATATTTTAACCGACTGGCAAACACAAATAGTATTTGGTGATTAAGAGTTTGTGATCATGAGATCCCATGTGGATTTACAATTCAGTATCATTTTTAATGGATTTTAGGAAAAAGAATGCAAAACTGGAAGTGAGGCCAAATTTGCTTTAAACTAATTCAGAAATAAATAAAAAACATACATTGGGATTAGTACAAAAGTTGGATTACTGAATTGTAGTGTCCTGGTTGGGGAGGAGAGGGGTGAAAATGTCACAGAATATTTTGCAATAAAATGTGAGCATAGCCCCTTCAGGAAATCCCACAGTGAAGATCCACTCTATGATCAAAGACATGTCTTACATTATGTTACATTAGGAGGCAGTATAGAGCAGTGGTTTAAGGCTCTGATCTGCAAACTTGGAGACCTGGGTTTGAATCCCATAGCCCCCACTTGCATACTGTGTGACCCTGAACAAGTCACTTAACTTCCTTGTGCTCACAGGTTGCACCTGTAAACAAGCATTCAACTTAGTGTGTCTCTGCTGGTAAAACAAAAGGTTACATCTCAAACAGGTGACTGCTTTATGGGAAGTAAGGTTACTGCGACCTGAAATCACTTGAACTGCAGTTACCTTAGTTTTCAGACAGCAGTCACCAGTTCTGGCAGCAAAATGTGTGTTCAATCAGAAAGTGGATCTTCACTGTGGGTTAACTGCAGGTGAGTGAGGGTGTGTATTGGGGTCTACAGGGGTGGAGGAGGTGCATGCACAGTGGGAGGTCAGTTGGGGTGTGCAGGTCCAATCAGCGGTGGGCTTTTGTTTTACAGGTAAAAAAATACATGACATTGAGGGACTGTTTTCTTATTTTCAGGCTATGAGGGACTTGGGGGGGTGTTACCACTGGACACCAATGTAAATAAAGTAATCATTTCCTGAATATCAGGATACAAGGGACTGGGTGGGTACCCCTGAACACCAATGGAAATATTAAATAAAACAATATATGGCAATGGGAGGATGGGGGCCACTAGACACTAGGGCTATTAAATATGAAGTAATGGGACCAAGGACACAGTTGGAGGGTCGGGGTACTACTGGACACCAGGGGAAATATGCAAATGCACAGGGAAATGGAGAAAAATCATTTCTCTTGATAAGAAATCCTTTTTCAACAGCATTTACTGTTTTGGCAAAAAAGGATTTATTGTCACAGAAAAGGAATTGAGTCTTATTTTTTGTTCAGCCCTTTTCCATGAGTTAGGATCCTTTTTCACGAATCCTTTCTCGTCATGGATAAGGATCCTGTCTCATGAAAAAAAGATTTCTGACTTAGTTTTTAGAAAAATCCTTTTTTGAAACATGCAATCCTTTTTTTGCAAATTCTTTTTCGTCGTCATGAAAAAGGAAGTTAGCGAGTTGAGAAAAAGGATTTGAAATGTTAAAAAAATTGATTGCAAGGTTATCTTTCCATTAGATAACCACAGAATGCACCTAATGGAGTCCCAATGAACAAGATACATGTGTTGGCATGTGGGCACAATATAATTTTGTGGCTTTTCAATTTTTTTGTTTTGAAAAAAATAGAAAATATGATGGTGACTCATGAAACAGGAATTTTTCTTTACAAAAAAGGATTGGCCCCTCACAAAAAAGAATCCTTTTTCATGAAATCAAATTACTTTGTCATTCCAGGAACCTATCCAAAGACTGTACTGAGCATGCTGAGAACTTGAAATGTTAAAATTAAATAACTTTGGAACAGATTTATAATTTTTCACCAAACCAGCAAAAGGCAGTTCTGTGGGGCAAGCCCTTTCTACCCTGAAAATGTCAGACCAAAATTCCAAACTCAGCACAAAGAATAAAAAAAAGGCAAATATTAATGTTTTACCACTGTGTGTAGCTTGAAATCCACTAATCTGTGCACAATTTCATGCAAATCCATTAAATGGTTGCAAAGTTATTAAAGTGCAAAATTTGAGGTTTAACATTAAAGTGCCTACTCAAACCTAATTATAGAGGCACTACCACATCCGTATAATATTATTAGCTTTTAAAAGACATATAGAATAATGGCTGGGTAGTAAGTTATAATGAGAAATTTACACCCCCTAAGGTGTGGGATGCCACATAAATCCTAAGAGCAAAGCTCGAGGGGTTTATAAAAAGGCATCCCACACCGAGCAGTGTGCAAAATTCAAGTTTTACACCCCCTACTCAGCCTTTATTTTACATAATTGCTGGGGATACTTTTTTCACCACAGCAACTATATAAAATAAAGATATCCCTATGGAGCCGCAGTTTGGTCAGGTTTCAGTGTGGTTCACAGCTTGTGATTAAAACCTCTTTTTTTTTCAATCAACTATGTTAAAAAAATGCTTGTTTGCTGTTTTTTTTTTTTTTAATAACTTACCGCTGCTGAGTATAAGTGCAATGAACTGTGGAGTGGTGGCAAAATGTGGAAGGTATCCAGGAGTGGAAGAGCAGTGACTGTGCATGTTCAGTACAAGGGAAACCCGGTGCGTCTTCACAGTTATAACCAGCTGGTTATAACAGCAAATTACAACCAGGCTTCTCTATGGGAAAAAATTAGCATCAGTTATAATAAACATATAAATGTATTGTTCCATCTTTACTGGCCTTTTAATAACTACAGTGGGTGTTTCAGATTCACACATCATAGCTGAGGGCCAGTTTAGAACACTATAGTGTAGTTTATAGTATGTTCTTGCTCATCTCTTCCATTGTTGACATAATGCATCCATGTTCTTTTTTCTTTACATGACACAATTTATTGAATTTGTAATAAACAAACAAGCATACAAACCTAAAAGGCAGTCTCAGCTCATCGGAGCTGTAGGAGGATGAGCTGAATTTTTATTTAATTGTCCTGAATGCTACAAACTACAGCAGCAATCCAGAGGTTCTCAGGGCTCTACTTTGTAAATTCAAGTTCTATACCAGTTGGGGCTCTCGACTTGAGGTTTTCTGACTTCTCGGACTCTTTGGAAAAAGGCGCCAAGCCCTTCTTGTCTGCTTGCCCCACTGGGTTACAAAATGGCCACTTTCCCTACATCTGGCTGCAGTCTCAGCTCATCTGAGCTGTAGGAGGATGAGCTGAATTTTTATTCAGTTGTCCTGAGTGCTACAGACTACGGCAGCAATTCAGAGCTCCTCTGGGCTCTACTTTATAAATTCAAGTTCTGTACCAGTCAAGGCTCCCGACTTGAGGTTTTCCATCTTCTCAGACTATTTGGAAAAAGGCGCCAAGCCCTCCTTGCCTCCTCTACCTACTGGGCTACAAAAGGGTCACTTTTCCTGCATCTAGCTGCAGTCTCAGCTCATCAGAGCTGTAGGAGGATGAGCTGAATTTTTATTCAGTTGTCCTGAGTGCTACAGTCTACGGCAGCAATCCGGAGCTCCTTGGCACTCTAGTTTGTAAATTCAAGTTCTGTGCCAGTCGGGGATCCTGACTTGAGGTTTTCCATCTTCTTGGACTGTTTGGAAAAAGGCACCAAGTCCTCCTTGCCTGCTTGCCCGCTGGACTACAAAAGAGCCGCTTTCCCTGCATCTGGGTGCAGTCTCAGCTCACCTGAGCTGTAGGAGGATGAGCTGAATTTATATTTAATTGTCCCCCCAACCCGCTCCGTTCCTTCCTCTCATTAAATGTGCTCTAACCACTCATATCTCCGAAACGTGGCTTAAACCTGCCCATCCTGACTCTGTCTGTGCCCTCTCTGGCTACCTTGCAATCAGGCAGGACAGAGCTGGCAACAAAAGGGGGGGCAGACTGTTGCTCTACTTTAAGCCCCACCTCAAGGTGACTGTTATACCTCACCCTCCCTCCTCCTCCTCTTGTGAGTTCACATGCCCTCCTACTATTGGGTAATGCCAAAAAGCTCCACCTGGCCTGTGCATATAATCCACCTAAAGTTGGTGCTCGTGGCGTCTCCCAACTCCTTGACTGCCTCAGTCCTAAGGTGGGAACCAGTGAACTCTCAGTGTTCAGGGATTTCAACCTAAATTGGTTGAGTGGCAACACCAATATTTATGAACCTCTCCTATCTGGTCTTGCCCTTTGTCAAATTATCATGGAGCCCACAAGATCCTCCTTCTCTGAGGGAAAAGGCACTCTTCTTGATTGGATGCTGAGCAACAGACCCGATTGTATCACTGCTTCCAGTCTCTTCTCAGATTCCATCTCTGACCATTCCCCTACCTACTGTATCTGGAAGGTCCATACACCCAGAGTCCCCCCCCGGAGTTGTACAGATGAGGGACTACTCATGATTTAACCATGATAACTTCCTCACTGACCTCAGCCTGACTGACTGGTCCCTGGTCTATGCAAACAGTGACCAATCTTCTGCTCTTGACTGCTTCCTATCCATATTTTCCCCTTTGCAAGACAGGCATGCCCCACTCATAAGAAGAAGAGTGAGGGGCACTGTCACAAAATGGCTACAAGGGGGCCTGCTTGCCCTGATGAAGCTTAGGGACAAAAGCTGGCAAAAATGTAAATCCTTCAGGGAAAATGCAGACTTTGAGGATTACAGGCAGCTCAGGAACTCCTGTAAGTGGGCAATCCACTCTGCAAAGAGCGAATTCTTCAAATCCTCCCTTGAAGCAACTGCCAAGAACCCAAGGAACTTCTGGCAGACCATCAAACATACTGTTAGAGGTCCTGCCTGCCCTCAGATCTCCGACATGCAAATCAGTGGTGTCAGCTGCATTAATGCTTTTAACGTCCTGTTCTCTGACCTGTTGGACTACACTCTCACATCTTCAGTATCCAGTGTTCAGAGCCCCACTGGTGATGCTGTATCCCCACCTCCTCCTCCCTCCTCCCTTCTACTTTAAGTCTGTCTCCTGCAAAGAGACAAGTAAGCTGCAAGCTGCACTCTCCCCACACTCTGGAGCTGGGCATGACAATCTTGAGCCCAAATTACTCTGCCAGTGGGCCCCCTTCTTGGCACGATCCATCTCCCACATTGTCAACTTCTCTCTCATATCTGGAACCATCCCAGTTATATGGAAGGTGGTGTGTGTGATCCCAGTCCTCAAGAATGGTGATCCCAAAATCCTTGACAACTATCTCCCCATAGCGATTCTATCTGTAGTAAACAATCTGCTTGAAAAGGCTGTGGCCTTCCAACTTGCTCTCTTCCTCCAATCCCACAGCCTCCTCTCCCCTGCTCAGCATGGGTTCCATAAAGGGTACAGCACCTCCACTGTCCTTGCACAGGTCACCTCTGAAATCAGAACTGCGACTGATCAAGGCAAGCTCACAGGGGCCATCTTCATTGACCTGTCAAAGGCCTTTGATCTGGTTGATCATACTGTCCTGGATGATGCCCTCCAGTTCCTTGGCCTTTCCTCCACTGTACTAGCCTGGTTTACCAACTACCTCTTGGACAGGCAACAGTACACAAAGTTCTAGAAAGTCCATTCTGGGCTTGCTCCAGTTACTTGCGGGTGCCTCAGGGGTCCGTCCTTGGTCCCATGCTGTTCTCCCTCTTTATCAACCAATCTGTCCTCAGTCTCTACCTGTGGGAATGTCACCCTCTATGCTGATAATCTTGTGCTTCTTGCTAGCTCCCATGATATTGGAGACATAAACACCAGACTAAATGCTGATTTCTATCGCATTCTATCCTGGCTCAAGGTAAAAAAAAACTTGTCATCAAACTCCAGGAGACACAGACCATGTTATTCGGCTCCCCTGCCAAGGTTAGAATGTGCCCAGCCAATCTCAAAGTCGCTGGGGCGGACGGTGTCCCTGTGTCGGTGGTCAACTAGTTCAAGTACCCGGGGGTTACCCTTGACTCTCAGCTGGACCTCTCCCTGTGCATACATAACTCCTGCAAGGCCACCAATTTTAAGTTGGGTCTGGCTTACAGGGCAAAAAGCTCCCTCTCCCCTGCTGCCTGACTTGCCCTTGCAAAAGGGGTTTTTCTCCCCTCATTCTGCTATGGGCTCTCCTCCTTCATGAATGCACCAAAAATCTGGCTCATGAAATGGGGCACAGCATACAACAACATGTGTCATTTTGCCCTATCCACCCCCGTCTCACTCATCACTGTTAACTCTACTCCAGGCTGGGGTGGCTCTCCCCTAGTAACCACAGATCCTTTGTCCTGGGCAACTTTATGG
Organism: Neoceratodus forsteri; assembly: GCA_016271365.2. NCBI lineage: Eukaryota > Metazoa > Chordata > Ceratodontiformes > Ceratodontidae > Neoceratodus > Neoceratodus forsteri. The sequence goes on from CM028133.1 coordinate 610,574,966, forward strand.
ACAACATCATCCATTCATCCACCCCACCAGCACTGGCTGCTTTGCTCAAGCCTGCCCCTCTGGCTATCAGCTGAGGTCCAGTGACTCCCAGGCTCTCATGGTCCCCAAAACTCACTCAGTTGCAGGAGATCGTGCCTTCATGGCCCTCGCCTCCAGAGCCTGGAACCTACTCCCTGTGCCAGTAAGGGCTGCCCCCCCCCCCACAGTTGCTTCAGATCCTCCCTCTGGGGATTCATAAAACAAGCTTCTGCCTGCCTTTAATCTTAGCTGACCTACCCTCCTTGGTGTGCCATGCCCCATTGTGATTACACTGTGCAGATGGCTATTGTGCTCTCTTCACAAATATCCTGCTGATATATGTTTGTTTCCTTGGCTGCCTCCCATGGTTGGAATGCCTTTACACAGTGCTTGACTTATTTGTTCTCTTTTTCTGTACCCTGACTGTAGTTACCTGCCTATTCCTGTCTGTACCTTGTTGGTTGCTATTAACTAGTCTCTGAAATTGTGATTGCCTGAGTTCTCTGCATGTACCTAACTGTACCTTGTTATTTTTGCTGTTACCATGCTTCTGTATTGTTTTTGCCTGTACCTATGTAATTCTCCTGGGTCACACCTGAAAATAGGCACTTGACTGTCTAGTGTGCTTACCTGGTAAACAAACGTTAAATAAATAAAAAACAAATACCATATCAAGAGACAAGTGAAACTATGAACATGAAATGTATGAAAAACTAAATACCACCTAACAAATGTCACAAAATTAAGAATGCTTTGAACAGTAAATCACAACAAAGTGTAACATCAAACACAACAGGGCAACATAGTCCATAGAATAATGATACATAGAGCAGACAGAATATGATTGACTATGAAAGTGTTGGAGACTGACATTTTTAAGAGATCAAACATTACAACACATAGTGGGCAATCTTAGACTGAGGAAGGGGGGTTACAAAATTGAGGTAGGGGGACAGAACATAAGTGAGAAACTAGATAAGAGGTCCACTTGTTATGGAATAGAGCCATTCTTATCGAAGAGACAAAGGACAATCTATCATAAATTTATTTATTTATTTAAACAGCAGTTTGGAAAACCTTTGAGCCATAGGCTCATTTACAAGGTACCTTGTCACAGTAAGACAAATGAAAATACACAGTATAACAGTACAACACAGTATAACAGTAACTTAAGACATAGATACAAACAAGCTGGTACAGGTAGGATTGATGCAAACAATACCAGAGTTATGTTGTCCTTAGCAGCTTAGTAGTAAGCTTTGTCATAAGTATTGAGTACAGCTTTGACTAGTGGCAAAAATTGCCAATTGGGAGAGTGCAGGGTGCCATAAAACTAGTGAAGGGGGGAGGGAGACTTCAATTTTTGAAACAGTTGCCATTTAGCCTCCAATAATGTCATAATGAGCCAATACCTATGGGCAGGAGAAGGAGGGGGGGTAATCGTGAAGGAAGGCCCAAAATAGAATAGTTCAGGACAAGGTGCAATAGTAAATTTTCCCTACTCACCCTTGAGAACTAGCCACCTAAAAAAACAGGTGAGACAATTCCAAGGGGATGTGGATACCAGCTTCTTTTCATATGAGTGAATGGCTGCCCACAGTTGAAGATAACACCAAAAGTCAGACTTTAGCAGGGAGGTTTTCTCTTGTATCTGTTGGAAAGAAAGAAGTTCATCAGTATGTGGACTAGAATAAGGTTTGCAATCAAGTAAAGATTGCTTCACACCCACGTAGTCCAAAAACCCAACTTACTACTAATATGGATGAGCAGGTTATGTCAAAGTTAGGTAACAGCCCGATGTGGACATCTAGCTGCTTTGCAGATCACAGTGCAGGACATGCAGGCCTCCCAGGCCTATAAAGTAGCAAAAATAACATGGTGACAGGAGAACTTATGAGCGGAGGAATGACCCCAAATCACACTAAGACAGGGCACACATGCCATAGTCGCTCCGATGGCAACCCAAAATAGAGTGTCAGGTGACAGGGGTTTAAACCACCAAAGGGCTTGGGTCATCTGGTAAGCTAGAGCATAGCCCTCGAGCCAGGGGTGGCCAAGACCACCTCGGACTAGTGGACCTGAAGCTTGACCCTACTAAGATGAGGTGGTTTGTTTTCCCAGAGAAATTGGTTAACAAGATGGGTAAGGCGACGAAAGACAGTAGGAGGAATAACGAGTGGCAGATTGTGAAATAGAAAAGACAGTTCCAGTAGCCTGATCATATGAAGGGCCATTACTTTTCTAACAAGAGAAAGCCCAAGTTTAAGCCAGCATTCCATATCATGCTCCAGGGCGGAAAGGATAGGATTGTAGTTCGCCAAAATGAGATTGTCCCATTGGTCAATATACTTGAGCATGCCCCTGGACAACTTAATCTTAAGTTCTGAGGACACAGAATTAACACAAAGAGAACTGAGTGGAGTAAAATGTGAAATCTATTGATCTGTTGACTGTCAAACCCGATAGAGCTGCAAATTGGTCTAGAAGTGCAAAAACTGGTGGAAGAGAGAGTGATGGGTGTTATTGGGTGAGCAGCATGTTGTCTGCATGAGAGTGGAACAAGCGAGAAAGATTTCCAACTTGGATGCCCAGAACAGTGGGAGTGGAAAACAGCTTTCGGGTAAGAGGGATCCAGCACTAGGAGAAACCAGGGAGGGTAAAGATGACAACCTTGGTGAGTACCCACTGTAACTCAAAGTGGGGCAGAAAAAGTATGATTAGTGAGAAGCAGCACTAGGTCATGATACCAAAAACCACAGCCGCAAAAGCAAAACAGCACTAGCAATTACAGTGCCCTATCAAAACAGTGACATGCAAAAACAGAGCCAATGGTCGTGGTTCACAGACACACGGACCACTACCATGGCTAAAAATGAATAATATTTACATTACATTTTTGTAGGGGGGTCTGCCACCTGCATCCCCTGTTATGGTTGACTGTGCTCCCCCAACTTCCCCAGCTAAATATAATCTCCTCCAAGGGGAGACAACTCATGGAAAGGGAGAAACATCATGGGGGAAATCACTGAGGAGGGAAGGGGAACTGAGCAGGACAAGTGGGGGAAGATAAAGTACCCCAATAATTTGGGAGGAGGGAGAAACAAAAAGAAAACAGTCCTGGGAGAAAAAACAAAAGTATAACAAAAAACACACAACCTTAACTTCTGGGACCAGGAATCAAACCCCGGTCCACCAATGTACTGCCACCCTCCACTGCCTGTGTCACTACCCTCTGCACCATGACTGCTGCTTGGTGGCAGGCCACCTGACAGACCCTGTATCCTCTTCCTCCATATGACAAACAGCTATAGGGATAATGTGATTCCTACCTGAATTATACTATCCCTGTGGCTGTTTTGTCTTTCACTGTTTTGACAATGCGATTCTCATGGCGCTATTCTCACTTTTCTATTTTCACCTTGCACGGTGAGAAGCACTGCTGATGGGGAATGGTATAAAACAGAAATCCAAGTTTGGAAGTAAGGGACGAAATCATAAAGGTCTAGAATACAGTGCAGGTAATTCTATTGAACAGAATTGAAAGCTTTTTGAAAATCGACCACAAGGGCAGCCATCAGGACAGAGGCCGTCCTTGCGTAGATCTTCAAATTGAAGACAGTATGCAAAAGATCTGTCTAGACTTGCCTATGCAGAAGCCCACCTGCGAGAGATGTACCAAATTGTGGAACACATTATCAAGATGCATAGCTAAAGCTTTAGCTGAAATGTTGGTATCTGTGGGGAGAAGGGAAATAGGATGATAACTGATGCAATCTAAGAGATCTTCTGAGCCCTTAGGCAGAAGGGTAACAATGGCTTCCCGCATAGTAGGTGGCAGGATGCTGACTTGAAATACATCCTGCAAGTCAGCTAACAGCAGGGGAATAATGATGTCAGGTACCAATTGATACAGCTCAACAGTGAAGCCATCCCACTCTGGAGCCTTATTTTTAGCTAGGGATTGTAGCGCGGAGCAAAGTTTGGTCTCAGAGACAGGTGCATTGAGCTGATCCTGCAAGGTACTGTATGCAAGAGTTGGGGGATAGGAGTGTGTCCCAGGAAGGCCTGAAGTTGGGATTGAGTAAGAGAAGGTGAACAAGAAGAGTGGAGTTGCTCATAGATATTCTGCATGGTGGCATTTACATCTTGAGGGAAGTAGCGATAGGACCTTCCTGTTTGCGGATTGCGGGGACTCCAGATTTGGCCTGTTGCTTGCACAAACAGTAAGTTAACAGTTTGCCACTTTTCTCATTGGAATTCTAATAGGAAAGAACTCTTGTAAGAGGCTGCCATTCTGCCTTCCAGGATAATAAAGTGTTAAGCTTATACTTGTCCCCCATGAGAGAGGCCAAAAGGAAGGGATTAGGAGAAGAGGTTTCTTTAAGGTGCGGCTCTAATGAGGAAAGAGTACAGGTCAACTCAGAGATCTCGGATTCTAGTTCTTTCCATTTATGGGTAGAGTAAGCAATAATATGGCCATGCAAATATGCTTGAAAGGTTTCCTAAAGAACCTCCGGGTTGACATCGGCAATTTGATTTGTGTCAAAATAAACTTGGGCCTCTTTCCATATCCAGTTACAGAAAGTAGCATCATGCAGAAGCAAAGGGTTGCAATGCCAATGAGTGGACGAGGGCTCGGAGGGAGGAAAATTGAGTGTGAGAAGGAACGGGGCAAGATTGGAGATCAAAATATGCCCATAGGAGGAGTTTGGTACAGTGGATGCCACCAAATCATTAAATAGTGAATAATCAAGTCAACTAAATGTAGCATGCACCAGAAAATGAAAAGAATAGTCACGGTCGGCTGGGTGCATAAGTCATTAAATGTCCACTAAGCCCAATTCAGACATAATTCCAGATAAGGCTGCCCTTGACCCAAAGTAAGAATCAGGAGGGGCTGTAACAATTACACCGACCTTGGCCAAAAACCAGAATACATAACAATGGAGTTGCAACCATTCAGCCTCCCTCACAAACACCACACAGATACATGCACCCACACTCACATCCACACAGACACCCCATACACACACTCACTCAAAATAAGGAACCTGGACTAGAAGAGGACTGAGAATAATTTTAAAAGAAAGGCAAGGTGGCAAAACTAATGTACCAAAATAAAAAAAAAAGGCATGAGTAAAGAAAAGGGATGACAAGGTGGGACCGAGAGCAGAAGACAGAAAAACAAAAACAGGATAGAGATATGTCACAAGGATAGAAGGGGACCAGAGAGAAGAGTTGAAAAGAAGAGCAGCAGACCAGAAGGTAACAATGAACTGCCTCCCTGATATCACAGAGATCTGAAAGGGCAGACAAGGTAGTAAAACCTCTAGCATATAACAGCGCTCAATAAATCAGCATTCCCAAAAGTCCTGAGCAAATCAGGAAGGTGCTATAACTGGGGAGGCCTCCATGAAGTCAGTAGCACCAGGAACAGGATTCAATGAGGAAGGGAGTGGGAGCACAGTGCTAAACTCCATGCCAGTATCCGCACTAGGGAGAGGTGACAGTAGTGACAAATAAGGCTGCTTGTGCTTGGATGCTGTGGAAACAACCACCTAGTCCATGCCCAGATGAGAGCAATCAATAAGGTCCTCACGGGAAATTTTAGCAGGAGGAGGAGGAGAAGAAGGGCCAGAATGAGGATGAGAAGAGCAAGAGGTAGATCGCCTAGTTCACAGCCATGGCCGTTGAGCTTGCTGTGAAGTGGCTTCCTGCTGAAAAGTGTCTCCAGATTCCAAGTGCCCACACTGAGAGAGCCAGATGTTCTTGGTCCACCTCTCTTTAGGGTCCCCATCTCTGCTCTCCCATTCTTAGACTTGGGTGAGTGATGCGCGGCAGACAACTGGGATGAAAAGCTCCTACCATTAACCATTGGTGCAGGGAGACCTGGGTCTGAATCCTTCCAGGAGCGCGGGGGGAGGGGGTCCACCTTCAAGTGTGGCCAAGAATGATGCAGAAAGGATCAGGCTTCCTGAAAAGTGCTACAGAGAATTTGTTGCCCTTTACTGGAGACTGCAATCTTGGTGATCCCCACGAAAAGATGAGGTATCCCAGCCTTCTTCAACACAGCTCGTATGGGGGCAAATGTCCTATGTTGCTGCACAACATCCTTTGAGCATTCTGGATAAAAAGAAATATTAGCATCTCTCCAGGTAATCAGTCCTTTGTCTCAAACCTCACTGTGTAGGGCCTGCTCCAGACTAAACTGCAGGAGGGAGACTATGATATGTGGTTTTGTGAAGGGTCAGAGGGAGGTCTCCCAATATGAATTGCTCTCTTGATCATCAAAGGGCCACAACAGGTTGGTGCAAGAATCTGAGAGATAAAATCTGTGAACACCGCCACTAAGTTATGACCTTCCAAGCCCCCCATGTAAGCCCAAAATATTACTATTATTGTGACAGTTCTGACTGTCCAAGGCTTCCACTCTTTTCCATAGCTGATCAAGCCTCCAATCATGATTTTCAAGGTGATGCATTAGCATCTGGGTAACAGTTATCTAAATCTGCCAACTGTTGCTCCATGACATTAATTTTGTCCTTCAGGATGGTAACGTCCGAGGCAGTGGCTGCCACAGTGAGCTTGATTTGAGCCACATCAGATACTAGGTTTTTGAGTAGAGTAGTTATGATTTCCAAGGATGTGGTCTGATCAGAAAGGCAGACAAGCTAGAAAGAGGCCTCAGGTGTGGGTGCAGCTGCAGCTGCAGCTGTGTCGCCCATAATGGAAACAGAAAGCAGGCCCCAAGAAGCTCTGAGGAAGGACATCATAGAGTGAGGTGGCTCAATAGTGGAAGCATTAAAGTGCACCAGGTATGAAACATGAATGAAAACCCCTCAATTAAAAAAAAAAAAAAAATTAGCAGACCACAATGAGGGTGAACTAGGTGCAAAAGCGATAAGGCAGAGGCAGAGGACAGTGCGCAGGCATCCATCTGTAATGGGCACCTAACCACTCCCCCCCCATGCATCCATGCTCTACCACAGAACTCTGAGGCAGAAAAGGACAGAAATTACATTGTAAAGTTCTAAAATGGTTCTTACCACTAATGAATAAATTGGATATAGCTACTTTATTAACGAAAAGGCCAGCAAAAATGGGGCAATAATTGAATATATACAAGCATTTTAAAAATAGTTTCTTACAGGAAAATTATTTCTGGTTATACAGACGTCTCTTTGAAAAGGCCTCTGACAATGCAGGTACAGTTTTGAAAATTATCACAAGTAGAACATGTATCTTATATCTCTGTGTTATATCCCAGCTTATTCCTCACCTGTTCCCTCTCACGCACTTTCTGTCATGGGGCCAAGCACACTATGGACCACTGGACTCACCATTCCAGTTTTCCTTTTTAGCACAAGGCTGAAATCTCAGCATATGACTGAGTGCTTTTATAGCTCTGTCCCTTTTCACCTTTCTTGGTATCTGTCTTCAGAAGGTGGACACAACATAGTCAGTACTTTAACATAAAGTATTCTAAAACATGCTGCATGAGGGTCTCCTAACAAAGTTCCAGATGAATGAAGCACTGGAGCATTGGCACATCAGTTGAGGTCCAACAGATGCTCATAATTTGTATGCAGTTTTTTTTCTTTTTTTTCTTTTACAAAACTTGCTTTTAAAGTTGTCCTGCTTTGAATTTCTTATGCAGAACCATATTTTAGCACTTTATATAGCATGGTCAGCACTCTGTGTATCAGCTTGTATCATGATGCATTCCTACTTAGTATTATTAGTATTAATAAAGAATTTTGCTAAAAAGTAGCTTTAGTGTGCGTGCTATTCTTCAGTGGGTTAAATGTGCTGGGATCTATGCCCCATTTTGAAATGTTCTCAATCCTGAGGGTACATTTCATTGCATGTGTGTTTGTGATTTAAGTAAGGGATTTGCCACCCCTTTCGGAATGCTCCCAGCCTCTGTACCGCTAGCATGATAACTTGTAGGTGTATTTAGTTAGTACTGTTACCAGTTATTTAAACAAAACTGGTTCACAAAGAAGGTTAAAAAATCAGATAAGATTTTTCAACTTTATAAAATATCCGTGCATTTGTGTTTGTCACTCTTTGGACCAGGAAAGGCACACATAGCTGTGATAGTGTGTTTCCAGGTGCATCCAGTGGGGTAGTAAAGGGATCTATTTTATTGACAGAAGGAACGTTGGCTATGATACATAGGGAAAATTCCCCATTCTTCTTCAGTAAGTGCCATGGGATCTTTACCTTCCTTATGCACTGTGACCAGAGACAGGCAGAAAGGACCTCAGTTTAAAGTTTCATCTGAAGAATGGACCCTTATCTATGCAGTACTCCACTCATACTGCACTACAGCATTAGTTATGGGTATTACCCCATGAACCTGGTGTTGGGTCAAAGCCTGTTATCTTCTGATCTTCCAACCCTAGAGGGGAGTGTTCTACCTCCTGAGCCATAGCATCAGTAGAAAAACTCACAGTGTCATTTGTACACTTCAGAGAAGAATAAAAATAATTCAGCAAAGACTGAAAAGAGAAACTGCCTATTATCTAAATAAAATTAAATTTTAAGAGTCTCACCACATTGCAGAGTATCTTCCTTCTATCTCAGGTTTTATTGTGGCTCTCTCAGTAATGCCCTACCAGCTGCCAAAAGTCAAGGACAGTGAATTAAAGAAGTCTTGGGTTTAAATATTTTTAAATATTCTATCCCTTTGTATACAATAAGTCCTTAAATCAGTTAGCCATTGGGGTATTTTCACTGTTAGTTTCTACATTCTTATGGAAAGTGAATAATGGTAAGGCCACTTATAGTATGCAGGAGTTATTTCCAGTCGTTCAAAATGAAGTTATAGCTAGTTCTTTCAATCCAATTGCTTTTCACATACCAAGGTTGTCAACTTCCCAATCATAGAGAACTGTCTTGCTTTGTGGTCTGAACATTTTTAATGCTTTACCATCTTCAGTATTACACTGTTGTTCTCAAATGTTATTGATGAGACCATTACAATATATCAGAATCAAGATTTCTATAAACTATGCAGTCAGACATTAAACAGTATTCTTGGGAGCCAGGACAAAAACAGTATTGTTATCATGATAAGAAAAATTAGTAACAAAGTACATATATAAAGAAAACCCATTTGTGATAGACTCTTGTTTGCAAAGAGAGCTAGGAGCACCTCTGGCTGCCATGTTCCCCGAGTCACTCAACACAGGTGTGGTCCCAGAGGACTGGAAGAGGGCACAGGTTGTCCCTTTGCACAAGAGTGGGAGTAGAGAGGAAGCAGGGAACTATAGAATGGTCAGATTCACCTCAGCAGTGAGCAAGATCATGGAGGCACTGCTTAAGGAAAGAATAGTAGCACATCTAGAATTCAATGGAGCCCAGGATCCAAGGCAACATGGATTCACAGCAGGAAGTTCATATCAGACAAATCTGATAGACTGTTCTGACTGGGTTACAAAGGAAGTAAATTGGGGGGCAGTGGACATTGCCTACCTTAATTTCAGCAAGACTTTTGACACTGTCCCACACAGGGGGCTGGTTAATAAGCTGAGTAGTCTGGGCATGGGGCACAAGGTGGTAAGCTGGGTTAGGAAGTGGCTAATGGACAGGAGAGCAGAGGGTGGTGGTAAATGGGATCCAATCTGGGGAGAAGGGGGTGACCAGTGGGGTACCACAGGGATCAGTCCTTGGGCCAGTCCTGTTTAATATCTTCATTAGTGACATTGCAGAAGGGCTTGAAGGAATGGTCTGCCTGTTTGCAGATGACACCAAGATCTGCAATAGGGTGGATACTTCAGAAGGGGTGGAAAAAATGAGAAGGGACCTGGGGAAGCTTGAAAAATGGTCTGAAGTGTGGCAAATAAAGTTTAATTCTATGAAGTGCAAAATTATGCACCTGGGATGAAGAAACCCTGGTGAGAGTTACAGGACAATCACCAAGGAAGAAAGGAACCTAGGGGTAATCATTTCAGATGACCTTAAGGTGTTCAAGCAGAGTACAAAAGCTACAGGGAGGGCCAGTGGCATGCTGGGGTGCATAGGCAGAGGTATCATTAGCAGAAGGGAGGAGGTGGCAATGCCATTGTATAAGACACTAGTGAGGCCTCACCAAGAGTACTGTGTGTAGTTCTAGAGATCACAGCTTCATAAAGACATTGACAGGGTGAAGGTGGTCCAGAGAAGGCCAACTAAGATGGCACAGAGCTTGCACCAGAAAACATATGAGGAGAGTTTAAAGGAGCTCAATATGTACTTGTTGGCGGAGAAGAGGGAGAGGGGGAACATGATTGAAACATTCAAGTACCTTAAAGGCATAAACAAGATGCAGGGGTGAGGCATCCTTCAATACAGGGGGAGTACAAGAACAAGGGGGCATGGCATGAAATTGGTAGGGGGTAGATTAAGGGGAAATGTGAGGAAGTTCTTCTTCACAGAGAGGGTTGTGGACTCATTGAATAGTCTTCCACAGGAGGTGGTGGTAGCAAGCACAGTGGAGGGATTTAAACATGCCTGGGACAGACATAAGAGAATCATAGAGGTGAGACAGAGTGGTGAAAAGTCACTGACCAGATAGGGTCAGGGGACACAAACAAGTGTAGGGTTTATGGGCAGACTGCATGGGCCTTGCAGTCCCTATCTGCCAACAATTTCTATGTTTCTATGTATCCTAGTCAGTAGTAAAGTAATCAAAAAAATACATGCAGTAATGTAGTAACTTTTCATCTGATCAAATAATTCTTAAAGTGCCATCATACCTTGTTAATAGTCACCATTATTGAAGATAGGACTTAAATCTAAAGCTAACAGTAAAAAAAAAATAATGTCTAGCCTTTGTCTTAACATTATGGGGAGCATCCCATAATTATACGTAATCAATTCAAATTCTGAGTCAACAGAAAATATTAATATGGGATAATTAGGTAGAAACCAATAAATTAATGGTAGCATTATATTCTCATACTGAGCAGAAGATTAACCACTATCTCCTTCCAAGACATTTTATAAATATCATCTAACTGATAAATGTGGTCAATCAGTCTTTCATGTATTAAGATCTCTTTAAAAGCATTAATCCATTGCTGACATAAAAATCTAGGAGTATTAGGTGCATTCTAGTTTTTAATAAGATACCTTTTGTCAACATTAGCCAATATAAGCTGTATTGTTGTTAAGTTTACATTAATAAAAACATTTGAAATGCACAGATCAATATTAATATGTACATTTGTCCCTAATAACACATTCAAGCAAAAAAGGGTTTCTAGCCACCATTCCTGGATTATATCACCATACCATATCAGATGTAATAAATCCACAATCTTGCGACAATTATGCTAACACATATTATGCAACATAAGGGTCTTTCAAAATAATTTAGTTGGAGTCAAATATGCTCCAGAAATTAGCTTAAATTGAATTGAATATTTTTTTGCAGTGGCATAACAAGTATTTGCATCCTTAAATTTATTTTGCCAAGCTGTAGCATTTGTTTATTATGAGTGGTCTGTGTCTCATCCAACTGTAATTTAGCCAACTGTACAGCAGATGTTTATTTATCTCTTATAATGTCCAAAATGATCTTGTTGTTTTATTATTGATTAAATGACAGAACATTTAATACCATACAATCTCAATAAATGACATCCTACAGATTTGAATGCATTATAAGTACAAAGCTATAAACTTCAATGCCAAACTTTGGAAAACAGGAAAAACAATCGGTTCATTTGAAAAAAAGATTGGCTCAAGTAAATAAGGCAAAAACTCCTAAAGATGTTAAATTCTTCTTGGTCAAAACATCATTTTATTTTTTATTTTATTTCAAAGTTAGTGACCTGGTAGAACACAAGAGCATTAGATGCCCATTTTCAAAGGGGGCTCAGTAATGTGCACAAAAGCAATACTACAGAGTGAACAAGCAATACAGCAGAATGCACAGTAATCAGGTAACATTACATTTGCACACTGACAAATTAAAAAAATACATTTATAACACTATTTTAAACATATTCTGTGAATTGATATAGTGTATTGAGGGAAGTAAAGTATTCCAGAATGTAATGGCTTTATATGAATAAAAGAACATTAGACCAGGGAGGAATGAAACAGTGGGGGTCTTATAAGAGGAGTTTGAGAAGATCTAGTACTCTGGGAACCAACACTGGAGTTAGCATCAGTCATAAACAAAACTCTAGTAGAGTATTTAAAAAAATGTTTAATAAGGGTAAAATAAGTAATTCGTAAATCAACCGAAGGCCAGATAAGGTGTTTTTAAAGAGTACAGCAATGAGAAAATTGGGGGTCAGAGGCACCAATCTGTATATGGAATTCTGTAGAATTTTAACTCTATGAAAGTCAGTGACATTAGCAGTGGTACAGACTGGAAGTCCATAGTCCACTACTGACTGGAGTAGAGACTAAGACTTCCTTAGAATGAGTGGACAGACAATTTTTCAGCATATAGAGCTGATTGAGATGAATGTGCTCTGACATAACCAGTATGAATATATGTTTAAAAGAGAGCGGCGTCAATATTGAGAGATGAGTGCAAGTGCAGCACAGCTGTTTGCACTGCACTTGCACCTGCCTGGTCATGGCAATATTCAGACGGATAGCATTTATCACCATTTAACTGAATATCGGTCCATGTTGGTGCAGTGCAAAGTGGACCTGTGCTGTGCCAACATGGACTAATGTTGCATATGACTCACAGGGGTTAGAGTTGCCTGAAATGGGTTAGCACCAGGTCCCCAGTGGGCCATATTCTGCCTGAGCATGCAAATGAGTCCATTGGGCAGGCAAAGTATTAGGGGGATATTTGCATGCTCATTATGGGCTCATTTGCATGTGGCACAGCAATACTTCAGCACCGCTGTCAATATCATGAGCACTCCCAGGTGGTCCAGTGGTTCCCCATGAGCACTCAGCAGAAGTCCTTGGTGATCTAGTGGTCCCCCTGATCACCCAGTATATAGGTTTTGTGAAAGTCCCTGAAGGGCCAGTGTTCCCTCCACAATTGTCTAGTATATAAGCATTATAAAAGTCCCTGGTGGTCCAGTGGTTCCTCCCACCCCCATTTGCCAGAGCATATTATAGGTATCATAAAAGTCCCTGGTGGTTCAGTTGTTCTCCCACCCAACTGACTGTACATTCACCACCATCCACCAACCCACTGAGGACCCCTGCCATATACCCCCATAACCCTGAGTACCTGTCCCATGAAAGCTGCAGCCGGCACTGCCCTCCTCTCACCTTAGTCTCTGGCCACTGTCTGACAGTCATGGAGAACCAGTGATAGTGAGTGTTGTGGATTACAATCTGCTGTTCCAATACCACCCGGGAGAGCAGGCTGAAGATCAGGGCAGTCTGTCCATTTGTGCTATGAGAGACTGCTGACATTTTGGTGTGAGCTGCCTGATTCCAAAAGACCTTTCCTCTATAACTGCTTTTTCTGTGTGGGACATACAAACATAGGAAATTGCCAACAGATACAGTACAAACAATATGGTCTATCTTGTCTGCTCGAGTGGGCAGCACTTCAGACCATTAGACTGCAGCTGCCCTCCCATTAACTCTTCCCTCCCCGACTTCCCCCCTGCTATGTACTTTCCCCTTGAATTTGTCCCACCCCCTCTTGAAGCACCCCACAGTCTGGACTGATACGAGTTGCTCAGGCAGTGCATTACATCTTGGGACTTGGTTTTAACTGGGAGCGTGCTCTGGCTTGAGTGGCATGGCCACTCAAGGAGCACTTTTTGAATCAGCGCTCATGAGAGTTGTGGATTACAGTCAGCTGTTCTAATACCACCGGGAAGCACAGACTGAAGATCAGACCAATCTGTACATTTGTGCTGTGAGAGACCACTGAAATTTTGGTGCAAGCTTCCTGTTTCTAAAAAAACTTTCTCCAGATAGCTGCTTTCTTGTCTGGGACTTGGCTCCAGTCAAGAATTTGCACCAGCTTGGGGTCATGGTATCTCAGCTGCTTAAGACAGTGAGTCCCTAGCAATCCTCCACTGCGTTCCTTTAGCTGAAGCACTGTTGCTTAAGGGCTTCACACTAAAGGCAACAGCATGAGGTGGCAGTTGGCAGGAGATACTACACCCCAAGTGTGACACACTAACCTGCACTGTAGAATAACTTAAGTCTAGAGCAGGTTAATTATATGTGATTCTGTAATTGGGATACTGCAGCAACCACCAAGTCTTGAACACAGTAATGTACCATTGGGTTAAATTGTATTATGCAATGGCATAAAAAATACTGGCTCCTGATTGGCTGGGTGACACGATTTACAATGTTTTACTGACAACAACAAAAATGAAAAAATGGAAAGGGACCTGGGGGTAGTCATATCAGAAGACCAAAAGGTGGGCCAGCAATGTGAGAAGGCAGTAAGGAGGGCTGAGGGGATACTGGGATGCATAGGGAGAGGTATCACCAGTAGAAAACAAGAAGTTGTTGGCCCTCTGTACAGACAGTTGGTAAGACCACATCTGGAGTACTGTGTACAGTTCTAGAGACCCCATCTCTGCAAAGACATAGAAAGGGTGGAGGCTGTCCAGAGGAGGGCAACCAAAATGATGCAGGGTCTGCATCAGAAGACATATGAAGAAAGACTAAAGGAACTAAAGATGTATAGCTTTGAGGAAAGGAGGGAGGGGGGGCATGATAGAAACTTTCAAATACCTCAAAGGAATCAACAAAGTCCGAGAGGGTAGCATCTTTCAGAAAAAGAGATATGCAAGAACAAGGGGGCACAATTTGTAGATAGAGGGGATGGCTCAGAGGTAATGTGAGGAAGTATTTCTTCACAGAGAGGGTTGTAGATGCATGGAACAGCCTTTCTGAGGAGGTCGTAGAGTCAAAAACAGTGGGGGAATTCAAGAATGCACGGGACAGACATAAGGCAGTTCTAGTGGGGGTAGGAGGAAGTAGACTGCTGGTTAACTAAGATCTGCAGCTTATCAATTAGTTAGGGAAATGGGCAGACTAGGTGAGCCATGTGGTCCTTATCTGCCATCAAATTCTATCTTTCTATGTGTAAATTGTAGTATGACCCCATGGGAGAAAGTGCCAGCCAACCTTATCTACTACCTACTAAGTATCAGTGCAACCCCTCCAACATCAAAACTACTCGCCTGCTACCTCTTCAACACCCGCTTTGGTCAGCATCTATCACCAGCGTGCAACAGCTCAGGCTCTCACAGTAACGTACAGTACATTTCTGTCACTTAAATTTTTTTTAAATCACACAATCTGCTCCTGGTAATCCCTTACACCGTGTCTTCTCCCTCTGCTCCCAAAAACCCATTATCGGCAAACAAGGCGGCCAGTATTCACACAGCTCTACATTTCAAAGCACTAGCCATTCCCTTTCGAAACCCTGTGACATTGGTCCCTCTATGGCTGTGTTCTGGGAAGGTGAGACACACGAAAGAAAAAAAAAAACTGATCACTTTAATACCTTAGTGCCAACTGCTGATGGCCAGCAAACGAGTCCCACAGAGCGCGGCGGCACTGTGCAGAACACCCCCAAAACATGATCATTGCTGCTTCACAGTTTCTCTGTCTCTCACTGATCACACCCTCCTCCACTTCACTGAAGAGCTCCACAACACAAATCTACAGCCATTGCCACACGGAACCCTGACATCAGGGGAACGACACAGAGGGGAAAAACTAAGTAAAAAACAAAAAAAAAGACAAGACCACCAGAAACAAGAGGACAGGGAAAAAGTGTTACATGGTGGCACTGAAATTAATGGAGCTACACATATGCACAATATGCCAAAACAGAGCCACAGCTCTATACTTCTAATAGGGCAAGGACTATTTTTTCGTACAACAATTTCAATAAAAAGAAGTGAAATATAACAAAAAACTCTCTTTTGTTTTATAACAAAAAACAGACAAACAAGGGAGACATTGTATAAATGCAATATCCCACTTGAGAGTATGGGTGATGCCAAGATTTACCCACTTCTGGTGTGTTTTCTCACTTAGCTTGTGCCTAGTGAGAAAACCACACCAATAGAAACATAGAATTTGACGGCAGATAAGGACCGCTTGGCCCACCTAGTCTGCCCATTTTCCTACCTAACAGATAAGCTGCAGATCCTAGTTAACCAATAGCTTACTTCCTCCTACCCCCCCACTAAGACTGCCATGACCAGACATGGGTAAATCCTGGCATCACCCACACAGTCTCGTGGTATATTGCTTAATCAATACAAGTGGATTACATGGAAGGGTGGCTATATAGTAGAATAAATTAGGGGAAAAAGAAAAGAAGGAAAGGTTGTCTAAAAGGACATATTGTTATTAAATTTTTAAATATTTCAATTTGCTTTGAAGTCTGTATTCAAGGAGTGTTTGTGCATTGACACTGGGGTACACATTCTAACTTTAATACATAACGGTAAAAGACATGGGGCACTATCTTTTGATTAGAATATGCCATGATACATTGAGAGTAATTTAATGTACTAACTAGCTTACGGATGCTTAGACAGAGGAGGGAAGGCTGGACTTTGGTGGGCTCATGGTGGTTGCGAGTGGTGGGTGGGACACAGAATTTTCATCAAATACCACTGTGAAATGCCTTCTCTATTTTGGCAGGAAGGAACAGCCAGGAGGAGGCACAAGAAGTGGTGGCAAGGGAGGAAGTGGTGGACCCACAAAGAGAAGGTCTCACAGTGGGTGGAAAAGCCCCCCAACAGAAGAGAAAGCAGCTGTTACTGGGGGACTCAACTGTGAGAGGGATGGACTTGGAGGCAGGAACAGGAGTGGAGAGGGAGAAAGGTGCCTATCTGGCCTTCAGCTCAGAGATATGAAATGCAGATTCTAATTATTGTTAGGGAAGCTGGACGTGGGAGGGGGCCGGATTTCAGTTTTCACATTGGGACTAATGAACTTGCGAGTGATGGAGTGGGAGTAGTGCAGGGGCAGCTCAGGGAACTGGGGAGGGGCCTTAAAAGGGTAGCATGAATGGTGCCATTTGCTGAGGTGCTACCTGTGTATGACTGACGGGAGGTTAGGGCAGTCTGCACCAAGAACATCCACAGTTGTTTAAAGTCATGGTGCAGAGCAGAGGGGTTAAGATTCATCAGGGACTGGGGGGAAATGACCTGAAAGGATGTGGGCCTATACAGCGGTGATGGCTTACATCCTTCTGTGAAGGGGATCTCAGAACTCAATGGGAGGTTTAAATGTTACATGGATGAGCATTTAAACTGACTGAGGGGGAGGCTGCATTACAAAGTGAGACATAAATTCTGTCCCCCACAAAGTATAAAGCAACAGTGAGGGATAGCCCAGAGGGAGAAAATTCCCAAGGACAGGGGCACAAGATTAAGGGAGGGTGTGCAATGTGGAGGACTAGTGTAGTAAGAACAAAAGATGCAGTAAGACAGATGTAGAGTGGACAACAACGGAGTGAGCAACAAAGGAAGGGGGGAGTTCATGGGAGTCTCAGGAAGCATCCCAGGCAGAGAGAGGGGAAGGAAGGGGGTTGTGGGCAGGGAGGGAACAGATTTGAAGAGCCATGTGCACCAATGCAAGGAGTCTAGGAAATTAAATTTCTGACCTGGAGGCCAGAATATAGAGGAGGATCTGGACATAGTGAACATAACGGAGTTTTGGTGCACTGAAATTAATGACTGGGATGTGGCCAAACTAGGATACTCTCACTTTAGACGTGATAGGGAAGGGAAGAAGGGAGGAGAGATTATTCTGTATGAGAGGGAAGGCATCAGGGCTATGGAAAGGCAAGGGAACCTAGAGGCAGGGGAATGGCTGAAGGTGCTGCGGGTCACCCTGGAGACAGTAACATTTGAACTGGGATGGTAAACAGGCTTCCAGCACAGGAGGAGAGGGTCTGGACAAAGCATTGGCAGGCTGGTGAATACAGAGAGGTGCTGCTGATTGGGGACTTCAATCTGCCTGATGTGGACTGGAGACTTCCAGCTACAACTTCAACTAGAAGTAGGGCAATCCTACACTCCCTATAGGGCACAGTTCTCAGGCAACAAGTTAATGAACCCACTAGGGACAGGGTAAAAGTGGACTTGGTGATCACTGAGACAGTATAGCAGACATCACAGTGGGCAGTCCCCTGGAAACCAGTGATCACCATACAGTGTGGTTTAGCATTAAAATGGGTGCAGTAGCAAACCACATGAGGATGAGTGTCCTGAACTTTGGGAGGATGGATTTTAAAGCAATGGGAACCTGCCTTACCAGCAGCCTAGCAGGAGTGGATTGCCAGTGTGGGGTAGAGGAACAATGGAAAAAAATAAGGGAAGGCATAGTGAAGGCAACAGACTCTGTGTGAAAGAAGTGGGTAAAAGCAGGAGGAAAAAAGGCCACTATGACACTCAAGAGAGATGGCCATGAAAGTGAAGGAAAAAAAGGTGGCATACAGGAGGTACAAAGAAGCACAGAGGGAAGAGGATAGGGAGAAATACCAGGTAAACCAGGTAAACCAGAGGGAAAAACAACAAGATTGTTTTCAGTCACTCGTTTATATATTATAAGTCGCAATAGATAGTAGTACAGGACAAGCCTTGTATAATACTCAGAATACCATTTTGAATTTTGTGTCCACTTACAAAAATATACAACCAGAGGTGACTGAAAAAAGGTTACACTGGCATATATAAAAGGTTACACTGGCATATATTCCAGTCATCAGTGAGATTTGGCGATAGTATCAAGGTAATCTCCAGATTTTTGTATCATCATGCCACTAATATTAGAGGCAAAATTGTTAACAGTTTTCAAAGGGTAAGAACTCAGATAAGCAGACCTGATTGGATGCCTCCACCCCGGTAAGCAACTTTGGTTGTATCCATTGTAAATTCTGTAAATACAGGATGAGAGCAAGGGCCATATTTTCAAAGCCCTAAGAAGGACACAAGATGCATGCATGAAACATGACTGATGCAACAGGCACCTTGGTCAAAAGATGCACCTGTAGCTATTTTGCAATGAAGCCTGTGTCAAACACAGGCTGCATGTACCAAAGAGGGCTTGCGCTAGCCTTGTGCCACAATATGGGCTGCAGCATGGCACTAGGGGGCCTGCGGCAGATGCACACTGCCATATATTCTAATCTTGAATTTTCAAAAGCGATCCCTAGGAAAAAGGTCATAGTACAGTTAGACCAGCCAAGGGAGGGTTGTCAGCCAGCCACAACTGTACCCCCCTCCCCCATTTGCCCGCAGTGTTCAGGATAATACAATAAAGTCCTTCCCTGGTGATCTAGCAGTCCATCCCTCCAGTCCCCAATATGATGTGCAGTGTTAGAATAAAAAGTAATTCCTTGGTGAGCTAACCCCCCCCCAGTCCCGGTAGTCCAGTTATGCGCAACATTACAGCATATCGGTAATGTACATGTGATTGGGGTTCCCACCCTAGCCCCATATGCTCAACTATGTTAACACTGCCAACATTCCATCCTGGTGGTCAGTGGCCCGCCACCCGCCACCCCACCAGGTAGTGCCTGCCACCCCTCTCCCCCAATCCCGAACCCCAATCGGGCACCTGGCACAACCCTCCACACATCACCATGGCTGGACACCAAATGAACTGTCAGAGTGCTTACTATAGATACAGTACGCACTCTGACAGCTCATATGGTGGCCAGCCATTGCCCAATCAAGACACAATATTGTGGGGTGGGGAAGCAGGGTGGTGGGCACTACCTGGTGGAGTGGGGAGGTGGACAGCCACTGGACCACCAGGATGGGCTATTATCAGCCGCACCATATTCAGGCATAAAGAACTGGGGGTGGGGACCCTGGCTCACAGATTACAGACAGCTGTGCTAAAATATTGTGCAATACTGGCATACCAGGGTGGAGGGGGTGATAATTCACCCCGGACTGCACTGTTCAATATTTTAGTTAACAGTAGGGGCATGTTGGGGGTTGGAGGAGCTGCTAGATCACCAGGGAATGACTATATACTACAGTACATTATGGGCATATGTAAAGGGGTTTCCACTAGATCACCAGGGTACTCAATATTGTATGCATGTAGATTCCTGGGGGATCAGTGGTTGGGGAGTGTAAGCTACTATTGAGCCCTTTTCCAAGGGGACAGCTGCCACCCCACTGCCCCACAGCTGTTGCGGCACACCTTGCGGGTGCGCTATCTGTTGGGTGCACTGCCACTGTTGCCGCAAGCCAAGGGACTTAGGCATCGGGACCCTGTTGGATGGAAAATTGGGCACAGGGTCCCAGATGCAGTTGCACTTGGTGCAAGTTGCCATTTTCGCAGCTTGCATCTGAGCTTTGAAAATCCATCCCCAAGACTTTTGCTGGTGATATTGTGAATCATGAACATCAAGTAAGACAGTTTATTAACTGCAACTCTGAGGCAGTGATGTATTTGGTAAAATGGATCTGCAGGTGTTATTATGTGGGGAAAATAAGCAGGAAACTTAAAATCACGATCAGGGCCATCCTACCAGCATAGCAGTAGGGCTTCCACTTGCGACGATGATGTCCCAGGTTCAGGAACGAACCCAAGAAGTTAGAGGGCTGGACGGGGGGGAGAGGAGCATTGAGCATCCCATGGACTGCTCTTCTCCTCTGGTGGAGGGTGGGTGAGCATCCAGTGTATGACTGACCTCTGGCAGTGGTCAGGAGAGCAGCTGCCAGAGCCTATGTTGTGTGGGAGGCATGCCGGATGTTTGTGAGTTGGCACCCCACGTCATTGTGTGCTATGCCTCCCATGGGGAAAAGCATTAAAAAAATGTCAACCCCAAGAGTGACACCCTGCTTCACCGGTTTCCTGCCCATGGCACTCGGATGGTGACCAAATGAGTAGTTCTGTCGGAACCAGCCCAAACCCACGGCCCTGTCCTGGGGGGAAAACCAGGGAGAAACATGGGTAGCAGGGGGTCAACTGGGAACCAAGTTCAAACTCCATCATGGATGGGCCTGCTTAGTAGCCCCACCCTCTTGGGACAAGCCTTGGAGGATCATCATAACCCACGTCAAGTCCCAGAAGGATGAGTGAGGGGACCAAGGGAGCAAGGGATGAGCCACCTGGGGTCCAGCACCAAAAATAAAATTGGGAAATACTTAGATTGTATTTTGAAATAAGATCTTCAAAATGAATTGCACTACGTGTTATGGAACGGGGGAGGGTCATTCATTTTTCTTCATGGGGACTGAACATGTCTCACTGGGACGGGGGGGATGATGGGAATGTGGCTAGAAGGGTACTCAAGAAAGAATCAATGTGGACATACAAACCAAATGTCACAAAGGGAAAGGATCTCAATGATAGACTGGCCTTTTCTGCATTTTGGTGATTTAGTTTATGTTGTTTATATTATCAATCTATTTTTTACATTTTCGTAGCTTCTACTGCAAATGGAAGTTTACAGTTACCATGGATACTGCTCAGTGAGGATAGCATTAGATGTGATGGCATCATGTATAACCATAACACAGACGACACTGCCAGCCATTCGTATACATATTCCAATTTTTTGGTTAGTATATTAATTGATACAGTATGCTGTCATAATATCCATGTTGTTTTCAATAAAGGCGATTAATGGAATGATGTTATAAGCATTTTATGTGTTTAATGAATTTGCTAATTTTGCATGAGGAGCAACTTGTATATAAGACACACTGTTGCTTGAATTCACTTTCTTGACAAAACAACATACAAGGTTGCAAACTGCTGACACACTTGTTTGAATTCACTCTCTTGACAAAGCAACATGCAAGGTTGTAAAAAGCTAAGTGTTTTTTTCACACCACTTTTTGTATCTGTATTTTAACCTTCATGCTATAAAGTTTACATAAATATTTTTTCACCCGAAAGCATTGTGGTAATATTGGACACAAGATATTTTTAGCAAGGTCTCAGTCTTATAGATTTCAGTTTCTACCTGTGCACCAGCACTTTAAACAAACCTGGAGCTGGGAGCTGTCTTTTTGGTTAATTGACTTACTTTGCTACCTGCCTGTTCTATATAATTGTTTATGAGTCATTCACTGAAAATAGTATGTCAAAATATATGTAACATTTACATAGAAACAGAATATGTTGGCAGAAAAGGACTGGTACAGTAGGACCATCTAGTCTGCCCTATTTTCCCTGCCTATGGCTAAACTCTGGACTCTATTCAGTCACAGGCATCCCCCCTCCTCCCTTTCCTCTACCAGTTATGTCCATGTGTCTAACTAACCCATGCATGTTTGAAGCTCCCCACTGTCTTCTCCCACACCACCTCTACTGGCAGGTTGTTCCAGGCATCGACCACCCTTTCTAAGAAGAAGTGTTTCTTCACATCCATCTTAAACTCCCCCCTCCAAGCTTCATGGCATGCCTCCATGTTCTGCTGCTTCTCCTCTGAAAGAGACTCCCCTTCTGCACTTTGCTTACACCTGTGAGGTGCTTATTGGCCTCAGTCATGCCCCCACTCTCACACTCCTGCCTTCCATGGAGTACGTGTTGAGCTCCCACAGGCTCTCCTCATATGGTCTCTCATGCAACTCGTGCATCATTGTGGTCGCCCTCCTTCCACCCTGTCAATGTCCTTGCACAGGAGTGGCCTCCAGAACTGGATGCAGTACTCCAGGTGGGGTCCCACTAGTGAGTGATACAGTGGCAACACCACCTCCCATCTCCTGTTAAAAATCACCATCCCTATGCACTCCAGCATCTGGCTAGCCTTGCCTACTGCCTTGTCGCACTGCCCTGCCACCTTGAGATCATCAGATATGATTACCTCAAGGTCCCTCTCTTGCTTGAAGACTGTAAGTACCTCTCCCCCATCTTATGCACATCCCCTGAGTTTCTCCAGCCCAGGTGCATGACTG
This sequence comes from Neoceratodus forsteri, assembly GCA_016271365.2. NCBI lineage: Eukaryota > Metazoa > Chordata > Ceratodontiformes > Ceratodontidae > Neoceratodus > Neoceratodus forsteri. The sequence continues at coordinate 610,597,822 of CM028133.1, forward strand.
CACTTTTTGACATTTAACCCAGCTGCCACATCCTACACCACTGCTCTAGTTTCTTGAGATCTCAGCATTGTCTCCACCCCCTCCTGGGTGTCTACCCTGTTGCGGATTTTTATTTCATCTATAGAGAGACACACCTTCCCCTCCAGTTCCTCAACAATGTTACTCATAAAGACATTAAAAAGTAAAGGACCCAGCATCGCTCCCTGTGGTACTCAAATGGGCACTGTCAAATAATCCGAGTGACAGCAATTTAACACCACCCTCTGCCTGCTATTTTTCAACTAGTTTGATACATAGCTGAGCATATTCTCCCCTATCCCCAGGTTGCTAAGTTTCTTAATCAAACTCCTCTGTGGTGTAGTATCAAAGACTTTACTGAAGTGCAGATAGGCCACGTCAACTGCCCTTGCCTGATCCACTTTCCTCATAAGCCAAAGAAATCATTGAGATGTGTTTGACATGACCTACCCACTGTGATACCTTGCTGCTGCTGGTCCTGCAGCCCATATGCTTCAAGGTACACCCTCAGTTTGTCCTTCAGCAGGGTTTCCATTAATTTTCTTATCACTAATGCGAGACTGATTGGTCTGTAGTTCCTTGCCTCCTCCCTGCTGCTGATCTTGTGCAGAAGGACCACATCAGCCTCCCTCCAGTCCTCTGTAACTACCCCTGTCTCTAATGAGGTGCTGAACAGTGTTGCCAGAGGGGCAACTAGCACTGTTTTCAGTTCTTTTAGTACCCTTGAATGGATCCTGTCTGGCCCCATCGCTTTGTTTTCCTTTAGGGATTTGAATCCCCAGTGAGCTCTTTCTTCTGAAAAAGGACTTCTGTCTACCCTCCCCATGCCTGCTGATGCATGTTGTCCCAACCCCTGCCCCCTCCACTATGAATACTGAGCAGAAGTACTCATTTTAAATCGTTGATTTTACTTAATCTTCTGCACAGTCACCTCCCCCCCCATGATCCTCACTATCCCTCCTTGCCTTCTACTTTTCGCTCATGAACCTGAAGAAAGTCTTATCCCCTTTTTTAACCTCTTGGGTGATCCTCTGTTCTGTTTGAGCTTTAGTTGCCCTCACCCTCCTCCCTGCCTCACTTTGTTTATCCAAATACACCTCCCTTGTACTTTCTAATAGCTATTTTCTTCTCCCTTATCACCTCAGCCACCTCCCTAGAGACCCATAGTGGCCTCTTCCTCCTCTTATCCTTGCTTGTTTCCATCAAACAGCTTTACCTATTCCCTTATTTATTCTTCTCCATTGTGCCTCCATTCCTCATAGCCACTCCCTTTCAAGATATTTACTGAAGCAGTATCCCATTTCTTTAAAATATTCTCTTCTGAAGTCCAGAACCCTCATCTTAGTGTGTTTTTTTCTCCTGCCTACTCCGTATGCCAAACTACACTGTATGATAATTGCTTGTACCCAGGAAGTTACCCACAGTGATATCTGTAATGCTCTCCCTGTTTGGAAGTACCAGGTCTAGCACTGTCCCATCTTTGATGGGTTCTGTAGTGAACTGCTTAAGAAATACTCCTTGTAGGAAGGCTAGGCTTGCCCTGCTTCTAATTGTAGCTATTGCCGGAATGCTCCATTCTACATCCAGCAGGTTAAAGTCCCCCATAATCAATATCTCCCCTTTGCTTGCCATTTTGCCAATTGTCTCTCTCAAAACCCTGTCCACATTCTCCCCCTGTGTTGGTGGACTGTACATCACCCCCACATAGATAAACACTCCAGACCCAGTCTCTAAACCAACTGAAAGATCCACCAGCCCTTCTATTTCCCTGTTGTGTCCTTGTGAATCTGTGGCCTTATACCTTCCTTCACATATAAAACAACCCCTACCCCTTTCCTCCCTACCCTCTCTTTTTGAAATATGGTGCACCCTGGAATGGACATGTCCGAGTTGAGATTCTCAGTGCACCATGATTCATTAACGGCACCAGATCCAGGTTCACCTTTGCAATGATTGCCTCAAGTTCAGGAATTTCTTTCCTAGGCTCCTTGCATTGACACACATGGCTGCCCAATCTTTCAGCCCTCCCTGCCTTTGCCCTCCCTTTCCAAGTCCATTGTTCACCCTTCCTTTGTCCTGGTACTGTCCTCCATGTTTTTAATCTTCCTCTACCTATCCTTCTTTATTCTTCTCTTAGCCTTGGAACCACCTCCCGACCCTTCTCCCCCCCCTTGTTCTTGAGTCCCTGAACCCCATGGGAATTTATTTCCCCTTGCTTCTGCTCTCTGATGCTCCATTTTCTGGGGAGGGGGGCATTCACTGCCATCTCTATCTTTTGTTTGTTCATGAAAAGATTGTATATTCTGGAGAGATCAGATTACCAAAAAAACACCAGCTTGGTTTTATCCAGATTTAGTACCAATCTCTTTTAATGAAAGAGAGTGAGAGAGACAGACAGACAGAGAGGGAGACAGGGAGGGAGTGAGAGAGAGATTGGTCAGTTTTTCTCTGCAATCCCAAAAGGCAAGTGGAGATCAAAACCAAGTCATCAGCATGTATGAGATAACTTATAGGAGTCTGTGGGTACTTAGGAAAATGGAAATAATCTTGATGGCGTTTTGAGGTGCTCATATTTATGTAGACATTAAGTATGGTAGGCACGAAAATACACCCTTGCCTGACACCTGTGTTCATGATAATTTTATCGGTTAAATCTACTGATAGAGAATATCTTTTGATAAAATGTTGTCATAAAGAGGTATAATAATAGTTAATAAAACACGGTCCATTCCTTTATTGAATATTTTTTCCCAAAGAAGCAAACCGGATATGGAGTCAAAAGCTGCTTGAAAAGCTACAAACAGAAAAAAAACAGGTTTGATTTCCTTATTTCTCTGTACTTAAACATTAAATGTTGTCAAACAAAATCAATAATCTATACTCAGTCTTTCATTTCTAAATGTGTTTTTTGACTCTTCTAAGATTTAATTATCTGAAATTCAAAAATTAATCCAAGTAAGTGGTATCTTACAAAAACATTTTTTTTATCTGTATCGATTAAGCTGATGGGGCAATACATGGTGGGAATAGAGGCTAAACCCTCCTTGTGAAGTGAGAAAAACAGTACCATGGTATGAAAGACAAAAGATCAGTCCTGTATTATGATTACTGTATATATCTAGATTTAGTAGTTGCCGTATTGGTCCTTGCAAGAATAGATCCAGAAGCAAATGATTTGATACCTTTTAATGGACCAACATAGATGTAACAACAAGAACAAAGTGCTCTAGCTTTCGGACGAACCAGTCCTTCTTCAGAAGCTCAAGCTTATGAGCTTCTGAAGAAGGACTGGTTGCTCCGAAAGCTAGAGCACTTTGTTCTTGTTGTTACATCTATGTTGGTCCATTAAAAGGTATCAAATAATTTGCTTCTGTATATATCTGGGAGAGAACTGAAATCCACCAGTGAAGATTAGATTTGAATAAGTCTGATGGAATTTTGTCTGGTCCTGGAGCTTTGTTATTTTCTGTTGACAATATAACCTGAAGAACTTAATCATGACTGATAAAAAATAGTAATGGCTTTGTTATTCTAGATACCAGATCTGAAACTTGAGCTCCTAGGGATTCTAGTGCTACATCTTCTTCACTGAAAAATATAGAAGGAAAATAACTGACTCCAGCTGCTGGCTGGATCTGCGTATCTTTATTAGATGTAAAATTCTTATAACCCTTTACCAATAACTGCCTAATAATGGTATAGATGTTTTCCACTGCTTGTTCTGAAGGGAATACCAAAGTGCATACAATACTTTGAGTTCTCTTCAGCTAAAATGTTTCAATATTGTTTTCTTTAATTCTGATTACTGTATATTCACTAAAAATACCACCAACAGCTTAATCTGGTTCAAGGTCAGTTGGCATTCATCTGTCCCCCCTCCCCCAGGTCATGCCTGAAAATAGGCAGATTTTGTATAGTGCACTAACTTGGTCAACAAAAAAAACAACTTAATAAAACTAAGCTAAACTATATACTTGTGGATAAGCCGATCCACAAATAAGCCAACCTCCCATACTGCCTGCCAAACTTTGCACAAAAGACACTGACCCATGTATAAGCTGAAGGAAATTTTAATAGAATTTTCAGCACAACATAAACTAATATAACATAGAAATATCAGTGCATTTGAATCAAGTGCATACAAGTTGCATTCAAAGTCCATAAGATATAGCATTTGGTGAACTACTGTAACCCATAACCTGCTTTGACTTCAGTACGGTAACTTCATTCTCCCTCAGCCTATTCATCCTCCTCTTCCTCCATGTCTGAAATCCTGAGTGAGTGCAGATTCTCAGATAGGAACTGATCTGTCAGGACGTCATCCATGTAATCATCATGTTCCTCATCCAGTGCCTCAGTGACAATGTCTTCCTCCTCTTCCTCAAACAGGACATCATCCTTGGTGCCGTCCATGCAGTTATTTATGCCTCACTGGAGGAATGATCTGCAGGCTACGTCTTCCGGAATGGATTCCCTGGCGTTGACTTTCCACTGGCAAACAACATCCAGGTCAGGTCTCTTTATATTCCCGGCTTCAGTGACAGCACCTGCCCCAGAACACATCCACTCACTCCAGTGATGCCTGACTCTGTTTTTAAAAGGTTTGTTCAGGCAGACATTCAGGGGCTGAAGTATTGAGGTTAGACCTCCAGGTATGATGCACAGGTCAGTTTTTATCTGTTTTGCTAACTTTTTTACCCCATCAGTAAGATGTGCCTGGAACATATCCCAAATAAGAAGTGAGTGCTTAGAGCGCAGTCCCCAGGACGTGAGCCCCAAACTCTCTGAAGCCAGATTTGGACAAGGGCCTCATCCATCCATCCTTTGGGATGAGGGTATACTAAAACTCCAGGTGGGAATGTCATTGTTTTTGGCAGTGTTTTCCACTTGAACACGAGTGATCTAAGTTTTGTACCATCAGCCAAACATGAAAGGACAACAGTGAAGTGTAGTTTTTCATGGCCAGGGGTATGAATGAGGGCAGTCTTGCTCCCCATAGGATAGACAGACCTATTACCAGGCAGATCAAAGGTCAAAGGGGTCTCATCCATGTTGCCTATTTGGGACAGTTTATATAGGTGTTGATTTCTCATCTTTAGAATAAATTGCTGGAAACTGTCCAATGATTTAGAAACAGGATGAGGTGTTGCACTTTATAGGGCATTATAGTACTGGGATTGGGAACCAATAAGGGTGAGCTGATGAATTGATTTATTGATGGTATTTATTGACCCACATACAAGCCGAGAACCATGATGTAGAACTCAGGAATTGGTGCAAAAATCTTGGCTTATACATGAGTATATACAGTAATTCTGTTTTTTTATTTTCCTGGTGAGTATTACAAGGGCATAGATTTTTGTTTTATGTAATTTACAATGCCTATTAAACCACATTTGTGTTTATAATTAAAACTGTTTGTGGAGGATTTATAGAAAAATGGAATTAAGTTAGAAAATAATTTTAGCACAATACAAAATAGCTGATTAGTGCAGTTGGTGTCTACAATTCAATTTCTAAGTTCCCTGAAAAAATCTGAGTTCAATAAATCCTGTATATCTTTGTCAAACACTATATTCCAATAAGTCCTTTTCTGATTATATGCTGCAAGGTTCTCATTTTCATGATTACTATCCAGGGATGATTTTTTTTGTTAGCAATCGAGAAAGAACATTACTGGGAGATAATCTGACTCAGGGCAAGAACCAATCTTTAGGTCCAAAATTATGACAGCAGCTTCCAGATTTATCCAAATCTGATCTATCACAGAGGTACCCGCTGGATCCAAGTACATGAAGTTGCTCTTAGCATCATCTCTTGTTCTTCCATTTAAAATGATAAACCCAAGTTAATTCATTAAAGGGATAATATTATTGCAATGATCATTGGTATGTGGATCCCTAGAAGATACTGTATATTAGGACTAAGTCTCTTGTTAGCTATAATGTCAAATACAGAGAACTGCTCCTCTTCATGAGTGTTGTCTTCCATATTGATCAAAAGGCCAATTATGGCCTTAACATTTCCAGCAATAATGATGAATAATGAGGGAGATTTCAAAATATAATCTTTGAGAGATTTCTTAAGGTTTTTACTGATATAGCTAAAGTGATATTTGGTATTCACTAGAAAGATATCATAGGTTACAAAGCCCTGGATTGTAACATCATTCCGTTGCCACCAAGACTTCTGAAAAATTGAATATCCTGATTGGAAATTAAAAACAAACTTTCTTTCACTCTCTTGTTCCCCCTTCTCTGTTGTCCTTTCAGGGATATACCATATAATCAGGAATCTACCATGTTCAGGCCTTCAAGGAGATGGCCGGAAGTGTTTTCTGTCACATTTTATTCCCAATGAAACCTTATTGTGCCAGGCCTCCACCTGCCTAGATGTCACTGCACACCTATGGTGAGAAGCAAGCTCCCTGGTCTAGCTGTAAGGGTTGCTGTGGTGCTGGTAACTGATGTCACCCATCTTTGTCCAAGATGTGCTGAATAGCAGCAGCTACCTCAGTCAAGCCTGTCCCCTGATGTGGTGACTCAGCTCTGCTCCTGAACCCAGGTTGCTTTTGCAGCAGCATAATACTACTGCTGGGCCATTGCAGTGGCCATTGAAATAACATCTTTGAAGGACTAATTTGATAATTTATTGCCCAAGCCATTAAGGTTTCATGAGACACAAGACAGTCCATTATCCTCAGTATTATTTATGAAAACAGTAACTCTAGCAAGCTATGCACTTTGTTTAGACTTATCTAATAACTGTCAGTCCAAACTTCAATCATGTCATCGAGAAAGTCAATTCAGTAAAGGAATCATTACTGGAGAAAAGATAAAATTACTTTGTTCAACTGTATTACTATTTTCTGAATTACTATGTCCTGTCATAGAAACTGGGGTATGGAAAATGCTGATAAATAGGAGTTGTAGTGAATTCAAGCAAGGAGCATCCATTAGCAGTTGTGTAGCCAATTTTCAATTCCTTACACCCAAATGTATTTGGCCAGAGGTATTCCACCTTCAAGTCTTTCTATCCAGATGATACCCTTTTTTCCCCAGGAGAATACCAAGATGGTCACTAAAAACTGAGCATACATTTTTTTGTCAGTGGGATTGTTTACCAGGGTTATTTTTATAAAACATAAATTGTGAGTGTACTTTCATCCTGAGTATCCAATTTCCAACATTCTGCCTGCTTATAAACATAATCTGTGACTTCCAGTAACACTTGAACATCTTCCTTTTGGTCTTCATTGTCGATGCTAGAAGATTTCCAAAATTATTAATGAATATGGAAAAGTCTATAGATATATGCATGGAGTGCAAGATATCTTTGTCATCCAAAACTGCAAATGCTAAATCCAGATATTTAAAGATGATAGTAATATGGATGAAAGAATTAAGGCTTCTACATTTGTATACAGCTGTTACATTGTTAATAGCATATTCTCTTTCAGTTGCATTACTGAATATAACATCTATAATAATACATGGGGAGTGCATAATGACAATTTGATGCACACCCAAGGTGTGAGATGCTTCATAAACCCTAAGAGCGAAACCCGAGGGGCTTATCTAAGCACCCACACCAAGGGTGTGCATTAAATTCAAGTTTTGCACTAACCATGTGTTATTTTATGTAATTGCTGGGGATGTTTTTTCTCCTACCAGATTTCTTTGAATAAATGTGTCTTTAAACACAGTTTGTGTCCTGTTTTTATTTATCACAGCGTGGAACAAGAAACTCAGTAAATAGTGGCATAGGGTTTCAAATGTGTATTTGTGTATTTAAGCACTGTATGTTTTTAAACATAGATCTGAAGAGGTTGTTTTAAGTCACAGCATTTGAGAATGGCAACAGATTCATTCATGCTCTAAAAATGGCAGTTTCTCAAACTAGTAGTAAAGAATAAAATTATTGTATAAAAATACTTTTAAATAGTGGGCAAACATGTTTAGAAACATGTATTTTGTGTTTTTCATTTTTTATTTACAAGTATTTATTTGTCCTGGTCATCATTGTCATGGGGATATGGTAATTAGTGCAGAGGTCAGAGTTCAGAGTGGTTTCTGTGGAGAAAAAAAAAGGGATATAGAGAGACAATGTATTATTTGTGTCAGATTCCAAACTGCTGCGAAAGGTTAGTGAGAGGCCATTTTTATTTTGTGTTTTTTTCCCTTACAGTATGTGACTAGTTTTGTAGTTGAAGCAGCATTTTGACAAGCTGTTTCTGATAGAGAATTCTGACAGCACTGTGAGTCAGCGTGAGCAGAGCAGTGGAGAAGCTGGTGCGTGTTTGCCGTTATAACCCAAGGGTTATAATGGCGAATTATAACCAGCTTCTTCTACGAGAAATAATATTCACCAGTTATTACATTACCATTATTGTCTCAATAGGGAGTCCTGTTTTCATTTACTTTTTATGCAATGTCTTATATGTTGAGGACAGACCCCATGCCATACAAGTCTAATAAAATAGGTTCAATCTCTCAGAAATTAGTAAAAGGTGCTCAGTTTGTTCAGAAAAATTACCAGCACCTACTCCTCGAGAGTTAATAACATTAGAATGTGTACATTTAGTCAGCCACTGAACATCTGGCACATGGGGTTGTAGTCATCAATCGGGATTCATGATCCCATGCATCATTTGCTGAGAGTTGGATCTTTTTTTCTTGGTCTAACTTTGTGGCAAACGGGGGACCATTTTATGGGGTTTGCACTAATAGTTTGTGCAAGCTGCCGTAAAGTAGGGAAAGTGTCACAAATCCACGTGACATTTCTGAATTGGGTGCAAGCTGTGTCAATGCGTTTGGCGCACCTGCAGGTTTAACGCAGGATTTGATGCAAACCCTGCGTCAGCCTTTCTAAGTTGAGCCCCATGAGTTTATTATTATCCTTAATGTCCATAGTTACATTGTTATTCTTATTTGTTTTAAATTGTTTATATTTTAAAGGGATAATCTCAGAGGAAGAACTTCTACCTGAATATTCTTACTGTTTTTCCTTTTTTAATTTCTGGTTTATTTACTTTGAGTATTTATTTGAATACTTAGATCAATTTTCATAACAGTTTGGGAAGGCTTTGGTTAAGGATTTGCATTGGTGTGTACATAAGCTACATTATTGCTATTGGTCAACAGTTATTTGTTGATTGTAGGTCTTTCTTGTTGATTTTCAGTCAAATCAATTAACCTGTTTTCATTTTTTTTGTTTTGATTAGCTACGTTCTATGGTGGTTAGCTCTTGAGGGGATATTTCCACTGTTAGCTGCTACTGTTTTATGGAACGTGAATAATGAATTGGCCTCTAAATTACACCACTTGTGTTACATGCAGCTTCACAACTACATCTAGGGTCAATGTTCTGATGACTATGTCTGCAGCATTACAGGGAGGTTCAATACATGACTTTGGGCGTGATGGCAATGTAAGATCATAACTAGTGAGTTGACCATACAGTTGGCATTGTAGTGTCATGTGACACTTTTATTGCATGCCTGTGATGTAACTGACAACCCTTGAGTGAGCATCTCCTTTTGAGGACTGTTACACAGTGTAGGTTGCAGCAGATCTAACTGCAGGTCAGGGTTCTAGAATGAGCCTAGATGTCTGGATTGCAGGTCAGGATGAGGTGGATGGGTTAAAGAATTACTGTCCTCCTTCAGGTGGATGAGGATCATATTACTGACACCTGATGTAATGGGGTACACCACAGATCTGAATCTGACATGTTTGTTAGGCCTCCACCCCCAGATCGATGGCCCCCTGACTCCTGGTGATCAAGTTCCCACTGGGCGAAGGTAGGCCAGGGGGCCAAAACAGATTAAGTTTCAAACAAGGCATTATATGTATGAGTATGTGACTCATCACATGTTACACAATTGGGTATTCAGTAAGTATGTAAGTAATATGACAACTGGTAAACAATTACATGACAATGGCAGGTCAAACTCTACAAGCATGTCATCCTCAACACTTCATTCTGCAGCTGACTGTGTTTGTTTGGAGCTCTCTAACACAACGCTTGGTTCTGTCATGGGCCTGGTACCCAAGAGTCTATCAGTTCATCAAGAAAAGGGCATACAACTCAACATGCACCAAATTTTTTATTCTGGTCCTTTGTTCAGTGGTATTTTATTTTCAGCTGCTTTATTTTTTCTCGACACTGTTTTGCTGTCCTCTCAGTGCCAAGACCAGCCAGGTGTACAGACACTTTTTGATACACTTTGTTTTTTATGGATGCTGTTCAGTTAATTTTGTACTGACTCAATGGACCAAAATTTACTAACAGCCTTGATGGACTCATCTGTCCAACCAGCTGCATGGTCAGACATTACTGTTTGCCACATACATAACTGACTGTACACACTGAACTGGATTTCTGCCTTCACAGGATGTACTTTGATATTCTTTTCACTGATTTTTGGCTAAGCACTTCACACAAATTTTCCTCCTTTTACAGCTGTCAATTCTATTTGTATCATCTATCACTTTTTTCCGCTGGCTTAAACAAATCTGCTGCACCACAACACACAATCACTGTATGCCCTAACAATTCTTCACAGTTTGACAGCTCCTCACATACCTTTCACATTTCTGTCACAGATAGTATTTTCACAGTGGCTATTTCTTTAATTTTCCCTCATGATCTCGGTGCATTTGCAGTGCTTCACTGCAGGGAATCATGGGATAGTGACGGAGGGCTTATAGGAACATGGAGGACTGCTAAACATGGATCAATAAAGATGAGCATTTGCACTATAAGTAGATAAGATTTACTTACAGGGAACATTTTGAAAAACATTTTTAAGCCTAGGTTGTAACACGGTTTTTGAACACAGGTTGCAAAGTGTGATAAGTGTGGATGTTAATCATGCTACTCAAGGTCTGATACATTTTAGGCACTGTATTCTGTTTTAATCACCATAGTGTGAACAAGGCCCTAATCTGTTTCTCCACAAGTCAGACCAATCCCCCAGCTTCATCAGGCCCTCCGGATGTGTCTCCATGTCCTCAAGGGGACCACCCCAACCAGATTAGCTTAGTGTCATCCACAAGCTAAAGCAGCTTCCTTGAGACCCCAGTTTCAAGATCATCACCGATGTTGAAGAGCAGTTTCCCAGCATGACACCTGAGGGATGGCACTGAGTATTTCTCTCCTGCAGAAGTAGTGCACATCCTCCACCACCCTCTACTTCCTGATCTCAAGTCAGTTAGCACACTTTTGTATGTCCTGTGTATATCACACTGATTTACATTGCCAAAAGCTTGTCATGCACCACATTATTAAAGGCCTTGTTGAAGTCCGGATAGACTGTGTCCGTGGCCTAGCACCTGTTCATGTTCCTGGTCACTGTTTTTTTAAAACTAACATAAAAGAGTATTTGCTTAATCTTTAATCTCAATGCTCTTGATTTTGGTGATGTTACTGTATGTACAGTAATTTAGGATGTGCAATGAATGTGACGTGTTTCTCATTGAACTTATCCTGTAAATTCAAACTTCTAAATAAAAATAAAACAAGGTGACCAGATTTGTTTGATGTGACCTCTCCCTCATAAAGGCATGCTGATAGGGGTCAAGAACCATTGCCTCAACCAAATGTTGCATTATTGTATCCTAGAAAATGGTCTTCATAGCCTTGCTCAGCACTGATGTCAGACTGATCAGCCTGTAGTTGCCCAGGTTTGATTTTTTTCCCCTTCCCAAAGATGGGGACAGTGGTTACTTTCTAGTCCTCTGCCATTACATCTGCCATGACAGACTCTTAAATATTACTACAAGTACTGTGTCACCATCAACTGTTCCTTTAGCTGCTCTATGTTGCTGGGGTGCACCCTGTCCACCACTTTGGACTTGCCTAGCTTGAGCCTTACCAGGTAGTTATTAAATGTAATTGTCACTGGATCCATAGGGCTTATTGTCAGGAATGACATGATGAGACACATGGCATTAGTCCAAGAGTAAAACAACAAGGTCTTGACTGGCATCCCATTGGTTACTACCCGAGATGATTTTGGGAGTCTGCTTTGGCTGGGGTGATATGGGCAAGGAAAACTGAGAGGAAAATGTGGCAGTTGGTGAGACCAAAGTAATGAGGTGTAAACACTGGAAACTGTAAAAGGAAAAAAACATGTTTTTCTGATCAAGACTGTTACTGGCAATTTTATTCTTTATCTATGCCCACCATTTTCAGTAAAACCCAAATGTTATAGTTTATTTTTCCAGCTCCTTAGGGGAATCAGGTTCAGTCCCAGTAAATGTATCACAATCTACCTTCCATTTAATGAAGGAGGGTTGCATATGGTGAACCTGGAGTCTTTTTTCATATTATCAGTTTGGCTAGTAATTTTGAACCTGCTTTAAGAGACTCCCATAAACATTGGGCTTCTAGGGTCTTCGTGTGGTTGGAACCCTGTCTGTTAGGATGGAGCAAGGCCACTTCAGGCTGCCAAACAGTAATTCTATTACCCCAGAGTCTGGATATGTGCGTATGACTTTGGTGAAAGTTAGTAGATTGGCTATTTCTCCTGATCTGCTCTGTGAAAATTCAAGGAAACCAATTTATCTGGGGATCATGCCTACAGTTTAAAGCTTGTCTCCAGGGGCAAATGCCTGCTCAGTTGGCAGATAAATGTGTCCATTTCTTAATGTGGGATATTTTATGTTTAGGATGCCATGAGAGGCTGGGGTCAAGGACAATCACAAGCACAAGAGCTTGGAAGAATGATACCATCCTTGGCAACTAAATGAGTCCATGATTCATTTAATTAGAGTACCCCTATATACAGGTTGTTTGGGATTTTCTAACTGGAAAATTGAGTGAATTATTTTTTTGACCCTCTCCTATGATTGGTTTGTAGATTATCTCCTCAAGGGTGATGGAAATATCATAGGAGTACACTGACAATATTGTTCACAGTGTGTAAATTATTATATCTGGGAAATCCACTGTTAGTTTGTCTTACAACAAAAGCACATTCCTCAGTCTGATTTAACAACAATAGTCTTGGGAAGCTCTCCAGGCTCTCTACCAGAAGGAGCATATTTCTTTGCCATGTAATTGGAAGCTACTATTTTGGAAACATTTTTTGTGGGTAAAACATTGAAATGGAGGTTTAGGATGAGACTGGATTTACATTTTGTTTATTCTGTGATTATTTTCACTGCATTAGCTTTATTGTTTGTTCACTCATTTTTCTTTTTCTTTAGTCTATAAAGCATGTACAGTGGCATCAGACAGGATGCAAGACAGTAATGCTGCAGTATATCACAAAATGCTACAGTTTAGTGCAGGGAACAATATAATTCAATGGCAATTAAGCACTTTTGTCATGAAATATTTAGCGATATGTCACTTTCTGGAAGTTATTGCATTGCATCATGGCTGGCTCAACTGTATTTCCTTGTTTTTGTTATGTACTTGATTCAAATGTTTAATTTTTGTTCTTTCTTTTAATTAAAAATGTCCCTACTGTTTTCAACAAGTGTCATGGGATCTTAACTTTCACCTCAAAGTGAACATAGATAGGAAGAAGAAACCTCTGTTTAATGTCTCATCCTAAGATCACACTTCAACAGTGCACCATCCCCCCTCATTCTGCACTACAGTGTCAGTTATGGGTATTACCCCAGGCTCCTGTATGGGACTAGAACCCATGACCTTCGGATCTTCTGTCCACAACCTACACAGCCACTGACTGACAGGATATGCATCTGAAGAGAAAGTATTGTAGGATCTATTGAATCTGATCATAAACAGGTTACCAGGGCCAGATGGGCTTCACCCAAGGGTACTGAAGGAGATGAGTCAGGCTCTAAATATCCCTTTATCATATATTATTAAAGAATCAATTGGAATGCTGGTGAGGTGCCAGCAGATGTGAGAGTAGCTAATGTAGTCCCTATGCTCAAGAGTGAAGATAGGGAAAACAAGTGTAACTCTAGGTCAGTGAGCTTAATATCAATAGTGGGCAACAGGGTTGTTCAAATATACATTTTACGAAACAGATATCTAGGATATTAACAACAATGTAGGGTGGCGTGGCCTGGCTCTGAACAAATATAGAGGTCTGAATCTTGAGTTCTGATATTCAATAAACAATCTAGCATCATCTTCAGCCATCTAAGTCAATTCTGCAAGACAAACTAGATACTTAAGTGCTCTGGACCACAATACAGCATTTTGTTAAGGTATTTTCTTTTAATATTTCATCTATATTGGGCTACACTCTAACAGTCTTCTACTGGAAGCATAAACCTTAGGCCCTGAACCATGGCTGAAAATGTAGAAAAATCAGCTTCCTTGGATAAAATAGAAAGTGTGTTACAGAAATTAATTGCAGATATAAGTGATCTAAAAGTCACAACACAGCATAATACTACCACATTAAAGAATATAGACTCTCAACTTGCTAATACAGAATTTAAAACCTGACAGAATGAGTCATCTATTCAAGATCTAAAAGCTACTATCAGAGAGCAAGATCGCACTATCAAAGAGTTTCAATATAAAATTGATGACATTGAAAACCAAAACCGAAGGAATAACTTACGTTTCTTCGGATTTCCTGAGAATTCTGAATGAAAAGATACTACTACTTTATTACTGTGTGTTTTACCAACTATGCTGAACCTTCCTGCTGATCATAGCATAACTATCGAGTGTTCACATAGTTCGTTAGGCCCTAAGCCTCCTCCCGACTACAGACCCAGACCTATTGTGGCTAAATTTCTGAATTTTACTCATACTGAACTCATTTTACAGAGTTCCAGAGAAATTGGGCACCTTACCTGGCAAGAGCACCAAACATATATATAGAGAGACTTTTCAAAAGATGTTCTAAATAAAAGGAAAGCTTTTACACCAGTTCAGAAACTGATGCACAAACTGGGATTATGATTCTTGATGAGGTATCTTGCAACAATGCGTGTATTCAGTGGCAGCTCTTATAAAGATTATAATACCCCAGAATCACTGATGTTTTACCTAAGCAAATTTGAATTACCCCTGGTAAACACATCTGATGCTAGGGACGTATCTCTAAGTCATCCTAATAAAGCTAATAACAGCTCAGATTCCAGGGCTCAGACTGCTTCAGGATCTGCTGAGCTAATCGCAACCATCTTAGAGCCTCACGCAGACTTAAGCATGAGACATTCTGCCCGATTGAAAGAAACACATTTGTTTAAGCCCACAAACTGTAATCTCCAATGTTGCATACAGAAACCAACTAATATAAAGAATGTTGAATCTCATAACAGTGCTATGGTTTCATCGCCCATACCTCTAAGCAGTAGGTTCAAACTTCTAGGGGATGCTCAAGCTGACCATTGTACAACTGTGGATAACAGAGACTCAACTTTTGTGGAGGCATTTAGGAGTGTCCCTGAAGCCGATGAAGAATCTGTTGATGTTTCGTGGTCTGAAGCAGTAGCGAGTTCACCTCAAAAAGCCTTGGAACAGCCAAAGAAAAAATGCTGTAGCAGAGGGAAGAACAAACCAGATGCAACTGCTACAAGGAGGACAACTTAATCAGTATTTTTTGTCACTTAAATGCTCTTATTTGAAAGTATGCAGTACTAATAAATCTGGATCCTTGGATACCGATGTGTTTTTGCCAAATACGTTTTGCCATTGACCCTGATTGGCGAGCTGTAAGGGGTTGTCATAGAATTTGAAACTCAATTTCTTGTTGTAAAGCTCACCAATAAATAGGGTTACAGTTGGCTTATTGACGTGGATCTCAACTTGCTGCCTGACAGTTGTGGTCTGCCTCAGTGGCCAAGTAGGAAAATGATATGGGTTCATGTCAATAACACGTAAATTGCTTTAGCAATATCTTTTACAGAACGGATATTTCGGCGCTGTAATACAGAACACTGTCCTAGTTTATTGCAGATATATTGGTTGCTAAAGGAAAGGAAAGGGATGCAATGCTAGCAGGGATATAAAGCTTTGGATGCATTTGACTCCCCCTGTTCTTTCTCTAGGCAGATATGGGGAAACAGTAAGGTACTGCTCTTTCCCCTCAATAGTGCAATCAGCTGTACTGTGCTGCCTTTCAAGATAGTGAACCTAATTTGAACCTCCCACACATTGTACTGAGCCAATAGGTGGACAGAAAGATGAGAGGCAGGAGAGTTGAAAGCATCACTGACATTCGATATATTACATCCCTACAAAGTAACGGAAGTGATCGGGGGGGTGGGGCAGGTGACAGGATGCATATAGATTCCCTAGCCTGTGCCACTGCAGATATGTCCTAGTTTTAGACTATCTTTTTTGTACATAATTTATTTTAAATAGTAATTTCATCCTATTTTTGAGTGTGTCTGCCTGCTTAAATGTATGAGCATCACCTTCGGTTGACCGCTCTGTGCAGATGTCTGTTAGAGTGCAACACAAGCTGGCAGTCATTGCAATATGTCAACTTCAAATTTCTGCACTGCTCTTGTTTTTTCTAGGCAACCCCCCCAAAGGTACCTGAGATAGAAAACAAGAGACAGTTAGCAGAACATGAAATGTAGAAACAGAAAAGAAAAAGGCACTTTATGTTTTAGCTCTTATAGAACGGGCACATAGTGTTATATTCTTTAAGTGGTTTAAGATATCTGGAGATCTGTGGAAAGATAAATGCAAACTGGCTATATTTTTTTTCTTCCCCTCTCTCTCCCTGTTTCCCTCTTTTTTCAATTGTGGTTCAAAATGTAAATCATTAGTTAACTATCCAACACTAATGATGCTGTTGTGTTGTTTATGGGAACAACTGTTTCTCATCATTGTTAATTTATTAGTCTATATAGATAGTGTTAACCTTTAATAGTAGTTAAGGAGCTTCAGATTTGCTGTTCTCCTTACACTTTATTACACATCCTAGAGAGCTTAGGTGTGGTCTTGGTTTACTGTTGTATATAAACCGACTGATACTCCTCTGCTCATCTTAAATGATTATTATAGTGTTTTGTTAATAAGTTTGTTGTTAGTTATTGTTTTTATAACAGTTAGGGAGATTTACAATAAATGGTAACATGGTACTCTCCAGATTCCCTTGTATACTTCAGTAGTTAATACTCCTGCCTCAAACTGGATTATAATTATCAGTCATGTATTTTTGATCTGTGATACCTTCCTCTCCTTTGCTAGGTGTATTGAGGTCCTGGTTTGGACGCCATTACTGATTAATCATCTTAATGTCTGATTTAATATTACAGACGTGGAATGTCAAGGTCCTCAATGCACCGAGCAAATGTAAACAGGTCTTAAATCATCTTAAAAGAAAAAAAGCACAAATTGCTTTTTTACAAGAAGCTAAATTATTAGAGGCGGATAATGACAGATTAAAAAATGACTGGGTTGGTCAAATTTATGCTACTTCTGCTACAACTAAGAAATGTGGGGTTGCAATTTTAATTCACAAAAGTTTAAAATGGAAAGTACTGATTATAAAGAAAGACCCTGATGGCAGATGGCTGATTGTTACCTTAGATTCTACAACTGGTCCATTAACCCTTGTTAATATTTATGCCCCAAATTCTGATGCACCCGAATATTTTCACAATTTGGCCCAACAATTAACTTCTTCAAATCTAAATATCCTAATTTCAATTGGTGGTGATTTTAATCTTACATTATAGTCATACCTTGACAGAAGCAATGCTCACCTGAGGAGCACTGCTGCACTTTCATTATTAATGAAAGATCTGGGATTAGTGGATATATGGAGACTTTTCCATCCTAGAGATGAAGAGTATACATTCTATTCCCCCATGCATCAGACTTATAGTAGACTTGATTATTGGTTAACATCCCCTACTATTACAGCTAATATTGTAGAGTGTAATATTCTACCCCTTCTTATTTCAGATCATGCTCCAGTTAAGCTTCACTTGTTATGGAATTCCCCTCCTTTGAAATCACCTTCTTGGTGACTAGACCCACTTTTACTTAAAAACTCAGAATTTATTCCCTGGTTAAAAATACAAACTCAGGAATTTATTTTACTCAATAACCCAGAAGAAATGTCTATGGGTACTACTTGGGAGGCACTGAAAGCTACTCTTCATGGCAAAATTATTAGTTTTTCTGTACATAGGAAAAGAAAGAAGGAAAAGCAACTTAAAGACCTTGAGAACTTACTTAAAACTAAAGAATTACAGTATTCAGCTACCCCACACCCTGACCCTAAATCCCCTTTACATCACGAAATCCATAGACTTCGTATGCAAATTAACGATCTACTCTCCCAGAAAACCAAAACTGCACTACTCAGAATTAAACACAAGTACTGGGAGGGGGGTGAAAAAGGTAGTAAGCTACTGGCATACAGACTTAGAGTACAAAGTCAGAATTATATATTTCAGGTCTAAAAAACTCTACTGGGCAAATATGTACTGATAACCCTAGCATTAATATGATCATGTCTTCATTCTATAAAAAATTATATACATCCACTACCTCCATGGCAAAATTGAAGATTGACAAATTTCTGGATAAATTAGCACTTCCCCAACTTTCACATGATACAATAAATGCCTTAGATAAACCTATTATACTAGAAGAAGTTCATCACACACTATCGTCCCTCAAAACTGGACATGCCCCTGGTGGTGATGGCTTCCTAGTGGAGTTTTATGAAAATATGGCTGATTTACTTTGCCCTTTATTGTGTAGGGTATTTCAAGAATCTATAACTTTAGAAAAATTACCTCCAACCTTAACAGATGCAATCATTACAGTGCTTCCCAAAAAGGATAAAGACGTCACTCTTCCCTCTATCACCCTGTATCATTACTTAATGTAGATGGCAACATTTTTGCAAGTCTATTAGCTATTCATCTTAAACCCTTCATTCCCTGATGAGTTAATAAGTCTCAAACAGGCTTTGTTAAGGGTAGGATGGGTTTAGATCACCTTCACTCTTTATTCAATCTTATGTATAAAGCTAAATTGCTAAAATCCCCTGCAATAGTGATTGCCATCGATTTTGAAAAGGCTTTTGAATCCTTGAATTGGAATTTTCTTTATTCAGTTCTATCCTGTTTTGGCATTAGTGACCGCTTTTGTTCATACATAAAATTACTATATACCTCCCCTACAGCAAGGGTTCTTAATAACTCTACTTTATCTCAATCCTTTGAATTAAATAGAGGCACTGGACAAGGATGTCCCTTATCACCATCCCTTTTCATCTTAGCCTTAGAACCTTTGGCAGCTGCTCACCATCAATCTGATAAAATCAGAGGAATATCAATTGGTAATACGCAATATACATCCCTGTCTTATGCCGATGACATGTTAATTCTACTAGAAGATTTAGAATTAGCTGCACACCCACTTCTACAACTACTAAATACATTTGCGGAAATCTCTGGTCTTGCAATTAATTATAAAAAAACTGAAATATTACCGCTTAACACATTTTGTAAACCCTATATGAATAATGTCCGTAGCTTTGGTTGGGCATCCCATGGCATCTCATACTTAGGAATTAAAATTTTAATGAATACTGAAAACATATGGGAGGCAAACCTTACTCCTATACTCTCAGAAATTAAAACAATACCTGAATGGTGGAAAAACCTTAATCTAACATTAATTGGTAACATTAACACAATTAAAATGTCTATTACTCCTAAGATTCTGCATCTCCTTTCCAACATACCATTGATTCTACCCACTATCTTTATCTCTCAAATTGATAAATTGATAGGGAATTTTATTTGGGAAGGTCATATTCCAAGATTTAGTAGAAATGAACTTCGTACCCATTGGTTTTAGTAAACCATTTTGTGGTCTGTGAGGCATGAAATGCCCATAAATAGGCCAAGAACTAGGGAAGAGTAAACCCACTCTTCCCTAGTTCTTGGCCTATTTATGGGCATTTCATGCCTCACAGACCACAAAATGGTTTACTAAACCCAATAATGAATCTCCTTTATGGCTCAATATGGAAGCCTCCTGGACACCGGGAAATATTCCCACCAATTTTATTTTGAATTCTTTGCCACAGAAATAAAAAAAAACACACTACAATTGCTCCATCAATTCATTATTGGCTCAAATTCCATAAGTGGTTAAAAACTGACCCAGTTCCCACATTTCACTCTTCGATATGGGGAAACCAACGTATAACCTTAGATGACCATCCTTTGTTTGTAATCCATGGAAAAATAAAAATATAATATTTTTGGGTGATATCCTAATCAAAAATAGCAATATTTTAGATTCCTTAGCAAATTTACAAACTATTTGGGATATAAATAAAAATAATTTCTGGAAATATCTACAAATTCGAGCGGCATTATCTCCTATATTATGGCATAAACATAAACTAACCCATTCCAACCTAAATATCACTTCATGGGTGAAAACTTCATCCAGGCTAATTAGTAAGATTTTTAAAATGATCAGGGATAATTTACCAAATCAATCAATTTCAGCCAAAACTAAATGGAGATTAACATTGCAACAAAATATAACTGAATCTCAAGGGAGCCAGTGTTGGACTATTTGCCATAACACATTTAGAGATGTGCGTAGTACACTTATTCAGTATAAAATTCTTCACTTGTCATACAGAACACCAGACTTATATAAAATGGGAGTTACACCAAATTATGTATGTTGGAGATGTCATTCATCTAATGGCAATTTGCTCCATATTTTGTGGCTCTGTAGCTCCATATCTACATTATAGTATTCGATCCATCATTTGGATTCCAATATCATAAAATGCCTTTTACCCTTTGACCCCAAGTACTTTGTTCTAGGGATTATTGACAAAAGTATTAATATTTCTAGACACCAACATAGATGGCTACAAATATTATTTATGCAGGTTAAACAGTTGATTCTAATTAATTGGAAGTCACAGATAATACCTACACTGACTGAAATTCTTAACAGTTTAACCCAAACTGCATCCCTGGAATGTATATCTTATTTGATTTTAGACCGACTAAATGTATATAAATTGTGTTTGCAGGATTATTTTACCTTTCTGGAATCTGGAGGATTAGGAAATATTTATAGATCTGTCGTTTTGAAGGATATATTGTTATTTAGTATAGTAATATGTTTATTTTATATACTGTGCAGAAATAAGAATCAATGGCAATGTATGCCACTACATATCATGACCTGTAGTATGTACATGTGTATGCATATACCTGTGTATGTATATGTGTATAATTATATATAGTCATAACAATTATATTAGTTTTGATCCAATTCTATTTAATCAAAATGTGGACTGTGAAAATGCCATACTACATTGTCTATTATATTCATGTCTGCATGGTATTATTATGTTATAATATGGAAAATGCTTTTTATTTTCTAATAAAAAGATTAACTGCAAAAAAAAAAAAAAACAACAATGTAGGATTTTGATTTTTGAATAAAACTGCAGAAAGACCATAAACCTAAATATTAGATACAAAATCAGATTCTGAAACAGAAATCTGATACAATTTGGCATTCAGCATGTTTAGCTGTTGGGGGGCAGAGCATGATGGCAATGCGAGAGAGAGTGATTGTCTGCTGCTTCTCCCTTCTTTTTACAGAATTCTAAATAGAATATGAGTATAGAGAAAATGTTTAGATAAATCTGTCAACACTGATTTCTGCTGATGCCCACAAAATATGGAGGAAGTTCTGCATGTGGGTTTATTAAAACTCTGAAATGCTGTTGAACTGAAGTGACCTGTTCCTTATACAGAGAGAATGCCTGAAGAGAGAAAGAGAGAGAGAGAATGCTTGAATGTCCTGCATGAAGCTGCTGTTTAATATATCACTGTAACACCAATACTGTATATCGAGAGAAAAAGGAATATAATATTCTGAAATGGTGCTGTTAGAAATGAGCAGCAAGAGCAAGAAGAGATTCATGAATTATTTTCTAGAGCATCTGGTGAACTATGCAGCAAGCTTGATAAAGTAAATGAGGTCATTCCTGAGCCAGGCAGCTTTATGATTAAGAGACCTGTTAGCAACTCATGCCAAGAATGGTGTCTCAACCAGGTTGCGGAACCCCCAACTCAGAAAAAAAAAACAGAGCAAATGATGATTAGTTGAGAGTACCAAGAGGAAGGTACTTGAGCCTCAAGCAGCTACTTCACTGTTAGCAGAGGAACCACGCAAGTTGTCCAAGCACTCTGGGGGAATATAGGATCCATTTTAATCTGGGGAAGCTGTATTCCTTTGTGCAGCTTTGGATTTGGGTTTGGCTCTCATTTGCCAGAGGTGATTCAGGATCCCCTGAGACAATGAGCACTAAATCAGCCTGTGAAGGAGGCATGGAGCATGGATTCAAGCAATAAGATGGTGGCAGCTTGGGCATTGCTATCAGCTTGAAGTAGTCAGGACACAGGGTGGGTGCTGCTGGACATGCTTGTCTAGAGGAAGCAGGGGCAAATATGATGGCTCTATTGTCTATTCCAAACTGTCTCCACAAATGCTTAGCATTCTGCTTATTTCTTGTGTTTGGCTTCCTGTGCCATTACTCCTTCTTTCTGCTTTGGACCAGTTCTAATGTGCTGATGTTTTGGAGAGTAAATCTCCATCATCATGAGCTCTGATGATGGAAATTTACTCTCCAAATCGTCAGCACGTTAGAATGTGATTGCTATCACAGGATTGAGGAACACCGAGGGCTGGCTGGTCCAAAGCAGAAAGAAGAATGGCCAAGCAAGCTACAAAAAAATAAGCACAGAATATAAGCACATTAATAGTTGTACTTAACTAATAGCTCTCTAAATTTGGGGCAAAGGATACAAATGAAAGGTGCAATCACAATGAAATAAAGGAAATAAATGAATATGGAGAGAGTTTGGAATAGGCAATAGAGCCACAAAGAGGAAAAAGCTTGCCATAAATGAAGTATGGTAAAGTACATGTGTTAAAAACACTTTGCAATAAAGCACAAATGAAGAGATTTGAAGTGACATATAAATACAAATTGTTTTCAGTAATGACTGTAATATAATTATCTTTGGACTTTTAACGTTTAAACAAAAGAAATGTTTTTTAAACACATTAGTTTTAAGCACATGCTAATGAAAATAAAACTACTAATCAATACCCAATGAGTGTTGTTTTGCGAAAAAGGAGAAAAAAAGAAGCAAACTACATTGAAAGAGGAGTGCAGGTGGAAAGCACTAAGAGGGGTAGTGAAGTGCAGTTCTGTAGTTATTTTTATTCTATTTTGTGTCTAAAAATCAGTCTTCAACAGTAATTTGCTAAGCAGAAAAATAAATCCTCTGGATAATACAAGTTTTTATACTGAGGCATTAAAGGGTATAGAAATGCAGTAGGGCTTGAAAAAACATAGGTGCAGGTATAGCAAGAACACAGCATTAGAGTATCTTGGTAATAGACCAGTTTAAAGCCCAGAACTTTGTAGAAATGGATCTGAATAAAGACAATCTGAGTAAAAATGACAATAAAAAGTCCCTCCTGATGGCAATCTTAAAACCAAGTTGGGGGTTCAGTGAAAAACTGGATTCTTCCACCAGAAAAATGGTCTAAGTACAAGTAATCAGAAACTCAATGGGAAACAGAGCCCACAAGAGCAAAGGCCAATACAGCAGGTGAATGTTCCCATAACAACCCCAGAGCAAGGTACAGTACAAAGCAACAATTAGTTAACTCAGAGCTAAATATAATTTTGAATGAAATGAAAAGAGGCTTTCAGGGGTTAAATAAAAAAATTGAGAAAGTGGTAAAGGAAATTACTTCTATAAGAGGGGAAATAAAAGCCATGAATCAAAGGGTAAAAAAACTTGAATTTAGCATGTCTGAGGTGGAAGATTTTTCTCCCTCAGGTAGAAGCTAAAACATTGGATAATCAAAAAGAAATAAGAGAGATAAAAGAAAAATGTAAGATCCAGACCAGAGGTCAAACAGGAATAACTTGAAATTTTAAAACATCCCTAAAGAGACTGAGGGTAATGGTATCATTCATTTTTTGGAAGAATGGCTGAGTGAGGTGCTTGGTAAATATTTGAGAACTGATAAGCTCAAAACTGAAAGGACTCAATGAACTCCTGCTAGACTACACCCTAACTGACGGTCTCATCCTTGAGTCAGTTATGCAAACTTTTTGCTTTTTCAAGATAAAGAAGAAGTGCTAATGCTGGCAATAAAGGGCCTATGTCTTAATAAAAAACAGATTTTGGTATTTCCAGATTTAGACGATAGCATTTATAAGAAAAGATGAATGTTCAACTCCCTGAAATCATTGTTATGGGAAAATAAATTTAAATTTCAACACCTGATGCCTAACTTTTAAAGATTTTCTACAAAGGTAATCAAACTGTTTTCGATTATGTACAAGAAGCTACCTTATATGTGTAACCCCTAGGTGGTGCTGTCCCAAGAGATACTACCCCTTCCTGCATGACTAGGCACAGGTTGAGGGGCCTGAGCTCGGTGAATGGGTGCCTCCACCTGGAGGGTTGGTTTAAGGATAGCGTAGCTGTTATGGGTATAGCCCTCCAGGACACTAATACCCCCCTCTAACTCCACTAGTGACTTACACAGGTCAGCAGAAAAACAATCACATATGACATAGGAATACAATATTGAACCCACACTTGGTATACTTACCACCAGGTCTGGATCAGCTGCAATGGCCCTGGAGACTCCCTGTAAAACAAGACCTGCAATAAAACAGTTCAATGGCATTGCAGTATCCCCTCCACAAAGGTACATACTAGCCATATTAAATGTAGAAAGAATAGAATCTGATTTATTCAGGGGATGTGAACAAGGGTGGGGCAGCAATCTAGCATTTGATTTCAGATCTGATTTAGTCAGATTATGCATGCATGCACTAACAGTCCCTCTGGCACAGTCACACACACTCTGGGTACCCAGTTGTTATTCAGGCTAGCCTGAAGCATTGCCTGGGATAGGCCAATGTTGGAGCTGTTGGTGGGGCTCTTAGGAAAGAAAACAAGCAACATGCACTTCAACCCAAATTTGTATTCTGGAGCCAGATGTCTCAGTTTGTGATGATCAACCCCAATAATAAAATCAGATGACATACAATGATTACAGTTTTGTTGCAGGGAGCTACCTGGATGGTTACTCATGCTTCCCAGACCAGATGGCAGGACTGATGAGATGAAGACCTCAGGATGTTGTTCTGACTGGCCAGAAGAAGCAGGGCCTGCACTACGCAGCATGGTGGTCGATCCTGTTCAGTGGTGTTGAGCAGGGAGCCGAATACCCAGGCAGGTCTTTCATCACAAGAGTGTCTGTGGTGGTAGTGGCAGTCTAAGCCAAGATGGTGAGTCCTAGACCTGGTGGAAAGTTCAGATTTAAGTCCGTAACAATGCTGGAGCAGCTTCAAGCTAGCATAACACGTGAACATGGGGAACCAATCGCGACCCATATGACACATCCAGCACATTTATAAGTAAACAGATATTCAACCACAGCAGGGATGAAGCCTATTTGCAATATTACAGGATCTCTGCACAAACCTTTCTTTCTGCAACTCTGTTTGGTACCTGACAGGCCCATTGCTTCTGGAGCAAGTCTTCAGTCCACACTCAGGTGAAATTCACTCTGTCTCTCAATTCAAAATTCAAGTCTCAAGAACAGATTTGGATATAGTCTGATTCAATTTGCAGGCTTCTTCACACTGGAAGATGGTACCAGGCAGGCCAGACACAGCCTTCCTGCTGAATCCCTGTGCTACCATGCAGGAGCAGCTGCTCGAATTGCTCGAGCTGTTCACTCTCCAAACTCCAACTCTAGACTGACGCACTGCTACTGGCAGCTCTGGGACTTCCCAGTGATCCAAAAGGTTTGATTGGTTGATCCATCTGTTTGTCACAGAAAGGGCTCCCCCTCCAGGTCCATTTAGGTGCCAAACAGTGAAAACTACAATTCCTACAGAAATTCGCTCCCACAAGACCTCTGGGGACAGCCTCCATTTTAAGGTCCCCTGAGGTACCGACTGGTCCTAACTGGCAGTCCAGAACCAAAATGGTGCCTCTAAGCAGAAAGTCCATGCAGCAAAGGAAGGCAGGTTAGACATACTTCTATATTACAATTATTAAAGCAGATAATCAGCAAACAATCACAGATCATAAAAGGGCCCCCTCTTTGCACTTAGCAATGGCAGAATGAAGCAGCTGTACCACAACCCGGGCCGGACTTGAGCCTGAAACCACTCGGCCCCACCCAGATTAATTATATCCTACTAAATAGATAGCTCTTAAAGAGACAGGCATGGAGGCTAACAGGGCACTCTCATGCAGGCATATTCAAAACTGTTTTAGACACAGAACACCAGCCTGGCAGTGGGCATTAGGCAAGCCCAGAAAGACATTTTAGGAACTCCTATTTGTAGGTTACATATGTAAAGGGAATTATTATTCTTTAAGTACCAGAAGACAATGGGAGCTCCAACAGAGGGATAGTACAGAGAGAACAACAGCCAATGAATCCCTCACACCTAGGCCATGTATGAGATCACACTGAAAATGAACTAGACAGTAAAGCAAAAAGAACAAGACATTGAGAGTTTGGCTATTTCTGATAGCCAGGTTCTGATTCACCCAGAGCCACTGATAGTAAATTCTAGATATAAAGACTGGAATGAGTCCCCAGAAACAGAAATAAGGCCTAACATAGAAACATAGAATTTTTTTGAAATTCAGCATTATTGGTTTAGGAAGTATAACAAAACAATGAATCCAAACAGAGCTGTATATGGAGTAGAAGAAGGAAAACAAAACAAACAGCAACCCAAGGGGTAAAAAAACCCTCTAAACTATCCCCACCACAAGTCACCCCTCTACGGCATCTAGGATTCTGTAGCAACAGATCTACATCTTTTCTCACCCACCCTAACCCCCCCCGAGTGTGCTTGCATTTGTTAGGCAGGCCATTATATAGAACCAGTCCTTTTACCATGGGATAGGCTTTGGGATAGACGAAAAAGAGAGAGAGTTGGAGACTAAGTAGGGTATCAGAGCCTGAACCAAGAGGTCAATGGTGTAAATAAAGCATGTATAGCTTGTCCCATTTTTTGTGAAACAAGTCCATACGGTTACGGAAACTAGCAGCGAGCCTCTCCATGTTAAAGCAGGTTGATAAGTCTTTTATCTATTCGGTATATGTTATGGTTAGTTGATCAGTCCAATGCTTGAGAACTAGTCTTTTGACCACCATAGAAATTAAAGCAATATGGTACCTACGTTCCTGACAATCTATGGTGGCGTAATTACCTAGGATGCAAATATCGGCCGTGAAGAGGTTATTGAGGCCTAAAAGAGGGTCCAAGTTGTCCTGAATAGAGCACCACAAGGGGGCCACCTTGTCACATTGCCAGAAAATATGAAGCAAATTCCCCTCACCTTGTGAGCATCTGGAGCTTAGGGGAAGAGTTAGTTTTTTAAACGGGACAATTTAACTGGGGTGTAGTACATATTATTTAGTATGTGATATTGGGTAAGTCTAAATCTGTCTTGGGTATGGTATTTGTGCAGGTCCTTCCATAAGCAGGGCCAGCTAGGAGTGGTGTCTGGTAAAAGAGAGAGCCAGATATGAGAACCTTCAAGCGGGTTCGGGAATTTAAGGTCTAGCAGGTAGGAGTATATTAATGAGATGCAGTGAGATCTGGGTGCTAAAGCTTCGATTTTGGAGAGGAAGGGACTGACCTGTGATTCATGAAATACAGATCCAAAGTTCACACTGATGAGATGCCTTAATTGGTATATCTTGAAAATCATATTGTTGGGGAGATCAAATTTGGGTAGTATGTCAGGAGAAGAAAGTAGGGAGCCCTGGGAGTAGAAGTTTTCCACTGTTGTTTTATTGATTTGCGGGAGTCAGCCTGGAGCAATTAACGAGCCTCCCAGTCTAATATTGGGGTTAAGGATAAGAGGTTGTGCTAAATCTGTTTTAGGTGAGATCTGAAGATAGTAAAGACATTGGGAGAGGGTTTTAAGAGAAGTAATGATGGTTGAGTTTGAGATCCAAGATATAAGTGCTGGGATGGGGGTGTAGAAGACTGCTTTTGGGCCGATTTTGGCCTCTAGAAGAAGTTGTCTCTCGATCAGAAGCCAAAACGGGGGAGGGCCGGCAGCCGGGTCTGAGAACCATCTGCCCAGCTTGGAAAGGTGGGCTGCCCAGTGGTAGAATATTAGATTGGGGAGACAAAGACCTCCTTTGTCTTTAGGGATGCATAATTTAGAAAAAGAGCACCTGACGGCTTTATTTTGCCAGATGAATTGCAAAAAGATGGAGTGGAATTGCTGTAGGTATGAAAGAGGTAGCCAGAGATCTAGTAGATTAAGAGGGTAAAAAATATGGGGAAGGACATTCATCTTAATAAAGCTGATCCTGCCCCAAAGAGAGAGATGGGAAGTTTAGACCATCTTTGTAAGTCCAGCTGAATGTTGGACTTGAGGTCGTCTAAGTTGAGCTTCTTGAGCAGAGCTAGATCTGAAGTAAAGTGTATGCCAAGTATTTGATTGACCTGGGAGACCATCTCATACCAAATTTAGTGAAGCCTTGTTTATGTTAGAAGAGTTCAGAGGAAATACTTCCGATTTTGTTATGTTCAGCTTGTAATGGGAGAGGTGGCCATATTGGGTAATGATTTGGAGTGCATGCCCTAATGATTTTTCAGGGTTAGCAACATGAAGCAAGATGTCATCTGCATAGACAGAAAGCACAAGCTCCTGTTGCTGTACCGGGCAGCCATGGATGTGTGGGGAGTGTTTAGGTTTATGAAGAAGGGGTTCTAAGTACAGGTTGAACAGGAAGGGAGAGAGCGGGCAACCTTGTCTGGTGCCAGTGTGGAGATAAAAGATTGAGGAAAAGACACCGTTGCAATAGATCCTAGCTGAGGGGAATTTGTATAAGACCTGAATCCACTTAAGGAAGATGGGTGGGAAGTCCATTTTAGCCAGAGTTGCCCACAGAAAATCCCAGTTGACTCTGTTGAACGCTTTCTCAGCATCCAAGGAGATCAAGGCCATTGGGTATGGGATAGTTGGGCTGCGTGTGAGATGTGAGAAAGAGTTCTGAGGTGGTCTGCTGGGGAGCAGGCTTGAACGAATCCAACTTGTTCAGGGCTTAGGAGATGGACCCAGACCTTCTTAATCCTCTCGGCTAGGATCTTGGATAAGATCTTCATATCGCAGTTTAGGAGAGAAATGGGGCCGTAACTCTGAGGGTCTTTAGGTGATTTATCAGACTTGAGAATTAGTACGATTGGCTTCCAGTAAAGTGGGTCAGTTGTATCAGCATCGAGCAGATAGTTATACAGTTTAAGGATTAAGGGAGCAAGTTCTTTAGTAAAAGTTTTATAGAAATTCGAAGGGTAGCCATCGGGACCAGGTGCCTTATCAGGAGCAAAACAGGTAATGGCATCCTCAATTTCAGATAGGGTGACAGGGGAAGCAAGAGCATTTTTGTGGTATACAGAAAGGTTGGGAAGATTGAGGTCTGCTAGATAAGTCTCTATGTCCAGGGGGGGCACTGGGGGGGAGTGACTGCTTTAGAGATTTTTATAGAAGTCCTCAAAGATCTGTGTGATTTCCCTAGGGGTAGTTTTGGTTAGGCCCTCGGGGGTTTGCAAGGCCAGGATTAGTCTTGAACTCTCTATCGTGCGTAGTCTTAAGGCCAAAAGCCTACCGGCTTTTTCACCATGCTCAATATATTTAGATTGAGTTTTTAGGATGGCATACTCAGCCCTCTCCTTGAGTAGGTCTGCGTACTAATTTTTTGCTTTTAGAAGGGATTCAAGAGAGGCCAGGGGAGAGGAGGGGGTGTAGGAGCTCTCCAATTCCTTAATTTTGGTCAGTAATAGGACCGCACGAGCCTGTCTAGATTTTTTCCTCACAGAGGCTAATTTAATTATTTCCCCCCTGAGGTAGCATTTCAGGGAGCACCAGATGGAGTCAATCCTCGGGTGGAGTTCATATTGATCTCGAGAAAATTAGAGATAAGTCCTTTAATGTGGGCGACCATCTGGGCTTCCTTTAGGAGCTGGGTGTTGAGTTTCCAGACAGAGTCCCGTTGAAAGTTGGGATCAGGAGAGATCTTCGCCCAGACTGTGGCATGGTCGGACAATACTATCGGCTCTATACCGGTCTGGAGAAGGCCAGGGAGGAGTGACTTGCTGATTAAAATATAGTCTATTCTGGACCAGGAGTGATGGACTTGGGAAAAAAAGGAGAAAGATCGGAGGGAGGGGTAAGTGAGACGCCAAGGGTCACATAGCCCTAATAGCTGCACAAAGTCCGATAAGGACTTTTGAGCTGGAGTTGCCGGACGCTTAGGATCCTGAGACCTATCGAGGATATGGCAAGGTGGGATGTTCCAGTCCCCTCCCAAAATGAGATGTGAGGGTAGAAGAGTACCTAATTTATCTGCTAGAGTCATAAGAAACTCAGGGCTCCCTCCTACTGGACCATAAATTGAGCCAAGGATGACCTTACAGTTGTTGAGGGAACCTTTGACCAGGACAAATCTACCATCTGGGTCAGTCAGTTCCTCCTCTGCCAAGAAGGCAACGTAGTTTTTAATAAGAATGGCGACCCCCCTGCTGGACCCTGAGCCACTCGCTGAAAAAACTTGAGAAAAGCCAGATCTAACTAGCCATTTTTCCTCACTATTGATTAAATGGGTTTCCTGAAGCATGAGTATCTCAACCTTAATTAAATCACAGTGATTAAACACCTGAATCCTCTTGGCTCTTTCTCTGATCCCTCGCACATTCCAAGTAGCTATTTTAACTGAGTTTATAGCCATTTCAAAATCATTAGATTAAATAGATGCACAGTAATGCCTCTGTCAATAGTCAGAAAGGAAAAGCACACTCTGACCCCCCCCTACAAGTCTGGTTAGGTTCTGAGAAAAAGCATAACCAGACCCCTGGTATGTAGCAATCATACGATAAGAACCCATATTGGTATGAGACTCTTGAAATTTAACACAATCCAACCATGAAGAACCACCCCCCCATCCCCAATAATAAAGAAAAGGCCCAGCAAACTATAACAACCTGGTTCCAGACGTGACCAGTAATGTACTGGAAAACCCAGTAACATGGGTCAGGAAACCAGAGCCCGATGGCGAAACCCAGGGCTGTCATAGTCCAGTGACAAAAGATTATGAAGATGCTATGAGGGCATAGGGACAAATTGCTGGCAAGTAACAGCCACCAAAAGTTATGAAGAGACCCCCAACAGAAGGACTTAGGGCCACCATATCCCCCCACTGTAAGCTCGTGAGGCAGCTTCCTTTAGCTCAGAGCATCTCCGGGATCCCCCCACCCACCAATTCTTCTCATTAGGCTACATTCGGGCAGCATCCTTATGTACCCGTAGGTCATAGAGGGAACAAAAATAAGAAGGGGTATCACATTATGTAGCAACCGCCTATTTCAGCTTCATGAGTAGTATAAGAGATGGGAACTTACCCCATCTGTGTGATTCAGCTGCCCACGGGTGGTTGAGTGTTAGAGTGGGAGTGGGGCCGGGACGTATCCGCTAGAATGTTTTTAGGCAGATCCCGGGGGCAGATTATGCGGTGGGACCAAAACCGGTCCGCCCTCAATCCAATCAGGCAGAGTGTTAGGTCTCCATACCAGAGGTTCCGGAATAGCTAAGGGGACTGAAAAAACCATGGCCTACCTCAACCAGCACAAAAAGACCCTGAATACCCTAGCCTCCCAGAAACTAGACGACTATCATTTACAGCTTACAGGTAAGCATTGCTAACACAACATCCTACAAACGCAGAAATGTAGGCAACAAGCCTGGTAACTGGATTACTAAAAGTCAAATCATTTTTCTTTAAACAAGTTAGGTAGTCTGGAGGTTAAGTCTTTAGTGGCTTGCTCAGGAGAATCGTAGGTCAAAGAAGAGCCATCGATTGTAACCTTTAGGTTGGCGAGATATAACATTCTGAAGGGGATACCTGCCGCGATGAGTTTCTGTACCACAGGGTGGAACGCTGTTCTCCTCTGCCTGGTCTCAGCTGGAAGGTCTTGGGTGATTCTTAATTTAGCAGGACCCCACATGATAGCTTGCAGCTCCCGAGCCTTCATGAGAACATGCTGTTTTCCGATGAAGCTGAGAAATTTAACAATAATCGGCCGAGGGGGAGAGTCCGGTGGGGGCCTTGGTCTCAGGGACCGATGGGCTCTCTCAAGGTGATACTGAGGGTTGAGAGGTGAGGGACCGATGACTTTAGCCAAAAAATTCTGGAGGAAGGCAATGGTGTCTGAGCCTTCCTCTAGCTCTGGCAGGCCAATTATTAATAGGTTATTTCGCCTGCTACGTCCCTCTAGGTCTTCAGTCTTAAGTTGTAGTTTTTTCACTGTTGCTTTAGAGAGATGACTTCTGGGTCTATTGTACCCCTCCACTTTTCTTGGGACAGGATCCTGGCTTCAGAGTCGGACACCCTGGTTGTGAGAGAGGTGAGACCCCCTTTGATCGATTTTAACTCATTTGTGATGCCATCTAGTACTTCCCGGAACGGCGCAATTTCTTGTAAAAATTTCTCCTCGGTAAGAGGGCCCGCCGAGGAAGCAGCGCCGACCGCTTTGCCTGGGTTGTTGTTGGTCTGGTTTCTCGCCTTCTTGGATAGTTTTTCCGGCATTGCAGGAGGAGTGTGCTGCATCGTGGCCTGCTTCATCTCTGCCTCCATCCTTGTTTGAAAGAGTAAGATGCAAGAAAAAAAACGCTCAGAGGCCGATAGGCAAAGATCGATAAGCAGCTTGTTGTAATTATTTGTCGTGTTGGTCATTTAGAACCACTTTAGAAAAGGATTAAGGCTGATGGGTAGTGGGAGCCCAGAGACAGCACAGCCATTCAAGGAGCTAGCATCACGTGACTGAAGAAACATAGAATTTGACAGCAGATAAGGACCACTTAGCCCACCTAGTCTGCCCATTTCCCTACCTAACGGACAAGCTGCAGATCCTAGTTAACCAACAGCCTACTTCCTCCTACCCCCCACTAGAATTACCTTATGTCTGTCTCATGCATTCTTGAATTCCCCCACTGTTTTGGACTCTATGACCTCCTCAGGTAGACTGTTCCATGCATCTACAACCCTCTCTGTGAAGAAATACTTCCTCACATTACCTCTGAGCCATTCCCCCTCTATCTTCAAATTGTGCCTCCTTATTCTTGCACATCTCTTTTTTTGAAAGATGCTACCCTCTTGGACTTTGTTGATTTCCTTGAGGTATTTGAAACTTTCTATCATGTCCCTCCTCTCCATCCTTTCCTCGAGACTATACATCTTAAGCTCCTTTAGTCTTTCTTCATATGTCTTCTGGTGCAGACCCTGCACCATTTTGGTTGCCCTTCTATGGGCAGCCTCCACCCTGTCTATGTCTTTGCAGAGATGGGGTCTCCAGAACTGTACACAGTACTCCAGATATGATCTTACCAACTGTCTGTACAGAGGGCCAACAACTTTCTGTTTTCTACTGGTGAAGCCTCTCCCTATGCATCCCAGTATCCCCCCAGCCCTCCTTACTGCCTTCTCACATTGCTGGCTCACTTTTAGGTCATCTGACATGACTACCCCAGGTCCCTTTCCATTTTTGTTGTTGTCAGTATCTCACCCCCCATTGTGTACTCTTGCCATGGGTTTTGTTTCCAGGTGCATTACTTTGTACTTCTTTGCATTGAATCTAAGCTGCCATACATTTGATAAATTCTCCAACCTTGCCAAGTCCCATTTCATCCTTTCTAACCCACCTTGCTTTATCAACCCTGTTACAGATCTTTGTGTCATCTGCCTCAAAAGGTTTGGGACACTCTACCAACATCTTGATAATATTTGACAAAAAAATAATGAACTTTATAATTTAAAATGGGTACATTTTGGAAAAGTTGGAAATCTATATATTCCTGAATTGAACAAATCATCTTAGAGGCCACAAGGGTATGCATAACTGACTTTGTCAAAAAGGAATAGACACAAGCGCCCCATATGGTTCACTAGTCAAGGCAAAACAGCCATTAAGGCCAAGAGAGAGAGGCATTCTTCAACTTCAAAAGGAAGCAAGGAAATGACCTATGAGAAGATTATGTACAGAGGAATAAGGAGGCTAAATTGGCAGTGAAGCAAGCAAAGGCAGCAGTGGAACTTCAGATAGCAAAATGAGTCAAAGAAGGGAACAAGCAATTCCTAAGGTATTTACAAGAGAAGAGAAAAACAGGAGGAGGTGCAGTTAGACTTAAAGATGGGGACAGGATTGTGGAAGAAAACAGACAGGAGGCCACCTTTCTGAACAAATACATCTGTTCAGTGTTCATCATGGAACACAGTGGTTCAAATCTTGACAGTGGCATTACAGTACATGGCAGGACGGTGTCCCACAAATGGAAATTACAATTATTACTACAGGCAGGGTTAGGGAGGTGCTCAAGCATATAAAACATGACAAATCTCCTGGACCAGTTGAAATACATCAAGGATACAAAAGAGTTGGCAGGGGAGTTAGAGGACCCATTGGCTCATCTGTTTAATCATGCACTTCAGACGGGAGTTGTGAAAAGGGACTGGAAGAGGGCTGATGTGGTGCCTCTACAAAAGGGTGGAAGCAGGGAGGAAGCCAGTAACTACAGATCGGTTAGCCATACATTGGTGTTAGGAAAACAAATGAAGATCTTGATTAAACAAGATCTAGTGGAATACTTGAGTAAGAATGGCCTTCAGGATGACAAAAACATGGTTTTGTGTTGGGCAGGTCATGCCAAAGGAACCTGATAATTTTTTTAATTGGGTGATTAGGGAAATGAATAGGGGTCATCCAGTGGACTTCCTCTATTTCAACTTCAGCAAGGCCTTTGATTCCATGTCACCTAACCACCTGTGAAAAAGCTAGAGGATTTGGGCATAGAAAACTGCAGTGTTAAGTGGGTGGGTAACTGACTGGGCTGGGGGCAGGACACAGAGGGTAGTTGTCAATGGGGAGAAGTCAGAGGAGGAAGAGGTAATGAGTGGTCCCTCAGGGCTCAGTTTAAGGACCAGTCCTGTTTAATATGTTCATCAGTGACACAGGAGTAGGTATACAGGGTAAAACTGCACTGTTTGTGGATGACACACAGCTAGGTGGTAGGGTGAACAATGAGGAAGCCATTGGGAACCTACAGAAAGATCTCAAAAAGTTGGAAAAATGGTCTAGAGTCTGGCAGTTGAAGTTCAATGCCAAGAAGTGTAAAGTGATGCATCTAGGAAAGAATAACCAAAGTACAGCCTGTTGGCTCAACTGGGTCAAGCTCAGTGCCTCACAAGAGGAACAGGATGTAGGAGTTATCATATGTGACACCATACAACAAGCCAGCCAATGCAATGCAGCATATAGAAGGGCCAACAAAATGTTGGGGTGTATAGGGAGAGGATTTGACAGTAGGCATCGGGAAGTGATATTGCCACTGTACAGATCCTAGGTGAGACCCCACATGGAATATTGTGTCCAGTTTTGGAGTCCACACCTTAAAAAGGACACAGACAGGCTAGAAACCATACAGAGAAGGGTAACCAAAATGATACAGGGGCTCCAGGGACTACCATATGAAGGGCGTCTTGAGGCATTAAATTTGTACTCATTGGAGGCAAGGAGGGAAAAGGGTGATATGATAGAAATCTTCAAGTACATGAGAGGAATTAATGCAGTGCCCTACTCTAAACTATTCACCAGGGCATCCAGCTCAAATAAAAGAGGCCAAGGATGGAAGCTGAAGGGTGGGAAATTCAAAAGGGATCTTAGGAAACAGTGTTTCTCTGAAAGGATAACAGAGCCATGGAACAGGCTGCCCCTGGATGTAGTGGGAGCCAAGACCATGTCAGTCTTCAAATGCTGTTGGGATAAAGTGTATGATCAAATTAAATCTGTAGGTAAAAATATGGGTTAGGTCCCAAGATCACCTAGAGTCTCAGGAACTCACTGGCAGACTTGATGGATCTTTGGTCTCCTTCTGCCGTCACCTTTCTATGTTTCTATGAAACGCATGCTTTTGGTGTTTTCAGCCTTTGCCATTTCTCCACTGGTTAATTGAGATGACCAACTACTCACTTTATTTAAGTTACTTGGTTATGTAGACTTAAAATAAGTACTATCGATAAAATTAGTATACACTTATGTATACTTTCCATATCTTTTTGTTTGTTTGTATATAAGAAAGGGGTGGAGGAATAGGGTATATAAGCCTTATTGGGATGGTGTGGTCTATCTGGAAAAGTAATTTGGTTTCAGCTACTGAAATAAAAAGCACTAGAGAGATTTCACCATGGGGATATATCAGTGGGGCAAGGGGAAGGAGGGAAAAAGGGGAGGGTGGATCAATTTAGTAAACATCATAAGTGAGCAAAATGGTAGTCACTTCATGTCTTGATATGTTTGTTTTTTCAACCATAATGTTTTAAGAAACAGCATTTTTATGGTAATTTCAAGCCACATTTATTGTGTGTGCGGGGGGGGGGATTTATATACTATCCTGGAACATTAATGTATTTAGCAATTCTGTGAAAAGAAAGAACATTGTGAAATATGCCCAGAGAAAAAAATACTGTTTTTTTTATTACAGAAAACCTATTTAAGACCCAGTGAGGCAAAAAAATTAGACAAAATATGGGGTACAAAAGGATATCACTTAATATATTACTGCAAATCTTGTAGAACCCCCGTCATGCTGAGAAAAGGTTTAGATATTAAAACTGATGGGCCTTTCAATGAGCCAACTAGTAGATTTGTTATACTCTCAATAACTTTTATTGAAAATGAATATACAATAGCCCCCATTTTGGTGCCTAACGATTCTTCTATGGCCCTTCTTTCCAGGATTTACTAAAAATTAAAGTTCATAATTTTCTCAGCCTTTTATTAATGGGGGGTATAGCAATAAATCCTGATTTGGATTCACCAGCTACTGACAGATAGCATGACATGTTAAATGCAGAATGTTCTACTCAGCAGAATGGAAGATCTTGCATTAAGTGCTCTCTGGAGAGTATGTAAACCACAAAAAAGGGATTTCTCTTTTTTCACCAAGATTTAAAACCCACTCCTATATAGAGTAGTTTTTAGGTTCAGAAACATTATGTTATGATATTCAGGAACTACATTATGACCCAATTATAATTTGTTCAACCATTCACTGGTGGGATTTGTTCTTGCATCGAGGGACAGCTCCAAGCAAAGATCCTAGAAACTAGACCCATTGTTATTAGAAGACGAGCTGCTCTAGGAAAAATATAAAAGAAACAAACATTTTTCACATTTTAACAATCAAAGTGTCTCTCAAAAAATATTTTATTTGGGATGCATTAAAGCATTTTGTGTGGAATATGTATATCATACTCTATAAATAAAAAAAAAGAAAACAATTTGAAATACTTAAACAATTAGAAAATGACATAAAAAGCCCAATGTCATAAAATCAAAAAAACAAAATACTGCAGGGTATTCTTGGATTGGTAGTTGCAGAAAATGTCATTTTGCAAGTCAACAAAATTAATCTAATGGAATCTACTATAATGCAGTTAACAATAAGTAAAAACAAGTTTTTGCACACAAAGGGCTCAATTTTCAAAGAGCCCATAGAGTGATGCATGTTGCATTGCTCCAGGGCTGTGGCAAACTCTGGGTGTGCTAGGGACTCTGTGCCCAATTTTGGAAGAATCAGGGTCCTGGCACAAATCTCCTGGGTTTGCAGCAAGTGGACAGCAGCACCAAGAAATGGTGCACCAGAGGGGAATTTTGCAAGATGTAGATAGGCTTGCGGCAACTGCAGGAGGGATGGTGACCCAGTGGCTGGGTATTCTGTTGCCTGGTGGGTCATGTGCAGTCATTAAAAACAACAAGTATACATCACTCATGGTGTATAGGGGAAGAAACTGTGTGGTTGGGAGATGGAACAATATCAGAAGAGGCACAAGGAAGAGAACAGTAGTTGAACAAATGGATGAAATACAAATATATGCTACCACAGACACTGTCCCTTTGGCAACAAACACTGCACTTGCACCATCTCCTTCATACCCCCTATGGCATCCCACCTTTGATCTGTCTGCCCCAGCCTCCTCCTGGCAGGTTTCTCTCACTGGCAGCATGGTCCTGCACTTAGACTACCTCCTTGCTGGTTTAAGTGGAGCCCCTTGCTGCATCCATGGCAGGGCTTACAAAATCCCCAAAAAGGGGACATTGCAGCCTAGCTGCGGTACAAGCCCCCTTGCAAACTGGTACACCCTGTGTAGGATTGAAAGGCTGGTGCAGTGCCACTTTGGCACAATGGCTCCCCTTTTTGACACAGACCGCGTTTGAAAAT
Source organism: Neoceratodus forsteri (assembly GCA_016271365.2). Classification (NCBI taxonomy): domain Eukaryota; kingdom Metazoa; phylum Chordata; order Ceratodontiformes; family Ceratodontidae; genus Neoceratodus; species Neoceratodus forsteri. The sequence goes on from CM028133.1 coordinate 610,636,164, forward strand.
TGGGAAGGCTGCATCTTTTGATGCAAGGTGCCACCTGCATCATTCATGTTTGCCACATGAACCTTGTGTCATTCCCTGGACTATGAAAATTGAGTCCTTGTCTATTGGGACAAGCTTCACACTTGTGTGTGGTGCACTCAGTGACGACTGTTTCCCTTTAAATGTAAACAGAATCCCATTCCATCCAGCTGCACAACACCTCACAACAAAACACCAGTAAATGTATTGTAACTGTATTTTTTATATTTTATTAAAATTGGTTGTACTTTTTGCAAAATGTTTGACTCCCTGTTGTGTTCAATGATGTGTGGCCATATATGCAGTTCCTAGAAGCATGTGTTCACTCAGTGCAAATGACTCTGAGAACTGTAGGCACATACAGATGGCAGTGGGCACTGTATGAGACAAGACATATCAGGGAGCTTTTGGCTGGTTTTAATGAACATACAGTTACATTTACTTATTGACTGAGGTGCATCTTTATATAGTAAGTGGGAGTCATGGAGTCTGTCAGAGTCATAGAGTGAGTGAGTGACTGGGCTGGAGGCTAGGCAGGCAGCATCACAGCAACTATTTGAAAAATATACCGTGAGTGCTTAACAACACAGAAAAACAAAAGCCCAATAAAAAATGTTGTCAAAGAAAGAAACCATGGCCTGGAATTATGAAGTTCAAAGGTAAGAAATTTGACATTGTTACACCATCTCAAAAGGGTGCTTACTTTCTCCTTCCAGGTCCTGTTGAAGTGGATTTTTGCCCACAAGGATCTGCACTTATGTTGCCAGATGCACTGAACATTTGCTCCAAAACCACAAAAGACTTCAGCTGGGGGACTGGGATGCACATCAGTGGGTGTGTACTTCAAGCCAATGCCTGTGAGTGGTGTGCACAGAAGCATTATCTAATGCTTCTCTGACCACAATGGCCAGATAGAGAGTAGGGGAGAAAGATGTACTGCCGCCAAATGTAGTTTGGTACACAGTAGGAACACTTTTTAATTCAAAATGTCTATGAGGGGCAGATTTTGCTTGGACAATGAATGCAGACTACCTGCCTCCTGCATGGCATTGTTGTGATCGGCTGGCCAATGAGACTGGGGATTGAGAGCAGGTCTACTGTAAAAGAGCCCGAGATGGCAGAGATTTGCCTGATCTTTGAATGAGACAGACATGCTACAGCTCAGCCTTTGCACTGATTTTTCAACCTGTGTTTCCTATCAAGGAACATTAGATGCAGATTCAGAGCCTGAAGTGCCCAATGGGAACTTTGGTCATTGGAGCAGGGATTGCCTTGCATTGCTGCATTTCTGTGGGAGAATGGAGCCTGCTTTTCCAAGAGAAATCCTGTTGTGAGGCGTGGTCATTGTAGAGGGCTTAGACACTCACAGACTTGTGTGACTGTCTGGCTTCAGGTATGTGAAGAAAAGGCCACCCATGGTGTGAAGAACCACACAGTAGTTTGCTAGATGTATTATAGCCTGCACCTTTTATGACTAGAGAAAGCATTAGGTGTACCACACCTTTAGATAAGCCAGCTTGCAAATACCAGCATGGTGGATGTTTACCCCAAGAGTTTGCTATGCTGTTGCTTCCTGGTAACTGTGAGGAAAGACAGCAATATAGCTCTGTGACAATTTGATAGCTAGTTAGTGAGAGTTAGATACCTAGGGCCTTGATTAGGCAATCAAAAGTACCACTGGAAGAAACTGCATCCAATAGAGAAACCATTTTTGAATCTTGCATTTGGAATTATCATTACCTCATATTTCATCAACAATCTACCTCAGGCCTACACCTCACCATATGACACAGACATTGGGAATGTGGGAGCTCCCAAGGACTTTGGGAACTGGTGCACCGGGGAGAAAGGGTTGTGGGGCTTTTGCAGAACAGTACTGTATTTAGTGGGTGGTAGATCCATACTTGTTAATTTGTATGCTTGTCTTCCCTTTCCTTGACAGGTCCTTGTTCCTGTGTTCCTGTACCACTAATAAAACCTATCCTGTTATAATATTGTATTTACTGAGTCCTTTTTTATCTTTGCATAGAGTGTTATTTCTGTACTGTTATTGGCCTTGGTTACTGGTGGTGCAGAGGTATAAAGTATTAGATCTCCCATCACTGTGGGTGGGAATCACATACTGTATTTTAATATATGTATCTTCAATTTAATACGTTTGTAAAGCATACAAAAAAAATTCGATAATACCCTCAAAGCTTCAGTGATAATAGTATTGTCAATCACTTTTAATAATACCGTTTTGTGCTGTTAATACTAATGTTGCAACTGCATGAAAAGATACCTCTTGCCCCCTACGTCCTAAGTGTGCCTCCTCATTGGCCGCTTTCCCTGTGTGGGCAGGCAGAACAGTGTAAAAAACATGGCAGCCAGTCTCTTGCTTAGCAAGAGTAGTTACCCTCAAAAAACGTTCCCTGTTTTATTTTATTTTTTAAATGGAAATATCTGGTTGATCCTGCATTCCCCAGTCTCCAAAAACAAGAAAAGGTAGGACTGCCTTTACTGCAAGTGAACCAAATGAGTGAGTGAGTGATTGAGTGAACTAGCGAGCGAGTGGCTGGGCTGGCAGGAGAAAAGTAATTGGTGCGCTATACAGTGTGGTGCTTGGCCAGGACTGACACAGTCTTTAAGCAACAAAAAAATTAAAAATTGAAGATCCATATATTAAAAAAATAATGGATAAGTCACTGGGTATTACTGGTGACCTGCCATCTTGAGGTTCTGGACACAAGAACCTCTCGAGCTTTGCTCCCGAGGTTCCCATGTGTCCAGAACCTCTCGATGGTATTACTTACCCAGTTACCTATCCATTATTCTCTTTTTACTGTGGGGGTACAGCACAGTTCACATTAAACATATTGTGCAGCCATTTAAATCATATTGGGCCCAGTCTTCAAAAGGTTTGCAACTGGCACAAATATAGCACAGTAGTGCTGCCCATATTTAGTGCACGTTTGCTATAGTCTGCTAGTAGCGCCTGTTATTAGCACTAGTGCTAGAGCATAAGAGCAATGTTTGCAGAGCCTGAAAAGGGTGGCGATGACATGCATATTCAATGCAGTGCAATATTCAAAGGTGTAACGCTGTTCTAGTGGCATAGTGCAGTGGCATAGTGCAGCACAAAATAAGGACTACAAAAAGCAGATCTTAACATTGGGCAAATCCCAGAGGTGGGGGGAGGCACTGAAGTACACACACAGACCCACCAGAAAACAAAATGGCACTCATCATGTACCTGATGCTTGCAGTCATGCAGGATGAGAAACAGGCCAATGCCACTTTGGGGCTCCAGCACAGGACCAATAGGCACTATGCAGCAAACAGACAGTTCTGTCCATAAGTCACATTTGAAGTCCCCACTAATGAACCAATCATGGGTAGGTTCAGGCTCAACAGGCCCATGCTCATGGAGCTGTGTGAACTGCTGCATGACCAGCTCCAGGCTCCCAATGCAGTCATGCAATGTCTGTAGAGCTCAGGATGACAGCAGCAGTGTGCTTCCTGTCCCCTGGAAGATTCCATACACTGGTAAAGGACACCAGGTGGAACATGTAGGATATGGCTGTCAGAAATATGCACCCTAGGTGTGTCACATATTACCTCCACCGACACAGATGTTGCACGTGAATTGTATCTGGGAGCGTAGTGGGGGGGGTCATTGTCCACACAGTGGGTAATGGTGTTAGCCACAGAGTGCCACAGCCTCATGCGGTACTGAACCCACTGAGGAGCAGACTGTGGCCAGGGGTGTTCAATGTCCTAGTGTCTGGGCATGCTGGCCATGCAGATTCCCACACTGTGGGGGTGGCATGACAATGAGGCATTTGCTTTGGCGTGACAGTCCTCCCACTGGAATGGCCAGTGATTTGCCAGCCCCTGTAGTGCCAGAGACAGGGGATATTGTTTCTGGCATGGCAGCAGTCAATCTGTTGAAGCCAACCTCCATGCACTGCTGCAATCCACCCAAGACTGCCATGTGCTCCACATGGCAAGCCTCTGCATATTGCTTTTTGTCCTGCATCATGCAGTGTATGCAGCCCAGTTCAACTGTATCTCCTGTGCCCCCATGGTTGATTGCAACAACTGCCTGTTGGCTGCCTCCTGCTGTCTTCATGGACTGTCTCCGGCTGGCCTATGCCATTGTGTGGCCCAGGTTTGTGCCATGCTCAGTATCACCATGATCAGTCCTGCATACTGTTCTGGTGGCTGCAGCAGCAAAGCAACTGTGCTAGTGAGATTGACCTTGTGAGCAAGGCAGTGGCAGGCTCTTGGGGTGTCACATCAGTTGCTGGGCTGGTGGTATTGGCCTGGGGGGCATGGTGGCAGCTGTGGCAGTGTCAGGGTCCTTGGGTGTCACAGCAATTGCTGTGCCAAGAGCAGTGGGTGGGTGCAACTCAGCGATGGTCATGCCAGGGAGAGGGTGGCTGGGTCCCATTGGTAGGTGGGCTGGCAGGGGCAGGTAACCCTCCTGGTCTGAGATAGACCCCTCTACTCCACTCCTTCATATAGGCATCATCATTCTCTTCTTCCCCATCCTCCTCCTGCTGAAGTCAGACTGTGCCCTAGCACAGGTAAGCCTCATGGGCAGTTGCTGTCATGATGGTCCCAGGCCAATCTCTGGGACGGTATCCTATATAATGGAGTGTGCTGTCAAGAGAAGAGACAAGAGAGATATTGCAGAGCAATGTACTTGTCTGTGTGTTGGCCATGGCAGCATGTAGGCCCAGTGCAATGTGCATCACCATCCATGCCACCCTAGCAGTGCAGTGCTCATACACCCCCAGTGCTGTATATCCCACACACCCCATTACCAGTGACCATATAGGCAACTTGACACATGTAGCATGGTAGGTGATTACCCCACAGATGGCCATCCCTCCAGAATACCTGTATACCAGCACATGGCCTACACCAATTGTGTGACACATCCAATAGTCAGGGGCTGGCCAGACTACCGAGGGCCAGACTACATATTCAGTACAGCAGCCAATCTGGGATATCAGTAGTGGAGGGACCAGGGTGACACAGGTGTTCTTTCATTTGTTTTTGTTTTTTGAACAGGCAGCTGCCCTTGACTTTTGTTTGATTTTTAATGGGTTGGTACCCTTGTATTTCACTTAGATACTTAGGTTTTAAAAGGGGAGATTGTGCACCTAAGTGTGCATCGAGTCTACCCCCCCAACACAGTGGTAATGAATGTACTCTTCCAATTATCCACGTGATTGTCTAGCCTTTTTTAAAAAAAAACATTCAGTAATAGGCACATCTACTAATTCCTTTGGCAGACCATTCTATAAGTTAATTGCTGTCTGTATAAAAAAATGCTCACCTCTTATTAGTCTTGTATCATCTACCTTTGATTTGTTTATTATGCCTCCTAGTATTTTGTTCAATTTCCCTTTTATCAAATCCCACATCCACCAATAAATAGCTGTTTTGATTATGTTAAACAGTAATAATAAGTCAACTTGGACTCTTGACCTTTTCAGGCTGTGTAGAACCAAATGGTCCAGTCTTGTTTTGTAATCTTTATTCCCCAAGCAATTCACTGCCTTTGCAAATCTTCTCTGGATCCTTTCCATATGGTAAATGTCCCTCCTATTGGTGCAGTGATCAGAACTGGGAACAACAATTCAGGTGAGATCTGGTCTAGGACTGGTAAAGGGGAATGTTTATGTCTTTGTGACACCTGATACAGTTTTTCGTTATATGCCCCAGAATTCTGCAGACTTTTGCCACTGTTATCTTATTGTTGTTTCTAAAAGTCAAATTAGATTGCATAATAACCCTCAAGTCTTTCTCCTCAGTTATCCCTCCCCCAGTTTATACAGTATGTAATATAAGCATTATTTTTACCCACGTGTAATACCATGTTTTTTTCTGGATTAAATTGCATGCTTCAGTTTCTTGCCAACTGGTCCAGGTTATCCAGATCAGACTGTAGTTTATGAGTGTCCTCCACAGTTAGCACTGGATCACATATTTTGGTGTCACCTGCAAATTTGTTGATGTATCCAGATAATTGTGTTTGATTTTTAATGAGTGACTCCCCTGTGCTTTCAAATACAGTTCACAGGTGGGTGCCTGTGTTTTATTTTTGTTCTGTATTAACAGGCAGGTGCCCTGTTTTTTTCTGCAGTAATGGATGGGTGCCCTGTGTTAGCAGAATTGTCCTGAACCTGATGGAGAACATGACACAGAGCTAACAATATGGCAGAAATTACTTGTTTATTACCAGAAAACACAAAACACAGCAAATACCTGCTGGGAGGCAGGGACAGTACCCCAGACATCATGATGTCACTCCAAACTGGTTTGAACTCAGCAAAATACAGCATGAGTATCATTCTTATACTCTAAGATAAGAAATGTACTTTATTAGGTAACGTTCTGCCAAATAAGGTAAAATCACAAAATATGGAAGCCTCATTGGTAAAAGGTCAGCACAGAGGACGGTTAGTTCATCACTCTCTCTGCATATACTCTCTGATAAGAGTAAAACTAGCTAAAACTAGTTTTGGGTTACAATACAAAAGGTGTTTAGTTAGCAAAATAATAGCAGCTACATAGCAAAGGAAAATAACTGTACCATAAGGCATATATAAGCAATGCTAATACTGTTAGGGCCAGAGGTTTGTAGCATATAGCTCTGCTGAGATCTGGTCTTTACCACCAGACCATGCTACAATTGTATGCACATGTCTTATTGCTATATCACATAGTATTACATTATATCCTACCGTATAGAATATATCATGAATAAATGTATTTACTCAACAGGTGTGAACAATAACTGCATGCCATAAATAATGTGTATTGTAGCTAATGTGTAAATAAAACCATTTACGTGCATAGTAAATATGTCATCACTCATTTATGTACATAGTTATTATGTCATCACTCATTTATATACACAGTTGCTATGTCATCAGCCAGTTTAGAATGTTCGGCCTCAGTAGCAGTACTAATCATATTCAAATGCAAATAACTTTAAAATGAAAAAAGATAGCATGGTACTGTGAGCACAAAAGTTGTCCAGCACAAAAATATTTACAAAATGAGTGGTGTTTAATTTATAGATAACTTTTAGTTTTTGTAGAATTAGCAAAAAACAGCAGAAAGTTAATTTTTTGGCACTTTTTCGACAAATAAATACAAAAAACTTTAAAATGAAAACTGATAGCATTTGTACATTGAGCACAAATGTTGTTCAGCACAAAATTATCTACAAAATGATAGGTGTTTCATATATAGATGCCTTTTAGATTTTTTTATAATCAGCAAAAAATGGCAGACAATTCAGTTTTTATTTACTTTTTCTGATGATCAACAACCCCCAAATGTAACAACAGAAGAATTGTGCATCAACATTTTTCATTATGTACTGTCCATAACAAAAAGTTGGAACATCCATAGCAACTGCTTAGCAACCACTATACTAAGCCAAGCTACCCTGGGAAAACTACAAAAAGTCTGTGTATGTTAACATGAAAAATTAAATAAACAATTTAAAACAAAACTCCTTACACAATCCTAAATAATCCCTATTGCATTAATAAAATATGCAACAGGGACCTTGTGGAATACATGATTTATTTTCACTCAAGCTGTTTGACCTTGGGCACATCACTCATGGCTTACACCACTCTTGAGATTACCCAAGGTCAAACAGCTCATGTGAAAATAAATCATGTATTGCACAGATTCCTGTTACATATCCCTTATGTATAACATCTGCTGCACTAAGTATAGGGTTGTATGGGTGGGCAGATCTTCATATCCCCTCTCTTGTTTCCTGCTAAACCAGCAACACAAGATGGTGAGTTAGGATAAAGACTTTGTGGAGTGGGCAGCATAAAGGAAGTGTGGCTATCTTCTTTGGTGCCTGAATGTAGAGCACAAGCAGCAAATGGTGACAATAAGAATAAAAACCAAAACAGCCCGCACAATGATAAAAGCAATAAAAGAAATATCTAGCAAAGTATCAGTTTAAACAAGATGTAAATCACCATCATGTATCAGGTCATTTATTCAGTTTTCTGAATAGTATTACTGATATGTATCAGATGAGTAACTTTTCTAAGAGGGATTTGAGATTTAGGGTGAGTGGGTCAATATGCACATCAAAAACTGGTGTATACTGGTCTATAGCATCCAGATATTCAGGGTCACTGTAAACATAATCTTGTTCCAGAGTAGGTACACAGGTTATCACAGATTGACTAATAATGGTGCGTTCATGAGGCACAAAGCAGAAATTAGGAATGTCAGCACCACAAGTGATGTGTTCATAAGAGAAGTTCTGGATGTTTGTCATTATGCAATATTGTCCATCAATATTATATCATATTGTATGTACATTGTATGTAATCTTGACTTGAGGAAGACATCACTTGGTACTTTGATAGAGGCCTAAAGCTGTAAGTATCCAGGTCACTGTGTTTGTACCATTGCATTTGTAGTAGTGTCAGTGGTAGGGGCAGTAGGGGCAGTAACATTTTGCTCATTTTGCTCATTGAGTCCATCAGTGGAGTAGCCACACACTGGCATAGCTGTATAAAAAACATCACATCTGCACAAGTATCAACAGCCCTTTTCTGAACAGCAGTCTATATGAGGTGCCAGCCTGCCTTGCAGTTGACCGTGGAACACCAGCAGTGGTGGGGGATTGACACGTTCCTGTAGATGTCTCCCTACAGGTATCCCATGGAGTGAATATGTGCCATTCTGTTGAAGACTGAAGAATCCTTGTTGAACACTGGCAAAGATGCCATAAAGGAAACTTACATGGTATCTTTGATTGAGCAGCGGTGTGTAGAGTAGCAAGGTCCTTGATCTGGATGTGGTGTGTCATAACCTATGTTTCTAGCTGTTGTGAGAGAAAAAGTGAAGGACTCAGCCATACATTTGGAGGTGCAGGCCGAGGTCTGACAATGAGGACAATACCACGTGGCCATCCATGAATTCTTGATGATATCAGTGATATACCCTCCTTTCAGGTCTTGGATAAGGTTAGTGACAGTGATTAAAACATAGCCACCATTGGCGGTACAAATAATTTCCCTGCCTATGTTTTGCTATTTGGCTTCTGCATTATTGGCAGTGATTAACTCATTAATCTTGACCCGAGTTTCAATAAAGAAGCATGCAAAAGCATGCATGTTGTACACCATGAACCTTTCCTCCCTTACTAAACTGTCAGTACCATGTAGCATGGGCTTGAGCACATCTTCCGGTGGTTGATTTCAAAAATAACTAATGTGTCTTTAGATTTGTTCAATGTCTCCTCTATTCCAGATTGACATACCTGATCCAAATAAACCTGGTATACTCCCCACTAGGCCTGTTACACTCAGGTCCTTTTAAAGCACCTAGAGCAGAACATTTATTGATGCAGAGCAGTTTTTGCCCAGCTACAGGGTTTTGAGCTTGTACTTGATAAGCTGCAACAATATCTACAGTAACAACAAAGGGACATGAAACCTTGAAACATTAGTCATTGAACAATGACCTTATTCAGCCATGTTGCAATGTAATATGCTTAAAACAACAGGAACATGCCTAAATTGAACATTGTTAATAAGTGTCCCAGGAATGGAAGTTGCAGTCAGGCCACTAGGTGGACCAGGCTCCAAGACAGGGCATCTTAAAGGCTGTGGTGGGGAAGGGCTCTGGGTCAGAAGAGCCTTGTCAATAACAATGTCATCCACTACAGTGCTGTATTGACAGTGTTCCCCACCACAGCAGCAGGACCGAATGCTGCCACACCACAGAGTGTCAACACACTGTATTTTTCCCCTCAAACTACAAGATTTTCAGTCCAAAGGGGGCTGCAGATCATGGTGAAAGACAAATGTGTGGGACCATGAAATACTGTTTCAAACGACCCTTTGTAAAAAAAAAAAAAAACTCCAGCAACAAAAAAATAAAGGGAGACCAGGATTAGAACCCTGGTCTCTGACACCATTCTACAAGCCACTCCATGCCTTAGTCCTTCCCACCACAGGAGCAGCTCAGCCATCCTTCTGAAATCTCTGCCCTTCAGCTATTCCCTAGCACAATGGACAGTGGCCTGGTGAGCACTTATTGTATAATACAATTATGCCCCTATCGCTGTCTGTGGGAGTGCTCTCCAGACTGCACTCTCTTTCCCTGCTCTATTATTGTAGCACTATTCTAACCAGTTACCATGGAGGCATGGTGGTTTCAATTGCAACAGAAGATGAAAAGTTCAGTGAGGAAGTCATGGAAATAGAACTAGGTGTAGTTGTCTTTAGTAAAACCTTGACAGATGCCCAGTTGTTGTAGACTTTTTAGGGATCCATGCCATGCTACAAAATGAATTTTCTATGTTCCTTGGTTGTACCCTGCCCGGGTATCCTTTAAGGCATGGGACCCATTCAGAAATGCAATTAATCTGTCTCTGTAGAAATGGTGATCCCCTGTGGTCCTTGTATGACTAGAGGTTACTGCCTTGTAGGTTTAGAGTGACTGTCCAGGTATCATCGTCGGTAAACATAACATAGCCATAGCTAATAGGGTCTTTATACTCACGACTTGCCTTCTGTCCTTGTAAACAGCCCAAGGGTGCAGATTATGATTGTCATCATTCTGAAATGAAAGAAAATAAATAGTTGGAAATACAAACCCACCCCCCCTTTTCCCCAGCTCGAGTATTTTACTTACTGAGGCCTGTCAGAGCCCTTGTACAGTTTGAGCTGCATTGCATGAAACCACTTAGTGGATTTCTTGTAATTTGATATCTGCACTTGATAGACAGAGGAGCTAAGTTTACTTACAATTTCAAAGGACCAGACCATTTGATGGATTGGGAGTAGGTGGGTGTTGAGTATTGCAATACCATGACTCTTTCACCCACTTCCCAATTGACTTCCTTGACATCTTTCTCAAAGTACATTTTGGACTTTTGTAGGGCACTACACAAACTCTGAGTGGCAAAGCGGTGAATTTCAACTAAATTCTCCTGTAACTGCTTCACACAGGTGTCAGCTGACACTATCTATGGTAGTGGTGTGGATGTCCATCCATAAGTGTTCTGGCAATCTCCTTTGCTGGTCAGTCATCACCTCAAAGGGTGTGCACTGCATAGCTGTTGATGGGGTAGCCCTGATTGCCATTAGGAGAAAGGGCAACAGAGAATCCCAATTCTTTGCATTCTCATTGACAAACTTTGACAACATTGCTTTTATCTGTCTATTGGTTCTCTCTACAGTACCGGAAGACTGAGGTTGGTAAGCTATGTGGAACTTTTGCCTTGCTGTAACATGTCAAGAACTTCTTGCATGGGGGGGGTGGCAGAGCTTGCATTACAAAATGGTGGCAATGTAACTTACTAGGAGGGATTCCCTGGAGTCATGTGTAAATTTCTTCTGACAGAACGAGGCTTTGAAAGCTACCAGAAAGGGCAGACTGAGGTAGATAAGAAGGAGAGCTTTTAAATGAGACCCTATTGGAGCTGATCCGGTAAGGGAACCTGAGAAATTGCAGAGTGTTACTTCTCAGCTGACATCACCAGGCAGCCTTTCACACATCTAAAGCAGTGGTGGAAAGTTTCAATCAAAGTGGGTTACCAAGGTCTGGTTTCTATTAAGAGTGCCATTCATTCAGAAAGCCGCAATGGCACAACAACCTACTTTACTAGATACTGAGTTGGCAAAAATCACTGTAATGCTCAGCTGGGTGTTGGAAGACACTCCAGAGTTGAAGATCACAACAACCATAGCTAATGAGAAACTGGGAGCTCTCACCATGAGGGCGAACAATACGGAGGTGAATATTTCTCAACAAGGAGCTGTCATTCATGATCACTCTGCACAGCTGAGAGAACACCATGTCAAACTTCAATATTTGCTGAACAAACTCAATGACCTAGAAAATAAGGCCAGGTGCAAACACATCCGTATTGTGGGGATGCCAGAAGGGGTTGAAGGCAGAGACATGACAGCCTTCCTGAGAGGCCCTCCCTTGCATGCTGTGATTAAATAACAGGGCACTGCCTGACCTGGAGTGGGCACACTGCTCCCTTGTACCAAGACCTAAAAACAGAGAGCACCCCCAGACTGACTTTATGTAAGTTCTTAAGATACCCTGAAAAGGGATTTTTTGCCTGAATAGCAAGGGAGAGAGGCTAGATCCAATGGGAAGGCCACAGAACTCAATTTTACCAAGATTACTCCTATGACCTTTCAAAAAAAGGAGATCATATGCTGCAGTGAAGCAAGTGCTGTATAAACTTAATATTCTAGGATCTTTACGATACCCAGCAATGCTGTGAGTGCAGTTTTAAGGGACTTACATTACATTTCAAAATCCAACCAAAGTGGAACAGTTTTTGAGGGACATTACAGCAGAAAATGACAACCCTTCCCAGTGCCCATCAATGCCACATGGAGAGGCCGTACTTCAGATGGATACTACCCAATACAACATGGCAGGACAGATACAGACTGAGACTGTTTGGCCCATGGAAGAAGAAGGTTGGCAAAAAATCCAGAGGGGAAGATAGAAGAAGAGGAGCAAACAGTCACCAATGAAGAAGCTGTCCCCTCCATGGAGAGCAAGGTCCAGAAGCCTCCAGAGCCAACATCAACATACAGACACTAGCTATGCATCCTCAGGGCTTATGCTGGTGAAGACAATGAACAAATATGAGCCTCTTTGGAAGCTCATCCCTTCGACTTACAGCTACCACAGGATACTGGCTCTGAGGGTTTCACAGCAGGGATGGTGGCAGAGGCCCAAAGTGACTGGTCCCCAGTTTTTCAGAATTGGGCAGACAGTATCCAGCCTTCTGAGGAAGGTGCTTATATTCCAGAGGAACTGCCACATCCACCAAGGCCAAGGGAAGACCAGCTCAAGAAGGTCCAGAGACAGGAAGACCCAGTGTGAATGGTCAAGCCTGCAGTAAGTCCGGGGACTTGAATATGTATGGGACTAGCTGCAGGTAATGTGATCTATCTCCATCTAGGGGAAATGCTGAAAATGAAAAAGAGCTGATACTACTGTATATGTTATGGTGGGAAAGAGGGGGAGATGGGAAAGCATGTAAGTGAGGGACCAGGAGATGCACGGGGGAGGGCAAACTGTCAAATGGACCCAAGACTAGTGTTTGGGAGGGATGTACAAAGGGGAAGGTGGAGCTCTCAGTAGGGATCAGAGATGAGGGAGTGCAGTAAATAAGCAGTCCACCCAAAGCCTCAACTGTGCAACACAGTGGCTGATGCCTGACTCACACAAGAGGTGAGCTGTTGCATGGATAAAGGGTTCAGAACTGGGATGTGAGCCCAACTTGAATGGAGTGAGGACACAGCTAAAACAGAGAAGGACAATCCTCTCCAATGGGTAACCAGCTTGAGAATGGCACCCTGCCAGTTCATGAGATCCCCTGACCAAGTCTCACAAGCATCCATATGCGAGTCAAATGTGCTGTGACTGCTAAGAGACTGATAGTAAATGATACACTCATATGATGTATGCCTGGTTGTTTCGTGAATGAAGGACAGATCAATTGACAAGCTCTCCATCCCCAGCAAAGGCAGAGGGAAGTGGGGTTATGAATAGGGTGCCTGCCCAAGGAGTGTAATGTGTCCCCCCCCACCGCACATACTGTGGCTGCAGAATCTTCGCAGTCCTTTTTGTTCTGAATTTGTGCATTCTGCATAGCTAAACTTTAATAAAGTTGTTGTGTTCTGTGCCCCCATTTTAAAAGGGATATTCTTCATGACATCCTCTCTGCTCCACATTTGCAAAGGCAGGTATACCTCAAGGCTTAATGCTGATGCCCATATCCTGTTCAGAGGTGGCTGCAGGGGAATAACCCTGGAAAGCACACAAGTAGCAAGCTTAGAGGGGGAACCCAGAGTGAGCACATATGAGTGGAAGTGGCATTAGGCTAATAACTAAGAGACTGGCAACACCTAACACTGGAGTTTGGAAGGGTATACCCCCACTCCCTGAAGCGAGCTCTAGGGTTATGGACTCTCCAAGAGGGTATGGGCAGTCTGGATCCAGCAAGAGAACTCAGCTTCATGTAAAAGGAAAATGGAAAAGGTTTAGAAGCAGAAAAGTTACTCTACTGGGGCATGTTAATGGTGTGCTTATACTTAGGTTTTTTTTCAATGGAGTACTGCAGTTTGCAAGGTAATAAAGTAGAAGAGGGCCAGCAGTTTGCTAGGACTCTGAAAAACATAAGATTTTGGATTAACAGTTGTCAAAGCAGGTATATAAAAGTAGTGAGGGACAATGTAATGGTGCTAAAAAATAAAAGGAGTACAAGAAAGCATAGGAAGAATAGTAGAAGTGATACGGATGCAAGCATTAAAGGTATGATTAACAAAGACCCATGGGGAAGTTAGGCAGAGACAAGGAAAAAGGAGACAGTGAACTTCTGCAAAGGGAAAACAATCATGGCACTGTACAATGGATAGCTCATATGATGTAATTCTGACCTCCTGGAATGTGGGAGGACTGAATTCACCTATAAATTAAACAAAAATACTGGCCAGATTTAAGAAATTAAAAGCCCAAATTGCCTTCTTATAGTATATTTAGTATGAAACAGAAAGTGATAGATAAGAAACAATCCCAACCATGTGTTTGTTTATTTGGAATGGAAATCATGAAAAATGAAACCAGATCTAGACTAACAAATACAATTAAAGATTTATGGTCTAATTTCTTGAAAGTTCTGTTTGCTTATGGAGATGAAATTACTGCATATAGAAGTGCTGGAGGTACTCAGATAAATATTTATGTTACTACAAGACAACTGGCTGATTTGATTTTGGAAGAAAGTAGCAGACTGGATGTATTGGGAATTAATACATGTGATGGAGAAGACCTCAATACTGTCTTAAGAAATAGGAAAGATTCTAATGTCCTAGTCAATGCTCAATATTTAGTCATTTGACTTGAAACTTAACAATAATCAAAAAAATATATTTTGGGGATAGAAAACAAGCAGGTAACTGGAAAGTAGAAGATTATAAACTTGAGGTTGTACAATGCTATACATTATACATATTTGGGGATTGAAAATCATGCAAATTGTAAATGGAACTTACAACATAAGGCCATATTAAGAAAAAAAAAAAAAAAACAGTAATCAATCATAAATATGGAGGCTGTACAGTTAAACCTTTTACAAACTATGCAAGCACAATTGAATAAACAGTTACTATATGCAGCAGAAGTCTGGGAATTTAAAGATAATAAATTAAAGACCTTGATGTCTCCTTTGTATAAATCTTTAAGAAATTTACTAAAATTGGGGCATTCCTGTCCAGCAGCCTATATTAGGGCTGAACTGGGACTTATAAATATTAAAAGTGGTATTGATACCAGGAAATTGAATTATTGGATAAAGGCTACTAGATGTCCAGAGAACTCATTAATTAAACAATGTCTTGGAGAAAAAGAATGGTGGTATATTTTAGGGTATAAGAGTAACTATTGGCATACCCAGATCATGGAGACTTTGCAAAAATACAAATTGATTCACCTGAAACTTAATGTGGACAAAGGGATTGTCCTGGGTCTACAGTATAAAAAATACATAAAAAAATAGGGAACTACTGGAACTGCCAGGATTTAAGAACTATAAAATACTGTCACTACTCTACGTGGTTTAGTAAGTATAATCTTGATTTTGGGTATAAACCCTATTTAGATATTTTAACTGATATAAACTTAAGAACTCTTTTTTCAAGGTATAAATTAGAACAATTTCCAAGTATTGTCCTCCAATCTAGATAGAATAAAACTGAACATTTGTCGGAGGAATGTGATTGCTCGGCAGGAGGACGGGAGGACCTAATTCATGTAGTATGGGTCTGTACATACTATGTAAAAGAAAGAATGTATTGGTTGAGTCATTTATTAAATACCATGTATCAAATGGATAAAGAAACCTTAACATTTGTTATCATGCATACAGCTGACAGCACTACAATAGAGAAATTGGCTAGGGTTTTTTATGCCATTAGTAGGGTAAAGTAAAGAATGATGGTCTGCCTTTAACTTTAATAATTTTCCCTTTTTTCACTCTTTCTGGTAAAGCTGAGTTTTAATCAAAACTCAATAAATATGATGTGCAATATTAGTAGTTGAGACAGTACCTACTTGTTTTGTTACTGTATTTATGCTTATTCATGTTTTGCATCGTCTAAATTGTAACAGCTTTTCTTGCTATACAAATAAAGAATGAACTAAAAAATTGCCTTCTTGCAGGAGAACAAACTAACCTCCAAGGATGCCAAGAAGCTCACCAGGGAATGGGTGGAATGGGAGTATCATAGTACTTCAGGGAAAGCCAAAACAGGGGTCTCCATATTACTACAGAAAAAGCTTAATTGGAAATATGTCCAGCATACAATGGATAAGGAGGGCCACTGGGTAATAGTCAAAATGTTCACTCCACTCCACTAGAACTAGTCCTATTAGTTAATTTATATGACCAAATGAGGATGCTCCAGACATCTCCCATGATGTCTCCCAGAAAATTCTTGAATTATCTCAGGACAACCCAGGAATAATGATAGGGGGAGATTTCAACCAGACAATGGAATACCTGCTGGACAGGTCCAATTTCAAACAAGAACCACACACAAAATCCCACAGGGCTCTCACTGAGCTTCTTGCATTGCACCAACATTCTGATATCTGGAGACTCCAACAACTAGCAGATAAAGATTACTCTTACTTTGCGGCAGCTAGAGTGATGGCCAGTAGAATAGACTATTGACTCATCTCAGAACAACTGACCACACTAGTAGGTGACACACACACACATAGAGCCAATATTCTTATTGGACCATGCCCCTGTGGTTTTGGATCTAACAGCAGAACCCTCCCTTAAAAAGAAAACCTCAACCTGGAGGTTGGATCCACTCCTACTGCAAGATACAGAACTTATGAGGCATATACAGGAAGAAACAACAACTTTCTTCCAGCTTAATTCCCTAGGGGTCACCTCAGTGATTACAGCATGGGAAGCTTATAAGGCTACCATAAGGGGATAAGTATAAGCTTTGCTGCACATAGATGAAAGAAAAGGAAAAGTGAGGCAGCCAAACTGGAAAAAGTTACTTCAAGAAAAAGAAGAGGTATAAAAGAGGGGTCCACATTAACTGAAGAACCCAAGTCTGATCTCAGAGCGCACGTCACTTAGGATACCGCCGAACATGCTTGCAATTAGGCAAGCAGAGCTGCATATTGGAAGAGCTAATCACAAGTACTGGGCAGAGGGGGAAAAGGCAGGGAAGCTGCTTGTGTACAGGCTAAAAAAGTGGCAAGCTGACAGGCACATTCACCTGCTCAAAGACAAGCAAGGAAAATTAGTGTATGGCCAAAAAGACATAAATGAGGTCATAACTGACTTCTACCATAGTCTGTATGAATCTCACACAGGGTGGGATGGAGACAAATTCAGGAACTTCATAAGGGACCTACCCTTGCCCAGACTATCAGAAATCTAAAAGCAGGACTAAGATGCCCACCTGTCGGAAACTGAGCTGAGCAAGGCCATCAATAGCATGGCACTACACAAGGCCTTAGGAAGTGATGGATTCCCTACTGATTTTTATAGAATGATACAGCATGAGATAGCAGGCCCAATGCTGAGGATGTTCCAGAAATCCCAGGGGAAAGGTGAGCTGCCAGACACCCTAAAGGAATCGATAATAACCATCCTTCCAAAAGAGGGAAAGACCACAGCTGCTCAAGGAACTATAAGCCATTATCTTTGATAAACGTGGATGCCAAAATTTTGGCAAGATTTCTGGCAATGAGGATGGAATTACCGTAATACTTCCTAGCATAGTACATCCAGCCTAGGTGGGGTTTATTAAAGAGAGGAATAGTTCGGACCATATAAGTGCCATAGTTACTTTAATGCAGGCTGCGGCAGGACTCCCAATCCCAGCTGTGTTAGTAACAGTGGACTTTGAAAAAGCCTTTGATTCTGCAGAATGGGAGTTTCTCCACATGGTCCTGGATAACTATAACTTTGGACCTTACTTTACATCCTGGATCAAAACTATGTACACACAACCCAGGGCCAAGGTTTTAACTAACAACACCATATCATCCCCCTTTGAACTACACAGGGGAACAAGACAAGGCTGCCCCTTGCCCCACTGCTATTTGTAGTCACCATGGAACCATCAGCAGCAATACAGATGCACCCCAAAATTGCAGGAATACCGGTGGTCCCCAAGCAATATTGTACTAAGCTTTATGCAGATGCCTGCATGATAATTACTGGGGGCATAAAGAACAGCATTCAACCCATACTGCATACACTGAAGGAGTTTGGAGACATCTCCAGCCTATAGATTAACATCTCAAAGTCAGAGCGATTCCCTTTGTACCCACTCACAACCTCTGAAATGATAGATGCAACTGGACTCAACTGGGCTCAGAACAGAATAACATATTTAGAGGTCAGACTGTCTCCAGACCTGGCAAGCTTGGCTGATAGGAATTTTTCCTCAGTGTGGGCACATCTTTTGAAGGATATTAGGAGATGGTAACAACTACACTTGTCAACGGCAGGCAAAATAGCAGCTATAAAGCTGATGATGGCCTCTAAGATATATTATCTGATCTCCTACCTCCCTATATTAAAACCTGAGTTCTGGGCACACAAACTACACTCCTTAATGAATACATTTCTATGGGGTCAGAAGCTTCTCAGGCATAACAGAGCCAAACTGAGGGTGCCATGGACAAAAGGAGGATGGAGCATCCCTGATTTTGCAAAATACTCATATGCCTTTATTACTACCAAAACTTGCCAAGGTCTGGGCAAGCGTTCCTATCCCATGCCGGCATGGATGGAAGTAGAACAGGCAGTATTGAAGGGCACTCCTCAAACCAGTTATTTAGGCCATTGCCTTCCAAGAATGGCTCAGGCCTGGATGACAATAAAGGCAGGTCATCAGGCTTGGCAGAAAGTGAGAAAGCTGGCAAACTGTTGCTTAGGTGCGGATGTGTATACTCCCTTTTGGAATAACCCCTACCTGTGCATGGGTAACAAGCCTATACATTGGGTGAAGTGGGAAAACTGCTTGACTAGTGCATTCAAGGATTTGACACAGGACAACAATAGAACCTTTGTTACTTTTCAGTACTTAAAAAAAACAGTTTCATCTCTCTAAAGAATGTTTCTGGCAATATTTGCAAATTAGGAGCCTGTACAACAAATATATCAGAGCCCACTGTACCTGTTCTGCTTGTGGCCCTACCTAAAGAGATCACAGGGATACTCTGCCCCTTAAGCTCTGGGTCTCCAAAAAGAAAGGACTGGCAGGGAATATCCAGAGACAGATTAGAGATGGGGCCCCATATCCCTCTATACTGGCCAAGTGCAAATGGAAGAGAATGCTAGGCATGGCCATTTCTGTCCAGACTTGGAGCAAATGTTGGAGGATGACCCACCGGGCTTGAGTAGCCCAGTGAAGCTTATTGATAAGGAACAAGGTCATGCACCAATGGTACCAGACCCCTACAGAGCTGAGAAAAAGAAGCCTGTCGCAGCAAGACAACCGCTGGTGGTGTAATGCCCCAGGAGTTGATCTACTGCATATTTTATGACTGTGCCACCTCCTACAGCCCTTATGGGCCAGGGTGATGCAATTTTGCTCAGTAATCCTTCACCAGACCTTGCCGGTGACTCCTACTTTCTGGCTGCTGAGCACTGTGCCAGCAGATAGCCCAATCTAGAGCCTACATGTGCTATGGTTGACTGGGGCCTCAGTGGAACTGGTTAGAATAATACTGAGAAAGTGGAGAACCCAGGATATCCCAGACTTTCAGGAGTGGCTTCAGGCCATGGAGTGTCTAGTATCCAATACGAGGTTAGTCCACTTTGCAAGCAACACCAGCCAACTATATCAAGCAATCTGGTCCCCATATCTGAATGCGCATAACTTACATGATACTACTTCTCTAAGACTATGCACCAAAGACTTACTGAAACCACCATGAGCCTGTAATTTAATCTGGATGGTTATAAAGGTTAAAGTGGTAATTTTAGGAATATACCTTGGATTAATGAATATTGTTTTCTGTTTTTACCTGTACTGAATAAGTATCAAAACCATTATATTTCTGTTATGAATCATTAATGTATGTCAATGTATTTCCTATGTTAATTCGACAATAAAAAGAGTAACTGCAAAAAAAATGAAGTAAAGCTTGTCTCCTTATTGGAGTCTATCTTGAGAGGTAGGTCCCATCTGGTGAACACTTGTTCCACCAGAATGTTTGCAGTAGCTTTGGCAGTATTAGCCTTACAGGGAAAGGCCTCAACCCATTTGGAAAATACAGTAGGTATGTGATGACCAGTGCATACTTATTGTTTCTGCTAGTGGTAGGCAAAGGTCCAACGAAATCCATCTGGATTGCATTCCAAGGACAGGATTGTCTATGCTGAAGCAATTTGACATTTTTCTTGCCAGGTATTGGGTTGTTTTGAGTACAAGTGCTGCAGTTGTCCAAGAAACACTGGACATCTACTATTTGACCAGGACACCACACTATTGTTCTCAGTCTCTGTAGTGTCTTGTCTATACCCTGATGTCCACCTTACGTGTGCCATGCACCTGGTGGATAAATTCTGACCGAAGGTCTTTAGGAACCACCCACAGTGTGGTGTCCCCCTGATTATACAGAACCAGCATTTGATCTGGATAGAGGGAGGGAGGGATGGTTGAGGTGCCTCTTGAGGGAGTTGTCGCTAGACATCTCATTTTGGTCCATGAGGTGATTGCATTCCTCTTTTATTTATGGGTCTTCCATTTGCACCACAGCCAAATCCAATTGGATGGCTTGTTTTCTCCTTTGTGTGTCTACTGGCTGTGCCTCTTCAAGTACAGGCATCACCCATATTTCTCCTGCTAATGCACCTTGTTTGGATAGTGTATCTGCTTGGTCATTTTGCTCTTGAAAAAGTGCTGTCTTAGCGTGGGCCTTTACCTTGTGGACATACAGCTTGAAGGGTACATTTTCTACTATATTGTTGATGCATTGGAACAGGTCTCAATGTTTGACCGGGGTACCTTCCGAGGAAGTCCAGAGTGTGTGGGTTCCCTCCCTTGATACAACAGTTTGTAAAGTTCAGGGGCTAGTAGGTGAAGTCACAAAGTCAAAAAAGTAGAAAGAAGCCAGCCACTCCATGAAAGTTCAGTATTTTCTTAAGTTTATTTTTCTTTTTTTTTTATTGCGAATAGATCCTCATACACCAACGTTTCACCAGATATGGCTTCTTCAGTGTGGGGATCTAATATTACACATAATTATAAAATATTTTTATAATCATTGTTCATATCAAATTCATATTTTTAACTTTAACTAAATGTTAAACATTCTAGAAGTATATATGAAGGAAGCAATAGAAAGTAAATTAACTGAAACTAAATCATGTTAAGAATAGGATACAATTATGTGTATAAACTAAATACATAGCAGAATGTCAGGTATGACTTAGGATGTTATTTAGCATTGCATATCTGCCTAGGCATCATGCCATCCATGAACAATATTGCATAAAGTCAGAATTTTAAATATGAGAATCACTGTATTAAGAGTATCAAATAGTATTTAAATGTGATAGATGACACCCGCCACCTAGTGGTATGAATAAAAATTTTACGAATGTTTAAAATGTAAACTTAAAAAGATGAATTTAATATGAAAAATTATTTTAAAAATACTTTATAATTATGTTCAATATTAGATCCCCACCCTGAAGAAGCCATATCTGATGAAACATTGGTGTATGAGGATCTATTCACAATAAAGAAAAAAGAAAAATAAACTTAAGAAAATACTGAACTTTCATGGAGTGGTTTGCTTCTTTTCACTTTTTGAGGAAGTGTACCTATTGATCTTCCAAAAGGGCAAAAACTCTGTAAGGGCGTACCACACCCATGAAGAATCGGAAAAAAATGACAGTATCCTCCTCTTGTTTCTTCTGAATCAGTTCCATTGCAAGTGTAATGGCTGCCAATTCTGCGTATTGTTAGGATCTGACGGTACACTGCCTGGCTACCTCCACTATGTCCCCCCTGGCAGAGTACCAAGACTCCAAATCCTGAGACCTGGTGTTCCTCATGGTAAAATGAGGAACCATCCATGAAAACATGGCATGCCTGGTGGTCCACCAAAACGATGTTAGTGGTGGGCAGAAATGGACTGGGTTCTGTTAAGGAAGGAGATTACAGTCCACACTCATGTGGGTCTCCATTATAAAGGAGGCCATAAGGCAGAATGGAGGGAGTTTTGCTGGGATGTACAGTAATATCCTGATCTTGTAGGAGTGACCATTGGGTAAGTCTTGCATTTGAAACATTGCCATCCTTCACTCGATCTGAATACAAGAAGTTAGTAGGGGTGTGGTTGGTGTGCAACACAATCGTAATGAGCCCAATAAATAAAAGTAAAGTGCCTTATAGGCCAGGCTGTAGCCAGCAGATTTCTTTCACAAAGAGAGTACTTTTGTTCTACTGGTGAAAGTATTTGGGATGCATAGGTGATAGGCCTAAGGCATCCATGCACTTTCTGTGCCAAGATGGCAGACATCGTCATATCAGAGGTGGCAGTTTTCAAATGGAAGGGCAAATCTGAGTTTGGGTTGCCCAAAGCAGGGGCTGATGCTACAACCTTTTTTAAGACATTGACTTCTGCAGTATGTTCGGGTCCCCAACACCACTGAGCATTATTTTTCAGTAAATCATACAGTCGTGTGGTTTTCTGGGCAAAATCAGAGATAACATCCCTGGAACAGTTTACCATGCCAAAGAAGCATCTGAAAGTAGACACACTGGTGGGCAGATGAATTTCTGAATACCTTGCACCCTTCTGCAGTAACTTGCAGGTCCAAAAAGGATACTTCAGAGTGGTAAATTTGAACCTTGGCAGGGTTACATTTTAAACCAGCACGCTGTAAGAGTGCAAGGAGTTCTGCAAGCAACTACAGATGTTGCTCTTGGTCTACAGTGGCCAAGAGGAGATCATACACATATTGTAGGAGACATTTAGGTGTGGAGAAGCCCTGGAGGGCATCTCGCATGTGGATATGAAAGATGGAGGGGGTTATTATGAAAACCCTGGGTGAGGCACATCCACATGGACTGACATCCTTCAAATGTGAAGGCAAACTTGTATTGGCTCTCTGGGGTCAATAGCAATGACCAGAAGCCATTGGAAAAGTCCAAAGTACTGAATCACTTATGTTCAGGCTTTAAAAGTCTGAGCACATCTGTGGCCAAAGCCACGGTTGGTGCACAGCTGGGTGTCACATGATTAAGCTTCCTGTAGTCAGTTGTTAGTCTCCAGGTATTATGGATTTCCTCACAGGCCAAATCTGAGAATTGACTGTAGAGGCACAAGGGCTAATGACCTCTTACTTTAAAAGCAATTCAATAGTATCCCTAAGGGTTAGGATCACCTCCTTTGGGAAGGGATATTGCTTTTGATATAGCATGTCCCCACCAGCAACCCATATGAGGGTGTCCATCCTTCCGCAGTCATGCCTGTGTTTAGCAAAGGCATCTCTGTATTGCTTCAAGATAGGCTTTAATCTATCAAAAAGGGGATGGTGCTGGAACATGATGATGACATCATATTACATGTCATTTGACTGTACAGCACCATGACATGTGAATCAGAAATTAGCAGCATACAATGGAGACCTGGTGCCCGGAGGAGCAGCTGGTTGGCTAAATCCACCATGCACCCATAACAAGAGAACATCTATTTGCAGGATTTTCTGATGATCAGGAAGGTTCATCAGATCAAAGTGGTGTTTCACATCCAAGGTTCCGATGACTTGTATAGGAATTGACCGATAGGTTGTCACTATGGTCCCCTTGAACATCTGTGCATAAGCAGACTTCCCGGTAGATCATGGAGAGTATTGAGGATTGGTCTGATGTAAGACTGAGATGGCCACTCCCATATCTAGAAGCATTTCAAGCTGGTGGCCCTTGACCAGCACTTCCACACACAAGCGACCAGAGTCTTCAGTCACCAAAGAGGTAAATATGCGGACGGGGACCTGACACCATCATGCTGAGTCACCTTGGTGTTGCAAGGCATTGTAGAGTGTCAGATCTATTTCACAGAGTGCTTGTCTAGCCTCAGAATATGGGGACTTCAGATGCCCGGCCTCCTCAGATTTGGTGTTTGATCTGTGGATGGATGCCACAACCTTTCCTAACGTCTTTGTCAATTCAACTTTGGACTTGTATGCCCAAAGTTGGTCTACGTCAGCTAACAAATCATTGTACAAAGGTCTGGACCATTGTTTCTGTCCTTTATTTCCCTTGATATCTTGTTGGTTCGACTTTCATCAACTTATTTTTTTATGAATATGAAGATTCATTTTGTTGGGGATCTTTGGATTTTATCTCCACCTCATACTGTTAGGTGACTCTGTCTTTTTGCACAGCAGTGACTTTGGACTTAGAGTCCAAGCCGAAGTCCTTCGCATGGACCTGTTAAATGCATTCTACTCACTCCAGAATTTGGCCAAAACTGTCCTTTTTAGGAAAGACTAAGGCTTCCACCTTCTCCCAGACAGCTGGGAGGAGGTTTCATAAGAAGAGACATTTGTACTCCATCAAGTCCCTATCTGCTTCCTCCTGGGCAAGTCCTTTGCCAGTATTTTAAGTGAGCCATAGCTAGCCTTCACATTGGGTGGACTCTTCCTTGTTACGCTGTTTCACCTTCATGGCCAGCATAACGGCATACATATTTGGATGATGGGCTGCCAGCAGGTGGGCAGCAACCCTATTGAAAGAGGCCTTGGTATCACTCTGGACCCCTTCCAGTAGTTTTGCCCACAACATTGGTTCCACCATTTGCTTGAGGACTTGGACCTGATCCTCTGGCAGTATGTTGAGCATTTAGCAGTGCTGTTGCACCTTTTCCATCTGGCAACTCCAATTGTCACCCAGGCCATACAGCTGACTTTGTCCATGATGCTCTGTACAGCTTGCATGGGCTATACAGCACTGTGGCTCGACTGGAGTTCCGGACTCCAGTCAGTGATGATGCTGTTAGTGACTGCTTCTGCCACGGAAGTAGCCATGCCCTGGATAAGTGTCTGTTTTTCCACTTCCTTTTTCAGAGCATCAGCCACCACCTTCTATAAAGCTTTTGCTTATTTGTCAGGCAGCTTGCCTTTCACAATAACCTTAGTGATCAGACCCTCTACCTCAGTTTTATCCTCCTTGGTCAGAGCAACCACTGGTGGGTGGTGTCTATACCCTCCAGTATTCCAAGGGGCATTATCATCATCCTTGTCAGAGGATGACATGACAATGGGTGGTGCTAGCAGCATCACTTTCACATGACCCTTCAGGATTGTCAGCTGCTGATGTAATCTTGCAATTTGCATTCTACATTCCATATGATCAACACCTCCTTGAAACTTTACTTTACTAATGTTATCCTGCAACACCCTGTATGTGGCACTTGCTTTGTGTATTTTTCTCCATTTCTATTCCTAATTCTTTCTGACACCTTTCAAACTCATCTTCTAACTCCTCATTATCACTTCTCAAAGACTCATTCATGCTCATAAGCACACCATTCATCTGTAACGTCTGTACCGTATCCTGCTGTAACCTCTCATCAGTGATGTCACCAGGCTGTTTATGGGGAGGCTGAAGCCCCCCTAATGTAAGCTCAAGCCCCCCAATCATTTTCCCTGAAAGATTTAAAGACCTACAGCTTCACTGCTTGCTGAGAAAAAAAAATCATGGTTTAGAGTCAGCAGTTTATAGCTCTACCACATGGAGCGCACTTTCTTTTTTTTGCCTGGCCCGGGTCCTCCGGATCCCACTGTGATCATTGGTGGTGCTAGTGATGGAGGTCGGGGTGCTCTGCCCCCACCCTGTGCTTTGGTTGCCCCTGAAAAGTGGCAGGGCAAAACTTTAGTGGTGCGGGTGCTGGTTTCCGCCCAGACACACTTTGCTGCTGCACCTCATGGTCAGTCTGCCCAAACTTGTCCCCTCTTGGTGAATGCCACATGGACCACGATCAGCTGGGCACCCAGGTCTGCAACTGCAGTGGCACTAATTTACTGTGGAAGGGAGGTGAGGAAGAGAGCTCAGCAAGGGAAATCCACCACCAGCGACCAGCAAAATGGATGCCGTGACTTCATTCGGGGGGGGGGGCTAAAGGAGAAGGATCACAGTCAGGGGTCATCTCAGGGGATTGGACCAAGAAAGGGGTTCGAGGAGCCCACAGAACAAATAAAAATGAAAACAAAAAAATGGCAAAACTGTAGGCAGAAAATAAAGAGCCCCCCCCAAAAAAAAGAAGGGTGCCACACTCTGCAACCAGCTCTGAAGGTCAGGCAAAGGGATGGGAAGCAACCAGGAGCCCCCACAAAGGGGAAGAGAAAAAATTTAACAAAACAAAGAAGAGAAAAAAAAATAACCACTCCAGCAAAGCTGGGCAGGGCAACAGCCTGCCGACCAGCAAGTGGCACTAGAGGCAGTAAACAATGGGGAAGGACAGGGGACTTCAATGGCAGCCCCATGTGTGGCAACACCCAATGTCAATGCCAGAAAGAAAACAAAAAACAGCCAGCATACTGGAGAGAGGAGACAGGGGAACTGTAATGGCAGCCCCAAAACACATAAACCATGCCACACTTATTCTGCAAAATAACAGGAAGCAAACTAACAGACTTGCCAAGCCATATTTTTATTCGAACAAAAGAGAACCTGGGTGAGCATTACCCTCGTCACTTTGCATCTGAAATATGATGCTTGTGCTACATGAACTACTAGGCACCCATCATCAGGACACCCCAGAAAATCCCAATATAAAAACTGCAAAGCGAGGGAGCAGACAACTAAAGGGAGCTCACCCTATGGAACTGGCTACTGCTGGCCATCAGGAGGACTGCTGGTCCTTTTGACTGTGGGGCATTAGCCTCCCAACTTTATACCTCTGGTGACACCCCTGCCTCTCATTCTCCTCCTTCCAGAGTTAAGGTGTGACTGCTGCTGGAGACCCCCAAGGACCACTGGCTATAGAGATGCAGCCATCCAGAAGTTATGAACCCAAGCTTCAGGTAACCCTCCAGGCATCCATATACCTGTGCTCTCTACTCTGTCAGTCACACAGTCCAGAACTGCCACTGGCAAGCAGGGAAGACCATTTCTAGCCTAGAGGCGGACTTGGCTTTTGAACAGATGATTGGGTATCTGGGTCTAAGATCAGTCCATTTGACTGATTCATGGCCCCTTTAGGCACTGGCCGGAGACCTAGCCTGGTCAAGACAAAGAATCCAGTGCCAGAAGGCTCCAGGAGGGGGGGAGGGGAGAGACAGGAAATGGTCAGCCAGCCAGTTTGGTCAAGAATCCAGCTGGCTATGCATGGGGTGGGTGGGGAGTTAGCCCTTTTCCTCCCTGAGTCCTCTTTGGTCTGCTTGTCTGGCAAACTCTGGGGCACTACACTCGTCCACTCACAAGTCTGATGGAGAAAAAAGAAAGTATGTCTCGTTAGCGGACTGAGTGCACTGGTGGCTGGCTACTGTGTACTGTACTGTTGACAAAGAGAACACTGGGACAGGAGTCAGGACATCACCATGGGAGAGCTCAGAGCTTGGGGCAGGGATTTGTCATCATCACTCCCAGGTTAGTTGGATCCCAATCTGACAGGGAGCATGGGGGGGTTACAACAAATGCGCTCTGCCTCTGCTAGTTTCTTGGACTCTGTTCAGTGGGTTCAGAAGCATGAGAGGTTTGGCATGCCTTGCCTTATAGGAGGGAACTCCTAGGCAGGACTGGGAGCGATTGATATAAATTGGGATTAGGATTGGTGACCACCTTTTAGTAATTGCTATGCCAACACAGTCAGCATTGTTTGCAAAGCAGGTATATTTTTCAGACGGGCACAGATGTGCTACATATCTAAAGGGATGTGCAGCATGAGGCTTTACATAGTTGTTTGGCAGTTTAGAGATGGAAGATCTGTGCCTGTGGCTTGCGTTAAAAGAAATTTTGATTTACATAGCACCTTGCATACAGACTGTATTCCTGAGTGCTTTACAATTCAATGAGAGAGGGAGAGAATTTTGCTGCCTTTCTATATAGCAACCTACATAGACACAATCATACAGGTCATCCCCAAACTCCTTAGAATCCAGGAAGAAGAAAGAGGAGGGAAGGGATAGTTTGCAGCACACAGGGAGATGCAAAGACTACAGAAATTGATGAGAGAGAGCGAGAGAGAGAGAGGGCATGTAGAGTGAGGGAGGCAGTATAGTGCAGTGGTTTAAGGCTCTGAGCTGCAAATCTGGAGACCTGGGTTTGAATCCTACAGCCCCCACTTGCATACTATGTGACCCTGAGCAAGTCACTTAACTTCCCTGTGCTCCCAGGTTGCACCTGTAAACAAGCTTTCAGCTTAGTGTGTCTCACCTGGTTAAACAATTGGAAATAAAAAATAAGGGCAGGAATGTTAAGTGACTTGTTCAGAATTATGCAGTGTGGAAGTGGTGGCTATTTGCTCTGGGGTCCTGTAACCTTCCCAGCAGATCTGCTGAGATAATGGTGTCTGACTGGTCTCTTAATTGCTGCGGGAGACTGTAACCTTCCCAGCAGATCTGCTGGGATAATGGTGTCTCTCTTTCCATTGTTCTCACTGGTCCAGTAATCAAATTTTTGCACGTGTGCCATTTAATAAATGTTATAATAACCAGGCTTCTCAAACATATATTTCACCATTAAAGTGCAGGAAAGGACACCATTTGAAGGTAAAAATCTCAAAATTTTCTGGGGGGGCATGCCCCCGGACCCCCCCCAGCTTTGTTAGGATTTTGACTGTGGGGCATGAGCCTCCCAACTTTATACCTCTGGTGACACCCCTGCCTCTCATTCTCCTCCTGCAACTTACTAATTTCCTTATTTTTCTCTTCTTTAACATTCTCAGTCTCTTTCTTGTACCTGCACACTGCATCAGATCTGGATTTCAGTTCCTTTTTCACAATCAAAACCTCGGATTCCAATGTCTGACACAAAGCATACAAAGCAGCGATCATTACACCCTTTTGGTCATGTTTCTTACTTTTAGACTTGACCACAGTATATAGCTTTCCTACATACTGTTCTGGGTCAGCTTGGTGTTTTGTATCAGATGGAAAATCTTTCCAACCTCCATGGAAGATAAGATATTGCAGGATGCCAACATTGATTTCAGAATTGTTGGTCATTTTATCAGATTCTGCCCTTGTAGACTGTGTTGACCAGAGATATGAGGCTTGCCGGTTCACCTCAGTCTCAGCAGTCAAACAGCCATGTTTTCTGGTAGTAGAGGCCACTAGCAACCCTCCTGCAAACCAAAGAGGGGTGAAGGTTCTTCACATCTGTCATTATACCACTCTTAATACCTGTGGTATCTTGGCATCAGTTCCATCCAAACAGGTCCTGTCATGGTCGCCACTTTGTTATCAGAATTGTTCTGGACCTGATGGCGAAACACAACACAGAACCAAAGATATGGTAGGAATATCTCGATTATTACCAGAAAGCACAAAATACAGCAAATACCTGCTGGGTGTCAGGAACCAAACCCCAGATATCATGATATCACTCCAAATTGGATTCAAACTCATCAAAATACAGCAGGAGTATCATTCTTATACTCCAAGATAAGAAATGAACATTACTAGGTAATGGTCTGCCAAAAATGGTAAAATCACAAAATATGCAAGTCTTATTGGTAGAAGGTCAGCGCAGAGGATGGTTAGCTCATCACTCTCTCTGCACATATTCTTTGATAAGAGTAAAACTAGCTAAAACTTGTTTTAGGTTACAATACAAAAGGTGCTTAGTTAGCAAAATAATAGCAGCTGCATAGCAAAGAAAAATAACTGTACTATAAGACCTGCATAAGTGATGCTAATGCTGTTAGGGCATGAGGTTACCAGCATATTGCCCTTTTAGGATCTGGTCTTTACCACCAGTCCATACTACAGTCATATGCACATGTCTTATTACTATATCACAGTACTACATTATATTCTATCCTACTAAGTATATCATGAATAAATGTATGTATACCATCTGCTGCACTAAGTATAGAGTTGTGGGGGTGGGCAGGTCTACACCTGTTTTTTCCAGTGTATTTTGTTATTTTTGTCGTTGTTGTGCATTGTCCATTTTTGTGGGTTAAACTCTTTTGATACCTTTGCTGCTGTATTGTGTGTCTTTCATTGGTGTCCTCCTCTAACACCTGCAGTCCTCCCGGTGCTGCACCTGTGTACAGTGCTAGAATCACTGCTATATTCTGTGCTGTGCAAGTGCCTTTCACTACACCTGCACTATGCTGCCCTGTGCCAGTGGTATGCATTTGTACTGCACATGTACACTGCACTGAAGCACAAAATTCAAATGTGTTAGTATGGGAACATTCATCTGAATATCCTGGTGGCAGTGTACTGGTGCTAATGTTAGCATTAGCTCAGCAGAAGCACAGCACTGGTGCTGCTGGCTGGATATGGGGCCCATTCTCTTCGTGCGATTGCAATGAGTTGCCTAGTTGGTTTGCTTTTGCCTCTTATCTGCAGAATGTGACTTTTAACTGAAAGGATATTCAGGATGCTCATTGGAGATCAGAAGAAACCAACTAACAACAAGAAATCAGTGATTAAGACATTTCTTTTGCTGAGCCTTAACATCTTAAAGGCTAACAGGCTGTTAACTGGTTGCACAATAAGATTAAAGCAAACTGCACTGTACCCTGGCTGCATAGTGTTAGTTCCCCATAGGAGTAGACACTGTGCCACACCCAGCTGCCCT
Organism: Neoceratodus forsteri; assembly: GCA_016271365.2. Classification (NCBI taxonomy): domain Eukaryota; kingdom Metazoa; phylum Chordata; order Ceratodontiformes; family Ceratodontidae; genus Neoceratodus; species Neoceratodus forsteri. The sequence goes on from CM028133.1 coordinate 610,667,024, forward strand.
ATACACTAAGAGAACTCTGGCACCATTCATTTGAAAGCCTAAAGACTCTGCCACTTCTAATCTCTACTTGGCTGTGTCATGTGTGGAGGTGGCTGCACACAAATCAATAAATAAACAACGTGGATGCAAAGGTCAGCTGGAAAAAAACATACATCAGTAATATAAATAGCAGACAAGTTCTCAAAAGTATTTGCAATGTTTTAGTCATGCCAACAGAAATTCTGAATGGGTATTATTCTGACAAACAGCCTTTTAAAATTAGCTTCAGGAAACAAATTGCACATGCAAATTTTTGAACTCCTAGCCCCAACATTACACCCCCTTTTATGTTCTTATTTAAAGATGAGTCTTTCTTTTACATCACACTTCTATTACTGCCTGCTTTGAGTAGGCAGTGTTTCATTGCCATTTCCACCCACAAAATGGGCCTTGTGGTGCAATGCATTGAGTATTAATTATAAACAGTACTAAAATAGTTCAGAATGTGCTACAGGATTACAATGAAATATAATGAAATACATAGCAATTTAACACTGACAGTAACTGTAAAATAATGTTAGACATAATTATTTTTGCTACAATGCCAGCACAAATTTTAAATGCATTAAAGTCTTACATTTATTCCACCTGTTTTGGTCAGCATCCCTGAAATGTGTTTGTGTCCTGAATCTGTTTAGATGTGATTATTCTGCTAATGACAAGCATGCTGAGAGTTTTTTTTTTGCTGCATGGACTAAAACAGCTTAAAAGGAAATTAATATTTCAAATGTGAGATTTAATTCAACATATTGTTTTTTTGCTAAAGAAATGTTGAGCCTTCATATCTGCTTTGGGAAGTCAACTGATTTGAATCTGTCATTCAACTCCAACTGCAACTACTGTAAAATCTGTCATAACAAGGGTTCTAAATCAGTATTCTTCTCTCAGTGAGGATAGTGAAAGCATTTGTTTAACGCAGGCTGACAGAAACAGTAATGCAAGGAAACTGATTTTATTACATATGTATCCAATAACAAGTGTGGTAACAATCACTGGATCTGTTCTTCCTTTTGAGCCTCATGAGACTGCTGCTATCAACATGACTGCACAGAGTGTAGACCAAGGCCTCATTCTGCCATCTGCACATACTGACTATTACCTAACAGAGACAGCACAAACCCTCTGGTACAGGATTATACTTTCACATGAAAGTGTAGTGCGTCATTCATGGAATTTAAAGAGATTTTCAAGTTTGCTGCCAAACAGTACAACTGAGTTTCTCTACACCCAACCCCCATTTTTGCAATAATTTTAGAACCTTTGATAGTTTATTACTGAAGATATTTTTATTAATTAATTTATCTTTTATTTAATGATATCTTGGAGAACACCTGTGAGCAGATGCTCATTTGTAGGTTCCGTGTCAGTTACAAGAAGAAAGTGAACAGGCACATAACATTAGATACAAGGCATTACATTACAGGAAGTGCAAAATTGCATTGGTACAAAATAATACATTACAAGCTAGGTAGACAATAAATTGGTGTGGATTACAAGATTGGGATAGCATTTAGCTTAATGTATAACATTTAGACATTGCTTCACATTGGTGAGAAGGTGCCTGCATCAGAGAGTTAAGCCTATTTGTGGGGGGAGAAACAGAGTGGAGAACAGGCACAGCTGTGGCATAGTGAAGAGTATGCCTGTGTACAGGGTTAAGAACAGATTTAAGGAAGTTTGGAGAGAGTGGAGCTAGGAGAGCAGCAGATGGAGGGGGGCATGAAGGCGGGGACAGAGAGGGGAATAGGTGCCCAGTGGGGAGGGGAGGTTGGGTAGATGGGGGGTGGGACAATGAAGTGCTGTACAGGTAGGTGCCCTTAGGATTAGGTGGAACATTAAGTGCTACTGCTTTATGGTAGTCCAGATGTAGGAGAGTTGTTTTGGTCATCATGAATGGCCAATGGAGCCACAATGATCATCTGTGGTAAGGTGCTGCCTGAGCTTTCACACCAATGGTTGTGGTATCAGAGATGTCTGAAGGAAGGGCATTGGTCCAGTGTGGTGCATGGTAGTAGAATACACGTTGACCCTCTGCAGTGTGGCATTTAGGTTTGCTAAAAAATTTTCTGGTCAGCCTGGAACTTATGTGGCACATGAGCAAATTCTGGACTCCTGGTGGCATCAGATTTAGTGTGATTTTTTTGGCCAGTGGACAGGTATGGTACTTAACTCTGCTCTTTAGCTGGAGCCACCCTGCCTGTGAATAGAGCTCACAGGTGTGAGTAAGGCTTGCAGCACCTGTGAAGAGTCAGCAGGCCTTATTAATGGCCAGAGAGATGTGATGGAGGGCTGAGTCTGGTGTAGAACCATAAACTGCAAGGCCATATTTAACGAGCGTAACAACTGAGCTGGTGATGGCCATGTTAAGTGCTTCATACGTAAGGTTGTGCTTGTGGTGGTAAAGTATCCCGATTCTGGCACTGATGGCCTTGGCTGTGTTGTCTTTATGCTGTGCATAAGACAAGGTGGAGTCAAGGGTGATACCCAGGTACTTAAAGTACTGCACGAGGTCCAGCACATCACCACTGTTGTTCAGGATGGATAGTGGGAAGGTCTTGTGTTTACTGTGGATGCTGGAGTAGATCATAGTCTTAGTTTTCTTGTAGTTATGGATTAGTCTGTGCTCCTTAAACCACGTTTTGGCAGCAGTAGATCCTAGTTGGAGGTCATTTTGAAGTAGTTCAGGATTGGGGTTGCAGGTGAAAATGACAGCATCATCAGCATACAATAGCATGTGACCAGTGCAAGAGCCTGGAAGTTTATTTAAGAACATACTGAAGAGAAGGGGTCCCAGTATTGATGCCTGGGGGACCCCTGAGTGAACAGATTTGCTATCCGAAACAATGTCCCCAATCTTGACCCACTGTGAGTGATTGCTGAGATAGCTTTTAAACCATAGAACTGTATCAGAAAAGAGACCGGGGTCAGCTAACTGTTCAAGGAGGAGTGTGTGGTGAACCGTATAAAAAGCTTTTGATAGGTCAATGAAGGTAGCCCCCACTAGCTGCCCTTGATCCAGGGCTTGGCAGATATAACCAACGAATTCCAGAAGGGCTGTGATAGTGCTGTGTCCCGCTCGGAACCCATGTTGTTCTGGACATAGGAGTTGGTGCATGTTTAGGTATTCCACAAGCTGATTTGCCACTATCCATTCAAGTGCTTTGGAGAGTGGTGGGAGTATGGAGATCAGTCTGCATTTGTTCTGTAGTGCCCCGTCTCCACTTTTGTGAACTGGTGTTACAGAAGCCAATTTCCAGAGCTGGGGGAACTGAGAGTGGCGGAGAAATAGATTGATGATGGTGGTCAGGGGGCTTAGTACTTCCACAAGTGCCATAGTGATGAACTTAAGGTCCAGGGTGTCTCCACTGTGCCTCAACTTGCCCAGCACCTTCTCAAGGTACTTTCTGGCCTCAGCCATGCTGGCTTCTTTAAAGTAAAAAAGTGGACAGTTCCCCATAGGGGATTGATCACCCACTGGGTGCTTCTGGACTGGAGCGTCAAAGTAATCTGCTGGGAGCACTCCACTTAGGTCTGTGAAGGCAGTATTTAAGGCATTTGCTATTTGGAGTGGATCCACTGTTGATACATAGTTGATCAGGAGCATGGAGGTGGCTATTTTGGGATCCTTGCCAGTAATATCACTGAGGTTGACCCAGAAGGATTTGCTGCAGTTCCAGGAGTTGGAGAGAGCTTTGTTAAAGTAGAAGCATTTTACTAGGTGGATAACTTTTGTGCACTTGTTTTCTAGCTTTTTTATATAGTTGGATATTGGCAGCTGTACCATGTGCGCATGCCTTTATCCAGAGTTGGTCCTGAGAATTGAGTTGTAGCAGGAGTTCTGGCATTATCCAGGGGTTGCAGGTAGCTTTAGATTTTCTTGTTTGTAGGGGGGCATGTTTATCACAAATGGCATTAAATTTTGTGATAAAGCATCCAAGTGCGATGTCTATGTCATTTGTTTCATGTAGGTCAGATCAGTCTAGCCTTGAAGATCTGCCTTGAGTTGTGGTGAGGAGCACATGGCTGATTATGGTTCTGGGTGGAGGCTTGCTGAAGCTGTTTTGCCAGGTGCAGGTAATGGGTGAATGATCACTCTGTGAGTCAGGGAGGACAGTGGTGTTGGTGATGTGGGCTGGTCGGTTTGAGAGGATCCAGTCCAGCAGTATACTAGTACCAGTTTTGTAGTTGATCCTAGTTGGGGTTGCCACCATCTGGGAAAGTGGATAGTCGCTAGGGCATCTGATGCTGAAATCCCTGAGAAGAATGATCTCAGAGTTAAGATGCAGGGTGGTAATAAAGTCCATGAGGTCACTGGCACCAGGAATTGTTATTTTAGGTGGGATGTAGACTGTGAGGATCATAAGCACCTTGTTGTGAGTGCCCAGTAGGATTTTGATGGGTAGGATTTGCAGATTGGTGCTTCTGTTGGGGAGGGGAAGGATATGCCCTTGAAGTATGTCCTTTATGTAGACTATGCAACCCCTCCTTTTTTTGAGGTATGGTCTTACCTAGAAAGGGTGTATCCAGGCAGCACGATGGCAGAGTCTGGTACCTTGGGTGATAGCCACATTTCCATGAGTGACAGGATATCGGGTTTATGTTTGGTAATCCATACCTTTAGGTTGTCCAGTTTGGGCAGCAGATTGCAGATGTTTAAGGTGTGAAGGGTGAGTTCTGTAGATTTCTGTTGTGGGCTATTCTGAGAGTGAGGAGAGCCAGGGTTTGGATGTATGTTACCCTATAGCATTAGTAGTAGCAGTAGTAGGCAGGTAATGTGGTTCAGAAGGAGTTTGCAGCTTCTTGAGCATTGCTGTGTCCCTGATATCAGCATTTTAGAAGAGATGTAGTGGGCAAGTAATCCATGGATGTGCCAGACCAAGGAGGGATATTTAGGCCTGTGATCCTGGGGACAATATGTGCAGTGCCCTTTCATAGTGTATGAGCTTGTCCAGGAGTCAGGAGAAGATTTCCAGGACTTAATAGTTCATTTTTTAGGGTGGTTGTGTGTGGATGCATATCCAGCAGGGCCAAGATTAGGGTGAACATTTCCTGACATAAGCAGTAAAAGTAGAATGATTCTGAGTTTATTTTCATAGTTTCATAGTTAGTTATGAATTCAACAGAAAGAAATGCCTTTTAGTGAATTTGCCACCCTAGAATCATGGGTGGAAATCAAAACCATGTTTTCCTTTATATTGATCTAGCCTATATTTAAATATAGTTATATTGGGGCTGTCAACTATCTCTTGTGGAAGAGTACTCCAAAGGTTAACTATTCTTTGAGTAAAGAATTCAATTTTTTTTTGTTACACACCTTTCACCTTTAAGTTTAAGTGTATGAGTTCTTATTAATATTTGTGTATCGTGTGATACTAAACCAATGGTTTCTTTTATTATTGGGTCTCTGATAGCTTTATAGGTTAAACAAAGATCACCTCTTAGTTGCCTGTATTTTATAGAGTACAACCCCAGGGTATTCAACTTTTGGTTATAACTCAAGTTTCTAATGTTAATTTTTTAGTTAATTTTCTTTGAACACCTTCAATCAACTTACTGCTTCTTAAGGTATGTGGAGTAACAAACTGTGAACAGTACTCCATGTGTGGATGCACCAAACTCTTATACAGTGGTAGCAAGATTTATTTTTTCCTTGATTTACTATTTTTGAGAATACACCCTAGTATCCTTTGACATTTTTTAACTGTTATTCTTGAGTGATTTTCAAATGTTAAGTTGTTGCTAATGCATATTGCAAGATCTTTTTCCTGAGTTATAGTCTCTAATACTATCCCGTTTATTATATATTCACTCTTTGGATTATTGACCTCTAGGTACATCACTTTACTTTTAGTTTAGTTGAATTTCATTTTGTTTAAGGAAGCCCAATTGGAAACCAAATCAAGGTTTATCTGTAACTGCCTCCCCTCAGCTGGAGTTTATACTGTTCCACCCAGCTTGCAGTCATCTGCATATTTGCAGAGCCATGCATTTCCAGGGGTTTGCAAAGTAGATGTAAGTAGGTTAAATAAAGTGGGGTCAAGTACAGAGCCCTGGGGGACTCCACTAGCGACTGGTAACCAGTTGGAATAGTGTCCTTTGATGGCAACATTTTGTCTACACAAATCCAGCCAGGAATTAATCCAATTTTATTTTATTTTATTTATTTGTGTCTAGGATTACAAAGTACCTTTGAGCCAAGGCTCTTTTACAAAGGTTCCACGTCATGCTGGTTACAGGGTAACAGACACTAAAACATAAAACAGTTACAGGTACATGGTTTTAGACAGTTACTTTGCTTGACAAAATCAGACTGAGTGATGAGTAACTCAGGAAACAATAGGAGGAAGAGGGCAAAAAGGGGAGAGGGCTGAGGGTAGGGGAAGGCATAGGTATAGAGGGTCAGGGTGAGGCAGTTGAGGGGCCTTGTCAGGACAGACACAGGGCAAGTGCATTAGAAGTTGCATTGGACAGGTAAGTGCAAGAAGAGAGGGCAGAAACTGACACTTATACGGTCAGAAGCAGCATAGGGGATGAAGATGTTATGGGGTGCAAGCACAGGTGGAGGTGCCAGTTATGGAGTGGTGGAGCTTTTTTTGAATGCTTCAAGCATTGCTGTGGATGAGGTGTCACTAGAGAGCTCATTCAGCCAACACGGAGCCCTGTATGCAAATGACCTTTGGCCTTGGGACGTGCAGCAATTAATTATGTTGGGATGTATTTGGATCTTGTATAGTAAAGAAAGCAGAATATTATGCGAAACCTTGTCAAATGCCTTGTCAAAATCAAGGAAAATGACATCCACAGGAACCCCTTTATCAAGTGCTGCACTTATAGGTTCAAAAAAGTGAATGAGGTTTGTCAGACTTGATCTGCCTTTTGTAAAACCATGCTGAGTAGGGTCTACCATTCCTGTGTTATTTATGTGCTATAGTATAAGTGTCTGGAGAAGTCTTTCCATAATTTTCCCTATTGTCGACATTAGATTTATAGGTTGATAATTGTTTGAATCAGTTAAGGTACCACCTTTATGAATAGGAGTAATTACTGCATCTTTCCAATCAGTTAATGTTTTCCCTGCCTTTATTGATTCATTAAATAAAGAAGACAGTGGACCAGCGATTTCATTTTTAAGTTTCTTTAAAACTTTTGCAGTAATACCATCAGGACCTGGGGAGCTATTGTGTTTAAGTCTTGATATTACTTTAATTACATCCTTAGGAAGAAATGTGGGAATATTAAGATTTGATTCTGATCTGAGTACTGCAAATTTTTCTTTTGTCTTGAATACACTAGCAAAGTATTCATTCAATTTACAGGCTATTTCTCTTTCATCTGAAATAGTACACAATCCAATGTTCAAGGGCCTATAGTTTTTTGCTTTCCTTTTAAAGGACCAATGTAATTATGAAATTGTTTTTGATTGCCTTTAACTTTGGTTGTGAGTTTTAGTTCTAATCTAGCTTTAGCCTTTCTTATTAAATTTTTAAGGATTTTAACTGATTTTTTGTAGTTTAACCGGGTACCTGTAGTTGTACTTTTTTTTATACTTTTTGTAAAGTATCGTTTTAGTTTTAATTTGACTTTTAATAGTTTTATTCCACAAGGTGGTGTACACCTTTGATTTTGTGTACTTTGTTCTTAAAGGAAGCCATTCTTTAATACAGTAATCAATTCTCATTTTAACAATATCCCATATGGTTTCTAAGTCCTGTTTTCTTAGTTCATTTTTCCAATCCCAGTCACTTAAATACTCTTTTATTTTAGTGTAATCTGCTTTATTAAAATCATTAAGGACAGTGATCCCTTGGTGTGTTTAGTGATAGTGTTATAATCCAGTAGTATGATGTTATGATCACTGTCACCCAAAGGTGGTAATATTTGGATGTCTTTAATGTCTTCAGTACTATTTGTCAGTATTAGGTCCAGTATACTATCTCCCCTAGTTGTTTTTTTTACTAACTGGTCAAGATTGTGCAGTAAGGTGATATCTAAAATTGGTTTTCTGCACTATTGCCCCTTTTAAAGAAGTCCAGTTAATGGCTGGAAAATTAAAATCACCCATTAAGATGATGTCTCCCTGAATGTTCATATTTTCTATTTCTGACAAGAACAGTTCTACTTCCTCATTATTTAAACTAGGTGATCTATATGCTAGACCAATAGTAAGTACTTTGGTAGGGAAAGTAATCTTAGTCCATATTATTTCACTTTTGGATATTGTACTATTAGTTATTTCATATGCTTTGTATTTTTTTTGAATATAGAATGCAACTCCATCTCCTCTTTTATCTTTCCTATTTTTTTTTATCATTTGATAACCGTGTATCTCCATATTCCAATCATCATCTTTGATCCAAGTTTCAGTTACACCAAAGCATGCAATGTCTCGTTGTTTAAGGATATAGGTAAATTATTCTTTTTTGGCTATTAAACTGTGAGCATTTACTAATAACATTTTAATTTGGTTATTACCACAAGACACCTTTTTTGGGTTTATTTTTATTTGCAATTGGTTGGTTAAATTTTGTATTCCTACAATGTGAATTTTGCTTAGTGGTTGAAGTTTCTAGAGGAGAAGTGTGTTCATTGCTCCCCCCGTAGCATCCTAGTTTAAATGTATATGTTAAATTGTTTACCCAGGAGTCTACTACCTCTTCTGCTGAGATGTAGACCATCCCAGCAGCACAGTTCAGATCTACCTGAAAATTCTTCCTACTATGTAATGCAGTCTTTCTCTTGTTTCAAACACCAGCTCCTCAACCAATTATTTATTTCTTTAATTTTGTATTGTTGTTCTATGCCTGCTTTTGAAATTGGAAGGATTTCTGAAATTGCAATCTCACATATTTATATACAAGCTTCCTTTAAGTTATTTGTGAAAAAGCTTATTGGATCTTCTGGGGCAGAGAAGCCTTCTGTGTTCCAAGCACAGTACCGTGAGCTTAAGTAGAGTAATTAGGGTGGGATATGAGGCAGGGGCCCCGTGGTAAGCCACCCCTGTGGAGGCAGCAGGAGCCAATGGCAACACCAGTGATCCTTGGTCAACAGTTTAAAATTTCCTGTGATAAAGCCGGGGTCATAATGGATATTATGGTCGATAGTGGTGTGGGATAGGGGAACTGGCATATCACTTTGTGAAGTGCCAGAAGTGCCATTGCTTAGAATAATAAACAGCAGTATGAAAGAGAGAGATCGGATGAGGTGGGTGTAGCCCATTCTCATAGGAGGAAGAGCTTGTATGTAGCCGTGGTTTTGTAGGAGGCAGAGGAAGTAGGCAAATGTACACAGAGTTGCGATAATAACAGCAGGGGAACAAAGTGTGTGATGTGCCAGATAGGATAGGATCCCTTAGTGGCAGCTACATATAACCTGCTAATAGTAGAGCAGACAGAAAATGTCACTGCTACCAGAGATCTAGCCCTCTAGTGGCTAGAAGATATAATCTGCTAATGGAATAGTCAGGATTTCTGAACCACTGTTTAGGTTCAATAAATCGAGGGGTCCCTGGCCTGATCAAAGCTCATTGGATCCCTGAAATAAAGTAGAAAAACAGTGTTTTTTAAAGGTTGAAAGAAGAGGCTTGTTACATTAGAACAAAGAGGACAAAAAACGTGTGCAGGGACAGAAAGCACAGCAGGGGGTTTGGGGGGGACAGACAGAGAGAGATGTGCAGGCCAGAGAGCAGGAGAAGGCAGGATCTCCCATCCATTAGAATTAATTTCTTCATGTTATTCATTCCTGCTGAAGAGCAACAATGCTGTGCTGATGACATCACAGCCTATTGCTATGTAAATGTATTCAGATATCAGAAGCAGAGAATGATAACTCTCTGGTAGGAACATGAGAAGGAATAGGTGAAATCTGAGAAGTTAAGAGACTGCTTTCATGAAAAGTATTTTAGTAACTAAAAAAGGGTGCATTTGCTCATTAATGGAACAATTTCTAATTTTGGGTCTCTCACTACTCCTCGGACATCCTAGGGCTAACTGAGACCTGGCTAAAGCCAAATATACCTGACTCCATATGTGCATTAAAGGGCTATAGATTTCTCAGACTAGATCATCCTGCTGCAAAAAGGGGGGGGAGTTGCTCTCTATTTTAAGGAAAATCTTAATGCCACTGCTTATCATGCTGTAACCAATTGTGTCTCTGAGACCCTTCACATGGTTCTCATCCTTGGGAACTCAAAAAAATTAAATATACTATGGCCCAAAATATTCAAAGGAGTTGCATCAGTGCAACCCCAGAAATGCACTCTAGGGCAATATTCAAAATGGGGAATTGCACAGTGCAATTCCTGATGTGCCGGGGCACAAAGATAATGTATGCAGCACATCTCCGGGGGTGTGCCCATGCATATGTGGCACATCCTGATAGTCAGCCTGGGATGTGTGGTGCATCTGCCAGCATAGCCAGTTAAAAAATGGCTCAACTGCTAACCTCCCATAGGTGGGCCACTGTAGTGCAAGGTGCAACACAGCGGCCACCAGCCATGGGTGGCAACCCCCCCAACACCATGCACAAGCACCCACAATAGTCCCTGGTAGTCTAGTGGTACCCCCATAATAATATTGCATATATTGCTGGTGGCCCAGTGGTTCCCCCTACCTTCCCGTAACTCTAATCACCGGTAATCATATTCCAATAAGAGCCCTGATAGTCTAGTAGGTCCCTTCTCCCCTCCTGTAACTCTGACTGCTGAAACACATGTCCATAATCAGTCCCTGGTAGTCTAGTGGTCCATCCACCCACAGAGGACCTCTAGCCCACACAGCCGCCCCAGTCACCAGTGGGCAGCATATCCATCCACATACCTCCATGGTTGCCCACTGAATGACAGCTTACAGTATGTGCTGCAAGCTCATTGGTCCACATTGTGGACCAATGGGCTTTGCAGTGCATACTGTAATAGTCATTCACAACTTTGTGAATGAATTAATTCACAAAGTGGTGAATGACTATTATACACATATACACATACATGATGTATTTTCACACAGAAACTCTCAAAGAACTGAATTTTATGAGTTCATACAGTACATGTTCCTGAAATAGCAGAGTGTGGCAGGCACACGTTTGTCAATCTGACATGAAAACAAAAAATACGCTGCTTCTATGAATTAATGGAATGTAGATTTATTTTATATCCATTAAACAACCCTGTGTTATAGAGCCAGTATAGAATACAAAGTTTTGATGACAGAAAATTAACAGCTGTGATACAGACACGGTAATTTCTCATAGACATTCGTTCATACCACTTCCGTTCATCACTGAACCTCAAATGATCAATTTTTCTTTTTTTGCTGTTAAATTGTTTATTGACTTTTTCAGTTTACAATAATCAGGATCCACTTTGGGCAAAGAAAATATACGAGAGTTGTTGGTTACATAGGCAACTCAACATCAGAATAAGTAGTATGAACTGTTATCTTTAGTATGCAATTACCCAGCAGTATGCGGTGGTTGACCTTGAGGAAAAGGAGGGACAAGGCTTCCATGCTCCACTAACTGGTACCTTGGTTATCTTTGTGGGTTTGGGTGTTGTCTAGGCTGCTGACACCCTAAGTGAAATCAGACACAAAGAACCACTATTCTATATACTAAATAATATAACTATAAATATTTGAAAGAACAGTAAACACATCTCACTTGATTAGGTCACAGATAAGTGGGTCAAAGTAATCCCCAGCTATATTTCAGTTATCAGGCCTTTAGTCCTATAGTCAAAGGTTCAGCCTACCCTGGTTTTAGGAGTGACATATCTAGTAAAGGGGGTCCAGCACTGTTCATAGATTTCCATAGAGTCTCTAACCAGGTGGGAAAGTCTGTCCATCATGGCTATCTGGGCCATGAATGCTAAGAGTTCTTGGGCACTAGGGGTCTCGATTGTTTGTCATCTGCATCCCAGCAGGAGTTTGACCTGCATGGCCTACAGAGCTAACAAGTGGTGATCTAATTCTTGGAGATGGGGAGCTTCTGATTTCATACCCAAAAGAAGGAGGAGGATATACCTGGGGATAGGTTTTTGCATTATTGCAGCTCCCATCTTGCAGACATAGTTCCATGTTTGCTGTACTAGGGGGCAGGTCCATAGGATATGTAGCAGATCCCAAGGTTGGGAGTTACATCTCCAGCATAGGTTTGATCTTAACACCCCTGCCTTGTGCAGCATCATTGGTGTGCGGTACTAAGAGTGGAGGATCTTGATTTGTATTAATCTACTCTTTGTGTCTGTAAAGTATTTGTGTGCTGTATTCCAACACTCTTTCCACTGTTGGTCCATGAACTCAGTGTTCATGGCTGCTTCACATTTTTGTTTAGATTTTTCTGTTTGGCTGGGTAGAATGTCCCTAAGGGCTGCATAAATAGAGAGAGCTAAGCATCTTTCTTTTTGTAACCAGAGGGGTATGACCTGGGGAGATATAGTTCTGGACTGCGCTTCAGATTTGGAAGTACCTCCAGAAGTCCAAGGTGGGGAGTGACCATTTGGCCTGCAGATTAACAAAGGTGTCCACTACTATAGAGGCTGGGGTCAGTAGGTCCCCTATCATGGATATTCCCCTGTCAACTCACCCCTTCCAGTGCACTGTTTTTGTCTATACACAGCCTCTCATTCCCCCATGGGGGGTTAGTTTAACCGTGGTGAGGGTCATTTTTAGCCTTCTCCTTATCTTGGCCCAGCATTGCAAAAAGGCTGCTATGGCAGGGTGTAATATGAGTCCTGCAGGAGGGGTATTGTAAATCATGAGCGATAGGGATGCCTGTTGACTAGCAACCAGCTCTATGTCTACTCACTGGGGTTTGGGGTTATTGCCTACCCGAAGCCAGTGTAGGGATTGTGCCATATGAAAGGTCCATTTATAGCCCTCAAACCATGGGACACCACCCCCAGGCTCCAGTGTGCTCAGAAGTTTGTTCCTGCTATATCATGGGGGTTTCCCCTCCCATAGAAATTGACCAATGGCCTTGTCTATCTTCTGAGTCCAGCTCTGGGGGAGGGAGAGCGGGATATGTGCTAGGATATAGAACATTTTTGGTGCTAGGATCATTTTGGTCACTGCTATCTTTCCTGCTAAGGTTAAATGAAGTTTGGTCCATCTAGACATATCCTCTTTCATGTCTAATAGGAGGAGTTGGAGGTTGCGATCCCATAGTTAGGAAAATGTGGTGATGAAATGAATTCCTAGGTATGTGATACTGTCACCTGCCCATTTCAAACCAGTGTTGCCCAGTGATTGGGATGCACATCTGGGGTTCAAGGGGAGTGCCTCAGTTTTGGTTTGATTAAGGCGGAGTCCTGAGAGTTCTTGGAAGTGATGGAGGGTATCAAGCAACAGGGGTAGTGCCAAGGGCACATCTGCCAGTAGGACCAGAAGGTCTTCTGCATACATGAGTGTGGTGTTTTCCTTGTTGCCTGCTGAGATCCCTCGTATACTAATGTTGTCTCTGAGGGTGGCTGCCAGTGGCTCCACTGCCAAGACAAACAGTAGGGGAGAGAGAGGGCAGCCCTGCCTAGTGACCTGGGCTAGCTCAAATGGAGGGGATAAAGTGGAGTTAGTCAGTAGTTGGCCCATGGGAGAGCTGTACATAGCTGCTACCCATGCCCTAAAGCGAGGTCCTATTCCCAGGTTCTCATGAATGGTGTGGAAGTAGTCCCATTTGAGGGAATTAAAAGCCTTTTCAAAATCTATGACTACTGCAGCCACTGGGGTCAGGAGGTGGTGTGCCACCTGGGCCAGGTTAGTGAGGGTCATGATGTGATCTGCACTGTATCTGCCTGGGAAGAACCCCACTTGGGACGGGTGTATTAACTGCAGTAGTAAGGGTCCTAGCCTGAGGGCCATGGCTTTAGTGAAAATCTTGCTGTTAACATTAAAGAGGGAGACTGGGTGGTAGCTAGCTGGGGAGACAGGGTCTTTCCCTTTTTTGGCAATACTGTAATCACTGCCTCCCACATAGTGGGGGGAAGGATCCCATGCACTTCTGCTTTGACATAGGTCTGGTGTGGGGGGATAATGATTTCAGCAAGGACCTGCCAAAATTCAACCGAGTAGCCATCTCCTCCTGGAGCCTTCCCTGGTTTGAGGGAGAGCAGGGCCAACTTCACCTCTTCTAGGGTAAGCAGGGCATCTAGTTGTTGGGACTGCTGTGCGGTTATAGTGGGGAGTTGCATGGAGTGGAGGTAGGAGCACATTGCTTGGGGTTTAGCCTCTCTGGAGGAGGTATACAGGGAAGAATAGTATGCTGCCATAACCACATTCAGTTCAGCGTCTTTGGTGTGTACTACCTTGATGGTGTTTTTCAGCCCAGCAATATGTCTTTCCATTTGTTGCTTCCGTAACCTGTAGGCTAGTACCTTCCCCCCCTTTTCACCTCTTCCCAGTATTTATGTTTCAATTTCAGAATAGAAGCCGGCCTGATGTGCTGAGGGTTGAGGCGCTGGACGCCACACCTTGCACCACGCCAGCTACCCGAGTTTGGGAGCGAGCTCAGGTGCCGGGGGTCGGTAGGGGAGGGACTGGATAAAGCACCCACTGGGCTGCTCTTCTACCCTGGAGGGAGGGCATTGGGGTGCCCAGTGCTCTGGCAGCCCCTGGTGGAGATCAGAGGCACTGCAGAAGCACGGGTGGCATGTAATAGCTTGCCTGACGCAGGCAGGGTTGCCATGAGCCATGCATGGCGGGGTGCATGCCGGAGGGAAGGGATGGACAGAACAAGGAAAAGCCTGGCTCACTGGGATAGGCGACAGCACCTAGCCTCCAAGCCCAGCGCCGGGTTCATCTCGGCTGGCCTTACCACTCCTCCACTCAGGGCCCACCTGCACGCCAGATTCTGCCTTGTTAAGAGAGCCCAAGGTAAGGAGTTGGGCTACTCTCCCCAGGATGGTCAAACCAGGGGTGCTGGCTGTGGGGGGGGGCAGAAGGCTAGACCGCAGAGGACCTCAGGTGGGCAGGCACAGGGATATGGTTGCCTGAGAGAGTTCCCACGAGCCATTACTGGAAGGAAAATGAATAAAAAAAAATCTCGGAATGGAGATTTCTGCCCGTCTTGAGTGAAGGGAGTTAATCTCTATGTGGAGGCCTATTATCTTCCATCTGAGGGGCTCCCATTGGTCCTTCCCTCCCTGTTCTTTTTGTTGGTGCTCCGCTGCTTTGAGGCCATCCTCTAGCCCTTTTAGTTTCTGCTCCCTGTGCCGTCTCCTGGCCCCTGCATATCCAATTATCTTACCACTCAATTAAGCTTTGAACACCTCCCATCTAGTCCCCACTGTGGTGTCCTGGACAGGGTTTTCTTGGAAAAACAGCCTTGTTTCAGCTTGTGCCAATTCCAGGAAGTTTGTGTCTTTAACTAATAAGGTGTCCAGCCTCCAGGAGGTAGATGTGGGGATGGGGGGCCCCAGAGAATATCCAGCTGGACTGGAGCATGGTTACAGATTATGATAGATAATATGTCAGAGGCAATGGTGGCCTGTGTGTCTGAGGAGAGGTTAGCAAGAAGTCAATACGGCAATAGGAACCATGTCCTGAGGAATAAAAGGAGTAATCCTGCCCTCTAGGGTTCATCACCCACCATACGTCTGCCAGGCCTTGGTCTCTCATCCAGTTTAATAGGGCTCTTCGTCCATTCCCATGTGGGTTTCCCCCTTCAACTACATTCTTATTTAGTAGGGGGTCTACAGCCAGGTTAAAATCCCCCCAGTTATGGTGGGTATCCCACTTTGGTTCATATTAAGGATGGTTTGAGAGGTTTGGTGAAAAAAGGCCGTGTCGTCCTCATTGGGTCCATAGAGATTCCCTAGCAGAATTGGACCTGTGGGGGTTTGGAAGGTTCCAAACACCCACCTGCCCTACTGGTCAGTCCTGGACATGATGAGAGACCACTACAGTTGCTTGTCTACCAGAATAGCTACCCCGCATTTTTTGGTTGATGCGGAGGCATGGACCTCCAGTCCCACCCAGTCCCTTTTGATGAGCTTGTGATCCTTCTTAGTGAGTTTCATCTCCTGCAGAAAGGCCACCTGGGTTTTAACCTGTTTCAGGTATGGCAGCACCTTTTTCCTCTTCACGGTGTATTCAACCCCCTCACATTCCAAGTAATGCATTATAAGTTAGCCATAATCAAGGTTATCAGGGTAAAGTAGGAGGTGAATCATTTGCAAGGAATCAGTGGTGAGGAAGAGGTGCCCACATATAGGGAGCATATGTTGGTGTGCCAGGCTGCTCATGTGATCAGAGATTGGGAAATACCACAGATCTCCTATGCAGGTGAGTGCTGGAGCCTCTCCCAGATAACAATTGGAGGCTCTGATAAGTGTTAAGGTGGGTGTCAGACCTACTTGATAGTGCAGAGCCTCTTTAAGGGGTTTCACATCAGAGTCTTGGTAGCACCCCCAAGGTAATTCTGGGGTAGTACCTTTGGAGTGTGACCTACTTGTGTTTGGGATTGTCTCCCAAAATTGTATTCTCTTTAAGGAATCAACATATCTGTTGCTGGATTTATATAACAACATCATCATAAACATAAACACAAACCAAAAATTAAACATATTTACAACCTGCACTATCGTGCCCAAATGAAGCCATCCTGCATGTATGACCACTTGCCCATCTCAGCAAAGCTGGATCTGCTGGTTGGTTCCTGTGGATGTGGTGAGCATGTATGACACTGGCCTATCCACTTTTGTACTTCTCAGTGGTGGAGGGGGTTGGCAGCTAGCAGAAAGGGTTTGTGACTACCTTACCTGCCAGTGCTCACATTTGGTAGAGCTATGAGGGCTCATATGGGATACCTAGTACCATGAGATTAGGGGTGGAAGCCCCTTCACCAGGGTAGGTTGGTTTACATGGGGGGTATGGGTAATCTAGGCAGGAGGGTCCCACATTTACTGGGATCAGTCTCAGAGAGTGAAGGTGTGGGGGGGTGAGCAGGTCTGCCAGGTTCCCTGATTTCGAGACAGCATCTCTGGGGCCAATCAGGGGTGAGTGGTTCCCACTGCGGTCTCCTCCTTGGGACTTGTCTTCGGGGTCTTCCCATCTGGCATTACCAATGAGGGGCATGACATTGGAGAGGGGGTTCTTTTTTCTTTTCTTTTACTCCATGTTTATCCTCTTATAGCCCCCAGACCCTCCTATCTCTTAGATTCTCAGGCTGCCACTAACCAACCCATCGATGAGTCTGCCCCTAGAGTGCACACCACCTCAATTAGCTCTTGGTTAACCCCCCGGGTGGGGTATGGAAGGCCTCCAGTTACCTTCCCTAGACCTCAGGGAGGCATACGCACACAGCGGAGTCTGCTCCTCTGGCTTCGTGGGAGTGGAACAGAGGACTGTCTGGGGGATTTTTCCTCTTCTTTTTTTTGGTTCCCTCGATGCCGGTGTGCAATGAGGACCAACGAGTTGATGCACGCTGAGACATGCATCTGCTTCTGTCCTCTGCTAGCATCAGCCCTCCCCTTTGTTGTCCCCAACCGTGCCAGCATCCCCTGAAATCCCCATGTGGTGGCGGTAGAGTGGCAAGACTAACTCCCAATCCCTCCCCGGAGAAGGAGAGCAAGCCATTGGGTGCTTGATCCTTCTTCCTCCCTGCCAGGCTCCGGCAGCCCGAGTCCATTCCTAAACCCAGGTCTCTGGTGTGGAGTGGGGTGTTGCATCCAGCGCTTCAACCCTCAGCACCACTGGGCAGGCCCCTGGAGAGGGGGTTCTGATTGGCACTCAGCAATGGGGTAATGGTCCCACTTAGCTCAGCCAGTGGCAATCCACCTCTTCTAATAGTAGGGCATGTGGGTTGTTCCTTACTGCCTTGCCTAATTTAATCATTGAGGAGCAGTGCCACCTCTGTGAATTGCCCATTTTCTGCCTATGCCCCTTAGGCCTGGTGTGTTCAAGAAGTCTGCAACGCCTATTAAATCCCCCACCCCTCCTACATACCCTGTGTCCCTGTCCCACACTTCATGTCATGTGATATGTACTAGGGGGTGATCATTGTGGCCAGGAGATCGGTGTACCCTGAAGAGGCAAAAGTTCCAATGTCCAGTGATCTCCTGGCCCAATTCTGCTGTCCTTTGTAAAAGTTTTCATCCTTAATATGGATCACCCCCTATGTATGTCTTACCCCAGGAAAGAGAGAGAGAGAGAGAGAGAGAGAGAGAGAGAAGCAAAAAACAAGGGCACGTATCTAAATGGAGTATTGCTGTCCAGGAGTGGTGGTCAGGGGCTCTGGGGTCTTGCTGGCAGTTCCATCTCGGTTTGGCACATTTCATGGCCTCCGGGTGCTGTGCCTGGAGGGTGCTGCATCACTGGTAGGCCTGAGTCTTCCATTTGATCCATTCTGCTGTCTGGTGCCGTGATCATGGAGGCCTGGGATGGCATTTCAGTTGGGGGGTGCTTCCTTGGGGTGTGGGTCTCTGGAGCTCTGCAATGGAGATCTCAGAATCTCATATAAGTTCTTTGTCATACACCAAACCAGTGCCGTGCTTTCTTCTCGCTGTTGTTCTCTGTCCGCTCTCTTGGTGGGGCCCTGTTCGTACGAGAGGATGGTCCCTTCATTTGTGGCTGTCCCTCACCATTCTTTTCCTGCTGTACCAGGGGAGTCCTCCTTGGCTTTTTGCTGTGGTTCCTTTCTGAGCTTCATTTCTTTGAGGCCTAGGAGTTCTGCAGGGCTGGTGTGCTGAGGGGAGCTGCTGTGAGGTTTCTCTCGTCTGTCTACTGTTTGCCGGTCTAGAAAAGCTACAAGTGCCACTGGTGTCTCAAAGGAAAGAGGGACCCCATTATGGATTATGCTCATGGTGGCCAGATACTGGAGGGAGTATTGAATGCCCATTTTTTGCATGATGTGGCAGGCTTGTGTATACTCAATCCTTTTGTTCGATAGTTCCTAAGAAAAATCTTGATAAATGGAGATGGGGTGCCCCTGCCAGTTAAGGCGTCCCACTTCTCTGGAGTGCTGCAGTAGTTCTTGTCATACGTTATAAGTCAGCAGTTTAATTAGGATTTCCTTCGGTTTTCCCCACTTTCAGTGGGACTGGAGTGAGGATCCAGTGTGTCCGCTCTATTTCTAAATGGAACTCTGGTGTTAGGACTAGGATTCCAGGAAGGGTCTGTTTGAGAAAACGGGCCGTGTCTGTCTTTTCTGCTCCCTCCAGAAAACCCATCAGTCTCAGACTGTTTCTCCTGCTGTGGTTTTCCAAGTCATCTACTTTAGCCAGAAGTAGATTAATGGAGGTTTTTTGGTCTCTCTCTTGGCTCTTTGAATGTCATCAATCACCAACATGTGGGCTTGTGCCTAGTGCTCTATTTTTGTTAGAGGGCCAGCCAGACTTTGAATGGCCATTGTTGTGTGTAGTGAGGCTTCGGTTACCTCATCCATGTGGCATAACAGTCTCTCAAACATGGTGTTAAAGTGGCTGAGGTCGAGAGTTGGGCCCAGAGCTACCACCAAGCTGCAGGCCAGAATCGCTGAGGATGTGCGAGGGACAAAAATAGTCTCCGAGTCAGGAAAAAAGGTATGTCCATGTAGCTAAGATCTTAGGCAAATTTATTATAATTTTGCTGTCGGTTGGTAGCTGTTTTAGCTGCAGGATTTGTCAGATTAAGCAATCTGCTCACTGCTGCTCACAATTCAAGCTGCCATCCTGCTTGCTGGTTAAGCCACACCCCCAACGATCAACTTTGTATGAGAACAGAAAGACAGCTTTTAAGCTAATCTCTCTACACAAACCAGATAGGTTAGTAACAAACTTTAAATGAAAACAATTAGTTCTACAGACTGCTCTAACTAGGAACTGCAGCAACTTATTCAGTCAATCAGGGACTTAACTGCTGAAGAAGCAGGATGGATAAGTATGATGTCATTGCTCACTGACAGGGACAGAAAAATCTTCACTGTTTCTTCATTGTTTTCAATTACTGAAGAGCACATTAACAGATGCTGATTTTAAGAAAACCACAAAACCAAACATGATATTTTCAGGAAACTCTACTCATAACACAGTGACGTGAATTCAAGTGAATTCAAGCTTTTTATGAAATATTTGCATTTGATCTTTAAACAAATTTTTCTCTGACCTGTTCATACAGTACAATGTTTTAGGGTACCTCTGTATTATCTTTGACCATTGTTGATGCTTTGTAGTGTTGTATCACCTGTTGTTGCTGCACATATCTGTAACTCTCATAGGTCATGCCTGAAAATAGGCAATGCTCTTGTATAGTGCACCTACCCCCCAGAAAACAAATACTAAATAAATAAATCTTATGACCACAAAAGTTATACAGTACATCAACAACCTTAATATTATATAATATTGGTATATAATTTGTATGTCTTCTCAACTGCCAATATTTATTTTTATCAATATACTCTAGAGATGGGCAAAGTTCATCCGCTAACCTTAATGTAGTCTTTGCGGTAAAGTACAAACTTTTGGGAAGTTCACCCTTCACAGAGTGACATCTGATTGAACTTAATCCTTAGCTAAGGTCCAACTCCATGAATGTCAGCACTTCAGTTGTGCAAAGCTGAGCAGCTGTAAAAAAACTGAACAGAAACCCTTTTTCCCACCCTCTTTGCATTTGATTGCACCCCCCAAGTAAGGATAGTTTTAATGCCAAAGCTGCATTTGATGAACATACCAAAAACTGCCATTTTGGACACCTGCAAAGTTAATTTTGTCACTTTGATGTCATGATGCATCCCTTTTTACAGGGAGCACACAATGAGCATATTCAAGTTGCTGGCAAGCAACATAACCTGAAGCAACCAATCAGAGATGCTGGAGATCAAGAAGTCCCTTTGCTACAGGTATTTCAGTGCCATTAACAGTTCTCTCTTACAGAGGAAGGACCAGGCTACTGAAGGACTTCCTGTTATGTGAAAAGAGTGACTTACAGAATGATCCAAACATGCTGCAATTCATTAGAGAATTGTACATTATCATTCCAGTTAGCTAATTCCCATGAAACGTAACTACTGCAGTTCCAGGCAGGCAGATTAATGAAACTGTGCTCCAGAAGAGAAAGTGTACTGGTGGTGAGCCTACACTGGCAGCTGCAAGCTCTGGAGCAGGAACAAGGCAGAATGAATTTAGCAGACTTGCAAAAGTGTAAGAGGAAATTTTGAAAGATTTGTTTGCAAAATATTTTTTTACTGAATCCTGGTGGTGTAGAGGGTAAAATAATCCATCTTTTGTTTAGGCTATAAGTGAAAACAAAGTGAAATGGGCTGCTGCAGTGAGATGCTAGGGGCCCAATTCTCAAAACTCCGTGCAAGCTGTGCCAGCAGTGGCTTGCACCGCTTGCTGGTGCACCAGGGACCCTGTGCCCATTCTCTATTGGGTAGGGTCCCAGCAGAAAAGTCTAGTAACTTTCAACAACTGTGGCCATGCACCAAACAGTTGGTGTATCTGGATGGTGTGTTGCAAGCTGCAGGGCAACTGTGCATCACTCTAGGACATCCCTGGTGGATAGCAGTTCCCCCCCCCGGCCCCGATCCCCTTCATATCAAAACTAATCCCATCCCTAGTGGTCTAGCAGACCCTTCACCCTGATCCCTTTTATTAATATTGATTATGTCCCTGGTAGTCTAGTGAACCCCCCAGCCCTGATCCCCTTTTATGATATTGAACATGTCCCTAGTGGTCTATCAAACCCCTCAGCCCCGATCCCCTTTTACTAATATTAATCATATCCCTTGTGGTCTAGCAGACCCCTCCAGCACAGATCTGCCCATATAACAATAGATATAATTCCATGGTGGTCTAGTGGACCCTCACGCCCCCACCATGGCAGGCAATGCCCCACCACCCTGCTCCCCTGTGCCATCCCTGAGCCAGCAACTGGCAAAGCCCTCCACTCTCAACCATGGATGGCTGATGACTGAGCAGTCACTGAGCACAAACACACTCATTGACAGCTCAGTCTGCAGCTGGCCATGGTATATATTACTTTGTAGTTGAAATACTGGAGTGTGAAATTTATGTTGCTAGCTGCAGAGATGGGCGATCAGTTGGTAGCCACCAGGCCAGCATGGAGGGAGGATAAGTCCAGTGACATGAAGGATCAGAGCTGGATGTATTTAGGGGGAGCTTTGGGATGATGAATCTTGCGCACAAAGTAGACTATATGGTGTTCACTGAGGGTGTCAGGAAAACTACCAGCATCCATGACACAGTGGGAATGGGAGATGAGAATCCAATCCAGGGAGGCAGTGATTGAGGGATCTGTGATTGTGTCAAGAGGTGTCAGTGATAAGCTGTGGAAAGCTGGAGGGACTTTATGTTTTAGCACAAATTATTTATAGAGGAGGGAGAGCCAAATGAGGTTAAAGTCATCAAGGATGAGAAACTCACCAGAGGAGGCATGAGAGAAGATAGTGGAAAGAAGCTTGGTGACTGAAGGTGGGACAATCCAGAACAGCAGTAGGCACCAGCTATGAATACAGAGACAGAAGAGGGGAGAGAGAGTTTGATAGGGAGCAACTCATAGGCAGACGGGAGATGACGGAGAGCTCAGTCTCGAACTGGATGCTAGAGGACAGGTAGATAGCAACACCATCACCCCTCTCAGCATGATCCTGCTGGATGATTGTGTAACCTGAGATGGCAACAGCTGAATCCAGAATCTTGAGGGACAGTCAAGACTCCAAGATCACCTGCATATCAGGTAAAAAATGGACTATGAGCGATTGCAACTGGTCAATCTTGGGGACGAGGTTTCAGATATTGAGTGAGTCACTCTCAGTCCTTTTGGAAGATGAGAGGGAAATGACTGGGCAGGGCCATTACTAAGTTCAATATAACCTGCTACTATGAGCAACAGGGAGATGATGAGCTTAAGGGATCCTATAGATCACTTGTGGGGAGGATGTATGTAAGGAGGATGAGAGAGGTGGTAGGAGAAGGTACCTGAGAGCTTCAATGTGAAGCTAAGGAGAAGAAAGGAGAGAGAGAAACCAGGATGTCAGGGGGACTGGGATAGGGAAGGAGGTAGGAGGTAGGGTGGGTGGGTGGGGGGACTGGGAAGGGAGAAGGGGGAGAGAAGGCAAGGATAGACAGCAGAGGCAAAGGAGGTGAAGAAAAATATGGGGGGGAGGAGTAGTATGTCTAAAAGTACCATAATGGAGGTATAGGAGCAGTTGTCACCCTGAACTTTGCCAAAATTAAAGTGGGAGAGTAAGCTTCATTCAAGTAGTGAGGACATCAGTTATGAGGGGGGAGAAGGCTCCACCTGGGGGGAGAAGCAAAAGTGGAATGAATTTGGGGGATGTTGGGCTACCACCAGATGGGGAGAACCATAATTTAATAATTTGGGGGAAATGCAGGTTTCACCCTGAGGGAAGAAGCCTAGATTAAACAAACTGAGGGGAAGTGGGCTACACCCAGATGGGGAGAAAGTCTAAACTAAACAATTGGAGGGAGGGGGCTTAACCCAGATAGAAAGGAAGTCACAAATTAAACAGATGAGGGGATGCGGGCTTCACCTCTGCACTGGAAGACATATGAAGAGAGACTAAAGGAGCTTAATATGTATAGCCTTGAGGAAAGGAGGGAGAGGGGGGACATGATAGAAACTTTCAAGTACCTCAAGGGAATCAACAAAGTCCAAGAGGGTAGCATCTTTCAAAAAAAGAGGTGTGCAAGAACAAGGGGGCACAATTTGAAGATGGGGGTGGCTCAGAGGTAATGTAAGGAAGTATTTTTTCACAGAAAGGGTTGTGGATGCATGGAACGGCCTTCCGGAGGAGGTTGTGGAGTCAAAAACAGTGACTGAATTCAAGCATGCATGAGACAGCCATAAGGCAATTCTAGGGGGTGGGGGTAGAAAGAAGTAGGCTGCTGGTTAACTAGGATCTGCAGCTTATCCATTAGGTAGGGAAATGAGCAGACTGGGTGGGCCAAGCGGTCCTTATCTGCCGTCAAATTCTATGTTTCTACCCAGAGGGGGAGAAAGCTTAATTAAGCAATTGGGGCTGGTGCATGCTTCACCTAGAAAGGAGAAAGCCTAGTAACAGAAAGGTGTGATGGGGCTACCGCCAGGTGGTGAGCAAGTCTAACTCAAACAGTAGGGTTGCACTAGCTAACTCAGTAGATGGGTGAAGGTGGCTGCACACAATGCAACAGTTCCCAGATAGTTTGTTGGGATAGCAAAGGCAGTGGACATGGTAGCATCTAGTAAATAGCATTCTTGTGTAACCTCTTGTAGAAATAGAACAGACACAGCAGATTGTAAGGGTACAACTGGAGGTAAACACAGATACCTATCTATCAGCAGTTCAGCATAAACAATTGACACTAAGACACAGCAGATGGTAGGAGCACAACTGTAGTACTAATATCAGTACCTAACTAACAGCAGTACAGTATACACTTGAGCAACCTACCGCACAACTTATAGTTTGTAGGGGGAAAAAATGGTCTGAGTCCCCTGGCATCCAAGCAGCTCCACTCTGGTGACTCCCCTCGAGGACTTCCACTCCTGCTCTGCCACTCATGAAGGACCACTAGCGGGCACAGATTTATGAAAGAGGCTGGAGTCCTGGATTGGATGGGCACAAAAGAGTTCAACAAGCAGATCCTGCTACTTGTAAATGGTGTCTGGAGATTGGGGTGAACTAGGGGGAACCCACAGGTCAGTAGACTCAATGACCATCACTGATGGTGTCCTCCTTATTGCTGCAGCTGGTGACAATGCTTGGCTTCCAGCACGGAGGTCTAAGTCCCTCCTCCATGTAAGTCATCCTCTGCATGGCTGCAGCCAGAATGAGCTTGAGATTCACCCAGTCTTTGAGGACTTAAATGTAAAATTTGAGGATGTAAACATTCTGCTGAAAGCAGAACAACTTATTAACAGTGGAGGTTTTCCCTGTTAGACAGATTTCTTTATAGACAAGTGACTGGGTGAATCACAGGCTCATATATCTTGTAATTTTGCATCACAGACTGTGAATTGATTTTAACATGTTATTTTTGCTGAATTTTGTTTGTGGCGAGGGTGAGATAGGTCAGATTTGATAGACTGCATGATTGCTGGTTAAAGAGATAAATTTTTGTTTATGTAAGTGGTGTATGGTTGTTTGCATGAGTATATAGGGTTTATAGGGTGTGTGTGTGTGTGTGTGTGTGTGTGTGTAGTGGGGATGGTAGGTTACTGTTTCAGGAAGTATTTCGGAGGTTTAGTTGAAGTTTTAATTTGACGTGCTGCCATTTTATCATTTTAAACTCACATTCACTGAAAATGCTTAAAAATAATATCTTAAAAAAAATACCTGAACCTTGCTAGATGGAGCCCATTTAGCTAGATTCTGCTATTTGTTCTTTAAACACTTGCCAGAAATACATTTTCTGGGTATCCCAAAATCCAGGGTCCCCATCTTAGTAAGAGGAGCCACTGACTACATTCTCTGTGTGAGAACAGTTAGGTTTTCTTGAATTCAGCAGCTGCAGCTGGAACTTGTACTGTGGACTGCACTGATGGCAGTGAGCTGCCAATTGACAGCATCCCTATGACACCTCTCCAGTCTGCAGATTTATCTATCTGTCTGTCTGTCTGTCTGTCTCTGTATGTCTGTCTGTCTGTCTATCTATATATCTATATCTCTCTCTCTCTACCCACCTACCTACCTACCTATTTGTTAATTTAGCAGAGTGCCCACCCCAAGTACCGTTTCTTTCTCCCACCTCCCCTTCCGGTCACCCCCTCCCAGCCTTTCCCAATGTTTTATAGTATTTTTATGTATTTCATAAGCAGACTGGGGTGCCCACTCTGGTAATGCTTGTCTTTACCCCACCACCCTGGTCCCATGTTCTAAGTGGTGGCATCAAGGTATCCACTCCCAGTGCCACTGAACACTTGCTTGATTCTAAGCTGCTCAGTCCCCATTGTCAGAAGGTGAGTGTCCCCTGCACAGAAGAAAACAGTCTCAAATTTTTCTGCAAAAAAGATGGTCCCTCTCCGATCTGACCTCCCACTGAGCAGCCACCACTCCACCCTCCCACAAACCCTCTCTCACCTGAACTTGTCCTATTGTGTAGATCCACTTTGCAATCCAAGATATGTCTTCCTGCTGGAATCACAGACTACAATATGAGAAACTAAGGTAAGTGCAGTTCAGTGCATTTCAAAGAGGTTTTGAATTTTGATGCATAACTTTGTCCGTTTTGTATATTTTGACCCAAGATTTCTAACATGGCATTTTTGGGACCCAACTTTATGATTAATGATGGTAGAATTATACAAATCAGGCCCCAAAACATGATTTCTTAGTCGTTTGGCTAAATCACCTTTTTGGCGGGATTTGACAATTTCACCACCCTTATTCATGATGTGGGGTCATAAGAAGACTATGTTGAAAATTTGGGATCAAAATATGTAAAAATGGCAAAGTTATATGTGTACATTTTAGATTTTTTTGTACTCACTCACAACTTTGGTAATTTTAAATATTTTGACCCAAAATTGTCAACATTGCCATTTTTTTCCCACCACCTCACAAATGTGGCAGTTGTCATTTTTCAAATCCCTGTCAAAGTGTGTTTTCACACCTGCAATACAGAACGTCATTTAGGTGGCACATAATGATGTTTCAGTTGGGATTTGAACATTTTCACCTCTAGGTTCATAAGGTGTGATAATAAGAAGGCTATGCTGAAAATTTGGCGTACAAATACAATAACAAGGCCAGGTTATGAGTGATCATTGCAGTATTTCAACGTTCACTCATAACTTCACTAATTTTCAATATTTTGACTCCAAACTTTCAATGTACCATTTTTCCACACCACCTCATAAATGTATGTGTCATTTTTCAAAATCCTGGATGAGACTCTTTTTCACACTTCTGGTGTGAAAGGACATTTCAGCCAAGATACTGTAAATGTTACATATCATGTTTATAAGGGGAGTCATAAAATGACTATCTTGAAAATCTGGGGTCAAAATTTAAAAAAAATGTATAATTGTTAAACTTTGTGAGTACTGCCAGTTTAAACCACAGCATGTATGCTTTGTGATGCTGTGCCAGTGAGTTGAGTTCAGGGGTGAGCTCAATGACCTAGCTGGATGGGGTGAGGGTTGGGGGATAATGCTGTTTTAAAACACTCCTCAGCCAGGGAATGAAAGGTGCAGAGTTGCCCACATGGACCCTGGTACCATATAGTAAAGACACCTGTCCTCTTGGCATAGGTCCCTGTACCTCTCTGACTGAGGGTGGAAGAAGGTCCTGTGCATGGGTTGACAAATGCACTATTTGACCTGTTCATCTGTATCTCCAGCCACATAGAAGCCCAGGGACCACAAAACCCTGCACTTCTGAAGCCCACCAGACAGCCCCCTAAGTTCTTCACATCCATTGCTACACAAAACTGCAGGGTCCACAAGGGCCATGCACTTCTGTAGGTGGACAGAGTCTTCCCTTGGTGCAGGGCATCTGCATCTGTTCGCACAGGTCCCAAAGGGACCTCCATGAATGAGGATAAGATTCCAGTATCTCAAAAAGGAAGGTTATTCTTTGCAAAAAACTTCATAATGCACCAGTTAGGGTAACTTAACACCACAAAAGTAGGGAAATGTGGCATTAGGGTTTCCAACCATATCTCCCTGACCCCACTTTCCATGTAGCAAAAGGAAAAAAATATTAGAGTTTTGGGTCTCCGGAGTCTTGGCAAATCAGTAGTGGGGTCTTCCTTGGGGTTGCCAGCACTAATGCCCACCCTGTTGCTTGAGCAATGTCACACATGATCTCCTTTCTTCATAAAGGGCCTGCAGAGCCCTGCATGAGACTGCAAATTGTGTTGTCAACATGTGTTGAGATATACTTCTCTACCTTTGAAATGTATCACTGCAAGGCATTGGCTTGGAGCTGTGCCTTGTGCATCAGATTATAGACTTTGGGCTGGGGAGAGGGATGATCATAAGGGTTGACAACACCAAGGAAGACCCCACCACTGGTTCACCAAGACTCCACTAACCCCAAACCCTAATGGTTTTTCCTTTTGCTGCTTGGGGAGTGGGGGTTTGGAGTTAGGGTTGGAAGCCCTAACGTCACATTTCCCTACTTTTGTAGCATTAAGTTACCCTAACTGGTGCATTAATGAAATTTGTTTGCAAAGAATACTATCAATAGATGTATATAGTTTTGCATTATAAGGGTACGAGCATGCCCCTCTAGTTAGGGTTCAGTCTTTACTTCTATGTTAAACTAGAAATTTTGCACTTTAATAACTTTGCAATCATTCAAGAGATTTGCATGCAAGTTAGCATGTGCCATTAAGGAACAAAAAGATCTCTTGATGTGGCAAGTTCCATTCCAGTCAGATGTGTAAGGGTGGCGATACAGAGTGTAGAATCATATGAAAACTACCATTTTTGGTGAAATTCTTTGCCACACTACTGTGCAAAAATGGCTTGGGATTTTGGTCTGAAATGTTTTAGGATACAAAGGTCTGGGCTCACAGATGTGTCTTTTAAAACTTTGTTGTAAAAATATTAATCCATTCCAAAGTTACAAAATTTAAAAATGTCCCTTTATTTTCAACGTTAGCAATTAGATGTACCACTTTAAAAAGGATCCTTTGTCGCATATGAGTAATCCTTTGTCGCAAATGGGAAGTCCTTTTTTGTGCTGCCACCATCTTGTTTTCAGTTAGCGGTGGCAACAAAGTGAAATAACATAAAAACAGAGGCATTTAGTAAACATCAGTGGTTGTGTTTACCTAACTGGGGCCCTTAGAGTCTGATTCTGGGTTTAGTTTTTTTCATAACTGAGTCGGAAATGAGGTTTCTTAACATGCCAACATCTTTTTTTGTAAATTGCAAAAAAGGAATCACAAAACATGGAAAAGGATTCTGTTTTGCAATTTGCAAAAAAAGGATTTTGGCACCTGTAGGAACAGCATTTCCATGTCTAAAAACATGTATAATTTCCAGATAGTCTAGTGGCTCCTCCCCCTTC
The DNA here is from genome assembly GCA_016271365.2 of Neoceratodus forsteri. NCBI lineage: Eukaryota > Metazoa > Chordata > Ceratodontiformes > Ceratodontidae > Neoceratodus > Neoceratodus forsteri. Next base: position 610,696,010 of record CM028133.1, read on the forward strand.
CCTGTTTACTGATCTGTGTCCCCATCATAAAAAAATCTATTTCCCTGGTAGTCTAGTGGTTCCCCCCAATGTCCGATCATCATCCCCTTATTCCAAAAAATATTCTCTTGTAGTCTAGTGGTCCCCCCCAATGTTTGACTGTTGTCCCAATAGTGCAAACAAATATTCTGTGGTAATCTAGTGGTCCCACCACCCTCCCCGATCCCCAGTTGCCCTTCCAGCATTGTTTTTTTACAAACATCTCTGGTAGTCTAGTGATTCCTCCCCATCCTTGACCTGTGAAATAGGAAAAAACATAACCCTGGTGATCTAGTGGACCCCCCACCCACACAGGTACTGACCCACCACCCCATTCCCCCCAAACCTGATCCCCAGCCAGTGACCAGCACAGCCCTCCTCTCACCACTGTGGCTCTCTGCTGACTGAGCTGTGAATGAGTGCGTACTGTATACAGATACAAATACACAGATTTTGAACTTTAATATCTTCACAACCGTTCAATGGAGTTGCACAAAATTCTGCATACATGGTCTCATGGGGGTAGATCTCTTGAGGTGGCAAGTTGCATTCCAGTTGGATGTGCATATTCCGAGATGTGGATTGTATAAAAACCAAAATTCACTGGTTTTTGGTATTCTTTTGTCATCACCTTGCACCCAAATGGTTTGGAATTTTGGTCTTAAAGTTACAGGGAAGAAAGGGCTTGGCCCACAGATGTGCTTTTTGTGTGCTTGGTGAAAAAATATTAATCTGTTCCAAAATTATTGAATTTTAAAATGTTGGTTTCTGAGCATGCTCTGTACATTCTATTGGATAGATGTTTACAAAGAAAAAAGAATTTCATCCATAAGAAAAAGGGTCCTTTTTCATTTGGGGCCAGTCCTTTTTCATTTGGAAAAATCCTTTTTTGTTTGCTGCCATCTTGTTTTCTGTTTTTCATAATAAAAAAAAAAATGAAAACCCACAAAAATGACATCCTGCAGAGACAGCAAGGCATGTATCTTGCTCATCAGGTCTGCGTTAGGCAGATTCTTCAGTAAACTGTGGTAAAACTTGACCCCCCAATTTTTATTACATTTTAAATCCTTGTCTGTGACTCACTTCTACTTTTTCCATATGGACTTTTTCATTGAAATAAAAATGGATCCCTTCATATGGAAAAAAGATTTTGGATTTTGTTTTGTTTTTGTTTGCTCTTTTATCGTGTGTCCTTTTTTTGTTTGAATGGAAACAAATCCCTTCATGCAGAAAAACATTTTGGACTTAGGTTTTTTTCCAGTTTTTCCATATGACCTTTTTCTTTCAAACAAAAAAGGATCCATTCATATGGAAAAAGAGTTTGGACATTTTTTTTTTTTTTGCTATTCTTTTTTTTGTTTGAAGAAATCCATTTTTATTTCCTTTTTTCATTTGAAATGGAAAATGATTCCTTCAAACAAAAAAAGGATTTTGCAAGCCATCCCTGTAATTTTGTACATTTTCTCTGGTGTCTAGTAGCTCCCCACCCTCCAATCACTGTCCCCATAACTTTTTTTTAATTTTTCCCTGGTGTCTAGTGGCATCCCCACCCTTCAATTACCATCCCCATAATTATTAATTATTTTCTTGGTGTCTAATGGCTCCCCCCCACTGTCCAATTGCCATCCCCATAATGATGGTATTTATCCCTGGTGTCTAGTGCCAACCCTCACCTTCTGATCGCCATCCATGTTGATATTTTGTATTTCCCTTGTGTCTAGTGGCAACCCTTACCCTCCGATCTCTGTCCCCAACTGAAATTAAGAAAATGATTCCTTGATGTCCTTTTTTTAACCTACAAAAAAGAAAACGGTCCCTCACAGATCCCACCCCAACCCTGACTTCACAATCAGTACCTCATACCTTCCCAGACCCCCCCTATACACCCTCACTCACCTGAATGGGTCCCAAGGTGATGATCCACTCTGCGATGGGAGACACATCTTGCTGCTAGAACCACCAACTGCAATATGAGAAAGTAAAGTAAGTACAGTTCAGTGTACTTCAATGAGGTTTTCAACTTTGATGCTTAACTTTGCCATTTTTGCATATTTGTACACCAAATTTTTATCATAGTCTTATTGAGACCCCACCTCATGAACAGTGCTGCTGAAATCACATAAATCCAGCACAAATGGTGATTTCATGGTCACTTGGTGGAATCAGCTTTTGGGCGGGATTTGAAAATTTTCGCCACCCTTCTTCATGAAGTGGAGTCATAAGAAGGGTATGTTGAAATGTGGGGTCAAAATATGTTAACATGGCAAAGTTAAGCACGTCCATTGAAATTTTGCTATGCTCACCCTTAAATTTGGAAATTTTACATATCTTGACCCAAAATTATCGAAACAGGCATTTTTTACACCACATCGTGAACGTGACAGCTTTCATTTTTCAAATCCTGCCCAAACTGTTTTTTTTTGCATCTGTGGCATGGAATGACATAGTGGTGGTGCAGAATCATGTTTTAGCTGGGACTGGAACATTTTCAGTACTGTGTACATGAGGTGGTGTAATAACAAGGGTATTGTGACAATTTTCTCAGAGGAATCATAGTAGCAATTTGCCATTTTGACTTGTTTTCCTTTAAATGTCGAAACCCAACCTACATTTTTGCTCCATAATCTGATCCAGTGCTTTTTTTAAATGGTTCATAGTTGTACTTTGAACTACCTTTACTGGCAAGCTGTTCCACTCAACAACCACCCTCTGATTAAATCAATGTCCTCTTAAATTGTTGTTATAGTTCTCTCCTTTTAACCTTAAATCATGGCTTTTATTTCCCTCTCATTACCCCTTGCCACCAGTCCCAAGCAGACCCATAAATCTACTATGACTAGATAATACTGTGTGGCAGACCAGGCTACATAAGCTCAATTACTCTAGTACAACAAGGGCCTAGGCATCCCGATGCTAGAAGAATACCCTGGATGTGCCAAAGCCACAAGCTCATACTCTTCCTCTTGCTGCTGTCTAGGAATGTCCACCCTAACCCGGGCCACCCCTCCACAATCTACAGTAGAGAAGCAGACATCCCAATGCTGGGAACACCCCCATGCAGTCCATGTTAAAAGGAGCGCTGAGAATCATTTCACTTAATATAAACGGCCTCCTCCCTAAGCTCTCTCAGATCCAGGCATGGATGGTACAGCTAAAACTGAACATTATTGCCTTCACTGAGACCTGGCTATCCCCTAAGATCACAGACATGTCTGTATCACTGGAAGGTTACAACTCTTTCTGCCAAGACAGGCATTCCAAATGGGGTGGTGGCTGCCTAGTCTATGTCCGAAATGACATCAAAGTGCAGATGATGGACTGCAACCTGCACACTAGTGAGGCACAAGTCCTCCACCTCAAACTCACCTCTGGACAGCAAAACAAAGTATTGTTGCTAACAACAGTCTACATACCCCCAGTAAGGCAGGCTGCTGGGCTCAGACTCTTTGAGGAGAATCGGCAGCAACTGGGGAAAAAATGGGAACATGTAATTGTTGGGGATTTCAACGTAAACTGGCACTCAAATAAGGAAACTGTAGCCAGAGACCTAAGAGCTGGCTTCTAACTTACGTAGATGGTTACCCTTCCCACAAGGCAAAACTACAAAACAGGCACCAGTACACTCATTGACTGGCTACTCTGCTCCGATCCTGATCACATATCAGATGTTACGATTTTGCCTGATAGACTCAGTGACCACTCGCCAGTAATGTGCACCTGGACAAACAAGTTCACAAAGTGCCCAATGAAGGTCACAACTAATCATGTGCTGAGACCTGGGCTACTAAATTCCTTAAAACACCACTTATCCCTTATCAACTGGTCACTGCTGGACCATGCAACTGATGGCAACCTTGCACTAGAGTTCTTCTGAAACTCTTTTATCTGGGCTTGCAATATCTTCGCCCCCACTAAAAACCAAAAAAGTCAAAGGAATGCACCCCCCTTGGCTCAATATCACACTCCTAGATCAAATGCATGATAGAGACAACCTGTGGCTCAAAGATAAGGCCACAGGAAAGCTGCATGATGTATCTGCATACAAAGCTGCAAGGAACTCCTGTACTAGGCTCATTCGCTTGGTGAAAGCAAGCTATTTCAAGGATCTCCTTAACAAAAACTGGGCATCCTCAAAAGGGTTTTGGAACACACTAAAATCACTAACTGGAAGGACTTCCAGGGCATCACCTGACCTGATTACCACTGGTGAAGAGTCTACCCAGGAACCCTTACTGATTGCCAACGAGTTCAATGCCGCATTCTCTGATCTTTCAGGAGTGCTTCCCAGAGAGTTCCTAAACCCACTGAATAACCAGTTGCACGGCAACACCATACCCTCCTCAGCAAGGGATGGGCTGCCACCTTTCTGTTTTAGGCAAGTTACAATTTCTGAGACCATCAAGCATGTTAAGAGGGTCCTTGGAAAAACCAGAATGGGGAGTGATCTAATTGATATGAAGTTGGTTGTCCTAACACTTGATGAGCAAGCAGCCCCAATTACCAAGGTTTTTAATGCCTCTCTAAGATCGGGCATGTTCTCAGATGCATGGAAATTCATGCTGGTTGCACCAGTTTTCAAATCTGGGGATAAAACACTCACCGCCAACTATAGGCTAATCTCCATCCTCCCACCCCTCTCCAAAGCACTCGAGAGAATAGTCTTTGAACAGCTCACTGACTTCCTTAACAGACACAAATTATTCTGCAACTACCAGCATGGTTTTCACAAAAAATACTTGACCATCACCGCACTGGTGGATTACACCACCCAACACTCTTGACCAAGGGATGGCAGTGGGGTCAGTTTTCCTTGACCTCACAAAAGCATTTGATTCTGTTAACCACCAGCTATTACTAAACACACTGCTCTCTATGGGATTGGTCCCAGATACAGTCACCTGGTTTCGCAGATATTTGTTGCAAAGAACTCAATGAGTTAGAATCGGCAACTCACTCTTGGACCCAAAGGTACTGGCCCTTGGAGTACCTCAAGGGTCTATACTAGGACCACTCCTTTTCAGCCTGTTCATAACTGCCTCCCTGAAGCCTGCATGGCAAGCATCATATTATATGCAGATGATGCAGTTATATCGGTCCCGGGCAGGGACCACTCAGCCATCAAGGAAGGCCTACTTGATAGCTTCCAGAAACTCAAAACCTGGTTCTGCCAACACAAACTGCTACTAAACCATAAAAAAAAGCATGCTATTCACGGTCCCTCAGAACAAAAGAAATTTCTGCTCACTTCGAATTCAGAACCTTAAAGGTGACACACTAGAACAAGACTCCTCATTTAAATATCTGGGTGTTTACCTTGATGACAGTCTCAATTTCTCCCATCACGTTGATCAAGTTGTCAAAACTGACAACATGAAACTGGGCATCCTCCATAGAAACAAGCACTCGATGACACCTGCGGCCCTCAAATTATCCACAGGCAGCACTGTATTGTCATCCATTCACTATGGGTTACCAATATACATAGCAGGGTCAGACACTACCCTAAGCAGGATACAAACACTCCTTAATGGGGCTTGTCATCTGGTACTTGGGGCAGATCGCTAGACTCACACCTGTGTCCTGTACTCCGAGACTGGCTGGCTCCCTCTGCACTTAAGAGCCCAATACCAAACCTGCCTGATTATAAAAAAAAGCACAGCTAGGTCTCATGCCAGCATCTCTAAGTAGTCTGTTCAAGAAGGAAGTGCATACAAAGCAAATCAGAAGCGAGACAAAAGGAGGACTCCAAGTCCCTTTCAAGTGCATGTCATTGTCCCAGAAATCCATTACTTTTAAGGGCCCCAAATGGTTTAATGAGCTACCTGACACACTGACAGGCAGCACAAAGCTGAGCCGGTTCAAAAGAGGGCTACGGTCCCATCTTAAGAGTGTATCTACCTGTAACTGCGCAAACAAATGATCTACTGATCCTCTTGATTTTACTCGCCTTTCTCTACTACCCCTCTTTTCCCCCAATCCTCTCATAAATCAACTTACCACCCTCCACCACCACCTTACACTTCCTCATTTCTCCCTACCCACACCACCTCCATTTTTGACAACACCACTCTGGTTGCTTACCCCCCTCCCCTATCATCCCCCTGACATAGCACTGCGATACTGAGGACATGTTATTTCCTACTGGGCTAGCCTTACCCTGCAACAAATGATGTAATGCACTTTATCTATTGTTCAGGTGTACCTGAAACTAACAAGTCTTGAACCTCATGTGAGACTATATTGATTTCATGATGCCTACCCTGTGATCTCTGCTATCTGTATTGCATTGTATAGTATTGCATTGTGTTACACTGTTTTCTCCTTGACTTGGAACCTTTGAAAATGAGTCTCTGACTAAAAGGTATTAATCCTAATTGAAATAAATAAATAAATAAATAAATTATAAAAAAAATCCTTGTTTCCCTGAGCCTTATATACCAGGCACAGGTCCCCTCTTGACCTCCTATATTGTAGAGAAAACGATCCCAATTCTTGCAGTCTGTCCCCATAACTTAAGTTCTTACATTAACAATCATTTTGTTTACCCTGCTCTGCACCCCCCCCAGCCTCCTTACATTTCCCCTTCCATGGGGTGCTCCAAAAACTGGACACAGTACTCCATGTAGGGTCTGATCAGAGCACCATACAGGGGCATCAAAACCTCTCTATCTCTTCTCTTTACATTCCTACTTATACATCCAATAATTCTACTCCCTCTACTAACTGTGTCTTTGCACTGTTTATTAAACTTTAAGTTGTTGCAGTACCAACCAACACCCCCAGGTCTTTCTTCTCCTCTGTTTCTTTTAGTTCCCTATCATTCAAATAATACTGTACCCTGATATTCCCAGATCCAAAATGCATTGCTTTGCATTTCTCAGCATTCAAGTGTAGTTTCTTGCTTGTTGCTCAACTAGATTTTATGTCTATTTTGTTTTGAAACTGCAACGCATCCTCATGGTTGTTTACCAAGGCACCCATCTTAACATCATCTGTAAATCTGCTGATCCATGCATTATTTGTGGATTTCATTGATGTTACAAAAATGTTAACCAACAAGGGCCCCAACACTGACCACTGAGGCACCCCACTGGTCACCTTTGCCCAGTTTGAATACTGTCCTCTTAAGTTTACCCTCTGTTTTCCACCCTCCAACCAGTAGCTGATCCAATTTAATAGATTTATATTAATACTGAAATCAATCAGAGTTGTCAACAACTCAGTATGAGAGACAGAAACAAATGCCTTGGAGAAGTCAAGGTAGACAATGTCCACTGAAACATTATGGTCCATTGTTAAACTTACAGGCTCAAAGAAATGCATCAAATTTGTGAGACAGAATCATTTCTCCCTCAATCCATGCTGCAAGGGATATGTCTGGCCAGATTTTATCAGATACTGATCTAAGTTTTCTTTAATGATAGATTCTAAAATCTTCCCCCAAATCAAGGTTATACTAACTGGTCAATAATACTCCTGTTTTGCTCTGTCTCCTTTTTACAGTTGTGTAGGTGGAGCCCTGCAGACGTTTTGCAAGGACTAAGAGAGAGGAAAGGGAATGTGGAAGCACATGACCAGATTCCTCAGACAGGGATATTGAACAGAATTCAGTCACAACAAAACAGTCACGGAACTTACACCCAGTAAACAATAAATTGATTTCCAAATGAAGATTTATTTTCAAACTATGCAGTTTATTCTCAGCAGGAGAGAAGCTCCTTACAAGTGGTGATGAAATAAGTTGACTGACGTTTTACCCGGAAGGGGCTTTGTCAAAGTATACACCCTCTGGTGTTATGTTTTTGTAACAGAATAATGTGACATGTGATCAATTTATTTTGAAAGTGATACATAACTTTTAGTGAAAAACAACATTATGTGATGTGTTAAGTACACATACAGCGAGAGTGTATAATAACATGAATTACACAATTAAAAAGATTGTCTATCACTTTAACCTCCATGTTTGCCTATCCATTTTAAACACACTTTTCTGATAATCTCATAATTTATATAGTGGCTCATGGGGGTGTTGCCTGACAAAATCTAAACAGAGCATACTCATTTCTTTATATATATATATATATATATATATAGAAATATAACATAGACTTTGATGGCAGATAAGGATCGCTTGGCTCACCTAGTCTGCCCATTTTCCTACCCAGAGGATAAGCTGCAGATCCTATTTAACCAACAGCCTATTTCTTCCTACCCCCCACAAAAATTGCCTTATGTTTGTCCCATGCATTCTTGGATTCTCCCACAGTTTTAGACCCCACAACCTCCTCAGGAAGGCTGTTCCATGCGTCCACCACCCTCTCTGTGAAAAAATACTTCCTCACATTGCCCCTGAGCCGTCCCCCCTCTATCTTCAGATTGTGTCCCCTTGTTCTTGCACATCTCTTTTTCTGAAAGATGCTACCCTCTTGTGCATATATATATATACACACACATATATATATATATATATATATATATATATATTGTTGTTACCCTTGCAGACTGTGTGAGAGGAGTTTTGGCACCATGCATTCCTGCTTAAAGTTGAACCAGCATAATATTTTGTGGTGATTTGCATATACAACCCATGATGCTTTGCATTATGGGGGCATGTGTGATTCTGTATTTCATAAATATATATATATACATACATACATACAGTATATGTTTTTAAACACTTTGAGTTAACCCAGATAGTGACTGCTGACGGGTGGAACAGCAATGGGGGTGGGGGAAGGGAAAGGGAAAGGACAAGGAGGGAAACACAGTGGACATAAGAACAAACAACAGAGATCTAGTGGCCCTTATGGGTGGAAGTTAATCAGGCTTCCATTCCTTGTGTCTTCTCTCACTGTTTAATACAGCTATTTCATACTGGAAGTTAATGACTTGTTCACAGTTCTTCCTTTTATTAGGGCACCTGAAAAACACAGAAAAAAGAAAGAACGAGACTCTCTCAGTACTCAGACACATTATTGCTACTCTTTCAAACCTTTGTTAGAAAGGGCTCCAACTTCATTTGTTCATTCAAATCCGCAGCTGCTATGCATGCACCCATCTATAGATCCAAAAGTTCCCTCTTTGGCTTAATGCAAGCTCCCTGTCCCCTCTTCTAGAACCCAAGCATACCTGTTCCAGCCCTGTAAACTGGAATTTGTGTTCATCTTTATTGTGTGCATACAGCGTGTGTGTAGCCCAAAGGTATTCCAGGTTTCTGTTCATTATGGCCCTAACATGCTCACCTACTGTTTCTTTCAGTTTATGCTTGGTGAGTTCCACATAATATGCTCCACATGTACAATCGGCATAATACACCACCCACATAGTATCACAGTTAAATTGCTCTATCTGAAGCTTTTCACTATTATATGGATTTACCACTTCTTTACTCTGATTGATGTATGGGCAGTATTTACACCTCCCACACCTCCTGCATCCCTTGGATAATGAAGGTAACCATGTGCTGGGTTTTGGGGGGGGGGTTTAACTGATGAAACCAAATGATCTCTAAGATTCCTTGCTCTCCTATAGGCCATTCTTGTGGGAACTTTTGCTGTTTCTTTAAGATGTGGATCAGCCCTCAACATATGCCAGTTATTGTACAGGATGTCTCTAACCTTCCAAGACCTGATGTCAGTCAATGAGCTTGTAGTGTATACTGTATGCTGCCATTAACAGTTCAGTTGGCAGGTAGCCGTGGTGGTGTGAGGAAGGCTGTGCTGCCCGGCAGTTGGCAGTCATGCTGAGGGGGTGGGGTGGTGGGTGATTACCTGAGAGGGTGGGGGTTGGGGGGACCACTAGACTACCAGGGACTGGGTTTATGTTTATTTGAGGATGGCAATCAGTATTGGGGGGATCACTACACTATAGAAAAGGGAGTTATCACTACTGGATGGGAGATTGGGCACTGGGGAGGGGGGAAGAACCATTATGCTATGGAAAAGTGAAGTATCAACATTAGGTGGGAGACCGGGGACCATTTTGGGACACTACAGTACATTACAGAAAATGCATTATAGAATATCGTGTGGGAGATTGTGGACCAGGGTGGGACACTACATTACAGAAAATAAAATTTTTCATTTTGGGTGGGTGATTGGGGACTGGGAGGGGACACTACACTATAGAAGAGGGTGGGGTGGTGGGGCCATAATACTTCCACCAACCACTAGGGTTGCATGGATTACCACCAAACTTTTGTCTGCTATACTTTTCTCCATGCAAGGGTCTTCACAAAGGCCCTTGCATGGAGCAAAACCTTAGTGAAAGGGATTGCGGGGACATGCAGGTCCCCTTCCCCTCATTTGCATTGCAGTCCCCCTTATTATGAAGGTAATGCTGTACCTGAACCCCCACAATAAACAAAGTATATCAAATGACAATTCTTAACAACAAGCAAGCTCTGTTAGAACAGATGTATACCTTTAAGTACCTAGGGGTAACCCTCAACAGCTCCCTATCCTTTGACCATCGCATTGACCATGTTGTTAAGGTCGGCAATACCAGAACTGACCTCATATACAGCCACTGTCATAGTATAACCACTGATGTACTGTTGCTTGCTGTGAAAAGCTCAATCCTTTCTAATATTGACTACGGGCTTGTGGTGTATGGCGCAGCCACTGACACAACCCATACAAGAGTCAGTACGGCATTAAATAAATCCTGTAGATAAGTGATAGGTGCACACAGACTAACCCACACATGTGACCTATACGTCCAGACCAGCTGGCTAAACCTATGCTGGGAAGGCAAGACGGGAGGGTGAGCTGGATGTCATTATCCACCTAGGTACTAATGACCTGGCAAATGGGGAGCCAAAGGAAGTTCAGGAAGAGTTTAGGAAACTGGGGAAGGGTCTCAAGCAAGTAGCTACTTCTGTCACTTTCTCAGAAGTACTACCTGTGAGAGGCAAGGGAGAGCATAGGAGTGCATGCACCAGGAACTTTAACTCATGGTTGAAGAACTGGTGCTGTGAGGAAGGGTTTGGATTCATTGGTGACTGGGACCCACCTGGAGGGATGGAGGTTTGTTCGCCTGACGGCCTGCATCCATCCTGGAGGGGAATCCAAGCACTCAATGATAAGTTTAAATGCTACATTGACAAGCATTTAAACTAGCAAAGGGGTGGCAGGCCAGCAAGGAGGGTACCTACTTGCTCACCCCCACAGCTAGCAGTGGAACCAGTGAACCAGAGGAGTGGCTATCTCTGCAAAGCAGTGTGCAAAGATGGAGATTAGTGCCCAAGAGGTGGATAAGCAGAAAAGGGCAAAATTCAGCAGAAGGGCAGACAGCAAGGAGAACCAGGGATAAATGACAACCAAGGAAGGGGCTGGAGTAGAACAGTGAAGCAGTCTAGGGAGGTCAAATCATGGAAAGTCATGTGGCAAATGCCAGGAGCCTTAGCAACAAGATGGAAGATCTGGAGGCTGTCATGGTACAGTCAGACCTGAACATTGTGGCCATCACTGAAACCTGGTGTAATGATAACCATGACTGGGAGATGGCCATACCTGGCTACAACATATTCAGAAGCGACAGAGCAGGCAGGAAGGGAGGAGGTGGCATTGTATGTGAAAAATGACATAAGGGCCACAGAGATCCAGGAGGAACAAAATGGGGAGAGATACTTGGGTTAGCTGGAAAGGAAAATGGGGACAGCCATCCGCACAGGTGTGGTCTATAGACCACCACCCAGGAGGAAGAAACAGATAGGGAGTTGATGCTAGCCATCCAAAGGATGGCAGACAAAGGTGAGGTAGTACTGGTTGGAGACTTCAATATTCCAGACGTGGACTGGAGCATCCCAGCAGCAGCATCAACTAGGAGCAGATTTATCCTGGAGTCCTTCAGGGTGCCTTCCTCAAGCAACTGGTCATGGAACCAACTCAGCAGAAGGCAATACTGGACCTTGTGCTCACAAACAGGGACAGTGTGATGGGGTAACAGTGGGGAGCACCTGGGAAACAGTGACCACCAGTCATTGTGGTTTGAAATCACAGAAAGAGCAGAACCAAACCACACAAAAACACGTATCCTGGATTTTAGGGGGGCAGACTTTGGGAAAATGGGGAGATACTTGAAAGAGGCATTAAGGGGAATGAGACAGGAATCAGAGGTTGAGGAACAGTGAGCAGTATTTAAAATGGGGATTTCAAGAACAACAAAATTATGCATTAAGCAGGTTAGCAAGAGGAAAAGGAAGAGGAGACCATTATGGTTTTCCAAAGAGGTAGCAAAGAAAGTGAAAGCCAAAAGATTGCATTCAGGCAATACAAAAGACACAGGCAGAAGGGGATAGGGAGAAGTACCAGGAGAAGCAAGGGAGGCAGGAGGTCAGTAAGGAAGCCAAAGCTCAGACAGAAGAACACATGGCAAAATCAGTGGGTAGAGGACAAACCTTTACAGGTACATAAGTGGAAAAGAAAGACAAAGGAGGATAGTGAGACTGAAGGGGAGGATGGGAGCCACGTGGAGGATGACAACAGTAAAGCTGACATATTGAACAGGTATTTCTGCTCAGTCTTTACTGAGGAAGAGGAAGGTAATGGGTCTGAAGGGGTACAAGGGTGAGAATGGTGCAGAAATGGACACAAGTCCCTGTACGAGAAAGGGTCCTGAAGGAACTGGAAGTAATAAGAGTTGATAAAGCAATGAGGCCAGATAGGGCACCCAGGGTTCTTAAAGAACTAAGAGAGGTGGTGGCTGAACCTCTGGCTATCCTGTTTAGCCAATCACTGGAAACAGGGAGGTACCCAAAGACTGGAGGACAGCAGATGTAGTCCCTTATACAAAAGTGGGAACAAAGAGGAAGCAGGGAACTACAGACCAGTCAGCCTCACCTCAGTAGTGGGAAGATCATGGAAGCACTACTGAAGGAGAGATTGGTGGAACATCTGGTTATCAATGGACTACAGGACCCAAGACAGCATGGTTTCACCAGGGGGAGGTCATGTCAGACCAACCTCGTTGAATTTTTTGACTGGGTGACTAGGAAGGTGGATCAGGGGAGGGCAGTGGACATGGCCTATCTGGACTTCAGCAAGGCCTTTGACACTGTGCCACATAGAAGACAATTACACAAACTAGGGAATATGGGTGTGGGCAGGACAGTAGTGTGGTGGGTAGGTAACTGGCTGGGTGGCAGGACACAGAGGTGGTGGTAAATGGCTGTCACTCCACAGAGGGAAGAGTGACCAGTGGGGTACCACAGGGATCAGTGCTGGGACCGGTCCTATTCAACATCTTCATCAGTGACATTGCGCAGGATCTAGAAGGTAGAATTTCACTGTTCGCTGATGACACAAAGCTCTGTAACAGAGTAGACACACCAGAGGGTGTAGACAGAATGAGAAGCACCTGCAGAAACTTGAAGAATGGTCAGGGGTTTGGCAGTTGAAATTCAATGCAAAGAAGTGCAAGATAATGCATATGGGGCACAAAACCCTGGCACAATATATCAGTTGGGGGTGAGGAATAGCATGCACCAAGCAGGAAAGGGATCTTGGGGTTGTCATCTCTGATGACCTCAAGGAGGGAAACAGTGTGACAAGGCAGCAGGTAAAGCAAATAGGATGCTGGGATGTATAGGCAGGGGCATCACCAGCAGGAAAAGGAGGTCATAATTCCGCCATACAAGACACTAGTGAGGCCCCACCTGGAGTACAGTGTACAGTTCTGGAGACCATACCCTATAAGGACATAGACAGGGTAGAGAAGGTTCAGAGAGGGCAACAAAGATGGTGCATGGATTGCATCACAAGTCCTATGAAGAAAGGTTGAAGGAACTGAACATGTACTCCTGGAGGAGAGGAGGAGAGAGGTGATATGATAGAGACATACAAGTATCTTACAGGGAGGAACAGGGTGCAGGAAAACACTATTTTTAAGCGAAAAAATGTTCCAGGACTAGAGGGCATGGGATGAAGTTGGAAGGAGGACGATTCAGAGGAAACATGAGAAAGAATTTCTTCACAGAACGGGTGGTGGACAAGTGGAACACCCTGCCAGAGGAAGTGGTGGGGGCTGAAACAATCACGGGATTTAAGAATGCATGGGATAGACATAAAGGAATTCTAGAGGTCAGAGGTAAGGGGCAACAGACTTCTAGGAAAACAAACTGAACTTATAAGCTCAAATGGGCAGACTGGGTGGGCCATAGGCCCTTATCTGCCGACACTGTCTATGTATATATGTAAAGAGCAGGGTGAAGTACCAGGTCTGCCTCCTTGGGAAAAAAAAAACTTGCCTCAGTTTAATCCCAACGGCCATCCAGATTCTCCTTAATCCAGCAACCAACCCCACCTGGAGACAAGAGGTATGGCTAGAAAATCTCTAAAAGTCCCCTTCTGCCACACTTCACAGCACAACAATCCTTTGCCTACCTAGCACCCTGCTGGCTCAATGATCTCCCTCCTGTCATAACCAATGAGCTTAAGCTAGCACCATTTAAGAAAAAAACTCCTCCAACACTTTACTTCTCTAAGCAGTTGTGACTGCCTACTCTAGTTACTCCTTACATTGTGCCCCGCCTCCTCCCTCCTGCTTATTCAACCTATCCACCTGTTTCCCTTCACCCTGCGACTTCCTCATCAGCTACCTACCCCTGTCCCCCATCAACACCCTGAACTCAGCTTACCCCTGCCTCCCCACCTCTCTCCCACTCTTGACAAGCTCAACCCATGGCTGCTTCCTCAGTGCTTGTTAAATAAATATTTACCATATGCTTATTTTATTTTGTTTTTTTCTACTGTACACTCATATTGTCTATTGCCACCTGTAATGTGCTTGCTTTGATGTGGAACCTTTGTAAACAAGCTTTTAGTTCAAAGGTATTACTCCAAGAAAATAAATAAATACACAAAAAAAAGTTTGCCCAAGAGCAAACCCAGTTTGCAGGGGCAAACTTGGCTTTGTGAATACAGCCTGTCAAAGTTTTGTGAATCTGGCCCCGGTCTATTAAAGAAGAGAATGTAACATCTATTGTAACACTTTTTAACAGATTATCATAAGTCTCTGCTGGTAGGCTATGTTGTGGAATTATAAATGCTCGTACTATATTGGGGCAGTATCCATTTGGGAAATTCATCTGGTCAAGAAATGAAACTGTTTAATAAGATCCTATATACTCACAGTTTGTGTTTAAAAAGGAAAAGGAGGAACTGTAACACACTGAAGGTTAAGGATCCTTTCGCTGTTTTCAATTGTTTCAGTACTGCATGCCATGGCAACTGATTCTCTCATCAAAATAGTTGCTAAAGTTGAAGATCTAATTTAACTTTCAATTCAGTATTACCTTTTTCCAGATCTTTAATACCATTTAGATTTTCAGTTGTTTTTTGCTCACTTAGTTTTATCTCTCGTTTGATCTTTTCAAATTTCACATCCAACTCAGAATAGAGTTTTCAAATCGTAGAAATACAAATTGAAAAGTATTTGTTAACATACTTAAAGTTTTCAATGTTTCACTGCAGTGGATAATGGTATGGGCCTCAGGGCTGACAGTGCTTTTTGCGCCCCACTTTGGAAGTAGCCATTTCTAGTAAGTTTTTTAAAGGGTTGCTATTGATTTTGTTTTTACCCTTACTTCATAAATAGCTGATTAATAATTTCTGAAGTCTTGCACTTTAGAAAGATTCAAACCTTTGTCCTCTGATATAGGTATTGGTTTGCAATTCTCAGTGCTGGGGCATGTTCGGGTCTCACTCGCAACGAGAGCCAATGTCCACCACAAAACCTCATGAGTGGGCTGAATTCAAGTAGTCCAACTTTTTCTCTCTCTTGATTGGGAAAAGCTGGCATCCTTCCATTTTTGTCTTTTTTTTCAGTGCTCTGTTGGCCTCTTTCAATCTTTCTTCAAATGATTAGGTATCCAGGTCTCTGGACCCTTCAAAAGCAAGCAAACGACTTATGAAAAGTATCTCAATAAAATACTTTTAAGACAGCAAGTGAAACTCAGAGCCTTGAGGAGGCACAAGCATTGCCTGTCATTCACGAGTCAAAATTTGCAAATGCAGTTATTCCTTCACAAATTGACTATGAAAATATGTTCTATCGACAATCAACTAAAACTGATTTATTAAAACTGGATGGGATGCATTATAGGGTGGCCAGATTTACCCTAGGATATAGAGTTCACCCTAGCAAGACACATTATTGTTCCCTTTTAATAGAATTTAACTTGATATCTCTTAATATTTGGAACAAAATTAATTAGTTCTGTTTTTTTGTATAAATGTATGAAAAGTGTGATACACAGTTATTTAACCAAACACTTGACTGAATCTAGCACAGGATACTGGTTAAGAGAAGTAAAAGGCACACGTCTGTCTGTACCCAAACTTAAATCCAGGTTTGCTCACATGTCATTAGGGATGTGTGAAAGTGGAAAATTTTGCCCAGCAAAATATTTCATGTAATTAGCACATTTCGCGAAATATTTCACTGGGCGAAATGCTGAATTTCACCCTCAGTTGGGTGTAAAATTTCACCCCAAGCTGGTGAAATTTCACTCGCAGGTGAAATTTTACACCCACGGGTGAAATTTTACCACCCACGGTGAAATTTTGCCACCTGCAGGAGTAATTTTGCCTCCCGCGGTGAAATGTTGTGGCCACTGGCCAAAGTTCTCCCTGGTGTCTAGTGGTCCCCCCAACCCCCAGCTATCACTGGCTGTAATAACATTAAATTAGCACTCCTCCCCCAAAGTTACCCTGCCACCTCTGTTTGCTTTATTAAAAAAAAAAAAAAATTCACCCTCTACTGACTGGTGTCTAGTGGTATCCCCCTGGCTGTCACTGGCCATAATAACATTAAATAAGCACGCCTTTCCCAAAGGTACCCTGCTACCTCCATTTGCTTTATTAAAAAAAAAATTCACCTTCCACTCCCTGGTCCCCTCTCTGGCTGTCATTGGTCATAATAACATTAAATATGCACTCCTCCCTCAGAGTTACCCTGCCACCTCTGTTTGTTTTATAAAAAAAAAATTCACCCTCCACTCATGGTGTCTAGTGAATCCCCCACCCACCCATCAATTGATAGCAGCACCACCCATCTCCCCCAGTAACCCTGATCCAGCCACCGGCACCACCCTCCTCACCTCCATGGCGGCAGCCTACTGAGTGCCACTGAGTGCTTGGAATGAATGAGCATGGAAGTCATTCATTCAAGTGCTCAGTGGTGCTGAGTTGGGCTGCCGTCGAGAGGTGAGTGGAGGGCTGTGCAGGTGGCCTGAACAAGGCACTGGGGAGGAACTGGTGGGTGCTGCTATCTATTGATGGGGTGGGGGTGGGGTCCAGTAGACATCAGGGAGTGGAGGTTGAATTTATTTTTTTAATAAAGCAAATGGAGGCGGCAGGGTAACTTGGTGGGGTGCTTATTTAATGTTATTACGGCCAGTAACAGCTGGTGGGTGGGACCACTAGACACCAGGGAGTGGATGGTGAATTTTTTTTTTTTTAATAAATGAATGGTGGGTGCAGGGTAACTTGTGTGTGTGGGGGGTTCAATTTATGGACTTGTGGTGGCCAGCGGTAACAGGCGAAATTTTGCCGCAATTTCGCGAAACATTTCGACCAGTGAAATTGTCAATTTTGCCACAATTTCGCCTGAGAAATTTTATTTCTCTGCATATCTACATGTCATTTAGATGCATGGCTACAGTGTCATGGAATTGCCATTCAAATTACATAAGGAACCTACCAACAAAACAGTGTTTTAAAACAGTCTTGATTGGTGTACTTTCTTTCGTGATTGTGTATAATTTATAATTTTAGTATTCATGCTGTTGGCTATGTATTATGTAACTGTAAAGATGCTATAGGACATTCTTGAGACAAGTTGATTCTGTTTAAATATAAATAAATTGCAGTGGCAACCACCCTATACTTGACATCCATGGTCAGGAGACTGGTACTATCATCTGAAGTCAGGCACAACTGTAGCAGTGCGCTTCAGCCTCTGATCAGCAGCTGGATCAGTCGGACTGGGCAGTGTATTTTGGGGGGGGGGGGTTTGCTGGATTTTGATTTTAGTGTATGCTTGGCCATAAATCAGAAGCCTCCTCTTTTGCTATTTACTACTTTACTAACTTCAGTCCAGTTCTGGTAAGATCAGTTCTCAGTTCTGTACTGTGCAAGCTTTCTTACAAGGCTCCAGCTCACTCAGTTCACCCTAATCGGGCTTACAGTCTGGTTTTAATAATGCTGGATCACTAGCCCAAAAGAATCCCCACTAGCCCTCTTGGCCTACTTCTTATAATTACTGGCCAGTAAGCCATCTAGGGAGCAATACATGTGTTTGAAAAGCGCCCCCCCCCAACTTTCTCTTTTCTTTTCCTATTTATTTAATTCTTTCTCTGTTTCTCTGTCTTCCTACTTTGCCCTAACTGTAACTTTTTATCCTAAGCTACAATTTTTTTAACTCTTATGCTGTACTATACCCCTTTCATATATCTCTGCTGTCTGTTGCTCCCACTACTGTATTTACTCTGTATTAACCTATTTTTCTCTTTACCTTCACAGGTCTGACAGAATGCTGAGTCGTTCCCTATCAGATAAGTATTACTATATGTCTAGCCTGTCTTATCCTTCCTAGTTACTCCCTAAGAACTATGAATCCTTTGTGACCTCTTTCCTGCATTTTATCTTACAGTTCTGAGAGATGTCATCCTTTAAGACTTCTACATCTGGCTCCCTAGTACCCAAGTAATAGGCCCTGTACAGATTACCTGTACTCAGTAGGGTTACTGTAATAGTGCAGCTGTGCCTGTTATGGGGGGATTGTGTAGGTGTATTAAGGTGATAACCCTGTAGCATTTTTTCCCCCTCCATAAAACTCATTGCCTTGCCAGTCAGCTCAGGCAGGCCCACAGCCCTGTCCCCACCTCTTCTATCCACCACTCACCTGTCCCAGACCACCAAGCCCAAAGTCCCCCATCTACTGCCTTCCCCCATGATGAGGCTAGGAAGGGGAGAGCCATCCTCCCACACCCAGTGACTCACATCCATAACTCAGCTGGTCCAGAGGTAGGTGTGTAGGGCTTTATGAAGCCTGTGCTAACCATTTCCTTGTTCACCCCCTGGATCCCTGCCTTCACCTGAGGCAGCCAAAGGCTGAGTCAGCATGCCTCCTCACCCTGGGACAGGACAGCTGTCTGATGAACACTCAGTCATCTGGCTGACCCATGGCAACCTGAGCATGTTCCTGAACTCAGGTCACTGATGTAGCAGGGGATAAGGCACATAGCACCTCAGCCCTCCACATCACTGGGCTGGACTGACCTCATCCTGCAGCAAGAGAAAGGATTTGTTATTAACAGAGCAGGTTATCGGATGATGGGGGTGCCACTACACACCAAGGAATTATGTTTTGTTATCAGGCCCAGTGGTCAGAGGGTGGTAAATACCACTGGGTACCAGGGAATGTGTTAACTTTAATGGGGACAGCAATTAGGGGTGGATATTGTTATTGGCTGGCAGTTTGAAAGAAATATTAACCTGCCCACGTTTCTATATAAAAAATCTGTATTATACATATTTTTTTTAATGATTTGGCATTTCCCCTGTAACACCAGGCAAATTTCCTTATGTTTTCCTGTAGACTACATTGCATCCTATGGAAGCTTAATTACTGCATTTTCCTGTATACTCAATGCAAGTCTATGGGAAGAATTTCCCTGTAAATGGCTCCTAATCCCTATAAAATAGTATTTTGCAGCCTTGTTGGCTCTGAACAGAATTTGTTTATATAGGGGGGTAACATATGCAACTCTCCAGTCCTCCACCACTTGTCCCGAATCCAATGAGGTGTGGAAAATATCTGCTAAGAGTTCCGCAATGACCCCGGCTACCTCCTTCATAAGTCTCAGGTGAAGACCATCTGGTCATTGTGACTTATTTGGATCCAGTTTAGTTAATTGGGATACCACGTCAGAAGCTTTAGTTGTGATACTATTATTGTGTTTGTACCCTTCCTGTGTCATGACCATTGTCTCTCTTGGATGGTGCACAATAGTAAATGATTTGTTAAATACCTCTGTCATTTCCCCACAATCTGTAATTGATTTTTCTTCTACCAATAGAGGTCCCACCTGTACCTTAGTTTTCCATAATCCTCCTATGTATTATAAAAAGGTTTTTTATTATCCTTAGTATGTATTCCTAACCTTCTTTCAAAATCTCTCTTGGCCTTCCTTATCAGATTCGTACACTCCCCAATCTTTTTTTTTTATTTATTTTTTTTAATTTCTATGTTTCCTTTGTCTTGACCATATTATATGCCCTCCTTTTATATTTGATGGACATTTTTATTATTCATTATTTCATTGCTATTGTGTTACAAATGGAAGTGCAGGGCCCAGAGGTTCCTGCATTTCCACAGCAACATATATAGACACATATATGGAGGGATGGGATGTGCTCCCACAAGCCTATAAGAATTCAATTACACTACCTCAAAAAGTATGGATGGATGGGAGTGCAGGGCCCAAAGGGCCCTGTGCTCCCAAAGGCAAATAAGAATACGATTAAACTATCTCAAAAAGTAAGGAAATTCTTTGTAAAAATAGAAACTGGATTAATGCAACATTTATGGTTCAGGATAAAGTAAAGAAAAAGTAGGGAAGTGCAGCTTTAGGGTTTCCAACCCTAAAACCATACCCCCTACAGGTGTCAGGGGTGTACCTTGGGGTTGTCAACCCTAACACTCACTCCATTCTATAAGTAAATAAGCTGAGATGGGTACAGTATAGGAGAATGGGGTGGGCATTTGGGTTGAGGACATGCCTGTCAGCGTCTGTGGGGAAGGGGTGGGGGGTTAGTGTTAGAAATCCTAACACCACATTTCCCTACTTTTGTTGCTTTAGTAACAACTCTAACTGATGCATTAGCAAAATCTTTTGCAATAAATTTCCTTACTTTTTTAGATAGTATAATCGTAACCTTGTTTGTCTGTGGGGCGTGCGTTCCCATCCCTTCATAGATACGAAAATATATATAGCTGTGCTCTAAGCCCTGTGCTTTGATTTATAGGACAACAGTGACCAAATTGTCAGCATAGCCATCTTATTACCCCACCTCATTTACCCAGTACAGAAAATTTTTGAATCCTTGCAAACACATAATTCTGTGCAACTGCAATGCCATTCCATGCCACAAGTGCAAAAATACATTTTGGGTAGGATTTGAAAAATGACAGATGTGATTTACATGAGGCTGAGTAATAAGAAGGTTATGTTGAAAATCTGGAATCAGGCCAGCCAGTCATGTTGAAGGCTTGAGGCGCTGGATGCCACATCTCAAGCCATGCTGGTGACCTGGGTTTGGGAGTGAACTCGGGCCACTGGGGTTCAGCTGGAGTGGGAGAAGATTGAGCATCTCATGGCAGCTCTCCTCTCCCAGGGATGGGTGGGCACATCATCCTGCTCCATGGCTGTCTCCTGGTGGAGGATGGGGGCAGTGCCAAACCATGGGAAGTGCAAGAAGATGGCCTTGTGTGGGGAGGGACCAGTAAACAGGAGGAAATAATTTGGCTGCAGTCTTCATGAAGTCCCTCCCAGCAAGCTGGTGCTGCTTCTTTGGGATCACCTGTAATATCCTGCTCCTGATGTTGTCACAAGGGAGGAGGAGGAGAAGGAGGAGGATGGCCCCCTCTCCTCCCACCACACCATTGGGGGTATTCCGTGGGGGAACTAGGGCATGGAGTACCTGGGGGCAGTGAACAAAGACTGGCAAGAGGGACTGATGCCTGCCTGCAGAGCCAAAAAAGGAGGAAGAAAATGAATATGGACAAAAAAAAAGAAAACCTGGGGTTAAAATATTTAAAATTTCTGAAGTTATGAGCCAGCATAGTGAAACTGCAATGAATGGCAATAACTCTGGCATTTTTTAATATTTTGACCCCACATTTTGAACATAGTCTTCTTGTGATCCCACCTCATAAACCCCATAGGAAATAATTTTCAAATCCATGCCAAAATGCCATTTTGCATTGCAGGTGCAAAAACATGTTACAAACAGGATGTGAAAAGTGACAGCTACACTGTTCATGAGGTGGTGTGAAAGAAAATAGCTGTGTTGAAAATTTGGACTCAAAATATTGAAAATTACCAAAGTTATGTTCATGCGTAGAAATATTTCAATGAACGCTCATAACTTGGCCATTTTTAAGAATTTGTTCACCAAATTTTCAACATGCCTTTTTGGGACCACACCCCACAAACACTGGAAGTGAAATTTCATTATGCAGTCCCAAAAGGTGATTTTGTGCAGCAGCCACAAAATCACCTTCCAGGTCTGATTAACAAAACGACAGTGCCAGTGTTCATGAGGTGGGGTCCCAAAAAGGCCATGTTAAAAATCTGGTGAAAAAAATTCCTAAAAATGGTAAAGTTATGAGCAGAAGTTCAAAATACTAATGAAATACATTATGCAGCACTTACCTTGATTCCTCAGTTCATATTTTAGCTTTGAAGAGTGCAGACATGTCTCAGTCCACAGAAGAAGCCTTGATTTTACCCTCCCACCCTTTCTTCCTGCCCTGGGGATCAAACTGTTGACCTTCTACACTATGGGCAGCATCCCTACCACTGCGCTTTTGTGTCTATTTCTCATCAGTCTGTCCTCTTGGCATACTTAAACTACTTTAAACTCATCATAGGGAAACCCCAAGCCTCACCCCCCACCACCCAAACAGCTGTTATGAAGCCTCTGACCAGAATATTCTCCCTCACTATGTTCTTTATACTAGCCAACAACTCATTCCATTCCCCTTCCACCTCACCACCCCTTGCACATCAGCCTGGTATCAACACTCATGAACTGCCTAGTGTCACAATTAGTGAGTCATCACACCATGCGCTCTTATTCCATGGCCTGCTGTTTGGACTTGCTTCCCCATCTATCCTCCCCTCTTATTTCTTACTATTGCATATCCTCTCCCAACCAATACCCTGCCAAGCTACCAAGCCTTCCTACAGTAGACTCGTAACTAACTCAAAACTGCTAAAACGTGTGCTCTATAGGCTGTCACTTTTTCTCCTCCTCCTGTCTGGCAACATGCACCCTAACCCTGGCCCTGTTCACCTGCCAAACCCCTCTAGTATCCACGTTGGTGGTCTAATACTAGCCTTAGTAAATATCTGCAGTCTTCTTCAGAAACTTGATCCCCTCCAGGTTTGGGCCACCCAGCACAAACCTGACCTCCTTGTAGCGGTCAAAACTTAGCTCACTTCCAAAATCCCTGATTCTGCTGTCATCCTAAATGGATATGTGCTCTTTAGACAAGATAGTTTGGGGAAGAGGGGTGGTGGCTGAGCCATCTACCTTCATGAATCCCTCCAAGGGAACTCCCTTACTACCACTATCATGGATAATGATGCACAGGTTCTAGCTATCAAAATATCCTTAGGTAACTAGGATGAGTCCCTCACAGTCCTGTCCACTTATATACCTTTCTGCAATCCTAAACTTGGCTTTCAATCAATTCTTGACTATGTATCTCAGTTGCCTAACAAGGCTGAGGTCATCAACTTGGGTGACTTTAATATAAACTGGTGTGCCCCTTTTTTTGCCACTCACAGAGATGCCACAGCTGCCCTAAACCTAGTCCAGATTATGTCCTCTCTCACTAAGATCAACTACTGGTCTGGCATCAGTATCATGATCAACCTCATTTTCTCTAACCTACCGGAGAGACTGAAGAATGTCATGGTTATATCAGACGTTCTCAGTGGCCACTCTCCAATCCTCTGCAGATGGTCTAACTGTACCCTGAAACCAGGTCCCATGATATCCTATCATTGATCTCTCAAAAAAGGCCATTTGAGGCATTTCAGGGACTTCCTCTTAAATTGTGACTGGTTCCCCATAGACTCGGCCACCAGCATCGACAGTACCCTAACGTTCTTCATTTCTACATTTAACTCAGCATGTGACCTCTTTGCCCCTTATACTAAGCACACTACCAAAGGCCTGGTCAATCCCTGGATTTCCCTAGCACTCTTGGAACTTATGTCCTCTCACAACAACTTGTGGCATAAGGCACTGGCATCTGGCCTCCCTGCTGATAGGCAGAAGTATAGGACAACCAGAAATGTTTGCACCTGGGAAATCTGCCATGTAAAAGCAGCCCACTTCCAAGACAGCCTCCCCTCCACCTGGGGACAAGGGAGAAAATTTTGAGACAACATTAAGGATCTCATGGGAGAACCCAACTTCTCCCCCCTTCTTTACTTAACATCAATGGTGTCAACACCCAGGATCCTCAGCTGATCACTGATACCTTTAATACGGCGTTCTCTGACCTTTGTAGTGTCCTCCCCCTGACTTTCTAAATAAGACTTCTAATCCCCCCCTGAACAAGCATTCATCCTTTCCACTTCAGGATTGTCTTTCCACATGAAGCAAAAAGGTATCCAACTTGGGTCCTGGGTAAATCCAGATTCAGTGGAGACTCCCTTGACCTAAAATGACTGCATTTAGCCATTGATGTAGTCCTCGCCCCACTCACCAAGCTCATTAACCTCTCCCTCTGTCTAGGTCAATTCCCCTCACAGTGGAAGATGGCTTTGGTTATCCCCATTCTCAAGGCTGGAGTCAGAACCCTACCGAGTAGGTAGATAGGTAGGTAGGTAGTTAGAAATTTATTGTTTGACAAAATGTCATTACAAAATTTAAAATACATAAAATCTTGGATACCACTGAAAATCTTACATGCTACATAAATATACTTTAGATCATACAAGTCCATATCCATTACATATATAATTATACAGAATCATAGGTAAAATTAAGAAAATTATGCCATAGGTTTTCTAGTTACAGCATGATAACCTAGAACAAGTTAACACACTATCATTTCATCAAGCTTAGTTCTCATAGTTTGGTTGACATTAGAAATCTTTTAAAACATTTCAAAATTATTATGCTTTTAGAATTAAATAGAAATAAAACTAACTATTGAGAGGGAAGGCCGAGGGTCACCAAGACAGGTCCCAACCAATATTTCCTATGTTTATGGTAAAGTCGGCAATATAATATGATATGCTTCAAGTCATCTTCAACCTGGTTCTTACAATTACAGTATGGTGTTCTTACAGCGTTTCTCCTTTGCTTTAGCACAATAGAGTTTGCAGGATACAATTCCATCCTAAATCTTGATAGAACTCTTCACTCATTCCAATCTTTCAGTATTGTTAGATAATCGTCCAAGTCCTTAGTAGTTTTTATATTCTTATATCATCTATAGTTTACTAGCTGCTCTATTTAATTTTGATCAGAGACCCATTCAACATCTATTAGCTGAGTTTTAATTTGAAATATTATATCATCAAATGACCTATTATAAACCTCATATAATAAGTGCCCTAGCCCTACAGAAAATAATTCCTTTTTAATTGTTACAATAGTAGGGATACAAAACCTCTATGGTTGTAATCAAATTATTCTTCTAGACCCATCCTTGGTAGATGCTTTGAAGGAAGAAGAAATCATTTTAATATAAATGACAATCTTCTTTCCAGCGCCTGTATTTTGAAAGATTTTTGACCAAGCTCATGTCTTAGGACTTCTGCTGGTACTGACTGTGGAACCCTCAACAGATATCTATATACTTGATTTATGATTACTGCTAATGGTTTTATATTCACTATGGACCATACTTCAGAGGCATATAATGTACTTGTTTTTATTTTTACATTCAAAGTTCTCAATAGACCTACAACTGATTCTTGGGGTTTCATGTCATAAAGGCAACCACCGAAAGGCAATCGCTGTTAGAGCAATGGCACATCACTGAAAATCAATTTCTGTGATGTACGCCCCCAGGGCACATCAAAATGGCACTGCGTGCTTACAATTTTCAATGTTATGAGGGGGGCTGAGCCTACCGCACCCCCCCACTATAGGATTCTCAGCTTCGGGGGGTGCATGTCAGGAGGGGCAAATTCATAAAAAAAATGTTGGCCTGGCACAACAAAACATACCTGTGCCCAGACCCGAACCCAGCACCGTGTGAATCCCAGCACTGAACCCACCCACCACACCATGGGGCCAGCTCAGCAGCTCACCATGGCACCACCCCTCAAAAATCCTCCCTTCCCTCCTGCACCTCGCTGAGTGTGCTCACTCCCCCTGCACATGTGTATATGTAGTGACATCCTGTTGCTATATACGTGAACCCAACCCCATCCAGTCACCCTCCCTGGTACATAGCCCCAATGACACACGCTGCAATTGAGTCACTGTTTTTGCATGTGTTCAATCGCAGTTGCCCATATCATGGTTTACTGATCCTTTGCCATAACTGAAACTGAATCTTTCAAAAGCCTTTGTTGTTATATTTAGTTTTTTTAGTTAAATGAATTATATATGGTGTCCAATTTTCATTTTGTGAATACATATCCAAATACTCATAACTTCTGACGGTGGCTATTTTTGCTCATCAAGAAAAATGGAAGGCAATATTTTATTTCTGGAGCCGAAAACAACCATATTCATTTTATCCCTATTAATTTGCAGTTTATTAACTTTACAGAGATTTGCAAAATATATTAATTTACATTGTAACCCAAGTTTGGATGTGGATATTAACATCACATTGTCAGCATAAGCCAGACAGGAGATCTTGTTATTTGAAATTGCTGGAGAATGAAACTCAGGGTTATCCAATGATGACAATATTGAATTAATATATAAATGAAACAAAAGGGGGGCAAGGAGACAACCTTGCCTTACCCCTAGATAGGTTATTATTTCTGAGGTTAGATTCCCCGTCTGGTCATACCTTACCTTTAACCATGTTTTTTGTTGAAGTGTGACAATAATACTTAATAAGGTTGGATCTATATTATAGATGTATAATTTTTTCCCATAAAAGGGCTCTACTTAGTGAGTCAAAGACTGTTCTTAGATCTATAAAGCAACAATATAATTTTGTCTTTTTGATGATAACATATTTCCATAGAAAGTGGTTTAAAATGTAACAATGTTGAACTGTGGAGCACCCTGATCTAAAACCATTTTGTGTTTCTGTCAAAAGGTTGTTATCCTCCACCCACTGCTGTAGGTGATTTAAAATTATCCTTGCAAGTATTTTTTGGGATGAATCTAGTAAGCTTATAGCTCTGTATATCGTTAGCTCATTTATGTCACCCTTTTTAAAAATTGGAAAAATAATACTACCAGTTCAGGATTCTGGGAATATATCATATTGACAACCAAAATTATGTATTTGGTGCAATATTGGCACCCACCATTCTTGGAATGTTTTATATACTTCCACTAATACTTTGTCTGGACCAGGAGCCTTATTTGAAGAAGTTTTCCCAATTTGTTTCGATTATCTCTGTTTTAGTTATGGGAAAATGGAGAGGTAGAATCAATGGCTGTTGATGTATTGTTATTCCCTTTTCTTGTTCTTCTACTGAAAAATACAATTTACTGGAGTGTTCTTCCCATCTGACAGGAGTAATTATTGCATTAATTCTATCTGCATAATGGCCAAACCCTTGAATCACTAATAACCAGAATTGTTTGATATCTTTTTTTAATTATCATTTTCCTTAATTTCACCCACATCTTCTGATGGTATTTTCTCTTCTCCTGTTCCAGTACTAATTTATAGTTTGCTTTTCCCTTAGTTAATGCTTTTTCTTATTTTGCATATTTGATGTTTTCCTGTAAATATGAACTAAACCATGTAATGTTTTCTTTGCTTGCCTATATGTGTTGTTAAATTAGGTTGTGTTTTCCTTTTTCCCTATTGATGCCTGGGAAAAAAGGTAGCTAGATAAAATATAACATTCCTCCAGGAATCAATTATGCTTATATTTTCTTCAGGGTTTACTGTTTTTGATCTTGGGTCATTTAAATAATCTGAACTAAATACATTCTTCAAATGAACTTATAGTTGGACCATTCCATTTTATATGTCAAGAATTTAAGACTGCTATTAGTGGCTGTTCTATAATATTTGATATTTCATTTGTTGGAATCTCCATTTGCCATATTGTATGACTTGCTAAGAGTGAGGATTCTGGGCAGGATAATACAGTTAAGTCCTCACACATTCTAGCTGCTTCTAGATTTACCCAAACTAAATCTATTATTAATGAACCATTTGGGCCTTTATAGGTAAATTCACCCCCGGGTCACTTTTGGTTCTGCCATTTAATAGATTAAAATTTAATTCCTCTATTATCTGCCACAATATTTCTCCCTTTTATTAGTGATTTTATCCTTTGATTTCCTGTCATAGCATAGATTTTGATTTACTATATTCATCCCTTGAGCAATCTCTGTTAATGTTTTCACCTTTGATATCCGAGCATTAAAATCACCCATCAAAATAATTGGATTATGGTTATAACCTTCCATAAGATTATGGATTTTAATTTTAAAAAGATCCCATATATTCTTATTCAGAGATTTGTTCATGGGAGGAATATATGTATTTATCAAAATAATTTCCATGCCCTTCTTATTCAATGTTAGCATTTGTAATTCTTTCATGTTTGTTTCCATCTGAGTAACTGAGACATTTAGTGCAGTCCTAATATATGTTATCAGGCCAGCACTAGGTCTGCCTTTTTTCTTAATTTTTGTTGCTGGGATATTAAATCCTATGAAATCTGGTAGCAGTTGGGGGTTGGCTTTCCATCACCCATGTTTCTTGTAGACATAATTTGTCCTTTGATGACAGAAACACTTTACACTCCATGGGCCCAATCCTAGAAGGGAGGTGCAAGTTGCCACCGAACGTAACTTCCGCCACCCTCAACTGCGACTTTGACCCTCCATCCTATTCTAGAAGGGGCAGGGTCCTCACAGCAAAATCCTACGACTTGAGACATGTGGCAAGGTATGCCTCACAGAGGGCGTACCTGGCCAGCATGTTGCAACCCACTTCTACAGATTGCAAGTGCACCCACCCACCCATGCCCCAACCCCTGAGATGTCAACTGCCCTGGTAGTCCAGTGCCCCCCAACCATAAAGTAATAAAAGAATCCCAAATCCCTGGTAGTCTTGTGCCCCCCCGAACTGTACACAAATGAAAAAGTAAATATCCCTGTTTCCCTGGTAGTCTAGTCCCCCCTGAACTGTACAATAATAGAAGAAATATCTGATCCCTGTTTCCCTGGTAGTCTAGTGCCCTTCCCAAACTGTACAATAATAAAATAAATATCCAATCCCATTTCCCTAATAGTCTAGTGGCTACCACCCAGCTGTGCCAGCTCACCCAGCACCTCCCAACCATCCTCAGCCAGTGAATGGCACAGCCCACCTCTCACCTCCAAGGCCAGCTGCCGACTGAGTGCAGTATTAGCGCTACTGCACAGACACACTCAGAAATTAATTTCTGAGCATGTCCGTGCAGCAGCACTATACTGCACTCAGTCAGCAGCTGGCCGCGGAGGTGAGAGTGGGCTGTGCCAATCACCGGCTGGGCTGGGGGGTGCTGGGTGGGCTGGTACAGATGGGTAAATACTAGACTACAAGGGGAAACAGGAACTGAATTTCATTTACTATTGTACAGTTCGGGGGGACACTAGACTACCAGGGAAATAGGGATCAGAATTTCATTTATTATTGTACAGTTCAGGGGGCACTAGACTACTAGGGCTTGCTTATTGCTGCATATGCTGTGGGCGACTTGCAGTTAGGGTCGTAGATGGGGGATGGCAGTGCCACCCTGTGGGGCTTCTTCCAATGGCTGTTTCAGGGGGCTGGGGGTATGGGTAGCCCTGTGGGGCCCCACTGGGGTGTGCTGGGCATGGGGGAAGGACACTTTACACTGTCTGCTGGACAGCTGAGGGTCTACAGGACACCCGAGGGCATCCGTAAGTTATACCAGCTAAATGCTGGTATAGCTTACATTGCCAGATCTCCTCCAGGGATTCTTGTAGAATCCCGATGTGGGCACTTTGTGGCTGCCCTTCTAGAATGGGGTGCAACTCCTGCCATAAACCCCCTAGCGCCATGTCACAACGCGTCTATGCGGCGTAACAGCTGTTCAGCACAAATGTCCTGCACCACGTCGCAGGCCACTTTGTAGAATCATGCATGTCGCAACTGCTGGCGTAAGTTGCTACAAGCGTCATTCTGCTTGTCGCAACTGCTGTTATGCTAGGCATAACCCTTCTAGAATCTGGCCCCGGATCTGCTGACTTATTGCACAGTCCTTCTATATTCCATGAGACCATAGATATTTTCTTCTTATTCTCTTTGTTCAAATCTCTTAGTTCTAGGATTGTAAGTTCTGTTTTAAGGTTGTCAGTACTATATATCAGTTTACACCCTTCTTCTTCATGTTTCCATTTAAATGCCCATAATCCTATAATCAATCAAATAAATACCATAAGAATCCAACAACTGTGCAATTTTTAATAAGAGGCAGTAAGCTTTAAATATCTAAAAGTAATATCTATTTGTGACACATCAGAGTGAATCCTAATTCTTTCTATCACATTTTTGGTAATATTCATGTTTAAAACACATGACAGGAAAGTACCAATTTCTGCCTTCAGTTCAGGTATAGTTTGTTTTTTGATTCTTTCCTATCCAAAAAGTGACAGTGTTTTGTATTCCCATTCTAAGGTAGCTGACTAATTATGATCTGAGATCACTTTCAAAACATGTTGCATCCATACTGAATCATCTATTACTGGCTGATTTATGTCTATCTTTGGATAAGATGCTGTTTCATAGCCTACCAGTTCCACTTGAGGGATCAGGTTGAGTGGACCAATGTAAATTCCTTTGTGTTTTAAATCATACTCCAAGTCACAAACCTTGTTTGCCAGAAACTGTGTTTTACAATTTAATAATACACAGTTGGTATGTATTTGAGAAGGCGGTCTCATTACGTAATAATCATCTTGAGAATACTTTGACAACTGTAATAACTGTACAACCCATTCTGTTAGTTTCAACTGTGTCTCTTCAAATAATCTCTCCATTCCATAGATTTCTATTAAATATTCTCCTTCAAACTGTACAAAATCATCATTTGCATTATCCCTAACATTGCTTACTGGTGGTTCTGGCAACTCTGTTTGGGCACATGGATTCATACCCTCAGATTTCCCTCTTAGTTCATCATCAAAAGTATTATCTTTGCCATCAACATTATCTATAGATATCCCAATAGCTTTGTGACCCTCATTACTTTTTCCTATAATTTTTATTTTAGCCATTCATTCCCCAGTAATGATTCTATTGTTTTGAACTGGTATACAATTGGATTTCTCTCTTTTCCGTGCTCTGTTTCTTCTATTTTACTGAACCGTACCATTTTCTTTGCACTCCTGATTACATTGTTTCCCTTACCCTCCTTCTTCACGTACTTATCAAGGCATCCTTTATCTGTAAAAGAAGGAGGAGGAAGATTAACCTGAATTGCTTTATTCTGGGTCTCCACTATTTCAGTTGGTTCACAATTCCATCCAAATTGGTCTTCTTTTTTTCATTTTTTTATAGAAGTTTTCCTTAGCTCATTTAACAGTATTTTATTATGAAAAACATCTGTTCTAAGAGATGCTAGTTCTTCTTTTAATATTCATAAGTTTTCCAGTATAACAACATTAGCATAATATGGGTTTTGGATTATTTCCAGCATTTGTTTGGATACAGTTGATGAGGCCATGAAACTCCCCCATCTGCAAAATGTTTCTTTATATTTGATTTTATGTCTAATTTCTTCTTTTTTTGGAGATAGTGTCAAATCACTTATATTAGATAACAAAGGAATTGAGTTTGAACTCCACAAATTCATCAGGGAAGGGGGAGAGGTTTGTAGCTCTGAGATCCTGCCCTTAGGGCATGTGATTTTTGTCTGTCTACCAGTTGTTTTAATCCTATGATGATATAATCTAAATTTTGCATGACCTGTGATATACTGTTTGTATGTGCTGGAGTTTTTGTTTCCATCTATTTTGGCTCTTGAAATTAGCCTTATATTTTCTCATAAATTTTGGTTTTAGGAGAGTAGTCATATTCATCCTGATAATTAACTTCTTGGGTAGCCTCTCCATCTGCATTTATTGAATCAGTTTGATGGCTATCATGATATATCTCATTAATGAGGTCTATGGGCTCCTGAAAATAGCTAGAACTTAGATATGTACTCTCCCAACTATAGCCTTCGGAAAATTCAAATTTGCACAGTTTGAGTCAATTGAAATTACTTCCTCACTATAGTTAATTGTTGTGTCTTTTGTTTTAGGTTCATCTCTTGCTATCCTATTTATATTCTTGTCTGTAGGTGTCAAGGGCCCATTGGGGGGCTGATGCATTAGTTAAAAAATTAGTGATTTTTAATTGTTTTATTTCTTTATTCTGCAATTGATGTGTTCCCTTTTCAACCTTTGTACTCATCTTTTTTCTCTCTGTGTTTTTTTCTACTTTCCGTACCTTGATGAACCATTTTAGGTGAGCATACCAACCCACTTCTTGTGTTTACCATTGTGTTGAGATAATTAAATACTAAAAATGTTCAATTGCTTAATCTAATACATACAATAAATCAGATAAATAGCTATGCAAAATATGCTATTAAAAAAACAATAAACATATAAATCTGTATATCAAGCTTCAACCTCAGGTTCTCACAGTTACCTAGCAATATATCCCACATTCTGTAAAAGTGTATTAATCAGTGTAATATCCAGCTAGACATAACCCAATTTCAATAGAAATTCAGCAGCTAGAGATAAGCCATAAAATAATTTACAACAGAAGATCAAACAAGTTTCAGGATTGTACAGGAATATACTTGATGAGGAAAACTTCCGCGAAATTCTATCTAATATGGAGGTAGAAATAGAATCGCTGTAATGTAAATATGTCCTTTTATAGCTTTTTTGACACTCACAAAGTCCCTTGGTATATGAATAAATTGTAGTTAGATCCAGGTTTGATGAAAACTTTATTTCACAAGATAAAAAGGCACTGAGCTATGACTAGATTCAGGGTTAAAACCAACCAGTTCTTTTAAATAAGTCATGAAATCCACAGCCAGTTTCCAATGTTTCTATTCCCACTTAGATTGAGTCATCCTGGGTCCCAAGGGTAGAATTCAGTCTTTACACCAGCTTGCCAGGAATTATGATCATACACGTAGGAATGTAGACCATTTGGATGAACCACTAAAAAATAATAAACTCAAAAATAATATCTGGAAGTCCCTTAAAGGGAAAACTAAAATATTGCTGTAATTATACAATATCCAACAGTGCTTATAATGCAAACAAAACTGAGTATAGCAAAAATTTACAACTACAATAAATCTGCAATAATAATAATAATAAAATTTCAAAATAAGTTTCAAGTACTATATAACAATAACAAATCTACTTGGGTTGTATGGACTGTGTGGATTTTTGTATGAAATTAAACCCAGAGTTGATACTGTGGCTATATACCTACATATTCTACCCCATCTGTGCTATAGCTTTTGATCTTCTTTATATTTTATTTTACCACTGAACAGCTTAAATAAGTTATATGTTATCACAGCTAAAACTGAAACAAAAATTTGAGTTACTGTCCTGCTGGGACCAATAAGGGCTTCAAAGACTTCTCTATAGTTTGCTCAGTTTGCTCAGTTATAAGAGAGACACTTGTGCTTTTAAGCAAAGTCTTTAAAATTGGAGATATAATAGAAAGTATCCAGTCCATGAGGAAACCTTTCTTCAAACTCACAGAGGACCTGTTCACCAATAATTGGAATATGTGCAGGCTTACATTTTAAACCTGTGATATGCAGCGCAACCATAAGCATTTGTTTGAATTCAAACAGCTTCCAAAATTCACAGTTTAGCAAGCCACAACCTCCAAATTAATTCCTTGAGTAAGGACATGACAGCAAGATCTTGAGCAAGATCTAATATCTAAAATCTAGCAGTTGTTTAAGAATCAAGGGGAAAGAAACACAACTTTGGAGGTGTTTTTAGCAGTTTATTTAATGCAGGTTCGAGGGTGCTCCTTTATGCTGCCTTTCGCAGCAGGATATGGTAGCAACTTCTTGGTTCAGCTTCAAGTTAAACTGCCCAGCTTGTAGATATTTATCTTGTACTATGAGATTAAATCAGTACAAACACGTGCTACATGGGGGGTTTGAACAGCTGTTAGAGCTTAATTAATCAATTCAGCATCAATTATACAATTAATCAAATTGATGAACAGTCCACCCTTCCACACTTCCAATATCATAGAGTTATGACACCTTGCTTACTGACAGGTGTGATTAATAAAGTTAATAGCCAATTTAACCTATCCTGGGACTATACTGTGTCTTTAACCATGAACCAATTACTAGTAAGTGAAGAATATCTTTGTAAGGATATCTTTCATGAGAATCCAAATGTTTATACTCAAGACACCTTAAAAGCTGTATAACTGAAGAAACTTTAAATATTATATCATATTGTATGCACTAAGATGTCTCAAAGCATTGTGCACTTAACACTTCACATATTTTAAAGCTTCTACATCAAATATAAGTTGTGTAGTTTATGTAGATTGTATAATACCATTATACGGTTATACGCTTAAACAGTTACACAGTTACACAATTGTTAACCATGGACAAATATTTAACACTGAAAAGGATAACAAAACCAGAATAGAAATGAATAAAATACAATAAAACAAACAAGATGAAAAACAAATCTAAAACCGGATAATAAAACAGATGTTTAACAAAATATTTAACACTTTATCTTAGGACCATCTGAGAACCTTAATAAAACACCACAAAAATGGGCAGAGAGACAATAAAATATGGCTTGAAAAGTTAACCCATAGAAAAGACACAACAAACAATCCCTTTCAGCATCCAGCCCTCCGCAGGGCTGCCCCAAGTTATTCACCTCTGGTACAGGCTATGATCACCGCTGCAAACTCTGATAGCAGAGGCCAAAACATGGTACCAAAAAGAATGTTGCTGCAAATACTGTCAGCACAAGCTTACCTTGAAAGGACGCTGATAAAAAAACAGCAGTTCTCTTATTTTTATTCACCACCTATTCCGGTGTATAATACAGTTCCAAAATTGTGCAGGCAACAATGGCATATCTGTTAAAAATAAATGGTTAGCTTGTCAGCAATCCCTGCTGTAGTTGCTCGTTTACAACAAGTTAGCATACGGCTGCTCAGTCACTCTTTCACAATCCCTGACATCCATAGGGTGAGGTCCCCTACCTAGTAGTTACCACCCCATCTCTATCCTCCCTCCCATCTCTAAAGCCCCTGAGAGGATAGTCTATGACCAACTCTCTGACTATCTTTCAAAACACAACATACAGTGGCAACAGCAGCATGGATTCCAGAAGAGTCACAGCACCACCACAGCCCTTCTAGAATATACTGATTACATACATAAAGCCCTCAACCATGGCCATCTTGTTGGGTCTGTGTACATAGACCTAGCAGAAGCATTTAACACTGTAAACCATACTATCCTCATAGACTCCCTTTCATCTTTAGGTCTGTACCATGAAGCCTCCTCCTGGTTCACTAACTACCTTTGTGGTAGATCCCAGTGGGTCAAGATTCAAGACACCCTCTCCTCCACCCTTCCAGTTCATTCTGGAGTACCCCAAGGCTCTATCCTTGGCCCCCTCCTTTTCAATCTTTTCCTTAACATCCTCCCCCTTGCCTGCTCTGGTCAGTTGCTACTCTACGCAGATGATGCGGTTATTTTCTCCAGTCACTCTGACCCCTCCCCCCTAGAACGCAATCTCCAACGGTTCTTCTCCGAGACCAAATCATGCTTCACTCAACACAAACTCATACTAAATTATAAAAAAATGAAAGTCATGCTATTTGCCAATACTCAACAAATACAAAGGCCAGCCCCTACATATTCTGAATAATCAGCAACAACCCCTAGACAAGTTCACAGCTCAGATATCTTGGCATCACCCTCAACTCCACCCTCTCTTATCAAGGACATATCAATCTGGTCTGCAAGGTGGTAAATACTAGTATTGGCATTCTCTACCACCACTGGAATGGTCTAACTCCCAACACTCTCCATCTTGCCATTATCAACTCTGTCCTGTCCATACTGCAGTTGACTATGGCATAGTAATTTATGGCTCTGCAGTTGATACTGCATTAGCTCACATTAAAGTTGCCCTGAACAATGCCTGTTGCCTTGTGGTTGGTGCTGACAGGCTTACTCACACATGCCATTTATATCAGCAAGTAAGCTGGTTAAACTTTGTGGGTAGGCTCACCTCTCAGACATACCTTCTAGACAAAAAGATAGCCTCTGGTCTCTCCCATCCTGCTACCCTCCATCTACTTAAGCCTTCTCCCACCCCCATGCTACCAGAAGCTCTGCAAAAGCTGCTTTCCAAGTTCCTTTCTGCAGGACTTCCATGGGGCAGAGGGCCTTCATGTACAAGGCTCCTTACTGGTTAAATAGCCTGCCCTTTGAAGTCACTTCTATACAAAAACTTGGCCCTTTCAAGCTTTCACTTTGGCAAAATCTGGCCTGTGGCTGCTGTGACTGTGCCTAGTGTCCTCCAACCTCATGCATTTTAGCTGTTCTTTCATCCCATCAGTGCTCAACCAAGCTAAGACAAGGTCATTACTGACTACTTATCACTTGCCCCCTCCATCTCCCATGGTCTTTCCCCCCCAAGTATGACAAAAGGTCTCATGGACTGCACCCATGCCTACTCCATCCCTCTATATTTACTACCCCCTCCTACTGCCACCTTGGATATCATTGTAACTGCTTGTTTCTAGTGTCTGCCATTGCACCTTGTACTTATGGTACTGTTATTTGTACTTCTATGTATCTTGTACTTTAGCATTTTTGTGCCTCTTCCTGTATCATGCAATCCCTTGTATTAAAGCTCATGTAAACTTGAATATTTTGTATCTCTGTATGTTGTAGTGCCTTTGATGTGGTGCCTTTGTAAATGACTCGACAACTCAAAGGTTGTAATTCTGAAAGTTCAATAAATAAATAAATGATAGCTTCATAAACTGGAGGTAAGTTTGGGTAAGTGTGTGGGTGGTGGTTGCTCAGTGGGTGGTCAGGATGGGAGAGAGGGATGGTGGGGATGAGAAGGGACTGTTCTTTTTTCAGGTTTAAAAAAGACATCAAGGGCATTTTGTTTATTTTCAGATAATTATTTCAGAACACTGGGGGTGGGCTTCCCAGTGTCCACACTGCTGGGGTTGTAAATGCCACCACAGGGACTGGGCCCCTTGATGTTGGCAAGTATTATAAACACAACAGACTATGGGAGGCATTGGACACTGGGGGTTGGCATCCCAGTGTCAGATTACACTAATAAATAAATATATTAATTAATAAAATAGTTATAACTATGGGGATCAGAAGGTGGAGGTGCCACTAGACACCAGGGATAGGAGACACTGATCAGTGGTTGAGGGTGCCACTAGACACCAGGGAAAATGGTGCCTCACAACTGAAACTGTAGCCGGTAGTACGAGTTCTAGCTGTGGCTACAGAAATCAAGAAAATCCCACTGTTCTTATTCAGAGAACATGGGAGAAGTGGTCCTCTCACTAAGCTGGGCACCCAGGATTTTGGGAGCCCAGAAAAGGTGTTTCTTG
Organism: Neoceratodus forsteri; assembly: GCA_016271365.2. Lineage (NCBI taxonomy): Eukaryota > Metazoa > Chordata > Ceratodontiformes > Ceratodontidae > Neoceratodus > Neoceratodus forsteri. The sequence goes on from CM028133.1 coordinate 610,733,630, forward strand.
CCATAATTAAAAAACAAACAAACATCAGAATGTAGCTAAATGAGTTCCGTTTACCTAGGTTCTGATGTTTGTTTTTTTAAATCTATTCATTTCTATGTGTTTACTTAGTTTTCTTTCTCTTGCTAACTGAAAAAACAAAATGGCAGATGCATGAAAAAGCATTTCCCACCAGCAACACAGGATGACCCATGTGCAAAAAGGCATTAGGCTCCTGCAACACAGGATGAGCTGTTTGTGAAAAAGCATTAGGTACCTGCGACACAGGATGACCCTGTCCATGATAAGGGATTGGCCTCTGTGACACAGAATCCATTTTCATGCAGTACATCTGTTTTTTCCATAGGAAATAATAGGAAACTTTGAAATGCAATAACTTTGGAATGAATTAATATTTTTTCAACAAACCTTCACAAGTCACACCTGTGAGGCAAAGGGTTTCTACCCTGGAACTTTCAGACAACAACTTAAAACAGTTTCTGAGATACAGGTGGACAATGGAACAGCAAAAAAAAAACATTAATATAAGGATTACCATATATACTCCCATATAAGCTGAGGTTTTTGCACCAAATCTGCGATTCAGTTTTGGGGTTCTAGGCATATACGTGGGTCACTAATTATGATTCAATAGATCAATTCTTCAGCTAGTCCATGTTAGTACTCCTCATTTCTCAATTACCGGTAAGCCCTATAAAGTCAGTAAGTCCATCATTAAAAAAAGTCTGCCGAAAAGATAAAGACTGACCTGTGTGTAATACCAGGTAGTCTGACATTGATCCTTCAGCCCCTGGACATCTGCCTGAACAAGCCATTTAAAGATTGTGTCAGATGGCAGTGAAGTGAGTGGATGTGTTCAGGTGCAGGCACTATCACGAAAGCTGGGAATTTAAAGAGACCCGACCTTGATGTTGTCTGTCAATGGATAGTTGACGCTTGGAACTCCATCCCCAAAGACATGGTCTGGAGAATGTTCCTGAAGTGCGAGTATAAGTAAGCACGTGGACGGCACTCAAGTTGATGCCCTATTTGAAGACGACAAGGATGACAATGACACTGGAGGCCATAATGAGGAACATGATGATTACACAGACATCCTAACATCAGACATCCTGACTGACCAGTTCCTCTCTAAAAATATGCACTCACTTGGGAATTCCAATGAGGAGGACAAAGCAGCCAAGGGAGAATATGATGCATGAGGTTATTTCAGCAAATGCAGTATTTTATGTGGACTGTAAATGCACTTGATATGAATGTCGCTTTAATTTTTTGTTGTGTGCCATGTTTCAATGTACCAGTATTTATTGATCTGTTGTGCTGAATCTCTTATTAAATTTTGCCATTGGCTTATATGTGGGTCAGTATCTTTGGTTAAAAATCTATACTGCATTTAGAGGGGGTCAGCTTATACATGGATCGCCTTATCTGTGAGTGTATACACAAGTGATTCAAAGAACATTTGGTACATCAAGAGACCTACCCCACAAGATTATGCTTGCAAAATGTCATGCAAATCTGTTGAACTGTTGCAAAGTTATTAAAGTACAAAAATTGGCCTTTATCATACAAGTGAACACTCAACCCTAACTATAGTGGAGCTACCGCACCACTACACTATATAGAGGATAATGGATGGGTATTAGTTAACAACAAGGCTATATTCGCTTTGAGAAGTTGCCATGACAACATGGTAAACCTCGAGAGTGAAGCTCAAGAGGTTTACCATTATAATGTCAACCTCGAGAAGTGAATTTAGCTCTGTTGTTAACTGATGCCCATCCATTTTCTTGTATAGTGTATGGGCACCAGCTAACAGTGATTGTTCCTAGACATTTCAGCTCAACATACATCTGCTCTTACTTAAAACACTGTGAATACTAAAACAATCTGTGGCCACTTGCATGTATCGAGACTGTAAACCTCTGATCGTTTGAAGATATTAAAAAAACTTTATTTTTTTGAACACAAACACAACTTCAGCACTAATGTTTTTTTCTAGTTTATCTACATAGGCTAGGAAACTGAAAGCAAAGGTAAATGACTGTAAAAAAAACTTATGGACACAGTCTACATGAAGCGAGTCACGAGTGTGACTCAGAAGCGGTCACCGTTCAGAGACACAGTTCAAAGTTCCTCATTAGTCTGATCTGTGGAGAAATCACAATGGCCTCTGAATCCTGGGGAGAGACAAAGTACCTTTTTTACCTGAGATTTTTTAACACTGCCAACTGCCGTAACTGATTCTGTATGACAAGGTTAAAAAAAAAAAGAATGCTCAGCGATAGAGCATGAAAAGCTGCATGAGATGGCATTCCAACTTGTTGTACCATTGCTGTAATGGTACAAGCTTGTATCTTGATTGAATTCTGTTTATAGTAAGGCTCTCCTATACACTATATATAGTACTGTAGAACTAGAATATGCCACTGCAAATAATATCCGCTATAACCGTGTATTAAATGTAAGCGTAATATTAATTTTACAGCGGCATTTCTATGAGGAGAGCACCACGTGGTGATGTGGGGTTTTTTTGGGTGATACTGTGACACTTGTAAATGATGTTGCCTTTGAAGAAAGAGTCTCTAATGATTTAGTACTGCTTGTTAATGTAATGTTTGTTTTAGAATGTGTGATAAAAATGAAAAAAAAAGCTAGCTCACACTCGATCACTTGATCACTGATGCGGCGTCTGTGAGATGCAGGCTAACCTGCCTGTTCATCCTCGTAATCAGCAGCATCTTCTAAAAAAAAGGACACAGAAAGTTACCAACCTGTACCAGAGAAGGATACAGTACTTGATACAAAAGGATTTTTTGCTTACCATTGAGACACTCGGTGTGTGCTCGCATAATACCAGCTTGCTCGAATCCTGTCCTGCAATCCTCTGTGCGGGCACAGAAACAAGTAAAGCTGCTCACTAGCCACTGTGCATGTCTGTTCTTCAAAGTAGTAGTTCATAGGTCCACAGAGATCTCTGTGCTGGTGCTGCTTTCCTTCAGTTTTTCTGAGATTTGAGTGGCATACCAATCACAGAACTGCTGTTTGAGCTCATCTTTGAAAACCTTGTTTACAGAGATATCCAGAGGCTGAAGGAGATCAGTACATGAAGCAGGAACAAAAATTGCAATTATGTGATTTTTTTCAAAGTTACTGATCACGTCTTCTGTGGTATGGCCACGAAATAGGTCTAGAATGAGTATACTTCATTGACAATCGGGCAGGTTTTTCTCAAGCTTGATCCAATTGATGTGGGGTACCATAACTGTTTTTGTGTACTGTATTGTGGTATCTGAATTTGCTCAGTGGTTCTCAGTGTGAATAATGTCCCATGTTTGTGGGAAGGTGTAGCTTGGATGGCACTGTACTGTTTTCCCCTGGTAGATTACTTGGGGGGGTAAATAAAGGCCAGATAGGGTGCAAGACAACACTACAGTGGCTTGGCGCTTATCGTCAAGTCCAGAGTCTTCTATTTGTTTCTTACCCACTGTCTCCATCGTCCACTGGGAGCAAGGTAGTAGATTCACCCCTGTCTTGTCTAAGTTAAACACAAGGTCAGCGGGTAAAAGTTCTTAGCTTGCGGCAATAGAAATACGCTTTGAGAACTTGTGCTTAAGTTCTTCAAAGTTCACATGAGTTTTTCTAGCTGCCTTGGTCTCCTTTCTTTTGCAAAAACCCATACGGTTCAAGAATAGCCAGGACCACTGGTGAGAGAAACTCATGTTTCCGCCATTTTTGGCAAGCATTTCAGGGTGTTTGCTCTTTACAATACCAGTTGCCACTGCTGCTATCTCTCTCCCATTCACTACAGCCCCTTCTGCCCATAGTGATTTAACCATTGACCTTAGCTCATTTTCTATATCCACCATTAGTAGTGGTGGTCGACCTTGGTTCTTAATAGGAAGAGACTTTGGCATGGCAACAGGATCAGGAGTATGCTTCAGTTTCTCCAGGTAGTCCCTCTTAAATGTGCACACTGTACTCTCATTAATCTTGCTCTTGTACTTGCTCTCATGGAAGTGTACAGCATTCATGACCCCGTGATCACAAGAGTACTTTCTGATCTCGAATCGGACTTCAGGGTCATAAACTTTATACTGCACCTTCTTTTTCTTTGCAGGGGGTGATGCTGCAGCAGCAGACTCCAGCTCATCAGTGACAGTTTCAGCCATTAGCTTTGAAATACCATCTGTCACACTCAATACTTCGGCATCAATGTCTGCTGTCTGCAAAGCTGTAAAATCTCTTTTTACAGCTTTCCTTGGTGGAGTGTTGAGCCACCTCACGAGAGACATCCTGGTAACAGAGCAGAGTAACAGAGCAAAGCAATAAAAAAATCACAGCGAAGTGTATCTATTTGCAAGCACTAACATTTATCACTGGAGGAAAAACAGCTGACCAGTGGGACAGCGCAAAGTAAGTTTTACGTAGTGATGGATGACAACGGCAGTCTGCGATTTAAACTTTACATGGATATTTATAGTTCTAAAGTATATATATATATATATATATATATATATAGAGAGAGAGAGAGATAGATAAATAGATAGACAGACAGACAGACAGATGGATGGATGCATCAGTTGAGGTTCCAGTGACAAAAGTTGAGAAATGTGGTGTTAAGATTTCCAACCTTAACACCCCACCCCCACCCTGTATGCAGCAACCAGACATGAGGGGTGTGCCTTGGAGTTGTCAGAAATAATGCTCACTCCATTCCATGAGTAAATAAGTTGACATGAGTCCAGTACAGGAGAATGGGGCAAGCGTTTGGCTTGACTATCCCAAGGCACACCCCCACGCCAGTTCCTGTTTGCATGGTAGGGGTGTGGTGTTGGGGTTGGAAACCATAACACCACATTTCCCAACTTTTGTCACTGGAACCCTAACTGATGCATTAATGAAGTTTTTGCAATGAATTTCCTTACTGTTTGAGATAGTATAATCATAGCCTTATTTGTTTGGGGGAGCACAGGGCACCACATGCCCTGCCCTCCCATCCATCCATAATTTGTGAGAGATTGTACTTGTATCCTTATTTCCCTGTAGGAACACAGGGCCCTCAGAGCTCTGCTCCCATCACTCATCACTCCATAATGCCATGCGTATTTGCATGTGGGCCATACACTGTTATCGATCCATAAGGCTTGTGCTCCCATCACTCCATAATACAAACATACTAATTGCCAGCAGATTAGGCCTTACAGTCTATCGAGTCTGCTTGAACCTCACATCCCTAGTTGGGTGCTGAGGCCCCCCTTGTATTCCAGAAACCCCTATCATCCATCCCCACCCTCCTGGGACAAGCCATCATCTGATACATCCGCTTTCGGTGTCTGTCCCACCCTCTCTTGAAGCCCTCCACTGTGGATCTCTGAACCAGCTCACCAGGCAGCGCATTCCAAGGATCCACCACCTCTCAGTGAAAAACCTCCTCCTCTTTCCCCCCTCACCTTTCCACCTTCCAACTTTAAACCATGCCCTCTGGTGATATCTCCCTGCTTTAGTCTGAAGATCCCCTCAATGTTTACCCTATTTATTCCCTTGAGGTACTTGAAGACCTCAATCATGTGCCCCCATCTTCCTCTCCTCCAAAGAAAACAGGCAGAGTGCCTCAAGTCTGTCCTCATATATCAAATCCCCTAGTCCTAGTATCATCTTAGTTGCCCTCCTCTGTACCATCTCAAGGAGCTGTATGTCCCTCTTCATGTGTGGTCTCCAGTACTGTACACAGTACTCAGGGTGTGGTCTAACCAGTCCATTGTACAGCAGCAGAATCACTTCCCTGCTCCTAGAGGTGATCCCCCTTATGATGCATCCCAACATCCTGTTTGCCTTGCTAGCCACTCTCCTGCACTGCTCAGAGTTATTCATACATGCAACCACCATGACCCCTAGGTTTTCCATTTTTACCGGTAACACCGGTAACAATCACGGAATCCTGCTTGGTTTGCGGATTTTGAATTCTTGTACCGGTGCCTCACGGAAATTGCATGTCACTGCACAGAATCTCTAAGATTTCAGCATTTTTTTTAATTTTTTTTATTTTTATTTTCTCTTTCTATGTCCCCTTCTCACAGCATCAGTCTCCACTTTTCAGGCTGGGTATCCCTTAGCTTCACCCCCAGGTAATGCTCAGGAGCTCCTGTAGTCCTGCCCCTATCCTGCCTGGGTTGTACTACTGCCAGGTGGGAAGGGAGGGGCCCCTAAGTCACCCCTCCACACTCCCTTAGTGTGCATCGGGCAGCCCAGTGGGTCCCTCATGGAGACTGGTTATGAAGTCTGGGGCACCTGGATCCCTTCTGCCAGTAGCCGATGTGGGGTGATTGTTCCTGGTTTTCTGGTCTCTGTCCCTGAGGGCACTGGCACTAGAGGAGATCCAAGGAGGTCACATAGAGACATGCCACTGCTCCAGATCTTGGCTAGGGTCCTCCCCTCCTGATCACTCTGCAGCACCATTGCATCACCACCCGTGGTCACACAGGTGGTGGTAAAGCAGCAGGACCTGCAGCCCACCCTCCCTGAAGGAGGAGAGCAGTTCCCCAGGTGCTCGATCCTACTCCCCTGGCCAGACCTCCAGCAACCCGAGTTCGCTTCTGACCCTGGGTTGCTGGCATTGCAAGCAGTAGTGCTACCGCAGCACCAGCATGCAGTCCCAGATTTCAGCATCATAAAATGAACAATGCTGTGCTTTGCATTCTTTCTGCTTTGCTGCATATACAGTCAGTAAGGAAATCACCCGCGCACTGCTTTGTTGCAATCAGCCATTCAGTTTAACCACCCATGTCTAGTGGTTAGAGTAACAAGCTGTGAATGAACTGGGTACATCCAGCAGACTTGGGTTTGATTCCCACAACCTCCACTTGCATACTGTGTGACCCCAAGGAAGTCACTTAACCTCCCCAGTGCTTCTAGGCCACTCCTGAAAACAGACAGTCCTGCCTAGTGGGCCTTACCTGCTTTACAAAGAATATAAAAAAAAATACCAATATATGTTTACTACATCATAGAATAGTAGTCAGGGGTGCCATGTAATTTACTTGAGTTTTACTTGGGCTGAAATGATTTTGTATAGGTAAAGATAAATGTTCAGATACATTTTATGTGTTTTATAACCTTGTTTTTAGATTTTAGTCAGGTGTTTATTGTATTCTTTGCATATAAGCATCTAGGTTGTAGATTGCTAAATGCAGGATCACTGTTACCAACTAGCTTATTCAAGTTTATAACCAGTAGGGCCATCCACAATCCTCAGTTGTTTGAATGAAAACTAGTCTGAATGAAAGTATGCTCACAAAGAAGAAACTGCCTTATTACTTATGAAAATACTTCATAGTTAGCACCCCATTTAGGTGAAATGGATCATTTGTAGCTTTTCTCCCCCTACTGTTTCAGTCTCTGTGACAACAAAATGTTTTCTGACTGCTTCAACAAAAAGCAAATGTTAAGTATTTAAGTGCACTTATGTTTGGCCAGTGGATTTTGAAAGCACAGTCAATGACATGCAGAAGGTAAGACCCCAGGGGCTGTATGATGCTGGTGGGCAGAGTGGTACTCAATTCACATCTGAACAAAGACATGAAAACTGGGAGACACCCTTTTCATGGACAACAAGGGAAAAAAAAGCATCCACATGTCTGGTAGATGCATAAATCCATTTGAACATCCTCCACTAATCACTTGTGGATTTTTTAGGTGAAGATACTTTATTTCAAAGAAGCAAATTCAAGCAGTTTTTTAACCCCTGGCCACTCACTCCTTCAGGCCTGCTAAGGCCCCCTACCATCACTGCTGAGTGCCAACCACCATCCACTGCCCCTTACTGCTGTGCTGCCAGGTAACACAAGTAACCATTCATTGAGTGGGCCCCTACCCTGTGGAGCTACCTGGGGAGGAGAATTGCCCTAAGAGCTTCCAGTGTATCCTGGGCATGGCAGAGAGTCAGAACGGGCACATGTCTAGGGATTCTGGCTTATGGAGGGACCAACAGCTGTCCTTCGGTTGGGTCAGTAGGTGTTTTCCCATTTTCTTGGGAGCGTGACAGGCCACACGATGTCAAGGCACAAGCCAACGTCCATCACGCTCCCTACTGCAGTGAGGGCTGACATGTTGTTGTGCCTCTGACCTCCACCAGGGGCCAGCAAATGCTGAGCCATGAACTCACCCTCCCTCCCAGGAGAAGGTGAGTGGTCATTGGACACTCAAGCCTTCACCCACCAGCTGGCCCTCCAACACCCAAGTCTGTTCCTAACCCTGGTCAGCAGTTTCACAGGCAGAAATCCAGTTCAGGCAGTTAAATTATAGATAGGAAAAAACAAAGGTAGTCCACCTTAGCGGTGATGGTTCTAACAAGCAAAGAGACCAAGTCATTTGTAACTTGTGCATGTGGGGTGTGGGTGCTGAAGAAAGGGGGTCATAGTGCTGCCACTACTGCCATCACCCCAGAGGGATGTGGACTGCATTGTTGCTATTGCCATCCGCCCGAGAAGGGTGGGGCCATAGTGCTCTGCCATCACCACTGGTGGATGGGGAATGTAGTACTGCTGCCGTCCCACCTGAGGGATGGGGGCCATAGTGCTGATACTGCCATCACACCTGAGGGAATGGTAGATGTAGTACTGCTGCCATCACACCTAAGGGATGGGGCCACAGTGCTGCTGCTTCTTTCACACCTGAGGGAAGGAGGTTGTAGTGCTTTTGCTGCTGCCATCACACCAGAGGGATGGGGGTCATAGTGCTGTTGGTGCTGCCATAGTACCTGAGGGATGGGGCCATAGTGCTGCTTCCATTACACCTTAGGAATGGGGGCTGTAGTGTTGTTGTTACCATCACATCTTGTACCAAAATAACTTTAAATTGGTACAAGGATGGAAGGATGTAATAGTGAAATCAAAATTGCTAAAATGCATGTTAGCAGAGTTAAAAATTGTTAAATAAAGTACACAAAACCAAATACAGTAAGGCGGATTTTGGCTTAGCAGACACCGTGACAATACCATTTTCACAATGTGCAAAGCAGAATATGCCTTTTCTCAATCCCGGTAAACCAGTGTCCCTGGTCTTTTTCCCCTGTTGATGCCTCCAGTGCCTCCCCTCTCAGGGTGTACCTGTGTTTAGGGTTTCCCCGCCCAAGATGTAACACCTTGCACTTGGTGATATTGAAATTTTTTTTTTTATAATTCAAAGTTTATTCATTTTTCACAAGTACAAGTGGGAGCAGCTCTTTACAATACATATGACATTTCTCTTTCAAAACATCCGTACAATTATAAAAGAGACTGCCCCCAACCTCCTCCCTCCCTTCCCCAGCACAGCTCAACATCTAGGGGTATCCTGAACAATCACCTGAAAATATATTTTAGATACTTAACAGCTTGTGCAAAGGTTCCCAGATACTATTGTATTTAGCCAACTTGTTATTTAGACTAGCCATCATCTTTTCCATCCTGAGGTTGAGCAAGATCTCCTTAAGGCACTCTGAGAAAGAAATGTCCGCTTTATCCTTCCAATGCAGGAATGATGCTTTTGATCGATAATGGGGTTAAAGCATATGGTACCTCTAGGAGTATTGCACAGTGGTCTAAGGCTCTGAGCTGCAAATTTGGTGACATCCAGCAGACCAGACCTGGGTTTGAATCCCACAGCTTCCACTTGAATACTGTGTGACCCTGAGCAAGTCACTTAACCTCCTTGTGCTCCCAGGTCGCTCCTGTAAAAAAGCTTTCAGCTTAGTGTGCTATACCTGATTAAACAACTAAATAAATAAAAATAAATAAATAAAATAGATACCACTGATATAGAAGCATAGTAGCCCAGCAAGCACACCTCAGGACAGAAAAGATCGGAGAGGTCCAATAAAGGATCCAACCTGAGCCGAACATCATTTCAGAGAGTGATGACCTTCGAGCACGACCAGAATATATGGTACGGTGTACCCTCCTCCTGCTCACATCTGGAGCAAAGGGCCATATCTTTGAGACCGAACTTATGAAGTCTCTGAGGAGTATAATATATATTATGTAAAATATGGAACTGCACCAATTTCAATCTATCCTGTTTAATATATTTGTGGGTATTTTTCCAAAGAACTGTTCCATCTATCTCTAACCCTGGAAAATAAACGGCCTAGTATGTTTTGGGTATGAACTCTTCGGGATGTTTGCAATCATATAAACTTTTAGAGATCTCGGACACCGAATATCTATGTCCCATGAGTGTTCGCAGGACGTCCTGGAACCTATTCTTTTTGGAAAGGGGAGAGATCGGACCAAAATCCTTCACTAACAGATGCATTAACTGGTAAACTTTGAAAATGGACTTGACGGGTATCACAAGCCTGCTCAAGATAGTGGTAACCGGGAGCCATGAGCCGTCCTGAGCCACTAATTGAGCAGTGATATTGAAATTTAATTTCCATGTGTGAGCCCAGCTTTCCAGGGTGTCCAGGTCTCCTTGAAGGGCCAACCTCTCCTCTTTCCCCTCAACTACTGCTCCCATCTTGGAGTCATCAGCAAAGAGACTCATTTCACACCCTATACCCTCCCTGATGTCTGATATGTATGCATTAAACAGGATTGGACCCAGGACTGAGCCCCCGGTGCCTACCGACCTCTCTGGGGTTGAGAGCTCCCCACTGACCACTACTCTCTGGGTGCGTCCAGCTGGCCAGTTATCAATCCATCTGACCATCAAAGGGCCTACTCCCAACCCTGTCAGTTTCTCTAGCAGACCATTGTGGGGGACAGAGTCAAATGCCTTGCTGAAGTCCAAGAATAATACATCCATAGGCTTTCCCCTGTCCAGTTCTGATGTTACCCATTCATAGAACTCCACAAGATTGGTTTGACATGATCTGCCTGGCACAAACCCATGTTGCCAACTATCCAGACCTTCCACCTCCTCCAAGTACACCCCCAATTGTTCCTTTAGTAATAATGGTATTCATATTTGTGTATGGGAGTACATGGTGCCACCCATCCATAGTATTTGAGATATTGTAATTGTATCTCTATTTGCCTTTGGGAGTGCAGGGCCCAGCTACCATCAGTCCATAATGGTATCCATATTTGCATGTGGGAGCGGAGGACTCTCTGGGCCCTGAGCTGCCATCCATGCATAATTTTTTAGATAGTGTAGTGCTATTTTTATTTGCCTGTGGGATAGCAGGGATCTCTGGGCCCTGTGCTCCATCCCATACTTTGCAGTACCCATGAAACACCTCATATTGCAATGTTATTGTATAGAAAACATAGCAAAATTGAAATCTGTGTAATTCAGCACCAGATCAATATAGTTTCACAAAACCAGCAAACGCCACATCATTGTTTCAAGTCTTTGTGCCCTGAAATTTTTAGAGCAAAATTGCAAACTGTTTTTTTTTTTTTTGCAACACAGTGACAAAGAAATGACTGTGTACACCTCATTACAATGTTATCCTATGGGAGATTAAGCAAAATTGAAACCCCCAAAACTCCAGAGCACAGTAATATATTTTCACCAAACCAGGAAAAGATACATCTGTGTGGCAAGCCCTTGACTCACTTCATGTAGACTGTGTCCATAAGTTTTTTTTACAGTCATTTACCTTTGCTTTTAGTTTCCTAGCCTATGTAGATAAACTAGAAAAAACATCAGTGTTGAAGTTGTGTTTGTGTTCAAAAAAATAAAGTTTTTTTAATATCTTCAAATGATCAAAGGTTTACAGTCTCGATACATGGCAAGTGGCCACAGATTGTTTTAGTATTCACAGTGTTTTAAGTAACAGCAAATGTATGTTGAGCTGAAATGTCTAGGAACAATCACTGTTAGTTGGTGCCCATACACTATACAAGAAAATGGATGGGCATCAGTTAACAACAGGGCTAAATTCACTTCTCGAGGTTGACATTACAATGGATGGTCTCCATTAGCTTCCCCACTATGGACATATCAGGCTTACTGTCCTTTAGTTCCCTGGTTTGTCCTTGGATCCATCCTTGTGGAGGGGAACCAGATGAGCCAGTCTCCAATCCTGCAGTACACACCATGAGTGTAGAGATGTATTAAATAAGTCTGCCAGTGGCCAGCCAGGACCTCTGCAAGCTTCTTCAGTACCCTTGGATGCACTCCATCAGGTCCCGATGACTTGTCTACCTTCAATGCCCTTAACCCCTTCCGCACCATCTCCACTGTGATTTCTCTGTCCATCACCCCCCTCCATCTTCGGCTATCCTTCCTCCTCCTATGGGCACAGTCCCTCCCTTCTCTTCCATAAAGACTGAACAGAAGTAGTTGTTAAGCACTTCTGCCTTTTCACCCCCTCTTCCACCCATCCCCCTTCCTTCTTAATTCTTACAATTTGGTCCTTGCAACTTCTTTTCTCTATGATGTACATCTAGAAATCCTTCTCCCCTTTTTAATGCCTTACGCCAGTCTGAGTTCCTTTGATGTCTTTGCTGCCCTTACCTCCCTGGTCACTTCTTTCTCTTCTTTCAGATACATCTTTCTATCCTTCTCTCTCCCTGATTTTCTGAATCTCCTATATGCTGCCCTTTTCATCATCACACCATCTCACACCTCCTTGCTTATCAAGCTGGATTTCTTCCCCAAGTCCTTTTAGTCTGGGCACTGCAACAGGTATCAGTTGCCTCCACTAACCCCTGTTTTATCAGGTTCCACCTATGGTGTGTGTCCATATTTGGCTGAATTCCCTGCAGAAACCCCTGCACCACCTTCCCCATTCTCCTAAAGTTGGCGTTCTTGAAGTACAGCACCCTGGTGCCAGATGCCCCTTTCTCTTTAGCCAACTGTAACTGGAACCAGACTGTCCTGTGGTCACTCCCCCAGAGTGGTTCTTCTACCCTCATGTCCCTCACTCATTCCCCATTTGTCAGCACGAGGCCCAGGGTGTTCCCTTCCCTAACTGGTTTGCTGACCAGCTGTCCCAGAAAGTTGTCTTGGAATGCTTCTAGCATTACCAGCTCCCTTCTTCATAATGTGGTAGGCATTTCCCACTCTATCCCTGGCAGGTTGAAATCCCCTACCATCACCACTCCCCTTTCCCACAGTTCCTCTTGATCTGTTCTGCCAGTACCCTTTCCTCCCCTTCAGATTGGGATGATGGCCTGTGTACCACCCCCAACCTTAGTGACCATTTTTGGGGATCCTGGAGTTGTACCCACAGAGCCTCAGCATCCCCCTTCTCACCCTATTCCCATACACACTTTGATTCTTCCTTTACATACAGAGCTACCCCCCCTTCTTCCTATCCTTTCGGTATAGCCTGTACCCTGGAACTGTCATGTCCCAGTCATGGATTTGGATGGCCCATTGTTCAGTTATAGCCACCAAGTCCACACCCCCTCCACCATGAGGGCCTGCAGTTTCATCCCCTTATTCCCCAGACTCCTTGCATTTAGTGTTACCACCCTCCAACCCTTGTCCCTGACTCTCTCCACTCCCCTTATGTCCGATCCCTTAGTATTTCCTTCTCGTGTCACCTTACTATTATGGGGGGGGGGTAATTCCATTTGGTTGCACAACTCTAGGCCTCTGTACTTCTCTATCCATCGTGCTACCCCCCCACCTAGTTTAAATGCCCTATATGTGCTCCTCTGTCCTCTCCTTCAGTACTTTTTTCCTTTCTCATTTAGGTGCAATCTGTCCTTTGCATAAAGACTGCTATTCTCCCAGGTCCTCCCCCCACCCTCTTACCAGAACGTACCCCTTTTCCTGACACCAGGTTCCCAGCCATTCATTAAACTCCTATATTCTCTTTTTTTCTTGGTATACAAGCCCTGGGGACAGGAAGTACCTCAGAGAAGGTGACTGATCTTCCTGCTCCTTTGCAAAGAGGTCCCGGTTCCTCAAACCTCTCCTTCATTTCCTCTACTGTCTCATCAACCAGGTCATTCATCCCCAGGTGTACTTTTAGGTGAGGTTTGTCCCTTTTCATGCTTGCATACCTTAGCACTGATTGCCCTATCCTTTCTGCCTTCATTACTGGCATCGCTTCCACCCAGATTCTGCTGTGTCTCTCCCCTCTGCTGCCCCACCTGACCCCTCTTAGTATCGAGTCCCTTAATATCAAGACTCCCCCTTTTTCACCTCCTCTCTTCTCCTCCTCCTCTCCTTCATCCTCCTGCACATTGTTCCCATTTTTAGTTGCTGTTTCTCCCCCCAGCGCTCTCCCCATAATCAGCTCTTCCTGCCCCTTTTCATTTGCCGCTCCTATTTCTCCACCCTGCCCCCCCAACGGAGCCATTCAGTGTTTCAATGAATGTTGTCTCCCCATCCCCCTTCCCTCCTTTTGAACACCTTGTTGGAGGTCTGTCCCTGTTTGAGCCTACTGTGTTACCTATTACCTGTATTTCTGTTTCTAATTTTCTTCCACCCTTTTCTCTTGTACTTGTGCCACCTCCGTGGTCCCCTGTCCTACCCCTCCATCCTCCCTAATCTTTATCTTCTCCTGGTTGCACATTGTGCCTCCCCCATTCCCTTCCCTTTCTGCTTTGACATGCCTTCTCATCAACTGTGACACTTCCTCCCTTAGCCTTAAGATTTTATTCTCTAGCCATCCCAGCCTTAAACAGACTGGGCACCCCCATTCTCCACGGGGTGTCCATAAATACAGCTGCCCCACAGTTATTGCAACCCATGATCCTTCCTCCTCTATGTCTTCTGCTCCACCCCTTCCCTGGTCTCTTACCCCCTCATTCTGCCCCTGACCCTCTTTCAGGCCTGCCCCTACCCTGTCTCTTCCACTGTCTGTCCCAATCTACCACCTCAGGTACTTTACCCCACCCCTTCTGTGCTCCCTCTGTTCCATTCTCTGTCCTGCATATCTTTTTTTTTCCTTTTTCCTTCTTCCCCTGACCTAGTTATTATGCTGCTATATTTCACACTACCCTCACACTTCATATATCCCTTGCTAATACCTACCCTCCTCTGACCCTTAGTTCAGTTGCATGTCCTTCCTATAGTGCACTTTATAAGCAGCACCTAGAAAGCCCCCAGCAACACATGAGGGGCATTTGTTTACAAACACTACTAGCTCCACCTTCCCTTATCCAGTGAGCCCCATCCTCCGTGCCCAGTTGGCTAATCACTCCTGGGAGTGGTTTGTCCTGAGCATTTAATAAGGTGGTGGTGGGAGGGTGGGCAAAATCAAGTCCAGTGCTAAGCAGCAGCCTGACACCAGCTCCTGGGAGGCTCCTCTCTGCTCCTGCTGTCATTTTCCTGCTCCTGCTTTCCCCTGCTGGCTAATGCCACTGTCCTTCCTCACCCTTCTCTTCATCCCTCCCTGTCCTCTGCCCTATGTCCAGCACAAGCTTGTGTTTGCAAGTTTTCCCCCTCTGCTCCCTCCTTCTTCTTGATCAGAGCTGTGGGTGGCAGATATTTAAGTCCTGGCCACCCACTCAAAAGCAGTGCTCCTCATCCTCAATTGGCTCCCCTAGGAGCCACGTCAGCACTGAGCCATTTTCTTATTGGTGCTGGGTCCCCCTTCACAATTGGTTTCCAAGGAACCCAGCAGAAAAATCAAGCAACAAGGCCAAGCGCAAGTCCAGCACCAAGCAGCAACCTGAAAACAGCTCCTCCCTCGGTTTCCGGGCCGACTACCCGGAGGTAAGTCCTCTCTGCTCCTGCTGTCCTTTTCCCAGTCCCGCGTTTCCCCACTGGCTAATGTTGTGGTCATTCCTTGCTCTGCCCCTCATCCTTCCCAGTCCTCCACCTGTTCTCCAGCACAAGCTTGCAGCTCCAAGCTTTCCCCTCTGCTCCTTCCTGCTTCTGTACAGATGGAGCTGCTATCCAGGGCCATGTTACAGTCACTTTCATGGATAATGGGAGGTCAATGAAAGGTGAAGCAGGTGCACCTTCCGTGAGGTCTGGAGCTCATAGACAGATTCTAATTTGACAAGCACGGGGAGGTGTGGTATGTCATTGGCATGCCAGTTGTAATACCAGTGATGCATGGGGCTTGGGGCCATGGTGCATACCACTTGTGGATGGGAGCCAGTGGCGTACACTATGCCCCCAGCCACTTCCACCCTCTACCATCATTACCTAAGTTGTCTGGGCAGGGGACTGGGGAAATGGCATACTCCACTGGCATGAGGTAATGCCAAGGGGGGCTGGGGCATGGTGCAAACCACCAGTGGCCAGAGATTGGTGGAGTACCCCATGCCTCCCCAGACCACCTCAGCATTCCCACATGCCTGTGATATGCACAATACCACCCTTTTGCATGATGTAATACCTTGGTGGTTGGATAGGGGACAGGGGCATGATGCACACAACTGCACACCCTTGTCATGAGATACTGTAATTTTTTTTTTATTTTAGTTTTTGTTGACCGGGTAAGTGCACTTGACAAATCCTGCCTATTTTCAGGCATGACCCGGGGAAGGGGGATACAGATGAATGCCAACTGACATTGAACCAGATTAAGCTGTTGGTGGTATTTTAAGTGAATGAGGGAAATTTGGCCACGACACCGGGGAAATTCCCCTGCTCTTTTCGATAAGTGCCAAGGAGGCCTTTAACATCCACATGAACTACCACTAATCCAGGCAGATGGGTCCTCGGTTTAACTTCTCATCTGAAAGACGGAAATGCAAAATATATAACAAAACATTGGCTTTGCTAAAAGCATTTGCATTACAGTAAATAAAAGTATCTTTAGTAAACAAATATGTCCTCAAATAAATACAAAATCATTTTTTATTATATAAGAGTCATAAAGAAAATCATTCAAAGCTGTCACTGGTAAGGGGACCGGAGTGCATGACAAAATCCAGTGGTATGGGGAAATACCAAACAGGGGGCTGGGGGCGTGACATAAACTGCCAGCAGAGGGTGACCAGTGGAGTGCACCATGCCTCCCAGCCCCCCTCAGCATCTCCCCATGCTAATGGTGTATGCCATGATACCAATGGACATGAGGTAATACCAGGAATGGGCAGAGGACCGTGGTACATGGTGCAGCTAACTGCACACCACTGTCATTTGGTACAAAAAAATATAATAAAACTTTGGCTTTTCTATAATTGTTTGTATTAAAATAAATAAAAAGCATCTTAAGTAGAGATGCAGTGAATTTTAAATCTGCCGGTGAAGTGGACGGGAAGTGGCCACTTTGCGTTGGTGGAGCACAAGCAAAGTGGCCACTGTAAAGTGCTCACTTCACCTTCTCATTATGACTTCACCTTGTCATTCCGCCTTAACGCGAAGTAAGGTGAAGTGACAACAATATAGGCAGCCCCCCACACATCACACGGCTTGCAGTACTGTAAGTCACATGCTTTAGCTAGGCAGGAAGGAAATGAGTCAGAAAAGGACTTACTTTCACCTTCTCCTTTGCAGTTGTAGAAGGTGGAAGCCTTTTTGTTGAGAGAAGAGAGTTTGTTTCCTAGTTGCATCGTTGTGATTTTGAGCACAAAAAAACAGCTTTTCTAAAAGCTACATCTTTTTATTTGTACTGTGTTTGTCATTGTATTTTTGCTACTGAATTTATTTTATGTTTTGTTTTGTGTGTGTGTGTGACTGTGTGTGCGCATGTCTGAGAGTGTGAGACTGTGAGTGCGGGTGAAGGTCGTGGTATTGAGGCATTGGTGATAGTCGGGGACTTGTGCGCAATGGACCCGGGATGAGGAGAGTCTGTGGCCTGTGGGCATGGGCAGAAGAGAGGAGTGTGCACACGTGGGGGTGGTCGGGTGTTACTGGACTGCTCCTGACTTGTGGGTGTTGCTTCCCCCCTGTGGAAGGAGCAGCAACAGCACTATTGCTACTGGTGGCTGTGCATCCACCTAGTCCACCACTACCACCACCACCAGTAGCAGCTGCAGGGGCTCCTGCAGCACCCCCTCCACCACCTCTACAGCTGCAGGTAGAGTCCCAGGTAAATGTAGGTGGTTCCAGCAGTATATCTGGTTCCCCCCCTGCAGCTCCCCAGTGTGGCAGTTTTTTAACTGTGTAGGGAAGACAGCACCATTGTGCTTTGCCATCTGTGTGGTGTGCTGGTGCACCATGGCCACTGGGGGACACATTTGGGGACCAGCGGCCAGTGCATGCATATGGCAAATCACCACAAGGTGGAGTGACAGGCTGCCACTGAAAGGGCCAGGCATCCACCTTCTGGCCCTTCTGTGGCAGTGGCAGTGGAAGAGGGTGCTGGGGGTGAAGTTGTGCCTCACTGCTGCAGCAGAAGGAGGGCAACTGCCAGCAGCTGCTCCACCACTGCCACCACAGCCACTAGCACCACCATCTCCACCACCACCAATACCTGGCTTTCCAGCTACAGTGGACCCCACCACAGTGCCTGCAAAACAGGCTAACATTGCACTGGTGTTGGCAGCCCTCGAGGAAAGCAATGAGAGGATGGGTGCTGTGCAGCAGCAGGTGGATCAAATCCAGCAACAGCAGCTGCAAATACCGACAATGCTCCACCTGCTGCTTGAACACCATGGAATCCCCCATTAAGGGATATTTTTCTGGACCCCTCCTCCCCCACTACTGTGCTGTACTGTTTTGTGGTGTTTTTTTTGTTGTTTAATAATAGACATTTGCCCTTCTGTTGTTGCAGTGCATCAGTAATGTTGACTTTCTCTTGTGGAGTGCTTGTGGACAAGCTGTTGTGAGCAGTGCAAGTATGATGTGCTAAACTGCATGTGTGCAGTCAGTGTTGTTTCCTGTGTGTGTGTGTGTGTGTGTGTGACATCAGACATTGTGCAGCGTGTTGCAAACATATACTGCTGACTCATTGCAGTTTTTATGCTATAAACAATAGCGATCAGAATAATGCATATTTTATTGACACCATCATCATCAGTGTACTAAGTGATACAATACTTTTTTAGAGGTGTCTGGCCACAGTGCACCCTAATCACATATTGCACACATAACTTTTAGGAGTGCTTGTGTTTTTTGTGTTATGATCTCTGCAAAGTCATGTGTGCACTGTGAGTGACTGAGGTGCACAGTGACCCGATACCTCTGAAAAAATATCATATCACTTAGTCCGCTGGTGCTGATGGTACCATTAAAATATACATCAGGTATTCTTTGTTATCTTTATTCTTGATACTGCAACAAATCTTACCTTATATATGTTTGCATGAAGCTGGACTATGTATGCACACACAGGAAAGAACACTGACGGCACACATGCAGTTTAGCACAACATACTCACTTTGCTCAGTCTTCGTGCTGTTTGCAAAACACTTAAAATCCGATTCATGAGTCCCAACACAAAGTAAATATTACTGAGGCTCTATAAATATTTTGTTTGTGAAATACACATGAAAGAGATTCACTAACTAACAGCATTGCAAATGATATATGGGTGCCTTACTTCCAGGGGAAACTTTCTTGCTCCACATGTCCTTACATAGTGCAATACATTTCTGTGAAAACTGGCCGTAATTTCATTACAGTGTGTCACGTCATGGAGGAATTCCTATTCAGAAAAGCTGCCTAAATTCTGCCCCCCCCTTTCTCAGCAACCTTAGGACATGATGCCAGGGAGAGTGCAGGTGCATGCTCCATTATAGTGAATGTCCAATTGTCCGGCAGCTTTCCGAATGTTTCTTTATGTTATAATGGTCAGTTTGTGGTGAAACAAGGGGGCACATTTCCAGTAACAAGAGCCTTGTGAGTGGAAACGTGCCCACATTTCACCACAAACTGAACATTATAACATGAAAAGCTGTTGAATAACTATCGGACATTCACTATGGTGGAGCACGCACCGCCACCACTAGCATCATCCTAACATTGCTGAGAAGGGGAAGAATTTTGGAGTGGCTTTCTTAAGAAACATCCACGACGTGACACTGTAATAAAATACGGTTCACAGAAATATATGCTATGGAAGACATGTAGGCAGAAAAAACCTGATGCACCCCATATTAGTGCAACACCATAACTATGCGTGATGAATCTGTAAGCAGCAATGCAACAATCTATTGAAACTCAGCCTATATTTTTAATGCTATATTTCACTTCCTTACATAGATCCAAACATATGATACTATAATTTCCAATATGGAGTCTATATACCTTTTTTTATATGATATAATAAAAGACATTCAGCACCAATATAAATGACCAGGTCCTTATCAGTATTTTCCATTGCTTCTTCTCCATCACATCAGTTAGTTATTATATATCACTTCTATTTACAGAATTAACAGTTATACGGAAGCGGTGTTTATTCTCCACAGAACAATATTATGAAAAGCAGCTGCAAATCAAATACAAACCTGGTCATAACAATATTGAAGGTCTGCTCTTTTCATCACGGAAAAAGTGTCAACTAAATAAAACAGGCAGAAATTATGAAAAGAAGTGTATCATTCAAGTCATGTCTCAGCGGTAACTAGTGGCAGGCAATATAAAATAGAACAAAAAGTACAGTTCAAAAGGCCACCACATTCTGCAATGCCTTTAATTAATATATCAGTATGACATCCCAGAAGCTCACAATCACAACACACAAAATGCATCCACCTTGTCCAGAAAACTGATAATTGGTAACAAAGTGATAGAACATTTCAACACACAAAATCCCAAATTAATAAGCACTCAGTCATGGACGCAGTAGTAGCACAAAGTACCCAGATTTTCCTATATACAAAATGCATCTGTATATCAAAAAAAATTGACAAGTGGTAGAAGTGAAATAGGATCGTTAAGCACATACAAAGTCTCCCATTAATGGCACACTCAGTCATATGCACAGTGGTGGCACAAGTCCCCAATTTTCTGCATACCCAAAAATGCATCACCTTGTGTACGGAGAATTGACAAGTGGTAACAAAGTGAAATAGAACATTATACATACAAAGTCCCGAGAATAAAATATGACATGAGCAAACTGTTGCTGGTCAATGTGCTGTGATTCCAGCAAATGCAATATGATCATCTCAACTGGATGGAAGAATACCTTGTCACACACTAATAGTTGCATGGTAAGTTGATATATATATATATATATATATATTTGTAATAGAGTGAGGATGGTTGACATGGACACGTATCATGGTATTCTGTATCACGGTCACAGGTACTATTGATATACACATTCCAGTGCTCGATGAACTTTGCGTGAAACGGAAATGGATAACTCTCAAGAAAATGAAAATAAGTATTTTTTTTTGGGTAGAAACATATTTGCAGTTTGTCTATAATGGTTTCTTATTCTTTACTTCATCTGCATCCGTCTAAGATCAGGTTGTTAATGATGGTCATGGTCATCTTATGAAACTACTTCTGCATGTTGCATATGTACCAAGCACGAGGAGTGCCTGATGTTGAAAACTTTTTAATAAGGCCACTTTGACAGAACAACAAAGCATCTGAGTTTCTAAAAAAAGTGTGCTTCACCAACAGTTATAATTTGTCCCTGGTTCTCAATCTAAGTCAGTTGACTAAAACCATATCTTGTCCGTAACACAACCTGTGCAACTTTCCAACACTATCATGGTCAGGGCTGCACAGCTGCAAGTTCAGACAGTGCATGAATGATATCTTAGAAATAGTTTGGTGACATACACATGTCACAAATTTATAAAATCCACCCAGCAGCACATGCAGTCTTTCAAAAATTAAACCCGATGAAATAAAATCTTCATACTTCAGAATGGTTCAAATGGATATTACATAGGTTCCTCTATACAGTAGCTTCAGTACCATTCACGAGTTTCAGCAAAGGAGAGTTTTTTAACTATAAAAACAAAAAAAGTAAGCATATGTGTTTGACCATTGTGGCTCTAAAAGCAGAAAACAAAACATACAACTAAAGGAAGTTAAATAGCATAACAAACATTAGTACATACTCTTTAGTTTAAATATGAAACTTTGTACCTGTGGCTGATGGATGTAGCTCCCGGGCGACTCCCTCCGCCCAGCATAATAAATGCAAATATTAGAGAATATTATTAGATAATGCATTTCAGTGGTGGGTGCTTTAGTGGTCAGCTGCGGCAAATGATGACATTCTCTTATATCTTCCTGCATCTGGTTGGTGGCAGTGGCTGAATCAGTCCCAGTGGTGGTGGTCTGGAGGCAGGCAGACTCATGTTCAGTGGTAGCAGTGGCTAACACGGTCCAATTGGTAGTAGTCGGGGCAGACAGACTTATGCTCAGTGGTGGCAGTGGATAACATCAGTCCAGTGGTGGTGGTCAGAGCTGGACAGACTGTATCAGTGGTGGATGGATAACATCGGTCCAGTGGTGGTGGTCAGGGGGTGGACAGACCCATACTCAGTGGTGGCAGTGGCTAACATCGGTCCCAGTGGTGGTGGTCCGGGAGGCGGACAGACTCATGCTCAGTGGTGGCAGTGGCTAACATCATTCCCGGTGGTGGTGGTGGTCGGGGTGGACAGACCCATGCTCAGTGGTGGCAGTGGCTAACATTGGTCCCAGTGGTGGTGGTCTGGGGGGTGGACAGACCCATGCTCAGTGGTGCAGTGGCTAACATCGGTCCCAGTGGTCAATCCGAGGGGCAGACAGACAGCCACGTAACATGGATAACATCGGTCCCAGTGGTGGTGGTCGGGAGGTGGACAGACCCATGCTCAGTGGTGGCAGTGGCTAACATCGGTCCCAGTGGTGGTGGTCTGGGGGGCGGACAGACTCATGCTCAGTGGTGGCAGTGGCTAAAATCATTCCCGGTGGTGGTGGTGGTCTGGGGGGCACCGCTTTAACAACTTAGTTAAAACCTGCAACATGTAACATCATCATCCTCATAAAGAAAGCTACTCATGAGTCATCTATGTCTGAAGTCTGACTACACGGAAATTCTTTCTGCATTGTGTCATCATCTACATCAGTGGTGGGCCGTTTCATGCTGCCACTGCCAGTGCCACCAGGATGGTCCATTTCCACATCACCAAAACCACCATGAGTAGGCTGGGGTACGAATACCAAGGTTGCAGTCTGTGCTGGTATGTGCCTCTCATTCATTTTAATGAATGTTAGAAAACTAACATTTGCAGGAGACAGATTTGTCTGATGATCGCTGACTATTGCACCTGCTGAGCTGAATACCCTCTCAACACTTACACTGGAGGGTGGGCATGTGAGGTACTTCAATGCCACTGCAGTTAACTCTGGCCATTCACTGACCTTTCCACTCCAGTACAAAAGAGGATCATCAGTTATTGTCAGATGCCTGTTTTCAGACAAATATGACTCAACCATTCTCTATGCCACACTAAGTCCAGTGGTTGATGCATCATTCTGTTCTCCGGAATCATTTGTTCACAAATCCCCACTTGCGGACAAAGCCTCCCAAAGCGGGTTGATGCTATACCACTTGGATGACAGACCACCTGGAACTGCAGTCCCCTTTCCCTTGCAGGATATGCTTGATGGTTCTCCAGAGTACACCTTCAGCGAAAGTTATACTGCTGAGGGTTTATTGACCTTGTACGTGACTTCTGTACCTACATAGAACCAAAGCGCGCAGTTAATCACTGATATTTTTACCTGTTCAGGCCCTCCCTCCAGTACTGGTGCAATTCCATGTTTGTATCGTTGGCCCAGCATTGTTGCTAAGGCAAAGTTGTCACTATGCTGAATGCTCAGAATGTGACAATTCTGGTTGAATACTGTCAGCATATGTTGCAGCAACATACTGCTAGCACTGTCTCCGGCAACATCAAGGTACATTCACCAATGTCTGCCTCAGCACCCACAGCAGTGGAATTGATAGGCTAATGGAGGTAGACTCACCACTCACTGCCTGTGTGGCATGTTCAAAAGCCAGCAACATTGTTATTACAGAGTTCATGAGGTGCCATTGTTCAGTCATCATAGACATGGAGGCCCCGGAACTGTCACAGCTAGTGTGCATCACAAGATATTCTGAGATGGCTTTGTATTGTTCATACAACCTCTCTGCCATGTATAAAATGGAGTTCCATTGGGTGACAACTACCAGCTTCAAACGGTGCTGAGGCAGGCTGTTTTGCATCTGCAACTGCCGCAGTTGGTCATGGGCCTTTCAGATCATGAAAGTGAGGAGCCAGATAAAGGTACTGCAACGGTCAGCATTTCCTTTACATGAGGGTGCTGCAGAAACTCCTGCACCACAAGAATACAATGGGCCATGCATGGAACACGAAAAAAAAGACCATTCGTGATGTATTTCACCACATTTGACCCATTATCACTTGCTATGAACCCAGCTCTCAGGGACAGGGGGTTCAGCCACTTGTCAATTTCAGTCAGTACCACGTTCAATATGTTTTCACCAGTGTGTGAACAGGTCACATTGCGCATAGCAATCGTTGCATGCTGTGAAATTCCTGGAAGATTGCTACCATGACAATTCGCCGTACTGCACCGATTATTCACACTACCAACCTCACAAACAACCCCTGACACCTGCGCCAGTGTGCAGTTATACACAAATATGAACTACCTGCTGTTTTGCCACTTGTCCACATATCCATACTTCAGTGGATGAATGGAGAGGAGGAATGTTGAAGGGCATGTCTTACTGAGTCAGACACAGTATGGAACAACTCGGGGACAGCACAGGTAGAAAAGTATGTTCTGGATGGGACTTTCCATTTTGGACAGGCACATGCAGCAAACCACCAGTACCCAGAATTCTCCACAAAGGAGAAGGGCAAAAGATCGATTGCAAGCATTTCCACTACAGCAGCATTAAGTTCATATGACACTGTAGGATTGGGGGGTTACTTCAGCTTATGCACAAAAACATTCTGTAACGTGGGCTGACTTAAACATTTTACATGGAGTGTAATGACAAATGGTTCTGCTCTGTGATGATTCTGAATGGCATTGGCAGCGGGTGGAGTGTGGACGTTTGATGAAGACAGTTGCACAGGTGATGATGACAAACCCAGAAATGCAGTTATTTTGCTATATTTGCTAACCAGGGTTGATGTACCACTTGCACTAGACATACTGGATTCACCATCACCACCACCACCAAAACTGCTATTCTCACCAGCACCGGACAACAATTCAAAGTCATTATGCTCCTCCACCTAATCATGCCCGTAGTAATATTCTGCTCTTATTACCTCACTACTGCACGTGTTTAATTTTCTACTGGACTTAACAGTCATGGAAGGGGATAACGTACTTGTTATGGTTGCTTTGACGGTGGGCATTCCCTGTGGTATTAGCTGCCGTCTTGTGCTGGGTCCACAGTAGCCATGTACTATTCTTAAGATATGTATGCTGTCCTCCTGTGCCAGATGGCTCCCTTTTACCTAAACTCACACTCCACATGGCAAACCTTGCAGATTACAACGGACTCATCATTTGCATCTTGAACAACAAAATCACAAAGAAAAAGAGTTGTGATGCTCTACTTTTAACATGCCATGATGCTGCTTATTTAGCTCCATTCTTTAAGCACTGAAATGGGGGGTGACAGTGATGTTTGGGCACTGCACCTGGACTGCAACTGACCACCATGACTACCTATCATTATCACAGGATCATCATCATCAACTGAAACTAGTAAATCACAAGTTTTACAGGGTGGGGGGTTACTGCAAACAGACTCAGACACAGCGACCTTGAATTTCTTTTTCTCTGATTCCAACTGGGATCAATTACATCATTATCATATTCATCAACATCACACATCCACATGTTCTGCTTGGATGCTGGCATATGGACTGCATGTTACCAACCACAGCAACATCATCATCATCATCACATTCATCATCATCATCTACACCACCATCACCTGATATTTTCCACCACTGTGAATCACTGCATGGAAAATCATGACGCGAACCCCACAGTGGACAAAATATCACATTGTATGCTATCATTGAGATGATTATCAGAATCCTCAGGTTCAGTTACTGGGATGTTACTGAGAAGTATGACATCATCTACACTGCCACTCACTTGCACTGCTTCACGCTCCACTGTATTTTTGGATACGGTACACTGGTCAGAATTTGAATTTGAGGCAGCAATACTCATACTGCCACCACCACTAACACTAACACCACCGGCTGGGAAAACATCATGTCCTCCAACTATGAGTGAAGCTACTGACTGGGCTGTAAAAAACATCGCAGGAGAAATACCTTTCCTCACATCAGCAATGCACTTCTGCGTCTGCTTACTACAATGCCCACAGACTATCGTACTGGCAGCAGTGCCATGGCGAGAACCAGCTTTGCTTGCACATCTCTTTGCGGGCATTTTCAGGGATCAACAACAATATTATAAACACATTTAGATTTCGGTACGTTCACTCTCTGATTGGGGGAATCCACACACAAACAAAAACGCTCGATGATATGGGCACAGGAGGGTTTCCTACAATTGATGAACTAAAGTATGAGCCCCCAAAAAACGCAAAAATGCTTTTTTAACACCTTTTAGAAGGTTTCAGTCACAGACAGCTCTCAGAGCACAATGTCTCCTGTAGCTTCCTACACACACTACCACAAACAGAGGCTGTGCAGATCAATATAGAGCCCATGTGACCTGAAATCCCATGAATCACTGCAAAATTCACCTTTGGAGCTTAAAAACAAGGCAAAGTGAGGTGACGTGCATTGCTTTTAATGCACTTCACTTTAAGATTTGGTGGAGTAGTGGTCTGGGAAGGCGGAGTAATGGTCATTGTTCTCTATGGACTTCACATTACTCGTTATAACGCAAAGTACTCCACTTCGTGTTGTGGAGCACTCGCGAATCCACCTTTGCTCTGCGAATCACTTCGCAGAGCAGATTGAACCCACTTCCCCCACCACTGATCTTAAGTAAACAAATGTGCCTTCAAATATTTGTATTACATAAATACAATTTTTTTTGCTTTATGTACTTGTCAGACTACTTTTGAGATTGATTGCAAAATGCAAATCAAAATAATGGTATAGCTTTATTGGAAGAAAAAAGTATGTTCTAGAGGTGTTTCAGTCTGTGAGCCAATGATGTGGCTGGAAATCAATGCAGTTAATGGCAGTGGTAGTTTACCTAGCCAACAATGCACATTTTGAACCAGAAAACACACTTTTCAAGGCACTTTAACTATTCTAATGAGTATTCTATCTTTTACCATTTTGATGATGCTATGCAGCCAATGCCCCCTATCATAATCCTTCCCCCTGGCATTTCCTATCTAGATCATGGCCCACTCTCTCACCCTCCCACTCAACTGCCCTAACAGCAACACTGGCATTGCTTTACAACTCTCCCCTCCCAGCATCCCACCCAAACATAAATACTGGCTCTGCTGGTACAATTGCTCTGCAACTCACTCTTCTTCTCACTCACACACCCAAACATCGATACTGGTTCTGCTAGTACAGTAGATCAACAACTCTCCCATTCACTTTCCTGAACATCAATACAGTCACTCCAATGACTTCCTGTGGCACTCCTGCACTTCTCATCATGTGGACATTTTAAATAGTAACCCCTGATGGTGTTCCTGCAATGGCTGCCAAATGGGCCATTTAAATGTCCACCCACAGTAGTGGTCCTGTAATGCCCACTGAGTGGGCTCTTTTAATGGCTACCCACAGGGGGCTTCTATAGTATCCACAGAGTGGGTTCTATAAATGGCTGCTCATGGCAGTGCTTTTGCAGTGCCATAAAGTGGATTCTTTCAGTGGCATTGTAACCATTCAGTCCCCTGGGGTTACTAGAATCCCATCAGTGTTAGACCAGGAAGGTAGTGGGCAGCTGGTAGGTAGTTTATTGGAAGCTCCCTACAGACAGCTCATTGTTTTCTTAGCTAGGCTAGGTAGATGAGGAGTGATGTCATTTAAAACACTTGCAGCAGCATGAGCCTCATTTGACTCAGCTGCAGGGGAACAGTATTAGAATCTTGGGGGGCAGTCTGTGAGCTGGAGCAGTGGAGAGTGAAGCTCTGAGTGTAGAGGTGCCTGCAAGCCTACCCAAGGTTTGGTGAAGGACCTCTGGTCATCTCTTTCTCACCTTAGTGAGTGGGACAACAGCATTACTACAGGAAAGTGGTGGAAACCTGTGTCAGCAGAGCCCAGTGGGTCCATTTCTGTGAAAGTAAAATGGGACTGCAAAATTCAGTAGGTCCAAGCGGCAAGCCACTGAGGGACCAAGGGATTGTCCAGTTGCCAAGAGCAGAAACAGAGAGTTTTGTGACAAAAAGCTATGGATTAAATGGAGGAAGTGTTTTCTTCAGAAAAACCCTGATGTCTGTAACAAATTGACAAACTGTGAATACAGTAACATTGTCAGGAGGTTGGGAGTTGGCTGGTGGTGTATGTGCCCAAGATAAGGTTAGGTTACACTAGTCAGGACCCCGTTTCACCGCAGATATGTGCTGAATGTAAATGTATTTTCTGTGTGGAGGCCTTTCAATCCCTATGAGACTGAAGGATCCAGTGTGTGTGTCCTGGAAGGAATGGTAGAGGCTGGCTGGGGCTAGGATGGGCAGACCCTCACCTGGAGTTGTAGCTAGGGCTAAATGGTTACCGGAAAGGCACAGTTTACCCTACAGGTGCCCATCTTGTCAGGAAGATTTTTTTTTAATTTAAAGTGTGTGGCAATCCTCACGTAATAGACACTTAGAAAAAAGAAAGTCTAGAGATCCCTAAACAGAGGGATGGATATCTTGTTCTGTAGAAAAGTAGATGTGTGAAATGCCAATTATTCCTGTTTTGGAGACACCAAAATATGTTCTTGATGCAGGTTCTGTGTTCTGTAATGACAGTATCCAAACTTGGCGGGGGGTGGGGGGGACACCCATTTTCTGCCTCCATCTATTAGAAAATAAAGCCATACAATACAATACAAATTTGCTGGTGTGGACAGTCCATCTGTGAGTCCAAGTGTAAACAGTTTATAGGCCTCCTTGGACAGGAGACATAGAATAGCCCTAGCACCCCTGTCCCAGAACTCTGTGTAAATATGAATGTTATTTTGCACTCTAACCCCCCCCCCCCGAAACCTCTTAGATGCCGAGCTAGGTATTTACCCTAAAGACAGGGGTGGTACTTTTGTGTATGACAACTTGTGGTTTGTTGCTTTGCCTGCGTACAGGTTAGGGGGGTCCTAGTTGCAAGATTCCACTCTTTACTGGGGTAAGGGTTGTTGCAGCATTTTTCCTGGCTTTTTTATTGACTGCCCACTTTGCAAGTGTTTCTAACACTTTTTAATGTATTTATAATGTACAATCTGCAATGCAATGTACTGTTTTTCTTTGCCAGCTAAATCAGTGTGTGCATGCTCTACTACTTTGTCTCCACTTTTACTACTAATGCTTACCCATACTTACCTATTTTTCACTATATTTCTGTAGGTCTGACAGGCATAGACCACCTGCCTATCAGATAAGTATTGTTTTATGTTTAATCTTTCCTATTTGTCTATTTCCTCCCTAAAGAACTACAAATCTGAGTCCAGCCCAGTGGTGCTGGAGGTTGAGGTGCTGGTCACATCACCTCATGCCATGCTGGTGACCCATGGTTGGGAATGAGCCCAGGCCGCTGGGGGTTGGCAGGGAGGAGAGAGGATCGATCTTCTGGAGGATTGCTCTCCTCTTTCTTGGGGGAGAGAGACTTGTCATCCTGCTCATTGACTGCCCTCTGGCAGTGGCTGGAGGGCAGAATGGGTCAGGAGGCACATTCTGACATCCTTGAATCCGTAGAAGAGGGGGTACAGGGAGAAAATGGTGGAAAGTGAGCCTGGCAGGCTCCGTGATGGCCCACCACTCCCGAGGGTCATCCCTGGCATCTGGATTGGGTCTCCGGGGGGGGAGAAGAAGCTAGCAACCTATTCCCTGGCCCCACTGTGGGGGGTAAGCCACATGGGAATTTCCAGGGAGCAGCGGGACTGGAGAGAGATTCCCTCCATCAGGGGGCTGTAGCCACCTGCCAGGGCTCCAGGAGAAAAAAATCTGCTTGGAAAAAAAAAAGTACTACAAATCCTTTGTGACCCATCTTAATTCTTATTTTACAGGTATACCTGGACGTGACCCTGAGACCCAATCCTAGGCTCCCCAGAATCCAGGTAGGAGATCCCCTATTTCTTACCCACCAAGGTTGGGGAACTCTAGTGCTAGGACCATGCCCATTATACCTTGTCAGATTTCCCTTCTGTTTTTCAGTGCCACTAGTGGGAATCCTATCACCTATGTTGGTTTTCACTTTTTTTTTTAATGCTTACAGCAAGGATTCGATTTTCAAAGGGTGACACAGGGCTTGCGTCAGCTGTTTCTTTGGCATAGCTGTGCCAAACTTCTTTGATGCAACTGCACCTGATTGTAGTACACTGGGTGCAGTTGTGACAGTTTCCCCACTTTTCAGCAGCTTGCCCCAAATATTTGGCATAAGCCCTGTAAAAAGGGTCCCCCAAATGGTTCAAGTTAGACCAGGGAAATCCTGGTCTAACTTGTCATGATGACTCTCTAGATTGAAAATCCCAATGAGCTACCAGGAGAATGCCACAAGCCCCGTGCGCCAAAGGATCAGCGCACCAGGGGCTTGTGGCATTCTAAGGCCTTTGAAAACCAAGCCCCAGGATTCCATCCCAGTGCCAGCTTTCATTTGTATTTGAATGGCCAGCTGACCAGATGGACAGCTGATAGATTAGTTGGAGGACTAGAGTGAAAGCACAGTGATGGTGTAAAAAAAATTATAAAGAGAAGCCTGAATTTTACAATAATTATTTTTTTTTTCTGATTGGGAAGTAATGATGGTCAGTGTGTGAGTGCTAAAAGCAAAGGGATTGATGATTGTCCTGTGGTGCTCAGTATCAAGGGCTAGTTCAGACTAAGGGTAGAAACAAGGTCCCACTGGAAATGAGATGTTGCATCTCAGCTGGCCTGTCCTGGGAAAACCTATTGAAAAAATGGTATAAGCAGGAACCCACTGTAAATAAGATATTGCATCTCAGCTAGGCTATTCTGGGTAAATACATTACAAAAATTATAACAACATTGCCACCAGTTGCTACTTTTATATTATGGTATTGCTTGATGCGTTGGCCTCTCATCATTTTATTTATTTTTTTTTTCATGACCTTTCAAAAAAATGACATTTGTGATGATTTCTATCGTGCCTTAAAGAAATTGATTACTTTTTGGGAAATTAGGGTTTGGTGGCACTTTTAATACCCTCCTTTCACCCCAAGGCACTCACCTGCACTATTACAATCTGCTCACTACCCCCTGAACATGAGCAATCCATGGCAGTATCTCTACCCAGGCTCCACCCTACCCCACCCCCTGCATGACCCAAACTGATCCAGAACAGGATGAACTGTGGCCTGCTGGTTCTGTAGTTGCACAGACAGGGATGGCTATGAAAGGTGCAGTACTATGCAACTGTATGTGAAATTCAAAGAAACATAGAATTTGTCAGCAGAAAAGGACAATTAGGACCATCCAGTCTGTCCTGTTTTTCCCCGCCTATTCCGACACCTTGTACCCTAATTGGATGCCAGCGTCCCTCCTGCCTCCCTTTCCTCTACTTATTATGCCAGTGTGCCTATCTAATGCATGCTTGATGCTCCCCACTGTCTTCACCCCCACCACCTCTTCCGACAGGCTATTAAAGGTATCCACCACCCTTTCTGTGAAGAAGTATTTCCACACATCCATCCTAAGCTCCCCCCCCCAGCTTCATTGCATGCCCTCATGTTCTGGTTCTTTTCCTCCTCTGAAAGAGACTCCCCACCTGCACCTTGTTCATGCTGTGAGGTACTGATAGGTCTCAGTCATGACCCCTCTGGCTCTCCTTTCCTCTCCTCCAGGGAGTACATGTTAAGATCCAGCACCCTCTTCTCCTACAGCTACCTGTGCAACCCTCACACCATTTTGGGAGTCCTCTTCTGGACCCGTTCCACCCTGTCAATGTCCTTCTGGAGGTGTGGACTCCAGAACTCCACAGTATTCTGGGGGGGTCTCACTAGTGAGCAATAGTGTGGCAACAGCACCTCCCATCTCTTGCTAGAAATCTCCTTCCTATGCACCCCAGCATCTCATCCCTTGTTAGGAATCCCCCTTCTTATGCACCCAGCATCCACTAACCTTGTCTACTGTTTTGTCACACTGCCCTGCGGCCTTGCTAACATCAGATATGATTACCTCAGGGTCCCTCTCTTGCTTGGTGGCTGTAAGTACCCCCCCCCCACCTGATACACAGCTCCCCACCACAGGTGCATGACTTTGGACTTTGTGGCATTGAATCCCAGTTGCCACACTCTAGCCTAGGTCACTCCTCTAGTTTCCCCAAATCCCTTTGCATGCTCTACATCCTTTCCTGAGTGTTGCCTCTTTTGCAGATTTTTGTGTCATCCACAAAGAGACACACCTTACCCTCCAGTTCCTCTGCAATGACAGATATGAAGACATTGAAGAGGACTGGTTTCAGTACTTATCCCTATGCCTCCCCATTGGTCACTGTCTTATTCCTGAGTGTCTGCCATTTACCACCATCCCCTGCCTCCTGTTCTTCAACCAGTTTGATACCCAGCTTACCATTTTCTCCCCAATCCCCAGGCTACTAAATTTTTTTATTAGCCTTGTGCAGCAGAGTGTCAAAGACCTTACTGAAGTCCAGATAACCAACATTCACTGCCCTCCCCTGATCCACCTCCCTAGCCACCCAGTCAAAGGAATGTATGAGATTTGTTTGGCATGACCCCCCCCCATGAAACCATGCTGCCTGAGATCCTGCAGCCCATTTGCCTTCAGGTACTCCATCAGCCTCCATTGATTTCCCCACTACTGATGTCAGACTGACTGGCTTGTAATTTGTAATCTCCTCCTTGCTGCCGTCTTGTGCAAAGTGGCCACATCAGCCCTCTTCTGGTCTTCTGGAACTACCCCATCACCAATAAGGTGCTGAATAGTGTTGCCAGCAGGGTGGCTAGTTAAGGGCTCAGTTCTATTAGAACACTTGGGTGAATCCCATCAAGTTCCATTGCCTTGTTTTCCCTTAGGGCTTCAAATCCCCTTTGAACTCTCTCCTCTGTAAATGGACTTGTGAACACCCCCACTGCCCTCATGTCTGCTGTAATTCACACAAGTATTGCATGAGTGTCTTAAGTGCTCCAATAATGCCCGCTGAGAGGTACTGTACAGTATGACTGTTGAATGGTATATGCACCTGGCACACCTGGTGCACCTTTGTATAGCTGCCCAAGACTGTGCTCGACAGTGATGCATGTGCTGTGTAAAAGCAGTATCGACATCTGGTGGCCACCACAGGAAGTACAGAGCACTGAAACTTCTGCTGCCCAAACACAACGCAAAACAAAATACGACTCGCAAGTCTGGATGCAGACACCATTGCGGGATATTGTAACTGATGGCATTAGCTACCACTTTAGGAGCAAGAGGAATAGCATGCCTCATATGGGATTGTACCTTTGCTCCCAGGTGCTATTTTAAGTGGCTAGCATGCTTATGACCAAATATGGCATACAAAGAACTAAGAAGCCGTTTGCATGCAATTATTTGTCCATTATCACTGTTACACAATGTTTTCATGCTCAAATACATGGATGCATTGTGCAGAGCCTCGGCTGTTGCTGACACCTCATCCAATCCCCACACACTACTAGACAAGTCCCTGGTAGGCTAGTGTGTGGCCAAGACATGTGCTGGTGGCCTGAATTGTAAAATCCTCCTTGTACATTGCCCTCAGATGGTGAAGGTAGAGAATATTTGGAGTTTTCATATTTGGCGTCTGCTCAGCTGTTCGAGTCACCAAGATTATTGGTGTTGGGGGAGTTCAACTGCTGGGCAGATACTGAGGATGATAAGACAGTTGCTGAACTCTTCCAACTGATGGAATTGTTGACTTTTACTCAGCATATTCAGGCTGCCACACATGTGGAGAGCCACACACTGGACCTTGTGTTCACCACTGGAATAATATCCAACAATCCCATGATTGATCCTGTGGTTTGGTCTGACGATTTTGCCATATCCTTTGAGTTGAGGGACCCTGGTATTTGTCCGCCCCTTCAGAAATGATCCACAGCAGAGCCTGTGAAAAACTCAATCCTGAAGTGTTTTGGGGAAACTGTGGATGTCTCTGGTGTTTTTGCTGGTTCCACTAGAAGCATCACTGAGGCAATGGAAGTTTTTTATAAAAGCATCATGTCTACTGTTGATACCCTGGTGCCAGTCCATTGCCACCCTTTGCCTAAGTGGAGGAATGTGCCGTGGATTAACAAAGCATTCTGTTCTCTTAGAGTTAAGGGTCAGAAGTTATAGTGCAAGTGGAGGAAGCCTGGCCTGGATTCTGATAGTCTTGACCTAGTTTCTAATTAGCGAGAATACCAGGAGGTGATTATTGCCACTAAAAGAGTTTTCTTCTCAGACATTATTGCAGCCAAGAGAAACAGACCCATTGCCCTCTTTAGAGTAGTGAATGGGATTTTCCACACAGATTTTCTCTCACAAGGTTTGGGGGAGATTTCTCAGGAGAGGTGTGACAGGTTTACTAATTTCTTCTCAGCCAGGATTGTAGACATGCAGGCCAAGATTTCCTCCATAGTAATATCTCACTGTTGCGATGGTCAAGAGTGGGAGTCGGCAGAAACTTGGGTCACCTGGGATGAGCTTCACCCGACAGATTTGTTAACATTTGTCAGGTGATCTCTGAGGTGCACCCTAGCCACTGTGTGCTGGATTCTGCTCCCATGTCTCTAATGAAGACTGGAGAGGTGTTGATTGGTGCAGCTCTTCTTAAGTTGTCAGTGCCTCTCTGAGGGAGGGTGTGTTTCCTACTGTCTTGAAAGAGGTGGTGGTTCACCCACTTCTAAAGAAGGCTACTTAAAATCATGATGACTTTGCAAGTTTTAGATCTATTCCTAACTTACCCTTTTCAGGTAGTTATTGAGAAAGTGGTGGTGGCATGGCTTAGGGATCACCTGGAGGAATTCTGCATCTAAGAGCCATTCCAGTCTGATGTCTGTTCTCAGCATAGTACTAAGACGGCCCTGGTGAGGGTGTTAAATAATCTGTTCCTTGTGATGGTTCTGTGGATTTGTCATCTGTATTTGACTTTGTGGAGCATGAGGAGCCAGTTGAGTGCATCAGGAGATTCACTGGGGAGGCAGGTACAGTCTTGGACTAGTTCTGATCCTTCCTTAGCAACTGCAATCGGTCAGTGATTTGGGGGAAATTTTGATCTTGTTCTTCTGTCGCTGACTGTGGCAGCTCTCATGGTTCCATTTTGTCTACTCTTTTGTTGGCAGTGTTCATGCTTCCACTTGAAGATGTGATCCAGAAGTATAGCATGGGTTTTCATTGTAATGCTGATGATACTCAGCTATAGCTTTTACTTAAAGCCAGAGATGATTCCTCATTGTCTATGACTGAGAATGTTTTAATGGATATCAGTGAGTGGATGGCTCATAGAGGCTTACAGCTAAATCCTGGAAAGACTGAGTTGCTACTGGTGGGATCAGATCATCTCAAGACTTCTATTTTGGAGAGCCTGGATCTTCCCAGCTTTGTGGGAGACAAATTACAGGCTAAGCAGGTTGTTTACAATCTAGGGTTACTCTTGACTAAGAGCTGACTCTTGTATCTCAGTTATTAGCTGTGGTCAGAAGTGGCTTCTATCATTTAAAAAATATGGCAGGATTGCTACCTCCTTATCTGGGACTGCTAACACTAGTGCAGGCCTTCATTATCTCCTGCCTTGACTATTGCAATGCGGTCTACTGGGGTCTTCCTGTACATTAGATCCACCGTCTCCAGCTGGCACAAAATGCTGCAGCCAGACTTGTTACATCTGTAAGAGGAGTGAACATATCACTCCAGTGCTGCTCTCTCTCTGCATTGGCTCCCTGTAAGACTTCAGGATTCTTTTACTTACCTATAAGGCCCTAAATAGAGTGTGACCTTAGTACCATAGTGAGCTTCTTGCAATCCTCCCCAATATCCATGGGTTACGTTCCACTGACACTAGGCCTTAAATGGAATGGGATCCTAGTACCATAATGAGCTTCTTGCAACCTGCCCCAGCATCCATGGGTTATGGTCCACTGGCATTGTTTTTTTGACCATATCAAAATCAAGGTTAAAGTCGTCCAGAGATTGAGCATTTTCAGTAGCGGCCACTTTGCTATGGGACAGTTTATCAGCTGACATTTTTGTTGCATCCCATGACCATTTTTAAGATTAAACTTAAAACATGGCTGTTCAGTCATGCTTTTGTAGGACACTGACCTAGCTATTTTATTGTTATTGATCTACCCTGTAATGTTGTTTTATGACTGGTCTGTCTATTTATTTATATTTGATTTGTTATGCTGTGCTTATGTAAAGCACCTTAGCTTTCAGAAATACATTTTTAAATAAATTATCTATCTTTCTGTATCCATCTATCTATCTATCTATCTATCTATCTATCTTAGAGGTATCCTGTTCCCACCCAGTCTCAGATTAAATATATTACTGCTGCCATAGTCCAAAGTACCCCCTCCCGATCCCTAAAAAATGTATTACTGCCCTGGTAGTCGAGTGGTGCTCCCCTTATACAGTATCATCGATTAAATATGTTACTTCCCTGGTACTCTAATGTAACCCCTTCCTGCCTGATCCCTGTTTAAATGTCTTTCTGCCCTGAAAGCCCAGTGCTAGCCTCTCCCTTCTGATCCTCGTTATAGTAAATGTAAACCATTCTCCACTGGCCCACCAACTCTGTACCCACAACCCCATTCAGCACTGACTCACCCTCATAAAGTTTGTGCACGACAATCTGCATATTCATTGATGGAGACAGGGATAGACCCTCCTCTCACCACTTCAGCCAGTCAATATCTGAATGACATGGAGCAAGTTCACATACTGTACAAAAATGCTGCTCAATTCATGAATACCCTTGGCACTATCCACTGTGCCCCAGAGCTTGGTGTCACTTGCAAAAATACAGAAATTACCTCTGATGCGCTCTCCATGTCACTAACAAAGATGAAGTACTGGTCCCAGGACTGACTCTAGCTTGACCCCACTTGTGGCACCTCTTACTCTTGAGTACTCCCCATTTACAACCACCCTGTATGTTCTCCTCCCCCAGTAATTTCCATGCCTATTATGTTAGTTTGTTATTTTTTGACCAGTATCCTGCATATAACTGACTTGAATGCTTTGCTAAAGTCCTGATGCAGTATTACAGCCACCTTTCCTTTATCAACAGCCTTTGTCACCCAGCTGAAGAAGTTAATCAAGTAGAAACATAGAAACATAGAAACATAGAATTTGACGGCAGATAAGGACCGCTTGGCCCACCCAGTCTGCCCATTTCTCTGCCTACTGGATAAGCTGCAGATCCTAGTTAACCAGCAGCCTACTTCTTCCTACCCCCATCCCCTAGAATTGCCTTATGACTGTCCCATGCATGCTTGAATTCCACCACTGTTTTTGACTCCACGACCTCCTCCGGAAGGCCGTTCCATGCATCCACAACCCTCTGTGAAAAAATACTTCCTTAAATTACCTCTGAGCCACCTCTATCTTCAAATTGTGCCCCTTGTTCTTGCACACCTCTTTTTTGAAAGATGCTACACCTCTTGGACTTTGTTGATTCCCTTGAGGTACTTGAAAGTTTCTATCATGTCCCCCCTCTCCCTCATTTCCTCGAGGCTATACATATTAAGCTCCTTTAGTCTCTCTTCATATGTCTTCCGGTGCAGACCCTGCACCATTTTAGTTGCCCTCCTCTGGACAGCTTCCATCCTGTCTATGTCTTTGCGAAGACTGGGTCTCCAGAACTGCATGCAGTACTCCAGATGGGGTCTGACCAGCTGTCTGTACAGAGGGATAATAACTTCCTGTTTTCTACTGGTGATGCCTCTCCCTATGCATCCCAATATCCCCCCCAGCCCTCATTGCTGGACAGGATCTACCTGCCACAAACCCATGTTGCTTTCTCTCTTGTGGATCATTTCCCACCAGGAACTCCACTAGCCTCTCCTTTGTGATAGATTTCAACAGTTTACACACTACTGAAGTCAGACTGACTGGACTATAGTTTCCTGGTTCACACCTTCCTTCCCTTTTGTGAAGGGGCACAATGTCCACCACCTTTTGGTCTTCAAGCACCTCTCTTGAATCCAGAGAGCTGTTGTAGACATTCACCAGAGGCATTGCTAGCACTTGCATCATCTCTATTAGCACACTGGAGTGTAGTCCATCTAGCACCATAGACTTCTTATCCTTTAGGACCCTGAACCTCTTGAGTACTCTTACTGCAGCTATGGTTCCATGTTCATTTCTTCTCCCCCTTCTGGTCTGGAAATTATTCTGACCTCAGGTAGTGAATCTTCTTTTCCCTTGAGAAGAGCAAACAAAAGTAGTCCTTCAGCACTTCTGCCATTTCCTTATCATCCTCCACCCACGCTTCTCTCTGCCTTAGTTTGACTGTGTCTCCTTTTGTTGACTATGTCTCCTTTTGTTTTACACTCCTCTGATGTCACAAAAGAAAGCCTTATCATACTCCTTAACTCCCTCTGCAATCTTTAGTTCCACTACAGCTTTACTGTAGCTTTCCTCACCACCCTGTTGGCCTCACTCAGCTTCTCCTGCTTAGCTTCCTGTCACTTTCTACCCGGATCACACTGAAGTTCCTGAATGCCATCCTTTTTTCTTTCACTGCTACTCCCACCTCTCTTGTGAACCATTCCAATTTCCTTTTTTTTCCCTTACCCTTCTCCACTTGTCTCAAACAGGAGGTGGTTGCATCATGCTGGCATTTTTTAATGGTGTCCCCTTTCTCCTCCACACACTCAGCCTCTTTGGCATCTCCAACATGACTCTTAGCTTCACCCTCCTTTACCCAAATCCTACCCTTCTAAAATAAAGGACGATTGTTCTGGAGTTAGTGTAACCTGTCCCCGTTTCAATTGGGAACAAAACTGATAGTGGTCAGTTCACTCTACCCAATGGTTCCTCTGTTTTTATATCCTTAATAGAGTCACTGTTGGGCAGCATCTTGCCCAGGGTTGCTTTCTTGTGAGTTCCCTGATCCCCTGAACCAACAAGCTTGTTTGGTTTTTGATGCTGCTTGCCACTGGGATATTCCAAA
This sequence comes from Neoceratodus forsteri, assembly GCA_016271365.2. Taxonomy (NCBI): domain Eukaryota; kingdom Metazoa; phylum Chordata; order Ceratodontiformes; family Ceratodontidae; genus Neoceratodus; species Neoceratodus forsteri. The sequence continues at coordinate 610,772,644 of CM028133.1, forward strand.
CTGCATCATGAAGTTTGAAGTCACCTGTAATTGCCATGTCTGCATGCATTGTTGCCATTCTGATTTCTTTCTTTAGCTCTGTATCTGCCTCCTCCGACCTCCTCCTCTTGGTGTGGTGGTCTGTAAGCCACCCACATTCTAACTTTTCTGCCTGTTTGTTTTTAACTATACCCACAGTGTCTCTTCCACTGCATCCTCCCCTGAGATTATATCGTTGGTCACCATGATACCCTCCCTCACATATAGGGCCACTCCTCCTCTCTTGTCCTTAGCCCTGTCTCTTCTAAAGCTATAGTGCCCATGATGCTGTGTTGCCCAGGTTTCAGTTATGGCCACTAAATGCAGCTGAGCTTCTGCAGTCTGCAACCAGTTCTTAAATATCACACATTTTGTTCCCCAAGCTCCTGATATTTATTCATATGGCTTTTCAGGAACAAGGGCGTAGCTACTGATACTCCAAGTAAGCCATGGTGTACCAAGTTCAGTAGCAGGGGATAGCAAACAAATTGGCCAGCATTGCTGTGCCCTCTCTAGTTCATCGTGTTTAAATTTCTTTGTTTGGCTTCACAGGCTTTTTCTTTTCTCTTTCAGCTTTGTTTTTTTTTGGGGGGGGTGGCAGAGTGGACCACAGATGTTAAAGCTGAAGGTCTCAATTAGGTCCTCATGGTCTGCCTGCATAGTGATTGGCTGTGGAATCTGGTAGGGAGTGTGGCAAGCCTTGGGTGGTGAGTTTAAATCCCCAGCAAAGTTAGAAACTATACTATTAGTTCAATTGTACTGGGAGCGAGAGAAGCAGTAGAAGAACTTAGGAGCAGCAGATGAAGAACAGACTCAGAGCTGGATAAAAGAATGAGGACTTCATGTGGAGTGGCGAGTGGAGCAAATCTGCCTACCTGCGGGGGAGGGGAAGACATTTTTGCCATGGCCTTGGATTCGTGGTGCAGTCAGTAGCGTTTATCGGCAGGCAGCAAGCATCACACTAGCAGAGCAGATAGACAGCACGCTAATATGGGAATCATCTGATGGGAGCTAGGAACATTAGACTCGAGTCATGGGGGGGCAGGCATGAACAAGGAGGAGGGGGTAGCAGTGTGGCAGGTTGGTATACAAATCTGAAATGTCTGGCTACACCCCTGTTCAGGGGTCCTGCTTCACCATTCTTTATTTATATGTACTAGTTCCCCTCCCTAGTTTAGATTCTGCTTCCTACCCTGGTTTATTGCCCTGCCAGTGTCCTTTGGATTACTAGTTAGCTCAGAGTCTGTCCTGTGCATGTCCCCTGTACTACCTCTCATACCCACTCAGCAGGCCCCATCTTTACTTTCCTGGGTGGCCATGTGGCTTCCATTATGTATCTGCATTGTATCATATGCCCTAGTGCAGTCCAATTCCCTGTCTAGTTTACATTTTGACTAATGAACTACTTCAGCTTCTTCCCAAATAACCTGGTTACATAGTCACTCAGATGTAGGTGCTCTATTACACACAGGGTCTTTTTTTTTTTAATTTAGTATGCTTTTTCCTCCTTCCCGGAATGGGCCCCCATTGCCTCTACCACACATCCACCATCATCACTCACTTTCTCCTGAACTCATCTCCTCCTGGTATTCTTCCTTGGCTTACTCCCCCAGGGCAGGGTCTCTGTGTCATTCTGTTCCTTGTTGATCCTCTAGCTCTGTGTCCAGGGAAGGGACTTGTTTCAGTTCTGCAATGGTAGTGGAGTGAGATGAGCAGCATCCTGAAAATTCTGGTAGTTTCTGTGTTCTTCCCTATCCACAGGACTTTGTGCATCCACATGTGGAGGCATGTGCAAGTGCTGGCTGAAGCCGACATCCCCCTCTCTCTGTTCTGACAGAGAACCAATAAAATACTATCATAGATTTTATTTTGTTTTTCAATAATACCAATGAAAGGGATTATACTAGCTCCACTGAGGCTTGAGAGGAAGGGTTCTCAATGTTCTATACTCAAAACCAAGTTTTGATACCATGGTGGAGGTTGGAGGGGTTGTTTTGGGAAGTTCTAACAATATAACCACAGACGATGACAAGACCAGAAGCTACTCCATGAGGTAGCAGAGTCTCAGGCATGGATGGAGGACCCAGGGGTAGATCCACCTGAAGTAGGACTGCATAATAACCTGAACTATGAGCACATTGGCATAAAACTGAATCCAGCATTACCAGGATGCAGACCAGTTAGCCCCTTGTTCATGCTTATGTGTGGTTCAGTAGCTTGTAAAACATGAACCCACCTCATTTTGGCCTTTCCAAGTATTTTATTGTAGTCCTCTCCCTTGAAGGGAGGTGCCACAGCTTCCAATCCCCTGAAGAGTAATGAAGCTCCTGTGTGACCTTCCTGGTGAAAATATTCCACTGCAAGGGTATTCAATTTATCCCTGATATCCCCCTTGTGCTCTGGTATTGTAGACTTTAGGTGTCTGTATGTTTTACCATTATAGATGCGATCATAAGGGCAAAGGAGTAAATAAATTACTCCAGTGGTGTCACATGTACTGTTCTGTCTGATACAAAACTTCTAAATTGCGCGTGGGTGGATAAATGTGTTTTTTTCTTCTGGTTTGGCCACACACTGAGATGGGTCACTTGGGGGCCTGTGGGGAGAGGAAGGATTGAGCATCCCAAGACAGCTTTCCTTCCTTGGGGAGGAGGGGCTAAAGTGGTGCACTGCTTGCCTGCCACCCAATGATGGCTGGGTGGCAGCACATGCACATCACCACACGGGAAAGGGATCCCATGTACAGAGCACTGGAGCCATCTCCACAGAAGCAGAGCTCAGACATTGCGCTCATTGCACATACGTGGGCCCAGGGGAGAAAATGGAGGAAAAACCACTCCAGGCGGCAGGATGATCAACTGCCCCCCCCCGCAGGCCCCACACCAGTGGCCGGGCACAGCCACAAGTCCTTTGGCAGAGGATAACCTCTAATGTAAGTCCTGAGGGAAGCTGTGTGATGGGGCTGGAAGGGTCGGTCAGAAGGGGAGAACAAGAAGATAAATAGACTATGAAAAAAAAAGAATATGTACGTCCTGTAACATTTAATATTTTAAAAATATGGGTTTGTGTCTTGGGACAAAATGTGTTCCATCTCAAATTTCAACATGTAAGAGTTTGCATAAGCTTGCATGGTGCATGGTGGATCCTATAAAGGTGCCACAGGCCTGTTCAGAAAAAGTTCCTTTAAATCTGAAAAAAAATATTTGTCAGAATAAAGTGTGCTAGTTCTTGGATTAATATGTTTTTCAATTGTTTAACCAGGAGTGGCACACTGAGCTGAAAGCTTGTTTACATGTGTGACCTGGGAGCACAGGGAAGTTAAGTGACTTGCTTAAGGTCACACAGTATGCAAGTGGGGGCTGTGGGATTCAAACCCAGGTCTCTAGATTTGCAGCTCAGAGACTTAAACCACTGTGCTATACTGCCTCTCAACATAGTGGATGGATGTTTAGTTCCTGGTCTCCTATTCAAGCATCTGACCACAGCACGGATCCCATCATCACGTTAGATGGACATGTCCAGGTAAATCACCTCCAGGGTAAATAGTAGGTGTCCCTCTCCCACACCCTGTTGGTTAAGTTCTTAAAAGGATTTTTAGGACATGCTTGTATCCCTAAAAAAGTTGGAATTTATTCCACTTTTGGCTGCAGGTGAAGACTGATGTAACAAGATATGGGTTAGGGGGAACTTGTTCATTTCTGTGGATCTTAGGGATCCTGTAAAATACTGGAACTTTAGGAAACTGTTTACACAGAACGTCTCCCTCCCATCCCTTCAGGCAGTTATTTGTTGTCATTTCTTCCATCAGGATTGTGAGTTTCTGTTGCAGGGTGGGGGTGGGGTCATCTGCCAACTTGCTCTTACCCTGGACCAAGTGTTGTCATGAACAGAGTGTCCTGTGGACCTGCAGAGTCTCCTACATATATCACCCTCTTGCTTCGTGGGGTCAGTATGCTCTGGGGGTCACTTGTTTCACCTGGAAAGAAGTACTAACAGCAGGTGCCCTATTGGCTACTTGCAGACATGTGAACCAGCCACAGCCCTCCTGCCTTCCCCACAATCCCCAACTCACACTCCTCCGTCTGGCCAAGAAGCTCACAGAAACCTTTCACACATCACACCATTTGTGCTTGAAAAATCCTGTAAACTATAGCTTGCTCACAATCCCAGATGATGACAGTCCCAGTAGCTCTCTACTGAACAATCAGCTGTGTGCTTTTTCATTTTCATAAGAATACAAAAGCCCTATTGGCTGCTGCAGACATATGCTCCAGCCACACACAATGTGTAGGCCCTACCTTTGTTTTTCTTCCCTATGTGCAGATCCTTGTCAAAACAAACAAAAAAAAATTAAAAGAAATCATTTTATTTAAAAATAAGAAAAACTACATAGTGCATATGTAAAATTTAAAAATAGTTTCTTTTTAGGTTATTAGAAGGTTGCAGTTTTACATTTGACCATTGGGTTTTCTGGTGAGCAGGCTATTTCTTTTCAACTATTTCTAGATTAACTTCTTCCAGTCATGCACCTATAAAGAAAAACTGCTTGAAGAGTCAAGAAAAGAACAAAAAAAGACCAAATAAAAAAATTCCTGGTGCCTAGTGGGTGGTCTGTTGTTAGAGTGTTGGGTTTCGACAAGGTTGGGGGAGTAGAGAGGGACATACCTTGTAACCTTTTGCAACTGAAATGAGGGACACAAACACTCAAAATGGGGGACAATGAGGGACAATGACCCTCAGAATAAGGGACACATCCTCAAACATGGGGAAAGAAGCTCAGTACACAGTGAAAACAATTGTGTTTACTTGTATCATGTTTATTTTTGATTTACCATTTGAGAACATTTGAGAATAAGTCACTTAACTTCCCTGTGCTCCCAGGTCGCTCCTGTAAAAAAACTTTCAGCTTAGTGTGCTACTCCTGGTTAAACAACTAAATTAAAAAAAAAAAAAGAATATTATAAATTCCTACTTTAAAGTCTGAATTTACAGCACATTCTCTGTGTGGGTGATACTTTTTCAGTTAGGGATGGATGAGGGACAGAGCAGTTTTTAAGGGTAAAATGAGGGATGCCCTCATAATCAGGAACAGTTGAGAGGTATGGAGAAGGATGGAATTGGGTAGTTGGAAGAGTAGGAAGACATTGCTTGTGATCACTTAGTCCCATTTTGAAGAAGAAGCTGTTAAGTGCAGGAGGACAAGGCTTTCTTACTTGTCAAAGCCATGTGGGATTTGAAGACTGCTAAGGATGAGACAGGTCAAAGGGGATTGCAGGGATAGGACTAGTGGTTTCATGTGTGTACCTTACAGATTTCAGCATGGACATGAGCAGTTTTTTAGACTTTTAGTTGACATGCCACAAACAATAAACACTGCAGCTAATTAAATTATACAACTATCAGTAGCATAGCCATGTTTGGGAGCCAGGAGGGGCAAGTCAGTCAACCTGGGGTTCCAAGATGGCAGCAAGTGAGTCACAGTGCAAACTCAAAAATGTGATGTGACATGCTGCATCAGTGCTGTGGTCTGGTGTATAATAAATATTGTTAATAAAGGATATGCAGTGGGGACCAGTGTGATATCTTATTTACCGTCACCACAGCAGTTTGACCTCAGGTAACCTCACAAGTGGTGTGAGGTGCCCAAGGTCAAACTGCTCGAGTGTAGATAAAGTATCAGATTGGTCTCCATTGCATATTTCATTTATGCAGTAGGGCAGAACCTTATGTGTGTGTTTATCAAGGTTTTCTTGTTGTTTTTAAAATATTTTAAAAAGTTTGTGTTTTTATTTTTGCAGTGCTTTTTCTGCAGTCTGCAGCTCCATTGTAATGGTCGTTGCCATGGACACAGTATGAGGACGTCCCGCTCATGCTGCAGTGTTGCACCTGTTGGGCTAATGGTGTGTCTTGAACAATTTTTTTGAGAAACATGATGTCAGTTTTTTGTGAATGTCTGATGCATGTGGATGGCATTGCTGTTTAAAATAAACAAAAACTCTTCTGTGATGTTTCGAGTGGCACTCATGTTTGGATCAGTGTTGGGAGAGGAACAATTATTTTTGGAGCAGGCGACAGTTGTTTCACTTCTAACAGGTGAGAGATGGGCAAAGGTAAATGATCGCTCTAGCTGTCTGACAGTTATTTTTTTTTTAAACATAATAACAGATGCTTTAGTATTTGCCTTCTTATGTGTACCAAGAAGAGCGACTCTGTAAAAGTTTTTGGGGAGTGGATTTTCTGAGGTGGATGCATGTAGGAATGCAAGCAGAAACAAGGTATTGTGCAACTGGACACAGTGTCATTGGGCAGACAGGCACTGGGGGGAGGGTGGAAGGGTCCAGGTTATGACATGGCAACTATTGAGATAAATGCAACTGTTTAGATAAATGCATTTATCTTACTGCTCACTGTTTTGCAGTGAGATGAATGATTTATTTCAACTGATTAGTGCCCACGCCTATTGTATAAATATTTATTCTGTTTGTTTCATGTACTGAAAATTGTGATTCACAGTGCAGGTGTTAGGAAGAGCCAAGAGGGATTCAGACCAAATCTTACATGTTTTATGGTTGGCCCCTTAAGACCCACAACAAGCACTTCCTGTAGGAGGTGTGCTGTCTCACTCTGGGGGATGTGTTAATGAGGCACACCTGAGCCTCATTAAAAGGAACCAGGGAAATAAAAAAGAGAGAGAGAGACAGAGTGCAAAGAGACTGCAAGCTGCTTTTAAAACTCTTCTGCAAGAGACTTCTGTAAAGCTGTTTGTAAGCTATTTTTGTTTGACCAAAGTAAAGCTATTTCATTTTTTACCCAAATTAGCGTTCATGTATTTCTATCTGTGAATGTTCCTCCAAGCCCAGTCCACTGTGCTGATGCAGTTATGTTCTGACTAGGAAAGGCACAATATGCTGTGACAGTTTGTTTTCAAGTGTGTCCTGAAAGGGAGATGGTTACATTAGCCTGTACATAGACTTATGGAATGCTGGCCAGGATACTCCTGTGAAAAGTGTCATAAGCTCTTTAGCTTCCACCTACAGAGGCACCAAAGGTGGGGGGGGGGAGGTGTGACCTCAGTTTAATATCTCATCTGATGGACAGAACCTCAAAAGTACAACACTTCTCAAGTTCCTGGTGTGCTATGGAATACACTTGTATGTAAGGTACCATATAAATCCAGTTTCCAGCTCCTGCCTTGGCCCAGGCCACTGGCAATAATATTCTCTTCCCCTCCCTGTGCTGGATTAAAATGTACTATGAATGTAGTATATAAAAATTTTTTCAAGCCCCTCTCCCCTTAACCGTAGCAACATTGCCCCCCATGTCCTGGACTGAAAAGCCCTATGAGCTACACTCTTTATGCAAGGCACCATATAAAATCACCCCGCCACCACCACTAGCAGCAGAATTATTTCCCCTCAATGTACAATACAGACCCTCAGTTGTAGCCTGGGAGGGGCATCACTACACAGCCTAGGGCACTGGGAGGTGCAAGTGCTCCCCCTGCCACCCCCCTTCACTTCTGACAACTGTAAATGTTTAAGGATTGATGCAGGAACAAAGTATTGTAAGCTAAACTTCTTAAATTGATCTACATTTAGTTCTTCATATAATTCTCCTCCAATGCATTTCTTATTGAAGGATTGAACTGTTTTGGCAGTTGAATTCCCATGTTTTTTAATAAATATGTATTTAGTCCATTTGGAAAATGTAATGACTTCACCCATAGACACAGGGTTAAAACTATAGCTCTCCCATGCATGAGACTGGTGCAGAAATTGAGACAAGGTTATAGCAGGTCTTGTATTTGCCACTAAACCTTGATTCAACACTAATCCTGAAATAGTCCTAACAATAATCCTCTACCCCTAATGATAATCTAAATGTAGATCTACTCTAACTTAATCTCTGACACTAGAAGCCCCGTTAGTTTTTCTTCTTTAAGGTTTTGTGATTCTGTTTGCAAAGTTGCCCTTTAAATCACTTAAAAGTACAGAGTAAATTGTCTTATAAGCATGCTTGTCATGCCTGCTGGGCCTGGGGGTTGGGGACTATGCAACCAGAATATAACATACATTTTTAAACATCCTTGTATGTCCAATGTTAGGGGGCTTCTACACTGGTTGGGCATATACGATTTTAAAAACTCTATGCCCCACTTTAGCTTTCTGTGATAAAGGGACACTGTAAAGTTCAACCATACAGATGAGCCCCAGCAAGGGCAAAGTATGTTTGTGTTTGCTTTACTGAATCTTCATGACTCTGTCATACATAGCTGTTTAATAGTGATATTTGAGCATAAAGACTGGTTTCCTACCTTTAACAAGATACATAGCATTATACCCACTTGTCTTTGGAGAAGGATCCCACCTTACACAGTCTACTATGCCTTGAAAGTCATTCCTTTCCACTAGTATTGGATACTGTTTACAGTATACATTTACTCAACAGTGTGTTTCCCAGGATAGCCTAGTTAACAAGCAACATTTCATTTCCTGTGGGTACTGCTGCCACCCATTTCCACAGTTGTGCAGATTGGAGCACTGGGAGTTATGAGACTTGCTCAAGATCAAAGAGAACTGTCTCTGCTTAGGTTTGAACCTGTGATCTTCCATTTTCAAGTTGCTCTAATCTACATTACAATGTGGGTCAGATTTTCAAAATGGACAGCTGGGGATACAAATCATCACACACCTATTTGAAAAAGATGCATCTGTTTGTGACAAGAAGTCACAATTTGTGGTAAAAAGTTTAACACGCATATGATTTCATCATTTTTGTGCTGCACTCACATTTTTTTGGAATGCAAAATGTGGCTACAGTTACACAATAAATAGATGGTCTAACAGTTTTGACCAATTTCCCTTTCGCAAACAGCAGTAGATGGATCCTGTTATGAAATGAGGTGGAAATAAGGAGCTGGCACTAGATCAGAAAGAATCTAAATGGATTTTTTGTCTCAAAACCTTAAAACCTAATGGCATGAATGATGTGATAAATTGGAAATCTTTCTTATAAACTATTTTGAAAATATTTTCTATATACACATGCATAGAAAAGGTGTGGTAGTATCGCCCTTACTTTTATTTCCACTTTTAGATGGATTAGCATGTTGTTGTCTCTAGGTTGGGGAGGCATCCAGGAATTAATACAGTGAACAGGGAGTGTTAGTGTGCACAGAAGAATAAGTTAAGAGTTTAAATCCTTTTTTTTAATAAAACCTTAAAAAATACAGAAAAATAAAGAAATTTCAATGTGCATGAATCAAAAACCATAAAAGAAAAATAGAATTATGTGGTTAAAGTGAATTTTCTTTTGTCCTTAGTTCCCAGGATGGTTCTGCTCAGGATGAGAGGCAGCACACTGTGGAGACAAATAGGGCAATAGTACCTTAAAAATAAAAGGGCACCACAGTGTGTCTGATTAAAACCTCTCTGGAGCAGTTTGCATTCTGAGACTCCAGGATTAAAATCATTCAATCTGCACATAGGAGAGAATATGTTTGAACTAGATTTATTTTTGCTTTGGTGAAAATCAGCAATGTATGTTGTTAAGCACTTTAGTAAACAGCTATATAAAACAATGATTAAAAGGGTAATCAAGTATTCAATTGGTATGTAACTAGTTTCCAAGGCAATTGCTTTATGCTGATCACTGATTGGATTTTTGAATCACATTTTACTTGTAATACCTGTGGGTAGAATATGTATAAAAGTAAGGTTAGACATACTTTTTGCCTCACCCCTGACGAAGAGGTCCTTTTGGCCTTGAAGTGCTAGACCGTTTTACACTTCATTGGTATGTCAACCGCTTTATTGTATATTGTAACATAAAATGTATTGTTACTGTGTATTGCTTCCTTTTAATATGTGAAGTAAAAATCATTTTAAATACTAGCCTGGAGTGCTGTGTATTTCTTGTTCATAGCAAATGGATCTTAGATGAATTTTTTTAAACTCTTGTCCGATGATTGTTGCCCATTATTTCAGGAAGTGAGTTGTACCAGAAATGTTTTCTAAGGCTGCAGAACAGTTTAAATCCTACTAATTGAGATGCATTGTGAAAATGTCATTTTTTTCCCACAACATGGTTTGATATCTTTTGGTGATAAAATTGTGCAAATAAATGTGTGTTTCAACACCTTTTTAATATACAGTATGTATACTTACTGTAGTCAAAGCTATTAATGTTTCTTTGTTTTGTGTTTGAGTTAAACTTACTGTAGGAAAATTGTGTTGCATATTTTACTGAGATCTCATTTGGTTTCACATAATAGTGCAGTACCATTTCAAATTTTCTTGTGATTATTTTTTTATTTCTTTTTATTGTAAAAACAAGTACAAACAGTAACAAGAGGTCAAGTTACTAGTCACATTTCTCCAGTGTACAAATGCAAAATCAGATGCCCAGATCAGGGATAACATTTTCTCCAGTGTACAGTATAACTGGCTAATCTGGCTAATGCATGAAGTTCCTTACCTACAGTATCTGGTACTAAGCTATATGTGCTCACAGTACAAGTTTTTAACCTGTTGTTTTTGGTCTTGATTTATAGCTGTTCATGTGACTCCAACACTATGGGCTGCTACTGTGAGAGTCATGACTTCAGAGCAATGTAACATTCTGGTGCCGCTCAAGAACAACATATTCTGTATTGTACATCATATAAATTATGCAGTTTTGCCATTGCTATTAAATATTTCATGTTGTTGACTTTTTTTGTGTTATTTTTTCCATTGTGTACACATTTTGTATTAATGCATTCCAGTCCATTATAGTGGGGGTTTGATTTGCAGCCAACGCTTTGTTATTGTTTTCTTTGCTACTCTTAAGACTATGTTTAAAAAATAACTTTGATGTTTATTAAAGAACTTTGGATTAAGGTGTAAGAAGAGGGCAATGTTAGGGGGCCATGTCCTTAAGGTCAATGCAGATCTCTTGCTCTGCTGAACCAATGTCTGCCCCAAAACTTATTAAACCTGACCAGGTTCAAAAACTGTGTGAGTGAGCTTCCTGCTCTTCTCGGCATGATCTCCAACATGCTGCAGAATGGGAGGTGGAGAATTTAGCAACTATTGAAGTTGTTCTGAAGTACCTGGTGGTTACCTTCCAGGTGATTTTTTCCCCAGTGTGTCACAGAGCAGACTTTGTGTTGCTGTGAATAAATGTACTCCCACTGTTTCCCCTAAGTGGATGCCAAATTATGTTGTCTACTGTCACTCTGTGGTCTGGAGAGAAACTGCTGGAAGAAAATGCAAGGTTACTGAGACAAAATGTATGGGAGTCCTTATTGTTGGGTTTTCCCTAGTTTAGTGCTGAGGTAGTGCCTAGTTTTTAGGTAACAGAAATGGTCTGAGTTAGTTATGAAGTACTGACCATCTTTGTATGTCATTTGTTATTGTATTTATTAATGATGGGTTAACTTCATTTATAAATGGTAGTCAAGTTTTGGGGGTTATGAACTCCTAAATAGTTTATTGATTTTTGTTACCATTTAATGTGAAATTTTTCATTTTAGTCTTAGGGAGTTGTAATAGTATTACAGAGCTTTTGTCTTGTCCTCATTTAACTTTTATCCAGAAAGGGATCCAAATTGTGACAGAGCTGTCCAGAGGTGGGGAAAATATGCTGTAGGGTCTGTTAAATATAAGAGCACATGATCTGTGCAGAAGGCCAATTTCTGGAAATCTCCATCGTGATTGATAAACCTGTCTGACAATGAAACATTAGCTTGAACTATAGCTTGTGGATCATGGTATAAAGCTCTTATTATTTTGATAAAATCAGATTTAAATCCAAAGTGGTATAATGTATAACATAAGGATTTCTAGGAAACTCTGTCAAATACCTTACCCACATCTAGGCTCAGCATCAAAGTTGGCTGCCAAGTCCTGGATACATACTGGATCAGTCACAAGGTGTGCTTGATATTGTCTTGAGTTTGCCATTGGGTGACAAAGCCAGTCTGGTTTTTATGTAATAATTGTGGGAGTAATGTTTCCAGGCATTTTGCAAATATTGCCATGAATAGCTTATAGTCTGTGTTTAGATTAGATATTGGGCAGTATGATTTGGGTTTGGCAGAATCTTTTTGGGGCTTTAGAATAGCTGAGACTGTGGCACACTGCCAGGAAGATGGGGCAGGTCTCTATTTGGTATGGCCTGGTACATTTTAAGGAGAGGGGTTAGCAATAATTCCTTATGAGCTTTGTAAATTTCCACCTGGTAGCCATCTGGCACGGGGCATTTACCAACTTTTTTACAGACCAATGCAGCTTGCAGTTCTGAATGTTAGGCTGGGGCTAGGAGGTCATAGTTTTGCTGTTTGGTGACTTTTGGAAGCTGCAGATCATTAAAGCATGCTGTGATAGCTGGAAGTTCTAGTTCTAGATCTTGCGTGTACAACTTAGTGTAGTATTGTGTCAGGACTTGTAGGATCTTTGAGGTTTTGTAGACATCTGTACATGTACTGAGGTCTTTCAGTTTGGTGAATGTGGCCTGCTGATGTTGTTTGTGTAATCTATACACTAGGAGTTTAGTTGCCCTGGCCCCTCCTTCGTAGTATTTTTGTTTGATGTACTGTAAGGATAGTTATGTTTTAGTTGTGCGAATGTCTTGAATTTTATTTTGAGTTTGCTTAATTTGTGGGAGAACAGATGTGTCCCCCTGTTGATGACATTGCTGTAGAAGGATCCATTTTTATGTTAGCAGTCATAGTTTTCATTTTTCTCTTCACTGTCTGGCTGCATATGTTAGGATCTAGCCCCTAAGAATTGTTTTTAAAGTATCCCACATCATTACATGGGAGATTTCTTGTGTTTGATTTTCTTGGAGGATAATAGATATTTTCTCTTCTATCAACTCTTTATATTGGAGGTCTTTAAGCAGAGCATTGTTAAATCTCCACACTGTTCTCTTGGGGGCCAGGGCTAGTTCCTATTGAAGTGTTACTGGGGTATGATCAGACAACAGTATTGTTCACGTGTCTGTCTTTTGGACTTTTTCTATGTGTGGCGCCAGTACAAATAAAAAATCTAATGTGAGTAGAAACTGTATTTCCTGATAGTAGGATGGAGAATACTCCATACATCTACTACTCTCAGTTCCCTCAAAAGTGTTTTGCAGGATTTGTGCACTGTAGGAACTCTGGTATAATGCATGGAGGTTGGCTTTTGTGACATCCATCGGTATGTTTAAAATCACCACTAGTCACCAGGGTTCCTGTTTGAAATATAATTACTTGATCACATAATAACTTAGTTGATGAGGAGTCAGAATCTGGTGGGAAGTAGAGACTGACCACCATGCATTGTTTACCTCGGAAGCTGTCTGTGACTACAACCATTTCCCCTTCCTTGTCACTATAGGTTTTTCAACTGTAAATGGAGATGTTCTAGGAATTAGAATGGCTGCACCTTTGCCTTCCCCAATTATTATGTTAAGTGACCACATCTTTAAAACCAAGTCTTTGAAGCTTATCGTGCTCCATCTGTGATAAATGTGTCTCCTGGAGGAGAAGGAGCTCTGGTTTTTGCTTTTTCAAGACTGTCAGTGTTTTTGGCCATTTAATGGGGGCTATAAGCCCACTAACACTGTGTGAGATGATAGTAAATGTAGTTGTTGTACTGATGACCAAAGGTGCATTTGGGAGAATGCTCTTTTGTCATTATTTTGTCAAACCTAGGACTATAACTTCTGTTACTGACCATGTCTAGCTAGCTCAAAATATGTAGTACACCTCTAATCCATCCTGGCAAGTATAGGCTAGAACTCAGACAGTTATTCCTTAAAGCTGAACTTACAGGTTTAAAGAGCAACTCTGCACTTTAGCATGCACTTTCATAAATAAGATTTTTCAGCTGTTATAAGTTACTAGAGAATCCTTTTTTTTCATTTTCAATATTACTTTCCAAGATTGATAGCACATCTTGGGGTGTTGTATCAGACCACCAGGACTGGGACCAGGCAGAAGGCAATGGATGAACTGGGACTTGGATCTAGACATCACATGCCAAGCGAGGGAAGGAAGACTGAGGTGCAGCAGCTGGGTTAGAGGAGAAAGATCAAGGATTGAGATCACTGGGAAGGTTAGACTTGCTGACCACCAGACTGAACAAACTGACACATTACCCTGTCATGACATAGAGTACCTGCCCACCACACTGCCCATCAGCAGGCCAGTCTGCAAGGCACTCAGGGTCCAAGGAAGGACAAGGAACCCATCCAGGCCAGGTACTGGTGGAGGGCTCAGTGGTTGTTGCTCTGTATCAAGCAAGGGGGTGTTTTTTAAAATTTTAATTGCGTGCACGGGGGGGGAGGGTGTTATTTACAGGGTTGGGTGCATAATTGGAAATTCAAATTCTGTTTCTGAATCCAATCCAACTCCAAAAAAACAGAATTAGATCAGAGTCTGAATTGGAATTAATTGAAATTCTGACTTTGTGCTCTAAACAGATTCCATAGCATCTGAGTACCTCTAACCAACATACCGTATGTATTTTTTAATGGCATGAATGGGACTGAAGTGGGAACTTTACAACATTTCAAAAGCCTGTATCTCTGTTAAGAAGTGAAATAACCTTAAGGCCAAATATGTTGCTAAGTTGATTTGTATTGGATGTATGAATGCCGACTTCGAACTGTTGGTGCTATGTAAGTAATATATCCTGGTGAGTTTTGTGAATCCTGGTGGGTTAAAGTGCCCTATACTGTATGTTAACTGTCTGTGCACTTGGTGACATGTAATGAAACTAAACTAAAGAAAAAAGTATTCTATGATAAAAAAGTGAAATAAAATAAAAGAAAATTGGACACATTGATGTTTCTTCCAGAAAATAAAACATTATTGCTGAAAATAAACTACACACTAACAAACCGTTGCTATAAAAAAAAAAAAAGTGTTTCAGAACTGGTCTAGTGGCACTTCAGCACTGCATTGCACTGCCAGCTGGGAGAACAGGGCTCATGTGCCCATGAACGCCCACATTAGGGTCAACAGGGGTCAGGCAAATAGCAAAGATGTGGTGCTTGCTCCTGGGAAGGGAAGGTTCAGGCCACATGGCATTTGCACACTCCCTGCCAAATGACCAAGAGGCAACATTAGCATAAATTGTGAAGACAGCAACCCCTTTGCCCTCTGGACTAGAAGAAGAGTGCCGCTATGGTCACACAGATCATTGGGATAGGGACCATGGTATAGGGATACCAGGAAATAAAATGAACAAGCATTTGTCAGTGCCGAATGTTTGCTTGCTGGCATTGGCATTGGTAGTGTAGAAGTTACAGAGCTGCATAATAGAAATGGCAGTGAAGTATTGAACTGAAGCCCACCCCACCACCACCCTGCAGAGAGTGACAGGCATTGGGGCGTGCCTTTGGGTCGTCAGGCATAACGGCTATGCCATTTCACCACACCCTACCCTGCAGACACTGACAAGTGTCACGGTGTGCCTTGGGGTCTTTGGCCCTTATGCGCACCCCATTCCATTAGGAAATACGGTGAGATGGGTGCGATATAGGAGAATGGGGTGAACTTTGGGGCTGAAGAGTCCAAGGCATACCTCGATGCCTCTCACTGGCTGCAGGATGTGGAATGGTATGAGCATTACAGGCAAGAATCTCAAGTCACACCCCTGATGCCTGTCATTCTCTACAGGGTGGGGCATTATGGTTGGAAACCCTAACACCTCAGGCATTCATTGGTATTTTCACTCCAAATTTTCAACATGGTTTTGTGACCCCCACCTCATGAACAGTGGCAATATCAATTTGTTAGCCGGAAGCTGCTTATGCACAGCAACTACGGCATTTAGCACCACAGGTGCAAAAACACATTCCGAACAGGATGTGAAAAATGACAGCTGTACTGTTCGTGGGGAGGTATAAAAAATGGCAATGTTGCAAATCTGCAGTCAAAATATTAAAAAAACTGGTGAAGTCAGGAGCGTGCATAGAAACTATGCAACGCACACTCATAATGTAATTAGGTTGGGGATTTTTTACAGCAGATTGTCAACACAGGCATTTTGGGACCTCCGATCATGAACAGTGTCACTGTGATTTTCTTTATCTGTCCCGAACAATGATTTCCCACAGCGACCATGCATCTCTGCGCTGAAAGTGTGAAAACACATTTTGGCCATGTTGTGAAAAATGACAGCGGTACTATTCATAAGGAAGTGTGGAAAAATGCCACTGGTGAAAATCTGGACTGAAAATATTACAAAGTCATGAACTTACGAGGGTGCGTGGAAACTGCACAATGCTCACTCGTAACACAGTCATTTTATGGACTTTTGTCACCAAATTTTCAACATAGCCATTTTAAGACCTCTGCTTATGAACAGTGTAACTGTGATTTCCTTACTCTGTCCCAAACATTGCTTTCGCACACCGACTGCACCATTGTGCGCTACATGTGAGGAAACACATTTGGGGTGACCTGTGAAAAATGGCAGCTGTACTGTTCAAAAGGAAGTGTAATAAAATGGCAATGTGGAAAATCTGGAGTGAAAATATAGAAAATTCGCAAACTTACGAGCGTGCGTAGGAACTATGCAATGCACGCTCGTAAAACAGTCATTTTTAGGAATTTTTTCACCAAATTTTCAACATAGCCATTTTAAGACCTCTGCTCATGAACAGTGTCACTGTGATTTTCTTAATGTGTCCCCTACATTGATTTCACACACCGACTGCGCCATTGTGCGCTACATGGGCTGAAACACATTTTGGGCAAGATGTGAAAAATGACAGCTGTACTGCTCATAAGGAGGTGTGGTAAAATGGCAATGTTGAAAATCTGGAATGAAAATATTGAACATTCGCAAACTTACGAGCATGCGTAGGAACTGTGCAACGCACGCTCATAAAACAGTCATTTTTAGCAATTTTTCCACCAAATTTTCAACATAGGCTTTTTGAGAGCCCACCTTATGAACAGTGGCAGTGTCATTTTGTTACTTGGTCTCGAAAGGTGATTTTGCGCAGTGACTGTGAAATCACCCTTCAGGCCCGATGAACACCATGACAGTGAGATCATTCATGAGAAGGGGTCCCAAAAACCCCATGTTGAAAATTTGGTGCCAAAATTCCAAAAAATGGCTGAGATATCCAGCAAAGTTAAAAAAACCATTTTCATTACATTATACAGCTAACCGGCATTTCTTCAGTTCGCGGTCGGCTTTGAAGAGTTGCAGACTTGTTCCGGTCCACGAAGATCGTCACGCCAGAGTCGGAGGTAGTATGGGGTGAGGAGGGATGGGAGAGGCAGGTGCGCAGTGGGTGGGTGCAGGTTGTGGGGGGTGGCAGGGAGAAGCCGAGGGACAGTTTTTATTTGCAGGTTTTTTTCTTTACATGACGACGCAGGACGTTTGCCACGCTGGGGTGGGCTCCCAGCATGGCACAAGGATGGCTGATGGTGGCGGGGCGGCATGGAGCTGACAGGGGATTGGGCACCCCCGTCGGCAATTGCATCTGTTGCCACACTGGGGTGGGCTCCCAGCGTGGCACCCTGTACTGGGGGGGGACAATGGAGCCGACGGAGGATTGGGCACCCCCGTCTTCTATACAATGTGCAGCCACGCTGGTGGGCACCCAGCATGGCATATATAACTCTGCTGGGGGGGCGCAGTACAGCTGATGGGGACTGGGCACCCTGTCGGCACACAGTGTACTCGTGGGGGCGAGCACGCAGTGTGCCTGTGTGTGTGTGCGTGTGTGTGTGTGCGTGCATGCGTGTGTGTGTGTGTGTGTGTGTGTGGGGGGAGCACGCAGGAGCAGGCGATATCTGATCACTGCTCACTGAAGTGTAGCTCCCCCTTTCAACTTGCTCCACTGCATTTTGGAGCTGTCATAGACAGCTCCAGCAGGCATTGGAGAACTGCGGCGCCTGCAAACACACTGACTGAATTGGAAGAGGGCTGCCACACCTCCAAAAACTTGGATGATGGCACTATGTTTCTTGCACATGCGTGCAAGCAAACATAAAAATCATTATTTCAGAATCCTTTTTTGGCACTAAACACAATACAGTGCAAAGAATCAGATGCTTCTTTACTACCAACACAAGGAAAAAAATGTCTCCCAGTTCCTTTTTCTACTCTTAAGGCCAGTACAGGAACACTGGGCAGGAGTTTCACAAGGACTCATGTAGTTGCAAATGCATATTGGGCCATATTCATGGAAGGTGCAGATGGGCTATGTGCCACATAACTGAGGCACATAGCCCACCCTCATCCTGCACACCAACAGCAGCATTCCTGAAATAGTTATGCCCCCCCCGCACCAGATTCCCAGCCAAGTGCGGAGCGCCATGCCTAGGCAGGCTGGGATTTTCATGGGAGGGGGCATTCTGGCACGCTGCACCATTCACAAATGTGT
Source organism: Neoceratodus forsteri (assembly GCA_016271365.2). Classification (NCBI taxonomy): domain Eukaryota; kingdom Metazoa; phylum Chordata; order Ceratodontiformes; family Ceratodontidae; genus Neoceratodus; species Neoceratodus forsteri. Next base: position 610,791,040 of record CM028133.1, read on the forward strand.
GGGGTGCTATACGTGGGGCTGGTGGCTACACATCTGGAGGACAGACATACCAGCTACGCGCCCACTCCAGTTGCTGCTGCCGGACCCACTGGTGCAGGCAGGGGGTCATCGGACCCTCATGGGATGGTGCCCCTGTCATTGGGGGATGGTGATCAGGCCAGGGGCAGGCACAAGCTCCCCCCAGCAGCTGTACTGGAGCTCTACATGCCTCCACCAAGATGGCATCAGACTGATGCAAGGGATCCACTGCAGACCAAGGTAGGGCAACTGATTGGCTACTGACCTAGGTCTGCAATCCCACCCCATGAACCTGTGCACCGAGGGGGTGGGGACACAGAAGGGAGCTGGGTGGGGATCACTGCTTCGTGAATGCGGTCCCTGCACAGATCTCCTGGGGTTGCAGAGCTGTGCACGCCTTTATGCACCAGCTTTGCACATTTTTTGCATAGCAGCCATTGTTCCTGCATCTATCCACATGTATCCGAGCTGCCCTGCTGCTATTGTCAAAAGATATAACCATTTGTGACAGAAAGTCATGATCTGCAGTACAAAAATGATGCAAATGCAGTTTGTGTCATTTTTTGCTGCAGTTGCATATTTTATTTTTTTTTGCTGAAAATTCAAATGAAGTTTGGATGCCTTCCCACTTTGAAAAATAGTAGTGGATGTACCACAGACAAATCCTTTGTAAAACCCTGCAATTATATTTTCTACTGCTTCTGTAACTTCTAGAGGTGGGCAAGCCAGGATATTTTCACTTAGAGCCAAGCCAGAGCTGAGCCAGGGGTCTGGCTTGACTCTGCGAGCCAAAAAGCTAGCCAAGCCCTGGCTACTCTAAGCTGTTTCCTGCACAGTAGTTGAACACTTCAGACACTATACTAGCTGCTCAGGTTGACAAAAATGCTTATTTTGACCATAACTGGCTTGGCTTGACCTTGGCTCTCAAATTCTGACAGAGGTCGAGCCGAACTGAGCCAAGCTAAGCTGAGCCAGGCAGTAATCTCGATCCAAGCTCAAGCCTGCTCTGGCTTGCCCAGCTATAGTAACTTCCCTACACAACCCAATATCACATAGAACAAACTTTGCAGACGTGTTCTGCATTGTGGCCTAAACATATCGCTGTAATCTATACAAACAGTTTGTGTGACTCCATTTAGTTATGCACAAGCACAAGAACTACTGTAACTCTGTGCCCTCAATAAAATAAACGTGCCAATGGGAATACATCAAAACCCTGCTCCCCGGGAGCCTTCTAGATCGAGAGGGCAACCGAGCAGCCCTCCCCCACAGCCGAAGGACTCTTCCAAAGCCCCACGCTGATCACCCCCTGCAAAAGGCATGGAATTCAAACCGAAAATATGCACAGAGACAAACCTGCTCCCTGGGAGCCTTCTGGGTCGAGAGGGCAACCAAGCAGCCCTCCCCCACAGCCGACAGACTCTTCCCAAGCCCCACGCTGATCACCCCCTGCAAAAGGCATGGAATTCAAACCGAAAAATCTGCACAGAGACAAACCTGCTCCCTGGGGACCTTCTGGGTCGAGAGGAGGCAGCCGAGCAGCCCTCCCCACAGCCAGCGGACTCTTCCCAAGCCCCAAGCTGATCACCCCCTGCAAAAGGTGTGGAATTCAAACCAAAAAATCTGCACAGGCAAAGGAGACCAGGATGAGCGAGGACTGTAAACTGCAGAGCAATGACCCCGCCGCCCCCACCACCACCACCCTTGGTCATCACTCCTTTTTATAGGATAAAGCACCTGACTGAAATGAACAAGTGACTTTTCCATTTGCAGGTAATCACAGCTGTCCACTAGTGGCCGCTATAACAAAAGGACCTTCTGGCTACCGTGCCCAATACAAAACTCCAATACTCCCTCTAGTGGCGTATAGCCACCACTGCACCTGCTTTCTTTCATCCCAACCTTTTTGCACCACCTGCAAATTACTGTGCAACTCGGGGAAGTATCTCTGTCTCTCCCTACCAAATTGCCTGCTACCCACAAAACTGCCAGTTGTATCATAAACTAGCTAGTCAGAAATTACAGCTGCTGCTGTACCTGCAGTATCTAAGTGATTATTAAGCACTATAGTAATCCAGTTATGTCTTGTAAATTGCATGTTATTCTATTTTTCCCATGAGTCATATAAACGTGATTTCAACTCTACCTCAGGGGTATGGTTTTCATTACATATATAGGTGCACCCTTAACTGCCTGATTACCTAATTAACACTGTATCTCCTGCTAGATTGCCTCCCCCTATTGCTTAACATGAGCGTGTCTGGCCTCGGGACATAGACAGCTCTAGTGTCCAACCCGCCTGCTGACAGAAAGGGCAACGGCGCTCAAACTCATCCCCAGGAGGATCCTATAGTAACAAGTGCTTCCAAGGCCACCTCCCTCCAATACGCTGTTGTATCTATCCCTGGAGTAAGACATCTGATACCCTATAAGTTTGAGTACTGCTGACCAGCGGCTCACTGTAGTAATTCCTGGCCAAACCACTGACCTGATCTGTCAGGGACTCGGTGCCTGACGAGGCTGGTTATCACTCTTAAGTTGAGCACAGTGGGCTCAGGGGAACTTATTCCCAGGGGCCCAACCATCCCTACCGCCCATCCATCCCTCCTCTCCACCCGGCCTCCTCACCAGCATGATGCCCACCATGCTTGGACCACCCTCTCTTGGCTGCCTAAATAGAGGGCTCCTACTGGCTGTCCTGTACCTCCTCTTCCTACACTGGGCAGATAGGATTATAAGCACAGGAGAACAGGACCTGAGAAGTCCCCTCAAACTGGACATTCCCCCACGACATTCTTGGGGCTTCTGACTGCCCATGTATTCTGCAGGAGAGGCATCCTGTACTCAACTCTACTCACTGCTAAATGGAGACTCTGGACTAAGTCCTTACCCCTCAGTGGGCTTCCTTCTCTTTGCCTCCTTGCTACCCTCCTGCTCATGGCAGGGGACATCCAAATAAATCCTGGTCTCCCTCCTTATGATCTTCTGGTCTCCTCCCTGGTGGACCCGAACTGGGCGGCCAATAAGGGCCTGAGGATTGCACACATGAATATATGTAGCCTGAGACCCAAGATGAGGGAACTTCAAGCCTGGCTGGACCGGTACAACCCAGACATCCTGGCCATATAGGAAACCTGGCTCAAGCCTCACATACCCTCCCACGAGGTTGCTGCCCTAGGATACCTCTCCCATAGACAAGATAGACTGGGGAAAAGGGGTGGAGGGGTCCTAATCTACACAAGACACCCTTAACTCTGTGCAGGTCAACCTTCTACAGGCCACTAGTATGGAAGGTGAATCAATCTTCATTCGCATCACCCTTGGCCCATATAAGCATCTCAACATTGGATGCGTATACAACCCCCCAACCAATGCGCGCTCATCTCTGGAGGCGGTCCTAAGGGATATCTCCGATGAGGTCACCTCTGAGCTAATCATCCTGGGGGACTTCAATCTGAATTGGGCCCCGAAAGACAATCCTCCTACTAGGGCTGGTTCAGGAAGCTAACTCACTTGAGTTATCACAGGGCCCACCCAAATGAACTACAAAACGGGTAACCATTCCACACTTGATTGGGTGCTTACTAGCAAACCTGCCAATATAAAGGCGGCTGGTACCCTAGCGGATGCCCTGAGTGATCACTCTCCAGTCTTCTGCTCCTGGAAAAACAGGGCCCCCAGAGTCCCCCCGTGAATACTCGTGACACGGGACTACTCAAACTATCAACCTGAACACTTGATTGGCTGCCTAAATGGGATTGATTGGAGCCTAATCAAACTACTCCCCACACTGGAAGAGGCTACGGCCATCTTCCAGGGAGCCATCATTATGGTTGCTGACTGCTTGGCCCCTTTGAAGAAATTCCACACCAAGGGGAGCTGCTACAAGTGGATCACCCCTCAAGTGAAAACACTGATGAAAACTAGGGACACTGCTTGGAAAAAGTACAAGCTTTCCTCCCTATCGGCTGACCTAAACCGCTACAAGACGCTGAGAAATAAGTGCAAACTGGCCATCAAAGTGGCCAAACGAGACTACCTCACAGATCTACAGAAAAAGAACCTAGGCAACCCTAGACTCTTTTGGGCTCACATAAATGGGCTTATAAAGGGGAGCGGGAAGACCACTCACTGCCCTATAGAGGTCAATAGGCCAATTAACTAATGACTGACCCTAGCATGTCATGGCTCTCAACCGCCAGTTCACAAACCTGGACCTGCTCAACGGACTTGCCACTCCTCTCCAGTCTCGAATGATCCCATCCCCAAAGCCTGGACATGCCCAACCTTCCACATCCGGCATAAGACCAAACGAAGTCCTCCGTTACTAAAGTCCCTCAAAATGTCAGGAGCTATGGGACCCGATGGCATCCCCCCACGCATACTAAGGGAAGGGGTCCCTGCACTTGCCAGGCCCCTCACCTGGCTCCTCAATCGATCCCTTATCGCAGGTGCTATCCCAGAACAATGGAAACTGGCCCATGTAGTCCCCATCCACAAGGGTGGAAGAAGCCAGAAGGAGAAGGAAGGAAACATATTCAATTCAGTGCTTTAGAGTAACTGGTAATTGGTATTTTTCTTTTAAACTTAGATTGTGGGCTTGTAGTGACACTATACTTTCTTTCTTTGTTGTCTTTACTTATAATTGTTTTTGGGCTGTTGAAAATTTAAAACATAGTGGTGGTGTAATTCTGTGCTGTCTTTAATTGCTGCAAATTTTATGCCCTGATTAAATCTGATTGACAGGAGCTAAACACAGGGTATAGTAAGAGGTGTAAGTAGGAGGGCATAGGGGAAGAAGCCACCCTCAGCACGACAAGTGTTTGACTCATTTATTTATTTATTGGTTTCTTTTCCTTAAAAAAAAATATATCTGAGGATCAGTTACAGGATTTTAGTACTGTAAATTATAAAAAAGAGAACTAAGAGAGCTTCAGTAGCAGACAAGTAGTGGAATTGCAGTATAATGTGGGGAGTGGTGCAATGCAGTGGCTGTGGGGCAGCCATATTCAGGCAGACCTTCTGGACACTGAGGTGCTGCCCTATCTGCATCATCTCTCTGGACTGTGGGATGAGGTAGCCAGACTCAGGCGGAAGTAAACTGGGTCAGGAGTACCATCACCCCTATCCAGGGACCACCCAGTCCAATGCAGCTGCCTCAAGGATGCCGAGCGAGGAGCACTTGGATGACAGTGGGCTCAGGGAGGTTAGAGCAGTCAGGCAGAGGCACATCCCAGATCCTATTCCTCTCAAGAACTCATATGCCACACTGGCAAATGAGGACAACAAATAAGGTACCCAGAAGTGGAAGGAAAGGATGTGGAGGTTGGCAGGAGGTGACCTCAGTGGGAAAGCAGTGGACCCCAGAGGAGGAAGAGAGAATCCTGGTGGGGACTCCATCATAAGAGGATCCAGCTAGGAACACAGGAGGGGAGGACAGGAGGTGAGGTGCCTACCAGGTGCCACGGCATGGAGGGATGGAAGGAAGATACTGGGGATCACTGGGAAGGCAAGACGGGAGGTGAGCTGGATGTCATTATCCACCTAGGTACTAATGACCTGGCAAATGGGGAGCCAAAGGAAGTTCAGGAAGAGTTTAGGAAACTGGGGAGGGGTCTCAAGCAAGTAGCTACTTCTGTCACTTTCTCAGAAGTACTACCTGTGAGGCAAGGGAGAGCATGGAGTGCATGCACAGGAACTTTAACTCATGGTTGAAGAACTGGTGCTGTGAGGAAGGGTTTGGATTCATTGGTGACTGGGGACCCACCTGGAGGGATGGAGGTTTGTTCAAGCCTGACGGCCTGCATCCATCCTGGAGGAATCAAACACTCAATGATAAGTTTAAATGCTACATTGACAAGCATTTAAACTAGCAAAGGGTGTGGCAGGCCAGCAAGGAGGGTACCTGCTTGCTCACCCCCACAGCTAGCAGTGGAACCAGTGAACCAGAGAGTGTGCTATCTCTGCAAGCAGTGTGCAAAGATGGAGATTAGTGTCCAAAGGTGGATAAGCAGAAAGGGCAAAATTCAGCAGAAGGGCAGACAGCAAGGAGAACCAGGGATAAATGACAACCAAGGAAGGGGCTGGAGTAGAACAGTGAAGCAGTCTAGGGAGGTCAAATCATGGAAAGCCATGTGTGCAAATGCCAGGAGCCTTAGCAACAAGATGGAAGATCTGGAGGCTGTCATGGTACAGTCAGACCTGGACATTGTGGCCATCACTGAAACCTGGTGTAATGATAACCATGACTGGGAGATGGCCATACCTGGCTACAACATATTCAGAAGAGACAGAGCAGGCAGGAAGGGAGGAGGAGTGGCACTGTATGTGAAAAATGACATAAGGGCCACAGAGATCCAGGAGGAACAAAATGGGGGAGAGATACTGTGGGTTAAGCTGGAAAGGAAAATGGGGACAGCCATCCGCACAGGTGTGGTCTATAGACCACCAGCCCAGGAGGAAGAAACAGATAGGGAGCTGATGCTAGCCATCCAAGGATGGCAGACAAGGGTGAGGTAGTACTGGTTGGAGACTTCAATATTCCAGACGTGGACTGGAGCATCCCAGCAGCAGCATCAACTAGGAGCAGATTTATCCTGGACTCCTTCAGGTGCCTTCCTCAAGCAACTGGTCATGGAACCAACTCGGCAGAAGGCAATACTGGACCTTGTGCTCACAAACAGGGACAGTGTGATGGGGGTAACAGTGGGGAGCACCTGGGTAACAGTGACCACCAGTCATTGTGGTTTGAAATCACAGAAGAGCAGAACCAAACCACACAAAAACACGTATCCTGGATTTTAGGGGGCAGACTTTGGGAAAATGGGAGATACTTGAAAGAGGCATTAAGGGAATGGGACAGGAATCAGGGGTTGAGGAACAGTGGGCAGTATTTAAAATGGGGATTATAAGAACAACAGAATTATGCATTAAGCAGGTTAGCAAGAGGAAAAGGAAGAGGAGACCATTATGGTTTTCAAAGAGGTAGCAAAGAAAGTGAAAGCCAAAAAGATTGCATTCAGGCAATACAAAAGACACAGGCAGAAGGGGATAGGAGAAGTACCAGGAGAAACAAGGGAGGCAGGGAAGTCAGTAAGGAAGCCAAAGCTCAGACAGAAGAACACATTGCAAAATCAGTGGTAAAGAGGGACAAAACCTTTTACAGGTACATAAGTGAAAAAAGAAAGACAAAGGGAGGGATAGTGAGACTGAAGGGGGAGGATGGGAGCCGCGTGGAGGATGACAACAGTAAAGCTGACATATTGAACAGGTATTTCTGCTCAGTCTTTACTGAGGAAGAGGGGGGTAATGGGTCTGAAGGGAGTACAAGGGGTGAGAATGGTGCAGAAATGGACACAAGTCCCTTTACACGAGAAGGGTCCTGAAGGAACTGGAAGTAATAAGAGTTGATAAAGCAATGGGGCCAGATGGGGTGCACCCCAGGGTCCTTAAGAACTAAGAGGTGGTGGCTGAACCTCTGGCTATCCTGTTTAGCCAATCACTGGAAACAGGAGGTACCCAAAGACTGGAGGACAGCAGATGTAGTCCCCTTATACAAAAGTGGGAACAAAGAGGAAGCAGGGAACTACAGACCAGTCAGCCTCACCTCGGTAGTGGGAAAGATCATGGAAGCACTACTGAAGGAGAGATTGGTGGAACATCTGGTTGTCAATGGACTACAGGACCCAAGGCAGCATGGTTTCACCAGGGAGGTCATGTCAGACCAACCTCATTGAATTTTTGACTGGGTGACTAGGGAGGTGGATCAGGGAGGGCAGTGGACATGGCCTATCTGGACTTCAGCAAGGCCTTTGACACTGTGCCACATAGAAGACTATTACACAAACTGGGGAATATGGGTGTGGGCAGGACAGTAGTGTGGTGGGTAGGTAACTGGCTGGGTGGCAGGACACAGAGGGTGGTGGTAAATGGCTGTCACTCCACAGAGGGAAGAGTGACCAGTGGGAGTACCAGGGATCAGTGCTGGGACCGGTCCTATTCAACATCTTCATCAGTGACATTGCACAGGATCTAGAGGCAGAATTTCACTGTTGCTGATGACACAAAGCTCTGTAACAGAGTAGACACACCAGAGGGTGTAGACAGAATGAGAAGGACCTGCAGAAACTTGAAGAATGGTCAAGGTTTGGCAGTTGAAATTCAATACCAAGAAGTGCAAGATAATGAACATGGGGCACAAAAACCCTGGCACAATATATACAGTTGGGGGTGAGGATATAGCATGCACCAAGCAGAAAGGGATCTTGGGCATGGCATCTGATGACCTCAAGGTAGGGAAACAGTGTGACAAGGCATCAGATAAAAGCAAATAGGATGCTAGGATGTATAGGCAGGGGCATCACCAGCAGGAAAAGAAGTCATAATTCCATATACAAGACACTGAGGCCCAACTGGAGTACAGTGTACAGTTCTGGAGACCATACCCTACATGAAGGACATAGACAGAACTAGAAAGGTTCAGAGGAGGGCAACAAAGATGGTGCATGGATTGCATCACAGTCCTATAAAGACAGGTTGAAGGAACTGAACATGTACTCCCTGGAAGAGATAGAGGAGAGAGGGATATGATAGAGACATACAAGTATCTTACAGGGAGAAACAAGTGCAGGAAAACACTATTTTAAAAGCGAAAAGATGTTCCAGGACTAGAAGGCATGGGATAAGAAGTTGGAGGAGGGCGATTCAGAGGAAACATGAAAAGAATTTCTTCACAGAACGGTGGTGGACAAGGGAACACCCTGCCAGAGAACAGGAGGAGCTGAAACAATCACGGATTTAAGAATGCATGGGATAGACATAAAGGAATTCTAGAGGTCAGGGGTGAGGAAACAGACTTCTAGGAAAACAAGCTGAACTTACAAGCTCAAATGGGCAGACTGGGTGGGGCCATAGGCCATGTCTGCAAACACTGTATATCTATATCTATGTATAAGTTTCAAGGGGAGACTACCAACAATTACAGGCCTATCTCTGCTATCTAGCCCCTCACCCTCCCACAGCCAGCAGTGGAACCAGTGGAACCAGAGGAGTGTCTATCTCTGCAAGCGGTGTGCAAAAGATGGAGATTAGTGTCCAAAAAGGTGGATAAGCAGAAAGGGCAAAATTCAGCAGAAAGGGCAGACAGCAAGGAGAACCAGGGATAAATGACAAACAAGGAAGGGCTGGAGTAGAACAATAGAAGCAGACTAGGGAGGTCAAATCATGGAGCCATGTGCAAATGCCAGGAGCCTTAGCAACAAGATGGAAGATCTGGAGGCTGTCATGGTACAGTCAGACTCTGACTTTGTGGCCATCACTGAAACCTGGTGTAATGATAACCATGACTGGGAGATGGCCATACCTGGCTACAACATATTCAGAAGAGACAGAGCAGGCAGGAAGGGAGGAGGAGTGGCACTGTATGTGAAAAAATGACATAAGGGCCACAGAGATCCTAGGAGGAACAAAATGGGGGGAGGAGAGATACTGTGGGTTAAGTAGAAAAGCAGAGACCCAGCCATCCACTTTGGAGGTGTGGTCTATAGACCACCAGCCCAGGAGGAAGAAACAGATAGGGAGTTGATGCTAGCCATCCAAAGGATGGCAGACAAGGGTGAGGTAGTACTGGTTGAGACTCAATATTCCAGATGTGGACTGGAGCATCCTGTTAAGCAGCATCAACTAGGAGCAGATTATCCTGGACTCCCTTCAGGTGCCTTCTCAAGCAACTGGTCATGGAACCAACTCGGCAGAAGGCACATTTGGACCTTCTGCTCACAAACAGGGACAGTGTGATGGGGTAACAGGGGAGCACCTGGTAACAGTGACCACCAGTCATTATGGTTTGAAATCACAGAAAGAGCAGAACCAACCACACAAAACATGTATCCTGGATTTTAGGGGCAGACTTTGGAAAATGGGAAATACTTGAAAGAGGCATTAGGGGAATGGGACAGAATCAGGGTTGAGGAACAGTGGCAGTATTTAAAATGGGATTATAGAACAACAGATTATGCATTAAGCAGGTTAGCAAGAGGAAAAGGAAGAGGAGACCATTATGGTTTTCCAAAGAGGTAGCAAAGAAAGAAAGCCAAAAGATAGCATTCAGGCAATACAAAAAAGACACAGGCAGAAGGGATAGGAGAAGTACCAGGAGAAACAAAGGGGGCAGGGAAGTGTGGGAGGCCAAAGCTCAGACAGAAGAACACATTGCAAAATCAGTGGTTAAAGGGGACAAAACCTTTTACAGGTACATAAGTGAAAAGATAAGGGAGGTATGGTGAGACTGAAGGGGAGGATGGGAGTCAGCGTGGAGGATGACAACAGTAAAGCTGACATATTGAACAGGTATTTCTGCTCAGTCTTTACTGAGGAAGAGGGGTAATGGGTCTGAAGGAGTACAAGGTGAGAATGGTGCAGAATGGACACAAGTCCCTTTACACGAGAAAGGGTCCTGAAGGAACTGGAAGTACAGAGTTGACAAAGCAATGGGTCCAGATGGGTGCACCCCAAGGTCCTTAAAGAACTAAGAGAGGTGGTGGCTGAACCTCTGGCTATCCTGTTTAGTCAATCACTGGAAACAGGGAGGTACCCAAAGACTGGAGGACAGCAGATGTAGTCCCCTTATAAAAGCGGAACAAGAGGAAGCGAGGGAACTACAGACCAGTCAGCCCTCACCTCGGTAGTGGGAAAGATCATGGAAGCACTTCTGAAGGAGAGATTGTGGAACATCTGGTTGTCAATGGACTACAGGGACCAAAGGCAGCATGGTTTCACCAGGGGAGGTCATGTCAGACCAATCTCATTAAATTTTTTTGACTGGGTGACTAGGGAGGTGGATCAGGGGAGGGCAGTGGACATGGCTATCTGGACTTCAGCAAGGCCTTTGACACTGTGCCAAGATAGAAGACTATTACACAAACTGGGGAATATGGGTGTGGGCAGGACAGTAGTGTGGTGAGTAGGTAACTGGCTGGGTGGCAGTACACAGAGGGTGGTGGTAAATGGCTGTCACTCCACAGAGGAAGAGTGACCAGTGGGGTACCACAGGATCAGTTCTGGGACCGGTCCTATTCAACATCTTCATCAGTGACATTGCTTGGATCTAGAAGGCAGAATTTCACTGTTCGCTGATGACACAAAGCTCTGTAACAGAGTAGACACACCAGAGGGTGTAGACAGAATGAGAAGGGACCTGCAGAAACTTGAAGAATGGTCAAGGGTTTGGCAGTTGAAATTCAATGCCAAGAAGTGCAAGATAATGCATATGGGGCACAAAACCTGGCACAATATATCAGTTGGGGGTGAGGATATAGCATGCACCAAGCAGGAAAGGATCTTGGGCTTGTCATCTCTGATGACCTCAAGGTAGGAAACAGTGTGACAAGGCATCAGGTAAAGCAAATAGGATGCTGGGATGTATAGGCAGGGGCATCACCAGCAGGAAAAGGGAAGTCATAATTCCGCTATACAAGACACTAGTGAGGCCCCACCTGGAGTACAGTGTACAGTTCTGGAGACCATACCTCGTAAGGACATAGACAGGTAGAGAAGGTTCAGAGGAGGGCAACAAAGATGGTGCATGGATTGCATCACAAGTCCCTATGAAGACAGGTTGAAGGAACTGAACATGTACTCCCTGGAAGAGATGGAGGAGAGGGATATGATAGAGACATACAATATCTTACAGGGAGAAACAGAGTGCAGGAAAACACTATTTTAAGCGAAAAAGATGTTCCAGGACTAGAAGGCATGGGATGAAGTTGGAGGGAGGACGATTCAGAGGAAACATGAGAAGGAATTTCTTCACAGAACGGGTGGTGGACAAGTGGAACACCCTGCCAGAGGAAGTGGTGGGAGCTGAAACAATCACGGGATTTAAGAATGCATGGGATAGACATAAAGGAATTCTAGAGGTCAGGGGTAAGGGGAAACAGACTTCTAGGAAAACAAACTGAACTTACAAGCTCAAATGGGCAGACTGGGTGGGCCATAGGCCCTTATCTGCCGACACTGTATATGTATCTATGTATCTATGTATGGTTCAAGGGAGACTACCAACAATTACAGGCCTATCTCTCTGCTATCTAGCCTTGGTAAGATTCAAGAGAGACTAATTTACGGACAACTCTGGGACTACCTAGAGCTCCACCATTTACTTGCCTCCTCCCAGCACGGTTTCAGAACCAATCATGGGACTGACACCACGCTTATCAAGTTCTCCACTGATGTTCTCAGAGAACTGGACAAGGGATACCCCACCGAGGCAGTCTTCATTGACCTTTCCAAGGCTTTTGACCTTGTAGACCACAACCTGCTCCTTACAAAACTGAGCCAGGTCGGGTTAGACAGCCACTCCCTATCATGGTTCAACAGCTACCTCACAGGGAGGACACAGAGGGTAAAATGGAAAGACTCCCTGTCGGAGTCTCTCCCCCTAACGGATGGGGTACCCCAAGGATCTATCCTTGGCCCCCTTCTCTTCTCTCTTTTCACAAATGAGCTCAGTAAACACTGTGGGGGTAGCTCAGTGGTACAGTATGCGGAGGACGTGGCCATATACCGCCTCTCCTCTAATCTGGGAGATCTCTGCTCCGGGCTACAGGAAGACCTGGGTTCCCTTGAGCAATGGCTTGTCACCAACAGAATGATCATTAACCCTAACAAGACCAAGGCCATGCTATTTGGCCCGAGAACCCTTGGCCAGGACAGAAGCCCACATCTCAGGCTGATGACCAAATCAGGAAAAAGACTTGAGGTGGTTGAATCGATAAAATACCTTGGCCTCACCCTGGATCAGTGCTGCTCCCTCAAGGATCATGTCGACCAGGTAACCAAAAATATTCACACCAAACTTGGGACCTTGTATAGGTTGAAAGACCAGTTGATACCCACAGCCAGGGCCTCCATCGCCACAAGCATCCTCCTCCCTACCCTCTCCTATGCGGACCCGGTGATACAGGGAGCTGCCAAACAAGAGATGAACAGATTACATGTTATCTATCACAAGGTGGCTCACTTTACCGCCCTATCTGGCTCCCGGGCTCACCACTGTGACACTCTGTCCCAACTAAACTGGCCCTCCTGGGAGGCCCGGCTCCAATACCCCCTACTCTGCCACATTCATAAACTACTCAGCCCATCCCCTCCTCCCAGCCTCACTGGACTCATTGCCCAAAAGAGAAACCCTAGGCTCCTCAGAACAACAGACAGAACCCTCCTCGCAGTGCCAAGAGTTAGAATCAAGGCGGGGGTAAGTCATTCGCCATCACAGCGCCCACCCTATGGAACTCCCTGCCCCCTGGTGTTCAGGATGCTACCTCTACCCACACCTTCCGCACAAGGCTGAAGGCTCATATGATGGTCACCCCATATGCAACTGCTAAAGTGAGAGGCTCCTAAGTGGAAGCCCACCCCTCTCCCTCATATGGAAATAGTGACTGTCACTGCCCCCCATCTATATAGCACTGCACCCATCTGTAGAGCTTACCAGGAAATGTTCACTGCAAAGCTACTATGTTACCTCTTAAATGTAACTGCTGAAAAACTACTATGTATTATGTTTCTCGCTGTCTAGTGTAATGTACCTGTGCTGTATGCTACCCCATGTATTATTCCATGTAATTCCCCGGGTCGCCCCTGAAAAAGGGACTTTCGGGGCCCAGTGGGCTTACCCGGTTATCAAAATTTAATAAATAAATAAATATCTCCAAGCCTGCTCCTCCTTCGGTGATATGCAACTACTGTACTTCCTGCAGTCTCCTACCACTCTGACCTTTAGATTTCTGAAAGTGAGTACCACAAAAAAGTTTACTCTAGGATGGTGGTGCTTCATGGCAAAAACACAATTAGTAACAGAAAAAAGTCAGGCACTCAACACCTCTGATAAAATAGGACACCAAGCTCCAATATTTACAGTGCTTTGTTGTCTTTATTCAGATGACAATCCTGAGTAAAATATGCACGCCTGTTGCATTTCAGACTTATGCAACCATAGGATGGACATCCCTGTCAACAAGGTACTTGAGTCGCTATGGTATGTGAATGCTTAAAATACTCTTGAGCAAACTCCTGGGGTACATCTCCTCTTATCCATGTCTCCCATAGTACATACTCCCTGAGGAAATTGGTCTATATCCACCTGGATGCACCTAGGACAGGTACTTCCTTCGGTAAAAGTGTTGTCTCCTATGCTCTTTCTGCAGCCTGTAACAGACAGGCGGTCCTCTAGCTGACCAGCACTGTCTCGATAAATTTCTTCAGATCCCTAGCCACAAGAGAACTTAATGAAGTGTGCAACTGCCAGAGGACCTAGCCTCTTCTCTCATCACCTTCCACCCACCTTCCCACTCCCCTGCCTTCCCTCCATCTCCAGCCCACCCCTTCCTCCCCTCCCTCCTACTCCCCTCCATCCCTCTCCTGCTTCTCCTACCCTCTCTGCCCCTTGCTGTTGCCCCCTCCCTCCCTCCTTCTTCTTCCCTGCCCCCTCCCTCACGTCTCCCTTTCCCCATCTCCAACCTCCTTCCATCCCATCCCCAACTCTTTTCCACCTCTACCCCGGACACATGTGCACTAAACTGTAACCTCCACTCCTTCTCCTCCCTTCCCCTCCATCTCAGACACTCATGCATGCTTCCCATACATGCTACTCCCATCACTTCTCCCCTTCGTCCTCTCTCTTTTTATACTACATCATCTCCCCACTTACCCCCTTCTCCCCACTATTCCTCAGCCAACCCCATCATTCACCCGCCCAGGCACGCTCGTACCTTCCATCAGCTTTCCTTCCCTCTAGTCCCTCCCCAGTATGTTTCTTTTCTCTTGGTCTACAAGTAAACCTCCACTTATCAGTTCTTCTGTCCTCCCTCTCTGACTTAATTTCTTCTCTATATTCCATAATGCTGCCTAGCACTTAATTCAATACTATATGCTGTTTGTTTAATGCACTTTACTAGAGTACTCTCTACTCTTCTCTGCTGCCAATATGTAAATGTTATGCATTATAATTCCTATTGCTGTTATGTAAAGATGTTATGTATTGTATCTCTATTACCATCATGGAATTATCCCACAATTTGTGACTTCAATGTTTCTTTGTTCTAAGCTTGCTTGTATACCACCTACCCTTATTTCTTTTTTTTCTAACTGTCAGTGCTTTGTAACCAGGATGTCCTTGTAAATGAGCCTGCTCAATGGAGTTTTTCCTGCAATAAACCTGAATTGAATTATTAAAGCCTTTGATAAAGGACCCTCCAGTCCAAAATGCAACAGGTGGGCATCTTTAACTCAGGATTGTCATCTGATTAAAGACAACAAAGCACTGTAAATTTTGAAGCTTGGTGTCCTATTTTATCAGAGGTAGTGAGTGCCTTACCTTTTTCTGTTTCTATTTCTAAAAGTCAGACTACTTCAACCGGTGGGTTTTCACCTACTGACACATGACAGATAGAATTAGCTCCCAGCCAACCATAATGCTTCTACCATGTCTTAGCAGCACCAGAAAGGGCCTTCATTCTTTCTCTCTACCCTGCTAAACTGATTAATCCTGATTTCCTTATTCATGTAACCCACATTGATACCTTCCATGTATTTATCCCTTTCACCAATAATAGCTCATTGTGTTCACCGTGCGTGCAAGTGCAAGTGAACACATTGGTATCAGAGTGCCCTTTGAGGGGTATGACACTGTCAGCCTAATGCAGAGCAGTGTTGCAGGGGCATGACAGTGCCACACAAATCAACACCCAGGCTGACAATGACGGTGTTTCTGGTTTGCTGGGCTGGGACGACACCAACTTCAAAAGAAGTTGCCGTCCCTTTGAACCATGCTGCCCAGAAAGCCAGGCTGATCTGTCATAGTCAGCTTGGAATGTGTGCCTGCAAAAAAGAAAACCATCCATCAATGTCTGTTGCTGGTGGTCCTAATTGTCCCCAAAGCCGACCCTCCCTGTCAGCACCCCTCCCCCACACACACACAGTAGTGACACTAGGGGTGCTCAGTCCCCCAGTGTCTAAATATATCCCTCATCATGTTTTATTTCCCCTGAAAAGAAGAAAAATATCCACTGACATCTGTTGCATCCCCCCAAACATGTCAGTGACACTGGGGGTGCCCAATCCCCCAGAGTTGTCAACTGTTGCAATACTATCCACTAGTGACACCTAGGGTGTCCAGTCTCCCAGTGTCCTGTCCGTGAAATAAAGAAAACTGTCCCTCATTGTTTTTTTTTTTTTACTTGGAGAAAACCATCCATTGTTGACTGCTGCATCATTACCCACTCCCCATCTGATCATCCCACTCAGAACCCACCTCTCCACACACACACACACACACCCCATACTTACCCTCCGGAGGTCCATCCCGGTAATCTTCCTTGGACCGCAGATATGTCTTCACTCTTCAAAGCCCAACTGCAAACTGAGATGAGTGCATTAATGTATTTCCATGGGGTTTTTAGCTTCAATGCATTTCAATGGGGTTTTCAACTTAATGGCATAACTTATCCTTTTTTTATACTTTTGCTCCAAATTTTCAACATACCTTTTTCAGGACCCCACCTCATGAACAATGGAAGTGATGTGAGGAATATCTGTCCCAAAAGGTGATTTTGCAGTCACTGTGCAAAATCACCTTTTGGGCAGGAAATGAAAAATTTCTGCACCATTGATTATGAGACGGGGTCCTAAGAAGGTTATGTTGAAAAATTAAAAATACAGTGAAGTTATGAGCCTGCTTTAAAATTTGCGATTGCAGGCTTGTAACTTTGGCAATTTTCAATATTTTGACCCCATATTTCCAATATAGCCATTTCTTCACAACACCTCATGAATGTGACAGCTGTCATTTTTCAGATCCTGGCCAAAATGTTATTTGCATCCCAAAAGGTAATTTTGCAGTCACTGCACGAAATCACCTTTTGGGCAGGAGTTAAAATTTTTCTCTGCCTTTGTTCATGAGATGGGGTCACATGAAAGATGTTGAAAATTTGGTGTAAAAATATTTAAAAAACAATGACGTTATGAGCCTGCCTTGAAATTTGCAAATGTAGGCTTTTAATGTTAGCAATTTTCAATGTTTTGACCCCATATTTTCCATATATCCATTTCTTCACAGCACTTCTTGAATGTGACAGATGTCATTTTTTCAGATCCTGGCTAAAATATGTTTTGCATCTCAAAAGGTGATTTTGCAGTCACTGCATGAAATCACCTTTTGGGCAGGAGTTGAAATTCTTCTCTTCCTTGTTCATGAGGTAGGTCATAAGAAGGCTATGTTGAAAATTTGGGGCACAAATATTAATAAACAAGACGGTTACACTGCCCAACATCATCACTTCTACTTTGAATTTTTAACTGTTAATAAAATGATTCCTTCACTGAAGCAATTTTTAACATTACTTTCAGTGGTATCAGCACCACACACCCCCTATGACACCAGTGCACGCAGGGCACACTTGGCATTGACAAATGCTTGTTTCCATGATTTTTGTAATATGGAGATGCGTTATTTATAACTGTAATGTATGGGTGTGTAGGTACCTGCTGTCCCCCAGGACCTTTGACAATCAATATGATACCTTTCAAAATTACTCAGGCAGGAAAGAAACACATTAATTAACTAAACACATTATTAGAGTTTAGTTGCCTTAAAACACCTTGGGCCTGTTTACAGAAGAGCCCTTAGATCACCACAAAGTTCCATCGATCTAGGGCTGTGGCACACTCCCGGTGCATCAGGGACCATGCACCTGACTCTGAAACACTGGGGGTCCTGCTCCACAACACCTGGAACATGCCACAATGGCAGGCTTTCACTGAACACATGGTGCACCTGTAGGACCTGATGAATGGATCCACCCACCCCATCCCACTAGGCTCATGCCAGACCACAATGCCCAGAATGTCCCTGGGGCAGAAGGGGCACAGGGGGTACCATAGTGGTGTTGGGGGCACATGTGTATGCTGGAGGAATGTTCAGGCACCTAGCAGGGGTGCCTTGGCAGTGCCAATCACACTCCAGTGTATGCAATACTATCAGACTGGCACCCCTGCTGGGTGCCCAATCATGGTCTCCCGCCATACACATGCTCCCCAGTACCTCTGCTGTACACTCCTGTCCCTTCTGATCCCTGGACCCCACATATGGAGTCCCCCCACCAGCTCCCCACCTTGAAGGGCATTGTCACAAGGGGTGGAGATCACCTCACTGCTGGTCTAACTGGACCCCCCTTCTTACAGCCATGGTGGGGCTTCTGGAATACAAAATTGGTGGATGTTGCAGCCCCACCATGGCACAAGCCACCTTGTGACCTGGCACACCCAGATGCAGGTTGCAAGGGCAGCGTAGTGCCTCTTTGGCGCAGTGGCTTCCCTCACTGGTGCAGACCGCAGACCGGAATAGGGAAGGCCGCAACTACCAACACAAGGTGCAACTTGCGACATTGCTGTTTGTTGCAAGTACCTTGCATCCGGCGGATCTCTTTTGGAATCAGGCCCCTTAAGTAAAGCACATGATGCCATTTCTAAGTATAGACTACAACTCTGATATATCACAGACAAATGTTACATGATCCGTTTTTGTACACCATTGTGCAATATAGAATAACTGGTCTGTAGTACACTATAATGTAAGATAAATACTTATGCAATCAAGCAGTGAAAGAAACACTACCAAATCATTTAAAAGTGATACCACTGGATCATTGGTTGCATATCCAAAGCAGAAAAGACAGACAGTGCAGCCTAGTTGTTAAAGCATACACCTATAAACAGGAGGACCCAGGCAGGACTACTAACACCACCACTCGCTCTGTGTGTCACCTTTAACAAGTTGCATAACTTTCCGATCACTTCTGAATGGCAAAGTCCTGTTATTGGTTGATCACAAGCTGGTGAAACAGAAAACTACAGATTCCAGTCCCACCAGTCACTCACTGACTCACTGAGAAACACTGAGCAAGACACTTTACCTGTCTGTGCTGCCCCTTCCTACCTGTAGTTGTACTATTGGACCAAAGCAGGACACCACTGAAAATCTCAGCTAAGTTATCCTATATCTATAAATAACTTTCTCCAATTGTTCTTCCTCCTTGTCCATGTCTACTGGCTTCTGTAACTGTTCATGTCTTGTAAAGCGCTTTGGGAGACAATATATGGGAAAGGCACAGTGCAAAAATAAATCCCAAGCACTTTCTTTCATTGAGTGGTGTCTGTAGAATACTGTCGGATGTGTTATAGTACAAAATGTTACTTTCAAAATCAAAATCATGGGTCTATAGAAAATGCTATGTGCTGTTATTTTAAACAGATTTACTGGAGTTTAGCCACAGGAATGTATTAGATACTATAATTGTTATACTGCATATATACTAAGGGCCAGATATTCAAAACTTTGCGCTGGGCAAAAACCATTTGCGCAGGTTTAGAGCGGGATTAGCGCGGGTCTGCTATATTCAAAAGGCCAAATAACGCGGGCAAACTGCATTAGCGCCGGGCAAGATTATAATGTATGCAAGGGGCAAACTGACATGAATACAGGCGCAATGCTATATTCAGCGACTAGCGCCGCGCTAAGTGGTTTTGCGCGACTTAGCACGACACTTAGCATGGTGCAAATTACAGCCCAGGAAAAGCTTGTCTTAACCCTGGGCAATCAGCTTTGCGCGACACTTTGGCTTTGCGCGGTGTTTGCGCGGGTTTAGCGCGGGTTTTGCGCGACCCTAACAAATAAATATGACACATAGTTAAAGTTAAACACAGAGGAAGCATGCTGCTAACTGATGGCATCACAATGATGCCAACATCTGCCACCAGTCCCAGCCATGCCAGGCAGTAAGTGGTGACCCTGCTGCCAGCGGACAGCATGGCAGTGTGGCCATACAGCACACACCTGCGGACCACACATCTGTGGACACAAACAGATGCCAGCACACACATGCAGCACTGTGGGCATGGAGGATGTTGAGGGGAGTGTGTATGGGTGGCGAGGCTGTGCCACAGACCAGGTGTGGCCACAAGGCTGGGACACATCATGCAGTGCACATGGGCCAGTATTGGGAATACCTCAACACTAGTGTGCCTTTCGGATAATATATGCCCCCCCGACCCACATACCGCACAGTTGTACAACTGCCACAGCACACAAAGCCAGAAATGTACATGTCACTGTGAGCATCCCATGCCACAGGTATGGCATCTGTGGGTCACACAACAGTGTAACAGTAATGTCCACTGTCAGTAAATACCTGCAGGTTGGGCCTGTCACTGTGTACAGTGCAGTCATCATCACTGCCCTACACACCATAGGCAGTGCTGTGTCCCTCACACTACTGGCCCCCTTGCTACTGTAGTGTTTGCTGTGCACTGTAGCATGCCCTACAGTGTGACAGTTGCATGCAGCAGCACCACCACCTGTGCCTATGCTGTCCTGTCCCCTGGGGTACAATATGCTATGCTATGCTGTACTGTTTACATGTAGCCTGCAGCTATCATCTGCACTGCCAGACTGACCTACAGGTGGAGCTGCGGTTGGACCTGGTCAGCCCTGTACTTCCAGACTGACCTACAGGTGGCTCTGTGGGACCCTGCAGTAATGCTGGGCAAACTGCATGCAAATCAGGGTATAATGAGATGCTAATCTGGTTGTTTGCCCAGAGACTACCTAAGTAGGCTCATTTGCATAGCACTTTTGAATATGGCACATTTTAGCTCCGGGCAAGCGTGTTTGCCCGGGCTAACTGCTTCAGCTTCTGCGCTAATGCCGGCTGCTAATGTGTTAGCACGCGCTTAATAGGTATGGGGAATAATATACAATTTTGATCACTGTTCTTTCACATCTGCTGCTTCCTGCAGCTGTACTGAGTCCATGCATTTGCTGGCCACACATTGGCCACATAGTTTGTCTGTACCTGCCCTCATGTTGCTGTGTACTGTGTTGTTGTTGTTGTGGGTTGCACTTCCTGGTTGCTTTATTCAGTGCTGTCTTATTCCAGGGCAATGTTTGCCCTGCACTCCCAGCCCAGTTTGCATGGCCTCATTACCATGCTATATTCGGAAGCTGTTTGCCCTGGGCTATTCCGTTTGAATATAGCTTGCTCTGTGCTCCGGGCTAAGTTTGCCCGCCGGGCAGTGCTAATTTTGCCCCAGGGCAAAGTTTTGAATATCTGGCCCTAATATTTTAAAATAAGACTTAAACGCATAATGATTGCACAATGGAAGATCTTGGAATGTATATGCTAATATATACATTATTACTTGAGGAGCAAGGAAAGGAATTTGCAAATGTGTAATAGTGTACAGCAGTAAAATAGTGCACACACAAAGGCAACAGTAGTAAATCCTATTAATGGCTTTAGGATAGTTCAAAGAGTCACTGAACCATCTATATTTAGCTGCAAATTTGATTTGTGCCTGAACATGAAAGGTGTAAAATTGAATTAAGGTATTACAGAAAGCAATGAAAGTCAGATATCAGTCTGGAATTGGATTTTCATTGGACAAAGGCTTCTTTTAAAGAGTAATATTCATCAAATGCTAAAGCTTATTACTGGGAAAGAAAATCCAACAAATTGTATAATCCTTATTGCATTTAGCTGCATCCTGTTTTTAATGGCAGATATCAACTCATCTTACACAGTAACATAGTAATTTAAAGTCCATTTGTGGCTACCCCCCATCATGAGTAAGGCTTAATAAGCAGTGAAAACACACATTGATGTATGCAGATACTCCATCCATTCAACAACTCAGGGTACCCTATAACTCCCTTGTTAATCAGAAATCTATCTAGCCTTACCTTGAAGATATGTACTGCCTTAAAATCCACTAAGTTCACTGGTACATTATTCCATAGGTTCAGTACCCTCTGGGAAAATATGTGTCCTCTAACATTACCCAGTATTTCCACTTCTGAGATTCGGGGTACGTCCCTGGATCCTGCTGGAGCCCACCAGATGGAACATCTCTGTTTGTTCAGTCTCGCCATTATTCCTGAGTATGAGGAAGACTGAAAGCATATTCATCCTCAGTCTTCTTTTCTTCCAGGGCACTCATGTTAAGGGCCTTCAGCTCACATACTATATGAATATAGGAACTTTCCACAGGAGAAGGCCATAAGGTCTATAAAGTCTGCTCAATGTATAGCCCCATGCACTTGTGTTTACATTGGACCCCATCTCCCCTTGTTACCCGTACCTTCCCCATTACCTGCTCCCATCCTATCTTGAAGCTACCGATTGTCTCCTGATTGACAAACTTTACCAGGAGCTCATTTCCACTTCCTTCTTAAACCTCCCCTGACCAGTTTGTAACTGTGTTCACTTGTGTTCTTGTTTTCACTTAAGCTAAAGAGATCCCCGATATCCACCTGGTTTATATCTTTAAGGTACTTGAAGGATTATCATTTCCTGCCTCTCCCTTCTCTCCTCCAGTGAGTACATATTCAGGTTTCTTAACCTTTCCTCATACTGGCTATTGTGCTGACCCTGGATTATCTTTGTATCCCTTCTCTGCACTGCCTCAAGTTAGATTATATTCTTTTCTGGTAGTGACTCAAGTACTCCGCACAGTAATACAGGTGCAGATGTACAGTGGATCTGTGCAAAAAGAACCCACTAGCTATGTACCCTCACATCCTGTTGGCTTTGGCCACTGCCTTCATGCATGAATGGTTTTAGATTGCTAGTTATAGCTATCCCCAGACACTTTTCATCCTTTGATACAGTGACCTATCCCAACCCCCCACCCCCAAATCTGTATTCAGATCTCGGGTTCTTGCAGCCAATATGCATGACCTTGAATTTTTTTGCATTGCGCTGAACCCTAGTTGCTAGATAATAGGCCATCTCTGGAAACTTGCGCAGTTTTCCCTTAGACTGCCTCCTCTGTGTCCACCCTCCCATAGAGCTTGGTGTCATCCACAAGGAGGCAAATGTTACCTTCAATGCTGCTTCCTATGTCATCATTTAGCAACACACTGGTCCAAGCACCAACCCCTGTAGGACCCCGCTTGTCACGCCCCTCATCCCTTAGAGTTTTCCCTCACTCCACCACCCTTTGAATTCTTTCACTGAGCCAATTTGTGACCCATCTAGTCAATTTGTTTCCCTCATTGGTCCTCCATTACTTTTATGAACCTCTTATGAGGAACTGAGTCAAAGGCTTTGCTAAAGTCCAAATATAGAATGTCTAATGCCTGCCCCCCTGTCTACTGCCTTCACCACCCAGTCAAAGAAGTTGATCAATTTGGTCTTGCATGACCTTCCTGCCATAAACTTACACTGTCTCTCACCAGGAGCCTGTTTACCTTAAGGGACTCAACCGATTATTTTTTTTCAGCATGTCTTCATTACTTTGCCAACTATAGAGGTCAAACTGACAGTCCTATAGTTCCCTGGGTCATTCCTTGGTCCGCTGTTATGCAGCAGCACTGTATTCATGATTCTCCATTCCTGCAGCCCACACCCCTATCTAGTGAACTGTTAATTAGGTCCATTAGCAGGCTTGTAAGCACTGCCACCAATTCTGTCAGCATCCTGGACTGTATACTATCAGGCCCTGGAGATCTGTCCACCTTTAGGGTCTTGAGCTACTACGGGACTTTATCCTCCAAGATCCTCTCCTGTACCATAACTACTCCCTCTTCTCATGTTCCTGTGGCACTGGCCAACATTTTTCCTTTGTAAAGATGGAACAGAAGTATTTGTTTAATACCTCTGCCTATTTCTTACTGCCCTCTACCCACCCATCCCCCTTTTTAGGTTAACAATGCCCTCATTTGTTGCTCTTTTTCTCTAATGTACAGTAAATGAAGAAGAGCTTGTCCCTTTCCTTGACCCTTTCTGCAGTTTGTAATTCTTTTGTTGCCTTGGTCCAACTAACCATCTTACTAGCCTACTTTGCCTTCCCCAAGAAGGATTTCCTGTCCTTCTCCTTTTTGGACCTTTTATACTTTCCATCAGGAGATCTCTTCCTTTTCACTGCCTTGCCCATCTCCCTTGTAAACCAAAGTGGCCTCTTAGGCTTAGATTTCTTGCCTTTCTGCTTTAGGAAGGTTTCAATGGCAGCCATGATCCCTTGTTTAATTATTGTATTTTTTGTTTTGCTTACATTACTTCACTGAGGCTAACTAGGCACTCCTTTAGCATGTCATCCATTTTGATGAAATCTGACTTGTCAATGCCCAGAATTGCAAAGACTATGCCTGTGGTTCAATGGGCACATCAACTAACCACTCCCCCACCAGGACTTTAAAGGCCGCTCCTCCTGGACTGTTCCAGGATTCATTTCTTTGTTGCAGCAGGAGGCTGCATCAGCTGTTTCTCCTCTGCTTCTCCTCATTGCCACACATCTGCTATTTTCCCCTGGCTGCCTTCTGTCTCACCCCCCCTTTTGCCCAACCCTCTGTCTGCTTCCCTGTTTTCATTTCCTTGCCTGCCTGCACTGATAGGGAGCTGGATTGCTAGCTGCTCCTCTCCTGTTCCCCCCTCGCTTTCCCCTGCTTGTCTCCCCATTGCTTTGTTCATTCCCTTCCTTTCTCTCTCCTGCTCGCGCCTTCCTCTCCATTCCCTACCTCATTTATTGAGTGGCGCTCTGTTTACCCTGTTCATTTTGTATCTGGGCTTTCCTCTGTTTCTGCATCCTCCATTCCTTAGCTCAGTAAATGGCTTTGGGGCATATCGTCATTCTTCAGCATTACTTTTCAGCCGCCCACTCCTGCAGCCCCCTCCTCTGGGACCTCTCTGCTTCTCAGCTGTCCACTTGTAGTGCCTCTGCTGTCACAGCCAGCAGTGCTTCTTAGTGTGGCCATCTACCTGTTTCCCTGCCCTTTGCCATTTTCTTCTGTCTTGCTGGACTGCCTCCTCAGTTCCTCTATTGCTATTCAGTTCCTATGCTTCCTTCATTTCATCTGTGTTCTGCCTGTTGGCATGCTGCCTCCATTTGACTACCTTCTCCTCTGGCTTGGTTACCACCATTGGGGTGTTCTCACAGCTGCTGCACCACTATCCTGCCAGCATTTCTGGGATGTGTCATCTCCGACCGTGCCTGCCATTCAGCTCTGCTCCACCACACCAGAGGCCCTGTATTGGGATGTGGGATCTGGTCTGAGGATCACCTCTATCCCACACCTGCATTTTCTTTTTGGGCTCTGTTTCCTACTCTCATTTAGTGCCCCAAACATCGTATCCACTGTATCACCCTTCAACATTTTGCTTACTGTGCTGGCTGCTCCTGGATACTCAGTACCTGCACTTTCCTTGACTCATTTGGCTCCCGTTCCTTGCCTTTTCCTGCATTTTGTCTGTATGACTCCATTGCCCCTTGCCAGGAGTGACATCAATGACCATCAGCTCACTTTGTGACCCAACTGGAAATGTTTTTGAATTTAAAGTGCATCTCAAGCTGTGCTGAGCCTCTATGCCTGCTGGTACGTGCTCCTTTGAGCCTTCCTGCACCAATCTCACAGTTTCTATCTGGGCATTTCCTGCCCTACCATCATTTACCTGATTCCTACAGCTACCAGCTATGTATATCACTCCCTGACTTGTCAACCCAGCTCTAGCTGCTGGCATTGCCTCATGTTATTCTGTCTTTCTGTTTTAATTGACTGCTTGGTGCCTAGTTTGTGTCTCTCTGTTTTTCCCATGATGGGGGACTGCTGAGTCATGGTAAGCACCATGGCTCCAGGAGGCCAGCCTTCTGCTGTCTCTCTACTCATACCAATATCTCCATTTTCACCAACCCTCACCATATCTGCCTTCTCCTGCTCCCCATCGCTCAGCTTGTATCACACTCCTCTGACTTCTTTCATCTTGAACCGCCGTGCCAACCTCTGTCATTATCAAACCTCCATCATTACTGAATCTCATCCTTCCTATACCCTACTTGTCATCTTACCTATCCTTCCTTCTTACCCTTCACCATACTGGCCTTCAAGGCTTTCCCTTCATTATCATACTTCTTCCTTCGTACCTCACTTTCATTGTACCAGCCTCCAAGGCTTCACTCCATCATTGTACATTGTCCATTTCATACCTCACCTTAACTGTTCTGGGCTTCAAGGCTTCCATCCTTCATCACACCTTGTTCTTTTCTTATTTTGCATTATCCATACTGGCCATCAAGGCTTCACTCCATCACCACACATCATCCATTTCATATCTCACCTTCACCGTACCAGCCTTCCAGGCTTCATTTCATTGTACATCATCCTTTTCATTCCTCACTTTAAACCGTTCAGGCCTTCAATGCTTTCAATCCACCATTATTTATCGTTCCTTTGTTCTCAACCATTCTGCCCTACTGCATCGACTTCTCAACTCATCGGCTGCGGGCTTTGCCCAGCCATCCTCATCTCTCCCCTTCCCTTCCTTCATTCCCATTCGGCAGTCTATGCTGATCTTCTAAGCTTCCCTCCATCAACAAACCTTGTATATTCCTCTCAATCCTCCACTCATCAATTCTGAATTCATAGCTCCTTTCTCACTACTCCCGGTACTTTGTACCTCCCCCATCATCTGTGGGCTTCACCCAGTCACTCTCATTCCTTCCTTCATCAAGTTCACTCCACTCCTGATTTGGCTTCTCAATGGACCATGTGGCATGCATTCCTGTGGTTTCTACTGTGACCTGCCTCCTCCGGACACTTGTTGGGGTTTTCTTCACTCACTCCAACCTCTCAGTATGTTTACTCATTCACATTGTCTAATCAAGCATACCCTTCACATGGGTCCTATGCTACCTCAACTCGACCTGCTCTCCACTCCGAGATGTGCCTTCCATGTCCATTGCTCCATGGTTCGGGGCTAGCCTGTAGCTGACAGTCTCACTTTGCACCTCCGAAGTCCACATCTAGAGCATGCAAAGATTGGAGCGGGGTCCTTCTCCCTGGCCAATAGTGAGAATGTCTTCGCTCCAGGTGGACCTTCAATCATCCCTCATTTTGGCGACACCTCTGGATGTAGAATTTATTACTTCAAGCTGCGAGGGGTGGGACTGTCATCATCAGGGCCCCTTTGGGCCCCTTTGGCTGCCTGAGCAGGTTCAGAGGCATCCTCTGTGCTATTCTCCATCAAGACTGCCTCTGGTTCACCTGGTCTGTTTCATAGGTTCATGTAGACTGGCTGAGTGCTTTAGCGGTCTTTTCTCTCCTCCTTTGCTTTTGGGCATCTAGTTGAAGAGATGTTGCTCACAACCCTCAACAGCATTCCCGTTATAAGGACAGAGTGAGAGCTTCATCTGAATTGGAATCTTTTCCTCTTCCCTCAATATCAACTCTAACTTGCAGTAGCTGAGCCGTCACTAACCAAAATGTCCTTCAGCCTGGAGAGAAGGTGACCTAGGCCTTGAATCCCCAGAGGTTTCCTCCTCAAAGGGTTTTTTCCTCTCCTCCATGCTAATGGTCATAATATTAGATAGAGTCAATGCTTTCATAGGTTCCGTAGTTAGGTTCCGCTGTTGGATGGAGTTGGATGGTGGCTCTGGCTGTTCCCTCTCTCCTTAGGAAGTTTGCCCCTCTGCATCTTGTCAGCTTTCTTTTCATTCATCATCCTCATCATATCTCGTGCTTCTCCTGTCCTTCACATTTACCTCTATCACCTTAATTTCCAGTCTCAATATATTCTGATTTCTCACTCTTCGATGCTCGACATCCTTTTGGGTATTCCTTTTGGGCTTCTTCCTAAGCTACCTTTAGCCAAGGCAATCATTCCTGCAGCACCTAAAAGGATGGAACCCTCCTCTAGGGTTCCTTGCTGTTGTACCCCTATAGGGTGGTATATCCCATGGATAGGCAAACAGCCACACTGTATCTAAGTCACACAAGCATACATCATACCAAGTTGCGTAAGCACATTGAATTGCAAAGGCTATGCCTGTGGTTCATAAATGGGTGGAGCAACTAACCACTTCCCCATCAGGCCTTTAAAGGCCGCTCCTCCTGGACTGTTCCATAATTTGTTTCTTCGTTGCCCCACCATCCTCCTCTCCTCCTCCAGTGGCACATCTCTCTTTCCCATGGACTTCTTCCTCAGCTACCTTTAGCCAAGGGAATCATTCCCATGGCACCTATAGAGGTGTAACCCTCCTCCAGGGTTCCTCACCATTGTACCCCTATAGGGTGGTATATTCCATGACTAGAGATGTGAACAGTGACAATGTATCTAAGTCACACAAGCATACATCAAACCAAGTTGCATAAGCACATTGAACATATGTTTCTGTGTTGAGAATCTCCTTCCTCATATCAGTATTTTTTATTTATTTATTTATTGTAGAGAATCAGTTTTACAACCTTTGAGTCAAAGACTCGTTTACAAAGGTACCTCATCAATAAGGGGAGACAACAATAAAAGAAGAGGTTAGGACAGTGGAATGACAGAACATGTTAGATACATAAAAAATAAATATACACTTGGAGAGAGCAGACAGCTAGGCTGCACTGGATTAAACTTGTGGAAGGTCCTAACATAGGTAAAAACAACACGGGATTCAAATCAACAGCAAGTCATAAGTTAAGTAGGTAAGTAACATTGGTGTAACAAATAGTTACAGTATTCAAAGTGAGCATGTCAGGCTAATATGTGGTATATAAAGACCGTGGCCTGAGGATTTGAAAGGGATTAGCAGGGACCGGCATAGGGCAGAGGGACAGGCAAGAGGCAGCTACAGGCATTTACAACATCGGCTGTCCATAACATGCTGGCGAAGAGCAATTTTGAGCGGCCAATACCAGGGATCTTGGAGATAGTTTGGAGGGAGTTGAAACAGGGACGGGGCTTGGTGATGGAAGGATCTTTGGCACGAGAGGTCCTTGCTCTGGGAACTATGAAAGTGGCCGTGGCGGCATCCGGGTTGGCAGTGACCTAGCAGCACGCTGCAAAGGTCCAGAGACCCAGGAGGCAGAGTCCTGACAGGGATTTTTTGGCCAGAAGGCAGGTTTGATAATTCAGTCTTTCCTCAAGAGTGAGTATTTTAGCGGCAGAGTATAGTAAACAGGTGTGGGTTCTGCTGTGGGCACCGGTAAGGAGCCTACATGCTCTATTAATAGAGGTCTGAACTTTGGATAAGGCAGAGGCATCAGCAGTGGCATAAACAGGGAGCCCATAGTTGGCCAGCGATAATACCGATGAGGTGATGGCTGGTTCAGGGAGACAGTCTTTATGCCGATAGAGAAGACCGATCCTGGAGTTTATAGCAGATGACAGTGCGTTGAGGTGGGCATGGAAAGTAAGGCCAGAGTCGAAGGTGATACCCAGGTACTTATAGGATGCAACCTGCTCCAAGAGGTGGGGCGTGCTGGTGGTGATGTGGAGGGAGAAGTTTCTGGCATTGTTTTGCCGATGGGCAAAGAGCATGGACTTTGTTTTCCTTAGGTTCAGGACTAGGCGGTGATTATCGAACCACTTTTCGGTTTGGTGGAAGGCGCTTTGCAGCATGCTTTGGAGTGAGAGTGGGTCAGGGTGTGATGCAAGGATAACGGCGTCATTTGCATAGAGTAATATTTTACTGGAGCAGGAGCTGGGGAGGGTGTTCAGGAATAGGCTGAAAAGGGTTGGGCCAAGGATAGAGCCTTGGGGGACACCCGAGAATACTGGAAGATAGGAGGAGAGGGTCCCATTTAGTTTGACTCTTTGGGACCTGTTGTGTAGGTAGCTTGTGAACCACTTCAAGGGCGGTTGCTAGACCGAGTGTGCTGAGGGAGTTAAGTAGTAGGGGTGGCACACTGTCGAAGGCCTTGGACAGGTCTATGAAGCCGCCCTGCAAGATGACCTTTGTCAAGTGCTGAGTGAATGTGGTGGGAGAATTCCAGAAGGGCAGTGGTTGTGCTATGACCAGGTGAAAACCATGTTGCTCCAGACACCGAGAGGTTGTAGTTAATAGGTATTCCGAGGCTGAGTGTTTACTATTTTTTCGAGGGCTTTGGATAGGGAAGGATGGAGATGGGCCTGTAGTTGTTAGGCAGAGTCGGTCCCGGACTTATGGATGAGGTTACTTCTGCATGCTTCCAGGCCTTAGGGAATTAGCCGAGGCATAGGGATTGTTAATGATAAGGCGTCAGCGGGGTGAGCATGACATCCAGGACGGTGCGAAGAATCCTGGAGTCGGGGGGGTCATTGGTAGGGTTCTGAGATCGAGGGCCTTTATTAAGAAAGGTTTGGCATCGTGGGGTGAGATCACTCGGAAGTGGAATTGCGGCCTGGAAATGGAGTGCGTGGGAGGGTTTGGCAACTGGGTCAGAAAATGGGCTGGGAGGATGGCACTTAAGTCAGCGAAGGTTGGTTGAGGCAGTTATGTCACAGGTGGGGTCAGTCGAGACAGTCCCATTTATGTCAATCTGGGATGGAGGGGCACGGTCTTACCATTTAGATCTTTAATGTTGTCCCAGAAAGCTCTGGACGGAGCCCCAGGTGGATGTCAACGTGGCCTGGTAAGGTGGCTTTAGCCTGCTTGATTGACCAGGAGCATTGATTACGGCTGCCGGTAGGCTTGCCTGTCAGCAACCCCTGCAGAGTCGTTAGCTAGGTGCCAGAGGTTATCTCTCTTTTTAGTTGTTGGATCAGGCTGGGTGATCCATGCAGCAGTCTGTTTTTATCCTATGAGTGTTTGGGGTGCATACATGTCACAGGCGTGGTTGAAGGCCGTGGAGATATGGTAAGGGCAGAATTTCGTCAGGGCGCTGGCTAGTGGGGACCAGTCGATTTGGGCGAGGTGACATTTGAGGTTGTTGAGACCTCCGGGGAGAAACCGGCGTGGGGGTCCTGCTGAAACCAGGGCTGAGGGTGGGGAGGACCAGAAACAGGTGACTGGGAGTGGTCACTGAGTGAGTCTGCAGGACGTCAGCGGAGATGACTTTATGAGGTCTATTAGAGAGGATGACGTCCAGGAGGGAGCTTGTTCCTGTTACTTTGTTTAGTCTAGTGGGCTGAGTGACCAGTTGGGACAGGTCAAGGGCTGCAAGGTCATTTTCAGATTATCTGATGAGGAGCTGAGCCAATCTGAATTTAGGTCACCCATAATTAGCTGTTCAGCTTTCGAGTGAGTAGCCAGGTAGTCAAGGAGAGAGAGGCTGTGGGTCTTTGCTTGACCCGGGGTAGATGAGGCCGTAGTCGGGTAGAGTGGACCACGACCAGGGTAGTGGGTGATTTTGAGAAATGGCTTGCTTCCATGGTTAAGCACACAGGGTGGGAGGGCAAGCCGAGGATCGCAGTTCGCAAGTAGATGCGCACCTCCTCCATGCCGACCCATCCTATCGGCCCTGAAAACTGTAAAGCCAGGAAGGGAGATGGCAGAGTCGGGCGTGAGGAGGAGAGCCAGGTTTCGCAAGCAAGAGAATATCCGGGAGTGTTGGGTGACCCAACATTGGAGGCTGCAATTTTCTTGGGAGACTGCATATGTTGATAAAGGCGATTGAAAGCCTTTGCCAACAGTGGGCAGAGCGTGGCAGGGATGACAGGCCCAGGGTTTGGGTTCACATTGCCGGAGAGCAGGAGCAGCAGGAGAATTAGGCGCCTTGCGTGGGATTTATAGCTGGTGGACGGGTTCAAATATGTGATGGGACCCACAGATGGCAGGGATAGGAAGGGAGAGAACAGCTGAGGGCACTAGCAAGGGAGTGTCCACTCACAAGTGGAAACACAATACTGTGCGTGGCACAACAGTGGTTGGTGGGGGTGGCATGGTAATCCAGAGTACGGGAGGATCTGGGGAATGGTTTGAGGGATTGGTGTGTGGTGGTCCGGTGGGGGGGCCTGGAGTTCAGAGTGGGGGAAGTGTGTTTTGGTAGGGGGCAGGTTGATGGGGTGAACGGATGGGCAGAGAGAGAGCATAAGGTATGAAGCCACACTGATCGATAATCACTGCCTCCCAGGAGTTCCTCCATACTGATGTCTCTAATATTTGGTACAATACTTGAATTCAAGACAGAAAAAAGCCAGGGCCCATCTAGTCTGTCTCCCACCTCAGTGGGACCATTTGGACAAGTTTGTGTCCAATAGGTACTGATCCAAACTGATTTTAAAAATTTCAAAGAAGTCTGTTTCTACTACTTCTTGTGGCAAGGCATTCATACTTGGGTATCATACGTGGATGCATAAGACAACAGAAGGCTCTTGCCCATATCAGCTGTCCCCACAACACAGTGGAAGTAACAGATTTACTAACCTCTAAGTACCTATCCAGTCTAATTTTAAAGGCATGAAAACTTGGTGCTTTGATTACTTCCTCTGGTAATTCATTCCACAATGTGTTTCCATGCCTCTATTCGGTACTGTTTTCCTTAATTTGAAACTTATGTCCTCTCATATCATATTCCAGACTTTTACTGCTCTTTGGGTAAAGAAACCTCTCAAGCTGTTTTTTTTATTTTTTTGCAAAACTGTAGCTTAATTTTTTTGTCATGGCTCCTGAGATTTATGTCTCTTATGTTGAAGTCTAGACCCAGATTTATCCTTAATGTGATCCTTGTGATCCCTGTTTGTCAAGATCAAGTCCAAGACTGCTCCTTCTGTCATTGGCATATTAATCCCTCGGACTAAAAACCTATCCTTGAGTACATCCGGGAACAACTGAGTCCTATTACAGTTGGCAATCTGGACACTCCAGTGAACTTTGGGTAAGTTTAATCCACATGACTCTGCAAAAATAGGATGAACTCCACTCAAATTAACCAGTATTAGGACTCTATTTTTCCAATACACATGTCTAGGTAGCGTTTTGGAGCCTATGTGCTATTTCATCAGACCCCTCAAAGTGCTGTTATCTGTGTATTAAAATGATTTGTATTGCAGTCTTATATTCAATTAAACCTGTGTTTTTGGAGTACTTTATAATAGTGCTCTGTGGAATTTTCAAATTCCAGCAGAAGGAAATTCCACGAAATATTCAAAATTCTGACAAAATTCCACTGGAAATGGAATGGCAGAATTCCACAGCATAAAACAGTTGCAGAATGATTTTCCATGGAAAAATCACTGTTCTGAGGAAAATTATTACTCAGATCTCAATATTTTCAGTGGAAATTGTTGTGTAATAATTTTCCATGGAAAACATACTGTTCTGCAGAATATTATTCCGTGGATAACAGTAGGTGAAATTCTGCAGGTGAACAAGTTAAATTCTGGTGGAAATTCTGCTGGCAGAATGGTCATTCCACACTAATTCCACCAGTGGAATTCTGCATTCCACACAGCACTACTTTATAAGGCAAAACTCCTTAATAGGCCAAAGGATCTCATCCCTCTGTATGTGCCTGAGTATTTAACTTTATCCTGAATTTCTGGTGAAACTGCTGTGTCCTCTGGATGACTACCCTGGACACCCTGGAGGTCCTTTCTCAGTAAACAAAGTTTGGAGATTTAAAAAGCCAGTAGCACAAAAAATAGCATACAGAAAATGTTAATTTTTAAAAGAAGCCAATTGTGACTTTCTATTTCTTAAGTACTTTTCTTTTTATGTTTGTATGTGTATGCATGTGCAGCAAATATTTTGTTACAAATAAGTGAATTTTAAAGGTGTGTTACTAATGGGTCTAATGCTGCTCAGGATGCAGTGGGCTCTGCAGTGACAGTCCAATGATCAGCCAAGCTGAATGTGACACAGTTTTCTGCTTGTGGGTGAAAACTTCTCATAGTTGAAAGGAGCCAGCCACTCCTATCATACAGCAGCTGGCTCATTTTATCTACTGTATATGACACTGTCCTTAGCAGCTGAGTGGCACATCAGCAATGACTCAGTTCACTCACCCTTCCAGCAGCACAATCAGAGACAAAAGTGAAAGCTCCATCCCCAGTGTCTGCTCACCTGTGCTGCTCCACCCTGTCACTGCCAAATAAACAATTAAGTTTAGCCTTCCAGAATAGGATCTAATTCACATCCCATTACTCACATGCTGCAGGTACCTGTTCTGCAGCTGAGCGGTGTGTTGATAAAGACCTGGTTTTGTGGATGCACATCCAGCTTTTTGTAAATACTCCTTTCCATCCAAGGAGCTGTCCCACTCTATCTGCCCAACAACTCCAGTAACAAGTCAGTCTCTTTGCCCCTTTGCTATTCCTAGCTGTCTTCACTCCTCAATCATGCCCCCGAGTTCTGCTGCACTCACAAAAACGTTGTCCATTTTCCACTTAAAATAGTGTGAAGATTACACTACACACTTGCACACTATCTTGCCCCTGGCCCTAATCTCACTCTCTCTCTCTCTCTCTCTCTCTCTCTCTCTCTCTTTGTATATTGACCCTAACCCAGCTTTGTTCATTCACTCTCCCTTCCAGCATCACATAAGCCAAAACTGAAAGCCCCCCCCATGTCTGCTTTCACCTGCACTCCTCCATTCTACTGCTGCTAAATGTAGTCTTGTAATAGGATGGAATCCATGTCACATTGCTCACATACTTCACAAAACCATGTAACTGTGCATCTAGCATGGAGCTAGAGAGAGAGAGAGAGAGAGAGAGAGAGAAGACTCACTCAACCCAGTCTAGGCTGGTGATACATTGAGCAGTTGGAGTTGCCCATCCAGGCTACGTACAGAAGAGGTTTTAGGTCGGCACCGCTGGAAATGGCTTCTTCTCACTTCAGTTGCTATGGAGAGGGTTTGTAGCCAGAGTTCTGGGGGGATGCCATCCCAGGCATTGGGCAATAAACATACTAAGTTAATGAAAGCAAACTGGCAGCAAGTCCTTCTCCCCTGCTCATATTGCTCTCACTATAAGTTTCATTTTGACATCCATAGTTGTAAACATTTTGGCATGAGCTGCTAAACTTTATCAGGAGTTCCTCCACCCCCATAAACACATCCTCTGTCTGGCTCTGAGTGCTGTGGGGCAGTTTTGTTTTCCACGGTCCAAAGAAAGTGTAATCAAGTGACTATTGTGTAACTATGCATCTCGCATGGAGCTAGAGGAAGTAGACTAGCTCAGCCCACTCTGGGCCAGAGTTGCAGCCTGTGGTTGGAGCTGCCCATCTAGGTTTTGCAATAAGCTGGATGAGAAGGATGCTTCTGACTCAGGCTGATAGCATATGGATATCTTTTTATATGTTCATCCTGTTTATTGATTTTGGATCTTAGAATATTTGGGGGGGGGGTCCTGAATGTACAGGGATTCCTGTTTCTTATTGTTTTTAATTTTTATTTTTAATAATTTTTTGGTCAGGAAAGACACGCTCAGCTGAGGCTTGTATCCAGGTGCATCCTGGGAGCACTTGTAAATTAAATAATTAGCTCATGGTCACACAGTATGCAAAGTTGTGTCTGTGGAATTCAAACCTAGTTCTCCAGATTTGCAGTTCAATGCTATTAACCACTACACTATACCGCCTGTTGCAGGAAGACAGCTGGGGGGACCATTTCAACAGACTTCCATTGTTCTGGGGGGGAGATGGAGAATCAGAAATGTACCTGCCATGGAAAATAATGCTATTTACAGAATGATCATAGACTAGGACAGTGTAATGTTGATCTGGGCACCTTGGAACAGCTCTGTATAGGTCCTAAGCCTGGTCTGAATTACCCCCTCCTTACAGCACTGTCAAAGTTGAAAGCAGTTATCTTTTTAGGGTGATATTGTATGCGAAGAGTGACACTGTATGTGAAAAGAATGCCCTAGTTTAATCTTGAAGGAGTTTGACGTTTTGTAGTGTTTGTGAAGGACTTTGACATCTGATATATACATTGGCCAGAAAACTGGGACTGGAGTAGTTAAGCTCATGAATCTGTGATGTATTTGTTTAGAAGAGATGTTGTTTCAAAAAGTCAGTGTACCAGCCAACTCTTAGCTGGTAAGGCAGGGCTATTTAATTAAATTAAGAACCTATGGGGTTTATGTATGTGCATATTTTGTGTCTATATATATGCTGTAGACATGTGGAGTCATCTTGGTGTTTGTAAGGAGAGGTCTGGAATTTGGAACCATTTCTTGTATCAAGCCAAAATGAGAAGTGTTTGGACCATGTGTTTGGATCCTGGGGTATAGTTTGTGTGTGGGCTGTGGGGGAGGAGGAGGAGGAAGGTGAGTGGATCTTTTGCTTGTATGCAGTCTAAGGCCTTGCATTTGTAGCTTTTGTTTTTTAGGAGCCTTGACCTGTGTGTTTGTAGCCTGGGTTAAAGTTTGTGGGTCCCCCTGGTGGGGGGAGGTGTGTGGGTCTCTTATTTGTATGCAATCTAAGACTGTGCATTTGGAAACTTTGTATATGAGCCCTAGGACTGTGTGTTTGAAGCCCTCATGCTTGTGTGTGTCCATACAATCCCAACACACACAAGAACAATGCTCCAAACACACTGTCTTAGACTGCATACAAACAAAGGTCCACATACCCACCCCCACCTAGGACCCTCCAAGCTTACCCCATACTATGAACACATGAGGTATAGCTTGTGTGGTGGGAGGGGAGAGTATGTGGATCCTTTGTTTGTGTATGAGACCAACTTGAACCATGAATTTGTAGCCTAGAAACATTGAATTTGTCAGCAGATAAGGATGGCTTGGTCCCTTTAGTCAGCATTGTTGATGCTGGTCAAGAAGTTAATTACCCGTTTAAGCCTTTTGGATCTCAGGTGTTAAAGATGTATCTAAGTTATGGCATTGATTTAACCCTGCTTGTTCTGCAGGTTACCATTGCTTACCTCCCAGCCCCTGTGTTTTCCTCTTATGTTATCAATTTCTTAATTATTACCTCTGCACTATCACTGCCATACATGTACACAGCAAATACAAGCACGCAAACATTCAGCACTGACAAATGTTTGTTCCTTTTAATTACTGGAAGATTTTCTATCAGTTTGTATTATGCATAATGTGAAGATCAGGACTTGTTCTTGTAATTGATATATCTAGGTTTATTTCCCTTCATACCGCCTCAACATTTTGAGTTGTGACTGCATACACTGTATACACTGCAACATCACAAGTGATTCTTGTGTCAGCCAGTGATTAGTTCATCTTAGCAAGTTGAGATTCTGCAGTTAGTGAGATCACAGTGCTGAAGAGGTACATAGGGGAATAGAATGATACCGTATGTCAGTGTCCAGGCAGAGGACAATTTCACACATCACACCCAGTGCCGTCAGGTAGCAAAATCTTCAAATAAGTGAAAGGGAAAGCATAAAATCATAGACTATGATGGCAGATTGGCAGATAAGGACCGCTTAGCCCACCCTGTCTGCCTATTTTTTCCTGCCTATACTGTCACCATAGATCCTACTCAGTTTCTGGCTATGGCTCCAAAAAGTACTTCAGACTTAAATAAAATATGATTAGCTTTAAAAATTAATAATTTCAGACAGTGTACTAGCTTTTTAAGTTAATATCAAATTGTTTCTTTAAACATGTTTTTGGTGATTGTGTTGTGATGTGCATTTTTAAAGCAGCAGTGCAAAGAAATTGGTAAAAAAAGTTGACTCTATCTTTTTTTCACTATAAAAGATTCCAAGCATCTTTCAGTTTTATTTGGTGGTACAATTTTTTAATTCCACCGAAATCTGAGTACTTTATAAATATTTTAATTTATTTTTTTTTGTCAAGAAAAAAAGATGGCCGACACATTTTGCATAGGCTGTAGGCCTGGCAAGGGTTAGGATAAAAATAAAAAATAAAAAAAAGACCCATGGTACACAATGCAGGAGATAACTTGACCAGTACATTTGATAGTTATTAGGTTAATATTTTTCTTAATTGTAACTGAAACTAGATTTTTGGGAAACATTTTTTGTTGCACTGCTGTTTTAAACTATAAACTACAAGGAACAATTATTTAAAACATTCACTCATGCAATTTGGTTTGTTTGGCAAATTTTGAACCAATTTTTTTACAGAAAAATGTGTCTACATTCTTCAGGGACATCCTGTCCCCAGTAGCCACCACTGGCATTTATCAGGCCTCCTTTCTGGATCAGGCACTTGAACACTGCTGTAGCAGTCACATTGCTTGTGTAATTTTTTTTGACAATGCAGGTAATTCAACAACTGAAACACATCAAAACTGTTGCACTATAGGTGCGGTAGTACTTTGATATGTGGTGTGGCAATAATCAGATATGAAACCTTTAGAATCTGGTCTATTTCAACATTTAAACTTTACCATTATGAGAAGCAGTTTTTAAATTTTTTTTTTCTGTTTTTCTTTAATTGTCTATATAGTTGTTATGTATGGTAGTTGTATTTAATTTTAGTTAGCAATTTTCTTGTTCTTTCAATTGCATTTTTGCTGTGTGATTTTGTACTGCTAGATTTTGTGAGTGATTTGTGTCTTTCCTGTGAGGTTGCAGTTTTGCAGTTTAGGAATTTCTGGTTTTATTTCTGAAGGTTTCAGCTCTCTGTATTGTATGGTAAGAGTTCCATTTTTGCTAGAATTGCTATATCTTTGAAGGGTGGGTATTATATTTGTGTATTGTCTGGGTGGAGGTGGACTGGCTACCTGGAGGTGGGAATTAATTACATTGTGCACTCTCATGTGGTTGTGTCATTTGCATAATGTCCTTTGACTGTGTTGCATTATTTTCAGGTAAAATAAACCTAGCTTCATGTTACAGATAGTGCAGCATACCTGTGGTGACAAGGTCTTGGCCATTGAGGATGCAGCATTAACTAGATCACATGTGATAAGTATGATAACTCATGCTTACCAAAGATTAAAATAAGCCACTTGTGAGTGATAAACTGTTGATTATCTGCCACCCATTGTGCAGAATTTTCTAATTCTAACAGAACAGAATTTTATGGAAGCTTGGAAAATTCTGATCAATTTTGTGGAAATGCATTTGAAGTAGAATGGTGGAATTCCACTGCAAAATAGTGTTACACTATTTCACTGTTCTGTAATTTCTTCTGCCAATTATATGCTAATTGCATAGAAGAATGTGGGTGAATATCATTAGATATGAACCCCCTTGAATCTTAATGACTCTTACATGCCTGTCTGTGGGTCCATTAAGATACGTGATGGACTGTTGCCTGTTTGAAAGTGGTGCCTAAATTTTACCATTTACATTGAATCTGCAGTGTAACTGTATTCAGCCATTTTCTTTTTTTTCCACAAAGCAGATTTATTTCACAGAACAGGTCTTTTAATGGAAAATATTTTTGCAGCTAGTTACTGCAGTGACATTATGTGTACTTGGGAATGTGTGTGCATGTGTGAAGGCTTGCACAAGCTGTGGTCCAAGACACCCTTTTGACTTGCCACCCCCTCCCAACAGCAAGGCCCCTGGACCTCCACCCAGTGGCAGGAAAATATGGGGGGTGTGACAACCTCCCCAGGAGAGGAGAGCTTCCATTAGGCTGCTCAATCCCGTTCCCACCCTCCCCCCATGCCAGCATCCCAATGACTCAAGGTCATTCCTGAACCTGGGTCACTGGCATAGCATGAGGTAAGGCATAACACCTCAGCCCTCTGCACCACTAGGCCAGCGAGAATCAGCATTTATGTAGTGCTTTTCATTCACATTGCATTCCAATGCACTTTACAGCAATGAAAGACTGGTAGAAAAGTGACTGTAAACAAGTAGTGGCAGCCATTTTGCACATCTTCACCCACACACAGCCTTGGACAGTTGCATGAACCAGTTTTATGGGAAAGGAATGTTGTTGGGCAGGACACCAAGGAAAATCCCCTAGTCTTGCAAAAAGTGCCTTGGTTTCTTTTACTTCTACCTGGGCACCCACCAAGACAGCACCAGAGATGAGATTGGTAAAAGAGACCTTGGTTTAACATCCCATTTAAAGGAAAGCACACCCTGGCAGTACAGCATGTCCCAATACTGAAGTCGAATGCCAGTGTTGAGGTATGAGCCTAATCCCCATGTGGGATGGACCAGATTCCATGACCCTCTGTCCCAGAGGTGGATGTGCTACCAACTAAGCCATGCTAACATGCTGGCAAACTTCAATACTTCAGCTCCAAGCAAGGGTTCAAAGTAGTTTACCTTGGCAGAACACATACAAAGCAAATCTTTGTAGCTTGATTCAGCTGCCCAGTTCACTGCAGCCATTCTCATTCTCTCTCTCTCTCTCTCTCTCTCTCTTGTCACCCCAAATCCTTCTTTTTGTTCTGACTGGTTTTCTTTTTATAGCTGCAGTAGGTGGAGCCTGAAGATGTTTTGCATGTACAAAAGGAATGATGTCATGTTTTCTGTCAATGGAACTGACTAAAGGTGTAAATAGTCATCTCCATCTTATCCTCCTCCAAGAAATGTTTTCCGCCCTCAAAAAAATACGCTTTCATGTTAGTCAATGGTTGCAGGGTACTATTTTCTTTCTTAAATGGGTGGTACAAGAACTGGAACCTGAGTAGTGGGAGGCAGCATTAGTTTTTTGGGGGGAGTAAGATCCACTCCAGCTCCACCCAAGAAGCTCCTAAAGATCCACCCCCACCTTTTTTTATTCATGTGGGAGGGGCATGAGGTGAATCTATCATGTTGGAACAACTGACTATCAAAGCTGCCTTGGGAAGTAATTAAGGAGTGCCTGAAACTGCATCTAGGCATATCCCCTAAACACACACACACACATATATGCTCCTAAAGATCCACCCCTACTTTTTTTTATTGATTCATGTGGGAGGGGCATGAGGTGGATCTATCATGGTGGAACAAGACACACTAGTTTGGGACCTGGACCAAGCAACAGAACAAGTCTGTGGACTGATTGAGTTGTGGAGCCCCTGCATTTTATTTATTTTTTTTTATATTCAATTTGTTTTATTATCATATTTATTTCATACACATTGATGTACATGAGCTGGTGAGACCAAAAAAATTCCATGACAATTGCCATCTACATTCTTTTATCCAGCAAGTATTACAGATTCATAGCCATGTTACTAAACTCTATGACTCTATTTTAATTAAAAATATAAAACTAACTAAAGAAAACAAAAAACAAAAAAAGAAACCCCTCCCGCCCTCCCTCCACCACCTCCCCATCCCCCCACCCCCCAAATCCATAGCAGCATTCACACGCCATAAAAAAAAAATTCTGATGGTATTATACCGTTAGGGTTATCTCCTACGTAGGAAGATCAGGAGCCCCACGACATCATTAGTGTTTCAAGTGGGCCCCACAGGGTATAATTTTTCCCAGCATCATTGTTCATTCTGGCTATATGTGACTCAACTTGCAATGCCAGTGTAATTTCTTTATACCATTCTCTCGTAGATGGAGTTGTGGAGTCAGTCCAGTGTCTCAGTATCACGGGTTTTGCAGCTGCTGATATCAAAGCCATATATCTTTTTTGTTGTCTGGTCATCCCATCTTCAAAATAGTTTAGCAGGCAAATTCTAGATGAGAAGTAAGCATCTAGATTTAATAATTGTGATACAGAGGTGCTAATTGCCTTCCAGAAGGGCCGGATTTTGGGACATTCCATACTAAATGATATAGGTCATCCTGCCATCCCACATCTGGTGCAGTTAGTTTTGAACCTCCTTACCCATCTTGTGTAACTTCACGGGGGTATAGTACATATTATACATTACATTAAATTGTTGAAGCCTATATCTATCCTGCTTGATATTTCTATATGTATTTGACCAGATGTACTTCCACGTTCTATTGTCTTCTGGTATGTTTAATTTATTTAGCCAATAATACCTAACTCCACTTGGAAGACTCTCATCCAGCAGCTGCAAGGCCTTGTAAACTCTAGAAACTGCATGCGGTTTCATAGCTACTTGGACTAGATCTGTCAACTCCACTCCACTGTTGGCTCTCATCGCCTTTGCTCTATGCAGATGAGCTCTTATTGACTCTAAAATTTGTTTAAACTTAAAGGGGTGCCCCTCTATTTCAGGGAATCTATCACAAGCCTGTACATACGTCAGCAATCTACCCTGTGGAGCCAAGTCACTAAGCTTCAAGTCTGATAAAATCTTCCAGTACCGGGGTTGAATTGGCATTTTTTGAATCAGGAAATGTACACTCTGTGTTAATGTTTGCTCTTGCGACACCCGCCAACTAGTCTTTAGAAGTTTTTGGGTTTGTTGTAATACTCTCACTGACCAGCCTATGGGGGTATCTTTTAGTGCTTTCGGGAGTAATTTGACAGTAGTATATGCCAGATTACTTAATTTAACGTTATGTTTTCCAGCTAAATCTCTTTCAATATTTAACCAGAGCGGTGTGTAAGAGTGTAATGGAGAGGATGTATCAGGCCTAAACCA
The DNA here is from genome assembly GCA_016271365.2 of Neoceratodus forsteri. Taxonomy (NCBI): domain Eukaryota; kingdom Metazoa; phylum Chordata; order Ceratodontiformes; family Ceratodontidae; genus Neoceratodus; species Neoceratodus forsteri. Next base: position 610,833,206 of record CM028133.1, read on the forward strand.
ATATGCTATCTTACTTATGTGTGATGCTAAGTAGTACTTATAGAAAGATGGCAGTGACAGCCCCCCTCTCTCCCTGAAACCTGTAAGCTTTTGATATGACCTTCTGACAGCCTTCTCTTTCCACAGATATGTACTGACCACCTTCCTTAAATTGAGAAACCAAGCCTTAGGCAAGTAGCAGCCTAACATATTAATAGGGTAAATAACCCTCGGTAAGATATTCATTTTTATTGTTTCTGTTCTGGCCCAAAAAGATAGTGGAAGTAGATTCCATCTGCTTAAGTCTAACTTAATTATTTTAAGAAGGTTATTACAATTTTCCTTGATCATGGAGCCTACACCTCTCATAACCTTAATCCCAAGGTAGGATAATTTTTTAGTTTCCCAGATCAGACCTAATTCCTTTGCTATATTGGGATAGCATCTATTATTTAATGGAAAGAGCTTTGTTTTGGAGGTATTAATTTTATAATTCGATACTTTTGAGAAATTAGCTATTTCCTCTAGTATTATTGGTATACCCACCTCCGGATCTTCTAAATGGATCAGTACATCATCCGCATATGCTGATAAGAGATATCGTCTGCTTCCTAGCTTGATACCTTTAACCTTCTGCAATACCTGAAGTCTACGAATCATTGGTTCCAGATATATATTGAACAGCAGCGGTGACAGTGGACATCCCTGTCTTGTACCGCAATTTAAGGAGAAGGGAGGTGATAGAAGTCCATTGCACCAGACATGAGCTTTGGGAGCACTATATAAAATATGAACCCACTTTAGAAAATCATTGGGTAGACCAATCCTTTCTAGTATTGCAAAGAGGAAATCCCAAGACACTCGGTCAAATGCTTTTTCAGCATCAAGTGCCAGTAGCGCTGCTGAGTACTGCGCTCCCTGTGCTCTCAGCATTAAGTGGTGTAGTTTTCGCAGGTGATCACAGGGAACTCTTCCACTCATAAACCCTACTTGCTCGTCACTGACCATACTACTCATAAGGGGAGTCAACCTATTTGCTAATATTTTAGCTAATATTTTAATATCAATATTCAGGAGCGATATTGGACGATAACTACCCAACAATAAAGGATCTCGATCGGGTTTAGGAATTAGAGTGATGAGTGCTTCCAGGAAAGACTCATCTGAGATATTTCCTGTAAACCAAAAGTTATATACTTTAGTTATGATTGGACAGATTACATCTATGTAAACTTTAAAAAAATTTGTGGTTAGCCTGTCTGGGCCAGGGGACTTGTCTCCCGCTAATTGAGAGACGGCGGTTCTAACCTCCTCCTCCTGTATTGGGGCTCCTATTTGCTCAACTCCAGGTCCTGATATTTTGAGCAAAGGTGTGGTATCTAAATACTTACGTATTTCTATTATAGTAGGTTTACTGATGACATCTATAGAGTAAATTTGTTGGAAGTAGCTTCTAAAAGCGGAGGCAATTTCCTTCGGATCTTTAAGTATACTATTCTCACCCCTCTCTCTTAATTGCAGAAATGACTCGACTTGAATCAGCTTGCTTTAACCTGAGTGCGAGCAATTTGCCTGCTCTTTCTCCAGACTCTAAATATTTTGTTTTAGTTCTACGTAATGCGAGCTCTGCTTTCTGCATCATTATTGCAGAATACTGCACTTGTAACTGATGTAATTTAGTCCATTCTGACTCATCTGAAAGTGCTGAAATATTATTTTCTGCTGTTCTGAGAGCCTGATTAATCTCTCCCACGAGGGTCTTGTTTTTCCTGGCCCTAGTTGTTGCAATACGTATACACTCACCTCTAATCGAACATTTTAGTGCTGCCCACACTATATCTATGTTTGAAACCGAATCAAGATTATTCTCTAGAAACTGAGTCATGAACTTTTTAATCTGGTCTTGCACATACGATATTTGTAATAATTGATTATTAAACCTCCATCTAAAGTCTCTGATTATTTCTTGTTTTGGCAACCACTTCACATAAACTGGGGAATGATCCGATATAACTCTTACTTCAATCCCTGCTTCCAAAATCGAGGGTAACATGTTCATGCTGATTAGAAATAGTCTATCCTTGAACACGTTCTGTGTGCATTTGAGAAAAAGGTATATTGCTGCAGATCTCCATTTAGCAATCTCCATACATCTACTAACCCTAGACTATCCATCACATCCCGTAATGCCCGTTGTGCCGGGGAGAGACCAACCTTATGACTACCAGATCTGTTCAAATACGTTTGTGTTGTTATGTTCCAGTCCCCTCCTATCAGCATTACATGAGAGGTATATCCATTCAATATCTCAAGAATTCGCATAAAAAATTGCGGAGAGTCTATATTAGGACCATATACCAATCCTATAACCACCTTAACAGAATGCAATGTCCCCACCAGGAAGATAAAGTGGCCCTGCTCATCCCAAATTTCTTTTTCCAATTGAAACTGGACTCTTTTATGGATTATTATGGCTACCCCACCCTTATTTGTGGAAAAGCCAGCTCCATAGGTTTGTCCTACCCACTGTTTGGCAAAAATACCAACATTATCTCTTATGAGATGCATTTCTTGAAGGCATGTTATCTCTGCCTTAAGTGTTGAAAGGTGTTTCAGTATTACCTGTCTCTTACATCTGTCTCTGGCCCCTTTGATGTTCCAGCTAATCAACTTTATTGTGTTCTCCATATTTTACTGATTGCATTATGACTGTCCATCTTCTTATAATTAACCCCTCCTATATGAGGCCCCCATGCGTATTCATCCTTCCTCCCTTTGGTTTGGTGTGTGAATGCTGCTAACCCCACTCCCTTTCCGTATCCCTTAGATGACCCCTCAACCCCCAGTTCCAAGAACTGCTCTACCATCTCACTACGTCTAGTGATGATTATCAACCCAGGTCTCTACCAGCTCCCCTTCCAGCCCAGCTCGCATGAAAGGAGGCTATGAGTGAGGGGAAAGAGTTTCCCTATCTAATCTTGATCCAAATTACAATTTATTTTCCCTCACTCAATTCTCCCCCTTTAAAAGAGGCTCTTATGTACATCTTACAAAATAACCCTGGTATTAACATTGAAGAACCAATCCAATTTTAACATCAATACTACATCACTATTCTAGGTTTTGCAGGGGAAAATTGATAACAAGTGACCACTGTCTCTGGATTCCATGCTCTCAATATTAAATAAACCTAGTCTCCCCAATCACAAGCTATATTAAGTCTCAAACGTTGACATTATACAGCATTTACACCATTTCATGTCTCTTGCTCCTGTAGTGCCCAATATATACTTTAGCTACATTCTCTCACTTATACAGTAAGCAAGAAAAAGAAAAAAAGGTGGAGGGGGAAGGGGAAGGAGGGGAGGGGAAGGGAAGGGGATGGAGGGGAGAATCAAGTTCCTTCGAAAATTCTAGTTCATGGAGTCTCCAGCCATTATATCCAACAAGAAGTCTCTAGTCCATAATCTTCCGTATCCTTCCTCAGTAGCGAGTACGTTGATAAGAGAACCATTACAGTATCTCGGTCCGATTCTGGTGTTTAAACTTCTGTAAAGTCTTCACCTTGAAAAAGACCATAGTCTCTCTGTAAATCTAAATACTCAAATAGCTCGAGCTAGGAATCGCTCCTTGAAGAGATCTATTGACATTCTCCTCTTAAGTAAAGTCCTCAGTCCTCTCAGAGCAGCGTATTCCACAGTAGATTATCTCTCTGTTCAAGCATAATTTTACATATTTATACTGGCTATATCTCATCCAGGAGGGGAGACCCTCCATGAGTCTATATTCACATCTGTCCCTTCTTTGATTTAGAGCTCTCGCTCTTCCCTCTCGTCAGCTCTCCAGTTATTCCCCTTTACTTTTATTTAAATAGATCAGGCATTACTATTTTCAGTTCCTCTCAAGCTTCCTCTGTAGATCCATAAGACTGCCACTCATTTTTAAGTTTAACCTGAAGCAGCGCTGGGTATTTAACCCGAAATGGTATTCCTGCAGCTACCAACTTTGTTACAATAGGGTGCAGGCTCTGTCTTTTAAGGCGCACAGAATATGGAAGATCGTGGGTGATTCTGATTTTTTTCCCCTCCCATGTAACTTCCTGCATAGCTCTGACTTTATTCAGGATGTGTTGTTTATCCAAAAAGTTTAAAAGTTTGCATATCAAAGGGCGTGGAGGAGTTCCACTAGCAGAAGGTGGACGAAGTGATCTGTGGGCCCTTTCAACAATGTAACTGCCATTTGGTGATTGACCTGCTATCTTCTCGAACAGTTTCTGCACAAACAAAATCATTGCTGTTCCTTCTGCTTTCTCGGGCAGTCCCAGAATAACAAGGTTGTTCCTCCTACTTCTACCCTCCAAATCCTCCATCTTCTCTTCTATTTTCTTCATTCTATTGCTCGCTGTCACTTTTTCTAATTCGTGCCTGTCCATTCTGTTTTCCAAAGATCTTATTTTAACTTTGTTGTCTCACACTCTTCTGTCGATTCTTTCCAGCGCGGTCTTAAAGATCTGCATCTCTGTGTGAATTTCGTCTACTGAGGCTCGTAATGGTGCAAAGATCTCTAAAAACCTCTCCTCCGTCAGTGCGACTGGGCCAGAGCTCGATTTATTTAGGCCCTGACGTGGGCGTTTTGCGGCCTGCTCTTTCTCCGGTGAAGGAGGCGGGGTGCATTTCGCAGACTGTTTTTTAACGTACGCTTCCATCCCCGGTAACCAAACTGCTTCCGATCACTCCTCCAACTTTTCCCCAACCGATAATTAACCAGATTAGTTTCCTGAAATAACATTTAAAGACTTTAAATGCTGGGTGAATACGGAGCTGGCTTGAGGCGCTGCTCTTCCTAGGTTGTCATCACGTGACCCCCCCTGCATTTTATTAAGGACTGGGAGAACAGAAGATACTTAATGCCTTCAAATTAATGTAAAAACCCTTGGAACAAATAATTATCAGAGCCACCTGGGGCCTCAGAAGGAAAAAGTAATTAAGGAGTGCCTGAAACTACAGCTCCCAAGGAAAACAATAGACACAGCGTTCTGATTCAAGTTGAAAGAGCCACAGGTTTTTCTTAAACATTCATATACTGAAAACATAAAGTTCAGCTTTTGTGATTAACAGTATTTGTTTACCATATTCAATATCTAATACACACACACACATATATATTTATAGATATCTATCTATCTATATAATTTATTTATTTATTGAAAGAAATCAGAATTACATTCCTTTGAGTCATAGACTCCTTTGCAAAGGCTCCACGTCAGCATGAAAGAGAAAAGAAACTACACAGAGTATATCTAGTTTGTCTTTTTAGTAGTTTCAAAACTTTGAAAGCATTGGTGTTAGTAATGCATTTAGAAATACATTTTTTAATTGTCTTTATAGTTAAACATGCAGTTGCATGTGAGGGCACATTTGTTTGGGGAGGGGGTTCAAATTATTGTAATCAAGGGCACAGTACTTGGTAAACATAATGCTTGATGATGAAGTGTATTTTTTCTTTTAAGTTTGAGAAGTATGTATTATATATAACCGTAGCAGTGTTGTAAATGGGACTGGGGAATGAATAATGGTTAAGTGCCTAGAATTTTTTTATTATATAATTGAGTTTATACGTGGAAAGTAGGTAGGGGATAGTGTTTTGAATGTGGCAGTAAGGCAGATTTGTTAGGATAAATATATGCTGTCTTGCAAATAAGAAAAAATTGTAAGGGATACATTTTGCAAAACAGTTATATATATCATAAGGTTTTCTTTCATGCATTGTTGGAAGAAATGGCCATGGCTCATTTTGTACTGTCAGTAAAAGGAGAGAAGTAAACATTGAACAAGAAAACAATTGGTGACTTTAAAAGCTATTCTGATCAGAACTGACATAAAAAAAATCTCAACTTTTTTTATTTTATTTTATCAGGGACACTAGAAGCAGGATGTTAACACATCGGTGAGCACTGATGCCATATGTTTGTGTTAGGGAAGTTGTAGGTGGAGTTGCCTTGCACATGTTAAAATATACCAGCAGCAATTAACAACTACTTGAAAAAGCAAAAGGCTGGGTGTTTTTTTTCCTACTTTCTTTTCACTGATATTATAACCTGTGCGAGGAAAAAGTAAGAGTGAACAGATCAGAAAAATGTGATGTTCCTAAGGTCTGTTGCATGCATTATGCTTTTATTTTCGTGGGAGGGGCATGAGGTGGATCTATCAGGTTGGAACAACTGACTATCAGAGCTGCCTGGGGAAGTAATTAAGGAGTGCCTGAAACTGCATCTAGGCATACCCCCCAAACACACACACATAAGCTCTTAAAGATCCACCCCCACTTTTTTTGATTCATGTGGGAGGGGCATGAGGTGGATCTATCTTGTTGGACCAATTGACTATCAGAGCTGCCTAGGGAAATAATTAAGGAGTGTCTGAAACTGCATCAAGGCATACCTCCCCAAACATGCACACAGATAGACATCCTGATTTTTTTTTAACTCTAAGCATGTCAATATTTGGCTCTTACAGTATGGGCAAGTTGGACATAAAAATAAAATAGAAAAAAAAGGATCAAGCAGGTGCCTTTTCCTTTGTCAGATACATGCAGACAGAAGGTCACAAGTCCTGTATGACAAGTTCATTATATGGAAGTTTTCCATGTAAACCAGAAATTTTGTTAATGTCATGACTGTTGCATCGTTTGTATCCAGTAAACTATTATTTACATGGGTACTGTAAATGACAGGTTTTAATTCAGAAATCCAGTCTTGATAAATTTGTTTTTTTAGCCATTCTGTAAGATTTATGTCTCTCTGATATAAGAGTGCATAGCATAGAAATGAAAGGATTTCTATAATTGATTGTTGTTTGCATGAGAAGTGGGCATGACAGTGGCATGCAAGAGTGAAGTCTAAATTGTTTTTTGGCCATTCTGAGATCTAAAGTTTAACACTATTATGTGAAGAGAATAAAGTCTTGTGTTTTTTGCATTTGAAGAGATTTAGTGCTTTGAAGTTAAAAGATATAAATATATATACATAGGGCTGGATATTCAGACTGCGCTGGGCAGTGGCTCAAGCCTGGGTGCAACACAACAGGGCTGTGCCAGGGCAAGGACTAGGAGATATTCAACAGTGCTGTGCCATGGCTCAGCACCATTGAATATGGCACAGAGGGAGCACACACTGCGCATTGCACAGTTGCACTGCGCCAGTGCAAGACACAGAAAGGGAGCACGGGGATGTGCCAGTGCAAGTGCAGTTTCACTAGGAGCATCATCCATGATATTCAGCCTGGGACATGCAAATGAGGCCATAATGCATGCAAGGTGCAAATGGGGCCATTTGCATGTCATTATGGCCCCATTTGCATGTGATGCGTCAATCCCCAGTGACTTGTGCCTGGCACCCTGCCAAGCAGCTGCCATCAGGGATTGACACCCTGTTGGGCTATTGCAGTCCCCCTACTCCCGTACACTGATCACGGGCATCTGTTAAACATACAGTACTCCCTAGTGGTCTAGTGGTGCCCCCATGCCTGATCATGTGCATCTGTAATTGTCTCATTAATTCCTGGTGGTGTAGCAGTCCCCCCTATGTCCGATCGTGGTGCGAAGTAAATGGAAATGGAATCCCTGGTGGTCTAGCAGCAACCACCCCAGTACACGTTCATTCACATATCTGGTCCTGTGTAGTAGAGTATGGTCTGCAAGCCCATTGGTCCACACTGGCATACAGATAGTACAGTATGCTGTCATTCAGCAGGTGGCCGGGTGGCATGCGGGTAGGGTGCTGCTGCCCGCTGATGACAGGGGGTGCTGGGTGGCCATGGGTCCCTCTGGGGGTGGGTGGGGAGGGGGTACCACTGTACCACCAGGTAATTCTGTATTGCAACAAGAGCCCACAAACAGGTGTATGGGGGGGTTACAGCTAGACCACCAGGGATTTAATTTCCATTTACTTTGGGCCATGATCGGGCATGGAGGGGACCACTAGACCACCAGGGATTACTGTAACACTTACAGATGCCCGTGATCAGGCATGGGGGGGACTGCTAGACCACCAGGGATTTCTGTAACACTTACAGATGCCTGCAATCGGGCATGGGGGGACTGCTAGACCACCAGGGTTTAATGTAACACTTACAGATGCTCTCAATCAGGCATAGGGGGAGTGCTAGACCACCATGGATTTCTGTAACACTTACAGATGCCTGTGATCAGGCATGTGGGGTGGGGGGCCACTAGACTACCAGAGGTCTGGCTGCTTGTGGCCAGTGTACCTGCTGGGCAGGTGGCCACCCACGGCTGGTGGCTGTTGTGTTGCACCTTGCACAAGAGCTGCCCACCTGTGGGTGACCAGCATTTGAGCCTGTGAATTGTGGCTCAACTTTGAGCACCAGTATGTGGCACATGTAGGGGTTGTGCCAGCATATGTGCTGCACATCCCGGGTTGAATATCGGGATGTGCCGCATATGCATGGGCATGCCCCCTGCATCTGCACCGCATACATTACCAATGCACTGCGCACCTTACCCCTTTGAATTTCACACCAGGGCACATTGGGGGGTTGTGCATGGCGCACAGATAGCAGATATAAAATGTCAATAAGCAGGTCATGCAACAGATGTGCTGAGCAGTTACTGAAGCAAGAAATGTACAGCTGTCATTTTTTACATCCTGTTCAAAATGTGTTTTTGCACCTGTGGTGCCAAATGGCACAGTCGCTGTGCAAAATCTCCTTTCGGCTAATGAACTGATAGTGTCGCTGTCCATGCGGTGGTGTCACAAAAAGCCCATGCTGAAAACTTGGAGTGAAAATACCAAGAAACGGCCAGTGCATTAGGTTTTCTGACCACAACATCCTGTACTGTAGGGACTGACAGGCATCAGAGATGTGACTTGGGACTGTCAGCAGTAATGCTCATGCCATTCCACCTCCATCCCCACCCTGCAGCCAATGACAGTTATCGAGGTGTGCCTTTGACTCTTCAGCCCCAAAGTTCACTCCATTCTCTTATACTGTACCCATTTCAGTGTATTTCCTTATGGAATGGGGTGAGTGTAAAGTTTGAAAACCCCAAAGCACACCTCGACTCTTGTCTGTGTCTGCAGTGTAGGGTGAGGTGAAATGGTGTGAGTGTTATGGGCAATGACCCAAAGGCACATCCCAATGACTGTCCATGTCTGCGGGATGGGGGTGGGATTAGCGTCACTTCAGTACTTCATTGCCTTTCCTATTCTGCCTGTCTGTCTGTGTGTCTCTCTCTCAGTCTAGATGTCTATGTAATTATCTATCTTTCTATTAATTGCATGTATTGCTATTTTTACCTATTTCTAAAACAAACCTGCATATCACATTTGCCTGCGCTCTGAGCACATACTTATGAAACTGTGCATATTTGTACTTCACTTCTGCGTGGACCTCATACTTTCCTAATAGTCCCATTATCACAAGCATAACTATCTTGCCCTTATCAAAAGTGACCGCCTCTGAAAGTTAATATCACATTTTCTCTAACAGTCCATCATCATTACACCTGACTTCCTGACATCAACACATTGCTTAAATATGACTTACATCACCTCATGGACAAAAACCCTGTTTCTCTTAAAAAAACAACTGCGTAAATAATCCCAAAGCTGAACATATGCCAGCCATTACTTTTTCATGTACTGCCACCTTCTGTACCATCATGGAGATTTGCATATGTTTCTCTTGATGCTTTGCATTATTGGGATATGTGCAATTATGTTTTCTTTAAAATTTGGCTGTCCGGCCAATATCATCCGGGATAACACTTACATCAGTGGCATTTGCTCTGTGGTTCTTTTGTAAGCTTCCTATTCCTTCCATTAAAATATACACCTCCATATATTTTTCTTATAATGTGCATGCCTTCCTTCGAACAGAAACTAAAACAAATCTTACTACTTACAAATCATTGTGTTGTTTCTCCATAGCTCCTTAACAATTCCACACAACTTTACTAACTTCATTATGCAGCCATGATGGATCTGACCAGAATTTGTTGTGTCTGCCATGTGAGGCACATTTGTGTCCTTCCTTCACAGGGATTTCCAAGCTTGCATACAGCCAGTGCATATGGATTTTAGCAGTCCAGGCCAGAAATCAGCAGGGCTGGGTCTCAATTCACCCTGTTCTCCTGCTTGTATCTTAGTGAAAAGGGGGTCCCTATTGAAGGGTGTATAGACACCTTCACAGTGCCTTACAGTCTTGCAGCATTCACGAGAGAAGACTCTGAAGCTGCTTATGTTTTGTTATACAAAACTGACATCAAATCTTGCCATAAACCTGATCATTCCATATATATTGACTATAAGGTAGTAGTTACAGTGTTTGAGACTGCTTTAGGGTTTTCCTTTGCAAGATTTTATGCTTTTTTATTTTGATCTACTGTAGCAGGCTTTAGTTGCTGCAGTGTGGGGAGGTGAACAGTGTGTGGGGTCCTGCACACTCCAGTGTCAGCTAGCAGCCAGACAAAAAAAATACAGACCTGAAGGCTGTAAAGGGGCTTTAGGATAGTTTATTTTTTCTTAGAAAATGGGCTTTTTATTTCCTGGTCTCTGATTGGCTGGTACCCCTGCCAGGGGGGGTACATTAACTTTCAATAGATGCCCAGGAAATAAAAAGTACCAGCCCCAGTGTCCCTTCACCCACGGAGGTATATTTGTGCCCAGCCTGCTTTTTCTTTGGTCGAAAGTACCTAATTGAATTTCAAATCACCGCCATTTTTTTCTGCTGCTTAGCTAAAGAAACTGGCTGGCCCATATGGCTCCATAGATCTGTGCCGGCTGCCTCATGAAACCTCACACAACCTCCCCTGAGCTAATTTCTGGTTATAGGTGTATTTTTTACAGTAAAATCTTCTCCCATAACAGGTAACTGTCACAGAGCTGACAGTGCATTAGCTCCACGAGCCGACCGCCCCCTCGCTCCTGAAAATGATGCTGCTTCAGAGTCTCCCTGTCCACTGCAGTCACGCAACCCTCCCAACCATTTTCCAGTAGCCGTTTATCTTTTCCTTTTTTTTTTACCGTTGTTTGTTCGTTCCCGATGGTCCATCAACTCTCCCTATTTCTGTCTCTCACAGTGCGTTTGTGTCAGTTTCCAGTCTCTCAAAGCACGCACACACATCCCTCCCAACCGCAGTCCGGTACTACACTAAGAGTCCCCACTTGCTAACTATCCTAAATGCCACCTTTATATTGTTTGTAAGTTAAAAACTGATTTTACCAACTATCAAAGCCATCAGATCGGCTTTTCAAAAGACGCAGCTCTCAATAGACTCTGTTCTAATAAAGTAAAGCCCTTCAACTTCCACAAAGTGTCTCACCATTTCCTGGTGTCCTTGCACTCACCACTGGCACAGCGCTTCATTATATCAACATTCTGCCCCTTGAATCCCCAGCTTGAGCCTCTTCTTAGTAAAAGGAATATCCCCCCCAAAAAATAGCCACAACAGTGAGAAGAGAAGGGGTGATCTTCAAGGTGCCACTAGAACAACAGCTATTGTAGGAGTGCGGGAGGAGGGGGGCACATCACACTTTACACAGGGACAGCATAATAAAATCACAGTGTACAGGTTTACGTGTGTTGTGCTGGGGGGGGGGCAAGTTTTTCAAACTAAGCAAGTGTTTTACTTGATTTCTGCCAGTATGTGTGCCTCTGTGGGGGACAGAGTAACTAACCATGACAACCAGGCGGAGGAACTATTTTTTTTTTTTACAGTTATTTTAAACTAATCTTTTCTTAACTTTTTTTAGTAAACAAAGTTTTTTTACAGTGCTCATTTTCTAAGCGCAATAATACCTTCCAGCGTGCGCGGCATGGGCAATACTGGACCTTCCAGGGGCTATAAGACCCTCCGCCTGTGGTGTCAGGACTCATTACGCCCCTGGAAGGTCTGGTATTGCCCAATACTGCCCACCCTGTTGGGTATTATTGCCTGCTTACTATTTCTGCACCATCAGTGGTAGATGTGCTTTACTGCTTGCTAGCTGCTGCATTTGTATTTGGCATGCTTTACAGGCACAAAAACGCCCTTCCACTTCCTGTCAGACATCAATTCTTAACTAAAATAATGCTCCCAATTTTTGATTATGCAGATGTGGTCTATGGCACTGCCCCTGAAACCACCCTAACCAAGCTAGAGACCCTTCTAAACTCTTTTTGATGCTTTGCTACCAACTCACTCTTTAGAACTCGTCACTGTGATCTATACTCCTCCTAGGTACAACCCCACTGTCCCACAGGCATTATATCCACTCATTCAACTTCATATCTAAATTCTGGCTTAACATGCTACCCTCCTACATGGTGGACAGTCTCTCCCCGGCCCGAACACCCCTGACTGTACTGAGTACAGTGTACTGAGGCACAGAAATGAAAGATATTGTCTTACACCTCGTCCATTCTTGTCATCTGGTAAAGCTGCTTTCTCCTACCGGCTCCCCCAGCCTATGTAACAAACTTTCCCCCTCCATTAGAAGTGCCTCCTCTCACCTCGCTTGCCAGACACAACTACGCCTCCTGCCAGCCCCCCCCCACTGCTTTCCCAAGTGATCTATCTCCATGCCACAGAACTTACAAGGCCTAGCCAATCTGCAGGCACTTACTTATGTGAATCTGGTTTCTCCCAGTTGTCTTATGTCCAGGAAATGTTTTCAAGTTTGCCATTTTCTGTTAATTTTGACTTATTTGCTGTAACTGATGTCTTTTTGTCTCTAAGACCCAAAATGTTGTCTAACTTTGCTGGATCTGGATGTCTTAAATGACTGCTTGTAACTGAAAGTCTTTTTGTGATACTTTGTACAGTATGTACTCCTACTCCCCCTTCCCCCAGGTCACACCTGGAAATGAACCTCAGCTTAGTGTGCCTATTCCAGTCAACAAACTTTTAAATTAATAAAAGTAAAAATCTGTGACATGGCATGAGGCCCATGGGGCTCTAAGGACACTGCCAGTAATAGCAAACACAAGAGGTAAGCACAAGCTAGCTGAGGCTAAAAAATATTTACATTACATTTTTTTATAGTCTAGCAAGTATGAAAAATATCTGTAGTGTGTGTTCACTGCTACAACCAAATAATTGATTTTCTCTAGTGTTACTTGTTAATGCAAATCAAGAGACAATCAAGAGCAGTTCAGGCCATGTGTAACCCCCTTACAAATGGGGGTTCCTGAAAGTCTTCCTTGAGTGTGCCTAAATGCCCTCTGCCAGGTTGGTGCCCTGTGTTTTAGCTGTTTAAAAAGAAATTGCATGAGAGTGCCTAATTGCCTCTGCACCTGTCTCTTTAAGAGCTGCCTATTTAGCAGTGTATAATTATTCTGGGTGGAGGCTGAGTGTGTCTATGCTCGAGTCCCACCTAGGCTGCTAGATAATCGCTCCATTCTGCCATCGCTATTTGAGCAGAGGGAGCTCTATTAGAGGCTGTACTTATTTGCTGAATAACTATTAGAATAATAATGATATGGTAGTTTGTCTAACCTGCCTTCTCTGCAGCATGGACTTTCGGTATTGCACCACCATTTTGGTTTTGGACTGCCAGGCAGCAGCAATCAGTGCCTCTGGGGACTCTAAAATGGAGCCTGTCCTCAGGGGTCTTGTGGGAGCAAATTTCTGTAGGAATTGCAGTTTTTACATTTTGGCACCAAAACAGACATGGGGGGGGGGCTTGCTTTGACAGACAGATGAATCAATGAATTGAACCTTTTGGACTGAAGGGCAATTCCCAAGCTGCCTGCAGCGGTGAGGCAGAAGTGAGTTGGACCTGGAAGAGTGAGCAGCTCCAGCTCGAGGAGCTGCTGCCCCACGGGATAGCATGGGGACTTGGTGGGAAGGCTGAGTCTGGCCTGCCTGCCTTCAGCTCTCTCACTTGGAGAGATAAGAGAAGCTTTATTTTGGACCACGTCTCCGAGCCATTTAGTTGTACCCTGATTAATGGGCATGGCGAGCAGAGAGTCAGTCTGGAGGTAGAGTTTGGAGAGTGAACAGCTCGCGAGAGATTCGAGTAGCTGCTTCAGCGTAGTTCACGCGGGAGATTGGTGGAAAGGCTGAGTTTGTCCTGGCTGCCTGCTGTCCCTCAAGAGGGACTCCTTTGAAAGTCTTAGCAATTGGACTGTATCCGAATTGGCATGTGACAAAGGCACTGAAGAGTGACCAGATTTAAACCTGACGAAGACTGAAGATTTGCTGTACGCGATCAGCCTGTCAGGACATCCAATTGACACAGAATTCCCGGTTTTGCTCAGAGACACTAATATCGCTGCCAGACTGCTATCCGCATTGTGGTATGGTGATTGCTTTACTATAAATGTGCTGTTTGCTATTAGTGAGTCACAATTTGGTTCCCTTCTGTTTAATTGTGCTATACTTGCTGGAAGCTGCATCCAGCCTTCCCAGACTGATATCTGAACTGTCTTACCTGGCCTGGACCCTGCCACACAGGCCCAGCCAGCTATTTCAGATGCAGAGAACACCATCGATGAGAAACCTGCTTAGGGATCAGCCCCCCTGCTCAACATCATGAACAGAAACTACACCATGGTGAATCTTGTGGGCCTTGCTTCTCCTGGCAAACCAGCAAGTCATCCTGCAGTCTCCATTTCATCCATCCTGTGTCCTGTACTGTGTAGTGTGAGTAAACACCACGGTAGCTCCCTGCAACAACAGCTCAATCAAAGTGTGTCATCTGATTTAATTGTTTTGTCTAATCATCACAAACTGAGCCTCCTGGCTCCAGATTACAAATCGTGTGTGGTTGTGCATGCCTTTTCTTTTCATCACAGGGCCCCAACCAGCTGCGACGCTGGCCTACCCCGGGCAGCGTTCCAGGCTAGCCCACCTTACTTCCAACTGGGTACCCAAAGCATGTGACTGTGCAGGGACTAAAAGTGCATTCATAATTGTCTGACTAGAATAGTTTTAGAATCAATCAACCTGATTACGCCCTTCCCTTGTTCGATTCCGCTGAATAAATCAGATCTAACTCTTTTTGTATTTAATCTGACTGTGGTTCCAGTTTGTACCGAAAGCACTGCACTGTTGTTATTTGCTGTGCCTAACCTTGCTTTACAGGGGGTATCCAGGGTCGAACTGGTGGAACCAGCCCTGGTGGTAAGTGCAAATGGTGTGGGGATTTGTATGCTGAATAGGGGCTACTGTGAAAGAGTTTGTTGCATATTGTCTAGGCCACTAGAGGGAAAAGAGGGGGGTTACAGTGTCCCGGAGGGACTTACCCAGTTTAGCCTTGTTACTAACAACCCTGTCCTCCGGGTGGAGGCACCCGTTTCAGTACCCAGGCCCTTTAACCTGCAACTAGCCAAGCAGACAGGGGTAGTAGCTCTCATGATAGTGCCACCTAGGGGGTCACACATGTACATGGGAATGAGTGTGGTAATAAATAGTCAACATTGCTGAGAAAGGGAAGTAAAGAGGTGTTTCTGGGTCAGATGTATCTGCTGCACAGCATTCTGTACTTCAGGTACTACCTCTACCACCAGTGGTACTAGTGGTGCCACCAGAGACTGGAAGAATGTCATTGGGGGGGACAAGTGGTGGTGTTGAAATTTGCTATGCTACAAAATTAGATGCTGATATAGCAGCAGTGCTAATGGCAGGTGTGAGACAGTTAAGCTGGTGTCACAGTAGGCAGTGATTAGGTGTGTCAGCAGGAGATGTTAGTGGAGGGGGAGGATCAGCAGGACAAGGAAGTGCAGAAGGAAGAATCTCAGTAAGAGATGGAGGATAAATATTCTCAGCAGGAGGTAGAAGAATTACTTGTTTCCACTCAGAGCAAGGGCAATTGAAGAGGAGGCGGTGATGCCAGGAGTAGGACAATGAGTGGAAGGGTGCTGGTGCAGCACATGAAACTGGATGTCAAAGAAAGGGAATGAGAATGATAGAGGGCAAGGCAAGGGAAAAGACAAGTGTAAGGGAGGAGGAGATATGGGTGGACATGAGAGTTCAGTGGGTGCAAGTTGAGGCATGTTTCCAGCACCCCTTTAGGACAAACAACAGCTAAGCAGCACCCCTCATCCCAAATTCCTTTTGCATGAGATTTCTGTCTCACTGAAGAAAATTACAAGAGTCTTTCCATATGCCAAATGTGCAAGACTCGAGATTGTTGGGGAAAAACTGGTTGTGTTTCAAAACCGCCAGACAGTGTATCCATGTCATGATCAAATATCTTCTCACATGGTGGAAGCATCAAAGGGAGGTCCAAGCTGGTCTGAACAGACTTGTTGTTGAGGGTCAAGATGGGGATGAGGGGAAGGAGGAGAAAGGAACTGTTGGTGAGGAGTTGGTGCAAGATATCAGCACTGGCACCACCATTACCATCAGCATGCAAGTGGAAACAAGCACTCCAGTCAGCAAAGCACCAGAGTCCATAACTGGATATTTTTCTAGATGAAGAATATTGCAGTCATCCAGCAGGATTACCAGGACTGCAACCAAGAATGTGACCCATACCCAGTCAAAAAGATTATCCACATGCATGCCTGCTCTGAAATGCAGCCAGATATTGCAAAAGCACTGCCCAGATGCACCACATATCATTGTAACCATCCCATGACTAGGGAACTTAATGCTGTTGTGGCACAAATGCTGCAGTTGATATGCTGGTATACTCATTTATTGAAAATATTGGGTCTCCGTAATCTAGTGAGCTGTGCAGTGCCCAAATGAAATGTAGCTCCATGTACAGTACATTTTTTTTCACACACTGTATCTTAATCTGAAAGCATATGTTTCAGTTTGCATGAATCATTTGGTGGTGGATACCATCCACTTAACAACAGATGAGTGAAGCAGTGGTCCTGGAGCAGTTTCCTCATACACGTGCATTACATCACACTGGGCTTGGTTCCCACATGTGTATACTGTGAAGTCATGTCAGTTGTCATCATGCCAAAGCCTCCTCCCACCATCTGCTAAAGTGGGAAAGTAGGCCATACTTAGCATGATTTATAAGGACTCTGTCCAACATGATAAAATATCTTGGCAGAGCAGAATGTTTAAATTGATGAGTGGCTTTCATTTCAAGACCTAAATGCTGGATTCATTGCTAGTAACAATGGCAGTTATGTTGTAAAGGCTGTTCATGATGGCTGTTTCTACCATGTTGAACAGGAACAGTAAGTGGGGGTGGGGTTCCACTGCTGGGTGAAGAATACACCTCACAACACTTTTAGCAGCAGTTATTTTCTATTCATATTCCAACATTTTGCCACGTGGGCTTCTTCTGGGGATATTATTATTTAAATAAATACAAGATGTGAGAACTTGATATGAAGTACAAAACAGTCCATATATTCCCATGAGTCTTACATATGAACATATGAATTTGCCAGCAGAAACAGGCCATAATGGTCTACCGAGTCTGCTCAAGTGCACAGCTCAGTTAGTTTCCTGGAGCTGCTCCCCCACTCCTCCTGGAGTCATTCCCCACCATCTCATTCCCCTCCCCCAACGTCTTCCCAGTAGTGCGTCCTTCAGTCCTAATCTTCTTCGTTACCCTGTCACCCCCCTTGAAACTGGTCACCATCTTCGCTGCCACCACCTACTCTGGCAAATCATTCCACCCCTTAACAACCCTTTCAGTGAAAAAGTGCCTAATCAGTTCCTTCCTGAATCTACCCCCCCCCCACCAGTTTCAGGCTGTGCCCCCCTGTTTTACCCTCCTTCCTCACGATAAAGATGCCCTCAGTACCAACCCTGT
The DNA here is from genome assembly GCA_016271365.2 of Neoceratodus forsteri. Lineage (NCBI taxonomy): Eukaryota > Metazoa > Chordata > Ceratodontiformes > Ceratodontidae > Neoceratodus > Neoceratodus forsteri. The sequence continues at coordinate 610,850,916 of CM028133.1, forward strand.
TTATGCCCTTAAGGTACTTGAAGGTTTCAATCATATCCCCCCTCTCCCTTCTGTCCTCCAAGAAGTACATGTTTAGCTCCCTCAGCCTCTCCTCATACGATCTGACTCCCATGCCCTTGATCATTTTGGTTGCCCTCCACTGGACTCCATCCAGTAGTTTAATATCTTTCTTCAGGTAAGAGTACCAGAACAGAACACAGTATTCCAGGTGTGATCTTACCAGTGACCTATACAGTGGCAGTATAACTTCCTCCTCCTCGAGGTGATTCCTCTTGTGATGCAGCCCAGCATTCTATTTGCTTTGGCTGCTGCCTTTCAGCACTGTGCTGTGTGTTTCATATCACCCCTTACTATTACCCCCAGGTCCTTTTCTTCCTCTGCTACTGTCACCTGTTCTCCCCCTAGCCAGTCACTGTCATTTGGGTTTCTGGCTCCCATGTGCATTACCTTACACTTCTGCACATTAAAACCCAACTGCCAGAGGCCAGAATATTTCTCCAAGCTTAGCCAGGCCCTCTCTTAAAGCCTGCCTCTCCTCCTCTGTGTCCACCCTACCACAGAGCTTAGTATCATCTGCAAAAAGGCAGATCTTGCTATTGACTCGCTCTGCATTGTCACCAATAAATATGTTGAAAAGCACAGATCCAAATACAGAGCCCTGTGGGACCCCACTGGTTAAGGCCCATGTTTGGACAGTTCTCCTCCTACCACCACTCTCTGGTTCCTGTCCCTTGGCCAGCAGCTCTTGATCCATCCCAGCATTCTGTCCCATAATCCCAGGTGCCCCAGTTTGCTGATCAGCCTACCATGTGGCACTGAGTTGAATGCCTTGCTGATGTCCAGGTACAGTATGTCCACTGCCTGTTCCATATCCAGAGACCTCATAACCCAATTGAAGAAGTCTATCATATTGGTTTTACAAGACTTCCCCCTTACAAACCCATCCTGCCTAATGTCCTGGAGTCCATTTTTTTCAAGCAAGGATACTAGCCTTTCTTTTAGAATGGTCTTCGTCAACTTCCCCCACTATGGAGGTTAGGCTAATTGGCCTGTAATTTCCTGGCTCATCCCTGGGTCCACTCTTCTGGAGAGGCACCACATGAGCTGTCTTCCAGTCCTGTGGTGCACACCCCTTCTCCAGTGAGGTGTTAAATAGGTCTATCAGTGGAGCTGCTAATACCTCCGCCAGTTACCTCAGGACACCCGGATGTACTCCATCGGGATCTGGTGCCTTGTCCACCCTCAATTCCCTTAGCTCTCTTAAAACTCTGTCTACCCCAATCTCCCCCTCATACTCCTTCCCCTTGTCAAGGTTCCCCCCACTCTTTCCTTGTGGTATAGGCCCTTCCACTTCCTTGCTGAAAACTGAGCAAAAGTACTAATTTAGTGCCTCTGCTTGCTCTTCTCTCTTTTCCACCCATCTTCTCTACATCTTAATCCTCACTATCCCATCCTTTCTGCTTTTTCTCTCTTTGATGTACCGGGAGAAGTTCTTAGTCCAAGAGATCTGAAAATCCTATTTTACAATCTGGTCCTGTAATCACCTTTATTCTTTCAGTGGTGATTCCTGTGGATCTACTGGGACAGAATTTCTGGTGAAATGAAAATCCAGAGGTTTCAAAAATCGGGTTGGTTTATCTCAATCTGGAAACTTGAAAATAAAATAAAAAAAAATTAAAAAAATTATTAGTATAATAATACAATTCCAAATACTAATACAGTATTCATACCCTATGAACATAAACACCTTTATCACTTAATGTTGATAATTGCATTAAATCTGATAAACAAAGAGGAAAATTAGAAGCAACAGGGGTTGGGGAGGAGGGAAGCAAAGTAACAAGAGTTGAAAAAATACTTTTAAATGCCTAAACAAATTGGATTAATGTAAGAATGGAAATACATACCAGAGAAGGGTAAGGACGGCACCAAACATCATACAAGGAAAGACTAGAGGACCTCAATATGCATACCCTGGAGGGGAAGGGGGGGGATATGATAGACATTCAAGTACATCAGGGGTGTAAACAAGGTACAAGAGGGTAGCATCTTTCAGAAAAGAAGGTGTACAAGAAAAAAGGGGGCATGATATGAGGCTAGGGGTTGGGGGGTAGGCTCAGGGGCAATGAGAGGAAGTACTTTATCACAGAAAGAGTAGTGGATACTTGGAGCACCCTTCCTGCAGAGATAGTAGGGGCAAAAACAGTAAGGGAATTCGGGAATGCTTGGGATAGACATAAGAGTACTCTTGCAATAGGGAAGAGGGGTAAACCACAGATCAACTAGGGTCTGTGGTATTGCATTAGATAGAGAAAAGGGGCAGACTAGGTGGGCCACATGGTCCTTATGTGCCATCATCTTCTATTATCTATGTATCTGGCCTTTCAAGGGGTGAGTGGGATGACTGAGGTATGTATAAGCCTTGTAGCCACTGCACACCCTTAAGGCAGGTAAAACTGAATGTGCAGCGACTGAGGTTTGGGGTGTGGCCTAGTGCTGGACGTGTTATTGGGTAGCTGGAGGGCTGGTGGGTAGTGTATAGCCTGCAGTCTCCAGGGGTTGGCAGGTACATATCTGTGGGTGATAAGAGAAATAAAGATATATGTTAATGTTTGATGCAAATGTAATTATTTTAAAGTTTAATATTTTATTTGTTGAATGCTACGGTTTTTCATATAACTGTCTCTGTACTTTGCAGAGCAGTCAGTAAAATGTTACTTTCTTTTCTCTTTGAAACTGTGTCACAGTTGTGCTACAGGTTGTCCGAGTCTCACATTTTCCTTTGGTCTCCAAAGTCAGTCCAGGGCAGCTCCCCTCTTTCCATACAGGTTCTGCGGCCGCTCAATTGGGGAGATAATTTTAAAGGTTCCTGTGTGTACCCAATCAGTGATTGTAGGTGGGAAGAGGGCAAAGAACCTATTGGCGGTGCAACCCTGTTAATCCATGTAAAGGTGCTGCATCTATCTAGCGAATAACTATGGGCTCACCATCCATATGGGTGAGGCTAAAGGTTATACAAAGTGCACAAAAAGGTTCTGGCCAGTTGAGGGAATTACATCTGTAGTCTGGAAAGGTTAGTTGGAGTGGTCTCAAGTGGCAGAGTGGAGATAAAATGGAGAACAATTAAAGGGGCATTCTTAAGGTAACAAAGTCTTGCATTAGATTGGTAACCAAACAAAACCGATGCAAGGGACCAATGTGGTTGTCTGAAAAAGCCAGAGAAGCCATGAGGGCCAAACCCTTCACCAGTTACAAGGAAGAACAAGGGGAGGAAGAATGGGGGCGTTCTGAGTGAGAACTAAGGAAGCCAAGAGACCAGTCAGGCATGCAGAAGCAGCTACAGAGTGGCATATTTTGGAGGGGGTCAAGAGTGGAGAAAAACAGTTCTTCTTGAAGAACAGAGTATTATCTTTTGAAAGTTAGCCACAGAAATAATTTTATTAGTCCAATAAAAGGTATCTCCTGCAAAATATTTGTTTTTTTTCTTTTTTCTTCTACAGCAGTTAACACTCAAAACCAGGAAGTGTAAGGTGATGCACATAGGGAACAAGAACCCCAGGGCAGAGTACTGGATGTGAGCGGTTAATCTGGGCACTACATTGAAGGAAAGAGACCTAGGAGTTATAATAAGTGACTCCCTTAAACAATCTAGCCAATTGAAGTCAAGCATGATGCTGGGCTGTATTGTGAGAGCTGTTTGCAGCAGAAGAAAGGAGGTAATGCTTCCTCTTTATAGATCACTGCTGAGGCTGCACCTGGAGTACTGTGTCCAGTTCTTGAGTCTTTACCTGAGAAAAACTAAGGCTAGGTTAGAGATGGTGTAACTTAGGGTGACTAGGATGATTCAGAGCTAGCAGGACAGGTCATATGAGGACTGGTTTAGCGTACTGACCATGTACTCATTGGAGGCCAAACGGGAAAGGGGAGATATGATTGATACCTTCAAGTTCCTGAAAGGAATGAACAAGGTTAACCGTGAGGAACTATTCAACAGGAATATAAATCAAAAATATGGGATAAGAGTAGAAACTGGCAGAGGTTAGGTTCAGGAGGGATGAGAGAGAAAGCTTTATTTTACAGAGATTGTAGCTGAGCTGTGGAACTGCCTGCCAACAGATGTGGTGGGAGCCAAAACTGTTAATAGTTTCAAGCTGGCTCGGACAGCTGAAGGGCTTAGTTGCTACCCAAGGCTATAGGAGTAAAATGGGGAATATGGGGGCAGATAGTGTGTTTTAACTCCTTGTATAGACATAAGGCCTTGGGGTATGATAGGGTGTAAGGGTAGACTGGATGGAACAGTGGCCTTTTTCTGCCATCATTTGTCTAGATTTCTTTTTCTATGCTCATTCTGAGACCATCTCAAGAGATGGGAGTACCATTACTATCAATCTTTGTTGCCAGGATGTGTTTTTTTCTATTTAACATTGACACAGAGGCTGTTGTCACTGCTCTCTCTAAATCAGCATGCCATGTGCTCCAAGAAAAGTATCCATCATACAAAGTTAAAGACACCCCTAGACATACAGGGAGTCATCAGAGTGACCTTAAAGGGAAAATGCTTCATAAGGATGTATATTTTAAAGAATTTGGTGCCTTTGGATTCCTCTGTAATCATTTTACTTGCTTTTATTTGTCTTTTAATAACCTTTTCAACATTTTATTTGTATTTTGCCAACTACTAGTAAAACAAATCAATCAATCACTCAAAGTCTTTATTTATCCAAGCGAACATTGTTGAGCAAAGCTGACTTACAAGATGGACCTGGTTAATACTGGGTCAAAATAGAATTACATACAACAGTGACAATACATCATTATGACAACAATAAATACAAAGCTTATTTACAAGATGGACCTTGTTAATACCGGGTCAAAATAGAATTACATACAAAAGTGACAAATACATCATTATGACAACAAATAAATACAAAGTAGGTGCTCAATGCAGCAACAGAGTAATACAGAGGCAGGCATACAAGCACTTCAGATGGTGACACTATTACATATAGGCGAGATTTTTGATAGTCTAAATAAGTACAAGAACTTAACAAGGGTGCAGGGTAAAAAGCAAGGGTGCACAGCTAGGTTAGGAAGGGAGTGAAAAATTCCCAGGAGATTGGGGCAGTGGAGCGGGGGGGACAGTGAGGGTGGGGAGGTGGGAGGGCATGGTTGGTAAGGAAGTGCATAGGGGAAGGAGATTGGAGGCCGAAACCGGAATACAGGTAGACAGTGTGCAGATTCAACTTAACTGGACAGAGAGAAGTTATAGGATTCCCTCACAAAATGAGGTGAATCCATAAGGAGCCAGCAGTGAGTAAATCTAATGGAATTCTTGTTTTATGATGTCAGAAAAGTTTACTGACAGGGCAAGCAGTGCATTTCAATGGGAAATTGCAAATCTGTTTTCAGATTGTTGTAGATAAATAATACTTTCAACCACCAAAATACTATATATTTAATGGAAATAAATGATTTTTGATAACCTGCAATCTTTTGTTTTAATTTAGCAGGTGATATTTTCTTCATAACCAGATTTTACTTGGGAAGAAGGAATGAGAAGCCAATTACTGTTTTAAAAATTGTAAAATCATGCAGTTGTACCACAACAGTGCAAACATATAACAAGCAAAGTTTGATTGCTGAAAGAAGTATTGGTGGAATTTTATTGAATTCTTTATTACTAGCAGTGTGAAAAGCAAAAGTGAAACCCCATTTTTTACTGCACAAACAAATATTTTATTATAAAAGAAGAAACTAATTACTATCACATCAAAATACAATAAATACAATAGTCTGTCTATTTATTAGAAGTAAATACCTGGGACTTGATTTTCAAATGGTTGTAAAGGAAGCAACGTGTTTGCATCAAAGAGGCATGATTCAAGGGGCTCAGTGCTCTGCACCTTGCATCATTCCCGATTTAGCAATGGTGCCTGCACCAAACAGGGGACAGCATTTGCCATCTGGGCTTGTGCTGTGCTTGCAGATGACACATGGCTGTGCCACAGCAGTAGGGGGCTTGCACCACCATGGTGCTGCAGCATCCCTTAATGTAGGATTCCCAAAGCCCCTCCCCCCATAGCCAGAGGTACCTTAACATCCCATGCACCACTCCATGAAACAGTGCTGGGTGAAAGACAATCCCATGCCCATCTGTTGTGGTCAGAAGCACATGGTATGTGGAGCCCACTGATCATGCATTCCAACTGGCACACCATATGTGTGCGTCAGAAACACCAATGATTGTGAGATGTCTGGAAAAGGGCTGTCAAGTTTGGGAACACAGAGCACTAATTGGCATTAAGGTACAAGCTTGTGTTGGTGATCAGCTGGATTATTGCATCCAGTAGGGGACAGTGTGCACTATTCATCTGTATGGCAATATGCTGCAATCAGTCTCCAAGAGCCATGGGTACAGATCCTACTTCCCTGCCAGTGTCCAGTACTCATACAACACATTGTCCCACTAGGAAGGTGACGTATCATAGTCTTGTGGGCCACTACATGGTTTCCTGATTTGCCCAGTGTCTGACAGGGCAGTATAGTGGACAACATCTATCAATGTTGGGACATTACATGATGTGGCTAGGTGCCTTTCAGGAGCTATGAAGTGTAGTGGATATTGTAGGTTCCATGTTATAATGGTGATTGTGGAACGGTGATCACCATTAGGGCGAGTGTACACTGCTGAAAATTAATTTCGGCAATGTACACTCGCAGTGCACAGCAAAAGGGTGCTGGAGACTTAAATTTTTTTGTTTATGTGGCGGACTGCAGACCCTGCATCCCCCTACTAAAGGATTCTCAACTCCAGAGGGGTGTATGTTGGGAGGGTGCAAAACAAAACAAAAACTAAAATCCTAGAATGGTACAAAAAAAAAAAGAATGCACCCAGAACCAAACTCGGTACCCTCCCAACCCTAGGCTGCCACCAACCCACCATGCCACATGGTCAGCATGGCAACCCACTGCTGCACTACACCCCACAAACCCTCCCTCCCCTTCCTCCTGTCACACAGCGTGGTCACTCCCCCCACTCACGTGTACATATAGCGACATCCTGTCCGGTAGTCCTCCCTGCCCCGGTAGCCCTGTTCACAGGTGCCATGATTAAGTCGCCCTTTTTGAAAACACTCAATCACAGATGTCATTATCACAGGCTACTGATATGGTTTACATACCTCCCTCCTCATCCACAGTCCCATTGATGTTTCTCCACTACTATATGACTTTCTGTGTCTGATATCAATAGAGTTTACCAAGATGGCTATCTGATGCAGCTCTGTTGTATGATGGACTGTCAAGGTTCATGTGCCACACCCTCCATCAAACCCCTCCTGTGCACCATTTATTGGATGAAGGGAAGTGATTATGGAAGTGATTATGGCACCTGTATGAATTTTGTCCCTGGGATCCTCCTGTACCCGAATATAGTAAAGGGTCCTTGGTGCACCTGGACACAATGCAAGCTGCTGTTTTGCTTGTGACAGTCTCCTAGCCCCTTTGAAAATCAAGCCCCTGCTCTTTAAACCATAAGGGAAAAACAATCCACAGTGACATATGCTGTGGTGCCATGCAGCAGGTTCCCTGTTGCCAATAAGTATTTTAGACTGCACAGCCCACTGTGACATATGCTGCCAGGTCCCCTACTGTCAATCAGTATTTGAGCGAATTACAGAAGAAAATTAGGCCATCACTTTGCACTTGCCTGTCTTCTTGCAATTTTCCAAGTGATTACTAGATCCCATAGGCTAACGGGCTTGTGGAAGCACACATGTGCTGTGCCATGGACTGATGTATCTGTCCAGAATCCCAATACATTCTAATTCAGTTGGCAGCTGAAGGTTAAAACCCTGCAGATAGTGATACATAGTCTTAGTATTTGAAAACGGTGACACCAAATGTTACAACCAGTTGAAATAGGATACAGTGACAGTAGTATCTGGATATCTTTAATCATAAGTAAATTTGATGCTGGGCACCACTGTATATTGTGGGAAAAACATGGAACTAGAAATGAAAACTCACTCACTGAGAAATCACCTGACTTCTGAAAATAGTGTCAAAATCCAGTTTTATTACAATAGCATACCAAAAGTAAAAGATACAGAACAAACTGTAAATTACCATTACCCCGGCAATTCAAGTATCTGACTTTTCATCAGGGAGCATGGTTATGGGAGAGCCACGTCAGATTAAATAGTACATCTTATGAATATTAAAACATTACAAACAGTGACATAAAAAATTCAATTACATGCATAAATCAATGACATGAAAAAGTAATCAAAACAGTTCAATACCAGATAAATGCATACTAAAATGATAGGAATCAGAAAGAAGCCACAACACATTCTGCTCACTTTCATAGTACTGTGTGATAGCTAAGTAAGATGACAATTTTTTCTAAAAAGCATTCAAAAGTTTTATAAAGTTACAACAGAGTAAGGCAATTGCGACCCCAGAGCTCCTGAATGTAGATACATACCGTACATGAATATGGAGCAGACATACACAATGTGAGGGAAGGGGGGAAGAATTAAGGAAGCTTGATGTCATGGATCTACAGTATGCCAATCTCATCGATAAGAGAGACAAAAGAGGTGAGCAGAAAAAGAGCTTAAAAAGAGAGAAAAACAGAAAAGGACACATTGAGTTATGTTTTACATACAATATGTACATATTCAATTCACAGTGGCATAACAAAATCAAAATGTTATTGTAAAAATGATTTCAAATACCATTGGACATTCAGACCCAATGGTTTAATACTTTGCAGAGTGAATATCCAAAAGCTTTCTTTTTTAAGCAAAGTGTTAGTTCAGTCCCCTCTCTTAAAGGGGACCTCCACATGCTCAATACCCAGGAACTTCATAGGATCTAGGTTAGACCCATGTTTTTCTGCAAAATGTGCTCCTACTGGAGTGTCAGACCTCTGATTGATTATGGACCTTACATGCTCCTGGATTCTTTGTTTTAATGGACGGATAGTCCTGCCCACATATATCAAATTACAGGGGCACCAGAGAGCATAAACTAAGAAGGGCATATTGCAAGTAATACATTGCTTAATCTCTACCCGTTTTATACCATCCCAGGGGTGTGAAAAATTACCGCCTGGTTGTGCATATTTGCATATATTGTAATGCATGCATTTTTTTAATTTAATATACTTTATTGTGTTTCAAAAGCATACAAGCAAAACCCCCAAACATGACAAGTCACAACCAAGAACAGTAGAATACAACCAAAATACAGAACAGTAACAAGAACACACCTGCTCCCAGAAAAAACAAAGAAAAAAAGGAGAACTCCTCTCCCTAAAGTGCTGCTCACCAATGTAAGGAAAATCAGAATAGAGTACATATCATAAAGACACAATATGAAACCTTTACAAAAAATATGGCCTAAGCATCGAGAAAAAGAATGCTATGGGGGATTTTATAAACAAAGCAACACAAAAGAATAGTTGATAGAACCATTTCAGAATATAAATCGATAAAGGGAAAACAACATTTACAAAGTGAGTAACCATACATATTAGAGTCCCCATTTTTCCAAAAAAGCTTGAGACTTGTGTATAATGTGACCCAGGCAACGTGTACCAGCGGGTACTACCCCTGTCTGATGACCACAATACAGGTTGAGAGGCCTTGGCTCTGTTTTATATGGAAAATTGGGTTTGTTACCAGTAGCTGAACAAGTAGCATGGTACCTTTACCCAGAGTAAAGTATAAGTGGGTCTGATGATAAGATAGTACAACCCTGTGGGATGCTGTACCTACCCACTGCCACAACCAGTGGTCCCACACATGGATTAGAATACAACAGTTTAACTTACATTAACATAGTAAATTATTGGTGATAGCTAATACTATGATCACACTGGCTACACTTACCAACAGGGTCTGGATATTGTAGACATCCCCTGGCTTCCTGCTAGGAATAGTTAGTATCAACAGTAATGTACTTAGACAGACACAGGAAATTAGCATTCTGTAATAATATTCTCATGGACAGTGTTAACATTAACAATAAACCTTGTTAGGGGGGATGAACAGTGGGGTTAAAGGGATGCAAATTAAAGGCCGGGTAATTGCATTGGCTTTTGGTTGCCAAAAACGTTCAAGGCAGAAATTAATAGTCCAGATTGACAGTCCCAGTTATCTTCAATGGGTACCCAGACTGAACCGTTGCAGGCCTGGCACATTGCTGCTGGTTGGCTGGCTTTGGTGCACATAAACAAAGGAATGGATATATTTCTTTCACCATGCAGTTGTGGAAAAAAATGAAAGAACAAAAGGCTGAACTCTTTGGCAAACTAGCATTTGTAACCCCAGGCCTGATGGCCTGCAAAACACTTTAACAACTTGAAACAAAGGAACATTTGTTGAAGGGCTAGCTCTGAAATTACTTATGATTCTGCAGCTATTCAGGCTCTGAACTGGAGTTGAGATGGTTGGCTCCCTAGGGCAGTCACAAACCTCGGGAGTCTCAGTTTCAGGCTGTTGGCTTTGGCTTCTGGACAGGGACCAGCAGAAAGGACCAAGGTTGGCATGACTCACCTCCACGTCTAGGCATAACCCCCAAGGTGGCCGCAAACCAACGCTGACTGTTGCGTTAGTAGCTGACTCCCCATGCTGGTTCAGATGCAGCTTTACCTCAGGATACAGTCTCTGATACTTTGGATCAACAAGCTGAATACAGTCTCTGCATAAATAAGCTTTAACAAACTCACTCTAAAAACTTTGCATAGGCAGTGCTGCTCTGGCAGAGGTAGCTTTGACTGTCACGAACAGTCTTTAATGCATTCACTCTGGAACACAGGCTTGGGCAAATTCAGTTTGCCATGCTGGTCACAGGCTGTGGAACACTCAGCTCCAAGTCTCCTTCTGGCAGTTCACACAGGAGACAAATGCTGGCAGATGTAGACACTGCTTTTAATTTCAGTCTCTGACACAGTTCAGGTGAATAAGGCCTTTTGGCTGGCTGGTAGGCCTCAAGCACAAGCCTAGGAACACACAGAGAAGCTCCCTCTCAGCTTGAAAGCTTTTAGCAACTACCCCTTTCAAACAGTCCCTCCTTGCTGAAGAAAACACAATATTGTAATCCAATTGATAGATAAGGCTGTCAATTACAGTTCCAGTTCTCCAACTGGCCACTCAGAGGGTGCCAAACACACAGTCCTCAATTTCTCCCAGCAGCCATAGCTAAGGACCCCATAGGACACATTGAGTTCCGATTGGCTAAAAGCAAAAGTCAAAAGTGGCAAGATAGCTGCTGAAGGGCAATCAATTAGCAGTCCAACTTTAAAGTTCATTTTTATAAACAACAATTTTAAATTTAAACATTTACAGGATTCAGTAGGGTTCCCTCTGCACTATTATCCAGTGCAAGAGTGGAGTTGATAGGAGCATTCCTCATTTGGTCATGAGCTCCAGACTACTGGGACCCAGCACAGGCTATGGACACTATATATACAGGTACTGAGCTCTTAAAGCTACAGAGTGACAGTGCCAGCTTTCACATTCACACAGAAACCATGGATAAAGCACCACTTTACATGGATTTTAACCTTAATGATGGATACTAGCCCAGGTTCAAAAGGACAGAACACTGGGCTGGAGCATGCTCCGATGGACACCAAAGGAGCTGCTCGAGGAGGTAACTTAAGGCAAGCCCCACCTATTTGAGGGGGGTTACAATAACATTGGCAATATGTAATTCAGCATTTAAGGCACTAAGGATTTCTGCATGCCACTGCATTCAAGTTGACATTATTTCTGATAATCAATGATGAAGGAGGACCTTCTTAGCAGCTGCAGAAATCAGGTCAATAAATCCCTTGTGATATCTAGGGGTTATCCCCTTATAATTACCCAGTATGCAAACTTCAGGGGTAAAAACATTACACAAGTCAAAGGGGGGGGGGATCAAAATAACACTGGACAGATGTCCAGAATGGGGTAATCCTTTCATATACCAATAACATGTGAAATTAGGTGCCTTCTACTTTTTTGCACCTGAAACAGAGTGAATGTGTTTGTTGACCAGACTGATAAAGTTTCTGCAGTGTATAATAAAGCTTATGTAATATATGAAATTGTTGCAGCCTATAACGATCCTGTTTGACATACTTATAGAGACCAAGGCAAACGTTGCGCCAGTCTGAAAGAGCCCAAGCAAGGTGAAGGGTATTTTGCCAGTAATAACAAATACCAGATAGTTGTATGGGATCCTTAGCTTGAAGTATAGCAGAGATCTGAGAAATCACACATTGTGAATGTGCTACCTTAATCAATTTGTCAAAAACAGGGGAATCCTGATTGGTCCACGGAAGTGGACCTAACTGGGAAGTCAATGCCTGAGAGAGCTGTAAGCACTTAACCATGTGAGAATGGAGATAAATTGTATCTCAGTTGAAAGTGAGGGAACTCTAACAATCTAGTTGAAGTAGAATAGAAATCATAGCCACTGTAGTATTAAGTGCTAGAGGGAGAAAAGTACCAGGGACAGGGTGATGAGCAATTTGAAAATTAGGATTCAGAAAGATAGGTTGATGAAGGTTACAGGTGGCCTCGAAAGGAAAATATTTACTAAAGTGAGTGTACACCCATAAATACCAATATATAGGGATTCACTTTAAAGATGCAGGGACAGTAGATGGCAAAAGAATGCAGTAGGTTGAATATTATGAGCCTGATATAAAACTCGTTCAAGATTTAACCACTGAGGTTTGTCGGGGTCAGTTGGAGTCCCTGAAATATTATGGCCCCAGTTGAAATATTTACAACCTTTAGAGACCAGGTAATAAAAATAAAAATTCAGGATAAAAGCCCCCCAGATGTTTTTGGGTAAGTTAATTTAACATATGACCAACATATTGCCTTACCTCTTCACAGGAAGGAAGGAAGGTATGACTGAAGTTTGTGAAACCAGGCTTGTAGTAAGACAATATTCAGCATGCCTAAGCGATACAAAATATGTAGCAAAATATTCAATTTAATTACAGTAATACATCCCCCTATGGACAATGGGAGGGCCAACCATCTTTGCAAATCCGATTTAATTGAGGTTAACAGCAGATTAAAATTTTACTTACTTAATTCAGAGAGAGGGACTGGAAAATATGCAACCCAAGGTAGTTAAGTGCTTCAGGTTCCCACTGAAGCCCTAAGTGAACAACATTCAATTTAAAAACATAGGGATTTAGGGGCAAAACAGACATTTTATCTAAATTTAATTTATAGGCCGACAGTTTCCCAGAAGAGGTAATATTGGTCAAGGCAGTAGGAATAGAGTGGTAAGATGGGAGAGATGCAACAAAATATCATCTGCATATGTTGACAGCTTATATTCCATATTTATTTATTTATTAAAATGTGTTAACCGAGTAAGCCTGCTGAGACATAGTGTCCCTTTTTCAGGGGCAACCCGGGGTTAATTACATTCAATAGAAGGAATCAGATGAGAATTCTACCACTGAACCATCAATGCAAATGCATCAGTTTACATACAGAAGAGGTTTAAAACAAACAGCAGTACTGTTGCTCCTTTACATGTTTGTATGCTAAGTTACAGGACTTAGAGATATACCATCTCAAACTCAAACCCATTTCTGTTACCTCCGGGATGAGACAAGGCTGCCCCTTGTCCCCCTACTTTTCAGTTTTTATTTAGAGCATCTGCTTTTATGATTAAAGGCTAACTCAGAGGTCCAGGGGTTTCAAATGCCTGGACCTCTGAGATAACTAATCATAAAAGCAAGGCTAAATATAAATTGAAAGAAGGGGGACAAGGCAACCCGTCAGGTCCCCGAGGTAACAAAATGGTTAGGAAAAGAACACCCCTACACAATAACATAGTTGAGGGCTTTGTATAGAGATATTTATTTATTTATTTGGTAGTTCAGAAAGACTTTTGAGCGTGAGCTGTTTTACAAAGGTTCCACATCAGTGTAGACAACAAGAACAGTTACAATACAGTAGATCAGTTGACAATACAGGAACAGTAGGCAAATGAACCATTGGTACAAGAACATCAGAAGACAAAGCAAAACAAAGGGTGGACCAATTACAATTTGAATATAATGCTGTGGCTAATTAATTGCTTTCTATAAAACTCATACCCAAATTAACACAAGACATGTCGTGGTAAGGTCAGAAAATAGAGGTGTAAGGATTGATGCTGGATCTGAGTAGGAGAAATGGGTCAGCAGAGAAATAGAAGGAGAAAGGAGGAAGCAGCTCCACAGGACCTTGTTGAATAAAGATGTGGTTTCGTGGGGGAGGTTTGGGTTGGGTGAAGTGGTGGGAGCATAGTCACAGCATAACTGTAGAGAAAGGCATGGTGAGAACAGGGAGTGACCAGTCAAGGCCTGGTTATGTTAAGTGGGTAAGGGGTGGAGGAAGGTGAGAGGGAGGGAAGCACTGGAGGCGCAAATGGACTGCTTGCTTGGGGTAGACCATGGTTTAGGCAGGGGGTGGGGTAAGGTTAATTTAGGAACTACCAAGTGCTTACATAAGGGCAGGTCAACTGGGGTTGGGGGGTCGTTCTTTAGAGGCAGGAACATTTTGAGATTGTTATTATTTATTTATTTTATTTATTTATTTATTTCAATTCTAGGATTACAATTACCTTTGAGCCCAGGGCTCTTTTACAAAGGTTCCACATCAAGTATTAGGTGCTGTTTGAAGCCAGTTTTGAATTGAACCAGGTTGTTGGTAGCCAGGAGGTGCTCAGGGAGTTCATTCATCCACAAGGGGGCCCGATAGGAGAAAGTTTGTTGCCCTTGTGAGGTGCGATGGAAGGGGATGGACATTGCACCTCTCGTCCTCCCCCTGGTGACCTGGGGTGAGATGGAAGCCTTGAGCAGATCTCCTATGCAGGGTGGGATTTTACCCAACTGAGCCTTCTTCCCCAGTAGGCAAGTTTGGAACTTTAGCCTGTACCATAGTGCAAGTCAGTTAGTACACTCATACAGATTACAGGTGTGCATGTATCGGTCGGCACCAAGAGTGAGGCGACATGCCTTGTTTAGGGCAGTCTGGACCCTCTTGAGTGCTGTATTTGAGGAAGCCCTGTAAACTACAAGCCTGTAATCAATTGTAGATATTATGGAGCTGGAGACTAAGAGGTGGAGAACCTCTGGGGTGAGGAATTTCCTATGCCTATGGAGGACACCTAACTTAATGTTAACTGCCCTGACAAGAGAGTTGATGTGATGAGTAAGCATGAGGGTGTCATCCATGGTGACCCCAAGATACTTAAACAACTGCACTTGTTCAAGTGGTTCACTACAGGTGTTGTAGATGATGAAGGGATGGAGCCTGTGTTTGCTATGTCAGCTAGATATTAACATTGTTTTAGTCTTCTTGTAGTTTAGAAGCAGCTTGTGCTTACAAAATCAGCCCTCAAGTTTTGTGAAGGAGTTTTGCAGTTCGGATTGTAGGGCACCCTGAGAGGTGTTACTGCTCAGGAGCATGGCATGATCTGCATTCAGGATGAGTTTAGAGTGACAGACTGAGGGAAGGTCATTTAGGAAGAGGCTGAAAAGCAGGGGCCCCAGAATTGACACCTGAGGGACCCCTAAGGACACCTCTCTTATGCTGGACACCGTCTTCCCAACTTTGACACATTGGCTCCTGTGTATCAGACATTCTTGGAACCAGCATAAGGCATTGGGTACCACACCCAAGTTATGTAGTTGGGACACTAGTAGCGAGTGGTTGATGGTATTGAAGGCTGTGGTTAGGTCTATGAAGACCAACCCCACCAATTTGCCCTGATTCAGAGCCTTGTGTGCATAATCCATGTAGTCCACCAGTGCCGTGGTCATGCTGTGATTTTGCCTGAAACCATGCTGGTTTGGGCAAAGCAGATTGTACTTATTAAGGTAGTCGATGGGTTGGCCCACCATGATCTTTTCCAGCACCTTAGATAGTGGGGAGAGGATCGAGATAGGCCTGCAGTTAGATTCCAGTGCCTTGTCACCATTTTTTTGCACTGGCATAACAAGGACTTGCTTCCAGATCTTTAGGAATTGGGCAAGGGTCAGGGACTTGTTAAAAGGCATTGTTATTGGCAGGATAAGATCATCCAGAGTGAGGGACAGTATTTTCATGTCCACCCCATCACTGCCCATTCCGGTCTTCCCAAAGACTTTCTTAACCAGAGTTACGGCCTCCTTCACCATCACCCTCTTGAAGTAGAAGGCTGAATGGTTTATTTATGGTGAGTTGTTGCTGCCATGGTTCTCAGTAGGCTGAAAATAGTCTGAAGGCAGCACTGAGGACAGGTCAGTGAAGGCCTCATTAAAGGCATCAGCAATGGCTAGAAGAAGTTATTAATATTGAGTAAGTGAGGGTGCTGCTTGTCCTTCTTGCCAAGGATGTTCTTGATGTTGTCCCAGAAACTTTTACTATCACCCCATGCACTGCTGAGCTAGGTCTTATGGAAGTTGGCCTTGTCAAGCTGGATAAGTTTGGTGCAGCAATTACGTAACGTCCTGTAGCACTGAGAAGTCATGCTTGCTTCCTGAGTTTCTGGCCTTCTGAACCCACTGAATAAAATCAGAAGAGATATTATAAGCTCTTAAGATTTCAAAAAGAAAGGGTCAGGGCACATGATAAAAAGCTTTCTCAGTGTCCAGGGAGACCAAGGCCATAGGAGTCCTTGTCTCCCCTGGAGGCCGACATTAAATGAAAATGTTTTTGAGTGTGGTGACTAGACACTAGTCCCTTCATAAAACCAACTTGTTCTGAGCCAATAAGATGTGACTACACTCCTTCTAGTCTATGGACCAGAATTTTTGTGATAATTTTAAAATCAGTATTAATAAATGAAATAGGGTGATAACTAGAAGGGAGAAACTTGTCTTGCCCTGTCTTGAGGAGAAGAGTTATATGGGCTTGTGTAAGGGAACAGTCAGTAAGGCCCTGCGAATGACTATAGTTGAAAATATTAACCAATATGGGGGTATGTTCACCTATATATGTCTTAATAAAAATTTACCAAGAAGCCAGCCGATCCCGGGGCCCAACCCATATGAAGACAGGAGAAGGCCCAATGCACCTCAGCAGCAGTAATACGGCCCTGTAGCATGGCACTCTGGGCCTCCATGAGATGCAGTAAGGATGTATTCTGCAGACATTCAACAATATGGGTGTGAAGGTGGGGATCAGTCTGATCTGCAGAATATAGACACTCATATTAGGTTCTAAATACTTCAAAAATTTCCTGAGGCATAGTGAATAATTCTGAGCAATTCATGCATTTGTACAATCTCTTTGGTCTTGGCAGTAATCAATTTACTTTGGGTAAAGATATGTATATGATGGGAAGCTTGAACTTTTCCCAGTTATACTATTCCATTCTCAAGATGATAGGTCTCATCACCAGAGTCAAGGAGCTCCAGGCCCACACAATGAAATAGCAGATTCTTCAGATACAGTATTCACATGTGTTGACAAGGATGCAGCAGGAGTATGACATCCAAATCTTTGGCAATCCCATACCCTTCTCTCTTTTTCACCACTCCATGATGAGTTCTAGTACTGTGCCTGCAGGTGAAAGAGGAACTCCTCTGAACAGAGGGTATAAATGCAATATGGAGAGTGGAAGAAGCCATGGACTTCTGCAAAGGTATGCTGGTCTTCTAAAAGCGCAATGGCACTGTGTGCATTTTTGCTAATGTACAAAGTTCAATGACATCACAGTACAGTGAGAGGAGTTTATCTTTCAGTGTACCAAACCCTAGAAATGTTGGGCTCTGCAAGATTTTGATAGATGTGGCTATCTGACACATTGACCAAGCTTGCTACCTTTATCATTCTTCTGGATGATACTGCTTTTTTCTTCTGCTATTAGTATATCATTAGCATCAGAGCATTTCCAAAACTGGTTGCACCTTACACTGAATGATCAAGTCAGAGCTGTTTGTCACATGTATGATTTTTTTATTTGTGGGCACATCAGTGAGGAGCACAATTGACATATAATGTATGGTCGAATGCAGTAAACACACAAAAATCATCTTTTTACAGGGTTGTCACACCATCGATGTGATGTCGTGCCTTAGTTATACTACCAATGCTGCGTTACATTGATGGTGTAACAGAACAGAACCACTGGATATTGCTGTTGCTATAATCCCCATAACAGCTGAACATTCACATGTTTTAAAAAAAGAAAACAAACTTGCTTGCATGATTTATGACAGTCCAAGTAGCATTTCTGTGATGTTTCTTTATTTTTTGTAATGTTTCCCAGCCTTTCATGGTATTTTAATTCTCTAATTAAACCTGCTCGAATTCAAACCCCTTGAATACGCATGTCTTCCTATGTCACAAGGTAAGCCAGCAGACTGTCGCATAGTGGTGTCTAATTGTAATGTGGTTTTTAATTTTGGTGGAGTGATCATAAAAACTTTTCTATGATTTTTCCGATGACCATACACTATAAAAGACAATATATGGTCATCGGTGTGTAACCACGCTAGTCTTACCTTCTTGTGGTTCCCATGGCAACTATGAAAACCTCTTGAGCTGCACTCTCGAGGTTTAACAGAGATGCCAAGGGAACCACTCAAAGGCAAGCATAGCGTGGTTACACACTGATGACCATATGTTATCCTCTATGTTAGGTTATCAGTTCCCTCTTGCCAATAAGCATTTTAGACATCATAGCCCACAGTAGCATATGCTTTCATGTCCCCTCTTGCCTGGTGCTAACAGACAGAGACATATAGAGACCAAGATGGTAAATGAATGGCTCAGGAAATGGACTCTAGGTAAATTTTAACATGTATTACAAACTGGGAAAGATTTGCAAACAAAAATCATTACCGTTGCTCAGATGGCTTACATTTAAGTAAGCATGGCAGTGTAGCTTTGGGAAAACAGACTGAAACCTTGATTACAAAGACTTTAAACTTGGAATAAAGGAGGCTTAGGTCCAAAATAATGAAATAAAAAACAGAAAGGTTGCACACAATGAGAAAGAAGGCATACGTTTTTATCTAGCCAATGCACATAGCTTAAATATTATTGAAAAATCAGAGCTTGAATTAATACTGCCTAAGGAATGTATAGATATAGCCACAATTACAGAAACATGGTGGGACATAAGTTAGTGGAATAAACATATACCAGGCTATCGGCTGTTAAACAGAAATGGGAAAAATGGAAAGGGATGAGGAGTATGTGCATACAGTACATTGCAGAAGGAATAAAATGGTTGGAACTAGGTTGTACAAAAAAGATACTTCAGATGTGGAAAGTGTCTGGGTACATCTAGTAATAGACACAGGGAAAAAGATAATGGCAGGAATCTGCTATAGACCACCTAACAGTAATAATAGCTATAATCAATTTCTATAGAGGGCGATCTCAAAGGCAGCTGAAGTGGGAAATCTAATTGTTATAGGGACTTTAATCTACCATGAATTAAATGGAGCAATCTAAGTGGAGTCTCACCACATGAAAAATATTTTGTGTCGGCACTACTAAATGAGGGACTAGGGCAGAAAATACTAGAACCAACAAGGGAAGGTAATATTTTAGACCTGATTATCATCAATTTAGTTAATGAAATACAAAATATCATTATAGGGGATAACCTAGGTACCACTGATCACAACAGTGTAAGATTTAACATTAAAACAAATATGGTGTCAGCAGAAGGGACAATTGTAATTAAAAATTATTCTAGGCAGATATCAAGAAAATCAGAGAAAGCCTCCAAAAATGGGCACGGGAAAAGAATTAGATGGAAAATCAGCAGAGGAATATTGGACAAAAATCCAAAACAAATGATTAGAGGTAGAAAGCAAGTACAGGTATGTCCCTGTTAAGAAGATTTATAATAAAAGAAGGAAAATTCCTCTATGACTACCCCATAGGGTACAGAAGCAGATTTGGAAAAAGGAAAAAGCATATGCAAAATCTAAGAAAATGGCCAGTGAAAATAACACACAGAAATACAAACTACAGCTTAAAAGAACCAAAAAATGAATACAGACAGAAACAAAGAATCTAGAATTCAGGATAGCACACACCAAACACAACAACAAAACCTTTTTTGCAGATTTAAACAATAACAAGGGGTAGTACAGGGCAGTAGGACCAAACATGAGTAATGGGAAATTAATAACAGAGGCTCGTAGGATGAAAAATAGATTTTATGATTTATTTTTTTGCTCTTTATTTAGCACAAAAAGGAACATAACAGTGCAAACTGAGAAGGAAGTAAATACAAGTAGTATGGATACATTTGCAGAAAGTGAAGTACTGTCAATACTGTCCAAAATAAAACCAAATAAATCAGGAGTCTCAGACATAATACAACACAGATTACTGAAGGAAACTTATGATTGTATTATAGGACCTATAACCAGGATGTACAATACATCTTATAATAGTGGAGAGGTTTCTGAAGACGTGAAGCACCCTACAATTGTCCCAATTTTTAAGCAAGGAAAAAGAGATATGGTAGAAAATTACAGGCCTGTCAGTTTGACGGATATTCTATGCAAAGTACTGGAAAAATCAGTAAAAGAGACACTGATGGATGAAAGAAATAAAAGAAATGGGTTAAAGGACTGTTCAAAGCATGCTTTTGTGTCTGGCAGATCATGCATGACAAATTCGATCTCTTTCTATGAAAAAGTTAACAATAGTTTAGGTAGAAATATGCCAATAGACATGATTTGTTTAACTTTTTTTTTTTTAGTCAGTGTCAGTGGCTCAGTAGGTAGCACACTCGCCTCTGAGGCCGGGAGATCAGAGGGCTGTGGGTTCAGTTCCCACATCTGACACTTGGGTTAATATCCCAGTACTGACACTGCAGTGCAGCATGAGAGGGGTGCTGCACTGTTGAGGTGCCGTCTTTCGGATGAGATGTTAAACCGAGGTCCCATCTGCCTGGATTGGTGGTAGTTCAGGTGGATGTTAAAGATCCCATGGCACTTCTCGAAAAGAGTAGGGAATTTCCCTGGTGTCCTGGCCAAATTTCCCTCATTCACTAAAAATACCACCAACAGCTTAATCTGGTCCAAGGTCAGTTGGCATTCATCTGTATCCCCCTTCCCCCGGGTCGTGCCTGAAAATAGTCAGAAATTGTCTAGTGCACTTACCCGGTCAACAAACTAAATAAATAAATAAATAAATAAATTTTCTAAGGCTTTCAACAAAGTACCCCATCTTGAATCACTAAAGAAGATGGAACAAATGGAGACAGATAGTAAGAGAATACTGTAGCATGGGTAAGCAAATGGCTACACAATAGAACTCAGCAGGTTGGAATAAAGGATACATTATCAGACATGAGGGAGGTCACTAGTGGTGTGCCCCAGGAGTCAGTCTTGGGGTCACACTTTTTTCTCTATACATGATATGCAAAACAACATTAATAAGTTTATTAAGAAATTTGCAGACAATACCAAGTTTGGGGGTGAGGTGGATATGGATAGCAAGTATGAATCACTTGTACAATTGTGTGAATATTCTGTACTATACTGTAACATGTTATACCTCTATGTAATTTCTTTAACCTGTAAAATTGTGTTAATATGTTGTATTATACTGTATCATGTTATACCTCAATGTAATTTTCCAAACTGTAACACCTTTTTCACAGAGAGAGTGGTAGCTGGGTGGAATGCATTACCGGCAGAAGTGGTATCCAGTAGAACAGTGGACTGCTTCAAAAGGGGCTGGAACAGGGCAAGGGGGAGGGTCATGGAGAGGAAGGGTGGGAGGGAGAGGCAGCTGCAGAATTTATTTTTATTTAGTTTTGTTGAATAAGGGGTGCTAGCTGGACATTTGAGCAGACTTGATAGACCTCTAGGCCTTTATCTGCTGACTAGGCTCCACTTGTGCTGACTATATTTGCACTGTCCTCCAATTTGACATGGAATCTTTGCAAATGAGCAATTTGCATCCAAAGGTTGTTACCGATTCTTCAATAATAAACAAATAAATAAGACATTTTACCATTGAGCAATCATAAGATGCTGTTTAATGCAGATAAATGTGATGTTTTATATCTAGGACAAAATAATCCAAGGATAGATTGCAGCATAGGGGGAACATGCTGAAAAATGTGGAAACCAAGAAATACTTGGGTGTAATAAAAAGTAGCAATTTTTCAAATGAAAAACAATGTCGGGAGGTAACTATAACAGCAAATAGAATACTAAACTGCATAAAGAAGTCCTTTATCAATAGGAATGAGCACTGCATGATGATGTTGTATAAGACATATGTAAGGCCACATGTTAGATAATGGAACTCCCTTTTGGAGCACTTACTCGAATAGAGACAGGGAAATGCTGGACAGGGTGCAGCGAAGGGCAACATGACTGATCCCAAATTTAAGAAGGATTATATATGAGTAAAGGGTGGCAAATTTGGGGCTTTTTACACTGGAGGAGAGAAGATTTAGAGGGGATATGTTACAACTATTTAACATTCTGGGAGACAATGAACTGATGACTGAAATTGACATACAATACACAGACAGGGGATTAGATTTTAGATCACACAAGAAGCAACTTAAACAGGAGCATGTACTGTACATGCAAATACTAGGAAGAAATTATTTACACAGAGAGCAGTGAGGATATGGAATTGTTTGCCAAGGGAGGTGAGAGAGGTGATGGATGCAATGTCCTTCCAGAGTTTTAAAACAAAGACTGATGAATACCTAATTGGGGACAGGAGAATTAACTATGCCCACTAGGAGTTGGAGACAGTATGCTGGGCAAAAGCCTTCTTCTTTCTAACAAAACCAAGTATTGTACCAAGTATTATTGTATTGTGTTGCTGAGAATCCAAAATGATGAGGTTACACTAAGCTTTAAAAAATATGATTTTAAGAAAACCTCTGTTGATTTGGCCAGTCAAGCACTGTATGAGGCCAAATGTCACTTAGCAGAGCTAGCAAACAGATTGTCCTCTCTTTTGTCCACTCTAGCCTTCTCAGAGGTTCTACCAGTCTGGGAAAAAGGTTGTAGCACCAAGTGAGTCAGGGCAGAAGAAATCAATGAACTCAACACATGGCTGCATGAATGGTGCCAAGAAAAGGGCCACAACTTCATAAAGAATTGGAGAGACTTTTGAGAAAGAGGATTTTTAAGTACAGTGGCCTACACCTTACCAAGGAAGGGGTGAGGCACTTGGCCAGAAATGCGATGTATACAAAAACCTTTTAAACTAAGTAATCGGGAGACAGTAACAGCACACACCCCGGTGACTGGTGTGCAGGTCACCACTCCCCAAACATCAAAAGAAATTCAACGTATATACGAGTCTGTTAAACTAAGTAATGGAGAGGTGGTGGCAGAAGACACCACTGTGACCGGTGTGCAGGACACCACTCACCAATCATAAAAAAAAGCACAAAATTAACACCAAAAAGAAACAGTAAACCAGAGCAACAACAAAACAAGGAACATCACCACACAAAGGGGGGGGGTGTATATGGAGGGTAATGGTTGTAAACACTAGGAGTCTAACAAACAAACTTCCAGACCTCATGGCCACAATGGCTGAGGAGGACCTAGACTGGGTAGTTGTGACAGAAACCTGGTATACGGATAACCATAGCTGGGATGCAGTGATCCCAGAGTACAACCTATACAGGAAGGACAGAAAAGAGAAAAGGGAAGGAGGGGTGGCAATATACATCAAGGAGGGCATAACAACCACAGAGATACAGGGGTCTCCTAGCGAGACTGGAGCCCTGTTAACAGCTACAGGGATACAGAGAACAGGGCTAACATCAGAATCAGAGTGGTATACAGGCCCCCAACACAGGGGGAAAAATGGACAAGGAACTTCTCAAAAAAATATACAAAATGACAGACAAAGGCAAAGTGATATTGGTGGAGATTTTAACCTACCTGACATAAATTGGGAAACACATACAGCAGCAACAAGAAGAAGTAGAGACTTTCTAATGCCCTTAACGGGAGCAGGTCTCAGGCAGCTTGTAGATGCACTAACAAGGGGAGAAGTGGTCCTGAACCTGGTTCTTACCAACAGCGAAAGGGTAAGGGGGACTGAAGTTGGATGTCATCTGGGGAATAGTGACTACCATTAGGTCAGATTCCAAGTGAACACAACCAAGGACACAAGCCACTCCAAAATTAGGGTCCTAGATTTTAGGAAAGCTGACTTCCAGAAAATGAGGGAAAGCCTGATGGGGGGTCTTAAGAATCACAGAAAAAAAAAAAGGAAACATCTCTGGTTCTTGAAAGACATATCAGCTACAGTGAAAGAAAAAAGGCTGCCTACAGGAAATACAAAACATCAAATAAAGAAGAGGATAAGGAAGCATATAAAGAGAAACTGAGGAAGGCAAGTAAAGTGATGAAGGCTAAAGCACAGATTGAGGTGAAGATTACAGAGGGGGCACAGCAAGGGTGATAAAACCTTCTTTAGGTACATGAGGGAAAAAAGGAAAACTAAGGGGGAGTATTGTTAGACTAGCAGCAGAAGAAGGGAACCTAATAGAGGAGAATGGTGAAAAGGCAGAAGTCCTAAACAGGTATTTCTGCTCAGTGTTTAAAAAGGAAGAAGAGGGCAATGGACCAGAACCAGTTGGTAACTACACCACTGGATTACTGGTTGATACAAGTACCTTCGTGACAGATCAAGTCTTAGAGGCACTAAACAAATTAAAAGTGTATGAGGCCATGGGACTGGATGATACACACCCCAGAATCCTGAAAGAACTGGGAAGGAAGCACCCTTGGGAGCCCTATTTACTAAATCACTTATGAGCAGAGAGGTTCCTGAAGACTGGAAGAGGGCATCAGTGGTCCCACTTCATAAATCTAGGAGCAGGGAGGAGGCAGGAAACTACCGCCCAGTGATTCTTACTTCAGTTGTAGGAAAAATGATGGCATCCCTACTCAAGCAGAGAATATTAACATTCCTGGAATCCAGCAATCAGCAGGATCACAAACAACATGGGTTCACCACAGGGAGTTCTTGTCAAACAAACCATGTGGAGTTTTTTGACTAGGCAACAAAGGCAGTTGATAATGGGGGAGCAGTTGATGTGGTATAGCTGGACTTTAGCAAAGCCTTCAACTCTGTTCCACACAGAAGGCTGGTAAAGAAGCTGGACTGTAGGGGTGTGGGGCAGAAGGTGGTAAACTGGGTGAAAAATTGGCTACACAGTAGAACACAAAGAGTGCAGGTAAACAGCACATTATCAAAAGTGGGAGATAACCAGTGGGGTGCCCTAGGGTTCAGTGTTAGGGCCCCTACTATTCAATATATTCATAGCCGACATGGAAAATGGTCTCGAGGGGAAGGTGTGTCTGATCGCAGATGATACTAATGTTTACAACAGGTTGAACTCCCCAGAGGGAGGAAAGAAAATGGAATCAGATCTAAAGAAACTGGAGCAGTGGTCTGGAGCATGGCAACAGGAATTCAACACGAAAAAGTGCAAAATTATGCACCTAGAAAGAAACAACCCAAAGAGGGAATACTACTTGGGGGTTGGGGGAGACTAGCTGCAACCAACCAAGAATGAGATCTGGAGATCATGATATCAGATGACTTGAATGTAGGTAGACAGTGCGAGAAGGTGGCACTAAAGGCTAGTGGGATGCTGGGATGCATTGAGAGGGGAATCATGAGCAGAAAGAGGGAACTGATATTGCCACTGTAGAAGGCACTTGTCCGCCTACACATGGAACACTGCATTCAATTTTGAAGACCACAACTCAGAAAAGATATTGATAGGATAGAGACAGTGCTGTGAAGGGTGACAAAAGTGATACGGGGTTACACCAGGTGACATATGAAAATAGGTTGAGAGGATTAAGCATATACTCCCTGGAGCAGAGGAGGGGAAGGGGAGACATGATGGAGATGTTCATGTACATCAAGGGCATAAATAAGGTGCAGACACAGTGTGGCGGAGATAGGCTACACCCTCATAAAATGACTGATGGAACACTTTCCTATCTCCTTGTTTTCCAGCTGTAAAACAGATGTTGCGCAACAGTTAATGCTGTCCTCTGTTATTTATTCTTTTTTCACCCTACTCTAGGTCAGCCACCTAGAGTAGCACTTTTCTATCCCTAAATTGCTACTATCTTGCTATTCATTCTTCTTGTTTTTCCATCCATTAAGTCTCTGGAACTAACGTAGAACACCCGGTGAGGTATTGCAGAAAGTGCTTAAGTGAATAGAGTATATGCCAGAAGGCATGGAAGCCAAAAGTATAGCTTGAATAAATACTGTTAAAAACCTTTTAAATAAAAAGGATTAGTACCACCACATAATACAATGACCATTTCATTACCAGTACAGTAAACTCCTTAAGGTATTGTCAAAAATACACCTATATCCTGTACCCTGTTATTTTATGAAAAAAGTTCTGAATATAAAGTTTAAAGCAATGTGGTATGTTTGTTTAATGAAAAATCAAGAGGTATGTCATGTATGGGTTTCCTTATGGCTTTCCCTAGCCATCTGTAAAGGAACAAATAAAACTAGCCATGTGGCTATAGGTTAAACAGGCTGTTTGTCCTGTTAGGATCCCTTGGGCCACTTTTATTACTGCAGCATGGTGATGTCACTATGCTGACATATTGCTGTGAGTAGGGGACTGAGGACTATTTAACAGGACAATGAGACTGTGGTCTTCCATTTAGTAATTTGGATGGCTACATAACTCATGTTACTCTGCTGTTCTCTCCATTTATCACAGTGGTGTTTGTGTAAGTGTGAGTGTGTGTGTGTGTGTGTGGGTGTGTGTGTGTGTCTGCAACCCTGCCTGCAGTATATAGCACTGTTTCTAGACCCCCTTAAATAACTGTGCCTGTTAAAAGAGCATGAGGCAGTAATGGCTGTAATTTCTATTGAAAACACATTCATCATTTTAAGGGCATATAAAATAAATAGCTTTGGAACAGCTAACTTCCATAAACAATGAAACGATTATTTATTTTCAATGGCACCTCTTTTCCTGCACTCTAGTACTGCATTCCATTATGTAGTGACATTCTAGTCTGCTTCAGCTTGATTCATCATCACACAATTTTGCCTTTAAAGAGTTTGCTCCTATTATGTGTTTATAATGCTTATAATTGTTTTATTGCTGTATATTTACCTGATTCTGTGGTATATGTGTTGATTTTCTGCAAAATGTGTCTTTAAAACAAAGTTATTTGTAATAATTATATAGTTAATGAAGTTGTGTGCCTTTTCTGGTATTGTATTCATTTCAACTCCCCCTGTTCACACATTACCTTGCAGCACATCTGAGTCTTAACCTTTGATTATCCTGGTCATTAATCTTCAGCCTTCTTGTGTGTTTTTAAATACATAGAAGTTGACATTTTTTTTCTTGTTCAACCCATAAAGTCATTGTGTTTTTGCAGAATCTTTTCAAATTCCTCTCCTCTTTCATTTAATTTTGCTGTCCAATGTCCACCTCCACATTTACATTGTTTTATTTCTATTTGATCAAGCTTCACAGCATGTAAGGCTAGCAACATTGGCAGCTCCAGCTTCTGCTTGTTACCTGGGCACTGGCTGGACATTACAGTTGGCAGCCAGGGCACCTATTGAAACCAGAATGGAAAGCATATGTGCATATTTGTTCATGCCTGCTTCTTGGAGTATTTGAACTAACGATGAATGTTATGTTTCTGAAATAAAAACACAAATTCCATTTTATATTTTACAGGGGATGGCCCTTCTTCTCCTCCTGCCTTCGTAATTGTAAATGGAGTCCACTCTGAAGAAAGAGGGGTTACTAGTGGTGTACCGCAGGGTTCAGTACTGGGTCCAGTCTTTTTTAATGTCTTTATAAGTGACATTGCAGAGGGACTGGAAGGAAAAGTATGCCTCTTTGCAGATGACACAAAGATCTGCAACAGGGTTGACACACAAGGAGGCGTGGAAAAGATGAGAAGGGACTTGGCAAGGTTGGAGGAATGGTCAGAAGTATGGCAGCTAGGATTCAATGCAAAGAAGTGCAAAGTAATGCACCTGGGAAACAAAAACCCAGGGGAAGATTACACAATGGGGAGGAGGTAGTAACAGCAACAAAAATGGAAAGAGACCTGGGGTAATCATATCAGATGACCTAAAGGTTGGCAAGCAATGCAAGAAGGCAGCAGGGAGGGCTGGGGGGATACTGGGGTGTATAGGGAGAGGTATCACCAGCAGAAAACAGGAAGGTGTTATCCCCCTGTGCAGACAGTTGGTGAGACCCCATCTAGAGTACTGCTTCCAGTTCTGGAGACCCCATCTCCACAAGTACATAGACAGGATGGAGGCAGTTTAGAGGAGGGCAACTAAAATGGTGCAGGGTCTGCAAGAGAAGCCATACAAGGATAGACTAAAGGAGCTTAATATGTATACCCTTGAGGAAAGGAGGGAGAGGGGGGACATGATAGAAATGTTTAAGTACCTCAGTGGAATCAACAAAGTCCAAGAGGGTAGCATATTTCAGAAAAAGAGATGTGCAAGAACAAGGGGACACAATTTGAAGATAGAGGGGTGATGGCTCAGGGTCAAGGTGAGGAAGTATTTTTTCACAGAGAGGGTGGTGGATGCATGGAACAGCCTTCCTGAGGAGGTTGTGGGGTCTAAAACTGTGGGAGAATTCAAGAATGCATGGGACAGACATAAGGCAATTTTTGTGGGGGGTAGGAAGAAATAGGCTGTTGGTTAAATAGGATCTGCAGCTTATCCTCTAGGTAGGGAAATGAGCAGACTAGGTGGGCCAAGTGGTCCTTATCTGCCATCAAAGTCTATGTTTCTATGTTTCTATGTCTTGGGGGTGGAGGTAGGGATGGCCAGGCTCCTCTTGACTTGGGATGGATGGTTCTGCTTCTCCTGGGTTGAATAGGGGGAGGAATGGCACTGCCCCTTGCATCCTCTAGCAGGAGTAGCAGGGCCACCTGACCCAGAAGATAGGGCCCGCCCAAGCCAGGAAAAGCAGGGCCACCCCCTCAAGCCAGGAGAAGCAGGGAGGTACCCTTCCCCCAAGCCAAAAGAAACAGGGCCATCCTCACCCCCCATAAGCCAGGAGAAGCAGGGTCTGCTCCTCTCCCACCAGGAAAAGCAAATCTATTCCTCCCAGAGGCAGGAGAAGTAAGGCCATCCCCACCACCTGAACAAGAAGAAATGGCCATCCCACCCCTTTCCAGCAGGTATAATTATATAGTTAATGAAGTTGTGTGCCTTTTCTGGCATTGTATTAGTTTCAACTCCCCCTGTTCTCAGATTACCTTGCAGCACATCTGAGTCTTACATCAGAGGACACATCGGAGGTGCTGCCCATCCACATCGGAGGTGCTGCCCATCTATGGCGTAGGAGAGGCTAGGATGTTCTGCACCTTGGGATTCAATCAGTGGTTGAAAAACTGGTGCAGAGCTCAGGGATTTGGCTTCATTGGGGGCTGGGGGTCCACCTGGAGTGATGCAAGCCTATACTGGCATGATGGGCTGCATCTGTCCAAGAGGGGAACCAGGATCCTAGGTGATAGGTTTAAATGCTTTATTGGCAAGCATTTAAACTAGCCAAGGGGGGAGGTACTGGAAAGGTGCAGGGAAATCCAACCCCCAAAAAAAAATCATGGTAGTAAGTGCGGTAAACACCAACATAGAGGTGGTGATAGGGAGAAGGGCAGGGGTAAATGGGGAAAGTGACAAAGACAAGAAGGACAGGGATGGGGCAAAAAGGAGTAAGGCCATCAGGAAATGGAGGTAATGAGTACCAATGCCCATAGTCTGGGCAACAAGCTCCCTGAGCTGGTGGCCTTGATGGAAGAGGATGCCTGGATATGTAACAGTCACAGAAACATGGTACACAGAGAACCATGACTGGGATGTTAACATACCAGGTACATAACCTACAGGAGAGACAGGCAGGAGAGAAGAGGGGAGGAGTAGCTCTCTATGTAAAGGAAAGGATAAAAGCAACTGAACAAAAGAGTAAACAGGGAGGAGAGGAGGCACTGTGGGTCACCTTGGAGACTGGAAAGGGCACCACAATCCACACAGGGGTTGCATACAGATCCGCATGTCAGGGGAAGGGAATGGACAAGGATATGATAGAAGGCATTCTTAGGATGGCAGAGAAAGGGGAGATACTGTTGATGGGGGACCTGAATATGCCAGATGTTAACTGGAGCACATTTGCTGCAGCCACATCCAAGAGCAGGGCCATTCTCAATGCCCTACTGGTGGCAGGCCTCAGACAGCTAGTTTCGGAACCCACTCATGAGGGAGCAATCTTAGACCTCATACTCTCAAATGGGGGAAGTAGGAGGATCTCAGATCTAGAAATGGGTTGCCATCTGGGAACAAGTGACCATCAAACTGTGTAGTTCACGTTAAACTCAGCTACAGAGTCAAGCTGTACAAAAGCGAGGGTACTGGACTGCAGGAGGGCTGACTTTGGCAAGATGGGAGAGTGCCTCAGAAAAGCACTAGCAAACAGGTTAGAAGGAGGGTGGAGCAACAATGGGGAATCATCAAAACTGCCATCACAGAGGCAACAAGCCTTTGTGTGAAGCAAATAAACAAATCAAAATGAAAGAAAAGCCACTATGGTTCTCAAAAGAGGTGGCTGGGAAAGTCAGGAGAAAAGATAGCATTCAGGAAGTATAAGGAAACACAGAAGGAGCAGGACAGACAGCTGTACCAGTTAAGGCAGAAGGAAGCAGGAGGAAGTCAGAATAGCAAAGGGCCAAACTGAGGAAAAGATAGCCAACTCGGTTAAGAAGGGGGATAAAACCTTTTATAGGTACATCAGAGAGTGTAGAAAGACAAAGGGAGGGATAGTGAGGCTGAATAGAATGAATGGTGGGTGGGCAGAGGGGGACAGTGAAAAAGCAGGGATACTGAATGAATATTTCTGTTCAGTATTCACAAAAGAGGAGGGGGAAGTGCCTAATCCAATTAACAGAAGCACTCTTGATAGGGGGGTCGATCCCAGCCCTTTCACAGAAGAAAGGGTTCTGCAAGAACTCCGAAAACTGAAGGTGGACAAAGCAATGGGGCCTATTGGAATTCACCCCAGAATTCTAATAGAATTAAGGGGGGAACTAGTGAAACCACTGACTACTCTTTTTAATAAATCATGGGAGGATGGTGTGGTACCCGAGGACTGGAGGCAGGCAGATGTGATTCCCCTTCACAAAAGTGGGACCAAGACAGAGGCAGGAAACTACAGACCTGTCAGTTTGACCTCTGTGGTAGGGAAAGTGATGGAGTCACTTCTGAAGGAAATATTTGTTGAGTACCTAGAGGCCAGTGAGGTACAGGACCCAAGGCAGCATGGGTTCAGAGCGGGAAGGTCATGTCAGACAAATCTAATAGATTTCTTTGGCTGGATGACCAAAGTAGTAGACAAGGAAGGGGCTGTGGATATGGCCTACCTAGACTTTAGCAAGGCATTTGACACAGTCCCACACAAAAGATTAATAGTAAAATTAACCAGCCTGGGAGGGGTCCCAGGGTGGTAGCCTGGGTAAAACATTGGCTGGACAACAGGACACAGAAGGTAATTGTAAATGGAGTCCACTCTGAAGAAAGAGGGGTTACTAGTGGGGTCCCGCAGGGTTCAGTACTGGGTCCAGTCCTTTTTAATGTCTTTATAAGTGACATTGCAGAGGGACTGGAAGGAAAAGTATGCCTCTTTGCAGATGACACAAAGATCTGCAACAGGGTGGATACACAAGGAGGCATGGAAAGGATGAGAAGGGACTTGGCAAGGTTGGAGGAATGGTCAGAAGTATGGCAGCTAGGATTCAGTGCAAAGAAGTGCAAAATAATGCACCTGGGAAACAAGAACCCAGGGGAAGAATACACAATGGGGGTAGTAACAACAGCAAAAAAGGAAAGGGACCTGGGGTAATCATATCAGATGACCTTAAGGTTAGCAAGCAATGGGAGAAGGCAGTAGGGAGGGCTGAGGGTATACTGGGATGCATAGGGAGAGGCATCATCAGCAGAAAACAGGAAGTTGTTATCCCTCTGTACAGACAGTTGGTGAGACCCCATCTGGAGTACTGCTTCCAGTTCTGGAGACCCAATCTCCGCAAGGACATAAACAGGATAGAAGTAGTTCAGAGGAGGGCAACTAAAATGGTGCAGGGTCTGCAAGAGAAGCCGTACAAGGCAGAGACTAAAGGAGCTTAATATGTATACCCTTGAGGAAAGAAGGGAGAGTGGGGACATGGTAGAAACTTTTAAGTACCTCAGTGGAATCAACAAAGCCCAAGAGGGTAGCATCTTTCAGAAAAAGAGACATGCAAGAACAAAGGGACACAATTTAAAGATGGGGGTGGTTCTGGGGCAATGTGAGGAAGTATTTTTTCACAGAGAGGGTAGTGGATGCATGGAACAGCCTTCCTGAGGAGGTTATGGGGTCTAAAACTGTGGGAGAATTCAAGAATGCATGGGACAGACATAAGGCAATTCTTGTGGGGGGGGCAGAAAGAAATAGGCTGTTGGTTAACTAGGATCTGTGGCCTATCCTGTAGGTAGGGAAATGGGCAGACTAGGTGGGCCAAGCGGTCCTTATCTGCTGTCAAAGTCTATGTTTCTGTGTTTCTATGTATCCATCTCCCAAATGGTCCTCAATGGATTGGCCACCACAGGGGCAGGGCCAGGAGATAGATGGCCATGCATTCTCTCCTTTTAGTCTCCCCCCCTCCCCTTCCTACAGTACTGAGACATTTTCAAATAAACCCAGCCACTTACCTTAATGAAAAGGCACAAGCAGTCAAAATCCTGTCTCTCTCGGTTATGCAGGCAGTTTCTTTCTTGGCTGTTTTTGCTGCTGGCAGGACTTTTACTTGAGGGTCTGACTCTGTGCTGCAGCTACTTGCTGTGCAGAATGGCTAGCTGGTGCTGCTCTCTCTCATCACCGACCAGACTGTGCTGTAGTATTTTATGAAAAAAGCACATCATAATGCAGCTCTTTTAAGGTTAGCTATACTGCTGGGGTGGGATGGGGGGCTTCTGTGCTGCAGCTTGTGAGCAGTGCCAATGCAGGTCTGGTTTGGTGGCCATGGTTGGCTGGATAGCTCCTGATTCAGGCAGATAGGCAGTCACCAGGAGCTAAACTGCAGTGCCACTCCCTGCCCCCAACACTGGGTGCCCAATTATGGGGTTGAATGGTAAGCTAAAATGAAAGCAAGTAGCCACTTGCTGCTCAACCCTGTTGCCACCAAACTTCCCTAACTTTGACACCAAGTGCCCAAACCTAGAGTCAGATAGTAAAAGAAAAAAGTAAGCAAACAATGACAGCCAAACCCCAGTGCTGCCAATCCTCCATTCTAACACTAGGTGTCCAGCCCCCAGGTCCAACAGTCAATGAAAAAAGTAAGCAGACAATGGGAGCCCATCTCCAGTGATGTTTTAGAAAGAAACTTTAGTTGTTTTCTGCATTAATCTATTCTAGCATTGCTCCCTGATATTCATTGTACTATTGCACATTTGTGTACTTGCCACTTGTAAATCAAATAAAAAGCAGCTTTATTCAACAGTCAGCAGTAAAACTTTAACCCACTTAATAGAAAAGTATATAGGAATTCATAGGATGAATACTAAAACCAACAAAAGTGCAGTAGTGCAATGAATAGCAGAGAGCAATGCTTTGCCAGATTGGGGCAAAAACAACTAATGTTTCACTCCAGAAGCAGAGCTTTATCAGAGTTAGTAACTTAATGCAGAAATGCCCTGATTATCTGGCACTAGGTCTGAACAGCACATGTATGAACAGCACTGTCAATAACACCTTCTATACAGCGCTATGCAGAATAATGGCAGGAACAAATGCCACAAGTAAAGGCAATGCTACTGGTAGTGGTCAAAAAGCACACAGAGGACTGCTTCCAGTCCAAACACTTATTTTAGCAGGGGCTCTGTCCCCCCCCCCCAACTCCCCTTAACTAAAATAATCAACTCTGAGTTGGAGTTGGATTACAGGAGAAAAACAAAATTTTGAATGTTAGGATTAGAACCCTGATCTCCACCACCATTTTGGCTAAACTGCTCTATGTCTCAGTCCACTCTGCTATGGGAGCAGCTCATCCACCATTTTTTATTTCCCAACCCTTGTCTTCTTCCTAGTACCATGGACAGCGACCTGGGTAGCGCTTACTGCACAGCATGTTTAATCTCTGTTACTGTCTGTGGTACGCCATTTGGACAACACTGTTTTTTCCTTATGCTATATTTGTAGCACTATTGTAATTGGTTATTATATTATCCACCACCAGTGATGTGCACAAATAAAAAATTTAAAACAACAAATATGATGCATCCTCAGAATACAAGGGGACACTTATAAAATTACAACCGGCAATTAAGGTAATGCAAAGTTTAATATCAGACCTGGTATAAACTACCCAAAATGCATATTTTCACAGTTGGTTAGTGCATGTAATTATAAAAAAAACACTTTACATATACACTACAATATCAGGAAATATAAACCATATAGAAATCCATTCTTTGGATGTTGGAGTGAAGCACTGAAGATATAAAATGGACAGGTATTAATTTATATATCCCTTCTATTGAGAGACATTTTCTTTAGGACTGTGGAACCAATGAGCTCTGTAGTATAAGGATTCCAAATATCAGGAATCTATTCTAAAACATTAGATAAAAAGTAGGGCATTATTATATCAGATGCTCAGCCATAATGAATCTATACCTTGGGGGGCTCGCTATAGCCCAGGTGTGAATGATTGCTTTGAACTTATGCACTATCTGTAAGATTTCTATAGACAAGCTTTATTTCCTGTATATAAAGATGGCAGGCATACTTTGCAATAGAAGTGTTTTTTTTTATTGTATTACAGTGGTAGTTATCTAAAAGTTGCCTACCTCGAGGTACCTCGAGATACCACTGAAGTACTACTGAGGCACTCAAGTTACAATTTGCATTGACTGTAATGTGATTCTGCCACAGTATACCTAGGCATAACTCAGCACTGAGCAACCTTCTAGGTATACCTCAGTACTGAGAAACTTTTCTACAGCTACCACTGTATAATTACAACTAAATGAGCATCTGATATAATAATGTCCTGCTTTGTCAGACATGTGTTTGTATCACGGAGTTAATTGGATCCACAGTGCTAGAGAAAATGTCTCTCAAGAGAAAGAATATATATGGATGAACACCTAAACATTTTATATCCTCAGTGCTTCACTCCAACATGTGGAAAATGGATGTCAATATAAATTTATATTTATTTTTTTTATTTTATTTTATTTTATTGAAATCTAGGATTACAAATACCTTTGAGCAGGAACTGCTAGTTTTACAAAGGTTCCACGTTGAAGGAATGGGGGTATACATACATACAAAGGTCAACATATTAATACATAGTTACACAATAAAAAGAAGCAAGAGACTGAGGCTTAGGAAAGTCCAGTAATTCAAAATGTGCCAAATGTTAGGTAGCATGACATACCAGCCAAGGGCAATCTTAGAAATAAGCACTGCAGGTGAGAGGGAAGAGGGGTATGCAGGTAGGAAGGCCATTGTTGGAGGTGAGGGTGAGGGTAAGAGATCTAAAGGGAGGGAGGGAGGGTTGGGATAAAAGTCAGGAAATGCTCGGGGAGGAAAGGGAGGGAGCAAGGGGTAGGCAGGTAGAAGAGTAAGGCAGGGAGAGGTAGCTGTCAAGACTGAAGTGGAGGGCAGTGAGAGGTGGGCCCCTGATTAGGCGAGGCAGTCACAATGACTAGTTGAAATGGGATGAAGTCAGAGTTGTCTCTTAAAAGGGCCAAGAGCAGCAGCAGTAAGAGTTTTTTTGTTGAGAGTATTGTACCAGTGTGGTGCTCTGTGGGCAAAGGCCCTCTGGCCCATGGTAGTCCGGCATCTGGGGACAAGGAAGGTTAGTTGTTGTGAACTTCTAGTTCACTGGGTGCTGTGGTGGTCAGTGAGGAGCTTTTCAGTGCCTGGGGGTATAACCCCGAGGAGGAATTTTTTGGCTAAGAGGCAGGTTTGATACTGTATCCGGCTGATGAGAGGAAGCCATCCTGCCTGAGTGTACAGGTCACAAGTGTGTGTAAGTTGGTCAGCCCCAGTTAGCAGCCTGCATGCTTTGTTGAGTGCAACTGTAATTCTGCCGAGGGCAGAGGCAGAGGCAGAGCCATAAATTGCTAGCCCGTAATTGATGATGGAGGTGACAGAGCTGTTGATAGCCAACTGGAGAGTGTTAGGAGTCATGCAGTGTTTGTGCCTGTTGAGCAGGCCTATACGGATGTTGGTGGCTTTGGCGACAGAATCTATGTGCCGATGGTAGGAGAGTGAGCTGTCCAATGTGACACCTAGGTATTTAAAATCAGGAATGTGTTCAAGTAAGGTCCCTGTTTGGTTTAGGATGGTGAGGTCACGGGATCTGTACTTGCTCCTGGCATTGTAGAAGGTCATAACCTTTGTTTTGCTGTAGTTCATGATCAGTTTGTGTGACTTGAACCATTCTTCGATGCGCATGAATTCAAGCTGTAATTGTTTCTCAAGGAGCTCTGCATTTTCGTGGTTGGTGAACATGACTGCATCGTCGGTGTAGAGCAGTGATTTCTGGTGGCAGACACTGGGAAGGTCATTGAGGAAGAGGCTGAAGAGTAGTGGCCCCAGGATGGACCCCTGTGGGATGCCTGAAAGGACTGGCTTTTCTTCCGAGGTGACACCGGCAATCCTAACCCACTGGACCCTCTCCCCAAGGTAGCTTGAAAACCTGATATTGTAGTTTATATGTAAGGCTTTTTTTAAATACTTTCATCTACTAACCATCTGTTGAAAATATGCCTTGTGTGTAGTTAATAACGGGTCTGATGTTATACTTTCCATTACCTTTATTGCCTGTTGTAACTTTATGAGCTGCCTCATAACCTGAGGATGTGTCACATTAGTATCAAACTGCTAATGTCTCTTTCATATATGATACTGTATGCCATTTTAGATGTAATATGAAATATTTTAAATAGAACCTTTAACAGCAAAACAATATGCTAATTCCTGATAGCATGACAAAGTGTCCGTAAGGGCCGTGAAACATTGATCTGTTTGTGGGGTCCTCCTGGGGCTACATGTGTTCTGTGTCTCTGAAGTAATAAAAAGTAAAAAATCTTGATGTAGACTGGCTTGCCTATAACAGTCTTTTTTTCAGAGTGTGTGTGCTGGGTCCTGTATGTTTTGCCCTTGGGTCAGGTAGTCTCCTGCATAAAACAAAAAAAAACTTTTGTGTTTAAAAGTCACGGTATCCAAATAAATATATAAAAAGGGCTTACAACCAAAGCATAAGAAAGAAAAGCCTTTTTGATAATGGAATAAGCGGTTAATACTGTTATAACTGTATTTCTCTGTGGACCCTATGACAACGTAATTATACACAGGAGGAAATAGAAATGCAGTATTTTACCAGACTGCAGGACTGCATCTGGAGTTTCCTATAGGACAGCAGTACCATCTGCAGTCCCTTTTTTATACACCCCTCCCTGACACTCAAGGTAACTAAGGCGGGACCCAGTGTTAGTTACCATGCATATTTAGGGTTATTGTAGCCCTTTAATAAACATTTTTGATATTTCTTTGCTTGCATATAAAGTGGAATCTTATCCTGAACTATGTGGTGGAGCATCATGTATTAAAATACCTAACCAAGCTAGTTTTTCTTCTTCAGTAAATAGGTTACAAGCTTAGTCAGGTGACCCCACCAAAAGGTATATAACCTCTCCACTGAATCTAGTATGGCAGTTCTGCCTTGAGTGTGTAAGTGAGAGGTTCTACTGCTTGAGTAGACACCACTGATGCAGATGAGAAGGATCTTAAGAGCTCTAAGATCCAAGACTGTATTGTTATAAGTAGCTACTAATGTTATGTAGAAGTTTTCTTTGCATTTTTGTTTTGTTTTATTGTTTCTTATTTGTGAACTTTTGAAAAATAAATATCACACTATGGTGTGTTTTGCACCTAAGAATTGCCTAGTCTGACGTTTATATCCCACATGCTGTGACATGCAGGAACTATTTCATGTCAAGGAAGGTAGTAGAACAAAGGAGCATGATCTGAGACTAAAAGGGGGAAAGTTCGGGACCAACACTAGGAAATTCTTCTTCATGAAGGCTTTGGTGGACGACTTTAACAGCCTACCTCCAGAGACTGTGGGCGCAAAAATGGTCAAGGGGTTCAAGAGAGCTTGGGACAGACACAAAGGTATCATTCACCAGAGGGGCAAATGGGAGGGGGTAGAAAATATATACTGTTGGCAGACTAGCTGGACCTTGCGGTCCCCTTCTGCCATCATCTTCTATGTTTCTATGTTTCTGTTAATTTACTGGTGAACATTATTTCAGATCAGGGTATCAAATCTTATCCAGAAAAGGTAATGGCAATAATGTAGATACCTGAGGTCCACAGTGTCTTGGCATAGTGCATCAGTTTATATGTTTATAGGGCTAGTGGGTGTTGTTTCTTATGAGATAAGAATGTTATCTTGTGCTGGTTAGGGAGAGAGGACCATGCAGCGAAGCTGAGCTGTTCTGTCAGCCCAAAACAGTATGAGACAACATTCTTATCTCATAGGAAACAACCCCCACTAGCCCTATAAACATATTATATAGCAGTGGAACTGCCTTTACCCCAAAAGACTACAATTTTTGTTTTTAATGTCAGAAACAGGGCTAATTGGGAGCATCAGTTCTGAGGTGCCGGTGGGGATCTTTGAGGCTGGGAGGAAGCTTTTCAGCATCAGCGGGAAGGAAGCGCTGATTACAGGTTTTCATTTTTTTTTAAGTTTTGTGAATTTCTGCTTCACTACCTGTATTTTTCACAGTGAGATTCTCCCTAGTAGCTGATTCCACCATGGTGACTCCAACAGTAACAGTCTGACCAGCAGGAGTCACCACAGTGGGAATCAGTTGTGTGGAGTAGCACAAGGCAGCAACTGTATGCTCAGTAAGAGGTATGGTAATGCTGCACTCTGATTGGTGAAGGCAGTTCCACTGCTATATAATGGAAAATTCATCCCAAGCCTCACAGACAAGACACAACCCATGAAAGACTTACCCTTAGGATGTATTGCAAGGCACTGGTGACAGCCCAAGAGACTGCTTTCCAAAAAGTGAAGACAAACCTTCCCACATTACCATTGCAGTATATGATCTGAGCATGAATATCAAACTCCCCACTGATGCATTTGCATATAAAATGGGTGCTGTTTTGTTATTTTTTTTTTAGCATTTCTCTATGAGTCTTCCTCCTTCCACAACTTTCTGATGACCACCACCCTGCTCCATAACCAGTCCCAACACCCCAGAGATCCCACTCACTGTATTCCCATGGCTTGCACATCATGTCAGGACTTTCATGGAGATGACCTCGCTGGTATCCAGATCTGGTGGATCATGTCATGCTGAATGGATGACATGGAGACTGGGCATGCTACTGTTTGCCTCATCCTGCCAGGATGAGCATGTTTCTAGTGCAACTACCCTCCCTGAGACAGTAGCATAAATGCAAAACATAGTATGCAACAGTAGCACACATTGCAGATCCTTCTATCTCACTTCCCAGTGCCATCTCCAGCTAACTTCCATCAGCTGTGGAACCCCTGTTGTCGCCAATGCAGTAGGGATTAGTCAGGTTTTGCTATCCCACAGGTCCTCAGACACAACATTCTAAACAGCATTCATGAAGGACATCAGAGCATGACTAAGTTATGTGCCAGAGCCAGGCAGTCAGTCTTGTGGCTTGGCTTTAGCACACAATGTGGAAATGGGATACAGCTGTGACATCTATGCTAAAGACTGCCTTAACCCAGCAGAACCACTGGTGCCACAAGTAGTCCTTGTTACCCCAAAGCAACAGTGAAGTAGAAAAAGCCTTAAAGATTGTCATCTCTCTTTTGTGTAAAGACTTTGATTCTTACAGAGCCCTACTGCCTTACAGGGATACTCTCCTTAAAATGGTTACAACACACCAAAACATCTTATGGAGAGGTGTCTCTATTCCACAGTACCAGTTCAACTTAAAGTACAAGAAACTTCTAATGTACAAGACTATAGAATTAAGGAATAAACAGAAAATAATATGGAATGACTCCAGAATCCATGAAAGAACAAATGACAGGGATCTTTATGGTATCTCTGAAAATTGGTCTGTAATTAGGAATCGTATTCTTGAAGAAGCAGATAATGTGAAAATACTTGCACTCTATGGTAAGGTATTAGACAGAAGTACACATCATTGTTATAACTGGCTATATGACCACAAACTGGCTGTCAACACTAGCAAAACTAAAGCCATGTTGCTTGGATCGGCCCCAAAGCTTGCACAACAGCACTGATGGTGCAGGACTTAGAAGGTCAATTACTGGAATGTGTGACCTCTTTCAAGTACCTGGGCATTCTGCTAGATCAATCTCTTGATCTTAATCTTCATGTACAGTCTGTTTGCAGAGCTGTCAACTCCAAACTGGGTGTTGCATATAAGACTATTTACATGCTCATGCCATCGGCTAAAATGGCCATTGCTAGGGGAATTCTCCTCCCCACCCTAACCTACGGGGCTCCCTTATTGGGGCTGCTCATAAAACTGACCTACTCAGATGGGATATTACATATAACAACATATGTCACTATGCCTCTTCTGCTCCTCAGTTTAAACACCACTGTCAACTTTATAATGATCTTGGTTGACTCTCTCCGTTAGCTAGTAGGAAATACTACCTTGGCTCTCTTATTGATTTGATAATTTGAAATCAAACCCCTAGGTATCTTGCAGCTATGCTTGTTCCTCAGGACACACTCCATAGTCTACGATCAGCTGATAAATCCTTTCTGAATTTGCCAAGGTGCTGCACTAGGAAAGGAACTGTTGCATTTGAGCATGTGGCTCCACAGCTGTGGAATTCCCTTCCCCTCAACATTAGACTTTCTAGCTCCCACACATGCTTTAAGAGACAATTGCGCTCGAATCTGCTGATTGCTGATACCTGTTCCTGCTTTCACCCTACCTAATGACTGATATCTCTGGCCATACAATAGTATTTCTTCACCTCTATATAATCCTCTTATTGCCTCAAGCTGTCCCAGCTCCCTTTCCCTGCTCATATACAATCTTGCACTGCAGGCAGCTCCCTTACACTTACATACACTCATATAATCTAATTTCATGGCTTGCTCTCCTCTTCCTAGCTTAACAACCTTTTCCTTAATGACACCTCCTGCTCTCAATAGTCATTTCTTCCTTTTGTATTACCTGTTTTTGTTTTTGTGTACCTTGTTCTGTTCATATGATATGTCACCTGATAATTTATTGTCCAAGATCCTCTCTATTCATTGCATAGGTAGGCACCTATGAACTTATGAATGGTCTACTCTGTATGTCTCTGATATATTGTACCCACTTTAACTCATTGTATGTAAAGTGCTTTACTTTGTATGTTCTGATATATTGTATCCTCTTTAACTCGTTGTATGTAAAGCACTTATAAATTGTTATCCTGTTACGTTGCTGCATGTCTGTACTCTCCCGGGTCATGCCTGAAAATAGTCATTTTATGGCTAGTGCACTTACCCGGTTAACAAAAGCTAAATAAATAAAATAAAAACTAAATAAATAAGGCAAATTATAATCCATATTTTCACAATATGTGGTTTGATGGAGCATGTAAATCTGCAAGAAAATGATTGTCTGCCAAAATTATGAAGATCAAATGTAATATGAATAGAAGTTGCATGAAGAAGAAGAATCTGCATTTATATAACGCTTTTCATACACATTGTATCCCAAAGTGCTTTACAAGCAATGCTAGACTGGTAGTTAAGTGACTGAATGTGCAGTGGCAGCCATATCACACATCAATGCCCACACACAGCCTTGCACAGTTGCATGAACCAGTTTTATGGGAAGGGGAATATTGGCCAGGACACTAGGAATGTCCCCTACTCTTTGCGAAGAGTGCCTTGGGTTATTTTACTTCCACCTGGCATGAGGCAATTAAACATTGCATGAAGAGTGTATAAAAACATTTTACTATATAAAACAAAAATTCATAACAGGAAAAACAGAACTGGAATAAGATGTTAGGGGTTGTACATAAATCTGATAATACAACATTTTGGGGTTTAGCAGCACATGAAACTACTAAGTGAAAGAAAAAATATAGACTCACATGTTCATCCTGATACATGGCAGGTGTATTTTCAATCAACTTTCTGCAAAAATAATTTGGTCATAGAGAATTGGGCCCCGGGACTAAATGAGTCTTATATAATACAGGAAGAAGAAATATCAACAGTCTTAGATTTACCTAATTGGAATAAAACTCCCAGACCTCATGGGGTACCTATTGACTTGTACAGTACAAATTTAGTCCTACTTTTTGGGCACCAACATTGACAAACATTATGAATATT
Organism: Neoceratodus forsteri; assembly: GCA_016271365.2. Taxonomy (NCBI): domain Eukaryota; kingdom Metazoa; phylum Chordata; order Ceratodontiformes; family Ceratodontidae; genus Neoceratodus; species Neoceratodus forsteri. Next base: position 610,893,344 of record CM028133.1, read on the forward strand.
TACATTACATTTAATAATCTCCCAGAATCTTGGAAAGGAGCTGTACTTTTTACCTATTTTTAAAATAGGACAGTTATGTAGCCCTGAAATGTATAAGATGATAAACCTACTAGATGCATCCTCTAAAATCTTCACTAGAACATTATGTTGTAAGTTACAAAATCATCTGGAACATTATATAGCGCATAATGCCTGTCAAGGAGTGTGTTATGAGGATTTTTCACACACCAAGGGTGAATGAAAAATCCTTATATGACAAACTTGGTGCAGGCTTTAGTTTTTATAATAAGTGGTGCAAGGTTTTGTGATACAGAAAAAAGCATGCTGTATCTTATAATAGAATCACATTTATTTTTCCATGCAAGACAGCGCTGTTTTGACTGCCGTCTTCTGAACAAAGTGCTATGCTAAATTACTTGATCCAAATATTCTGGTACCTTCTCTCATGAAATAAACTCTTCAGTTTATTTTTTTAACTAATAGCCAAACTGTCAGACTGCAATAACAGTCTTCTCTCCTCTCCAGCTACTCACTCTACAGTACCCTTTTCTTATAATCAATTTTTTATTAGTTTCCAAATAAAGCAAGAAACAGACAACCAAAAATAGAGATAAACAGTACCCAGGATGGCAATACAAATAGAAGCATAAACTAACAACTGTACATAGAATTACAGTACAACTTTCAGATGTTAAGTAATACTGTGAACAGAGTTTTTAATTGAGATATAAACACGTAATTGAAACACACACAAATGAACAAAGACAAAAAACAAAATGGTGAAGAGGGGAAGGCCCAAGGACTACTCATGGGGAATAGAAACATAGAATTTGATGGCTGATAAAGACCGCTTGGCCTACCCAGTCTGCCCATTTCCCTACCTGATGGATAAGCTTCAGATTCTAGTTAACCAACAGTTTACTTTCTCCTACCCTCCCACTAGAATTGCCTAATGGCTGTCCCATGCATTCTTGAATTCTTCCACTATTCCTGACTCCACAACTTCCTCAGGAAGGCTGTTCCTTGCAACCACAACCCTCTTTGTGAAAAAAATACTTTCTAACATTACCTCTGAGCCATCCCCCCTCTATCTTCAAATTGTGTCCCCTTGTTCTTACATACTAACATACTATTTGCCAGCAGATTAGGCCTTATGGTCTATCAAGTCTGCTCGAACCTAGATCCTTAGTTGGGTGCCGAGACCCTCCCATCCCTTGTGCTCCAGAAACCCCTATCATCCATCCCCACCCCCCCGTCTTGCACATCTCTTTTTCTGAAAGATACTACCCTCTTGTACTTTGTTAATTCCCTTGAGATACCTGAAAGTTTCTATCATGTCCCCTCTCCCTCCTTTCCTCAAGGGTATACATATTAAGCTGCTTTAGTTTCTCCTCATATGTCTTCTGGTGCAGACCCTGCACCATTTTGGTTGCCTTCCTCTGAACAGCCTCCACTCTGTCTATGTTTTTGCGGAGATGGGGTCTCCAGAATTGCATGCAGTACTCTAGATGGGGTCTCACCAGCTGTCTGTAGAGAAGGATAACAACTTCTTGCTTTCGACTGTTGAAGCCTCTCCCTATGTATCCCAGTATCCCCCCAGCCCTCCTTACTGCCTTTTCACATTGCTTGCCCACCTTTAGGTCATCTGATAAAATTACTCCTAGGTCTTTTTCGATTTTTGTTGTTGTCATTATCTCACCCCCCATTGTGTACTCTTCTAAGCAGCTTACAACATCGTGCAGAATCCAGTATTGAATATCTGGGGTGGAGAAGTTATTGGGCAAAGTAAGGGTCTTTAGCAGAGACATAAATAATACAGAATTTCCACTTGTTTCTTCCCTTCTCCTTCTGCTGTCTTACTTTGTAAGTAAGCATTTCAGTATCAAAACAATGTTGTCTGTAGCTATCTGTGCCTCTTCTGTTGGGTTCTCACCTTTAAGCCATTTTCTTGTTATGCATTTTTTAGCCATTAAAATTACAATGCCTAATAGATATTGATGGCAAGGCCCTTAATGTGATTAGGGTATACTAGAAAAATAAATAAATGCCCAGTCAGTTGTAACTGTGGTGAGAAGATCTCCTTCATAGCCTGCTCTACCAATAGAAGAAAGGGGGAAAGTTGAGGGCATGCCCAAAACACATGATAGTGTTCCACCTTAGCTTCACCACACTGTCGCCAACAATGACTGGAAGCAGCTGTGCCTCTATGAACCTGTTGAACATGTATATGGAAAAAATGGACAAAACACGTCCAGCTTTATTCCCGTCAGGAATGAGAAGAGGTGACCCTGTGGGAGATCTGACATGCCACTGTTCAGGGGTAAGGTGTGGCATAGTTTAGGGACTTTGGCCTTTTATTAAATGGAAAAAAAACTCAAATTATGATTTTTTCTGTGGGAGTTTCATTAAAGAATTTAGCATTGGAACTCAGCTTAGTGGATAGAAGTCCTATAAAAAGTGTTAATAATTACAAATATTTGGGGGTTTTGATTGATCAAAGGCTGACTTATAGTGATCATAGAAATCAACAGGTTAAGAAAGTAAACCAGAGGCTGGGAGCGTTAAGACGAGTATCAAATTGCTTGGAAATTGAAGCAAGGAAGAACATTTGGGACAATTGCTGTTGCCAGTATTGGAATATGGTGTTTTATTGTATAATAATTTGAGTCAAAAATCTTTAAATAGAGTCAATCAAACTTATTATCGATTAGCTAAGTTTATATTAAAAGAAAGTGTGGTTCACATCATTGTGATACATATAAAGAGTTAAATTGGCTACAACCAGATAAAAAGAGAATGTATTTATGGGTTACTTGGTCCCATAATCTGGTCCATACTAAATGAACTCACCCACTTACTAACTAAATAATATTAGACCCTCCAAGTAAGAGAACCCGGATACTAAGGAATTTTAGAATTCCAATGGTAAGATCACGAAACAGATTAGGTGACTCTACATTACAAAATGGCATAGCTATCCACCGGAATGCACTACCACAGGAACTAAGCTGATTGACAAGTTTCCCTAAGTTTAAGAATTCCTTGTATAAACATTTGATAACTATTTGTACATGTTTTAAGTGATTTTATGTGTTTTATGTTTTGTAATTGTGTAAATGGGTTGGAATATTGTACATATTTTGTATTACACAGGACAATGTTGTAAATGGGGGTTACACCCTAATCAATTTGTATCCTCTATAAAAATACATTTTAAACAAAGTGTTTTCATTCCATTTGTCAAATCAATAATAGGTGGAAGGGCTCAAATTTGAAGTAGAGCTTTGTATAAGCAGGAGAACAGGTGTAGTAACAGCTCACCATTTATTGTTGATATAATTAATCAGACTAGAGGGCTACATGTGTCCAATAATGGGCCCCTGAGAATTCAGGAAGTCAGGTAAGCATGTACATGAAAATAACAGAACATATATGTCTGTGGTAAGCCTAAACTATCACAAATGGACTGGAAAGATTGGATAACATGTCCATCTAACAGCTGATACAGGTAGCGTGTGCCTCTGTTGCACCACTGCTTATATCTGACATCCAATCTAGCTGGGAGAAAATTATTGTGAAAATGTAGGGGAAGCAGCCATAGCACCTGATCACACAAATCAGCCTTCACCAGCTATTATCTCCATACCGTAAGAGCAATTAGAACATAAGGGGAGGAGCAATCAGTCAGTACACTATGTTGTGTAGAGTCTAAAATTGTAATCTCTGGTGAGATAGTGGGGAATGCAGCTCTTTCCACCCATGGACGTCAGCAGGTGTATGCAATGTATGCTACTGCGTACAATAATTTCTGTCATGAGTCATCTTTTTTGTGAGCAGTCAGTGCCATTTTACCTTTTTGTTTTTTCTTCAATGATGCTATTCCTCACCACCTTTCCCAACCTGACTAATCTAATCTCCTTTTTCTGGTTGACATCTACCTGGGCAGTGGCTGCCTATAAAGGGTGGGGGGAGGTGACTTGCTGGCCCAAAGTTCAACAGGGTGGGAAGCTGATTGGTAGCTGCCATGGCAAAGAGGCATGCTAATGACATATGGCCAACCTGCTGGTCAGTGAGGAAGGGTTAAGAGGAACATCGGCTTTTCAAAATGGTCTGACATCTACTTCGGCAGTGGAAAGAAAGCCTCAACAACTCTGGGATAGCTGCTGGACTAGCATCTAGGCTTGTATGCTCATAAAGCTGTCCATTAAAGCAGGTGTTGAACAAATCAATGTGGGACATTTCAGAGCAGTTCCAGAATCTGACCCCCATTGGATCCAGAGCCTCTGGGTCTGTCTGGTAGGTGATCTTTTAGCAATCACCACCAGGCATGGCCTCTGCTAATGCTAAGAACGGTGTATGGGTCTGTCTCTGCACACTGCATAGAGGCATCTCAAGTGGGAATAAAGATGCATATTTCACAGATGCTAGACTGTATGGAATAGTTTAATTTGTCAGAATTAGATTTTGGCTTTGTTTCCTTAATAACTGTGAGGCAATATAATTGTCTGGGTGTTAGTTTACATCAGCGAGTCTTATCTTAGGCCATTTCCGAACTGCAGTGTACTACCACATTTTGTTTATTCGTGGAATACTGTCTCTGAAAAGTTATATAGGATAGTGCATGGCTTCCCATTCATAGCAGGGCTATTCTTTACCCGAGTGGTTACTATGATGACTGTTGACCTAGACAGCAATGCTTGAGAGGTCTTCCAGTCATCATAGTAATCATGAGGGCAAAGAGTAGGCTAGTTGTGAATGGGAAGCCATGCACTGTTCTACATAGTGTATGGACTACCCAGATTGAAAGAAGCAGCACAGATGCAGTGACAAAAAACCGCAAAACAAAACAAGGGGAAAAAGGTTGGAAGACATGGTCAGATGCAGCAATTGCACTTCTTTTACAGTTGCATCAGCTACCAATGACTTCCACATTTTCAAAGGCTGCTACCAACAATGGCATCGGTGATGCACTCTCGCGCCCCCCCCCCGCAACACAAGCTGTCACGGTTGAAAAGCATATCTGCCTGATGTCATTTTCTGTTTTTTCTCCATGTTTTCTGTTACTAGTGCTCAAGAATAAACTGCTGTGTTGCCCTTCAGAAACTGGCTTCAACTTGAGGACACTGCGGTTGACATCGCAACGTCAACAAGTCATTGAGTGAGATTATGCTGTGACTTTTGCTGTAAAATCTGTCAATTCTGGTGTGTTTATTTGAACTACCATTTTTTGTTGACTGGACTTGATGCCAGATGTGCAGCTCAGCAACTTGTCTGTATGATGTCCATACTACAGCAGAACAGAAAGTCATTCTGCTGCACTACGGACATCACTACTGCAGCAGAACAACATTTTTAAGCAAACCAAATTCAGTGCATAACTACATTCTACCATACACTACATGCCATTTTAGAATGCAAATGATGATTTTCCTCTACATTTCAAAACTCAGTGGCAGTGTTCCAGCCAGGAAATTTGGTGACTAGGGACATCTGACTCTTTGTTTTCTTTTTATAGGAGACATGAAAAAGACAAAAATGAGTGTTGCAAAATTGTGGTCTTTATACCAGTTTTTGGAATTGGATCTGATGAGCCCTACTGCTATGGGATCCCTGAATCATCCCCACATTATAAATAAATGTCAGTATTGCATAAGCTACTGTTGCCCACTTCTAAACTATGGGTCCAAGCTCTACTGTTGGATCGCCATAATTTCAGCACAGTCTGTTAGGCTTTTGCTGATACCTTGTGCATGGAATGCAATAGGTTGAATACCAGCTAAAAGGGGGGAATATGCTGTACAGGTATGGACTGGACTGACTGGCAGCAGGTTTACAGAGATGTGTATGTGTACTTTCTGTGCTGAAACTGAGAATGAGGGGTATGTGCTGAAACTAGAGATGCAATGAATTTAAAATCCACCAGCAAAGTGATCATGAAGTGGTCACTTCGCGTTGGCACTTCGCTATGCGGAGTGCCCCATAGGAAAGGCTCACTTCGCCTTGTTATTATTACTTCGTGTTGTCATTCCACCTTAAATGCAAAGTAAGGCAGAGTGACAACAATATTGGCAGCATCCCACCCACACAGTCACCAGAATGAATGTGCATCCCCAAAGTGCTACTGTCCTGTTTCCAGAAAACTCCCTAGTGCTGATGAAGTGAAATGAGAGTGTAACAAGAAATGCAGTCTCCCAGAATTAACAGCACACTCAGTCATGTGTGCAGTGGTCAGGTCATACACAGAGTCATCAGAAATAATGTGCATCCCCAAAATGCTACTCTCTTGTGTGCAGACAAGTCCCCAGAGCTGACGAAGTGAAATGAGAGCGTAACAAGAAATGCAGTCTCCCAGAATTAATGGTGCCCTGCAAATGCACAGACAGAGTAAGATTGCACTGCACACTCAAGGGATGCATACAAAAAGGCATAACACCTAACCAGTGCTCACAAGTTACAAATCCAAATCTGGAAAGGAATACATTTTGCCAGTTGGAGGATTAGTGCATGGCACTAACAATCCACTACCAGTAAAGATAACACAATGCAGTATAAAAAATTCATGCAGGTGCGGTGGATAGCAGGTTCACACTGCTGCAATAACTCTGTAACACAATAAAAGGTGGCTGATTCAATGGCATGCATCGCACACACACTCACACACACAATCAAGTAAGGCGTAGCAAATTGAAAACCTTTAGTAATATAACTGAATGTTTTAAATAGACAAATTGCACACTACTGCACCACAACAATCAACAAAAACATTTCAAGAATTACTGAAAATATTACTGTGTGTACATTGATACAGTTATACAAGAAAAATATAACCAAAACCGTAAGACTGCCTTTTTCTCCCAGTTAATCTACCTACACCACAAATACACTCCTCCCCCAAAGCACACTTCACAGTACACAGACTGACTGTTCTAAATTAACATTCAAAATCCACACATAACAATAAACATTTGATGATATGAGCACAGAAGGGTTTCCTACAATTGATGTACTAAATTTTGAGCAAAAAATATTACTCAAAAAGGCATTTTAAACAGCTTTTAGAGGTTTTGAATTGCAGAGCTCTGAGAGCAAATTGTCTCCAACTACCACTACACACACACTACCCAGGCCAGAATTGAAGCTGTTCCGAACAATCTAGAGCCCATGTGACCTACAATCCCAAGAATAACTGCAGAATTTCATTTGTAGCTCAATTGTGGGTAAAGTGAGGTGAATTACTGTACATTGATTTCAATGTACTTTGCCTTAAAATTGCTGGAGAAGTGGTTTGGGGAAGGTGGAATAACGCAAAGTCATTGGTTTCAATGGGCTTTGCGTTCCTCATTATGAAGCAAAGTACTCCGCTTCACATTGTGGAGTTCTCGGTGGATTCCATGTTACTCAGTGAATCACTTCATGGAGAAAATTGGGTCCACTTCGCCCACCACTACTTACAGTACTGTGACTCACATGCTGTATGGGAAGGAACGTGAATATCTATGGCTGTACTTTCCCAATGAGCTGTAGCACAAAACTCCCCAACTTAAAAACGCTTATTAATGAGTACAATGGTGGAGTGATGAAGCCTGGAGAGATACTACAAAACATGCTTACAATACATCCAAGTAATTAGTAAAAAAAAATGAATGTTGTGATTCGTGACGTGATCATGACTGCATTTGTGACCATGATGATGAAGAATGTGATTCAGTGTCGATGATGTGAGATAACCAATATGGAACTGTATTGGTAATGTGAATGCCTACAGCTGTACTTCCCCGATAAGCTGTAGCACAAGCTCCCCGACTTAAAAACGCTCATTAATGAGTACAATGGCAGGGTGGTGAAGCCTGGAGAGATACTACAAAACATGCTTACAATACATCCAAGTAACTAGTCAAAAAATGAGTGTTGTGATTCATGACATGATTGTAAATCATGATTTGTGACTGCATTTGTGACCGTGATGATGAAGAATGTGATTCAGCGTCAACAGTGTGAGATAAACAATATGGAACTGTATTGGGAACACAAATGCCTATGGCTGTACTTTCCCGATGAGCTGTAGCACAAACTCCCTGACTTAAAAACGCTCATTAATGAGTACAATGGCGGGGTGGTAAAGCCTGAAGAGATACTACAAAACAGGTTCACCATACATCCAAGTAACTAGTAAAACAATGAATGTTGTGATTCGTGACGTGATCATGAATAGTGATTTGTGACTGTGATGATGAAGAACATGATCTGTATCACGAGGAACTCGTGATGATGGTCCTGACTTAAAAATGCATATTAATGAGCACAATGTTCATGCAAAATTATGCACCACACCTGTCCAGTACTCTGAAAGGAAGCCAAAGATACAACTGTGACTTAAGTTACAGATGGATATTGGGCCCTAAAGAGATGCAAATGCACAGACAGATTAAGATTGTGCTGTGCACTGAAGAGATGCAGACACAAAGTCACAACACCTAACTAGTGCTCACCATCAGAAATTCAAATCTGGAAAAGAATACCTTTGCTGGTTGGGGTGGGCCACGGGGGGGCAGTGTACTGCACTGCTGCAGTAACAGTCACTAGTACTAGTACCAGTAAAGATACCACAAAGAAGTACAAAAATCACACAGATGCAGTGGATAGCAGGTTCACATTGCTGAAATTATTATGTGGCACAATAAAAGGTGTCTGATTTGATGACACACGTCACACACATACTCACACACACACTAAGTAATGAGTAGCAAATTGAAAACTTCAGTAATATAACCACATATTTTAAACAAACTAAAATTATGCACTGCTGCACCACAACAATCAGCAAAAAAATGGCAAGAATTATTAAAAATATTACTGAGTGTACATTAACACAGTTCTACAAGAAAAATATCACCAAAACAGAAAGCACTGTCTTTTTCTTCAAGTTAATCTACCTACACCACAGATACGCCCCTCCCCCAAAGCTCACTTCCACTGTCTCTCAGTACACAGACAGAATGTTGTACATTAACATTCAAAATCCACACACAAACAATAAGCGCTTGATGATATGAGCACAGGAGGGTTTCCTATAATCGATGAACTAACGTTTCAGAAAACAAAATGACTCAAAAAGACTTTTTTAACAGCTTTTAGAAGGTTTGAATTGCAGAGAGCTCTTACAGCAGATTGTCTCCTATAGCTTCCTACACACACTACCCCAAACTGAGGCTGTGCAGAACAATCTAGAGCCCATGTGACCTGAAATCCCATGAATCACTGCAAAATTTGCTTTTTGAGCTTAAAAAAAGCGAAGTGCGGTGAAGTACATTGTTTTCAATGTACTTCACCTTAAGAATTGGTGGAGTACTGGTTTGGGAAGGCAGAGTAACGCAAAGTCATTGTTTTCAATGGACTTCGCATTACCCATCATAACGTGAAGTACTCTGCTTCACATTGCGGAGCACTCTGCGAATTCTCCTTCACTCCGCGAATCACTTCGTGGAGCGAATTGTGGCCACTTCACCCATCTCTAGCTGAAACTGAAGGGTGGGGGGAGCTGTGCTGTAAAGGCTGTGCTAATCTGTATTAAGAGTCACAAACTGCATTATGCTGAAAACCTTGTACTCAAAATGTGTGTGTGCTAAAAGCACTACCAGAAAAAAAATACCAGAACAGTAGGTAAGGGGATGTCTATATACTGAAAGCCTGGCTATTAGAACTATCTGTCACAAACAGGGGGTGGGATGGTGGTATCTGTGCTGAAAGCTTGCAGAAACAACATAATAGCTGCTTACAGGATGCAAGCTGAATAGGGTTAAGATGCTGTGGTCTGTGACATGGTCTGTCTGCAAGACCAGGAGAGCATTGGTGAAAGGCAATGCCACTTACATCAAAGTCTGCCCCTGTGGGCACTGTTTGAAATAAAACAAACAGGATGATGAGATAGTCATTCCAGCTAAGAGGTGGGCCTTGGAAGTGATATTTGTGTGCTGAAAGCTTGCTGAAATGATACCCTGCAGCCTTTGGGCTGCAAGTTGTTACTTATTAGTTTGTGTTTGTATACCTATTTTTGACTATGAAATGGGTGGAAATAATACTGGTTCCTGACTGGCCAAGAGGTATTTTCAGCCAGGCTATCCATCCACAACCGCCTGGCTGAAAGTAGCTCAACAAAAATATGTTTAAAAAATACATCCAATTTACTAAAAAGGGGCCCATTTCATAATCACAATAAGGCAGTTTAGGCAGTGTGTTATGGTGGGCTAATGCACCCTCTTGGGTGGTGGAAGCACTCAGATCACCCCATGCTTCAACCTACTTGAGGTAGGCCATTTTCACACCAGAACATACCCCTTGTCATGCCTTATTGTTTAAGTGTTCTGCTGACTGGGTGTATTTGGGTACTTAGGGCATAAGTGAGTAATACATGAATGATACTTGGCTGGGGTGAGTGCTCAACTTTAGTTTCCCTGTTTGTATGAGTGAGCAGATAGTGTGTGTGCACAGGTAGTGATGTGACTGGACCTCTGTGGTGCTGGCTACTTTGATGTGGTACAGAGGCTCATCACAATGTAACATTATAACATGGGTAAGAGAACTACTGCACTGTGATTGGTGGAATCCAGTCACAGGACCCTGCTGTCATCCCAGCACAATAGCACAGGTCAGAAATGCTTAATTCCATTTCATCCAGTAAATTGTATCTATAGGTGTGGATATTCATTGGAAAAAATAAAAAAAATTAGGGAGAACCATTATTTTAATAAAAAGCCACCCAGCATTCCAGTAAAAGAAGTAAGACATTCCATTTCTCCAGGCCTGTTTGTAACTGCATATGGAGGGGACAGAAATTAGCAGCAAAGAGCTCTGAAGTAGTGTGAACCAGATTAACCCCTAGGCAGAGCATTCAAGGAAGGCCCTAATGGAAGGGAGTGTTGTTTACTTTCTAGTGAGGGGGGAGCTCTACAGTATCTTATGTCCTCCTGCATCTGGGTCCTTTTGCCTTCTTTTCCACTAGCCAGCCATAAAAATAGATAAAAAAAAAAGAGCAAATCTGACACAGAACTGTTTGCTGTCACCAAGGAACTGTTCACTTGCCCAAAACCCAGTCATTCCTTGCACCATGGACCCGCCATCTTGACAAAACACTGACAGTGCTACTCTCGGACCCACTCACTAAAGTGAACAGCAATATTTGTGATTTGAGACTGACAACACGAGGCCAAAAATGCCATAATAACTCAGTATGACATCATACCGGGTTATTATAGTATTCAAAAAGTAGTCTGAAGTGAGTTGATATAGGGGGTCACCAGTTATTATAGTTTAATATCATAATCACAAGCTGGTTTCTGGAAAGGATGCTCCACAATCAATCAGCGTATTATATTGCATCATATTTTAGAAAGTATGTGAAAGTATCAAAAAGTGTTCCTGGCATTCATTGATTTTAAGAAGGTGTTTGAGTCTTTATATAGAAATAGACAGTACTGAGTAAGAAGATAAAGGATACGGAGTGGATCAAACCTTGATAGACCTTATTTACAACCTGCATCTGAATAACTAGTGTCAAATTCAATTTGTCAAAAAAGGCAGTTTCACAGAGAAAGTTAATATAAACATTGGTGTGAAGCAAGGATTTGTACTGATGCAACAATGATTTAATATTTATATTAATGATTGATCTCATAATCTGGATTAGCATCAGTATAGTTTCCCTAAAATAGGAAATGGATCTTGCCCAGTGCTTGCTTATGTGGACAATGTTATATTAATTTCATTAACTGAACATGTCCTGCAGTCACAGTTAAGCAAACTGGTATCAAATTACCAAGGCACTGAACTTCCTATAAACATGAATAAAACTAAAATTATGATAATACAAAAAAAAATGAGGTCAGAAAAAATCATTTAAATTTAAAATAGGTCACTGCAAATTCGAAGTTGTAACAAAATACACTTATCTTGGATTAATGTTTAATTATGTTTTTTTCATGGAAACAACAAATATTAAATACACAAAAAGGAAAAGCAGTGGCATTTTAAGACTTAACAATACATTTAGCAGAAAAACAGAAGAAACACCCTTAAAAGTCATAAATGCAGAAGCATTATCACAGTTATTATATGCTACTGAGACACAGAGGCATGAAGTGAGTGAAAAATTAGTACACCTTCTTGATGCATGTTATAGAACATTATTAAATTTACAAAAATCAACACACGGATATGCACTTAGGCTGGAATTAGGTCAACTATCTGTGAGATGTTTATCTACATGGAGAGTATTGAAGTATTGGTCATATTTAAAAAAAAATCCTCTGGTTTCATTAAAGAATCTCTTGATAAGAAAATGTATATTTTATCGAAAAAGAAATATGAGGTTGCCTGTGTTTATAAGACAAACATTACTTAGTATGGGGAAAGGGTATTTTTGGCATTGGGCAGTACAGAATATTATTAATGCACCAATGCACAGCCAGTTGTTAAAAACTCCTTTTACAGATATTGATAAACAGTCTGCTATGGCAAAACTAATTCAAAATGGATTTTACCCAGTGCTGAATAAATTAATAACAGATATGATAATAGAGAGATATTTAAAAATGATTGCAAACAGAGCTGGCCCAGTAGTGAAGAGGGCAGAGGTGCCATGCACCTTACCGTTTCCAATGCCATCGACCCAGGTTTGGGAATGGACACAGGTTGTCAGGGTCAGCTGGGAAGGGAGAGGATCAAGCATCCCAGGGACTGCTTTCCTCTCCCAGGGAAGGGAAGGAGGTCAGCCCAGCCTAGGCTGACCTCAGGTGGAGGTCTGGGGGCAGAACAGTGTCAGAGAGGCAAGTACTGGAGGGAACTCTGGAATCATGTTAGACAAGTGCACTTCCATCCACACGCATGATGCTCTGACATGGGGAAGGGTGAAAAAGAGAGAAAAAATGGTGAGCAAGGGGTAAGCTCATGGGGAAACTCAGACCAGGTAAGAGAACGTGCAGTTAGGTTGGAGGTGCAGGGGACTGGGGACTGGGCTTATGAGCTTCCCCTCTGGATGTAGGATGGATAAACATCTGTACGGGCAAAAAATTGTTACAAATCCTCAGATTAAAATAATTCTAACACAATTTCATTTGGTATGTGTCTAAGTGACATCTTGGAGAAAAGATATAATAAAATCCAGATATCGTATGTACAGGTTGTTATAATTGCGGTCATGAATTACTAGAGGACTTACTCCATGTTGTACTAATTTATCCTGTATATAAAAATAAAGGAAAAATTGGATTGGTAAATTACTAGAGAATAAAAAACATGTTACAGAAGAAATTGTAGTATTCCTGTTTGCAGAGGATAGTAAAGATATCCTTATGCATCTGTGATATCTATTGAAAGATATTTTAACAACAAAAGGAAAAAAGAAACTAGATAATAAGGAATGAGAACAATGCGAGATTATCTGTTTTCCTCTTTCGTTTCTTCATAATGGGAGGGAGAGTTATTGTATACTGCACAATCTGTTGAAAACTTTTTTTAATTATGTATATGTGTATGTATTTACGAGAAACTATTATTTAAGTTGTAATGTCTTATGATGAACAAAACATTTTACCTACCTTCCTACCTACCAGCTCAGCCTTAGTTATTAGTTCCCCAAGTTCTGAATACAGATGCATTTCACCAATGAGGAAAGGAAAATAGCAACAGCAAAAAAAAAAGGATATATGACAACAGACGTACTGTAGAAAAGGCCTTGGAGACAGTTTACCATTAGGATGGAGTAGAGGCTGTTGACATTTAGGAGCTCAGGGAGTTGTTGCAGAAACTGCTTAATGGTTGTGTCTTGTCAGAAGTTTTCAGAACACTTTGGATGTAGCCGATGACCCTTGAGACCCAGAGGAGTGGCAGCTGAGCAGGTACACAATTCTCCCACCATTTCTGCTATGGAGTTTCCAAACTATCCAATGACCACAGATGATGTCAACCAGACTGGGGTTCCACCATCAACAGGAGAGGAGATGCCACCCAATGAAAATTAGACTTGGACTTAGGCAGGAAGTTGGTCCTGACTGTCAGACTGAACTTGTGAAAATAAACAGCAGGACTGATTATAAGTAGCAAGGGAGGAAGAAAAAATATAGAATAGTGTTTCATGCAAGGAGAGCAAAATATTGTGTATGTTAAACCAGGTTAATGTGGCCACCATACCAAAAAGTAACCTACTTCAAATGTTCCTTTAAAAATAAAAGATACCAAAGCAGAACAGCAAAGCGAGGAAGTAAGACCAGAACTGAGAAGCTGCAACTGTGCCAGTGCAGATGCATACTAATGTTCATACTAAGGTGTAAGGAGCAAAAAAATGCCATTGCAGCCCATAATCGCTTCTCTCCATTTACTTGTAGTACACTAGCTTGTGTCCCTCAAGAATGTAAGAAAGTCTTAGTTTAAACTGTACCTTATTTTTAGAGCAAATAATATGTTCAGGGAGTTTATTCCATGAGGCAACCACTCTTTGTGTAAAAATTGACATCCTTCTGATAGTATTAAACTTAATGTGTCTCAGCTGAAGTGTGTGGGTCAACAAAAACTAAATAAAAATAAAATAAGCAAGGAAAGGGCCCAGTGTGCTAGATGCTTTCAGCAAATGCAAAAGGTGTGAGTGAAGCACATACCAAAAAGGGGCCTTAAGAAAAGTACCAGGAGAAAGTTGTAGCAACTTCTTCTCCTCTCTTTTTTTTTTGAATGGAAGGAAGGAAATGCCCTGATCATGGATGGCATGAGGTTGCAGAATTTCTAGAAGTTAACTCCAATGCTTGTTCTTCTTTACTGTTTAAATATACACCCCATTTGCAATGTATTCTCTGGGCTGGTGGGAACTCTCCACTGGTAAGGGGAGAGAGCTGCCCGGCCAAGAATTGATGGCCTGTTGCTGTGGTGATCTGCTAATCAGTGGAACACCCACCTTTGTTCATTCATTTTATTTCTTTGTATATATATATATATATATATATATATTAGAGGCAAAAAACTCAGTTTAATGCATCAGTTAGGGTTGTTCCACAGCGACAAAAGTGAGGAAATTCGGTGCTAGGGTTGAAAACCCTTGGACCCCAAGCCCACCCTCCCAACCCGGCATTGGGAGTGCGCATTGGGGTCGTGGCCCTAACTCTCACTCCATCACATGTGTAAAGCAGCAGAAGTATAGGAGAATGGGGTGAGAGTTAGGACCAACACCCCAATGCGCACCCCAATGCCGGTTGGGGGTGGATTGGGGGTCCAAGGGGTTTTCAACCCTAACACCAAATTTCTTCACTTTTGTTGCTGTGGAACAACCCTAACTGATGCATTAAATGGAGTTTTTTGCCTCTAATTTCCCTTCTTTTTGAGAATGATAACGAGAAATAGTGAATGTAATGCAGTGGAGGGAGCGCGGGGCCCACCACGTCATGTCTTGCGACATAGTAACAGGAACAGCAATGCAAACAGAATTGCTAACAGTGGCGCACATGGTAATGCAAGCACGAATGAGAACAGAAAGGGTAACGCACATGGTGGCATAGACGGGAACAGTCCGCCACGTGATGTCTTGTCACATAGTAACATGGTGCCCGCAAATGGAAATGTCAATGGGCATGGTGACGCAAAGCAAAACAGAAAGAGAAACAGTACTGTAGACACAAATAGCAAAAAATAACAGAAACGCAAGTGCAAATGAAAATCGTTAGCGATAACGCATATGGTGGCGTAGACGGAACGTAAGTGAAACGGTACGAAATCATGTTGAAAGGGCAACAGTGACAGTAATGTAAGTGCACAGGCTTGTTTTCACCGAAAGCTACATAGAGAAAGACAGTGAGTACAAAGAATGTATGCATAATAATGGGTCTCGGAGCAGAAAATGAGGAGTTGGGATATTAAATAGCTTATATCTCAGGAACCGAACGACGTAGAAAAAAAATTTAAAAGTCATATGATTTATGACTTTCCTGGCTAGTTTTATAGGGCTAAGTATCTTTTCGACGAAAAGTCTGTATCTCGCACCGTTTCCGAGATACAGGCCCGGAAAGGCACGGCGAACGCCGTAATGTTATCCTATGGGAAAAAAAGAGAAGTTCAGAGTGTCATAACTTTGGCTCCCTGTAATATTTTTTCACCAAACCACTAAAAGGCACATCTATGGGATGTTGGCTATCTTTCCTTCAAATTTCAGCCCAAAAGACTGAGCCATTATATTGCAGCAGAGCGCCAAAGGATTGCTGCAATGCATCGGATGCCGTAATGTTATCCTATGGGAAAAAGCGTCAACTTTGGAGTACCGTAACTTTGGTGCTGCATAATATTTTTGCAACATAACACTGAAAGGCACATCTGAGAGATGTCGGCTGCGTTCCCTCCAAATTTCAAGCCAAAGCACCAAACCGTTCTTTTGCAGCAGGGTGCCAAAGAATTGCTGTCATTTCCCACAGCCTAGAAAAGTACTGTCGCAATTTGCGAAAGCTTTCGCAAAAATTTGCAACACTTTCGTGAGTGCGACACTACTTTGCAAAAGTACTTTTTCCAGAAATTTGAAAAACATATTTCTGGGGTGTTTTACCCCAAAATAAAGATATGGCTAGCATCCTCAGGCTCCAACTAGGTGAATACAAAAAGAATTAGGTTGCTAGATGATCCCAAATTTAAATGGTAAGCATTTTTCTGATCGATAAATGAAAACAAGATGGCAGATTTGCGAAAGTAAGAGGGCCATTTGCGAAAGTAAAAATGCATTTGCGGCACTGTCAAACTTTTTGTTAACTTTTCCCATTGACTTATAATGGGAAATTGTTTTTTGAATAACTTTTGAACCGTTTAATATTTTTTCACAAAATCTTTGAAAGGCACATTGGGGACCCTGGCCTCACGTTCTCTGAAGATTTCAGACCGGTTGTGCAAACCGTGCTACCTGTAGGTGCGACCATAGAATTCCAGAAAAAGCGTAAATGCATGCGCAGATCAAACTTAATAACTCCACAGCCGTGTATCCGACTGGTACAAAGCTTGGCAGATCCCAAGGTGTATGGGTTTTAATTGTGTATTCAAAATTTCAGGCAAATCCGTCAAATGGTTGCAAAGTTATTAAGGTACAAAATTTGGGGTTTAACATGTAAATGGCTCCTCAACCATAACTATGGTAGCACTACCGTGATACTATGTGTATATATATATATTTGCAACAAACTTTGTTAATGCATCAGTTAGGGTTGCTACAAAGGTGAGAAAAGCAGAGAAATGTGGTGTTAGGGTTTCCATCCCTAACACCTCACACCCATCCTGCAGACACTGACAGACATCGGGGGGTGCCTTGGGGTCACCAGCCCTAATGCTAATCCCATTCCATAAGTAAATAAGCTGAGATGGGTACAGTATAGGAGAATGGGGTGAGCGTTAGGGCTGATGACCCCAAGGCACACCCCCGTCACCTGTCAGTGTCTGCAGGGTGGGGGTGAGGTGCTAGGTTTGGAAACACTAGCAACTCATTTCCCTACTTTTGTCACTTTAGTAACAATCCTAACTGATGCATTAACAAAGTTTTTTGCAATGAATTTCCTTACTTTTTCAAATAGCATAATCATATCCTTAGTTGTTTGTCCCATCCTTCAATAGATGCATATATGTATGTAGCTGTGGAAGCACAGGGACCTCCAGGCCCTACGCTTCCATTTATAGGACAACAGTGACCAAATTGTCAGCATAGCCATCTTATTACCTCACCTCATGTACCCTGGTACAGAAAATCTTCAAATCCACTCCAAAACATAATTTTGCACAACTGCAATGCCATTCTGTGCCACAGGTGCCAAAACACATTTTGGGCAGGATTTGAAAAATTACAGCTGTGACATATATGAGGTCAGGTAATAAGAAGGCTATGTTGAAAATCTGGGGTAAAAATATTTAAAATTTCTGAAGTTACAAATGAGTGTATCAGAATTGCAATGAATGGTCATAACTTTGGCATTTTTTCATATTTTGACCCTATATTTTGAACATTGTCTTCTTATGACCCCACCTCAAACCCCATAGGTGACAATTTTCAAATCCATGTCAAAATGCCATTCCATGTCACAGATGCGAAAACATGTTTCGGGCAGGATGTGAAAAATTACAGTTATACTGTTCATGAGGTGATGTGAAAAATGGCTATGGTGAAAATTTGGACTCAAAAATATTGAAAATTGAGCTGGCTGAGTGGTGCTGAGGGTTGAGGCACTGGACACCACACCTCACACCATGCTGACAACCCAGGTTTGGGAATGGACTCGGGACCTCGGGGGTCGGCAGAGGAGGGGAGGATTGAGCATCTGGAGGACTGCTCTCTTCTGCTGGGAAGGGTTGGGGTAAAATGCCTGCTGCACTAGTGACCCCCAGTGGAGACTGGGGGAACCAGTGATCAGGGGCTATACTAAAAAGGGATTGGGCAGCAGCGCACATCCTGCGAGTACGTGCGTATCGTGCACTGAATGTCATTGCACACAGACATGAAAAATAAAACTCATGGCAGACAAGTGAAGCCACCAGTGGATGACCGGCCTCTGGGCCAAACAATGTGCAGCATAAGTCGGGGCAGGGGATCCAGGGTGATGCGGTCTCTCCTCCTGGTCTGCCCTCTGCTGGGGGTCCTCTGTAGGGGGTAAGCTATGGTCCTCCCCATCCTGTGGTCGTGGCAGAGGCTGGCTTGGTTGGGCTTGCTGAGCATCCACGTAAATGGTCGACGTGGGATAAGTAACCCCAGCCATTAGTTGATAGAGCAAAAATACAATCTACAAAATATTGAAAATTACTAAAGTTATGCCCATGCATAGAAAATTTCCAATGAACTCTCATAACTTGCCCATTTTAAGGAATTTTTCCACCAGATTTCTAACATGGCCATTTGGGACCCATCTCAGGAACATTGGTGGAGAAATGTTGTTATTCAGCCCCAAAAGGTGATTTCACACAGTGACTGCAAAATCCCCTTCTGGGCCCGATTAATGAAATGACAGTTGCAGTGTTCATGAGGTGGGGTCCCAAAAAGCTCATGTTGAAAATTTGGTAAACAAAATTCCAAAAAATGGCAAAGTTATGAACATAAGTTCAAAATGCCATTGAAATGCATTATATGGCACTTACCTTGATTCCTCAGTTCATGGTTTGACTTTGAAGAGTGCAGACTTGTCCCGGTCCACAGAAGATGACAGCCTATGACCTGTGGTTGTAAGTTTAGGGCAAGGGGGGATGGGGTGGTGGGTGCTCAGTGGGATGGTCGGGATGGGAAAGGGGGATGGCGAGGGACCGTTTCCTTTTTTTCAGGATAAAAAAATGCTGGGAGATGGTTTTCTTCTGTACAGGTTAAAAGTAAATAAATATTTCAGAACACTGGAAGTGGACTCCCCAAAGTCCCATACTGCTTGGGGGGGCTTCTAATGCCAATGGTTCCATGTCATAATAGCAAAAATACTTTGGCGACTCTCACAACAGTGAGTACATATTGCCAAATCCACACTGAGCAAGATAACCACCTTGGCACCTACCAAAATGATGCTGACAAGTAAATAAATGTTTAATACGAGCCCCCCCCACACCCCATCTAAAAATAATCAACTCCAGGGGGTGGACACTGAACAGGGGAGAGACTGTGGCTTGGGCAACAGACCAGGAAAAAACAATAAAGACCCACACGGTCTTAAAATACTGCCTGCAGGTAGTTCTGAAACCAGGACCATTGGCATTGCAGGCAGCATCGATAGCCTCTAGTTGTGGGCAAAGTGAGCAAAATTCACTTTGCAGAGTAATCAGCAAAATTCTGCCTGTTTCGAGGAGCGAAATGCAAAATTTCATCTGCCAGAACTGTGAAATTTCACCTTCTGCGGTGTAATTTTGCCTTCCATGGCCTAGGCAAAATTCCACCTAATGCAGAAAATTTCACGAATTACTCCATGCGGCCACTTCACCTGTGGAAATTAAATTCATTGCATCTCTAATAGCCACCAGACAGGTGACCAGCTTGGCAGCAGCAGGCTGCACTCGTCTATTTAATCCACACCTCACACAAAGCCCCATGATTTGCTCTCACCATTCTGTCCCTCATCCATCACTATCCCTACCCCCTTGCTACATTTTCACTTCCTCTACCATTATGGGCACCCAAACTAAGTTGTTAATTTTCGAGTCACTCAGTTTTGTTCACTCACATAACAGTATATCAATGCTGACACAGGGATTGGGCCCCCAGATATTGTCAAATAACACAAGGGACTTGGGGGAGACATCTGACACCAGGATAGTCATCCCAGTGTCAGTTCATATAAATAAACAAATAAATAACCAAATAAAGACCTAAATAAACTATGGGAATTGGAGGGTGGAGGGTGCCACTAGACACCAGGGAAAGATATGGGAGAAGGGGGGTGCCACTAGACACCAAGGATAGGGAACACTGATCCACAGGTGGGGGTGCCACTAGACACTATGGAAAAGGGCAGCTCAAAGCTGGCAGCCTGATTTCCATCTGCAGCTGCACAAGTCAAGAAAATTCTGCTGTTCTTATACAGAGAATGTGGGAGATGCAGTCCTCTCACTAAGCTTAGCACCCGGGATTTCAGATGCCCAGAAAAGGTGTTTCTTGCCAAAACTGAAACAAACGAACAACAGAATGTAACTAAACGGGTCCTGTTTAACTAGGTTTCTGATGTTTGTTTAAAATCCATTCACGTTTATGTGTTTTCTTTATTTTCTTCTCTTGCTAACTGAAAAACAAGATGGCAGACATAGGAGAGCTCTGTGAAAAAATGGTAGCAAGAGATAATAGTGTCGGTGATTGGGCACCTACAATAATGACAACCCAATCCCCAGTGCATGTCTGCAGAGCTACACTAGGGTAGGGTGGCCGGATGGGGGGGTCGGTGAATATAGCTATGGGATGTCACTATACGTATGCGCATGGGGGGAAAGCGAATATGCACAGTGAGGGGTGGGAGGGTATGTGAGGGGTGGTGTCACTGTGGGTTGTCAAGCTGACCCTGTGGCATGGTGGGTGGGTTGGTGGTGTTAGTGAGCAGGGTACTGGGTTCAGTTCGGGTGCTGGTTTGTTTTTGTTGCGCACTGCCCAAACCTTTTTTTTGTTTTTCACCCCTCCAACATGCACCCCTCCAGAGTTGAGAATCCTCTAAGGGGGGTGAGGGGACTGCAGCCCCCACATAAAACATAAAAAAAATACATATATAGGGATACATGATGGGCAGAACTCAGATATGGACAATATTCTCATTTCTGCAGAGAGAGGCATGGATATCTCATGAGTGCCAAAGGCACGCAGTGGAGACCTACATGCCTCATAATCCAAGAGTAGAAAATATTGTCCTCTCACTCCTGCCCATCTGTATGTGATTTATACAATAGGGAAGGAGTGCAGTTATAAGTGTTTATATAGCATTTTTCTGTCTTTCTGCTGGTGCCACTTATTGATTTTGTCATGTTTCACTGGTGTTTTGTGTGTTTGAATGGGTTTGGTTTCAGTTTGTGAATGGTGGTGTTTGCTAGGTATGGACTGGTGGCTGGGCTGTTCAGGGAAAAGTTGCTAGGTTATGAGCTTTCTGCTGCATGTTATAGGTGGCGGTACATGTCAGTCAGTAGAGAGGCAGTGAAGATTGGTGTACGTGTACTGTAGGTGGGGTTTGTGTATTCCTTCAGTTCCAGGAACGAGGCTTGCCTAGTAGTTTTCGATGCTGTCTTTTGTTTTAATTTGGTGGTTAGTGTGTGAAAAACTTTGATTATTGTAGTGGTCTGTGTCATTGTGTTGTGTTTTTTTGGGGTATTGGTGCTTGTGGGAGTTTCTGACGATTATCGTCACCAAACTGCACAAGAGGATTTCGACTTTCCATCTGTTTCTGAACTTCGTTTTGTTGCTGCAACAAAAACAGGTATTGACAGCAATTACTGTCTTGTGGTGAATGTACTCTGACTTGGTGTCACTGAACATGGGTCTTGGTGTTTTGCAGGGTGGGCTTCAGTGCCGTATCAGGTGTTTTTTATTTTCAGTCTTGTTGTTTAAAAGAAGTGCCAGTATTCTGAGGAACTGCAGTGATGTAACGACAGTGGAAATATCGGGTTCTGACATAGACACTGTGTGTGTAAATAATGATATCTTCCACAGTGTCTACATCACCAGGATTTATCTCACTCTGGTGAGAATATATGTTTTTATTCACAGCGTTTACAACCCACCTCTATTGTATAAATAAGGGATATACAATGGTGAGCTATCAGATAAATGATTCATCTACACAAGTGCTGTTTGACCTTGGGTAACCTCACGAGTGGCGTAAGCTACGAGTGAGGTGTCTGAGGTCAAACAGCACAAGTGTAGATAAATTATTTATCTGACAGCTCACCATTGTGTATTTCACTTATGCAATAGGGATGCTTTCTATCAGTGCAGGAACATTTGGTTTTGACTGTTTATCTTTATTTTAAATGATAATTTCTGGGAGTTTTGGTTAACTTTCCTAGAGTATGTCCGCCTAACATAGTGGTTGCTATTACATGAAACACCACTCATTTTGTAGAAAACTTCTTGTTGAACAAATATCATGCTCACAGTACTATGCTACTTTTTTCATTTTAAAGTTATTCACATTTGTTTGTCAAAAAAGGGAAAATAAAATGGAATTTTATGCTGTTTTTTGCTAATTATAAAAAAAAACTAAAAGGTATCTATAAATGAAACACCACTCATCTTGTAGATATTTCTGTGCTGCACATTTTTCGTGCTTGCAGTACCGTGCTATCATTCTTGGTTTTAAAGTTATTCACATTTGTTCGTCAAAAAAGTGAAAAAAAAAATGTTATTTTCTTCTGCTTTTTTGCTAATTGTAAAAATTTTGTAAGGTATCTATGCATGAAACATCACTCATTTTGTAGATACTTTTGTGCGGAACAATTTTCGTGCTCACAGTACCATGCTATCTTTTTTTGTTTTAAAGTTATTCCCATTTGAATATGGTTAGTACTGCTCCTGAGGCTGAACATTCTAAATGAATTCTAAAGAGATTTGTGACATAGTAACTGTGTGTATAAGATAGGGGATAATGTATGGTCCTCTATGGGTAACTGGTCTGTTAACTGTCGAGAGGTTGCCAGGGCGACCGTGTAAACCTAGAGAGCGAAGCTCGAGAGGTTTACGTCGCCATGGCAACCTCGAGACGTTAACAGTGACTGGTTGCCCATAGAGGGACCATACATTATTTTTTATAGTGTATGGTCCCACTTAATAAGTAAAATGGCTTCTTACTTTATGAAAAAGTCACTGCCGTGGCCGTTCAGTCCTTCGCTAACCGCTGTTCATCGTCGGTTCCCCGTCTAAAATAAAAAAGGCGCATACATGCACACACCAATCACTGTTATTAACCTATCGATGTGACGTAGCATCGATAGGTTAACGACATTTCTACGTCACATCGATAGGTTAACAACCTTAGGAAATGATGATTTCCTAAGGTTAACAGTGTTCTAACATACATTATTGAGGAATAAGACATGACGAGGTGTGGTTTATGGGCTGATAAGAGCATGCTCCAGGTGCATAATGAGGCACGAGGAGCTTGCGCTGAGTGCCTTTAGCTCCTTGAGATGTTCTTATCAGCCCATAAACTACACCTAGGAGTGTCTTATTCTGCTTATAAAATGGATCCCCCATTAAAAATCATCCCCAGGAAAATAATTAATTATTTAAAAAAGTCTGATAATCATAAGTGTTAAAATTTTGGTTAATTAAGGTATACACATGAAAAAATAGTCCCTGTATTTGTGATGCAGAGCATATATAAAATTCAGATTTAGGTCCTTGTGTCTGTCTAGATTTTAGGTCACTGTGTGTTTGTCTCTTCCCCCCACACACAGGCACTCCTGTTTCTCTCTACACACACTGATGTTTACTCGAACAAGTGGCAGTGGGACAGAGGTCGGAGAAATGACAAAGTCTTCAGTATAAGCAAGAGCATGTCTTTCTGGAACTGCCATGGTAAGAGGGAGTTTTGTGCTTAGCACTGTTACCTATGGCGCTATAGTAAGAGCAAATAAAGTGTCCAACCCTCGCAGTTTTCTGTTTTATGTCGTTCGCTCTGCATTACAGTTTTTAAAATCTGGCAGCCTGACTGTTGCAAACACTGCTGGGGGGGAGGGCAAGGTCTGGCTACCAAAGGGAATGAGGACTGCAGAAACGGCTGCAGTGACAAGGATCGACTAGAGAAAGTGGAGTTGTAAACAACAACAACAACAATAGAGGTACATTGCAATTCAGATGTTAACAAGTCATGCTTTGTGGACTTTTGGAAGCATGAGGCAGGCATGAGAGCTAACGCGTCCATCCGTCGTTCTCAGTGTTTTCTGCTTCCCGCTTCCCGATTTGAGCAAGCGGCTTACTGGTTGATCACTGACTGCAGTTTCATCACGCCACTCACTCTAGCAAAGACAGTTTATTTTTTAAATTCAATTCAATATGAATATGATGTTTCATTATTTGTTGTGCTACTGTAACTGGGGTGAATTTTTGTTGGCGATCTCGTCAGATTGGCAGGTGGATTCACTCACCTGCTCAAATACCAGACTCGAAAGACAATGATACAGGCCAGCAAATGAAACACATTTTGCTTTGGGTTACATTTTTTACTATAAAAAAAGAGCTGCATAGTGGGGGGTGGCTGGTGAATTACAAGTATAGTGTTTAGGGAAACTCCGACTACAGGTGAGAGACTATCATTTACTAAAAGGTGTGGTATTGATATCTGCCAGTGTAGTGTTCTTCTTGGTCTAGGTAGGACCGGTTGGCAGATTATGGCTTGATAAGGACACACCAAATATGCCTTTTAGCCAATCGGAATACTAGACATTTTTTACCCATTTTATAAATTTATTTATACATACAGTGACTCAGATAAACGCAATTATCACACTTAATATAAGTCCACCCCATTGCATAAATATATATATATATATATATATATATATTTATATACTCAATGCAGTTTAGAAGACCCACGTGTGCTCCTATGCAACTTCTGGATCAGGGACTGCATGGGCTAAAAAGCTAGGCATTCCTGTTTGGGAGGGGGAGTGCCTAAGAGGATAACAACCAGGCAGCAAATCTGATTTTCTTAACCATTATGGTTGGATTGTAGCCTTATCATAGACGATAGGAAGGAAAAGAAAGGATAAAGCCGGATAGATTTTATTTTATTTAAAAGTTGATAACCAGGAAAGGCACCAGTGAACTGAAGCTCGTTTCCAGATGCAACCCGGGGAAGGGGAGACAATACAGAAATACAATAAGTGGTAATACAGTGAAACATAGAAAGTGCAACACAGGTACTATAATACAATGGTAGTACAGTAATCAGAGAAAGTGCAAATCAGGAGCTATGTACAAGTGGTGAGGTACTAACATAAGAGAAAATGTGCGCCAAGAGATATTAACAGTACAAAAAGATAAATGCAAAAAACTATTTACAATATACTGTAGGTATTTTCAGTGGTACATAGTTGATTACAAGATGCAGTATTTACATTGATACACAGCAATGAAGAGCCTAGACATGTTGTAATAAGCGAGGATTAGGAAGGGGAGCAGATACAGGAGGTTAAAGGAGTGGGTCAGAGCAAGCATTTAAGGGCAGAGAACAAGGGAGAGCAGCAAGTTGGGGAGGGGAGGCTGTTCCAAAGGTAGGGGAATCTGTAGAAGAAGGAGAGTTTTTCTAGCTGCTGTGCAGATGCAAGAGAGGACAAAGGTGCGGGTGCAGTTAGATTGCGAGTTACAGAGTGAGGAAGAGGTGGGAGTGAGAAGAGAGACAAGGTAGGAAGGAAGAGATCCAAATCAGTATTTGGCTATTAAGGTGGAGCAGTGAGAGGAGCACCTATGTGCAAGAGAATGAAGTGAGAGTGAGGAGTAAAGATCGCAGTGGTGGGTTAGAGGGGCTGAGTTTGAAGCAAACCTACAGAAGATGTGGAACATGACATCAAGTTTGGCAAGGGAGGTGGCTGGAGGAGCACTGTAGACTATGTCAGCATAATCAAGGGCTGGGAGGATCCACTTGACGACAAGATCAAGTCTAACTGGAGTGAGAGGTTGGCCTTGTGCTGGTAGAGTAGTCCTAGTTTAGGATGCAGTTTGGTGTGTAGAGTACTGACATGGGAGAAGAAATCAAGGGAGGGAGGGATCAAGCCAGACACTGAAGTACCTGTATGAGGGGATGTTGTCTAGAGGGGGGTTAGCCACTGAGAAAAAGACCGGTGGGGAGAGAGGCTTGGTGAGTTTTTGTTTAGAGCCAAAAGTCATGGCTACCCTTTTTTGGGTGTTTAGTTTTAATGAGTTTGTGTCAAACCAGTCAGTTACCGCAGTGAAGTAAGTTTAAAGGGGGGTTTGGACAGCTGGGGTGGATGGACCAAACAGGAATAGAATAATTTCATCAACATACATGTGAATACTGGTGTGAGAGCAGACTGAGGGCAGCTCATTAATAAAGAGAGAAAAGAAACTGGGCCCCATGATAGAGCCCTGGGGCATGCCAGCGAGGATGGGGAGGGAGGAGGATAGAACATTGCATACTGACACTGACTGATAGATGGTCCTTTTCATGACGAGTGTGTGGTCTTGGCTATCTAGACTGTAGCCAGGACTGAGTTAGCCTTTAAATGTTAATTAAATAGAAAGAATTGTAAGAGTCAGAACCTGCCAAGTTTTCTTTGTTTTTTTGTTTTTTTGTTTTTTGTTTTGTTAAATAAGAGCTCTTACCTTTGTAGCAATTTCAGTGTTTCTATCACAGGAGCTCAGGGACTGTGCTGCAGCATGTTTAGATGCACATAAGGAAATACTTTCACTTTACATACAAAAGGAAGGCTATATAGATTAGTTGTGTTTCCTTCACTTTCAGCATGTAAGTATCTCTAGAAAAAAGTTATAGTTGGGTAATCTCCCTGACATTTTGCAGTCTCTCAAACAGAATTATAACTTAGCTCTCATCTTTTTTTTTATTTAGTATTCTTTACTGAGCAAATATCAAACACAGAACACTTGAATCAGACAATGAAAGATAAGAAAACAATAGATCCACCCCCTCACCCCCACACCACCTCAACAGAGCGATCTTGGGAAACATTCAAGGCAAATAACAATTAGAAAAATAGAAAAAAAAACAAGTAACAGTGAAGAACCTGGTAGGTTGATTCCTAAAAGTGATACAAAATGAGAAGTACACTATAAAGTATATAAGGTGTGCAACTTGCCCCAATGCTTATCAAAAATGGTTGTCAATTGTGGAGGCTCACTATCATTTGTTCTACCCTGAGGTTGCATAATAACTTCAGCAATCACTCACGGTAAGAAATTGAAACCTGATTGAGCCAGTGTCACAAGACCATCTGCTTAATTGAGAGAACTAATAGTGCCATGTAATATTTCCTCACTCTGACCAGGACCCTAGTGTAGTCACTGGGAATGCATATCTCGGGACAAAGAGACCCTGTTAAGCCTAGTAAAGGATTGTGCTTATCCTCAATGAATTGTCACAAGGGGGCAACTTTAGGACAGTCCCAGAAAATATACAGAAGGGTCCCATCTGCCTGACCATAGCTGAAGCACAGTGGTGATTTAATCCTGCCCATTTTAACCATTTTTCAGGGTGTAAAGTATATATTATTGAGAATCCTAAACTGTGTAAGTCGAAGATTGCCTTGGGATATAAACCTATAAACATCTCTCCAGATCATCTACCACTGGGAGCTCTCTAGAGGAAATTCCTTGTTCCAGTGCAATGACGATCCATCCAAATTTAGGAAGAGATGAGAAAACAATAAAGAATAAAGATTAGCCACTGCATGTGGTTTAGAGGACCGGTCCTGGATAGAAAGAAGGAGTTCATGGTTAACGATCTTCCAACAATCAGGCCCAAACCATGAAATCAGGACATGTCTTAGCTGATACAGCATAAAGATCTGAGAGCTGGCTAAGTGGAATTTGATCAAGCTCTCTTGGGAGGACAAAAGAATCCCCAGATGGAGCAAGTCACAGATCTTACGATTCCCAAGTTGTGGAATCCAGAGTTCAGGCAACATATGTCCCCCAATCTTAGAATTGCGGTTCCTCATAAGAGGCTGAAAGATATCCCTATGGCAGTCATATTTTAGCATTGAACAACATTGTGCACCTTACATGAGTCAGTTATGGTTGTGGATTTCAAAACCTGTGGGAGCACCTTCAAGGAAGTAAAGAACAGTGAATGGGGAGAAACACCTGTTCTGCATATTAATTCCAATGCTAACTCCAGCCAGATGGCAACATAGGCTACAGAGTGCACTGGTGGGGGAGGATCAGTGAACCACTGAAACATTTTACTTAGATGGCTGGCAAAATAATAGACTGGAAAATTTGGTAGCCGGAGACCCCCACAGTGTTTGGTAGCAGCCAATTTAAGGTATGATCTGTGAGGAGTTTTACCAGACCAGATAACATCTGAGATAATGCTATGTAATCTACAAAACCAAGAGATTAGGAGACAAATATTGAGCATGTTAAGAGGGTAGAATATCCTAGGGAGAATATTCATTTTGACCATGTTGATCCTCCCCCAAAGGTACAACGGTAAAGATTTCCAGTGCTTATGATCAGTTTGTAACGTACACAGCAGGATGTCTAAGTTGAGTTTATGTAGTAAGGAGTCATTTCTCATAAGATAACTCCCTAAATATTTTATATGTTGGGGGGGCCCACCTCAAACCTAAAGAAACTATGTTGGATTTATGAACTGTAAGAGTAGGAGCCAGAACTTCAGACTTATCAAGATTGAGCTTGTAGTTTGAAAGGTGTCCAAATTTCTGAATGACTGCCAGCACTGCGGTAATAGACATCAGGAGGGTGGGAAGCATGTAGCAGAATATCATCTGTGTATACTGAAAGCTGCATGTTTTTAGAACCAATTTTAATGCCAGACAATTCTGGAGCAGCTTTAAGCTTCCTACTAAGGGGTTCTAAATACAACTTGAATAACAATGGCAAAAGGGAACATCCTTGCTAGGTTCCTGAGTACAGGGTAAAAGTGGAAGAAAATACCCAGTTACAATAGATACGAGCTCTCGGGTTTGAATACAAAACTTTAACCCAACTTAGAAATATTGGGGGAAACCAAACTGGTCAAGTATACAAAACAAAAAGTCCCAATTGATCCTGTTGAAGGCTTTCTCTGTATCCAGAGAGACCAACATAATAGGCATCATGGAATCTCTGGAGGCAGAGAAAATGTGATGGATTTTCTGAAGGTGATCTGTTGACAAGCCCCAGCTATGAATCCCATCTGCTCTTGACTGATAAGACTATTCCAAACCACAGAAATCCTGTAAGCCAGAATGTTTACCAGAATCTTGCTATCACAATCTATAACTAGAAACTTTCATGGAAGGTTTGTCCAGCTAAGAAGGAGTACCACCATAGCCTCCAAAACAGAGGCATCTGAGGTGCCATGTTCCAAAAAATAGGTAAAAAATGATGTTACAGGGGGACCAATTCAGGAGTGAACACTTTGTAAAAATTGGAAGTGAAACCATCTGACCTGGGTGTCTTATCCAACATTAGACTATCAATAGCTGACTTGATCTCTGCTAAAGAGATAGGCAGGATTAAAAAGGTGTGTTGCTCTTCGGACAACCAGGGAAAAGGGATACTGCCCAAATATTCAAACACCTCTGCCTGGGTGGGTGGATCAGGCATAGAACCTTACAGTTCTTTATAAAAAAGTTTGAATTCATGCTCAATATCCCAAGGAGAAGTTTTGAGAGTACCATCTGTGTATTCAATTGTTAGGATCAAATGGGATGCTTCTATAACTCGAAGAGCCAACGACTGGCCCGCTTTATCACCCTGATTGACATAGGAAAATATCATATTCAGCATTTTCATGTAAGAGCTCTGCATATCTGTCCTGAAGAGAAATCAATTCTCTATGGATCTCTTCCAGTGAATGAGGAGACAGGGACAGTTGCAGTGTAGTAATGCGGGCTAGAAGCGAGATTTCTTTAAGACAGGCCTGCTTCCCCTGGGATGCTAATCTAATCAGCTCCCCTCATAAAAAACATGAGTGCACACCACTCTAAGTCTCCCCTCTCTATGGATCCAGCATTTTTATCCATGTTCGCCAGGATAAATAAAGACTTTGATTGATTTTTTGATTGAAATATCGAAATTTGCATCCTAATGCAGTCAATAATAAACTTAGCCTTGAGGAGCTGATTATTCAACTGCCAAGAGGAATCCCTCTGAACATTAGGGGACAGGGAAAGCTTCAACCGCACCAGGGAGTGACCTGAGAAGATCCAAGGTGCCATCCTACTGCCCAGCACTACCGGCAAGCTCTGTCATGTGACCACAATGGAGTCAATTCTAGAGTAAGAGTCATGAATGGGTGAATAAAAAGTATATTGTCTTACCTGAGGGTGCAAAACCCACCAAGGATCACACAGACCCAAAGTCTGAAACATTTCTCACAGTGAGCTCTGAGCATGGGACAGCCCCCAGAAGAGCTCTCAGACCGATCCAAATCTTGTGGGAGGTGAGGTTCCAGTCACCACTGATGACCAGAGGAATTTGGGTAAAGGGGCCCAGGAGAGAGACAAGCTCCATAAAAAAAGCAGGGTCTCCCGAATTAGGGCCATAGACACAATCCAACACCATACTTACCCAATCCAGTGTACCACGAATAAAAATATATCTCCCTTGTGGGTCCAAAATACATTGAGAACATTGAAAATTAAGGTGTCTGTATATTAAAATAGCAACCCCCCTGATGGCATTATTGTTTCCAGAAACAAAGACTTGACCCACAAACTGTCTACATAACACATGCCTTTCTGACTCTAACAAATGTGTTTCCTGGAGAAAGACAATCTGACATTTCAGTTGTGTCAAATGTCTCAAAACTTGCTACCTTTTAACCGGGGACTGAATTCTCTTCACATTCCAGGAAGCACAATGAATATTACTAGCCATCTAGCATTAATATTAGTACAGGAAAAGCCATAACAAAACTTGCACCCAATAAGTGCAGCTTATACCCAAAGATCAGCTCCGTTACCCACACCCCCAAAAAAACCATAACCAGATAAAACAGTATTTAAGGAATAATCCTGTTACAGTGAAGAAATTACAATACCCCCACCCCCTCCCCAGACATGAATCTCAGTAAAAAAATAAAGAAAAAATACCTACATTCACTAATGAAGAATCCACCCCAAATGAAAAATCCCCAAATCCCAGATGTTCAGTTCAATGGAACACCAGAAAAATCAGTGAAAACCCAAAAAGCCCCCACACTTCCCCCCTCCACCACAAAACCCCACAGAAA
Organism: Neoceratodus forsteri; assembly: GCA_016271365.2. Lineage (NCBI taxonomy): Eukaryota > Metazoa > Chordata > Ceratodontiformes > Ceratodontidae > Neoceratodus > Neoceratodus forsteri. The sequence continues at coordinate 610,924,723 of CM028133.1, forward strand.
TAGAGATACTGAACCCGCATATATGAAACTGTGAAATGTGTCTTGGCAAAATTCCCAGTACCCAACCTGCTAAATAAAAAAAAAATTACCCTGGGCAGCAAACGAAAAGAAGCACCGCAAAGGATTGTAGCCATATAGCCTAAACCCAATAATGACAAAACACAGCTACCATGAGTCTAACAAAAGAGAACCTTTAACACAAAGAAAATAAGAGCTGCTCCCCCTTAATAAGAGGTTAGGAACTATCCCTCCCCATACCCAACTCATGATAACTAGCTCCTTCATCAGCATAAACCTCTCAAGACACCCCCCTTCCCATGCCCGATAAATCAATATAGTAACTACACCACAGGAAAGTAATTCACCAAGAGGCAAAAACAGTAGCACAACAAAATATTTTGAAGAGGAGAAGGAGCTTAGAAACCTTAGTTCCAGGACCCTCCAAGGAACAATTGCTGCCCCCCTCCCAAATTAAATAACCAACCACAAAACATACCTTATGAAGTATCAGGAAAACCTTTCCTGAGTTTCAGCCCATACCCAAGGAAACAGTATGCACTACTATTCCTGAAATCAGCTAACAATAAAACAATCTAATGACTTAAGAAAGAACTCCACCATCCTGGGGAAAGAACTGAGGTATAGTCCAATCACATTATGGAAAATAAAAACAGATAAAAAAAAAGGGAAACACAACCAGAGTCTGCCCCATGAGTCTGTGGACTGATAGGAAGTTCACCAAAGGATTCAGCCAGGAGGTCGCAGGTTAACCTAAAGCTGTCGGAAAAGGTCTGAGCAGGATCGTAATGCAGGCATCTAGTATCTGGAACAACAAAATGCTCCACTGAATACCAGATTCATGTCGTTGAATGACCAGGTGCCCCTGAAAAGTGTAGTGGGAGAATCAATTTTGGAAGTGAACAAGGAGTGGAAAGAAAGTCAGTTAACAAGGGGTATCTCTCATTAGGATCCGCATCAGAAGACCTCTGGATAATCTAAAGCTCACCATGATAGATCAAAGCAAGATCACAGTGCTGAATTCAAATAATCAAGGCAGCAGACTCCACATTATGCAAGGGTAGCACTTGAAAATAAGTGGGTCCAGTAGAAATCGCAGTAGCAGGATTATCTTTTGTTATATTTTTTTAAAAAGGAATATGTTGAGATTGGGGAGGAAATCAACTGCTACCCACTCCAATGCACCTCAATGAAACTCTCAGACAATACCGGGCAAAGTACACATAACAGGTCTGCAGCATCGTCCTAGATCAAAGAAGAGAAGTGAAGCTTCAGATATACTGGTGCCCTGCGAGCAGCGTTTAGACAGCAGGATGAAAACAACTCAAGGGGCAGTGGCACTGACAAACATTCTCACTTACTCTTTTAAATTCACTTTAAAAAAGGGGTGATCTTAATTGGAAAAAAAGGGGCATTATGAGCCAGGAATAAGTTTTCCAGGGACAAGTGCCGATCAGCCTCTGCCCGTGAAGAGATCGGAAGAAGAGTTTTCAGCTCAGTAGCCACTTGTTCTGCACTCTCAAAGGATTGCCAAGTATTATGGTGAAGAATTTGCAGTCTAGCTGGGTAGAGGATCCTAAACCTTATCCTGGCTGCCAGGAGTTTGGTGATGCAGGGATGACATGCTGCTCTTTTTTGTCACAATGCAGCTGGTAGATCCTGACTGATGTGAAGTGTAGTGTCCTCCCAAAGAACACTCCGGAGCTCTCAGATGAAATTCAACACATGCTGCTTATCAAGGTAATTAAGTAGCTTTAGAATAAATGGATATGGAGAAGAGCCCTCGGGGGTTAAGATGGAGGGAGCAGTGAGCGCTCTCCACTACCTAGACTGGGATGTTCTGCGAGGGCCCCACGATTTTTGCCAGGAGCTTTTGTGCAAATAAAACTGGCATGGACCTCTCTGCCCCTTCCAGAAGGCTGAATATGACTTAAGTGATTCCTCTGACTTCAGCCTTCTAAATCCTGCAGTTTAAGTTCTAGGGTGGCGATCTTCTGTCAGAGTCGGAGAGTTGGAAATTCACAATCCACTTTAGCATGACATGCTCCATAGAGAAGGCTCTAGTTTCAACATCAGAAATCTTCCTGTTCATATCCCTGAGGTCAGCTCTCAAAGATTTGAACTCTGACATGAGTTCTTGCAGTGCTGTTTTAAATGGTTGAAACTCCTGCAAAAATCGATCGCCAGTTAACAAAGCTGGTCCCAGAGTTGCAGTAGTACACTTCCCAGATGTCGTGCTTTGAGCTTTAATGCATTTAGATGACTTGTCTGGCATGGCCGGAGTGTGGTGTGGCAAGGCCTGGCGCATCTCCTCATCCATTGTAGCTCAATATCCAGTGGATATACAGAAGGTACTGATAGCAACCTTCAAAACAGATATTCAGAGATGCTCAAGCATCTGAAAGTAGGCAGAAAACCCTGGGATGTAGGTATAAAATTCACTTTAAAGCAGGGTAGAGCAGGAGCGCATCTCCAGAGCTGTTACTCCGAAAGTTGCATCATGTGACTCCAGCTCTCATCTTCTAACTGACATACCAAGTTCTGTGGTTTTCATTTATTTTGTCAGTTAGAGTTCTGTGTATTATATACATGGCAGAGTTGAAACCAAACACAGAGACATTTTTTGACTGTATGTATCCGTGTGAAATGTATGAGGGTGTGGAGCAGCATTCAGTGTCTTGTTCAACTATTTTTCATACAGAATGTTTTCCACCAGAAGAAGAAAAAATGTGGTTGTCCTATTACTAATCAAGTTTGTCTTTTTAGATTCAAACTTTTTGATACAGTTACTGTAATTTTACAATATATATGTAAGATATAGCATTTGTAGGTATTTATCCATAGTTTCTAGGAAGACTTTCTAATATTGGGCACTATGCATGATGCCAATGCACTGCAGAAACTGGGTTCATTGGCATCTATACACGTGAAGGCAACGGAGAGGGTCCTGCACAGCATTCACCAATGGGGCACACAATAGATAGGTGCCCAATCCCCAGGTCACGAGGAGAGCAATGCTCCGAGGGCAGTGGGGGGGACATGCCAGCATGACACGCAGTTCACAAAGGTGTGTAGTGCTGGTCACAGGGGGATAGAGGACTGAGCAGGTTATGGCAGCCAGGACCCTGCTATGACCCACTGCGCACCCCCACAGACATGACCCGCCAGTCACAGTGGACCCTGGAATCCCACTACCATACTGCCCAGCCCCCTAAGCTGCCAGTAAGGGCTGGGGCTGCTGCAGGGGCAAGTGCCTGGACATTATGGTGCCGTGACCTGGTTGTGCCAGTTAGCACCCCATTATCACAGCCCCAACCCTGTAGTTGGTGATGCAGCCCCCCTCCTATGCCGTCCCCGACCCTGTGGTGGTGTCAGCACCCCCCCAACATGGTAGCCCTGTCCCAATTGCAACAACACCCCCCATACCAAGATGCCAGTGCCACAGCACCCAATGGCCAGTGGCACAGCCCTCCTCACACCACCTTGGCCGCCAGCCATCCAAGTGATGCTGGGAGCACATCACTATATATAGATGACAGGCTCCTCCCAGCATCAGGTGGAAAAGGAGGTATGCGAAGAGCTGTGCCACTGGCAGTCCGGAGCTGTGGCACCGACTGACGGGTATGGGGTTGGGGGAGTTGTCGGTGCCACGGGTGGGTTGGAGGTGTCCACTGGCCGGCAGTACAATTGCTGGGGTACTGGGTTGGGAGTTGGGATTCTGTGAACCAGGGCATGTGGGGAGTGTGATTGCCATTACGGGTCAGGGCGTACGTGTGTAGGGTGCGGGGGTCTGCTGTTGAATACGAGGATGGGGCTTCATGTGCAGGGTTGGAGGGTATGACCGCTGATTACCCAGACAGGGATGGGGCACCACTGTGTTGGTGATCAGGGGCCCCATGTTGTGGCTGTGCTGTGTGGTGGGAGGGGGACTTCTATCCAATGGCCAGACACTGGGGCATGGGCACGTGGGTCCGGGTGCCTGTGGTAGGCATTCTCGCAACCGGACCCGTGCCTCACCATACATGGGATCCACTTATGGCCCAGGACAGGTATCTGATTGGATGCCCACCTGGGACTGGAACTCTGCCCCTGGTCACGCTGCAGAGTCCTGAGCACTGTGGGGGCAGAGCCATGGACAGGTGCCTACCGGTCATGAATACCAGCTTGTGCACACCTATCCACTGATGTGGAGTTACACAGGTGGGATACATGCCTTCAGCATATACCTCCACCCCATTTGTGCATAGTGCCCACTATCTACATGTTCCACCTCAGGAAATCTGTTGTTTTCTTATGGCTGCCCATTACAGGAAATATCTGACACCTAGTACAAGTAACCTTATGGTGTTGCATATTTACAAGTACAAATGTTTTAGTGTCTTTGCATTGATTTTGGTAGCGTTAGATCAAGACTTTTTCTGTATAAATTATACATATAATGAATGATGAATTTAATAAGTAAAGGTGGGATTTTTACAGAACTGTGCAAAGCACCCTCCCCCATATTTCAGACATATGCTGCATCTAGGCAAATGCATTGGGATGCTTGCATAAATCCTAATGGTTTGTGACAATTCCCATAGATTACAGCAATTTATGCTGCAACTGTGGGAATCATGTCTGTTTTTCGGATGCAAGTATGGAATTCTATTAAAGAAGTTAAACCAACTTTTCTTAGTCTAACTTTCTGGGTGGATTATGGTACCCGCATCTGAAAAATTGATATGGGGTTTGCAGGGGCAGATCCAGGATTTTAAGAAGGGTTCTGTGGCAGAAATAAAAGGGTGGAGTCAAATATAAGGGTGGAGCCAAAGAGGCATGGCTATAGGATGAAATAATGCTTATGGTTCCTTACTGTGCACTCATTGCAATGGCCACAAGGAAGTTAATTTGAGTTATTTTATACATATTAAAAACACTAATGCTGCTTAGTGTAACATCAAATGAATGATTCTTCTGTAATACACATCTTTTTTGTACTTAATGAAAATGAAGTTACAGTAACATTCACATTTAGAGATGCAGCAAATTTTTAATCCGCTGGCGAAGTGAATGCAAAGTGGCCACTTCGCGTTAGCGGAGCACAATGTGAAGTGGACACTGTAAAGTGCTCACTTCGCGTTATCATTATTACTTCACATTGCTATTATGCCTTATCGCGAAGTAAGGCAAAGTGACAAGTAAATAGGCGGCCCCCCACACATCACATGGGTTACAGTACTGTAAGTCACATGCTTTAGCCAGGTAGGAAGGAAGTGAGTCAGAGAAGCAGTTTCACTTTCTCCTTTGCATTCGTAGAGGGAGAAGGCTTTGTGGAGAGCTCAGGAGAGCAGTGTAGAGTCAGTGACTGAAAGCTTTATTGCCTTTGTGTGAAGAAAACAACAGCTTTTTTTAAAGCTATATCTTTATTTAGTTTTTGTATTGTGTTTGTGATTGTTTTTCTGGTAGTGAATTTTTTTTATAAGATTTGTTTTGTTTTGTGTGTATGTGTGTGATTGTGTGTGTCAGTGTGTGTGTGTGTCAGGGACTTGTGTAGGGAGGATGGACCCTGGAGAAGGTGAGTCACTGGCCTGTGGGTGTGGTCAGAGGAGGGGAGTGCGGACACGTGAGGGCGGTCGTGTGATGCTTGATCGCTCCCGACTCCTGGGTACTGCTTCCCCCCAGTGGAAGCAATAGCAGCAGCTGCACCAGTGGCACTGGGCGGCTGCTGTGCATTCACCTTCTCCGCCACTACCACCACCACTGGTAGCAGCTGTAGGGGCTCCAGCAGCACCCCCTCCACCACCTCCACAGCCACAGGAGGTGCCCCCGGAAAACATAGGTGGTGCAAGGACTGTGTCTGGTCCCCCCCACAGCTCCCCAGTGTGGGAGTTTTTTAACTCTGTTGGGGGGGAGAGACAGCACAGTCATGGTGTGCCATCTGTGTGGTGTGCTGGTGCACCATGACCCCCGGGGACACATTTGGGGACTGGTGGACAGTGCACACACATGATCAACCACCACAAGGCGGAGTGGCAGGCTGCCACGGAAGGGGCCAAGCATCCACCTGCTGGCCTTACTGTGGCAGTGGCCGAGGTGCTGCTGGGGTTGAAATTGTTCCTCAATGCCACAGCAGGAGGAGGTGCAGTACAGCAGCTGCACCACCACCACCACTACCACCACCACAGCCACCAGCACCACCCTCACCACCACCACCACCACCACTATCTGGATTTCCACTTGCAGTAGACCCCGTCACAGTCCCTGCAACAGAGGCCGACATCACCCTGGTGTGGGTGGCCCTGGAGGAGAATAATCAGAGGGTTGGTGATTTGCAGCAGCAGGTCGACACAATACAAGAACAGCAGCAGCAAATAGTCACAATGCTGCATCTGCTGCTGGACCACCACGGCATCCCATGGCCACATTAAGGGATTGTTTTCTGGCCCCTCCCACCCACCCCACTACTGTGTACTTTTTGTGTGTTTTTCTTTGTTGTTGTTTAATAATACATTTTCCTTCAATGAATCTTTCTTACTCCACATAGTGCAATACATTTCTGTGAAGCCACCATAATTTCATTACAGTGTGTCACGTGACAGAGGAATTCCCATTCTGAAAAGCCACCCACATTGTGCCCCCCTTCTCGGCAACATTAGGACGTGATGCCAGGGAGAGCGCGGGTGCATGCTCCATTACAGTGAATGTCCGATTGTCCGGCAGCTTTCCAAATGTTTCTTCATGTTATAATGGTCAGTTTGTGGTGAAACGTGTGGGCATGTTTCTAGTAAGAAGAGCTTTGTTAGTGAAATGTTTCCACATTTCACCACAAAGTAAACCTTATAACATAACGAAATATTGGGATAGCTGCTGGACATTCACTATAGTGGAGCATGCACCTGAGCTCAACCTGCCATCAGGTCCTAGCATTGCTGAGAAAGGGGGGCAGAATGTGGGTGGCTTTTCTGAATGGGAATTCCTCTGTCACGTGACACACTGTAATGAAATTATGGGCAGATTTCCCAGAAATATATTGCACTCAATGGAACAAGAAATATTCCACTGGAAGTAAGGCCTCCACATATTAGGATATGTGCATCACCATAACTATGTAACGTGATGAATCTCTGTAAAGCAGTGTCAGTGGCTCAGTAGGTAGGACACTCACCTCTGAGGCCAGGAGATCAGAGGGCTGTGGGTTCAGTTCCCACATCTGGCACTTGGGTTAATATCCCAGTACTGACACTGTAGTGCAGCATGAGAGGGGTGCTGCACTCCTGAGGTGCTGTTTTTCAGATGAGACGTTAAACTGAGGTCCCATCTGCCTGGATTGGTGGTAGTTAAGGTGGATGTTAAAGATCCCATGGCACTTATTGAAAAGAGTAGGGGAATTTCCCCGGTGTCCTGGCCAAATTTCCCTCATTCACTAAAAATACCACCAACAGCTTAATCTGGTTCAAGATCAGTTGGCATTCATCTGTATCCCCCTCTCCCGGGTCGTGCCTGAAAATAGGCAGGATTTGTCTAGTGCACTTACCCAGTCAACAAAAACTAAATAAATAAAATAAATAAAGCAGCAGTGCAACAATCTGTTGAGAACTCTGACCTATATTTTTTAATGCTATGTTACAACTTCCTTTACATACATCCTGACTGGAATTATATGAGAATTTCCAGTAGTTGAGTCTGCTGTACTACCTTTTTTCATGTGTCAAATAATGAAAGGAGCATTCCTTTTAAATTGATGCTGACCAAGTCTTTGTCATTGTTTTCCTCTGCTTTTCTCCATCACATCAGTTAGTTGTTATATATCACTTCTGTTGTAAATTAACAGTTATGCAGCAGGCAGTGTTTTATGACACCACAGAACAATATTTATTGAAAAGCAGCTGCAAATAAATACAAACCTGGTCAGAACAATATTGAAAGGCATGCTCATTTTTTTTTCATACATGAAAAAAAGTAGTCAACTAAGTAAAGAAAACAGAAATTGTGAAAAGAAGCATATCATTCAAGTCACAACTCGGAGGTAACTAGTGGCTGTGGCAATGTAAAGTACAGTTCAAAATTGTCACGACATTCTTGCAATGCAGCTTTAATTGATAATGTTAGTATGACATCATGAGCTCACAATCACACAACACACAAAATGCATCCCCAGAATTAATGGCGCACTCAGTCATGCGCGCAGTGGTGGTATAGAGTCCCCAGATTTTTTCTGCAGGCCCAAAATGCATCCTCCTTGTGTGCAGAAAATTGACAAGTGGTAACACAGTGAAATGGGAGTGTTTCAGCACATACAAAGCCCCCCGGAATAAAATGATGACCGTGAGCATCCTGTTGCTGGTCCGATTCGAGCAAATGCAATGCAATCATCTCAGCTGGATGGAAGGGTGCCCTTTGGCTGTACACTAATAGTAGCCTTGGTGAGTAGATATACAGTATATAGATATATGTTTCTGTATTTTGTAGGTGAGGAGGGGGGTTGACATGAACATGTACTCATGGTATCGTTCTGTATCACAGGTCACAGAAACTGTTGGTGTGCACATTCCAGTGCTTAATGAGAATTTTTGCATTGAAATTGGAAATGGATAACTCTCAAGCACATGAAGGTAAGTATTTTTTTAGGGAGGTGGGGAATCATATTTGCAGGTTTGTCTGTAATGGTTTCTTATTTTGTTACTTCTTCACAGATTTCATCTGCATCCTTCTGGAGTCCGGTTGTTAATGATGGTCATGGTCATCTAATGAAACGACTTCTGCGTGTTGCATGTGTGCCCAAGCCCGAGGGAGGGGGGTGCCTGATGTTGAAGAACTTTTTTGAATAAGGCCACTTTGACAGAACAACAAAGCATCTGGAAGTTTCCTAAAAAAAGAAATGAATGACTTCTTACAACTTAATTGTTATTTGTCCTTCCCTGGTTCTCAATCTCAAGTCAAGTTACATTTCAAACCCACATCTTGTCAACTAACACAACCTGTGTGCAATATTTGCTGCAGTTTTTCAAAACAATGAAATGGATGAAATAAAATCTTCATACTTACCAGAATGGATTTCACATGGATATTCCATAGGTTCCTCTCTGTATGGTACAGCTGCAGTACCATTCCCACCGAGTTTTAGCGATGGAGACTTTTTTTGCCAACCTGTAAAAGAAACAAAATAAGTGTACCTTATGTGTTTTATCATTGCGGCTCTGAAAAGCTACAGAAAACAAAACATACAACTAAAAGAAGTGAAACAGCATAACAAACATGAGTACACATACTCACTTTATGGTTTAAATATTAAGAAGCTTTATGTCTGTGACTGATGGATGTGGTGGTCCGGACAGAGTCATACTCAGTGGTGGCAGTGGCTAACATCAGTCCCGGTGGTGGTGGTCCAGGGGGCAGACAGACTCATGCTCAGTGATGGCAGTGGCTAACATCAGTACCAGTGATGGTGGTACGGGGGTCAGACAGACTCATGCTCAGTGGTGGCAGTGGCTAACATCAGTCCCAGTGGTGATGGTGGTGGTCTGGGGGGCAGACAGACTCATGCTCAGTGGTGGCAGTGGCTAACATCTGTCCCGGTGGTGGTGGTCTGGGGGATGGACAGACTCATGCTCAGTGGTGGCAGTGGCTGACATCAGTCCCAGTTGTGGTGGTCTGAGGGGGGCAGACTCATGCTCAGTGGTGGCAGTGGCTAACATCAGTCCCGGTGGTGGTGGTCCAGGGGGTGGACAGACTCATGCTCAGTGATGGCAGTGGCTAACATCAGTACCAGTGGTGGTGGTCCGGGGGTGGGCAGACTCATGCTCAGTGGTGGCAGTGACTAACATCAGTCCCGGTGGTGGTGGTGGTGGTCTGGGGGTCAGACAGACTAATGCTCAGTGGTGGCAGTGGCTAACTTCAGTCCTGGTAGTGGTGGTCCGGGGGTCAGACAGACTCATGCTCAGTGGTGGCAGAGGCTAACATCAGTCCCAGTGGTGGTGGTCCGGGAGGTGGACAGACTCATGCTCAGTGGTGGCAGTGGCTAGCATCAGTAACAGTGGTGGTGGTGGTCCGGGAGGTGGACAGACTCGTGCTCAGTGGTGGCAGTGGCTAACATCAGTCCCGGTGGTGGTGGTCTGGGAGGTGGACAGACTCATGCTCACTGGTGGCAGTGGCTAACATCAGTCCCGGTGGTGGTGGTCTGGGGGGCAGACAGACTCGTGCTCAGTGGTGGCTGTGGCTAACATCAGTCCTGCTGGTGGTGGTGGTGGTCCATAGGGAGGACAGACTCATGCTCAGTGGTGGCAGTGGCTAACATCAGTCCCGGTGGTGGTGGTCTGGGGGTCAGACAGACTCATGCTCAGTGGTGGCAGTGGCTAACATCAGTCCCGGTGATGGTGGTACGGGGGGCGGACAGACTCATGCTCAGTGGTGGCAGTGGCTAACATCAGTCCCGGTGGTGGTGGTCTGGGGGGCAGACAGACTCATGCTCAGTGGTGGCAGTGGCTAACATCAGTACCGGTGGTGGTGGTGGTGGTGGTGGTCCAGGGTGGCACACCGCCTTTTAACAACTTCAGTTAAAACCTGCCAACAGCATCATCCTCATAAAGAAAGCTTCCCTCACAGTCATCTATGTCTGAAGTCTGACCACTGCGATATTCTTTCTCTATTGTGTCATCATCTATGTCAGTGGTGGGGCATTTCAGGCAGCCACTGCCAGTGCCACCAGTATGGTCCATTTCCACATCACCAAACCCACCTTGACTAGGCCAGGGTACGAGTACTGAAGTTGCAGTCTGTGCTGGTATGTGCCTCTCATTCATTTTTATGAATGTTAGTAAACTAACATTTGCAGGAGACATGTTTGTCCGATGATCCTTGAGTACTGCACCTGCTGAGCTGAATACCCTCTCAACACTTACACTGGAGGGTAGGCATGTGAGGTACTTCAGTGCCACAGCAGTCAGCTCTGGCCATTCACCGACCTTTCCACTCCAGTACAAAAGAGGATCTTCAGTTATTGTCAGATGCCTGTTTTCAGACAAATATGGCTCAACCATTCTCTGAGCCGCACTAAGTCCAGTTCTTGATGCATCATGCTGTTCTCCTGAATCATTTATTTCACAAATACCCACTTGGGACAAAGCCTCCAAAAGCGGGTTGATGCCAGCCACTTTGGATGACAGACCACCTTGAACTATTGTCCCCTTCCCCTTGCAGGATATGCTTGATAGTCCTACAGGTACACCTTTAGCCAGATTATGCTGCTGAGATTTGCTGACCTTGGCACATGACTTCTGTCCCCTATGAACCAAGTGCACCAGTTGATCACTGATATCTTTTACCTGTTCAGGCCCTCCCTCCAGTACTGATGCAATTCCACATTTGTATCGTGGGTCCAGCATTGTTGCTATGGCAAAGTTGTCACTATGCTGAATGCTCACAACATGACAATTCTGGTTGAATACTGTCAGCATGTGTTGCAGCAACATACTGCTACTACCATCTCCGGCAACATGAGGGCCATGCTGTACATTCATCAATGTCTGCCTCAGCACCCACAGCAGTGGAATTGATTGGCTAGTGGAGGCAGACTTGCCATTCGCTGCCTGTGTGGCATGTTCAAAAGGCCACAAAATTGTTATTACAGAGTCCATGAGGCACCACTGTTCAGTTGTCATAGACATGGAGGCCCTGGAACTGTCACGGCTAGTGTGCATCACAAGATATTCTGGGATGCTTTATATTGTTCATACAACCCTCTCTGCCATGTATAAAGTGGAGTTCCATTGGGTGACAACTTCCAGCTTCAAGCGGTGCTGAGGGAGGCTCTTTTGTATCTGCAACTGCCGCAGTTGGTCACGGGCCTTTCCAGATCTTGAAAAGTGAGAGCAGATACATCGTGCAACAGTCAGCATTTCCTTTACATCAGGGTGCTGCAGAAACTCCTGCATCACAAGATTTAAACAGTGGGCCATGCATGGAACATGAAAAAAACACCATTCGTGATGTATTTCGCGCCACGTTTGACCCATTGTCACTTGCTATGAAGCCAGCTCTCAGGGACAGGGGGTTCAGCCACTTGTCAATTTCAGTCAGTACCATATCCAGTATGTTCTCACCAGTGTGTGAACAGGTCACATTGCGCATAGCAATCATTGCATGCTGTTGAATTCCTGGAAGATTGCTACCACGACAATCCACCTTACTGCACTGATTATTCACACTACCAACATCACAAACAACCCCCGGCACCTACGCCCAGTGTGCTGTTATACACAAATATGAACTCCCCGCTATTTTGCCACTTGTCCACATATCCATACTTAAATGGATGAATGGAGAGGAGGAATTTTGAAGGGCATGTCTTACTGAGTCGGACACAGTGTGGAACAACTCGGGACAGCACAGGTAGAAAAGTATGTCCTGGATGGGACTTTCCATTTTGGACAGACACGTGCAGCAAACCACCGGAAACCCAGAATTCTCCACAAAGGAGAGGGGCAAAAGATCAATTGACAGCATTTCCGCTACAGCAGCATTAAGTTCACGTGACACTGTATGATTCGGGAGGTACTCAGCTTATGACAAAAACGCTCTGTAACGTGGGCTGACTTAAACGTTTTACACCGGGTGTGATCACAAATGGTTGTGCTCTGTGATGAATGGCATTGGCAGGGGGTGGAGTGTGGACATTTGATGAAGATGGTTGCACAGGTGATGATGAAAAACCCAGAAATGCAATTATTTTGCCAGATTTGCCAACCGGGGTTGATGTACCACTTGCACTAGACATACTGCATTCACCACCACCACCAATGCAAAAATTGCTACTCTCACCAGCACAGGACAACATTTCAAAGTCATCATGGTCCTCCACCTCATCATGCCTGTAGTAATATTCTGCTCTTATTACCTCAGTACTGCACACTTTTAATTTACTATTGAACTTAACAGTCATGGAAGGGGATAACATGTTCGCTATGGTTGCTGGTGATACCACTGTGGTATTAGCTGCCAGCTTGTGCTGGGTCCACAGTGCCCTGTGCCTACTCTTAAGATGCATATGCTGTCCTCCTGTGCCCAGATGGCTCCCCTTTTTACCTCGACTCACACGCACATGGCAAACCTGACAGATTGCAACTGACTCATCATTTGTATCTTGAACAAAAAAATCCCAAACAAGGGATTGTGATGTTCTGCTTTTAACATGTCCATGATGTGGCTTATTTAAGTCCGTTATTTTAAGCACTGAAGTGGGGGGGAGGGGCGCCACGTGATGATTCGGGCACTGCACACCTGGACTGCAACTGATCACCACGGCTACCTATCATATTTATTACTGGGACATCATCATTCACCAAAACCGGTAAATCACAAGTTTTTATGGGGGTGGGGATGGTATTCCTGCAAACAGACTCAGACACAGCCACTTTGAATTTCTTTTTCTCCAATTCCCAATTGGGGTCAATTACATCATCTTCATATTCGTCAACATCACACACATCCACATCTTCTGCTTGGATGCTAGCATGTGGACTGCATGTTGCAACAACAGTAACATCATCATCATCATCACATTCATCATCAGCATCCACACCACCATCACCTGATATTTTTTTACCACACTATGAATCACTGCATGGAGAATGCGTAACATTAACTGCCACAGTGGATGGAATATCACATTGTATGCTATCGTTGACAAGTTTATCAGACTCCTTAGGTTCAGTTATTGGGATGTTACCGGGAAGTATGACGTCATCTACACTGCCACTCACTTGCACTGCTTCACACTCAATATTTTTGGATACGGTACACTGGTCAGAATTCGAACTTGATGCACCAATACTAATACTACCACCACCAGTAACACTACACCACTGGCTGGGAAAACATAATCTCCTCCAGCTATGAGTGAAGCTACTGATTGGGCTGTAAAAAACATTGCAGGAGAAATACCTTTCCTCACATCAGCAATGCACTTCTGAGTCTGCGTACTACCACGCCCACAGACTATCTTACTGCCAACATTGCCATGGCGAGAAACAGCTTTGCTTGCACATCTCTTTGTTGGCATTTTGAGGGATCAAACACAATATTATAACAAAATTTAGATTTTGATACATTCATTCTCTGATTGGGGGGACGCTGGATGTGAAGCCAAAAAACCAACTGTAGCTTCAGCAACAGATAAGAGACTAGTCTGTCACGCAATGAAAACAACTTCAGTAACCAGTGGTGCTGAGGAGGTCACAAAAACAATCCAATCTGGTAAGAAATTCCTTTTGCCGGTGGCGGTGGGGGGGGGGCACTGCCTGCAGATTTTTATGGCAGTACAAGCAGCAAAACAAAGAACGGATACCACAATCGCAGTACAAAATCAGGCAGCTGCAGTGGATAGCAGGTTCACACTGCTGTGCCTGCAATTACACTAGTCTGTGGCGCAATAAAAGGAGTATTATTTGATGTCATGCAACACCGCACACACACACACACACACACATATACACAACAGTTTGTTTACAATGCTGAATGAGTAATGCATAGCAAATTCAAAAGTTCAGTAATATGCCACGTATTGTAAGTAAACAACCTGCAATTATGAACTGCTGCAGCAGATCCAGACACCACACAAAGAGCAAGAAAATTTCAACAATTACTGACAATGTTACTGAGTGTTCATTAACACAGTCAGTTATATAACAAAAATATAACCAAAAAACAAAGAAATCACTATTTCTCCAACTTAAATCTACCTACACCACAGATACACCCCTCCCCCAAAGCACACTTTCACTGTCTTTCACTACACACACTCAATGTTGTACATTAACATTCAAAATCCACACAAAAACAAAAATGCTCTTTGATATGAGCACAGGAGGGTTTCCTACAATCAATGAGCTAAAATTTGAGCCCACCAAAAAAAAACCAAAACACTTTTATAACAGCTTTTAGATGGTTTCAATCACAGACAGCTCTCAGTGCACACTGTTTCCTACTCCTTCCTACACATACTACCCTGAACTGAGGCTGTGCAGATCAATATAGAGCCCATGTGACCTGAAATCCCATGAATCACTGCAAAATTCACCTTCGGAGCTCAAAAACAAGGTGAAGTGAGGCAAAGTGCATTGCCTTCAATGCACTTCGCCTTAAATTTGGTGGAGTAGTGGTCTGGGGAAGTGGAGTAATGTGAAGTCATTGTTTTTAATGGACTTCATGTTACTCATCATAACATGAAGTACTCCGCTTCACGTTGCGGAGCACTCCACGAATCCGCCTTTGCTCCGTGAATCACTTCATGGTGCGGATTGAACCCACTTCACCCACCATTATTCACATTCACATGGACGCTTCATTTATTGAGTGGTTCTTCTCTAGTGCACAGAAGAGAATGAAGGTACAAGCCCTCAACATCCTCAATGGTAAGGGCAACCCTCTAGAACAGGTAGAAACTTTCAAATACCTCGGGGTCACTATTGACCAGACTCTAACATTTGCACCACATATCGACCAACTCATCTGCAACATTAACAAACTAGGAGCACTGTGTAGACATATGCACAACCTTGCCCTGGAAGCAAAAAAAGTGGCAGTTGCAGCAAGTTCTGTACTCCCCATAGCTGGTTATGGCTTAACAGTCTATGAGACTGCCACAGACACTGTGTTAAACAGGGTCCAGTTAGTCCTGAGCAAAGCTTGCTGCTTTGTAACTGGGGCTGACTAACTCAAGCACACCTGCACTCTTTACTCTCTCAGAAACTGGCTTCCCCTGTAGGACAGAATAAAATATCAAACCTGCCTGCTAGGCATGAAAGCTCTCATGGGCCTGACCCCCCAAGGGCTGCAAGGTCTCCTACAACCTGCTCAAAATTCTTACCCAACCAGAGGCATGACTATTGGTACATTGGCTGTTCTAGTCAACCAAACAGCTCTGGACAAATGCTCCTTTGCAACCAGAGCACCAAGCTGGCTTAATGAACTTCAGGTAATACAAAAGATACCAACTAAGTTGGGTCCTTTCAAATGGGAACTTCTAAGTTTCTCCTACCTGGCTCCAAATGTCGTTGCTTCTCCTAATGAAACCCCATCCCATACACTGTCACTTGCCAACTGCACCCCTACCCAACCCAACCCTTGCACCATCTGATTGTGGTACTTCTGCCTCCTAAGGTCCCCTCATACACATGCACATCATGCCAGCACTTTATTCACCACATAGTTTCCTCACGCATGTGCCTCTCCTCTGTTCCAATGTGCCATAAAAGCACACAGACAACCTCTGACAATGCCCAGATGGGCTGCTACCTTTGTATAGCTCCTAGTGCCTATGTTATGCATTGTATTATTTGGCCTGTTGAATGTTAACTTGTGTTCACTCTGTATTGCTGAAACAGTACTTACGTTACTCATTCTGTTTTGTTATGTCACTGAATCAATATTGTCCAGCCTTTGTTAATCAGTTTTTAATACTGTCTTTGACACGGTGTAAACAAATTGTTATTCTGTTGAGGAACCTTTGTAAATGAGCTTTTCTGTTCAAAGGTGCATTTCTAAACTTTGAAATAAATAAACACATAAACACTATAATTTTGTTTGTTTACACAATACACCTTCATACAATCATTTTTTATGTGGCTAATATTGCTCCAGGTTCAACATGCATAAACAGAACAAAACAATGGTTCTGCCAAAATGATCTGGCAAAAACCTTTTTTTCTCATACCAGAGTATCCCAAATATAGTTTAGCAGTCACTGGGATTATCTGCAGCCAAAATACCTTGTCACCATACAGTATCATGTCTTCAGTACACCCATATTTGCATGTACACACTACCAGCATAAACACCAAAGCATGTTAGCCAGTTTCTTTGCTTACATGGAACATATTCTTAAAACATTTCAATTGTGAAAAGATTTAAAGACATACAGAATAGTCAAATACATGTAAACATTGCCACAACCTGTACTTTTCACAATTACCTTTTTCTTGTTTTTCACTTCCTTGCACAGCCACAACACAATCAACTAAAAATCACAATCAGTTTCCCTCTGCATGGCTGTAAGGTATAGCGAGTAATCAGTATGTCAATAGTTTTCAGTGCTTTGCCAAGCGAGTCCCATAAAGAGTCAACGTGCTTTATATGGGACTTGCCTAAAAATCCCACTGATGTAATTCTGCACATAATAAAATATGTGAAAACATTTTTCAACAGCTTTCAAGTGCACAATCTTTTGTATCTGTTCTCCACAGTTACAACACCAGAGATCAAATCCCTCATCTATTCATCTAAGTTAGTCTTAAATAAATATATTTTGATACTGACTCTATTACCTTACTTGGAAGGCTATTACACTTTCCCACCACTCTTTGTGTGAAGCAATGCTTCCATTGTCAATCTTTTTTTTTTAAGGTTTTGTGCCCAGGATTTCCCAGCGGAGATGTTACATCCCATTAACAGTGGGTCAAGAATTACCCATTTGTCCAGCTGGGGAGGGACTGGAGTATGAGGGAGGTCATGTGACTTGCACGGTGAGCCAGTGATGGTGGCAGGGTTAGAAACTAGGGAATCATCTGGTTTTACAGGTCTGTGGTCCAACCACTGGCCTACAGTGCTTCCCCTACTGAGTCAAGATTTGAGATTTCAGTAAAGCAGTAAGGCCCTGAAGGAATGAACCCCAGTCAACTGTTTCGCACAGAACACAGAGGAGATGGATAGCCAAGCTCCCTTGCTGGGGGAAGACTGCAACACTTGAGTCAGAAAATCATACAGGTAGTGCAGTGTTTCTGGAGAGGGGTAAAGGAAGGAATCCCAACACACGTCCCAGCAATCTGCTACCCCTTAAAAATACAGCTTGTTGCATTTTTGTTCCCTTTCTGGCACTTTCCTCTGACTACTTTCACCAGGGGACAGGCAGTCAGACAGGCACTGGGCTCTTGCCCCCCCTCCAGAGGAGAGCAGTTCTACGCATGCTAGATCCTTTTCCCCTTGGCTGGATATCTGGCAACCTGGGCTCACTTCCACTACCACTGTGCCAGCAAGCTGGCTTGCATTGTATCTTACCTCAAAGCCAAATAGTGCCACAACAAAGTGGACCCATGGCCAAATGACTAATCAGTAAAGTTGATAAAGTCTTCCATCCCATTACTACTTAATGGTTACATCATACATTAATAACCCTGGCTATGTTCCCACCTTGTCAGTCACACAAAGAACATATATTTCAAACAACAACTGGAATTGTGGTTATTACTGATATCACTTCCCACATGAACTACTAACCTCATCAGGTGAAAAACAGTCATCAGGCAATTATTAATGCTGAAACCTAGGCAAAAATGTTCCCTCTCCCAAAATAATTTCGCCTAAGTAAAATAGATAGTATCTGAACTGAGTAGGAACTACATTTCAATCATCAACATGAATTAAAAAATTATATATGCAGTAGATATTAGTCAACTAATAAATACAAACTCACCAGTCTCCCTTTTATAAGCCTGAAAACGTCTTTGCTGTTCTGCTTCTCAAACGCATTCTTAATCTGTCCAGTTCACTGAAGCACGTCTTGGGAAGTAATCTGTTTTTATTCTTTGGTAACCAAGTAGGGCCTGCTAGGCACAAGTGCCTGTTTTCAGGGTGGATCTTGCAGCACTGCGGAGATTAAGTGACTTGCTCAAAGTCACAGAGTGTGCAAGTGGAGGTTGTGGGAATCAATCCCAAGTCTGCTGGATGTACCAGGTTCATTCACAGCTTGTTATTCTAACCTCCAGGCTATACTGCCAGCCCAACTATATATGTTCTCCCCCCTCTTATCAATGCTACTTAACTCTTGTCTTTACAGGCCCTCTAATATTTAACAAAAAAAAAACGTACTTTTGTTCCCTCAATCCAGTAATGACAAAACAACAGCAGGCTCCTCTTTTCTTGAGGCAGCAGACTGTAAACTGATATAGGCTAGCCCAGCACTTTGCAGAGTTATCTTAAAGTATTTGACAGTAAATCTTTCCCTCTTTGAGTCAGAGATCACCAAGACTATCACAGGAGGACATAAAGCATACATACATACCCTTGCTGATTACAGTTTAACCCCTTCACACCCAAATTTAATAGCACTCAATGCAAAGTGATCTTCAAGTAGCTTTATGTGTGAGGGGTTAAATTACTGCAGCAGTGCACAGTGCCAAGAAGGGCCCTGCAGCCACAGCATCCACAGGATGGCTAGATCTGCCACTGGGTGTTTGAAAATGCCACCATAAAAGTTTTGCTCAAGGCCATATATCATAATATCTCTGAAGTACAGTTTCAATTGGGAGACCAGAGGACATTGCCTATGGAACTTTATTAGCCTTTTTCTCACAAAGTGATCACTTATTTGGGATATACTATATTTATATTAGGATATAAGGAATGGCAATATAGTGTTTTAAATAATCCTTTTTGTTTAAATAATATTAATTGTTATGTTGTTATTGGTTTACTGCTGCCTTTTTAATTTCAAAAACCTAAAGAAATTACAATTAAGTTTTAATAAAATAACCTCCCAGGTAGCTGGCCCATTGGCACAGTGGCAGGGATACTGTTTGCAGTGTCAGTGACCTGGGTTTGGGAGTGAGTCTGCATCATTGGGAACTGATCTGGGGGTAGGAGGATTGAGTAGGACACTTTTCCTTGGGTATAAAGGGTCTCTGTCCATGGTTCTCTAGTATCACCTAGGTGACCACAGGTAGTAGTGGTACAGTGGGGAAGGGTGAACACCACCTGGAGACCCATGCACACACATGTATTGGCCCCCTGAGCAGTCTGACACCAATAGGGGAGGCAGAGAAACCAAAGAAAACATGTCCCAGTTTCAGGTCCTGGAGTAGAAGTCATAGTACAGTATATCCAAGTTACATAGAAGCATAGAAACATACATGCTGTTAGCAGAAAAGGACCTCTTGGCCCACGCAGTCTGCCCTAAAGTCTCTACCTACTGTGCTACCATAGACCTAATTCAATCTCCACCCTTATGCTCCCAAGCTCTTTTACTAAGGTCCCCCTGTGTCTATCCATGCATGTTTGAGTCCTGCTGCCATTTTGGTACCAACCACCTCTGCTGTGGCCTGGGAGGCTGTTTCAGATGTCCACACCCTTTCCGTGAAGAGGTATTTCCTCATATCCCCTTTAAGTCTCCCCCTTCCAGCTTCATATCATGCCCCCTCGTCCTTAAGCATCTCCTTCTGTGCAAAATGCCACCCCCCATTACCTTATTAATACCTTTGATGTATTTGAATGTTTCTATCATGCCTCCTCTTTCCCTCCTTTCCTCTAGGGAGTACATATTTAATTCCTTGTAGGGCTTCTGATGGCCTCAACACCTCCATCCACTGAGCTTGACACATGGCTCGATTGGGTGTACATCCCCCCCTACAACTGAATCCCACCTGGAAGGTAAGCCACAGCTTCATAGGGGTCATAGGAAATGAGGAAGGGGCTTGGGCAGGTACTGAGGAAGCCTCCAAAGAGCCAGACTGGAGAGTGAAGGGGCATGAAATGCATATTACAAAAAAGAACCTCCCAGGTAGGAAATGTTCTTTCACTTCGCCAAAGCCTGTGTGTTTAAATTTGGTATATTTATTTAATTTCATTATTTATTTATTTAGTTATTTAATTTGGAGTAACTCATTTGAGCAAATATGCTCATTTACAAAGGTTCCATGTCAGTTATAGGTCAAAGGGGTACATCTATGGACTACAGGATGCATAGGTAGAAAAACGATTGGAAACAGCAAGGTTTAGTTGGATTGAGCTGCCCACATAATTTTTAACATTACACTATTGCTGCTTTATTCAAGAAAAATTTCTAAAATGTTCATTTATAGAAGCTGCCTACCTGATAATGCAACAGGTGTGTTGTAGGGGTGTACGAGATATGAATATTTTATATTGAATACCACAAATAATGCATTATTCAGATACAGATAACAAATAGTGACACTACCTGTGCCTATTCCTTTTTGGGAAATACTAAGAATTAAAAAAAAAAAAAAAAGAAACCCCATACACCCTCCTCTGGAGACCAGAACCTTAAATTCAGGCTCCAGTCACCCCACTTTCTGTTAGAAACCAAATCCTACCATCCCCCCCAGCACCCACAATTTTATATTTACATAGTTACAACTCCCACAATGGTTGACTGGCACAACCCTCCTGCCGACATGTCCAGCCAAAGTCTTAGCACTTGTTTCTGCTAAAAGAAAAGTCATTTCTCTCATCACCCCACCCTTGTAGCAATCTCTGACCACCATCTTCCCCCCAGCACCCAATTCTTAAATTAAGTGGAAGGTGATTTGCACAAACCCATCCTCCTTTATGGCTAGCTGCCTACTAAAGAATGAAACCACTACCATGCATACTCACTGTGTATAGTCAACAGCAAACAAATCACCCCAAAACAACCTCTTCAGGTGTGCTGGAGAAACTCAGAATGCAAACACAAAAAAAAAATGAGCACCATCACTGTAACTATACGACCACAAACTGGCTGTCAACACTAGCAAAACTAAAGCCATGCTGCTTGGATCGGCCCCAAAGCTCCGGGCTTGCACAACAGCACTGAAGGTGCAGGACTTAGAAGGTCAATTACTGGAATGTGTGACCTCTTTCAAGTACCTGGGCATCCTGCTAGATCAATCTCTTGATCTTAATCTTCATGTACAGTCTGTTTGCAGAGCTGTCAACTCCAAACTAGGTGTTACATATAAGACTAGTTATATGCTCATGCCATCAGCTAAAATGGCCATTGCGAGGGGGATTCTGCTCCCCACCCTAACCTATGGGGCTCCCTTATTTGGGGCTGCTCATAAAACTGACCTACTCGATGGGATATTACATATAACAACATATGTCGCTATGCCTCTTCTGCTCCTCAGCTTAAACACCACTGTCAGCTTTATAATGATCTTGGTTGGCTGTCTCCATTAGCTAGTAGGAAATACTACCTTGGCTCTCTTATTGATTGGATAATTCAAAATCAAACCCCTAGGTGTCTTGCAGCTATGCTTGTTCATCAGGACACACTCCATGGTCTACGATCAGCTGATAAATCCTTTCTGAATTTGCCAAGGTGCCGCACTAGGAAAGGAACTGTTGCATTTGAGCATGTGGCTCCACAGCTGTGGAATTCCCTTCCCCTCTACATTAGACTTTCTAGCTCCCACACATGCTATAAGAGAAAATTGCGCTTGAATCTGCTGATTGCTGATACCTGTTCCTGCTTTCACCCTAACTAATGACTGATGTCTCTGGCCATACAATAGTATTTCCTCACCTCTATATAACCCTCTTACTGCCTCAGCCTGTCCTGGCTCCCTTTCCCTGCCCATATACAATCTTGCACTGCAGGCATCTCCATTACACTTACACACACTCATATAATCTAATTCCATGGCTTGCTCCCCTCTTCCTCACTTACCGACCTTTTCCTTAATGACACCCCCTGCTCTCAATGGTTATTTCTTCCTTTTGTAGTACCTGTTTTTGTTTTTGTGTACATTGTTCTGTTCATATGATATGTCACCTGATAATTTATTATCTAAGGTCCTCTCTATTCATTGCATAGTTAGGCACCTATGAACTTATGAATGGTCTACTCTGTATGTCTCTGATATATTGTATCCACTTTAACTCACTGTATATAAAGCGCTTTACTTTGTATGTTCTGATATACTGTATCCTCTTTAACTCATTGTATGCAAAGCACTTATAATTTGTTATCCTGTTATGTTTCTGCATGTCTGTACTCTCCCGGGGCGTGCCTGAAAATAGTCATTGTATGGCTAGTGCACTTACCCAGTTAACAAAAGCTAAATAAAATAAATAAATAAAAATGTCTAACACAGTGCAATGTAAATCAAATTTGTAAAGATTTATTACTAGCAGTGTATAACACAACCTTTCTCAGGAAAATAGGGAGCACCAACCACCTACAACTGGTTTCACCATTAAAGCATCATCAGGGAGTGGTAACCACTAGTGAAACATACATTTCATAGTCAGTCCTTAAAGGGGTACATACAAATACTAAACCAATAGTGTCACATGATAACACATATATGGAGAAACACAATGGTCCCATAAACTGGGTTTCAAAGACATCTTCCTTTCCTAGATATATAGAGATATTTATATATATATATATATATATATATACACAAATATGGAGACACACAATGGTCCTTCTAGCCACCCTAGTGGCTAGAAGGCCACTAGGGTGGTGGGAGGGCGGCTAAGGCAAGGAAGGAGCAGAAACCTGATAGGAAAATTAGGAGAGGGAACAAGGGGTTCTTTAGATACATTGGGGAAAAATGAAGGGTGAAGGGGCAGATTAGCAGGATTAAAACAGGGGAGAGATGGGCACAAGACCCGGGGGAGCAGTCTGAGGTACTAAATGAGTACTTCACCTCAGTTTTCACCAAGGAAAATTGGGGTGCTGCTTCATACATGGGAGGAGACAGTGATACTGAGGAAGGGGGACCCTTACCGATCAGCAGGTCTTGGGAGAGGGGGAGGCATCACTGGCAGGAGGGGAAGGCTAAGCGGGGAGAAGGGGTAGTGGAGGTGGAAATCACAGCAGAGAGAGTGAGGGAAGCCCTCAGGTCCCTTAAGACGGAGAAAGCACCGGGGCCAGATAAATTACATCCCAGAGTGCTGAAGGAACTTGTGGATATCCTGTCGAAACCCCTGCCTGAGCTTTTCACCATCTCTCTGAGGACAGGGTGGGTGCCCCAGGATTGGAAAGTGGTGCATATAGTGCCTATCCACAAGGGGGGATCAAGGGAAGTGGCAGGGAACTACAGGTCTGTCAGCCTGACATCGGTGGTGGGCAAGGTGATGGAGAGCATTGTCAAGGAGAGGCTAGGGGGGACCTGGAAAAGTCAGGGTGCCTGAATGATAGACAGCATGGATTCTTCCCAGGGAAATCGTGTCAGACAAACCTTGTGGAGTTCTATGACTGGGTGACGAGTGCCTTGGACCTGGGTAGACCAGTGGATGTCCTCTTTCTAGACTTCAGCAAGGCATTTGACTCTGTTCCTCCACGAGGGCCTGTTGGATAAGCTGGGAGAAATGGGGTTGGGGAACCAGATGATCAGATGGATAGACAATTGGCTCCAGGCCCAGACCCAGAGGGTCGTAGTTGGCAGGATAGTCTCATCCCCAAGAAGGGTCATTAGTGAGGTCCCACAGGGATCAGTCCTTGGGCCCCTCCTGTTCAACGCCTATGTCTCTGACATAAGAACAGGTATCAGGAGCGAGATGAGTCTCTTTGCAGATGGCTCAAAACTGGGGACAGTGGTGGATGGGGAGGGTGGCCCCACAGGGGGACCTGGAGGCTCTGGAAAGATGGTCTAGAAAATGGAAGCTGAGGTTCAGTGCAGGGAAATGCAAGATACTGTACCTGGGGGCCAGAAACCCGGGCCACGTGTACAGCCCCGGGGGGGGGAATGCTACAAGTCTCGATGGCTGAAAGGGACCTGGGGGTGGTGGTGGATGTCAAGATGAACAACTCAGAGACTTGTAGGAGGGCAGCAGCCAAGGCCAACAGGATGCTGGGATGGATCATGAGGGGATCACCTCCAGAAGGAGGAAGTGATACTCCCTCTGTATAACTGCTTGGTGAGGCCACACCTCAGTACTGCATGCAGTTTTGGAGGCCACACTTAAAGAGGGACATTAAACTTCTGGAGAGGGTCAGAGGAGGGCAACAAAATGATTTGGGGCTTGGGGACAGGACCTATAGGGAGAGGCTCGAAAGAGCTGAATATATACCACATGGAAGAGAGAAGGGCCGGGGGACAGGATAGAGGTCTTCAGGTACATGAAGGGGGTGAATATGGAAGGAGCAGTCAGGGTGCTTCGAAGGAAGGAGGAGGGGGCAACTAGAGGGCATGGGTGGAAGCTGGAGGGGGAAGATTCAGGGGAGAAAGGAGGAGCTGCTACTTCACTGAGAGGGTGGTGGAGCCTTGGAATGCACTGCCCAGGGTGCTGGTGGAGGCAGAGATGGTGCAGGGGTTCAAGAGGGGGTGGGACAGGTACAGGGGAAGGGCTCTGGAAGCAAAATACAGTGCAGCGAGAATATCCAGAACTGGGAAGGAAGAATCCAGAGAAGGTGAGGGGGGCAGCAAGGTCAGCTCCCAGGGTGGGGGCTGACCAAACGAGCAGACACGAAAGACCGTTAGGCCTATTCTGCTGGCATTTTAGTATGTTAGTATGTTATTATGTAAATATAAAGACAGATGTCATCATGAAGATATGTGTTAAGTATTAGAATAGAACCACCAATAAATATATTCATACATACACAAATATATTCATAAATGTATGTAAATACATATATAGATATATACACACACAGGTCATAGATCATGTTTTTTGCTGTACAGTGGTGGTGCTGGGTTGTTTTTTTGTGTGTTTGCATTCACTGTGTATAGTGAAACCAGCATGTCATGTGATCAGCTGGATTTAATATATAGAGGGAACACTTAAGGGAGTACTTTCATTCAGCAGAAGGCAGCCAGTTATGGAGGAGGTAGGTGTGTGCTGCCTACCTTCTTGTCATCTGGAAATATCCCTTTGGCCAATTAATTCAAGATTAGGATACTGATTGTGGGAGGATAGTGGTCAGAAGAGGATAGAAAGGTGGGGAGGAGGGGGAATTACTTTTCTTGAAGTGCAAACAAGCACTTAGATGGTGGCTGGCAGTGGAGGATGGCATAATATAATATAATATAATATAATATAATATAATATAATATAATATAATATAATATAATATAATATAATATTATTGGCTGCCGGTGGGAGGAGGTGCTGGGAGGAGGGGGGATTAGGTTTCTAACAGAGTGTGTGCTGATAGGGAGCTTGATTTCAAAGATCTTGTCTAGGGAGATGGGTGGTGGACGTCTGTTCACTTTTTATTTTTTTGTTTGTTTACATTTTTTTTTAAGTTATACCCTTCAAATATCTGAGTACGAATAATAGGTACCCGCATATTTGGGGCCCAAATATAATATTTGTCATGTATATTTGAAAAAAAAGTATTCTTACACCTGTAGCACGTTACACTATAGTGGAAAGTCTAACTGAATAGTTCTTTTATTCTGTACTGCACCGTATCTTGGCTGATCTGAGTCCATTTATCCAAACAGCTGAAGATACAGTTTGTATGGGTCTTTTTGGGTTCAGACTTCTCACTATAATTTTTTTGATAGGTCAGAAGGCCAAGAGGGATCTGCTACAATACTACATTCATGATTGCCTGGGGGGTCTGGGGCGACCAAGTGGACTTGGGAAGATCCTAGGCCACTGGGAGCTGTGTGACAGAGGGTAAAAATATATATGCAGTACATATGCTTATTTTGATATTTTTCTTATCCCCCACTGCACTGCTAAAATCAATACTCCTGCTGCCTCACTTGTATGCCCTTGCTAGCCACTGCCCATCTGCTCTGCATTCTTTCTGGAACTCATCTTTGGGCTTGCTACCTGCTGACCAGACACCTCACAAGCAACACACCTCATGACATGGCTCTGGCAAACCATTGCCACTCTCAGGAGTGGCTGCGTATATCAGATGGGCTCCTCTACTAGTCAGAAGATCTGCATGGGTTAAGCTGTCTCTTGATCAGCCATTTTTTTAAATATATTTATGTGGGATAATAGGAAAATATGACATATCCAGTGGAATATCTTCCTTTCCTTGTCTCTATAAGTTCACCCTGGTGTCCAGTTGCAATCCCCTCCATCTCCATTTCCCATTAAAGTTCTCCCTGATGTCCAGTGACACTAACCTCCTCTCCTTGTCCCCATAAAAGTTGTCTCTGGTGTCCTGTGGCACCCCAGTCTTGTAGTGATGGTCAACACAAACCCTCCATAACCTCCTTGGTTAGCTGTGGTCTGACACATGCAACTACAGTTTCATTATATTAGCAGGTATATCAATTTATTAGTTGTGAGATGTCTCTGAAAAGGGTTTTGCTAAAAAGCTCCTTTGTGATGGTCAGAGACATCTTTCAACTACTATACATATAGATGTGTATATATAGATATATATATCTATCTATATATATATATATATATATATTCACGGCAAAAAACTCTGTTTAATGCATCAGTTAGGGTTGTTCCACAGCGACAAAAGTGAGGAAATTCGGTGTTTGGGTTGAAAACCCTAACTGTGCATTCCCCCAACCCCCACCACACACACAAACACACACATATACATGATGCAAGTGGGGAAGGACCAAAGCAAGACAAAAAATTCACACACATCCAGCAATAGGAGTATACCTGTGTTACTATAGGAAGTGGAGAAATCCAACTTGAGATATCATAGGTTATTTACAAAGTTGTTCTTCGAGATTAGTTCACATAAAGGTGAACCACACTGGCAATAGCGAAAATGGTATACCTTGCTTTGTTTTCAACAAATGGCTGGTGAAAGGCATAATGGGCACTGCAATGTTAGTCTATGGCAAATTGTTACATTTTGGAACAGCGTAACTTTGTAATCCTCAAGTATTTTAGCACAATAGCAGGAAAAAGCACATCTGTGGGACCAGGTCTTGCCATCCTGCAAATTTTAGGCCAAAGGACCCAACCGTTTGCTTGCTGAATGATGGCAAAGATGTGCTGTCATTAGACATACTTTCACAAAATACTTTCGCAAACATGAAAGTGTCAAAGCACAACACTTTCGCATTTGAGAAAGTGATTTTTGAAAGTATTTCAGGGATTGTGCAAAATCCTGTTTTAGATCTTGTGAACCCCAAAATGCCATATGTGTAGAGTGTGCTATGTGTTGGTGGCAGTGTGTGGCCCAAGATATCCAGTTATCTGTAGTGATATGTGTTTAGCGGTACATGGAATGTCCGGGATGAGAGTTAGCAGTGACGAAACCCATGTGACAGCCCAATGGGAGCATGGGTGTGTGGTTTCATGGTTTTCATAGTTGTATGTTATTCCTGTCACCTGCTGGTGGTTGTGTGTGATTGGTTGTGTTGCCTTTGTCCTTCCCATACTTGCATGTATGTGTGTGTGTAGTGGTGGTGGGCATGAGGGGGAATGAGCAATTAGGGTTTTTAACCCTAACACCAAATTTCCTTGCTTTTGTCACTGTGGAACAACCCTAAATGGTGCATTAAACAGAGTTTTTTTGCCATAAATTTCCCTTCTTTTTGAGAATGTGCACTATAAATAGTGAATGGGATGTGGTGGTGAGAGCATGGGGTGGGTACACAAACAGAAATGCAAATGGTAACGGCAATGGCAATGCAGAAGGAAACAGTAACACAATCGACAATGGAAATGATACCGAAAACGCAAACGCTAAGGCTAACAGAAATGCAAATGGTATCGAACATGCAAACAGTAAGGGTAATGCAATTGGAAATGGAAATGGAAATGGAAATGGTTACGGTAACACCAATGATGATGCCAAACAGAACAGTAACAGAAACGGAAGTGTAAATGCAAGTGCATACGCAAACGCAAATTGTAATATGCACGATCACGGTAACGCAATTTGAAATGCTAACGGTTACAGTAACACTGACGATGGCGCCAAAGGAAACAGAAACGCAAACGGAAGCGCGCACGCAAACACAAATGGTAATGCACACGGTGATGCAAAAGGAAATGCAAACAAAAACAGTAATGGAAATGCAAATGGTAACAGTAACACAAACGCAAACGCAGACGCAGATGCAAAGTGTAACGCACATGGTGATGTAAACAGAAACGCTAACACAAATGGTAATGGAAATGCAAACGGAAATGCTGAGTGCAACAGTAAGGAAATCACACACCCTATTTTTCTCCAAAAGGTGCATTCAGAAGTACAGTGCATACAAAGAATGTATGCATAATAATGAGCCTCGGAGCAGAAAATTAACACTTGGAATACTAAATTGCTTATACCTCAGGAACTATACGACGCAGAAACAAAATTAACATGTCATATTATTTATGACTTTCCTGGCAAGTTTTTTGCTTATCCCCCTAGTGAGGGGCTAAGCATTTTTCCGATGAAAAGTCCATATCTTGAAGCGTTTTCGAGATATGGGCCCGGAAAGGCAGGGCGGATGCCGTAACGTTAGCCTATGGGAAGAATCATCAGCTTCAGAGCAACATAACTTTGCAGCCCTCTAATATTTTGTCACCAAACCACAAAAAGGCACATCTGTGGGATCTTGGCTTTCTTCCTTCCAAATTTCAGCCCAAAAGAGCAAACCGTTCTTTTGCAGCAGGGTGGCAAAGATTTCC
This sequence comes from Neoceratodus forsteri, assembly GCA_016271365.2. NCBI lineage: Eukaryota > Metazoa > Chordata > Ceratodontiformes > Ceratodontidae > Neoceratodus > Neoceratodus forsteri. Next base: position 610,954,009 of record CM028133.1, read on the forward strand.
TATTCTTTTGGGCATAGTGTCACAAAGTAGTGTCGTGATTTGCGATACTTTCACAAAAAAAAAAAAAAAATGAAAGTGTCGAATGTGCGACACTACTTTGTGACACTACTTTGCGACACTACTGTTTACGACAATTTCAAAAACATATTTTTTGAGTGCTTAACTCCCCAAAAAAGACATGACTAGCATCCCCAGGACTCGACTAGGTGAACGCTGCAAGAATTGTGTCCCTAGAGGGTCCCAAATTTAAATGGCAATAATTTCTGTGACCACCAACTGAAAACAAGATGGTGGATTTACGACACAACAGGGGTCATTTGCGACACTAAAAACTGCATTTGCGACACTGTTGAACTTTTTGTTAACTTTTGCCTTTGACTATAATGGGAAACTTGCTTTTTGAATAACTTTTGAACCATTTAATATTTTTTCACGAAATCTTCGAAAGGTACTCTGGGGACCCGACTGCATGTTCCCTGAAGGTTTTGGACTGGTCGTGCAGACCGTGTGACCTGTGGGTGTCAGCAAAGAATGCAAAAAAATGCACAATTACCACATTCTATGGCGCTATGTATCTCTGCAACTCTATATCTGACCATTACAAAACTTGGCAGATCCAGAGATCTATGATACCGCTCCATGCACGCCAAGTTTTAGGCAAATCTGTCATATGGTGACAAAGTTATTAAGCTGCCAAATTTCAGAGTTTAACCTTAAATTGGGTACTCAACCTAACTATAGTGGCACTACCGTGCCACTATTATATATATATGTGTATATATATATATATATATATATATATATATATATATTACACACTATATATACATATATATATATATATATATATATATATATAGATATATATATATATATATATATATATATATATATATATATATACGTGAGTTGCATGAGTCAGATGGCAGCCAAGCAAGGAGGTGAGTGAAGAGTTTCTGCTGACTGCCTTTGTGGGACTGGAGTGGGGTGCCCTGGGGTGCGTGGGTGACACTGGACACCAAGGGCAACTGTTTTTTCAATCCTGTATTTATCTTCCTTAATCAACCCCAGCTGGGCCCTATCTGGGCCACTGCCCCCAGCCCCATCACCCAACTCTCCTGGGACTTACTTTTTCTGCTGCATCCTCTGCCACAGGACTTGTTCAAGTTGGCCTTGTGAGGGACCAGGCCTTCACCAAGTTGTTGTCAGAATATTTTCCCTGCATTTTCTCCCCTGGGACCAATGCATGTGCAATAATGTGATGTGTGTACTCCACTTCCGTGAAGATGCTCCAGTGTCTAAGCATGGGCACTTCTTCCCTTATGATTCCACTGCACTGATACCCAGATTCTTCCAGATGGCAGCCAACAGGTGGGATGTGTAAACACCCCCTCCCTGAGGGAGGAAACCTGTTAAGAGATGCTCAATCCTCTATCCCCTGGACAGTCCCTAGTGACCGTAGGTCATTCCCAATCCAGGAGTACACCTGCATGACTGTTTCCATGTAATTTTTGTATTAAGGAGCCCATACCCGCACAGAGTACTCCAGGTAGGGCCTTACCATGGTCTTGTAAAATGGCAGGATTACTTCCCAGCTGGTGACTCCCCTATTCCCTTTACGATGCACACTAGCACTTTGCCAGCCGTGTTACAGTTGCTGAACACTGCTTGTAACTTTCTTCAGATTGGCTGAATGTCAATGAAGATCAGTTCAATTTTATTTAAAAAGACTTTCATTTTGGGCTAAAAGATGCTGGACAAATGTGTTTTAATGTGCTTCAAAATGGTATATGAAGGCTGGCCCAATAGCATGGAGGGCTAAGGCACTGAACGCTTTACCCCTTGCCATGCTGGTGAGCCATCTTTGGGAACGAGTGTGGGTTGCCGATGGTCAGCTGGGGGGAGGGTTTGGAGAGGATGAGGCAGTTGTCTGGCAGCTCTCCTTTCCTGGATTGGAGTCGTTGGCCATCTCAGCTCTTGGCTGCCACCAGGTGGAGGCCTGGTGGCAACCCAGGAGAGCTTCAAAAGGCAAATAACAATCAGGGTTGGGGGAGGGGGCTGTGGTCCTGGGACCCAAGCATGTCCACATGCACGTGCTGATTATGTACACCATGGCTGAGGGCAGGGATAGGAGAAAACAGAAGGAAAATGGAAAGCATGGCAGGATTCATGATGCCCGTGTACCATGCCTCCACCTGCTGCATCACAGGAATGACCTGTCAGCAGCACTGTATTGAGGCATCAAGGGGAAGACAGCCCTTCCCTTCCTGATGCCACCATGGGGGGAAATCCATGGGGGGTACCAGCTGCACAGGTAAGCCCATGAAGATGACAGATGGTGAGGGCAGTGGAGTCAAGGTGCAAAGTAGCCAAGCCCCATTGTCACCGCTGGAGATTAAAAAGATTATTGGAAAAAAATGGTATATGAATTTAGTGAAACAGTCATTTGTACCCTGCACAACCCAATAGCTACATTTACCTATGCCCTAAAAAAACAAAAATAAATGTCATCATGTTTGAGACTGTCTAAATCATCATGAGTGTTACACAGTGAAGTTATTACAGTGTTGTCCATTTGAAAATAATCATGTTTAAACAATGTGTAAAAACGGTTTTACAGTACATATGAAGTATCCACATAATTCGCACAAATTATTATTATTTAGTCTTCTTTGGACCCTCTGTTCAAATGGTTATCATGGCACTAACCAGGCCAGCACCACGCTAACCATGAATAGCATTGATGGTCAGGGTGGGGGCCATATTCAATGACTCCCAGTGCACCACACAAACCTGACAGTGCTTTTTAATGCTGCCAAAACCATGCTCTTAATGTGGCGCACTGACTGTGCTACCCTGATCACCCAATCTAGGCTTGTAAAACATGTAAGCCTTGGTGTCTAGTAGTTCTCCCATTGTCTACACTGGGCTTTAGAAACACGTATACCCTAGTGTCTAGTGGTCCATCTGTAGCAAAGCAGTGCCTCTACAATGAGTGTGCATGGTCTAACAGTGACAGTCAAGCAAAACAAATACCAGCACCACTCAACTGCGTATAAAAAGGCTTTATTAAAGTTCAGATTTTAAAACATACCACCACTGCATAGGGTCAACACAGAGCCCTGACCTCTCAGTTATGCAGGTCAACATAGAGGTCAAAAGGTCATGAATCTTGTGTTGTTAAAAAGTAAGACCCTTTTGAAGTACTGCCAATTGTGTTTATGCAAGGGTTACGTCTGAAATATTTACAACAATGTTCTCTGGTGAATTCCTTATTTGCCCCTCTAGGATCATTGTCTGATGCTTATGTTTCCTTCCTCCACTTCTTTTAGGTTTCCTCCTCTCTTGTCATGTGGTTGTATTTGCTCTTGTCCCCAAGGTAATCTTTTGGGAAGTTCCCTGAATTAAACTGTCCGTTCAATGTGCCATACCACTGGCTGACTCTGTCCTTCCTCTTCTAAAAAAGCTTCTCACTTGCATCTATTTCTGATTCACTAGTGGATGTATAATATGCTGGTGATGTACCTCAGTTCTTCAAAGCAGAGCATGGTTGTTGTGAATGGTGGCTCCACCTCCGTTATGGCTCCAGCTACAATTACCACCATTGTTATTCTTATTCGGATTGAACACTCTATGATGCAAGTAGTCATGGCACTCTCTTTTGAGTTTTTTGAGTTTCGTGCTCTTAATCTTATTACCTTGTTTTTGTACAGATTCTTTTAATTTCTTCTCCAAGTTCTCAAATTCAAGGTGATCCTTAAACTTCAAGACTGCATCCTTCTTAGCTCTTATGCCTACAGCTATATCAGGTTGCTATGCTTGATAGTCTATGATGATTGATCCCGTTAACACATCAGTCCCCAGCTGCAGTGCTGCCCTCCAATCTTGCATGAACACAGAGCGCTCTTCTCCATAGCCAGGATATTGAATGAGTATAAGACTCCTAGGGGAATGCCCGACCTTCAAATATGCCTCTAACGTAATTTTACCCCAATGGTGCCATCTGCCTCATATTATTGCTCATTGCAATTGTAGAAAAGCTGTATGTATATCAGCTACTTCATCCTCCAGTTTTTACACTGAGGGCATTAAACCCCCTGAGCTTGAATGACAGACTAGACATCCTTCCATGTATTTGAAAATGATGTTGTTTGTCTCAGTATATATTGGCTTTTTGATGAATTCTGCTATAATTATATGTGTGTCTCTCTTGTTTAGGGTGTAGAGGACCTACAGTTTGTTTGCCTCAGAGTACCAGAATGATTTTTGATGTGGACTGAAAAATGATTTTTAAATATATTTTAATGATTCATTTTAGGCTGTTGTTTTAATTTATGTATTTGATTTACTTATTGTTAAAGCGCTATGGCTTTGAAAAGGCGCTTTTTAAAAATAAAGCTTGATTGATTGATTGATGTGTAAAGTTTAACCATAATAATTAAGAAGACAACACATTAATGGGCTGTATTAGTCCTGCTGTTCCTACGGTTGTAATCTGTGGTTGTTTTGTTAATGTTATTTCGAATGTAAATGTTGGTATATAGTGTGGTTTTATGTTAATGTGGTACACTAATGCTGAGCACTTTAAAACTTGACAAGAGATGTGCAAAACTGGCAAATTTCATTATGTGAAATATTTTGAGAAATTTGCCTGTCTCACAACATTTTTCATGGAAGCAAAATTCAGAATTTCAATCACAGGAGGCAAAATTTTGCTCTCGAAATTGCAAAATTCACCTTTCACAGGCAAAAGTTTCCCGCTTTTCCAGCAAAATTTCACATTTTGTGGGCAGAAGTCCGCATTTCGCACCCTGCAAAATATTTTACGGGACGGGCAAATTTCACGAAATATTTTACGTAGTGAAATTGCCAATTTCACAGGAATTTCGCCAATGAAATTTAATTTTGCAACATCTCTAAACTTGATACATGTGTGATTACACTGTCACTTTAAATTGCACTCTATTTAGAAAACTCCATTGTTTTGTACTGATTCATTCCCCTGATAACACAGTGATTGTGAAACCAGTCAGGGCTCTGTGTTAACCCTATGCAGTGGTGGTGTGTTGTAAAATTTGAACTTTAATAAAGCCTTATTGGGGGGTGTGGCTTAACCAGCAAGCAGGATGTCAGACTGAATTTTGAGCTGCAGAGTGCAGACAATTAAATCCAATGATTCCTGTAGCTAAAGCGGCCACTGACCAATAATCAGGCTAAAGCAAGATAACCTGGGACTTTGGCTACTCAGACATACCTTTCTTTCATGAATCGGAGGTTATTTCGTCCACCAGTCATCCTTAGAGATTCTGACCTGCAGCATGGTGGTAGTGCTGGGCCCAATACTCGACCTCAGCCACTTCAATACCAAGTTTGAGAGACTCCTACACTGCATGGATGAGGTAACAGAAGCCTCCCAGCACACTAGAATGGCCATCCAGAGCCTGAGTGGACACCTAGCAAAAATAGAACATCAGGCACTAGCCCCCGAGTCGTCGATTGAAGATATCTGGGGGGCCCAGAGAGACCAACAATCCATTATCAATCTACTCCTGGCTAAAGTAGATGATTTGGAAAACTGCAGCATGAAGAACAGCCTGCAACTGCTGGGCTTTCCAGAGGGAGCTGAAAAGCAAGACACAGTTTGATTTCTTCAACAGGCCCATCCTGAAATCCTGGGCCTAAAACCAGAGTTACGACTCGAGATAGAGAGGGCGCATAAGACTCTTGCTCCAATCCCACTGAAAGGGGGGAAACCACGGGCAATTCTGATGAAGCTGCTGGCATACAATACAAGGCAGGAACTTTTGCAGTGTTCCAGAGAAGTGGGGTGTCTGAACTGGCAGGAGCACCCCATCTCCATGTACCAGGACTTCTTTAAAGAACTCTCAAACAAATGGAGTGAGTATACTTAAGCCCATCACACTATGCAGAAGATGGGCATCCAATACTCCTTCCGGTACCCGTCCACCATGCGAATAGTTCACAATGGGGGCCCTCTTTTCTTTGAGATGCCAGCTGCCCTGGAGGCTTTCTTGGAGTGCCAAATAGGAGATGGGCTAGTGCAGCCACAGACTAGTCCCCCTAGACACACCAGCCCTGCAGACCTCCTAGAGCTTGAAGAGATGCAAACCGATGCTGAACTCCTGCCAAAAACCCAAGGGGGCTCCCCTGGCACAGCAGAAAGAGAATGGTGAGGGATAGCCACAAATAAAGGGATCATCCCTTCATGAAAACGGGACCCCCACTGAAAGATGTGGACAGAGAGCAACAGCAGGAAGAAAGTACAGCCCTGGTCCACTACATGATGAAGAAAGCCTATGAAGCCTTGAGCTCTCCCTCGCCTTGCTCCAGAGACCCACAACCTAAGGAGGCCCCCCCAACTGAAGCACCCTACCAGGTCAGCACAAGCATGGTGCAAGACAGTGGAACGGACTGAAGAGACGACTCGGGCCCACCGGTGATGCAGCATCCTCCAGGCGCAGCATCTGAAGGCTGCGAAGTGTGCCAAGCCAAGGTGTAACTGCCAGCAAGATCTAGAAGTCCCCTGATTGCCGATACAGGACACAAAAATCACGTTTAGATAAATAGCCTTTTTTTTTCCTATAGTAGTGAGGATGAAGGGGGAGATCTCTGTTAGTGCTGGTAACTACAAGGGACAGTATTGGTCAGGAGGAGAACCACGAGACACCATGACTTTTGCCCTCCAGGGCACATAGATCTCCTGACCATACTAATCACCCCCTCGTAACTGCCTCACAGGATGGTGTGTGGGGATGGGATATAAGGTGGGGGGGGGGATTTAGCAGGCGCTGAAGGAGTTTTACATACAGGGGACTGGGGGTAGGCCTTTCAGCTGTCCTTAATTTTCGGGGACATCCCTGACTTTACCTTAGAGTTTTGTTCTGTCACTCCTAGAGGTTATGCTTCCATGACCAAACAGCAGTGCTTTTGAACTGGTTTATCCTGTTTAATGTTTTCTAGCTTCTCTGGATGCATTTAGTTTTTCTCTTTTTTCCTTTCTTTATCCGGCTACTGAAGTATACTCTACTCTGGGCTATATTGGATATTTGTATTATACCCAGATGTTATTGGTATATTGCTGTAACTACAGTTGAAATTTAATAAAAAGAGAATTTCAAAAAAAGGAAAAAAAAAACAAACAGCAGTGCTTGTAAGCACACAATGGTGTCGAATTGCAGACTTGTTCTCCCTGGGAAAATGCATTTTACACTAGGGCCTTTATTCTATCTACCGGCTTCCTGATTGAATGTATCCAGTTTTGAAGAGGTGCCCCAGATCTTGATCCTTTGTCCCTGACTGTTTTGGGCCTTGTCCCTGATTTGGGGGGTGGGAGGTTGAGAGGTATGCCGTGGGGGTCAGGCCGAAATCGGGCAACTCACTGAGGTGGCAGCACCCCTCAAGAGTTAAATATAGATGAGGCAGCCAGGAACAACCAGCAGTTCTTGCTCTCAGAGGGGTAGGTACACCACAGCCTTCCTCACTCCCACTCTCTCTTTTGTTTACCATTATCTATTGTTCTACTGCATAAATACAGTAGTTTGATTCTCACCACTTGTATCCTTTTACCCATTGCAATACTGCTTTTAACTGTATATTTTATTTTATTATACAGTAGTACAGTACATGATAGGGATTTATTTAGATGTATTTCGATCAGGCCCAGAAAGTTGTAGGGCAGTTCAAAGAGCAAAAAGGTTGTTGTACTACATAGTACATACTGTATGTCATTACTATACAACAACAACTTTGTATGTCCTATGTGCCTGTACTCTGTCTGTCATGTGCTTAGAAAATGGCCCATCAGTAATATTTTTAAAGAATAAAAAAGAGTTTTAAAATAGTTTAATCAATGTTTAAAAAAAACATTAAAATATATTTTTTGTAAAGTATTCCCTGTACTGTGGCATGTTTATGACATTTTGCTTTTATCATAGTATCATAGTAAAAGCCAGCAGAATAGGCCCCATGGTCTATCGTATCTGCTCGGAAGCTAGCCCCCTACCGAGGGCTCACTCCTCCACCTCCCAGCCCCAGAGGTGGCCTCCCTGGCCTCCTCAGCTCTGCATCTGTCCCAACCCTTCTTGAATCCTTCCACTGTGGTCTATTCCACCAGACTCTTGGGCAGTGCGCTCCATGGTTCCACCACCCTCTCTGAGAAGAAGTGTCTCCTGAGCTCTGCCCTGTACTTCCCCCCTTCCAGCTTCCACTCGTGCCCCTTGGTAGTTCTCCCCTTCTTAAGCCTGAACATTTCCCTGGCTCTGCCTTTATTTATCCCCTTTACATAGTTGAAAGTCTCTATCATGTCCCTTCTGCCCCTCCTCTCCTCCAATGCGTACAGATTGAGTTCATCCAGTCTCTCCTCATAGGTCCTACCCTCCATGCCCTGAATCATCCTGGTCTCCCTCCTCTGGACCCTCTCCTGCAGCGTCATGTCCCTTTTAAGATGGGGTCTCCAGAACTGCACACAGTACTCAAGGTGAGACCTAACCAGGGCATTATACAGAGGGAGGATCACCTCCCTCCTCCTAGAGGTAATCCCCCTGGTTATGCAGCCCAGTATCCTGTTTGCTTTTGCTGCAGCACTTCGACAATTGTCTATGTTATTCATTTTGGTGTCCATCAATATCCCTAAGTCCCTCTCGCCTGATGTAACTTGCAGTGTGGTCCGCCCCAGGGTGTATGCATGTCCCGGGTTTCTGACCTCCAGATGCAGCATCCTACATTACTCCGCATTGAACTTCAACCCCACTTCCTTGCCCACCCCCCAGGTTATCCAGATCCCCCTGCAGGGCCTCTCTTCCCTTCTGCCCATCTGCCAGTGCTCCCAGTTTTGAGTCATCCACAAAGAGACTCAACCTACTCCTAACACCCCACACTATGTCCAAAACATAGGAATTGAACAGTAGTGGCCCCAGGACCGAACTGTGGGGGTCCCCACTGATGACCCTGTTGGGGGAGGAGACTATCTCTCCAACAACCACTCGCAGTATTTGCCCCGTAAGCCAGTTTTACACCCACCTGAGCAACTGCCCTCCAACCTACACCCCCCCCCAGCTTTGTTAGTAGGCCATTGTGGGGTACCGAATCGAACGCCTTACTGAAATCCAGATAGAGGATGTTCACCAGTATATGTCAGTCCAGGGCACCCATCGCCCAGTCATAAAACTCCACCAGGTGAGTCTGGCATGACCTCCCCGGAAAAAAACCATACTACCTGTCATCCAGGTGCCCCAGCCTTTCCAGCTGCCCACCCAGCCTGTTCTTGATAATGCCCTCCATAACCTTGCCTACCACAGATGTTAGGTTAACGGGCCTATAATTCTCTATCTCCTCTCTGGACCACCCCCCTTGTGGATAAGCACCACATGAGCCACCTTCCAATCTCGAGGCACCCACCCTGTCATCAGGGAGATGTAGAAGAGTGAGGCCAGTGGAGCTGCTAGCACATCTGCCAGTTCCTTCAGCACCCTTGGATGCAGCCCATCTGTCCCCAGCACCTTCTCAGCCTTTAGTGAGCGGAGGGCCTCTCTCACCCTATCCGCTGTGATTTCGCCCTCCCATCCCCCCTCCTCATGCACCTTTCCTCCCCTTGTAGATATGACCCATCCCCTGCCCTAGTCTCATCCAGTCCTTCAGTCACCAACTGACCTCCTGGTTCAGTGGGCTCCTCTACCCTCCCATCGGGTTGGAAAGATCCTGCACCTCCCCTGGCAAAGACAGAGGCAAAATGCTCATTTAGCACCTCTGCTTGTTCCCCAGCTTCCTGCACCCATCCCCCAGTTTTAATCCTGCTGATCTGTGCCCTCACTTTATGAGGTACATAGACACCCCATTGGTTTATGAGACTTGTAGTTCTGTATGTAAAGTATTGATGGGGTTCAAGGCCACATAGTAAAGTCATGTGAGGATTTACCATGTGGAGCCCAGTACCACTGGTTTGGAGAGCAGACAAGGAATCAGCCATACCACTTGTTTTGAGAGTGGTCGAGGAATCAGCCATTGGGAGTCATGATCGCGACAAGATGGGCGTGGTTTAAAAAAAAAAGGCAGAGGAACAGCCTGCATAGTAACCTCAACATGCAGGAGGAGGTGCTCAGCAATAACATGGATGGTATGCATGTTGTGAGGCAAAGGCGGGGTGAGGAGCGGAGTAGACACTTTCTTGAATTTGGCTTCTCACATGCATAGAGTCTTTGCCGGCTTGCTTCAGTACTGTGACGGATGGCTTTTAAGGGGGCGGTAGCTGCAATTCTCTCTGTTGCTCTGTAAAGGACTGTGCTCCATTGAAAGGCTTGATTTAATCTTTTAAATGTGTTTTTGTTTATTGTTGATGGTTTGCCTACTCGTGGCAGGGGTTGTGACTTCTGCCACGGGGGGGGTCTTCAGTTGGTCAGCCAATAATGGAGAAAAAAATGGTGGCTCGCTGGTTGCGAATTTTGTGGCATAAGGATACTGGTGCATAAAGTTGACACTTGTCTTTTAGAGGGCATCTATTGAAAAATAGATGCCCACCTCTCAAAGTTTCTGAGCCAATCAGGTTTTACGATTTTCCTTTACCATTTTCTAATAATTGTTTGTATCTCAAGGTGTGTTTTACACTATGAAAAAAAAATCTTAAACAGGAAGGGAGACAGACATGTGGGGAGTGGTGCAATGCACTGGCTGTGGAGTGGCAGTATTCCGGGAGACATTCTGGAGGCTGCATTGCTGCACTATTTGCAGGCACCTCTCTGGTCTGAGGGAGGAGGTTGCCTGTCTCCATGCTGACCTGGCGAGGATTCAGGAAAAATCCTCCCCCCACCCAGGAATCACCCAGGCCACCACCACCGCCTCAGAGATTGTCAAGAAAGAGGAGTGGTTGCACCATGGTGGGCTCAGGGAGGGTGTGGGTGGTGGAACAGAGGTGCATCCCTCCAGCTGTGCCTCTTCACAATTCATTCACCATTCTGGCAGAGTGTGGTTCCTCTATGGAGGCACCCACAATGGAGACCAAGGAGGATGTTGGTAACCTCAACAAAGGAGACCCACAGGAGGGTGGCACAGGACCCCACAGGGGAAGAAAACAACTCCTGATGGGGGACTCAATCATTAGGGGTAGAACTGAGGGAGGGAGAGGACAGGGAGGTAAGGTGCCTGCCTGGCATCATGGTTTGGAGGGACAGGAGGCGAGTCCTCAGGATCATGGGAGCAGTTGTACTGGGGGGAGGGAGCTGGATGTCAATGTCCACCTAGGGATAAATGACCTGGTTGGGAATGGGATCAGAGCAGTGCAGGAGGAGTTTGTGGAGTAGGGGAGGGGCCTTAGACAAGTAGCATGCATGGTAACTTTCTTGGAAGTGCTACCTGTCTATGGTATGGGTGAGGCTAGGGTACTCTGCACCATGGGATTCAATGACTGGTTGAAAAACTGGTGCGGAGCTCAGGGATTTGGCTTCATTGGGGACCGGGGGTCCACCTGGAGGGATGCATGCCTATACTGGTGTGATGGTCTGCATCTGTCTGGGAGGGGAACCATGATCCTAGATAATAGGTTTAAATGCTCCATTAGCAAGCATTTAAACTAGCCAAGGTGGGAGACACAAAACAGGGTAGTTAGTGAAGTAGACACAAAGGTAGAGAAGTTGATAGTGAGCAGGACAGGAGTAAATCCAGAAAAAGGCAAAGGCAGTAAGGAGAGGGATAGACCCAAAAGGGGTAAGGCCATCAGAAAATGGAGCGCAATGAGTACCAATGCCCATAGTCAGGATAACAAGCTCCCTGAACCAGTGACCTTGATGGAAGAGGAATGCCTGGATATTGTGGCAGTCACAGAAACATGGTACATGGAGAACCATGACTGGGATGTCAACATACCAGGGTACACAATCTACAGGAGGGACAGGGAGGAAAGATGAGGAGGAGGAGTTGCTCTCTATGTAAGGGAAGGGATCAAAGCAACAGAACTAAAGGGTAAACAGGGAGGAGAGGAGACACTGTGGGTCACCCTGGAGACAGAAAATGGCACCACAATCTGCACAGGGGTTGTTCACATCCCCCCGTCTCAGAGAGAGAGGCAATGGACAAGGAAATGATAGAAGGAATCCTTAGAATGACAAAAAAACAGAGATATATTATTGATGGGAGACCTGAATATGCCAGATATTAACTGGAGCACCTTTACTAGAGCCACATCCAAGACCAGGGTCATTCTCAATGCCTCAGACAGCTAGTGTTGGAACTCACTCGGGAGGAAGCAATCTTAGACCTGGTGCTCTCAAACAGGGATGGAGAGAGGATCTCAGATTTAGAAGTGGGTAGCCATTTGGGAACAAGTGACCACCAAGCAGTGTGTTTCACAAGAAACACAGCTGTAGAGTCAAGCCATACAAAGGCAAGCATGTTGCACTTTAGGAGGGCTGACTTTAGAAAAAATGGGAGAGTGCCTCAGAAAAGCACTAGCAAACAGGCAAGAAGGAGGGGTGGAGGAACAATGGGGAAAAATCAAAACTGCCATAACAGATGCAACAAGCCTTTGTGTAAAGCAAATCAACAAAACAAAATGAAGGAAAAAGTCACTATGGTTCTCAGAAGAAGTGGCAAGGAAAGTTAAGGAGAAAAGGATTGCATTCAGGAAATATAAGGAAACACAGAAGAAACAGGACAGAGAACTATATCAGTTAAAGCAGAAGGAGGCAGGGAAGGCAGTCAGAATAGCAAAGGCCCAAACTGAGGAAAATATAGCCAACTCTATTAAGAAGGGGGATAAAACCTTTTATAGGTATATTAGGGAGAGAAGAAAGACCAAGGGAGGGATACTGAAGCTTAATAAAGGGGAGGGAATGTGGGAAGAAGGTGACAGTGAAAAAGCAGTGATACTGAATGAATACTTCTGCTCAGTATTCAAAAAAGAAGAGGAGGGAAGTACCTAAACCAAACAATAGAAATACTCTGGATGCGGGGGGTTGATACCAGTCCATTCACAGAAGAAAGAGTTCTGAAAGAACTCCTAAAACTGAAGGATGACAAAGCAATGGGGCCTGATGGGATTCACCCCAGAATTCTAAAAGAACTGAGGGGAGAGCTAGTGACACCACTGACTACCTTCTTTAACAAATCATGGGAGGATGGGGTGGAACCTAAAGGGTGGAGGAGGGTGGATGTGATTCCACTTCACAAAGTGGGAGCAAGGCAGAGGCAGAAACCACAGACCTGTTAGTTTGACCTCAGTGGTAGGGAAAATGATGGAATCACTTCTGAAGGAAAAAATTGTTGAGTACCTAGAGGCCAGTGGGGCACAGGACCCAAGGCAGCATGGATTCACAGCGGGAAGGTCATGTCAGATGAATCTAATAGATTTCTTTGACTGGGTGACCAAAGTAGTAGACCAGGGAGGGGCTGTAGATATGGCCTAACTAGACTTTAGCAAGGCATTTGACACAGTCCCACACAAAAGATTAACATACAAGTTAGCCAGCCTTGGAGTGGGTCCCAAGGTGGTAGCCTTGGTAACAAATTGGCTGGATAACAGGACACAGAGGATGATAGTAAACAGAGTTCACTCTGAAGAAAACGGGGATACTAGTGAGGTACCGCAGGGTTCAGTACTGGGACCGGTCCTCTTTAATGTCTTTATAAGCAACTTTGCAGAGGGACTGGAAGGAAAAGAATGTCTCTTTGCAGACGACACAAAGATCTGCAACAGGGTTGATACAGTAGGTGGGGCAGAAAGGATGAGAAGGGACTTGGCAAGGTTGCAGGAATGGTCAAATGTATGGCAGCTTAGATTCCATGCAAAGAAGTGCAAAGCAATGCACCTGGGAAACAAAAACCAAGGGGAAGAGTATACAATGGGGGGTGAGATACTAACAACAACAAAAATGGAAAGGGACCTTGGAGTAGTAATATCAGATGTCCTAAAGGTGGGCAAGCAATGTGAGAAGGCAGTAAGGAGGGCTGGGGAGATATTGGGATGCATAGGGAGAGGCATCAACAGTAGAAAACAAAAAGTTGTTATCCATCTGTACAGACAGTTGGTGAGACCCCATCTGGACTACTGTGTTCAGTTCTGGAGACCCCATCTCCACAAGGATATAGAGAGGATGGAGGCTGTCCAGAGGACAGCAAATAAAATGGTGCAGGGTCTGCACCAGAAGACAAATGAAGAGAGACTAAAGGAGCTTAATATGTATACCCTCAAGGAAAAGAGGGAGAGGGGGGACATGACAGAAACTTTCAAGTACCTCAAGGGAATCAACAAAGTCCAAGAGGGTAGCATCTTTCAGAAAAAGAGATGTGCAAGAACAAGGGGGCACAATTTGAAGATAGAGGAGGGATGGCTCAGAGGTAATGTGGGAAGTATTTTTTCATGAAGAGGGTTGTGGATGCATGGAACAGCCTTCCTGAGGAGGTCATGGACTCAAAAACAGTGAGGGAATTCAAGAATGCATGGGACAGACATAATGCAATTCTAGGGAGGGGGTAGGAGGAAGTAGGCTGTTGGTTAACTTGGATCTGCAGCTTATCCATTAGGTACTGAAATGGGCAGATTAGGTGGACCAAGTGGTCTTTATCTGCGTCAAATTCTAGGTTTCTATGAGTATACTATGTCTGTTCACATGTATGGGGCAGGACTTTGAGTGCTCTCCACTGTTTGTTTGCAACTTGCAGTGTACCTTTAATAGATGTGTATAAAAGAACTGTGCCAACAGAAGGCAGTACCCCTTACAAAAGTGCTTTGGGGCACAAAACGTCGGTAAGGATTCAAGGTCCTTTGTGCTGCTGCTAGTATCTTTTAAAACGTGCAATAAAGGTTGCTATGTCAACCAAAGAGATTGTGTACTGCATGATTTACTACAGACAAGTAAGTGTCCCACATTCTGCTTTCTTCATGGACAGTTAATCACAGAGAGCACTACATGGACTTTGTTGAGCTGTCTTCTTGGTGTCTAGCAGGCAGAATTCTGCACTATGCAGAGCTCACAAGTTCTGTGCTGCTCCCCAGCCTTAATGTCACCACTCACCACACATCATTTTTATTATTTAGTACCTGATCTAATATGGGCTAATGCCTCTTCATACCATGGTTCACACTATGGTTGGAATCAGGAGCAAAAGGCAGTTCCCATAAATAGCTCCTATCCGGTAAAAAACGTAAGTGCAATATCTAATGTTTTTGATTCAAGAGCCAGTTTCCCAAATTGTTTTTGAAATTCTGTTTATTTCTGCTTAATATTAACTCGAGGGAGAGAGTGTTCCAACTGCTTATAACTCTCTGAGTAAAGAAAAACTTCATATGAGAAGTATTATATCCCGCACATTATTCATTAAGAAACATTACTATGGCAAGCCCAAAGAACTCCAGTCCTTCCTGATCCTTTAACTTTTCCATTTTCCTAGTCTGATTTTGGATAAAAACGAACATAATTGTTGCACAATAATTTCAGTTTTTCATCATCCTAAAAGAAACGGGTGCTAGGTCTTTCCTTTCCATTGGGCACACATACATAAAGTAAAGCCTTTTCTAAGAATCAGACCTTGGAATTCTGATTCCTTAAGGCGGCAACTGTAACCATTCATCTTAAGAGACATGCCAAAGAGACAGAGCTTTTAAATTCTCTTTGTTCAGCTTCCTTTCAGGTTCTCAAACTAGAGGGTGCTGATGTCCATACTCCCCAATTCTAAAGGATTCATTTATTATGTTTGCTTGCACGCATGTGCAAGAAACATAGTGCCATCATCTGAGTTTTCGGAGGTGTGGCACCCGTCTTTCAATTCAGTCAGTGTGTTTGCAGGCACAGCCACAGTTCTCCAATGAATGCTGCAGATGTCTATGACAACAGTTGAAAATGCAGTGGCCATACAGTTGAAAGGGAGAGCAACACTTCAGTGAGCAACGATAAGATATCGCGTGCTCATGCAAGCTTTCCACACACACACACACACACACACACACACACACGCATGCATACTGTGTGCTCATGCTCCCCCCATGCACACACTGTATAGCCGACGGGGGTGCCTAATCCCCCGTCGGGTGTGCTGCGCCCCCCCCAACAGAGTTCCAGATGCCACACTGGGAGCTCACTCCAGCATGGCAACAGATTGTATGGCCGATGGGGGTGCCTAATCCCCCATTGGCTCCATGGCCCCCCAAACAGCCTTCCAGCTGCCGCACTGGGAGCCCACTCAAGCATGGCAAAAGTCCCGTGTTGTCCAAGTAATAAAAAAAAAAACCTGAAAGAAAAAACATCCCTCGCTGACTGTCCTGACCCAATCTCCTCCCACCCGTGGCCACCCTCTATGCATCCACCTCCCCACATACCCCCACTCACCCCATACTTACCTCCAGAGCTCAGCGTGATGATCTTCGGTGGACCAGGAACACGTCTGCACTCTTCAAAGCCGACCGCGAACTAAGGAAATGCCGGTAAGCTGTATAATTGAATAAATAGGGTTTTTTCAACTGCAGTGCATATATCTGGCATTTTGGGGAATTTTTTTCACCAAATTTTCAACATGGGGTTTTTGGGACCCCACCTCATGAATTCTGTCACTGTCATGGCGTTAATCGGCCCCGAAAGGTGATTTCGCGGTCACTGTGTGGAACCATCTTTTGGGACTGATTTACGAAATGACAGTGTCACAGTTCATGAGGTAGACCCCCCAAAACCCTATGTTGAAAATTTGGTGAAAACATTCCCCAAAATGACTGTTTTACGAGCATGCATTGTGCTGTTCCTACGCACGCTCGTAAGTTCGCAAATTTTCAATATGTTCACGCCAGACTTTCAACATTGCCATTTTATCATACCTTCTTATGAGCAGTACAGCTGTCATTTCTCACATCTGACCCAAAATGTGTTTCCACGCATGTAGCGCACAATGGCACAGTCGGTGTGCGAAATCAATGTTCGGGACAGATTAAAAAAATCACAGTGACACTGTTCATGAGCAGAGGTGTTAAAATGGCTATGTTAAAAATTTGGTGAAATACATCCATAAAATGACTGTGTTATGAGCGACCATTTCGAAGTTTCCACGCATCCTCGTAACTTCATTGATTTCTAATATATTTAGTCCAGATTTTTACCACTGGCATTTTTTCACACTTCCTTGTGAACAGTACAGCTGTCATTTTTCTCACCATGGCCGAAATGTGTTTTCGCACTTCCAGAGCAGAAATGTGTGGTCGCTGTGGGAAATCACTGTTCGGGACAGATTAAGAAAATCACAGTGATACTGTTCAAGAACGGAGATTACAAAATCCCTGTGTTGACAATCTGCTGTAAAAAATCCCCAAACTAATTGCATTACGGGTGTGCGTTGCTTATTTTCTATGCACGCTCGTGACTTCACCAGTTTTTTTAATATTTTCACTGCAGAATTTCAACATTGCAATTTTTTGCACCTCCCCATGAACAGTACAGCTGTCATATTTCACATCCTGTTCGAAATGTGTTTTTGCACCTGTGGTGCCTAATGGTGTAGTCGCTGTGTGAAATCAGCTTTCGGCTAACAAACTGATATTGCCACTGTTCATAAGGTGGGGGTCACAAAAAAAACATGTTAAAAATTTGGAGTGAAAATGCCAAAGAACACCTGAGGCATTAGGGTTTCCGACCATAATGCCCCAGCCTGTAGAGATTGAGAGGCATCGGGGTGTGACTTGGGATTCTCACCTGTAATGCTCATACCATTCCACACCTGCAGCCAGTGAGAGGTATTGAGGTGTGCCTTGGACTCTTCAGCCCCAAAGTTCACCCCACTCTCCTATACAGGACCCATCTCACCATATTTCCTGATGTAATTGGGTGAGCATAAGGGCCAAAGACCCCAAGGCACACCGTGACATTTGTCAGTGTCTGCAGGGTAGGGTGTGGTGAAATGGCGTAGCCGTTATGTCTGATGACCCAAAGGCACACCCCAATGCCTGTCAGTCTCTGCAGGGTGGTGGTGGGGTTGGCTTCAGTTCAATACTTCACTGCCATTCCTATTGTACAGCTCTCTAACTCCTACACTACCAATGCCAATGCCAGCAAGCAAACATTCGGCATTGACAAATGCTTGTTTATTTAGTTTTGCTGAATGGGAAAATGACAAGGAAACAGTTCTTATTTTCAGCTTTGCCCCAGGAGTGCGTACATAACATGCAAGTGATAGCAAAAGGTACTGTTTGCATAAACAAATGCAGGGTGGTACAACAGATCTGGAGACAAAACAACACTTGCTATAACTAAGTGTATGACTTTACAGAAGCATTTAGCCTAGGTAATTGAAAGGCAACATAGTACTGTAGTAAGGGAGATATGAACACTAACATTGTTTGCAGCTCCAAAGTACAAGAGATTACAAGTGGATATTGTTGTTATAGACCTTTACAAACATACCACAAGTTGATATTGTTGTAATAGTAATTTACAGGGTTGTGCAGTAGGTGGAACAATAGTGCGTGACTGGCAATTTTATGAAAGCATATTTATTGTTGAGTCAAAGTCTGGGTATTAAGAGACAGCACGGTGTTGAGTATAAGCAGTCTTGCTACAATGCTCTGTGTTTAAGGTTGAAGCGAGATGTAGTTTGTATTAGCTTTCATGTCAGAAAAAGGTTGTTTGGTGAAAGAATGCTCTTTAACCTGGACTGAAATTGAGAAGCTTTGAAAGGAATGCATCCATAGGTAAAGCTATAAGGGACTGGGTATATTGGTTCTTCACCAACTTAAGGGCACTGGAGCATCTTTTCATAATATGGTAAACAGTATGACTGATCATTGCAAGCCTCCATTTCAGCATCTCTAGTAGATGTGACCAGCTCAGGGACCCCAAGTAGACAGCTAGGCCCAGGGGTTAGGCCACATGGCTTCTTTCTCTGTTCAAGAGGGCAGACTAATGAGTCCAGTCAAAGTACATGACTGACAGGCCCCCAATCGGGATGCTGTCTGTTCAAGCAGAATCAGGGTTTTTCTGACTCTTCCCTTATCTTTACTTCCTCTCAAGAGGCCCCATTGTAATGGCCAAACCAGGAGGGTATCGTGCCTTAGAATTAGCTTGGTGTTAGTCTTCATGCCATGCTGCACCAGGCCCCCTCCTGCTTCACCCTGAAATTGTTAACCTCTGTAGTGGGGTTTGCCTTCAGTCTGTTCTTGGTAAGCCAATCACTGCTCTAGCTCCCTCTGCAGACTGTTGTGTTAGGCCCTGAGCTAAGATATCTAACTATGCATATATTTTATGGTTGTTCATTGCTATTCCTTCAGCTGTTTTTGTTTAGATGCTGTTTTATTACTAGTGGGATTGTTCCAGGTTGGGTCTACCTTGATTAGTACTGTAGGTCACATAATTTTGGCTTACTTTGCACCGCTGTTTTGTCCTGTACTTTGAATTATTTTTATTCAGTTACTATATGTTGATTACTTTTACATAGATACATAGATACATAGACAGTGTCGGCAGATAAGGGCCTATGGCCCACCCAGTCTGCCCATTTGAGCTTGTAAGTTCAGTTTGTTTTCCTAGAAGTCTGTTGCCCCTTACCCCTGACCTCTAGAATTCCTTTATGTCTATCCCATGCATTCTTAAATCCCGTGATTGTTTCAGCCCCCACCACTTCCTCTGGCAGGGTGTTCCACTTGTCCACCACCCGTTCTGTGAAGAAATTCTTTCTCATGTTTCCTCTGAATCGTCCTCCTCCAACTTCATCCCATGCCCTCTAGTCCTGGAACATCTTTTTCGCTTAAAATAGTGTTTTCCTGCACCCTGTTCCTCCCTGTAAGATACTTGTATGTCTCTATCATATCCCTCTCCCTCCTCTCCTCCAGGAGTACATGTTCAGTTCCTTCAACCTGTCTTCATAGGACTTGTGATGCAATCCATGCACCATCTTTGTTGCCCTCCTCTGAACCTTCTCTACCCCTGTCTATGTCCTTACGTAGGTATGGTCTCCCAGACTGTACACTGTACTCCAGGTGGGGCCTCACTAGTGTCTTGTATAGTGGAATTATGACCTCCCTTTTTCTGCTGGTGATGCCCCTGCCTATACATCCCAGCATCCTATTTGCTTTACCTGCTGCCTTGTCACTCTGTTTCCCTACCTTGGAGGTCATCAGAGATGACAACCCCAAGATCCTTTCCTGCTTGGTGCATGCTATATCCTCACCCCCCAACTGATATATTGTGCCAGGGTTTTTGTACTTATGCATCATCTTGCACTTCTTTGCATTGAATTTCAACTGCCAAACCCTTGACCATTCTTCAAGTTTCTGCAGGTCACTTCTCATTCTGTCTACACCCTCTGGTGTGTCTACTCTGTTACAGAGCTTTGTGTCATCAGCGAACAGTGAAATTCTGCCTTCTAGATCCTCGCAATGTCACTGATGAAAATGTTGAATAGGACCGGTCCCAGCACTGATCTCTGTGGTACCCCACTGGTCACTCTTCCGTCTGTGGAGTGACAGCCATTTACCACCACCCTCTGTGTCCTGCCACCCAGCCAGTTACCTACCCACCACTACTGTCCTGCCCACACCCTATTCCCCAGTTTGTGTAATAGTCTTCTATGTGGCACAGTGTCAAAGGCCTTGCTGAAGTCCAGATAGGCCATGTCCACTGCCCTCCTGATCCAGCTCCTAGTCACCCAGTCAAAATTCAACGAGTTGGTCTGACATGACATCCCCTGGTGAAACCATGCTGCCTTGGGTCCTGTAGTCCATTGACAACCAGATGTTCCACCAATCTCTCCTTCAGTAGTGCTTCCATGATCTTCCCCACTACTGAGGTGAGGCTGACTGGTCTGTAGTTCCCTGCTTCCTCTTTGTTCCCACTTTTGTATAAGGGACTACATCTGCTGTCCTCCAGTCTTTGGGTACCTCCCTGTTTCCAGTGATTGGCTAAACAGGATAGCCAGAGGTTCAGCCACCACCTCTCTTAGTTCTTTAAGGACCCTGGGGTTGCACCCGTCTGGCCCCATTGCTTTATCAACTCTTATTACTTCCAGTTCCTTGGGACCCTTTCTGTGTAAAGGGACTTGTGTCCATTTCTGCACCATTCTCACCCTTGTACTCCCTTCAGACCCATTACCCCCTCTTCCTCAGTAAAGACTGAGCAGAAATACCTGTTCAATGATTCAGCTTTACTGTTGTCATCCTCCACGCGGCTCCCATCCTCCCCTTCAGTCTCACTATCCTCCCTTTGTCTTTCTTTTTCACTTATGTACCTGCAAAGGTTTTGTCCCTCTACCCACTGATTTTGCAATGTGTTCTTCTGTCTGAGCTTTGGCTTCCCTTACTGACCTCCTGCCTCCTTTGCTTCTCCTGGTACTTCTCCTATCCCCTTCTGCCTGTGTCTTTTGTATTGCCTGGATGCAATCTTTTTGCTTTCACTTTCTTTGCTACCTCTTTGGAAAACCATAATGGTCTCCTCTTCCTTTTCTCTTGCTAACCTGCTTAATGCATAATTCTGTTGTTCTTATAATCCCATTTTAAATACTACCCACTGTTCCTCAACCCCTGATTCCTGTCCCATTCCCTTAATGCCTCTTTTAAGTATCTCCCATTTTCCCAAAGTCTGCCCCCTAAAATCCAGGATCGTGTTTTTGTGTGGTTTGGTTCTGCTCTTTCTGTGATTTCAAACCACAATGACTGGTGGTCACTGTTACCCAGGTGCTCTCCCACTGTTACCCCCATCACACTGTCCCTGTTTGTGAGCACAAGGTCCAGTATTGCCTTCTGCCGAGTTGGTTCCATGACCAGTTGCTTGAGGAAGGCACCCTGAAGGGAGTCCAGGATAAATCTGCTCCTAGTTGATGCTGCTGCTGGGATGCTCCAGTCCACGTCTGGAATATTGAAGTCTTTTGTGATGCTTGCAAAACGTTATCCCCACTCTTAGTTTTTCTCCTACCTTGGTTTACCTTGAGCCTGTTTTCTGCTAAATCTACTTTTTTGCCTGCACTCACATTTTCTCTTCATGCGCACCATGCTACCTCTTCCTAATCTACTGCTCCTCCTCCTCCTTCCCTATGATCTGCACATTCCCCCTCTACCACTTCTTCCACTGTCATCCTACCCCCTTCCTTCCCAGTCCTCCCTTTCCCTTCCACCCTCCTCCTATCTTATACTCCAATTTAGAAGCCTCCTTTCATCTTATTTTCTTAACACTTAAACTCTATGGAGAACAACTGCCTGCTCCACATTTCACTTTCTCTTTGTCTCCTCTCCTCTCCCTCCTTGACATAGAGCATTAGACCTTCTGAAACTCATCATCACACTTATGCTCCTGCTGTTGAGCTTAATACTGCCCCCCTTACTTCCTATTTCCTCTCTCCCTAAGAGAATAACAATGGGCCATGTCTATGTATGGTGCCTGCTGCCTATGCTGGATCAGCTCTGGATGTTCAAATGTACCAACCTGATGTTCTAGTCATTTGTGAATCCAGTCCATTGGCAAGAAGCAGTGATCTAGGTCTTCCCATCACTGGCTATTCTGCACACAGATAGGGTGCTGGAACAGGAGGATGGAGGAGCAGGCGATTGGTTTGGCTATGTATAGTCATCTCAGGTTCAGCTGTGGTATCATACATCAGTCTGTCATTCTTTCTTAGCAAACTCCTTTGTAAGCTCCCTTCACCTTGTCCCTTCCGCTATGAACTTTGGTACTGCACCTGGCTTTCTCATGAATTATCCAGTTATACAATTGTAAATACATAGAGTAAATGAGAAGAGGTTGATACAATAAAACAATAACAACAGTAAGGTAGGAATAAACAATATGGTTAATATACAGTTACAGCAGATTGGAAACCTGGGTAAAATACAATGTACAAAAAAGGTATTATGATAAGCAGCAGCAGAAATAAGGTAGTTGTATACAGTAAGTGGAATAAACAGTGTCAGTAATTAGGTACCTAGGCACTACTACTACAGGAAGGTACTGTACATACAAATGTGCAGTCTAAAGTGGCATCAGTTTGGTACCCACACAGACAGAAGGGATGGTCAGAGTATGTCTTATATAGTGAAATAGTGGAGGGGAAGGGAAGTGAATGAAGATCCGGGAGGCCTACTGACAGTGGCAGGAGGGAGAGGTATGGGAGCGGAGGAGAGAGAGAGAGAGGAGGGAGGATTTTGAGGAGGCAGAGCGAATGTTTAGGGGAAGAGAATTAAAGAGAAAGCAGAATGAGAAGGCGGATTGATCAGCAAGAGTTTTTCAAGAAGGAAGCCTGAGGGAGCGAAACCCAGAGATATGGAAGGAGTAGGAGGAGGAGGAGGTGGAGTGAGTGAGTAGGTAGTCGAGATCTGGTGGGGGTAGAAAGAATAACCAGAATTTGGAAGTGAAGAAGGCACAGTGGGACAAATGGCAATCTTCCAGAGAGGGAAGGGATAGAGTAGTGTAAAGAGTGCAGTGGTGGGTGTGGGTAGGGCAGTTGAGAGCAAAGTGACAGAAGGAGTGGAAGAGTGGATCCAGTCTAGCTAGAGAGGATTTAATGACTGCACCATATACTATATTGCCGTAATCAAAGATAGGGAGGATCATCTTGGTTTGGATGTCCCAGTGAGCAGGGAGGGGGATACAGCTTTTATGACTACATAGGGCAGCCAGAAATTTCTGGGTGAAGATGGGGGCTGCAGAGAAAGAGATGGTGGTAATAGATGATCTGAAATGCCAGATATGGATTGAATGGCTCCAGCAGGCAAGGGTGCGAGATGTCTATAACTGCTAAATGTCATCCAGGACCACTTCCTAGTACAGTGGATCATGAAGCAGATCGTGCAGGAGTCCATCCTTGATCTAGTACTATCCTACATATAGACAGTGTGAGGAGTAGAGATTAGGGAGCTACTGGGGTCCAGTGACCACAACTCAGTGTGATTTGAGAAAACAACAGGAGCTGTTGATCAGCATCCAAGTCCATGATAGAAACATAGACAATGATGGCAGAAAAAGACCACTTGTCCATCCGATCTGCCCATAATGCTCTTATACTTTAAGAGGACAGATTTTGGAAGATGAGGAAACTGATTAAGGACAACTGGTGGGGGTCTAGGAGTCTGTGAATGATGAGGATAAGTGGGGAATAGTACAAAGGGCCATAGAGAGGTGACAGAATTATGCACAAAAAAGTTACCTAGAATAAAAAACACAGGAAACCAATCGGGTTTTCCAAGGGGGTGGGTCCAGCAGTGAATGCCAAGATATGGGCCTTTAAAAAGTATAAGGAAAAGTGGGGGTGAGGTGGAGTTGAAGGACTATCAAATGAAAATGAAGGAGATGAGGGGATTGGTTCAGAAAGCAAAAGCAGAAGCAGAACTATAGGTACAGGATGGAGCAAAGTGGCGGACAAGGAGTTCTCTTACATACATCAGAGTAAAAAGAATACAAAGGGGGAATTAATAGGGTGAATGGGGGGAGGTTAGTGGAGAATAACAGGTGATAGGCATGTGTGCTAAACAACTTCTTTTCTTTGAAATTCACAGCAAAGGACATGTGAACGCTACCAGAAAGTGGTGTAAAGGCTCCTGCAAAAGGGTGAGTGGAATGGAGCAGGCAACAGTCTTGGAGGACAGAGCACATTAAGGACTTGCAGCCCATAGGACAAACTACCAGTTTCCGATGATGTACACAAAAGGCTACTTGGAACCAGAACGGGCAGCACCTTGACAAATCTGTTTAGGTGCTCCGTGGAAATGGGAAGTTTTGGGGGACTTGAGGTTCACAGATATGGTCTCACTGCACAAGGTTGGAGACAGGGAAAACCTGGCTAACTACAGGCCAGTTAGTTTTATCTTAGTTGTTGGTAAGGTTCTGCAGTTCTTGGTAAAAGAAAATATGGTGGAATCTCTCTGAGTCTGGCATGTTACAGGACAGAAAGCAGCATAGATTCATGACAGGAAGATCATGCCAGACCAAACTGATAGTATTCTTTGACTGGGTTACAAGGATATTAGATATGGGGCAGGCAACTGATCTGCTGTATTTTGACTTCAAAAAGGCCTTTAATTTGGTTCCACATAGGAGGCTATTAAAAAGCTGGAGCAAGTAGGGTAGGGAAAGGGCTTATAAAATGGACTGGGAACTGGTTAGAGTGAAGGAAGTACAGGGTGGTAGCAAATGGGATTAAATCAGAAGACAGGGAGGTCATAATTGGATCCCACAGGGAGCAGTCTTGGATCCCACCCATATTCAATATGTATATTAATGACATCAGAGAGGGTATCCAGAGCAAGATGTATCTCTTTATACAGTAGATAACACAAAGTTATGTGGCAGGGTGGACTGTGAAAAGGGGGAGATGCCAGGAATTTGAAGAAGGACCTGGAGGAACTAGAAAGGTGGTCCAGACTCTGGCAGTTGAGGTTTGCTATGAAAGTCAAAAATGATGCACATTGGTATGAACAACCAACACATGGATTACTGAATGTGAAGGATTCAGCTAGACACAAAAGCAGAAGAAAGGGATCTGGGGTTTGTTATTTCCTGCAGTCTTAAAACCTTAAACCAGCATAACACAGAGCATAGAGAGGCAACCAAGATGCTGGGATAAAACAGGAGAAGATTCAATAGCAGAAGGAGGGAGGGATATTGTTCCTCTGCTGGTCCCTGGTGAGGTCCCACCTCGAATACTATGCTCAGTTTTGGAGCCTGTATGTTAAGGACAGAGACAGGCTAGAGACAATATAGCAGAGAGTCATTAAAATGATCTCAAGTCAGCAGGACAGATCATACAAGGAGTGGTTTGCAGACCTCAGTATGAACACGCTTGAGGCCTGGAAGGAGAGGGGAGTTGTGGTCAAGATTTACAAGTTCCTGGGGGGAACAAAGTTGACAGTGTGGACCTGTTTACCAGGTATGGAAACACACTGATGAGATGGCATGTGTTGAGACTGGTAAGTGGGACATTTAAGAGAGACATTAAGATGTTCTTCTTTACCTACAGGGTGGTAGAACAATGGAATAGATTGCCAGAGTGGTGGAAGCAAAGTTTACCAATTGGTTCAAGGTTGTGGTGGAACAGATGCAACCAGCGTGTAGTACTCAAAGGGAAAGTAAAGTTCAAGGGAGTAAAAAGTGGAGGGGGGGTACCAGCTGAAGGAATTATTGAGGGTCAAATCTCAGGGTAATTTAGACAGGTGAGTAACAACATCATAAAGGCAATACAAGCCCTATTTACAAGGTGGTCCTGTATATCCAGTGCATGAAATGTTTCATGACTTAAATACTCATACACACAATAAATACATTGGGCCAGATTCTGAAAGCCCTTAGACTGATGTAAGGTGCCTGCATGACACATAAATGACGCAAGTGACAGCTTGCATTAAAAAATGCATCCTGAGCTATTCTCAAAAGCAGCATGTGGCAAATGCAAGCTGCATGCTTCATAGTGGGCTTGCACCAGCCATGCACCACAAAATGGGTTGCAGCATGGCACAAGGGGGCTTGCGTCAGACACAGGCTGCCATATCCCCTACTTTGGCATTGCCAAAACCCTCCCAGAAGGCAATGATCTAAGTACCATTAGACCTAACTGTACTTAGAAATCCTCAGAGAGGATTGTGTATCTGCGCTAATGTGTGGCACATCCCCCCACCCCTGTGCCTCGATCCCTGATCATAAATAAAATTGCACTGATAGTCTGGGAACCCCTCCAGCCCCGATCCCCGATCATAAATACAAATTGCCTTGGTAGTCTAGGGAACCCCCCAGCCTGATCCCTGATTATAAATATAAACTTTCCCTGTAAGTCTGAGGATCCTCCCCACCCTGATCCTTAATCATAAAGAAACATTTTCCCTGGGAGTCTAGTGGTTCCCCCACCCCAGTTGGCAGTGACCCACCACCCCGCTCCCCCCTCAGACTGGATCCTGTATTATGAAATATTAAAAAATCATTAGTGGTCTAGTGGACCCCCCTCATTGATGGCCCTATGAAATAAGTATATGTATATTTCCTGGTGATCTAGCATCTCCCTCCTCCCAAGCCCTGATCTTCCGTTATGAAATATTAAAAATCATTGGTGGTCTAGTGTCCCATCAACCTGCCCCTTTCCATCCCCAAACTGAGCCAGTGACTGGCACAGCCCACTGCTCAGCACCATGGCCAGCCAACGACTGAGCTTTCAATGAGTGCTGTACTATATACAGTACACGCCCATTGATTGGCAGAGTTGAAGCCTTTCTGGTGAAACATTGAGGAAGGCCAAATATCAAGAAAGAATAAAAGAATTTGATTTTCAAAGATGTTTTGGTGTGTGGTACCAAGATTCTTCTTGGCACCAGAACAACCTTATTTCACTGGTTATTGCAAGATTTTCCAGGTATTGGTATGCTCCACAAAAGTAATAACTGGAACTTATGAGTGATTTCCCTTGGGACCCATTCACACATGGAGTTCCATAGCCATGGTGTTTCTATGCTGGTATTTCTAATCTAATTTTATCAGATTGCTAGCAGTGGAGGTTTATTTTGTCTAATCTATTACTCAAGTTTGTCCAGTTTAATTTCTGTCTTGCATCGAGGAGCAGGCACTCCAGATTGTCATACTATTTACAATAGTGCTTATTTGTAATCACATAATAATGTAAACCTAGCTAGTCT
This sequence comes from Neoceratodus forsteri, assembly GCA_016271365.2. Classification (NCBI taxonomy): domain Eukaryota; kingdom Metazoa; phylum Chordata; order Ceratodontiformes; family Ceratodontidae; genus Neoceratodus; species Neoceratodus forsteri. Next base: position 610,981,589 of record CM028133.1, read on the forward strand.
TATACATTTCGTCCTATGGTTCTTTTACTTTGTAATGGTGGGGAAAAAGCAACAATTTTATTTTTTTTTATTTATTTTTTTCTCCGCCTCCACAGAGCTAGGTACGCAGCTCCGGCTCTCCCTCAGAGAGACTCGTTCTCTGGCCCCGATGGCCCACACCAACCATGCCTCAGAGTTCCCCCATGGATTATCCCCCACAGTGGGGCCAGGGACAGGAGCGCCAACCTTACTCCCCACACCGGAGCACAATCCAGAATCGGGGCTCGCTGGAGCGGTGGCACATCAGGCCATCATGGAGCCTGCCAGCTCCCAGTATTTTCCGCCACTTTTCTCCCCGGGCCCCGTACATGCAATGGGTGGAGATGGCTGGACTTCATCTCCTTGGGGACAGTTGTATACCCTGTATGTGAGGACCTCCCCTTCTGACGGTGCGCATGTGCTGACACCCAGCCGCCACTGGGTGTCAAGCAAACAGTGCGCCGTACTGTCCCCCATCCCCAAGGAAAGACAGCTGTCTACAGATGCTCAATCCTTCCTTATCCCTGCCAGTTCCATTATGCCATGGAGACAAGAAATTTGTCGACCAATGGCTCAGCGACAGCACAACACCACCAACTGGTGTTGTGCTGTCGCTCAGGGACAAGTGTTTTCTGTGGGGCGCTTTGCCCCCCACACACCCCGTACTTTAGATTACTAACTCCAGTCAGAGTTAGTTAGGGGATAGGGGCAAACACCTCCTTGGTACCAGTGTCGGGTAGTGGAGACCATCACAGCAACTGCCGACAATGTCTCTGTGATGGTCTTCGCTGTAGAATCAACACTGTGCGGTGGGTATATGATCCCTGCCAACCCCTGAGCAACCTCAGTCTGTTCCCTAACCTGGGTTGCCAGTGTGGTGCAAGGTGTGGCATCCAGCACCTCAACCCTCATGGCCACTGGGCTGGCAATTTGATTTTTTTTTCTTGTTTTTCTCAAATTCTGTTATTCATCCATCAATATAAACCTTTTAGTAGCCTCAGTATGTGTTTCTACTTTACAAACTGATTGTAAATACCATTTTAGAACTGTATTATGTAGTTTATGTCCAAACAACCACAGAGTTCTAGAATAACAATAAGTGCATTGTGGTAATAATAGAAGAGCAGAACAGGGACATTACCTTCACCATACAGTAATGTTCTAATATAGTTCCTACCAGCAGCATGGAAATTAGATGTACCTATTAGGATAACTAAGAAGCCTGTACAGCTAAAACAAGAACAGAATTTGTACCAGTATTTCAAAAACAACTTCTACTATGAAAAAGGACTTATAGATTCAGCATAGTTCTCCTATAGATCTGGACAGGTGTGAAAACTGGGCAGAGATGATGGACCTTGTGCCTTTCTCTGCTATTCTTTTTATTGTTTGTTTCCCCAACTCATCGCTGAATCCATCTGCCTAACTCTAAAATCCTCAAACATTCATTCTATCATAGAATGGATACTCTCCATCACAAACTCTCATTAGAAACATAGAAATATAGAATGTGGTGGTAGAAGGAGTCTATCTAGTCTGCCTTGAGTCTCTTTGTACCCCCCCCCAGCTGCCCTTTAGTGTGAGTGCTTCCTTGTATCTATCCCACACATACTTGAATCCCCATACTGTATTAGCCCCCACCACCCCTGGGGGCAGACTATTCCAGGTGTCCACCACTCTCAGTGTCTCTGTGAAGAACTTCCTGATATTGTTAGTGAACCTCCCTCCTTTCAGTCTCAAATCATGCCCCCTAGTTCTACTGCCCTCTTTGAAGTGAAAAAGTTCCTACATCTGTACCTTGTTTACAGTACGCCTTTTATGTATTTGAATGTTCCGATCGTGTCTCCCTTCTCTGCTCCAGGGAATACATCTTCAGTTCTCTCAGTCTTTCTCCATATGATATGTAATGTAGTCCCTGTATCATTTTTATCACCTTTCTCTGCACTGTCTCTATCCAGTCAATGTCCTTTTTGAGGTGAGGCCTCCAAAACTGGACACCATCCTCCAGGTGTGGACTGACCAGCGCTCTGTACTGTGCCAGGACTACCTCCCTTCTCCTGCTTCTGATTCCCCTCCCAATGCATCCCAGCATTCCACTGGCCTTCAATGCCACCTTCTTGCACTATTTTAACACTTTCAAGTTATCTGAGATTATGATTCCTAGATCTCGCTCCTGGTTTGAGGCAGCTAGTCTTTCCCCTCCCAAGTAATATACCTTTTTTGGATTCCTTTTTCCCATGTGCATGACTTTGCACATTTTTGCCATTGAATCTCAGTTGCCATGCTCCAGACCATTCTTCAAGTTTCTTTAGGTCTGATTCCATCTTGACTACTTCCTCTATGGTGTCCATCTTGTTACATATCTTGGTGTCATCCGTGAACAGACATACCTTTCCCTCTAGTCCGTTAGCGATGTCAGCTTTGAATATGTTGAAAAGCAGAGGCCCTAGCACTGAGCCCTGTGGCACTATGCTAGTCACCCTACCCTCTGATGATATTGCTCCATTTACCTGTACCCTCTGGGTTCTGCCCAGCAGTCAGTTTTGTACCCACTTTACCACTTTTAGTCCAACCCCTGTGTAGTCTATCTTTTTTACTAGCCTTCTGTGTGGGACCAAGTTGAAGGCCTTACTAAAGTCTAGGTAGACCAAATCCACCACTCCACCGTCATCCACAGCTTTGGCAACCCAGCCAAAAAATTAACCAAATTTGTTTGGCACAACCTTCCCACTGTGAATCCATGCTATTTGGGGTCCAGCTGCCCGCTGACTTCAAGGAATGCTATAATCCTCTGTTTGAGCAGCGTCTCCATCAATTTTCTCATTATAGATGTGAGGCTTACTGGTTGGTAATTTCCTGACTCTTCCTTGCTGCCTGATTTGTGAAGTGGGACTGCTGTTGCCCTTTTCCAGTCTTCAGATACGACTCTGCTCATCAGTGATTTGGTGAATAGTTTTGCTAGTGGGATTAACAATTCCTTCCCCAGTTCCTTTAAGATTCTGGGGTGTATCTCGTCTGGTCCCATGGCCTCGTCTACCTTCAGTTTATTCAGTGCCTCCAGTACCTGGATCTCTATGAAAGGGCTAATGTCGACCCTTGGACCAGGGTGCTGTGTTTGGGGAGTGTGGAGCCATTTCCCAGATCCTCCTTCATAAACACTAAGCAGAAGTACCCATTTAGGATTTCTGCTTTTCCTGGATTGTCTTCTATCTTCTTTTCCCCTGAAGCAATCCTCAGTATACCCTCTTTTGCCTTCCTTCTTTCCCTGATATACCTAAAGAAGGATTTGTCACCTCTCTTTGTCCTTTCTACTATCTTTACTTCTGTCTGGGCTTTGTCCTGTCTTATCCTTTTACTTGCGCCTCTCATTTTTTCTTTGTATGAATCCCAGTCTTTTCCTTCTTAGTTTCTTGTTATATCTTGTACGCCTTCTTTTTTTCTTTTACTATGGTTGCTACTTCTTTGGAAAACCATAGAAGATTTCTTCTTCTGTTTGCCTTTCTGATCCTCCTGGAGCATTGATCTGTGGCTGTCTTGATTGCTCTCTTTAGTCTACCCCAGATGACCTCAACCTCTTCCTCTTCTGTTTCAGTTAAGTTATTTTTGAGGCTGATTCTCATTTTTTGGAATTCGGATTTTTAAAATCTAGCACCTTGATTTTTGAGTACATAGTAGAATTTGCATTCTCTCGAACATCCTCGGTAACTAATATATGGGCTATTATGTCTGAAAGATCCCTCACCCTAGAACCACCCCAAGTATATCTGATTTAGTTCTTTCAGCCTGTCCAACCTGTTTGCCCTGCTGGATGATCTGGTGACTAGTCACCTGTCTCTAAATACACTGACGTAATGTAGATGCAGACCTCTTCTTCTTCAGTTCCAAATTCTCTACCACCTAGGACAAACACCCCCTCTCAGGAGGTTATGTGTTCATTAATCCAGCCATCCCAGTTATCTGTAATTGTAATTGTTTCTTTGAAATCTCCAGGTGTAAGACCTGTGGCTCCCCAAAGCAGTTATTGTGGTACAAATTAGGTCACAATGTTAATATCAAGGCAATATAACCTAAAGGGTTAAAGCACCAAGTTACAAATTTGGAGGCTCAGCATAGCTGGGATTAAAACCCACAATTGCCACTTGCATTCTGTGTGACCAATAGCAAGTTCTTAACTGCCTTTATCTCCCGGGACACACCTGGTAATGAGCTTCAGCTCAGTGTGCCTTTCCTGATCAAAAATTCTAAAATGAAATAAATAAATGCAAACATAAATAAATAACTCAGTGAAGTAAAGTCAAGTTAAATTCATTTTTGTCTAACCTCCAGAATAACATAAAATTCACTTCAAAATTCTGTAAGGTCATTCATTCTTTCCTCCCCACACCATCTATCACCTTAATGCTGTAGCCTCATTGGACTCTGAACCACTCTTTGTTGCCACTAGTTTTAATCAGTACTTTATTACTTGCATGCTATCCTTTCTGCATTACCTCCCCGCATCAATCCAACCTCATCCTCTCCCATTATTGTTTTCTACCTCATTCTTTCTCCCTCACCTCTCCTTTCTTGTCCCACCCCCCACATCACTACTGCTGCTTCACTCTGCCAGCCTCCCTTAATTCCTACTAGGGAGCTGCCCAGGTGGGCTCAACCCTAAACTCCTCCACCTCTAGGCCCCTGCATTGCCTTCTCATCTCTTACCTTCTAAACATTTTCTTTCACTTTATAAAAGTGCCTTGGGCATGCTTAAGTCCTCTCTTCCACAAAGGAGGTGACCTGTCGTCCATAGGAAAGTATCATCGCATCTCTCTCATCCCTGCTCTTGTGAAAATGCAGAAGTAGCTTCCAGAAAACCCATTCCATTGTCTCATCCCTCTTATGATTCAGCAGCTGTTTACTGCCATTATCTTTGTTAACTTTGCTAGGTTTTCAACACTGTTTCTGATCTCATCCCATCCTACTTGACAGATTTGTGATGAAGGATCAATATGACCCCTTAATCAGTTGGTTCCACTCCTACCTGTTTGATAGATTCTATTTGATACAAGTTTAATGGTCCAGTGGTTAACTAAATGTATAGGATGGATTTACAACATGGTAGTGCTTGTACTACTTTGTAATACAGTATATGGCTCGATACGTGTGTGTGGCATTTCAGGCTGTCTGTTCTGGAGGAATTACCATCCTTTTAAAGGTACAATAGCACAGGTCCCTCTTAAGGAGGGTTCCACTACTAGAGGTGCCACGGGAGTGAAATCCTTTAGGTACCTTAGGGAAGATGTCAAAATGGAGAGAGATGAATTAGTGGAGGAGAAAGGGGTAGGTATCGGGAGCATCGAAATGAGAATCCAAGGGATGCTTAGGGCATGTACATTATGTATGGTGCTCAGTGGGGGTGTGGTGAGATCATCTGCTGGCCCATCACACTTCAAGCAACAACCTCCTTTTCACTGATCCAGCAATTGACTAAGCGTGCAGATGCTTAAAGGTGCAACATGGTAGTGCTTGTGCCACTGTGGAAGATAGTGCATTGTTGGATACCTGTGTGTGGTGGCCTTTTGTACTCTTTGTTTTAGAGAAATTCCATCCTTTTAATGTAGGTTAACACAGAACCCTCTTGAGGAGGGTTCCATCTCTAGATGTGCCACAAGACCAAGGTCCCTTGACTGGCAGTGCTTAAGGGAAGATGCCCGAATCTCAGAGGCAAAGGTGTTGAAATCCATCTGGACATCAATATGCTAAGGAGAAAGGGAAGTCCACAGCTGTAATAAGTAAAAGAACAACCATTCAAATTCCAACTTGACCAGTGGATAAAACTAGAGAGCTAACTATCTAAAATTTATGACCTTCAGCATGGAACAGATGAATAATCTGCAGTGGAGAAAACCTTTGGAGATCCAAGACTTTAGGTCACCATCCCTGCATGCTACCTAATTGTGTTTTAATTCAGGGTGAACTTGGAAACTCAGAAACTGGATGTGACGAGACAATGAAAAAACTGGGCAACTTAAGTAGATTGAGGTTTTGTACAGGCGAGAAAAGGACAGGAAAGCGAGATACTTTAGAGGATTTAGGAACTCACTCCATTCTTCTAATGGGATGATTATCCCAAAAGGTGTCACAGAGCTGATAACACAACTGATAACTTATGACTAAAGAGGCCTAGAGAGGAAGGCCCCACCTTTGGATGAAGGAGGTCTGTCTCCCTTTTATAATACTTCTTGCAAGTAGAGTAGCTGAACTCTGCTATGTAGGAATGACTGATACGCAACCCAAAGGAAGCCTAATCCTGGGTAGGTGCCACAGAGTTGCAGTTTTATGACCAAAGGAACCCTTGAGAGTGAGGGCCCAGCTGCAGTGTTTAGGAAGCAATGTCCCTAGGGAGCAAGGTCCTGCTAAAGAGGAACTAAAAGGCAAAGGTAGCGACCAGGCATGAACATTGCAGGTGTAGTGGACGAATCAGTGTCAAGCAAAAATAAGCTGTACAAATTCCTCCTGAGTTTGAAAGGCTGGGGGTGTCACAGTGTTGCAGTTGTATGACCAACGGAAACCTTGTAGAGGTTTCCATCCCTACAGTATGCTTAGACTGCAAGAAAATGAGCCTACTGCTTGCACTGTAGAGCAGGACTACAGCACAGAAGGAAAAATATGACTACCACTTATCCTTATCCACTATGTTTCTTTCATCTCTAAATACAGGTTTGAGGAACTGCCCTCATACTTATTCACTGTCATCTCTCCCATCCAATCTGCCTCTTACCCACTTTGTTCAAAGGATCCCTGCACTTTCTCCCTCACCCACCTTCCCTCCTCTATGGGGCAATCAGCTTTCTCCTATCATCTCCTGTCTCTCGGGAACCCCTTCCCTTCTACACTCCATCTCTCTCCCTCCCAAACCCCCCTTAATCACCAGTTTAAACTCCTTCCACTCTCCTCCTGTATCTGTCAGGTACCTTACTGAACCATCTTCCCTCCTCTGTCCTCAATTAATGCCCCTTCCCTTGGATCAGTTGTATGCCTCCCCTCTCTCTGCACTGTGATCTTCCTCCAGATGATTGATTTTGTCTGAGGTTGCAGAATATGTTCTTGCTCCTTGATGCACATATCTTTACAATTTTTGCTCATTTGCAATTTGCACTACTGTTGTTTTACACCTTATTTTGATTGCAATCATGTCTATTTTGTATTGCTTGCTGTTCTTCCCCTCTCCTCTTTTCCGGGTCACACCTGGAAAACAACCTTAGCTTGATTTGTCTTTCCTGGTTACCAATTTTTAGAGAAAGGAAGGAAGGAAGAAAGAAAGAAAGAAAGAAAGAAAGAAAGAAAGAAAGAAAGAAAGAAAGAAAGAAAGAAAGAAAGAAAGAAAGAAAGAATCAATCAATCAATCAATCAATCAATCAATCCATCCATCCATCCATCTAGGCCCCCAAACTACCATATCAATCTAGGCTCTAACTGATCCTATGAGGAGCGGAGGTAGCATTAGAATGAAAGAGTGCTGACATAACAGATCAGGCATAGAACAATCACTATGAATCATCACTGCCTGAGTTGTGGCAAGCAGAAGGGGATAACTCAAAGCTGATGAGATGCTACATTGGGGGTGAAGCTTTAATTGCTTGAGCTGTGTTGGGAGAAGATTAAATTGCCCAAGTTAAAGCAAGTAAGAAGGAAATACAACAATTCACAGCTGATCAGGTTGGAAGCCCCATTGAGATGTCAGAGGTGGGGGCACAGCTTTAATTGCCTTCTTTGTGGTTGGAAAAAGGGACAGAAAAGTTGCAGCATCCAATACTACTGCTGTTTCATGCAATTAAAAAAATAAATAAATAAATTACCTGACCGGGAGCACCTGTGAGATGGCAGAGTTGGGGCGAAAGGCTTTAATTGCCTATGTTATGGCGGACGGAAGGGTCTGGGAGGTTGCAACATCCAATACTGCTGCCGGTTTATTGCAATCTATTTTTTTTAATTACCTGACTAGGAAACCCAATGAGATGCCAGACTTGTAGGTGAAGCTTTAAAAAAAAAATCGATTAGTATCGATGTAATTTTTTCCCCCTCAATTACATGAATTCTTCTGAAATTACTGTTTATTGATTTTTACCGATTTCAATCTAATCCTGGCAAGCCTAACTATAATACAGAGTCATCTGTGATACAGAGCCACGTTGGTGAGCAGCATGAGTTGATGATTACGTTACAGAGCTGCATGGGCAAGCATAGTAAGCCCTGAAGAGCTTGGTTAGTTGTAGTTGGATATCAAAGAGGGTAAGGCATATTGAATCCTGAGGTTATTGTTGTGGCACAGCTTGACTGTGGATGGCGTGTCAGCACTGTAGTCATGGGGCATAAGCCCATTAGTCATGGGGCTTGAGTTCAGTTGTTGGTCATAAGTTCAGTAGTTTTTTGGGCATGAGCCCTGTGGTCTTATGAACATACGAATGTTCCAGCAGAAACAGACCATCCGGTCTATCTAAGTCTGCTTGAGTGTGCAACTAACACCCCTAGTTTTCAGCTGCCCCATCCCCTCCCCTTTGTCATCCCAATGCCCTCCCCACCCCCACCCTCACTCTCCCCTGTCCCCTGCCCTTTTAAAGCTGTTCACAGATTTAAATGATACCACCCATTCTGGTAGTGCATTCCATTTGCTATCACCCTCTCCATGAAATAGTGTCTCCTCATTTCCCTCCTAAATCTTCCCCCCTCTATTCTAAGCCCATGCCCCCTGGTGTCCCTCCCCCTCCTTGGCTTAAAGACCCCATCTGCCTCATCCTTATTGATTCCCCTCAGATACTTGAATGTCTCTATCATGTCCTCCGATCCCCTCTGTCCTCCAAGGCATACATATTCAGGTCTCCCAGCCTGCTCTCATAGTCTCTCCCCTCCATTCCACATATCATCTTTGTTGCCCTCCTCTGCACTCCCTCCAGTAGTCTGATATCACGCTTCAGGCATGGCCTCCAAAACTACACACAATACTCCAAGTGTGGCTTTACTAGTGACCTATAGATGGGAAAGATCATCTCTCTTCTCCTGGACGAAAACCCCCTTGCTATGCACCCCAGCACTTTGTTCACTTTTGCAGCTGCTCCCTACACCGGGCTTAGGGGGATGTGCCCAGATGCATAGGTGTCTGCCAGGTGGAAGGGTTGCCTGGCAGTACTGTAGGTTAAGTATGAATGAAGGTGTGAGTGACGTAGGGTTAGAGGCAGAGTGGGAAGGTAGGTAAGGATGAAAAGGCCCAAAAATAGAGAAAGGCAGAAACAGCAATACAGTTGGGGCCCAGTAGGACAATGCCAACTTCTTGGAACCTTTATGGAACAGCAGCAGATGGTGTAGCATGGAAGGAAGAATGAACTATTGGGAAAACCCTAGAAGAAAGGAAACAGGTGACAAACAGCCTCATGGCAAGCCCCAGAGATGTGTCAGGAAGACAACTCAAGCCCCAGCAACACCATAAACCCACATTAGTATGGAAACAATGAAGTAGGCAGGGAGCAGGAAGGAGCAGCCACTGGAGCAGTAACAGGAAGGGGTGGAACGTCCCAGTCCTTCATGACCAACAGAGCAGACAGAACAGCTACCTGCTACAACTGCAAGTGGGGTGGGGGGCAGAGAGGCACATCAAGAGCAGGAATTGGGAGATAGCCATAAGAAGAGCAGAAAGAGAAAACCACTCCATAAGAAAGGAGGCACAGACAGGGCCTAGGATCACAGCCACACAAACATGGGTGACAGAATAAAAAAAGTCCCACAGCAGCAGGGGCAAGCAGAATGTAGAGCAGGAACACCTGGAGCAGTGATGCAACAGGCAAGAAAAGAGTGGTGGGGCAGTCAGTAGGAATGCTGCAGCTGCATGACCTGAAGACAAAGAAACAAGCTTCCAGAGAACACTTAGGGCATGTACACTATTTAGAGCACTTGATAGGAGGCCTGGCGAGGTTGCCCAGTGACCCACACGCCTCAGGCAATAGCCTGCCATTTGTTGAAGCCCCCAAAGTTCTTCAGGTGCTACCCAAGGCTTAATCTTTGGCCCTATCCTGTTCTCTATCTTCTGCACTCTATCTCACAGTATTTGTCTCTTTGTAAATCCACATGTAAATAGATGGCATTGTTCCTTTTACTACTGGAGCCTGTCCCTGTGCTAGAACTTAATGTACATGGGATTCAGGGGAGTTATCAAGAGGACTGAAAGTGAGACCAGCCAGTACTAGGAATAACAATTGGCAGGTAAAGCTGGCCCGGTGGCGCTGAGGGTTGAGGTGCTGGATGCCATGGCTTGTACCATGCTGGTGACCTTGGTTCGGGAGCGGACTTGGGTGTCAGGGGTCGGCGGGGGGAGGAGAGGATTTAGCATCTGGAGGACTGTTCTCCTCTACTGGTGTGGGTAGAAGGGGATTCTCTGCTCAGCAACGGCTCCTGTTGGAGACTGGGGCACTACACCTGAGTGGGGAATGCGCATGGGGTGAGGCAGTGGTGGACATCTGTGAGAGGAGGTGAAAGCGCACCCTCCACACGCTGATGTCATTGCACATCTGTGCCTCTGAGGGAAACTGAAGGTGAAAAACCCCCGGCTGCCGGGGAGGTGACGGCACAACTTCAGGGACCAAACCCACATGCCCGATGCCGGTCCTGAACCCAACTTGACTCTCTGTGATCCCTGTCTCCTCCTGTAAGGGCCCAGTGGGAGAGGGGAGACCCAGCACCCGATTCCTCAGTTGGGAGATGGGTTCAGGCAGTGGCGACAGAGGCGAGGTTGAGTGGGTCAGCCCGAGAGATGCCTTGGTAGCTGGTGAACCAGAGTGAAAAAGAATTAACAAAAAAAATTTGGCAAGTAGTGAGAAGAAAGGGAAAGTGGTACAAGCAAATAACAGAATTATAGCAGAAGGGAATACTAAGATAAGCGCTGGAATTGGCAACAAATAGGTTCTGGCCACTAGCAGATATGGAGGATCAGAGGGCACATGAGGAGTTCAAGGCTCAAACAAACAGGAGAGGTGAGGTCAGAGTTCAGCAGGTGAGAGAGAGGAGTGCAAGGAAGGGAGGAAAAGGTCTAGTCAATCTGGATGGGGCCAACAGACAGGATGAAGAAGGGGGAGAAAGGTGGGGCCAGGGAGAGAGGAGTATAGTAGGGAAGGGCAGAGGGTGCCGGAGAGGCTACGGAGGGAGGGGGACACAAGAGGAAGATGGTGATTTAAAAAAGGGGGTTCAGACAGGAAGGTGGGCATGGGGGACAGGGTAAGAATGCAGATGGAGATGGCAGGGCCACCAGACACTGGTGGGGGTCAATAAACAAGACTGAGAGAAAAGAGAAAGTCATGGTCTACATGGACTCACTCCATAATAAAGATTGGAAACTAGATCAGGCAGTGGGACACAGATAAAGGAAGGCCAATCTTCTGCACACTGGGAATGGAGGCAGAGAAGGCAGGGCAAAAGAAATAAGGAGACTAGTGGGCAAACCACACCTGATCGTTCACTTGGATACAAATGATTTGGCGGGAAATGACATGAGCAAGGTACTGGGAAATGAGCTGAGCAATTTAGCAAGGGGCTGCTGGAGGAAGTGAGCTCATGGGCTTTCTCAGATGTTTTACCAGTCCCTAGTACCAGTACGGGCAGACACAAGAAGACTGATGATTTAAACAGTTGGTTGAGGAAATGGTACGTGAGTGAGAGCTTTGCTTGCATTGGGGACTGGGGGGGACAGGTGGGGATGAATGGTTGTATTTGAAAGATAGGCTGCATCTAAATGAGGCAGGGTCCAATGTACTGAGGGAGAAACTGCAGGAATACATAGCCAAGGACATGAATTTAAACTAAGAAGGGGGGAATATGAGGCTAGGGAAGGAAAGGTGGACATAACCAGGTGAAGTTACCTAGCTGGCACTCCCCCACAAATAGGGGCAGAAGTTAAGGAGAGGGAGAGCAGTGGGGGGGCTGGTGGAGGGCGATGTGCGTGAATACCAGGAGTCTGAGAAAAAAACTAGCAGACTTAGAGGTCACAATGACGGGGGAGGAACTGAAACTGATGGCCATCAGAGAGACCTGGTGTACCAAAAACCAGGACTAGGAGATGGCTATCCCAGACATTAATCTATTTCGGAAGGACAGGCCAAGTAGGAAGGGGGGTAGCCCTCTATATGAGAGAATACAGGCTTCAGTGGGGCAGGAGGAGCAAGGGGAAGCAGAGGTACTGTGGGTCACCCTGGAGAAGTGGTCAGGGGCCGTTATGCATACAGAAGTGATTTATAGGCCTCTAGTGCAGGAGGAAGAAGTAGATAGGAAGCTAATGCAAACAGTATAATGGATAGCCCGAAAGGGGTAATTATTGCTGATGGGGGACTTCAATCTCCCTGATGAGGACTGGAGGACCCCAGCAGTGACAATGACCAGGAGCTGGGAAATACTGGACTCCTTGCAAGGAGCATTTCTCCAACAACTTGAAGAAGAACCAATGAGAGGAGGGGCGATACTAGAGCTTGTGCTGACCAATGAGGACACTGTCACCAATGACTCAGTAGGGGACAATCTAGGGTCCAGCGACCATCACACGGTGAGATTCAAAATAAGAACAGGGACAGAGAACAGTCACATAAAGACAAGGGTCATGGACTTCAGACTTTAATAAAATGAGGGAAATCCTCATGGATGCCCTGGCAGGTATTGCAAAACTGGGGGACAGTTGAGGAGCAGTGGGCTGCAATCAGTGGGGGAATTGAATGAGCCACAGAACAATGCATAAGACAGATCAGCAAAGGTAAAAAAAGAAAGTGGACACTTTGGTTCTTCAGAGAGGTAGCAAGAGCAGTGAGGGAAAATAAACTAGCCCCTCAGGAGGTACTATACAAAAATACACAGAAGGAAGAGGACAGAACGAAGTACAAGGTGGTACAGAAGATGACAGGACAGATAGTTTAGGAGGTGAAGGCAGATATGGAGTAACAGATAACTGAGTCAGTAAAAAAGGGGATAAAACTTTCTTAAGATACATCAGTGAGAAGAGGAAGTCCAAATCAGAGATAGTGAGACTTGTAGGGGAAGGGGTGTTCCAGTAGAGGGGGATCCTCAGAAGGCAGACTTACTGAACTTTTACTTCTCTTCAGTTTTCACAGAGGAAAGGGAAGGTAAGGGTCCAATGTTACATAAAAAGGGTATAAAGGGTAGGGAGGTGGACACTCGCCCATTCACAGAAGAAAGGGTCCTTAAAGAACTGTCCAGGTTAAGAGCAGATAAGGCAATGATTCCAGATGCAGTACACCCTAGGGTGCTAAGGGAGCTCATGGAGGTGCTGGCTGCAACGTTGGCATCACTGTTTAGCCTGTCATTGGACACCCGGGAGGTTCTGAGGGACTGGAAGAGGGCGGAAGTGGTACCTCTCCACAAGAGTGGTAGTAGGGAAGCGGTAGGGAATTACTGGCTGGTCAGCATGACCTCGGTGGCAGGAAAGGTAATGGAGACACTCCTGAAAGCAGTCTCCAGGACCACAGACAACATGGATTCATGGAGGAGAGTTGTTGCCCGATGAACCTAATTGAGTTGACTGGGTGATAATGGTGGTGGACCAGGGAGGGGCAGTGGACATGGCCTATCTGGACTACAGCTAGGCTTTCAACACCATTCAATATAGGAGGCTGGTGAACAAACTAAGCAGTATTAGAGTGGGTCCTAAAATAGCAAAATGGGTGGAAAGCTGGCTTAGTGGTAGAAGCCAGAGGGGTTTAGTATATGGGGTTCACTCAGGGGAGGGCAGGATGACAAGTGGAGTGCCACAGTGGTCGGTATTCAGTCTGGTCCTCTTTAATATCTACATTGGTGATATTGTGGATGGATTAGAAGGGAAAGTGTGCCTATTTGCAGATGATACAAGAATCTGCAATATGGTAGACACACTGGGGGGGGGGGTTGTAAACAATGGAGGACCTAGGGAAGTTAGAGGAGTAGTCAGAAACTTGGCAGTTGAAATTCAATACAAAGAAGTGCAGAATCATGCACGTAGGACATGGTAACCCACGGGCCAGCTTTGAACTATTGGTGGGGGGAGTCACCATAATAAGTTAGGAGAGGGACCTGGGCATTCTCATATCAAATGACCTAAAGGTGGTGAAAAAATGTGATTAGGCAGTAGGAAAGGAAAATTATATGATGGGCTATATAGGGAGGAGTATAACCAGTAGGCAAAGGGAGGTGATAATGCCCTTATATAAATCCCTGGTGAGACCCCACCTGGAGTAAGGTATACAGTTCTGGAGGCCTCATCTCCATAAGGATATAGAGAGGATAGAGAGGGTACAAAGGAGGGTTACCAGAATGGTGCAGGGCCTGCATCAGAAGCCCTATGATGAGAGGTTAAGGGATTTAGATCTGTACTCCCTGGAGAGCAGTAGAGAGGGGGAAGACATGATCAAGATATTTAAATACCAAGGGAATAAACAAGGTATAGGAAGGGAGTTTCTTTCAAAGAAAAAGATGTCCAAAGACTAGAGGGCACAATATGAAGTTGGAGGGGGGGTAGGATCAGAGGGAACAGGAGAAAGTATTTCTTCACGGAAAGGGTTGTGGACCCCCTGGAACAGCCTCTCAGCAGAAGTGGTGAGGGCTAACACAGTTACTGGATTTAGGAAAGCATGGGATAGGCACATGGGTATCACCAAAACTGATAGGGAAGGAAACCTGGAGCCTGAACAGGGTCTGGAGATTCCACAGGTAGGAGTGGGGGGTGGGAGGGTGGTGGCTGATGACCATGTAGGGTCTGCGGTTTTATATTAATAAGGGAAAAATGGGCAGACTGGATGGGCCAAGTGGTCCCTTTCTGCCATCAACCTCTATGTTTCTATGTCTCATGATTTCAATAATGTTCAGCACTGGTTCTGCTCAGATTAATGTCCTCTCAATGATAACCAAAAAAGAAAATGCGTTCTCTGTATCCTTTGGCAGCAAAAAGCGACTCACCAGACTGTTTCCTACTCATCACTGGCAATAGAGGGATCCCCTTTTGATGTAGTTCACCACTTCAAATACCTTGATCAAAGTCTTGAGACGTCTTCATCCATATTAATGCAATCCATATGAAAATCCTTCCCCCTGCAAAACTTAGAGCACTGCACTGCAACAACTCCTATCTTCCGCTTCCTCCCTGCTGGGAAATTGCTCCTAAGATTATCCTCTTAGTGGCTGACTACATGGTTGTGCTTTACCGTACTGCCACTAAAATCTACCTTGATCAAGTTGGATCCCCCGTTCCATTTCATCTTCCACTTTGCACTCAACTGTCCTCCCCACTATTCTCTTTACTCCAACTTCCCTTCTCTTGCCTCCTGGTGCCTGTCTCGCTGCACCACCATTCTCTTCAAAATGTGGTTGAGCTCCTTCCTTTTTTGTGTCTCTTCCCTCCTTTTCACTCCACTCCCATCCTCTTACTTCCTTTGTTCCTCTGATTTTCATTTCTTTGAGGTCTGCCATGCATGCAAATCTCAGCTGGGCAATCTGCCATCTCCTTCTGCCTCAACCTCATCTGGAGCTCTCTGTTTCTCTTCTTCTTCTCTGTCTTTCAAAGTTGCCCTCTAAGACATCTCCTCCCACAGCTGCTCTTGCAGTTAACCTCTTTCTAACATGCCTTCCCACTCTCTTCTTTTACTTATTTTTTCTCAACTGTTTTTGCCATCAGCCTCTTGTTTTGCCTGCAAAACGACAGCCTGTTTCTCCTGTATTTTTCCTTAGGTAAACATGACCGCTTTCCTCTGTCACTTGAGGCAATCTCTTAACTTTGTTCAGTTTCCCTTAGATTATCTTTCTACTAGTATTGTGCAGCAGCTGCAGCTAATTTGGGGGAACCTTGTGTACTTACATTGAGTGCTGCATATCAATAAATCTTGAAATATTTGCCCAAGGAATGTCAAGTTTACCGTCTCTGTGTTAATTTTTTATTACTCTGATTCAACTGCCTTGCCCAGTTTTATTTAATAATATAATCATTTTGATTTCTATTTAAATGCACCACATGAATTTTCATTGCAATTTTGTACAGTACTGCAGTCATTTGCTATTTATTCTGTGCTGTCTTGCCACTGTTACAATTATATATTCTACATCCTCTGTAATGCCTCCACTCCCTCAGGTTGTACCTGAAATAAGCCTCAGCTCAGTATGCCTTTCCCAGTCACCAATTTCTAAATAAATAAATAATAAATTAGTAATCCATCCAGGTAATGAGATATGGCACACACCTGTGTAAGGGGGAGCCAGTGATGAGTCAGTTTTGTAGGTGGGTGGGGGGTGGGTGGACACATATTTACATATAATGTTAACGGTGGTGCTGAATTTTCAGAGGACTGATTCATTGACAGTTTGACAGAACATTCCTTCTGTATATATTGAAGGGCACAGATGAGAACATGAGAAGGTCAAGTTAAGTCATTTTATTGTGCACATGCTGTCAACCAAGACATAATGTACATAATTAAAAACCCACATAATATGCATCATTTTATACATTGCATTCTATTATTAGGCCATCAAATTCTATGTTTCTGTTAATATCCTCTACTCACTGCACAGTCATTAACTATTTGTATTCACATACATTAGCTCCATGTGCAAAACATTAGTGCAGCACCAACAAGCTTTGTGCCACACTAATGGGTATAGTGCAGTCGACAGTCTGTTAGCCTGGCCACTGCTATATTCAAAAGTACGCTTAGCTAGTCACTAAGGGGATAGGGCAGTCATGCTAAATAGTCCACTGCACCCATGCAAATAAGGTGAACCTAATGCAAACAAGGCACAATGGTACATTGAAAGGAATTTGGAAGCACTAAAAGGCTGCCTTGGCACCACTACTTCATGCTTCTAAAGCCCTACTTTAACAACATGCACAGTAGTGCACAATCCCACCCCTCATCCCCCAACCCCCGGTGCCACTGGTGCCTGTCTAAAAGAGTTTTTCTCCTTTACCTGATGCTTGCTGTAATTGTGAAAGTATCTCTTTTAGTGTAGTGCTACCCACCTTCCTCGCCTGACCCTTATTGTAATAATGAAATCACCACTGGTAGTCTAGTGGTACACCCCTTCTTCAGTTGTAATAATGAAATCATTCCTGGTATCTAGTAGTACCCCCATCATCTGATCCCCTTTATTACAGTGAAATCATACCTGTTAGTCTTATGGCAGCCCCCCACACACATGGCTGTATAACTATATCATCCTAACAGAGTGGACTCCCCAGGTGGTCCACTTTTATGTTGTGAGTGCAGTTCAGTTCTAAAAGAAGTTCAACATATTACTGATGTATTATATTATCTATTACTATCTGTTTTCTTTCTGTCTGTTATGACCTCTGATCCTGTCACTACAGCTTCTTTGTCATTTCAGTGGGAGAATCTTGGGCTCTTGATGGGCATCAGGGATGTAAATGGGGTCTTTTGCCCAAGCCCTGCAATCTTACTTTCAATCCAGTCCTGACAGATGGCACCCCCTTCCCTTTCTGCTAACTCTGGCAGCTGATGGGGAGTTCTACATAGAAAAGCAGAGCCAGACATGGCCCACTGTTGGCTATTTTGTATGTACTGTGCAGTATATTAATAATGTAGACATATACTATAGTATTGTAATATTGTGTTGCTTGTGTATAGTGGTCATGCAACATTAAGTGCATTTTCTTCTCAGGTGAGCAACAATGGTAAGAAGGTCTGGACACTGTAACTTAACGAATGGCAACAGTGGTCTCCCAGGTTCCAAGCTACAGTTTTTTTTGGTTATATATTATAATATGATTATACAGATAAGTTTTACTGTTTATTATAATGAAGAATTATATTTTGAAACGGTGATATCTGTTTGTTCATTACTTCATGATAAACTTTGCTCTGCTTGACACTCACACATGTGATGTTTCTTGTTGCTATGTAACTGTGTTAATTGATGCTAAATATTATTGGCAATTTGTGAGCTGCAATCTACAGTTGTTCCATGGAGCAACTGCAGATCATGACTCACAAAATGGCCAATAAGATTTTCACAGCTACTGCAAATTTGAACAGCATCATTAAACATGAACGGGTGATGGTGGAACAACTACAGATCATGGGTGTGATTAAGAGCCATTTTGTGAGTCATGATCTGTAGTAACTCAATTGTTTAAAGCTGCTGCACAGTATGTTGATTACCAGCTAGAAATAATGCAGTAACAGTGTGTTGTAATTTAATGTCCCTGTCACAAATTTATAAAATGCCCAGTCCCTTCCCTCTCCTCAAAAAAGTGTAAATAAAGGCCAAACTATCCTCTGCAAGTTTATCAAATGTCAATGTTCCTCACATACACAAAATATAAATAAAAGCCAACCTGGCCCACCCCTCAAGTTTATAAAGTGCCCCTGCCCCTCCACAGTGAGGTACTGTTGATACAGGGCTGAGGACAGTGGCACACCTCTCACATGAATGGGTGAATGGACCTCATCTTCTTTACCTTCCCTTTATTTTAGACTGAAGAGTGTTACCTGCAACCCCACATCCATCTGACATTGCAGATGCCAAGAACCAAAACTTGATGTACCGCTATTTATTTTTACAAATTTATGTCGGTTCATCAGTTTACAGTACTGGGTACGGTGTTCTTTTACATGTTGTGGTTGGGGGTTATAACAGTGAAGAAGCAATTTTTTTTTCAATATTAT
Organism: Neoceratodus forsteri; assembly: GCA_016271365.2. Taxonomy (NCBI): domain Eukaryota; kingdom Metazoa; phylum Chordata; order Ceratodontiformes; family Ceratodontidae; genus Neoceratodus; species Neoceratodus forsteri. The sequence continues at coordinate 611,000,281 of CM028133.1, forward strand.
GTCAATATAAAGTTGATCTCTGAAAAACTGGGCCTGTGTGACCCCATTCCCTCAGGTTGTGCAGTGTGACTGTACAGTCAAAATGGCAGCAGGCAGAGCACAAATCCAGCTGGACTACTTCACCCTTGCATTTTGGGGCCTAGATAGTTTGGCATATTCAGGAAATACTCCTTCTGATTGGATGACAATGTGTTGTGTTGCTATTGCAGCACAACTCACTTTCACAGTATTTTAATGTAGTAAAGTACATGACTTGACATACATTTATTTCAATCAACACCACTCTGATACTGTACTGTGCTGTCTGTCATTGCAGGACAGAGCTTGAAGCCTTACGATCTGCTTCCATGATGTGCCCAGGGGCGGCCCAGCCATGGGAAGCATCCACCCTTTATTTTTCCACAGTTTCTGAAGCTTGAACCAGATGCTGGGTTGTACAGGAACCCAAATGATAGGGCACTGAGAACTTGTTGCAAATCTGGTGAGTCACTTAAATATTTGCAAATGTCTAGGATGATGAACACTGAAAGTAAAAATAAAAACAGTTATTAAATGTCTGTAAAGTAAATTGTTCAATAAACACATTGTATTATACAAAACAAATTTAATTCAAAGGGGAGGTTGCAGTGTCACTGGAGTGGAAGGAACTTCACTGGGAAGTTTGAAGGACCACTGGGAAGGTCAATTAGTGGACCACTGGGGAGGCTGGAGGGTCAGGATGCAGCACTATTGTTTGTTGTCCATCTGGAAGATGCAAACTGCAATGGGTTTATCAGTACCGGCTCAAGTTGGGCACACAGTGATGCATGGCAGTGTAGTAGCAAAGCACACTGTTGTACTTGTTAGCTGGTTCTGGAAGAATACTCTGGATAGCAAAACAATATGCAGAAACAGGGGTTGCAGAATATAAGGTTTATTCTCTGGTTCACATATAAAACAGCTTACTTAAACAGCTGGGAGTTTGGTACCTCTCCAAATACTTGGGTGATCATGCAGCAAAAACTCAGTGAACAAAGAACTTGCATAATGTTATATAGCTCAGAAAATAAAGTCCATTCCCTGGGTAACGGCTCATCTGTTGAGCAATGCAAGGCTCTTATTGGTGGATTAGGTGGTCATCTAGCACTCAAAACTATAACTTTTCACATGTGCACATAGATAAGTAATATTGCTGACTAGTACTACTTTTGGGTAACAATAGAGCATTTCAGTGGGTTATGCTAAGCTTTGCAAATTAACTAATGTCAGTAGGTGGTGCACTAAGACCACAAATATAACACTACACCCTTTGCAGACTGTGTGAGAGGCCTTCGATACCATGCATTTCTGCTTAAAGTTGAACCAGCATCATAGTGTGTGGTGATTTGCATATACAGCCCATGATGCTTTGCATTATGGGGGTATGTGTGATTTTGTATTTCTTCACTACATCATAATACTGTTTTCCATTATACTGTGAACTGAAGGTAGTCCTCATCAGGGATTCTAGGACAGTCAGGTCTACATAATCCCCTCCTCATTGCCTAAATAAGGAGGCAATAATAAAAATGATAAGTAAGTTGGTAATACACTCAGTTACAGTCCAGCTACATGAGCTCTGTAGAAACATGAGTTGTTCATGATGTTGCTTGAGGGTGCGTCTTAAACAGCATAAAGTAATAATCATGAAAAAGATCAAAAACACTTGAAAAATAACAAAATAACAAAACATTTAAAATTAAGTTCTAACCAGGTATTGGATAAAGCAGTGGACAGATCTCCAGCATGAAACAAGGAATTTAAAGAATTACCAGCTTTAGTAATATTGTTACTAATCTGTATAAGATGTGAATCCTTTCTGTCTGAGTTCTAAGATTTAGGGTGAGTGGGTCGATATGCACATTAAACACTGGTAAATACTGAGAAATAACTTCCAAATAGTCAGGGTAACTATCATTGTAATCTGGTTCTGGGATGGGAACAGGGGTAATAACCATGTGACCAATGACAGTGCTCTGCTGGTGAACAAAGCAAAAGTTGGGCATGGTGATGTTGCAAATCAAAGGTCCATAGGAGAGAGTCTTATGGGTGGTTAAGACACAATAGAGTCCATCAGAGTTGTATGACACATGAACTTCAGGAAGCCTCAACTTGGTGAGCAAGATAGGGCAAGTAAAAGAAGAGATGGTGATCTTGCTGGTGAGACGTGAATATCTTCAGGAGAGGCAACAATGGCAGGCTTGTAGTATTCCAGCTTGTCTTGAGCAGATGAGGATGTAGCATTAGCGGTATCATTTGCAAAAAGGTCCATATCAAGGGTATATGACCAGTCCCTAAAACTTGGAGCATAACCAGAAACAGGCTTTATAACATTGAAAACACCACATCTGCACAAGTAATGGTAACCCCGTTTTGCACTACAGTCTGTATGCAGGGCAACCCAGGCATCAAGTCAAGGATGAAATGCCAGCAAAGGAGGCAAGTCCATTCATTCAAGGTAGATATTGCCCTCAAAATGGCCCACAGAGTGGATGGTTGCAGCTTGTCAAATACAGAAGATTCTGGATAAAAATGTGATAAAGACACTGTAAATGTCACATATTGTACATATGGTAGTCTCTTTTAAAGTACATTGGCATGTGTTGTAACAGGGTCCCTAGTTGGGGTGCCAAGTAACATAGCCCAAGTTTCGTGCTATAGCTAGGGAAAAAGAAACGGTTCTGTCAATGCATCAATTGGTGCTTGTTAGTGTGCAGCATCCAGGGCAGTACCATTTAGCCATATATCTATCATGCACCAAATCTGGGATTTTACCTGAATCCAGATCCCAGAAGAGATTTGTAATTGTGTAAATAGCAAAATTGCTATAAGCTGAACAAATTATTTCCATGTCCTATGGGATGCTCAGAGGCTTCTTTATTATTCTGAAAAATCAATTAATTAATTTTATTTTTAGACTTATTAAACAAAAGTGCAATAGCATGCGTATTGTACACAGTAAATCTTTTATCTTGTGAAATACCATCTATACCGTGTAGCACAAGCTGCATGACATTTTGACCCAAACCGTCATTACATTTTCATGTCTGACTCTTACTTGTAGCCAAATCATCTTGGCTCCAAATTGACATTCCAGTGCCAAATAACCCTGTAACAGTGCCTGTTGCACCTGTTAAATTTGCAAAAGCAGCCCTTTTGGGATGCCGGAACACACCTAAATGTTCCGTGATGTGGGGCCTTGCTACAGGGTCTTGTGTGCGTGCTTGATATGCTGCCATTAGATCTAACAACATTAAAGCATGAAACTTACAATTGATGCATTTGTGGAGGAGCAGTAGCTGAATTCAGCCATGTTCCAGTGGTTAAGATTTAATACAACTGGCACATACATATACTGGAAATTGTTGATTAGAATCCCAGGTAATGAAGTTGCTACCAGTCCACTTGGTGGACCTGGTTCTTGGAGTTGGCATTGAATAGGGTCATCTTCTGATGATGGGAATACTGTAAGGAAAACAGCAGCACTTGCCATTGAATGACTAGAAAAAAAATTGTCAAGAAGCATCATTAAGGAACTTTGTACAAAAGTCTGGATTCATCATAGCTGTGAGATTGTAAAGACCTATATTCTGCTGTTGGGTTTGGTGAATAGACAAAGTTCCATTAGGGGTGATGCTGGTATTTGGCCAGCCATGGAAGGTTCCTTTGGAAAGACGTGCCACAGAAATTTGTTGTCTATTTGGATTGTCAGTTTTCCACTTTATCTGTAGGGTAGATTGGTAGGGTGAAACCACCATAGCATTGAGGTAGGCATCCTTACCTTCTTGAACAGTGACAACTTTTTTGGGAATGTTGATAGCCATTCCTGTGGCAGAGTCAGGGGATGGAAGCCCATGTGGGATTTCATGGGTCAGAAGATGAAGGAGCAGGCGTGCTCATGTCCTTTCAACATGGGTCAGCTCTCTTGCACTCACCAGTGCTATTAGGAGGCAGAGGAGGTACATCATGGTTGCTGAAAAGAGAAGAAAACAGAAAATGGGGTTAACTTACAAGTCCCTCTCCCTGTGATAGGAGGAGGGAAAACAAATCAGAAACAGTTAATCACCTTTGAAGAGCTTCAGTTGGTTTGTATGGAACCACTTTTTGGTTGGCTTTTTGCAGTCTGTAAGTTGTACTTGGTACACTGCTAGACTCAGTTTGTTGGTGATGTCATAGGGGCCCACCCATTTGTTCTGAAATGGATGGGTTGGGGTGGAAAATTTTGGTACTATGACTTGGTCACCTACTTGCCAGTCAACTTCTTGAACATTTTTGTCAAAATACATTTTGGACTGCTGTTGGGCATGGCCCAGGTTCTTGGCTGCAAACAAGTGAATCTTTATCAAGTTTTCTCTCAGTTGCACCACATAAATGTCCACAGACACTCTGACTGCAGTAGGGGTTTTGAGATCTGTCCACAGATGCTCAGGTAGTCACATTTGCCTATCAGTCATTAGCTCGAAAGGGGTATACTGGGTGACTGTAGCTGGGGTTTCTCTGATTGCCATTAGGAGTAAGGGCATTATTGTATCTCAACCTATGGGGTTTCATTTGCAAATTTACATAACGTGAGTTTGATCTGTCTATTTGCTCTCCCTACCTGTCCTGATAATTGAGGATGATATGCAATGTGAAACTTCTGACTTACACCTAGTAGGTTTAAACATTCTTTCATTAACTCACCTGTGAAACTGATTCCTTTGTCAGAGTGCACCTTAAGAGGTAGGTCTCACCTGATAAAAACCTGATCTACCAGGATTCTGGCAGTAGCTCTTGTGGTGTTTGCTTGACATGGGAAGGTCTCTATCCATTTGGAGAAGAGGTCTGTGATCACAAGTGCAGATTTGTTGTTCCTGCTGGTGAGAGACAAGGGTCCGATGAAATCGATTTGTATTGCATTCCAGGGACCCGATTGCCTCTGAGGTAGTAGTCTGGCATTTTTCTTGCCAGGAGTTTCTTTTTGTGCACAAGTTATGCTGCTGTCCACATAGTGTTGGACATCCACTGTCATCCCTGACCACCAACTAGCAGTTTTCAGTCTCTGCAGGGTTTTGTCTGCCCCTTGGTGTCCACATGTAGGGGTATTGTGGACCTGATGTATGAATTCAGGTCCGAGTGTTTTGGATATAACCTAAAGTTCTGATTGTTAGATTAGTAAAATACCAGCTTTTGGTCTGCAGAGAGGTGAAGGTTATCAGCATGCCTTTTGAATGGATTGTTCATAGACATCTCCTTCTACATGTCCTTAGAGAGGTAATCAAATACCTCTTTGATCTCTGGATCAGCCATCTGCACCGTGTTCAGGTCCAGAGGGACACTTTTGTCTTTTTGTTGGCGGCTACTATGCGTGCCTCTGTGGGAGGGGTCATTATCCACACCTCCCCACCTCGAACTCCTTCCTTAGCCAGGGTGTCTGCTTGGTCATTTTGGTCATGAAAAGGTTCGGCCTTAGAGTGGCCCTTTACTTTGTGAATGTACAGCCTGAAAAGGAATTGCTCAGCCAGGCTGACAATGTAGATGAACAGATCCCAGTATTTCACTGGAGTAGCCTCTGATGATGCAAAATCATGTGTCCTCCAAAAAGGAAGAAACTCAGTCAAGGAATTAAACACCCATGAGGAGTCAGAGAAGATGTTGGTATCCTCTTTTCTCTGTTGGACTTTTTCCAGGGCATATTCCACAGCAGCAAGTTCTGCATACTGTGAGGATGGAATTGTACACTTTCTGTGCAGTTCAATTGTGTCTCCTGCTGTAGTCAGGACCACAACTCCAAATCCTGCATTTTTTTTCTCCCTTGAAGTACGAGGAGGACCCATCATTTAAAGATGCAGCAAAATGTGGGATCTGTTAAGATCCCTTCAGTGGCTGGCAGGAATGGGTCTGGGTCTGGCAGAATGGGTGGCTCTAAACCACACTCATGTGGTTCTCCTGGGTATAGGTGAACATGTGCCAAAATGGATGCCATTTTGGTGGAAAGGACAGTGATGTCATGATCTTGCAGCAGTAGTGACCAATGAGTGAGTCTGAGTGAGTCTGGTGTTACACACATTTCCATCTTTCATTCTGTCATGCAGCAGAAAATTGGTCAAGGTGTAGTTGGTGTGTAACACAATAGGGGAAACCCTATAATGTAGGTGAAGTGCTTGACAGCCCAAAAGGTTGCCACAAAGTTTCTCTCACACAAGAAGTACTTCTGTTCCACAGGAAAAAGCATCTGACAGGCTTAGGCAATGGGCCTAAGGGTGCCATTTGCCTTTTGTGCCAAATCTGTTGACCTGACCATCTCAGAGGTGTCCATTTCCAAATGGAATGGAAGGTATGGATTTGGCTTGACTGAAGCTGGAGATGAGTCCAATGTCTTTTTCAGAGAAGTGACAGCAACTGTGTGCTCAGGTCCCAAATGCCAGGAGACATCCTTCTTCAGTAACTCATACAGAGGTAGGTCTTTTGTGAAAAACTGCAAATAAAGTCCCTGGAGTAGTTGACAATACCCAGGAAACATCTCAGAGTAGCCACACTTATTGGAAGCATCAAATCTTATATGCCCTGAACCTTGTCCAGAGTGGGGCTTCTGCCCTCAGTAGTAAAGTGCAGGCTCAGGAAGGTAGCTTCTGGCTGACATAACTGTACCTTTTCAGGATTGCATTTGAGGCCTGCTTTTTGCAGGAGTCATAAGAGCTCATCCTGGAGCTTCAAATGATTTTCCGAAGTCTTGGTTGCCATGAGAAAATCATCCACATACTGCAAGAGGCATTGTGGTGTTGAGAAGTTCCTAATGGCCTCTCTCATGTGGATGTGAAAGAAGGAGGGTGAGTTGCGGAATCCTTGTAGGAGGCAATTCTACATGTAAAGGTGAAGGCAAACTTGTGTTGGCTCTCAGGGGCCAGTGGAGGAAACCAAAAACCATTGGAGATGTCTGAAGTGCTGAATCACTTGTGTTCAGGCTTTAGAAGTTTAATCATATCTGGGGCAGATTCCACAGTTAGTGCACAACTGGGGGGTGACTTGGTTAAGTTTTCTGTAACTGATGGTAATCCTCCAGCTGTTATTGGGCTTCCTCACTGGCTAAATGGGAGAGTTGATTGTGGAAACACATGATCTATGGACCCCTTACTTCAGGAGAGAGTCAATGGTTGCCCTCAAGGAGGGTATTGCCTCTGCAGGAAATGGATATTGTCTTTGTCTGGGTGGCTTATCACCAGCCACTTGGATGAGAGTATTCATTCTCTCACAATCATGTCTGTGTTTTACAAAGGCTGCTTGATGCCTTTCCACAATTGGTTTGAGCTTGGGAAAGAGTTTGTGGTGCTGCAGCATGACTATGATGTCATAGTCTGCATCATTAGGTTTCACTGCAGCTTCAATGTGTGAGTCAGAGATAAATAGAGACTGAACACTGGCCAGGCATTTGGAGCAATAGCTGGTTGGCTAGGCATAGTACACATCCATAGCGTGCAAGGAAGTCAACTCCCAAGATGCTCTGTTGATGATGTAACACCATAAGGTCAAAACAGTGTTTCACTTCCAAGGTGCCTATGACCATAGGTACTGGTTTGGACCTGTAGGTTGTCATTACAGCCCCCTCAAAGGTTTGGGCAGATGTAGATTTCCCTGTTGACAAGGGAGACAGTTGTGGATCATCTTGATGCAACACAGAAACTGTGGCACCCATGTCTAGAAGTAATTCAAGTTGGTGGCCCCCAACCAGTGCTTCCACACAAGGACATCTGGAATCATCAATCACTACAGTAATGATGATTTGGACCGGGCCTGACACCGTCACCCATCCTTCTTGGCTTTGATCACCAGTGGGGCACATTTTGTGAAGCGTTTGTCTTATTTCTCCATAGGAAAATTTCTGCTTTTGCCATTCATCCTCCTCAGGCATTTCTTATGCTGGAAGGGCTGATGGAATTGTGGCCACGATTCATGCCAGTAGGCTCTTTGCTACTGACTGAACCTTTGCCATGAATTCCCGTAGCCAATTGTTCTCTTCAGTTAGGTCCATGTAGGAAGGGCCAGGCCTTTGTCCTTTTTATCCCTTCTGGCCCTGTTGATTTTTTGGGGGCGAATACTTTTTGTTGTTCTTGTTTGGCCCACTCCCCTTCTGGTTGGAGGCCTTGTTCTGTTGAAACTCCCTAGATTTCCCACCCATCACATAGTGGGTGGATGGTTCAGTGCTGGACTGCACCATGGCCCCTTTGGCCTTTGAAGTCAGGTTCCGGATGTAAATTTGGAAGGCCTGTTCCAGCCTTTCCAAACTGTTGTGGAAGAGGTCTTTTGTTGGAAACACCACTGCTTCCACTTTTTTACTGAGGCTTAGTTGCATGTTTTCCAAGAACAAACTTTTATACTCAATTGAGTCTAGGTCTGAGTCCTCCCCGGTCAATGTCTTGCCAGTTTGGCAGGCCAGCCACAACGATTGTCATACTGGGCTGGAGTCTCTTTACATACTGCTTGATTGGTTGGACCAGCATTACACTGATGAGGTTGGGATTGTTCGCTGCCAGGAGGGTGGCTGTGACAGTTTCTAATTTAGTTTCATTGTTTGACCAGACCATTCTAGTCAGTTTGGCCCAAATCGTCTGGTCAACAGTTTGTCTCAAGACCTAAACTCTGTGTTTGGGTGGAAAGCGAAGCATTTCACAGTGACTTTTCATGTTTTCTAGATGACAGCTCAAATTGTCACTTGGGCCCATGCAGTGTGTTCGGGAACTGTCCCTCTCACCCTGTTGTCATGATTTTGACAACAGCTTTGGTCATGGCCATGCCCTGCATGAGGGTTTGTTTCTCCACCTCCTTCTTAAGCATGTCGGTCATGACCTGTTGGACTGCCACAGACTGTGCCTTGGAGACCCCGGCCTTCATGATAACTGGGTCGATAATCATTTCTGTCTCTTTCTTCTTTCAGTGACCAGTTGAGGCTGAGATTTCCATCCACCAGAGTCCCAAGGACCACCATCTTAGATTTCTCCATCATCGTTGTCATCATCCCCGATGATCTCAGGTCAATGGGCTGAGGGTACAGCATAGCTACTGCATCTTGACTCGACATTGCAAGTGATTTACCCTGTTTTAGTACTGCCCCTTACTCACATGCTCTTGCAAAGCTCCTTGCAAAGCTCTGTACGCAGAGCTCATTTTGTGATTTTCACTAATCTCCCAGTCCAGTGTTTCCTGGCACTTTACCAATTCATCACACAACTCTTCATTCTCAGTCCGCAACACATCATTTACACCAGTCAGCAAATCATTCATTTGTAGTGCATACTTTTAATCCTGCATAATCCTTTCACAGTCCTCTCTTACCTTAACCACTTCTCACCAGTTGCCGCCCTACAAATTATACTAAGATGCATTGTAAATGCAGGGCTTGAGCTTGCCAAGCCCTTTATACTGATTTGAATGCATGAGAATTGTGGCTTTCTTCTAATTGGTGAGCTCACCAGTAAACTCCTGTGAGTCTCTTATTGACCAAAGCATGCTACATGAGTAGTAAAGCCAGAGTGTGGTTTCCCCACAAGACAAAGAGAAAGCAGGGGGCTCTCAGCTCAGAATGGCAAGATAAAATGTGATACTTTTTCCTGATCGATGGAGGCAATCACCTTGTTGTGGTGGTCAGGCTTGATCATAATTCAGCTGGATGATGAGACTAAGATCCCCTTCAATAATTTATAACAAGTAAGAATATTGGAGTTATTTGAAAATAATGCAGGTTTTAAAGCAGCAGAGTGTGGGAGGGGGGTGAGGGGGGAGAGCACTGGTACCGTAACTAAATGTTTTTGTTTGGTCACACACCAGGTGCCTCCCCACAAATTTTATTAAGATGTATTGTAAATGCAGGGGTTCAGCTTTCCAAACCCTATGTACTGATTTGAATGTAGGAGAATTATGGCCTTCTTCTAATTGGTGAGATCCCTAGTAAACACCTGTGAGCCTCTTATTGGCCAGAGCACACTACATAATTAAAGCCAAAGAGTGGTTTCCCCACAGGACAGAGAGAAAGCAGGGGGGCCTCAGCTCAGAATGGCAAGATAAAATGTGATGCTTTTTCATGACCAATGGAGGTGATCACCTTGTTGTGGTGGTCAGGCTTGATATACTGTAATTTAGCTGGATGATGAGACCAAGAATCCCTCCAATAGTTAATAACAAGTAAGAATACTGGAGTTATTTGAAAAGAAATTGCAGACTTTAAAACACCAGAGTATGTGTGGGAGGGGGGGGGGCACAAGCATCCTTCCTTCCAAATATCTCTGTCTCAATATGTATGTATGTATTTATTTATCCAGGATAATGTCAAAAGGTAAGCCTGTTTTCAGGGCTGTCCTGCTTACCAAGCATTTTGGTTATAGTGCAATACATACTCTCAATCAGCATCAATATACAAAGACATCAATACAGTGGCACTTGACTAATTTGTTAGACAATTATTCTTCTCTAGAGTTATTATTGCATTAATTTATATTTTGTATATGTGGTGGTTTATTAACTCTGAACCTATTTGGAAAGTAGACCCTTAGCTATAGGAAACCCTTTAAGAAATGTAAATGTTTCTTGTTTTTTCTGTTAAGTATGTTATGAACTTCTTATTTTATATTTGTTGCTTTCTTGTATTTTGCTGTACCAAAATAAAATAAAATAGAATTTCTTATGGAAAAAATATACAAAGACATATCATAAATAAATGCCAGAGTGCACATTAATAACACTCACAGTCAAAACTGCACCAGTTCTTAATTGCACTTCTAAACCAATTGAATGTGAGAACATTTCTTATTTGGGGAGGGACCAGGTTATAAAAGGAGGTGGCCATGTAATTGAAAGTCAATTTCCCAAATCTGGCTTTTACTTTTAGGACCTTAAATCCCCTCTGTACTACATCTTGAAGATTATGTTGGCTATTATTTATAACTAGTTTTTCATACAAATATGAGGGTGCCAAACCATTTATACATTTATATAAGAAACCATGTAGTCTCTCTCTCTCTTTGTACTCAAGGATGCCCAGTGCTGTTCTACATTGTACACTAATGGAAATTCATTAATGGTCCTGAAATTCACAAAACAAATTTGACTAAATATTGCACATTTTGTCTAATTTTTGTATGTCATTTTTACTAGCCCATCTATATATAACATTGCCATAATCCATCATGGCAGTAACAGTTTTACCTCTTCTTTCCCTTGATAAGCAGCCCTTGCATTTGTGTAAGGCTCCCACCTTTTGGGAAATCTTAGCACACAACTTGTCAATCTGAGTTGTGAACATTAAATCTTCATCAATCAATAATCAGAGATACTTATATGAACTTTCCTGTTTAATTTTAGTCCCATTTTTAGAATACATCTTAATTCCATTCTGCCCTTTGGCATCATTTGCCTTCTTTGGTTTAAAGGCCATCACTTGGATTTTTAATGTTAATAAGGAGTTTATTTTTCACCAATCAATTTTCTAAATTTTGAAAGTCAACTTTAGGGTTTTTGACGAATCTGGTCCAGATGTAGAGCTGAACACACTAAGGCCACATAATTGGTATACATTTTCACTACAGACTGTGTAATAACATGAGGAAGATTATTAATAAAAGCTCAAACATTATTGGTCCCAAGACAGAACCCTGGGGTACCCTCTTACTATCCCTGATTTTTCAGACTGCACCTTCTGGACTGCAAAAAGTTGTTCTCTGTCCTGTAAGTATGATTTGAACCACAAAAACAATTCCTGGTTCACAACCTTACCCAGGTGTCTTTTTTTTTATGTTGCCCTATTCCAGTCAGCCCATGTTCTTGCCTGTCCTCCTAGCCCGATCACCGTGACTCCCCCAGGTCTTACCTCTCCTGACATCCCCCATGGCATGCCCTCCATAGCAGGGTGGTGGTGGGGAGTCCCTCAACCCACTGGGACTGGATCCAGATTCTGGGAAGTGCATGGCCATTGGGAGCAGAACCTGCTGAGGCCAGCTGTCATCCAGTGTGACTGGGACACTTTTTCTGTTTTCTGCCATTTGGGGATGTGGTGTGCACTGATGTCAATGAGCATGAGCTGACATCTATAATGCCCCCCACTCTTACAGCTTGTGCTTCCTCTTCCCTGGCTTTCAACAGGGACCAGTCATGCACCAAGCTCTTCTCACCCTCCCCCTGGAGGATGAGAGCAGTCCATGGGCCTCTTGATCCTCCTAACCCAGTAGACCCTCTGACTCCCAATTTTAATGACATTTGGTGGTCCACCATATTAAACACCTTTGTTAGATTCACAGACTCCATCCCCATGTAGCTGTCAATGTTGGCCTGAAAAACAAGTTAATGTAAACTCAGTAGGGCCGTTGTAATTTTCCGTACTATTCTGTAGCAGTTGCAGTGGTAATACAGTACTTGTTAGGGTTGTGTGAAATTAAACTTCCAGTGGCGGAATTTTGGCAAAAGTCAGAATTTCGTTTTCATGAAATTTTGGAATACACTTTGGCAACTTTCATGGAAATTACAACTTTCAGTGGTGGAATAAATGTATGGATTGTGGATTATTTTATCAAACTGTGGAAAGAAATTCCACAGAACTGATCACTGTCAGTGGTCAGTTTCACAGATTTTTTCCATAGTTTAATGTAGTAATCTATAATTCATAGATTCATTCCACAATTTAATGAGTTACTGAACTGTAGAATGAATGTATGAACTGCATTTTAATGAATTATACTGCAGAAAGAAATTCTGCAGAACTGATCACTGAACTGTGGAATGATTACATGTATTGTGGAACGATCCATTAAACTGCAGAATAAAATTCCTCAGAACTGTCATTCCATAGCGCATGTGTATTTTTCCACAACTGAGTCAGAAAATCCCATGGAACGGGGTAAAAATTCAGCAAACACATTTTTTAATATTTAGATCTCGCCAAAGGCAGAAGTTTGGAAAATTTCACAAAATTTATTACATTTTACCGAAGTTCCGCAAAAATGGAATTTGCAACTTCTGCCCACTTCTTGTACTTGTAGCAAAGACAATGTATTGCAAGAATGAACAGTGCCTTCCACACCTGTCAACTGGATCACTGTAGACCCAGAACCTCTCTGCTGGATACAATTGGTCCCAGTACATTGGGGCACTGAATACTTGCTGCACATCAGACAATTTCAGGTTTTTTTTTATGTTTCTTCATTCAGAGGTTTTCAGTAAACACAAACAACAAAAGCTGTATTGTGTAGCTTCTTTGGCAGTACAGTTGTGCATTACAGGTAAGTTGCTCTTAACAAATGTAGCAACATCAAGTGAGCATAGTCATGGGACAAAGTCCTTGCGTTTTGATAGCATGTAGATCACTCATCTCCTCCATGACTAAGCATCTTCAATTTTTATGGATAACATTAGCATGGGGTCTTGATGCTGAGGCCATACCCTGTATCTCCCCAAAAACAGCACAGAAATATGGTATTGGCCCATGCCTGATCTTGAAGTTGTTTTATTAATAGCAATAATACAGGTTATGGGTTAGTGGTGATGAGGATGGCATGCAATTCACTGTATAATCCACTCACAGAGTAGGCTCCAACCAGACACTTGTACTGTACCGTACATCTCACACTGCTCTGCACAGCAGGTCAGTAAGCACACATTTAAGTTGTTGTTTGGCACTCAGTTGGCATTGGGTCATACTGGCTCAATGATGCAGTCTGTGTTCCTGTCCCACACTCACTCCCACTTTCATTTCTGAGACACTGGTCTGTAAGATGACCCATATGATCAGGGGTTGGGCTCTTCTAGGCCATCAGGTGAGTCAATTTGAAGTGTTTTATGCAAATAGTAATGTACTGTAATTTACCTGCAGTATTCCTGGTACCTGTGGAACAAAATAGAGGGGGGCATGCCAGAGCAGGCTCAAGTCTGGCTTGAGTTCAGTGCCTTGCTTGACTTGGCTCAACCCCTGTAAGCAGTTAAGAGCAAAGGTGAAGCCAAGCCAGTTATGGTCAAAGTAAGCATTTTTGTCAGTCTGACCAGTTAGTGTACTGTCTGAAACATTCAGCTCCTTTGTGGAGAATGGCCTGTAGTAGCCAGGGCTCAGCTCGTGTTTTAGCTCTTAGAGTCAAGCCAGACCTCTGGCTCAGCTCTGGCTTGGCTCTAGGTGAAAAATTCCTAGCTTGCCCACCTCTAGTACATAATTAAGATATCACTGTCCAACTTGGGTCCTATGTCTCACAGACTGATGACAACCACCACAGCCATTCTGTTTGAATCATAACTACGGTGGCTGTGTGATGCCCAGTTGAGGTCCTGTCCCACTCCACACCCCCACAACCCCAAGTAATATTTATTATACTGTACTGTGCCTGTTTGGAAAAATATTGTATTTGTTTTGTTTTTTATGCACAGTTGCTTGTACTCTGCATTCTAAAAGAGACACAAATCTTGCAGACAGGAATAGCAGGAGTTGTAGATATGAAAAAATAACCAGAGGACCCGCTTGGTCTGCCGCCCATAAGTTTCTAAAACTGTGACAATGCTGTATCACTATATGCCAGACTCAAGTCAGGGATGTTTCTGCCCTACTGCCAGCTACATGTAATCCCAGCATCTCAATAAGGCAACAAACTCCAGCCTCTCCCAGTGACCCTCAAGCCTCCCTTGTGGCCCTTCATCCTCACCATTTACCATCCCTTTACAATGAATAAAGAGGTGCTTTTTAATATGTGTTTATTGGACATTAAACAATTTTTAATTTCAGTTTGCATCATAGCAATCATAGACATAATTCTTTATTGAATAGTTATGCACTAGAAAACATAAGCAAATATAATCACACACAAGACAGAATGTGACCTTCAAGGGTTTCTTAACTGTTCATTTATTATGTTCCTTATATTTTGCAATTGTGTAGGTCCACCTCAAAATATCTTCTAACTATGCAAAGCCCCTCATGTATAATTTTCTCTGGTAATTCCCTTATTCCTCTACTGTAATCCTAGATAACTTTTCACCACATGTGATATATTGCAACAAGGGTAACAAGAACCTGAAAACAAAAGCAGCTGGGCAATTTGGCCTAACACTTAAAATGTTGACACCTCCAGTTCTTTGATGTCACTTAGAGTCACAAATTCAATATCAGGCAAGGGGCCAACTTCATCTCAAATCAAGTTGTCAGCTGCAGTGGTTGCAAGTAAAGAACCTGTACCAGGATAAGAGGTATCATGGGTAGTAGGGGGTCTAAACTGTGCAGCAGTGTCAAGAATAGTTGGAATGGCAGTACAAGAGTACTGTGTGGTTATCGCCATGAGTGGTTGGGATAGGGGGAACAAGCTGAATATGGTCATCTGCAGTGTCACTGTCTGGTTGGTGGGCTAACATTGCATCGACACTATCTGAGAACAGCAGCTGTGTGTACTGTATGAGCTACATGAAGATGGTCTTGATTTTAGTCCATGTAAAGTGATGTACAGCTACAATAAAATATCCAACTTCATAACCACATTTTTTACTCGTACTCGAAGTTCTGCAAGTGGACCTTGTTGACCTTCACCCATATATGTCACATGTCTTCACAGGGTGTGTTGATTGTTCTCTGCAGTGAGTGCACCAGGATTTGACTCCTTACACTAATCACACTCTGCACAACTAGTGGTCGGGGTTGCTGTTTGGGGGGTTGATTGATGCTGATCGCAGCACTGTATGAGGAGGAGTTGACAGGTATGCTTGTTGAGCTGGGAAACTCTGTTTTTGGCTTGTCTGTCTTCCTATCTTCTACATGTACATCCAAGTCATGTAGCTCTTTGAGGTACAGCTCATCAACCTCGCTCAACTTGCCCTAAAAACAAAGTTAATACTCCTAATGAGTTTTTAATGATTCTTATATGTTTTTTTTTCTCCTGATGAAACCACCACCTGTTTGGATGATTGAATCTGGTGCTAAATACATTCTCTTCTCCGTAGTGTACTACCGTAATGTACAAATAAGACACACCTACAGAAAATTGGACCAGCCAATATTTGGTTCCAGATTTGTGGACCAGTGTTCATATGACACATACCTACAGATTATTGTAGGTGGCCTTACGAGCTCAGTCCCAATTCTTGTATTACAGTATACCATCCAAAAACAAGTTGCCTATAGTTTTGGTGCTCTATGGGCTTTAGGAAGCTTTGGTTGTGGTTAAGACAAGCAGTCATCTCCCTGCTGACCTGTGATTCTACTTCCCAGCTCCTAATGCACATGTTCTGTTCACAAGTGTTGTCATAAACTATCTGAGAACTGTTCTTCTCTGCTGAATTGTGGCTTTGATGGCTCCCCAAATCTCATAGAACATTATATTTTCCATTATGATCATATACTATGCCATTTATAAGTACTGTAAATGAAAAATAATAGATGGACTTTAGGCTACATTTGGATTTTATTCAAGTTCTGCGTACAAGTAAGAGATGGCATGGGTGTTCCATTGTGCACAGTTTTCTTGCTAAACAGTAGAATAATCCACATGAACTGTGGCATGAGGTATACCATGTACAGGGTGACCGTGATTGAGCACTTACAAAAATGGCGACTCAATCATGGCGCCTGTTTACAGGGCTGTCTGGCAGGGTAGCGAGCGGATACCGGGGTGGTGAGAGGTAGGGTGAATGGATGTACGCACATATACACATGCATGGGGAGAGGAAGGGGAGGGAAAGTATGCAGGAGGGGGGTGTGGTGGGCAGCTGCCAAGCTGGATCACTAGCATGGTGGAGTGGGTGGCCTCTTGGGAGGCACAGGGTGCAGGGTTCAGGTTTGGCGCTGTGCATTTTTATTTATTTTTTTTTGCTGGTGGGTGGCTTTGTATTTTTTTTGTGTTTTTCACCCTCCCCAACATGCATCCCCATGGAGTGAGAATCCATTAGTAAGGGGGTGTGGGGGCACAGTGTCCTGCATTAAAAAAAACACCCGTAAGTCTCAGGTGCCCTCTTCACCCTCACCGCGAGTGTGTATTGCCGAAATTAATTTTTTCCGGAAATGTACACTCGCCGTAATGGCGATCGCCATTCTGCAATTGCTGTTATGACATGGAACCATGGCATGACAGTTCTGTGGAATATAATTCTGCAATTTAATGCATCTGTCTGCAAAACATGCAATCATTACACAGTTCTTTAAATAATAAGAATCATCTGTTCTATAGAATTGTGTTCCATAATTTAATACACCAGTCCACAGATAGATAGATAGATAGATAGATAGATAGATAGATAGTCAGATAGATAGGTAGATACATTCATTCATTCTGCTGTTCTAAGTCAGAAGTTTTCCAAAGATGCCAAAGTGCACTTGGAAAGAAAAATTGTGACATTAATGGTAGTTTGGCCAACTGGATTTATTTTCACAGAGCAGTAAGGGGCACTCCTGCAGTGCTGATGTCTGGTCCAGAGAAAGGGCAGCTGGTTTTGTAGAGGATGTTGGTTGATTCCATGATCAGGGGTATCAAATGGGATAGGGAGGGGGAAGCCTACCCGGTTAGAACAGACTGCTTCCCTGGACTAATGGTGCACAGGGCCAAGCATGAGGTATATCAGCTGGCAAAGAATTGTGAAGGTTCCCCGGACATACTGGTCCACCTGGGTACCAATGACATTGAGGGAAATAGTGAGCTAGAGATATAGGCAAGGTTCAGGGAGCTTGCCAGGGTCTGCCATGACATAGGATGCGCGATTTCCTTCTCGGAAATCCTGCCAGTGCCAAGGGCTACTGGGGAACACAAGAGGAAGATTAGGGAGATAAACCAGTGGCTCAGGGAGTGGTGTGGGGCCAGAGGGTATGGGTTGATGGGGTGATTGGGGGAGACCTGGGAAGATAAGGGGCTATATGCTAGAGATAGGCTCCATCTCACTTTGGAAGGGAGGGAAATCCTTAAGTTGAAAATAGAGGGGTTTGTTGGTAAAAGATGGGGTTTAAACTTGTGAAGGGGGGAGGGATGGGAGAAAAGGTTGTTGAGGGGGGTCTGATAAAGGAGGGAATTTGTCTCCACCCCCCCGGGGAGCTGGAAGAATGCGGGAAAAGGGCAACTGCTAAGGTGCTGACCGGGGGAAGACGGAATCCTCATGGGAATGTGAGCAGGGGAAATGGATGTATATGGAAAGGATGGAAGGTAGTCCTGCTAAATGCCAGGAGCTTGGGCAATAAAATGCCTGAGCTCCAGATGATGCTAACTGAGGGAGAGGTGAATGTGGCAGCGGTCACTGAGACCTGGGCAACCACAGGGCATGACTGGGACCTGAACCTGGAGGGTTACACCATGTTCAGGAAGGACAAGGGGGAGGGAAGGGGAGGAGGGATACCAATAATAGTCAAAAACTGCATTGGCATAGCAGGAGTGGAGGAGGCAGAAGAAACTGTGAAGGCAATTTGGGTCACCTTGATAACAAGGGGGGGCAAGAGTGTAAAAACAGGAGTGGTGTATAGCTAGCGGAGGAGCTGGAGGAGAGTCTGGTGGCAGATGTGGGGAGACACTGCATTTTGGGCAGGGGAAGGGTGGTGGTGTTGGGGGAACTAAAACATGCCAGGAATGGACAGGGAGACTATGACATCCTCGGTAGCCAGGGAACAGAGGTTGTTGGATGTCTTTTAGGACGTGTTCCTAACTCAGCAGGTGGGGGAACTGACCAGGGAGGCATGGATACTGGATGTGGTCCTGGCAGACAGTGACCAGATTGGGGGCCTGGAGGTAAGGGACCCATTGGTGGGTAGTTACCATGCTACGGTCTGGTTCTGCCTGGACCTAGGAGGGGTAGAAGGCTGCACAAAGATGGAGGTAACTGACTTCAGGGGGGCGGATTTCAAGAAAATGGGAAGGATCCTTAAGAAGCATTTGGATGGGATTGAACCAGACATGGACACTGACAGTATGTCGGAAATCATCTGGAGGGGGTGCAGGATGCTACCAGTACCTGTACAAGAGTAAGACGAAAATGCGGTAGGGCCCGTAAACCCTACTGGTGGACCAGGAAGCTTCAGGAGGTGGTGAGGGGAAAGAAGGTGGCTTATAAGCATTTCAAGTGCTCAAAGAGTGAAAGGGATCAAGGTGAGTATGAGCTGATGGCCAGAAGGGCCACTAGGGTGGTGTGGGCGGCTAAGGCAAGGAAGGAGCAGAATCTGGCCAGGCAAATTAGGAGAGGGAACAAGGGGTTCTTTAGATACATTGGGGAAAAATGAAGGGTGAAGGGGCAGATTAGCAGGATTAAAACAGGGGAGGGATGGGCACAAAACCTGGGGGAGCAGGCTGAGGTACTAAATGAGTACTTCGCCTCAGTTTTCACCTAGGAAAATGGAGGGCTGCATCACACATGGGAGGAGATGGTGAAACTGGGGGGGGTCCCATACCGATCGGTGGGTCTGGGGAGAGGGGGGGCCATCACTGGCAGAAGGGGTGAATGCAAAGCAGGAGGTGAAAATCATAGCACAGAGAGTGAAGGAAGCCCTCAGGTCTCTTAAGACAGAGAAAGCACTGGAGCAGGATAAATTACATCCCAGAGTGCTGAAGGAACTGGCAGATATCCTGGCAAAACCCCTGCTGGAGCTTTTCAGCATCTCTCTGAGGACAGAGTGGGTGCCCCAGGACTGGAAGGTGGCACATATAGTGCCTATCCACAAGGAGGGATCAAGGGAAGTGGCAGGGAACTACAGACCCATCAGCCTGACATCGGTGGTGGGCAAGGTGATGGAGGGCATTGTCAAGGAGAGGCTGGGGGACCTGGAAAAGTCAGGGTGTCTGGACAATAGGCAGCATGGATTCATCCCAGGGAAATCATGTCAGACAAACCTTGTGGAGTTCTATGACTGGGTGACAAGTGCCTTGGACCTGGGTAGACTGGTGAATGTCCTCTTGCTTGACTTCAGCAAGGCATTTGACTCCGTTCCTCACAGGGCCCTGTTGGATAAGCTGGGAGAAATGGGGGATGGGAAACCTGATGATCAGATGGATAGGAAATTGGATTCAGGACCCGACCCAGAGGGTCGTGGTTGGTGGGATAGTCTCATCCCCAAGGAGGGTCATTAGTGGGATCCTTCAGGGATTGGTCCTTGGGCCCCTCCTGTTCAACACCTACATCTCTGACATAAAGAAGGGTATCAGGAGTACGATGAGTCTCTTTGTGGATGACTCAAAACTGGGGGCGGTGGTGGATGGGGTGGAGGGGAGGGTGGCCCTACATGGGGACCTGGGGGCTCTGGAAAGGTGGTCTAGAAAAAGGAAGCTGAGGTTCAATGCAGGGAAATGCAAGGTACTGCACCTGGGAGCCAGAAACCCGGGCCAAGTGTACACCCTGGAGGGGGAAATGCTACAAATCTCAATGGCTGAGAGGGACCTGGGGGTGGTGGTGGATGTCAAGATGAACAAATCTGAGACTTGTAGGAGGGCAGCAGCCAAGGCCAACAGGATACTGGGATGCATCACTAGGGGGATCACCTCCAGAAGGAGAGAAGTGATACTCCCTCTGTATAACTGCTTGGTGAGGCTGCACCTCGAGTACTGCATGCAGTTTTGGAGACCACACTTAAAGAGGGACATTGAACTCCTGGAGAGGGTCCAGAGGAGGGCAACCAAAATGATCTGGGGCTTGGGGGACAGAACATATGGGGAGAGGCTTGAAGAACTAAATATGTACACATTGGAAGAGAGAAGGGGCCGGGGAGACATGATAGAGGTCTTCCAGTACATGAAGGGAGTAAATAGGGGAGGAGCATTCAGGGTTCACCAAAGGAAGGAGGGGGGGGACAACTAGAGGGCATGGGTGGAAGCTGGAGGGGAGGAGATTCAGGGAAGAAAGGAGGAGGTGCTATTTCACTGAGAGGGTGATGGAGTCATGGAATGCACTGCCTAGGGGGCTGGTGGAGGCAGAGATGGTGGAGGGGTTCAAGAGGGGTTGGGACAGGTACAGTGGAAGGGTTCTGGAAGCAAAGTCCTGTGCAGCAAGAATATCCAGGACTGGGAAGGGAGAAGCCAGAGAGGGTGAGGGGGGGCAGCAAGTTCAGCTCCTAGGGTGGGGGATAACTAAATGAGCAGACATGAAAGACCGTTAGGCCTATTCTGCTGGCATTTTAGTATGTTAGTATGATATCAAATCCATGTCTGTCCATATGGAAGATGCAGTTTAGTTGCAAACTGGTCTCAGGCAGTTTTACAACTAAAAGAGCTTCAGGAACAAATAGCGGGTTGCCCTTGGTTAGTGACAATGATGGCTGATAATGCAATAGGTGTGCTTACCCCTTGAGAGAGTTAACCTGGGAATACAGCTCTCAGGCCCACTGATTCTGTTGGGGAGCAGAACATATCTGAGGTACACTGTATCAAAATGGAATGTTCTTTGTCTGCTGAGTCTCAAGCCTTGGTGGCAACCTGGTTTCTAAGAGTGGTAAATACCCAAGAGTGAGGGAAAATCTTACAAATGTTAGTATAGAGACTAGAGTTTTTCTTTCTGTAAACATTTTGTTATACTGTTTTTAATTTGCATTCCTGGGTGTGTTTAATCTCTTTTCTGTTTTACTGTATAGTCTGTAATTAAGTAGTGTAAATATTAAATATTTTTCTATTTGGTAGTCTCTGTGACTATGCAGTGTTTTATGGTACAAGTAATATCCATTTCTATTTTGCAATCCAGTGTTCCTCTACCAAAGAGCATGACTTCCAAGTATAAAGTATCCTGTGCCTGATACAAAGGTGGCAAGAGGTTTTTGGCAGTGACTATAAAAGTGGGTCTGTTCCTTAAAAGAAAGACCTTGCACTGGGTAAGCAGTGACCAGTTCTGGAGTAAGAACCAGATCAATACCCCAATAGTCATCTAGGTGTTGACAGTATTAAAGTAGAAGGAGCCATCTGGGCATCTGGTCATTCTTGAGTGTGAGTTCATGACTAACCAGTGACAGCAAGGGTAGAAAGTTTGCCACAGAAGTGTTTGTCATGGCAGTGTGGCACTGGTTGTTTTCTTACCTTACAGTACTGAATTTTGGCTGTTTCAAATCTTTAACTATTTTCAGCAAAATGACGAAGAAGCTAAATTCCAAGATGAGCCTTGTATGAGAGAAAATATGTGATGCTGTAGCCACCATGAGAAAGATCCACATATTTCTTGAGATTAGTGGTTTCAGCACCACAAATAGTAGGATATAGGCACATCTTAAATGTGCAACCTGACTCTTCCATGTGTGCAAGCACCTGTGTAAATGAGGAGCAGAACTGAATACTACTGTATTAATCCAATTACTCTGACTTGACTTTAAATCTCTGTAATTTTTTTTCTTGTTTGGTAACCAGGAAAGGCACACTAGGCGCAAGTGACTGTTTTCAGGGGTGACTCATGAGTACTGGGTTGGTTAATTTACTTGCTCAGAGCCATGCAGTATACAAATCCAAAATAGCCTGTACTCATGCACAAAAGACACCCCCCCCCGACAAAGAGTTTGTACTTAAAGCACCAGAGTAATTTGATGGTGTGGGGTTTATGTCTATACTCTCACTTCCCCATATCAGCATTAAAGCACATACATTTAAATAAAAAAATATGTTTTTTAATTACATGTGCAATCAGCGACTTTAGTATCAGTATACTTTCCCCCAGGTTTTTCTAAGTTGTCAGTACAGAGAGTTTTTAATTTTCTGCTCCAGAAATTGCAGGGACAGTTAATTATGGGAAGGGGGGATCTAAATATTGCATTAGACCCTGCTTTATATGTTTCCAGACCCCTTCCACATCACACTTGTCCCTTACAAAAGTATTTGAAACATACCATTTCCATTCTGGATAGTGCTGATCTCTGGTGCCATTGCTTCCCCACCGTCGGAGAGTTTACTTATGTGGCGACACAAACTGAGGTGGCCTCTCGCTTGGACTACTTGTTTATTATGGTTGAGCACCTGGATTCTCTCCAGAACATCTGGCATGGCAGGACTTTGTTATCTGATCATGCTCCAGTATTTGCAAAACTTCATCTGGGGGCAACCACTGAATTACTCATTGGTGCCTGAATTTGGCCTATTTAAGAGACTCTGAATTTAAACAACTAGTCCGAGATGAGGTCCCTCGGATTTTGCATGACAACACTTCTTTGGGAATTTCTCTTATCATTTTATGGGACACCTTGAAAACCATTTTGCAAGGCACTATTATCACCTACTCAGCTAGGAAGAAGAGGGAGAGAGAGAGGCTCAGCATAGGGAACCGCAGAAGGAACTTCAGGCCTTGTAATCTTTTTACTCTCGGGGTATAGGACGGCAAAGCCCCAACTGCTATTGGTTAAACAAAAGCTTCAAAAACTGATTGACCAAAAAGTGGAAAAACAACTTTTCTATCTGAAGCATAGATATTATGAGGGGGGACTGAGGGAGCTAGGAACTTAACTCGCAGACTGCACCAACATGGAAATCAAGAATGTTTGACTAGTCTCTTTCACCCTGTTACTGGAAATTTGATATCCCATCCCCATGAAATTAGAACAGCCCTGGCACATTACTTTCAGGACCTATGCACAGCAGGCTAGGCTCCTGCTCATCATAAATTAGAAGCCTACCTACAACGGTTACACTTACCCAAATTGTCGCCTACACGAGCACAAATTCTTCTAGCCCCCGTTTCGCTTGGGGAAATGGAAGGGGTTTTTCAAAAAGCCAAGACACTTAAAGCCTCTGGATCTGATAGTTATCTGCTGGAATTTTATAAGGAATTCTGGGAAACTTTGTTCCCTCATTGTTGGTGGCCCTCCATTGGGTGCAAAAAGGCACTCCCCCACCTCCATCATGGAACTATTCTGTAATTGCAGCCCTCCCTAAGTCTCACAAAGATATGGAATATTCCTCCTCCTATCGAACAATTTCTATGTTGAACTTTGATTATAAGATTACTATGACTATATTGGCCCATAGGTTAGAGGATATAGTTTCTTCTTCTTTGGTTGATCCGGACCAATAGGATTTGTTAAAGGGAGGCAGGCTCACAATGTGGCCCAATGCACCTACTTGATAGTGGATTATGCCCTTTCTTGAAAAATCCCCCTTGTTCTTTTGGGACTTGATGCAGAAAAAGCCTTTGACAGGGTTGCCTGGCCTTTTCTCTGGGCAACCTTGTCATAGTTTGGCTTTCCCCAGGATTTTATAAGACAACTCCAAAATATATATTGTGCCCCTCAGGCTTATTTGAAATTGGATGGCTCTCTGTCAGCTCCCTCTTCTCTTTCCCAGGGTACGAGGCAGGGTTGTCCCTTATCCCCATTATTATTTGCCCTGTATCTGAAGCCCCTTGCTGAGGCCCTCAGGCAGCACCTGGATATAAAGGCCATTCCCTATGGGAGGGCGCCCCCATAAGATCTTCCTCATCGTGGATGACACTCTTTTGACCCTGACTAATCCAGAGCAGTCTATTCCAGCAATATGAGAACAGATTACTATTTTGGGTGAACGGGCTGGGTACAGGGTCAATGAACAAAAAAATGATGTACCTTTGTATAATTTTATTCCATCACAGGCCTGTAAACAGAGCTATCCCTTCTGGTGGAATGAAACGGCCATGCGGTATTTAGGGATCTAGCTTACTAAGTATCCTTTTCATGAGACACTTCTCAGTTATGAGCCTTTAACTCAGAAGCTCTCTGTGGACCTCAGCAGGTGGTTATACCTCTCTTTAGGTTTTCTGGGGTGGGTGGAAGTTGTTCATCATAATGAAGTTCCCAGTGCCCCCCAGGGAAGTCTATTTTATGGAGTGGGATAAGTTGATCTTACACTTCCTCTGGAGGAGCTCGCCACCCAGGGTATGTTTTTCTCCCCTTCAACTTCCGTGGGAGCAGGGAGGTTTGAACTTACCAGACATAAGGCAATTTGTCCTAGCCTCACAGCTATACACCCTCCTACATTGGCTGAATCCCTCATATACAGCCTACTGGAAGCAATTTGAGATTGCTTGGAGTAATCTATGTGATCTGATTGAGTATCTTTTTGGGCCACAGCCCAAGTATGTTACTCTCCCAAAGTTCCCATGCCATACTAGGGAGTCCCTCCATTCTTGGCACTGGGTACTAAATAAATATCTCACCTCTGCAGAAGCCTTGTGTCTTAGGTCCTTTGTGGCTGACACTACTTTCTTGCCTAGCAAGGGCGATAACATTTTTCATAGTTGGGCAGAGCTGGGTTTAAAATATAATTTTCAGTTGGTGGAGCCTTCGGGACTTCTCCTGTTTGTTTCTCTCCAATCTAAATACTGCCTTCCTGGACTACATTTTTATAAATACTTACAGCTGAAATCTTTCTTACAACCTCATGAAGAAGCCCTTTCCTCTATAGCGGCAAGGCTGTCTACTTTGGTATAATTAATTAAGATGAGTAATAATGGTATGAAAAGAAACAAATTTGATTAGTTCCTTATATAAAACCCTAAGGGAGCAACTGGGGGATTCCTCTGACTCGTTTAGAGCTAGATAGTCCCAGGATTTGGGTATGAATATTTCCCGATCAGTCTGGGAGGGGTCAGCCTTGCCAGCTTACAAGGTCTCTTGCTCACCCTACTGGAGGGAATATATGTGGAAACTTCAGATGCGTTTTTTCGCACCCCTGTAGTTGTGGTGAAGTTCACCATTCCCTCTCTTTGGAAAGGCTGGAGGGACTACAGACATTTGTCAGTGGATTTGGCCCACATTTTTTGGGCATGCCTGGTGTTGCACACTTTTTGGGATTGGATTCTGCAGGAAATACAGCTTATGTATGACTGCCTGGGCCTGCTGATGCCTGCATATTTATTGAAGGATGCTCCCCGGATGAAGTTAGGGTGAATAGAACTACCTAACATCAGATAATCCTTCTGGGCTTGGCGGCCAAGAAGGCCATCATGCAGCAGTGGTGCTCAAAGGTACCTCTGACTCTGGAGGCCTGGGGTTTCTTAGTTCAGGATATATACACCTTGGAGAGGCTATCAGCGAGATTAAGGAATCAAGTGACAACCTTTGAGCTCTGGTGGCAGATAAAGGTTCTTTATCAATTGAACAAGTGTCCTGATTTTGTACCTGGAAACCTGCTGCTTCTTTTGGAATTGGGGGAGGTGGGTATGATTGAGAGGGCAGGGAGCTGGTGATGTGATGGGATGGGGTCTAGGGGTGGGACTGTGTGCAGAGCTAGAGGGAGTTTAGTTTTCCCTTATCTTGCTATTTTGAGGCCATTGAATTTAATGATTTTGCTGCCCTACATCTTCCCTTATAAAATGGGGATTATTTTTTTGTTTTATCTCTCTTCCCTTTCAGGGTCCATTTGTTCTTTTAGGTTAATGCATAAGGTCTGAGCAGATGAGCAGGCCAGCTTTTGCATTGAGATCAGCTGAAGATTTTTATCTGTGAAACTCTTGTCATGCCATCCTGGATGTTTGCTTGTGGACTTGAAACTGCAACTGTAGACATCAGCATTAAGGGATGGCCTTTTCACAGGATTTAGCAACCTGGATACTACAATACAAGTCACATTAAACTGTTCCTCCAGCTCACTGCTCTGGCATTGTTTTTATATGCTGACAATGCAGTGGCGACTCTAAATGCTTAAAATTCAAACTCTGTTTCAACCATACATCAGCTCAGAAGCAGCTCACATACAACACACTTTCAGTTCTCTTATACAGTCCCCCAGTGCTGCAGTAAATTACATCTCCCAGCAGCCTCAGCTGATGGGCTAATTTGCATGCACTTCATTTTACTTTATTTAAGGTATTTGCATCCCCTCTTTCTCCCCCTCATGTATCCAGACCCAAATTAGCTTATTCAGAGGTCTGGGATTCCAGAGGGAGCCTCTGGTTACCTGCTGTACTGTAGTGTTTTTGTCCTGAACTCAACCAGCTTGCACATTTCAGTGCAGCCTCACGGCGGTTCACGTCTTCTGCTCCTCTGGGCCCGCTTTCACTGGGAACACATTGCGGGAACTGGTAGGAGGTTTGAGGAGGTCTCCAGGACCTGGGCTGGTCACAGTGACAATTGGGGAATCCAAGGTACTGTACAGTAAGCCCTACACTTTGAGGGGACCACTACATAAAGAAGCAGAAAGATTGCTTCTGAGGGCTTCACTTGCACCTTACTACTCTCAGTTTCAAACAATTACTGAGAGCTAGATAAAAGTCTGCCCATTCTCATTGCATTGCTGTTTTAATTTGCAGGACAGACTTTTATCCAGCTCTTAGTAATTGTTTGAAACTGAGAGTAGTAAGGTGCAAGTGAAGCCCTTGGAAGTGAGTAAAATAACATGATGGCGGGGGTTTCAATCTGAATACAGGACCGCAATTGATTGGAATTGAGTGATGGCTCCTGGGATTGGGTAGAATGTCATGTCATTCATGGACACTGCTGTAGTGAAACTGGGCTCCCAACTCGATGGTTCAGCATTTGTTATGGGTTGCTGAATGGGTTGCACTGCATTAACAAATGTTTCCTGACAGCTGCAAAATAAGCTGAAACTGAATAGTAGCTAGAAACAAACTATTAGGACAATTTTATTAATTCATTGCAGTGAAAACTGCACACATTGAGCGACTCACTGAAAAATATTAAACCAGTGAGTTGGAAGAACAGCATAATGTGACTTGTACTGTACAGACATGGTTTTCTGGCAACTGCTCTCCTCCATTTTTGCTCATTGAACAATGGTCCTTGAAGTAAGGGTTTTAATGGACATTAGCAGTCAATATTTCATTAATTCCCATGTTGTGGATCTGTAATGATGTATTTCTGTTTGTATGGGCTGCATTGGTTAGAGCTTAGAGCTATTGTATTTTGTAGTGCATTTTTGGTGCCCTGATATATGTGTGTGTGTGTGTGTGTGTGTATGTGTGTGTGTGTATGTGTGTGTGTATATACAGTACAGTATATAATGTCATCTATATGTAAATAATTGTTTCTTTTCAATAAAAATTGAATTATAAAAAAAATTATTTTATTGGCTCAGAGTGTGAGTGTTTCAGTCATCATATATACTCATGACCCCATACTGTCATCACTGCCAATATATCTAAATCCTATCTACCCTGTATTTGTTGTTTTTAACTGTGATTTTATGCTTTTGTGTGCTAGTGCCATGGTTCTTGTGAGACTGGCGCTATTTTACAAATAAAGTTTGCTTGCTTGCTTGCTGTCTCCCTGTCTTTCTTAATCCAATCTATCTAATCCTAAAGCCATAATAAATAGAAGCAAAGCCTCCTCAAACCTGGTGGGTTTGTTCTCTAATTTACGAAATGCTCTTTCTATCCATCTCAAATAAAACATCCAATGTAACCATACTGTAAACTCTGAAGCCTTTATGCCTTTCCAGTGCTGAAGAAGAACCTTCCTAGCAACTAATCATCCCATATTTAAAACTGTGTAGCCATCATATGGTTCTGTGTCCAGCCTCCATCCAAACATTGCAATTCCTGGGTTGAATAGGAAATCTTGGCCTAGAAATTTTTCAAAAAATGGAAAAATCCTTCACCAAAAATCTTTAAAACCAGTACATGTACAGTGGCTAGCATGCACCATAGTGTGCCTCTTTTAGTCTGACATCTTTGACAAAGGTCTGAGGACAAAACTCCCATTTTGCTAAGTCTAACAGGAATTAAGTATGTCCTATGAACTGTGTTTATATAGATCTGCTTCAATCTATTGTTCATTATTTTTGTGCTGGAGAAATCTGTAACGTTTTTCCAGCTGGCATCTGGAATTATCTGAGCCCTATCTCCCCCCCAAAGTCCTTTCTTGCAATGAAATATTGTTTGTATCAATAAATGCTTTGTAAAATATTGCAAAGAAACATTTTTCTGAGTTCATATTTAGAACAATTCCTTCCAATTTAGATAAATGAGGTATTTAAAATCTATTTTTTTAAGTTTTTAACCTACAAATATTGAACTCTCAACCCATCAAGAAAATTATGTTTTCCTTGCAAACTTTCAAAAGACAAAAAAAATCTAAAAAAATCATTTAGTTGATGTACTGTATACCTTTCTCATGAAAACCATGTTTGAATGCTCTAGCCATCAATGAAGGAGGGAAATGAATGTTATTTATGACTGTAGTGAACTTCGAGATATCATTTGAATTATCAAATAATTTTTGCACTACAGTCCAAATATAGTTTGTGGTTTCAGATGTTGCTAAAGAATTTTATAACAATTTGATTTATTCCAAATTCACCATTAATGCATGTTTTAGAGTGGTAAATGGGATTCTAGCCTGTTCAGTTTGAAAACAAGAAATATATGGACTATCTCTTGGTCAAGTACTTTATTGTATAAAAGATTCACATAAGTACAGGAAATACTGTTTTTTTTAGTTGTTAGTTTATTGGACTTTTATGATACAGCATACAATTTGATTGTATAACTCTGATGGCAATGCAATGATGTATTGTGAAATTCTGTATCTCTCTGGATGATTTCATAAATAAAATCTGTAAAAAAAATAAATAGCTGGACTGTTTTCTTAAAACCAGTGAACTGCACATTTTAGTTGTGTGGCCAGAAAATGCCACCAAAAGTTAGGGGTACCCAAACATTTTTCCTTTGGCAAATACAGCTTTTTCAAAACAATTCTAGGTTGTTTGTTCTTCCATAGAAACCTTCTAATAATTTTTTCAAGCTCTACAAAAAATGTTTTGGGAATTATTAATGACAAGGCTTGAAAAAGGAATAACTGTAGAGAATACGCATTTTTAGAATGTTTACTTTACCTATAAGAACCAAAGGCTTACTCTACCTATAAGAACCAAAGTCTGTGTGCTGGCTCCCCACCTGCCCTATCTGGGCATTTACTTATATAGTTTTTTAGCAATCATGTGACCTGGGCATATCATATTCTAAGTGCCTACTTCTCCATATGAAGTTTATATTTGTCAGCTTCTAGAGGGCACCAAAGCTATTTTGCTGCCCTGTTGCTGACAGCCGACTTCTTTTCCTGTGCTTCTTATCCTCAGCCAAATGACACACTAGAGTCAGTACATTCTAATCTATAAACTGTAAAGCACTGCCACTAGGTGACGTCACTCCAACAGTGCATCCTTATTATTTTATTGCTACAGTCTGCAACAGTCCTGCTCCAAACCTTTAATTCACAATGCTGGCCACAATTTTGATTCCCCTACTGCTTATATCAGCTATGACAGGATTGATAACCATGCCAGAACCCCAGAAGCTATCATGTCTTTGCTGGGACAGGAATCAATGTCTATGAAACAGTTACTTCTGTGCTTGTTTCAGTTTTACAAGCTTCCCTTAACTCATGGTTCTGGCAATTGCTGGTGAGATCATCCCCCAGCAGCCTTGCCTTTTTTACATCTCTATTATTTATATGTGATCTTTTAGCAATACAATATAAAACCAATACAAGGCACACATTAAGATGTGGGAACAAAGTTAAATTAAAGCAACAAGTGGGACAACTGAGACGATTGCTGCTATTGCTGTTACAAATATCTGGCAATATACCTCCCAACCCTGGCCCCCTGCAGCAGTCACAAATTAATATTAAGAAACAAGGGATTCTTATGGTTGCCTCCATCAATATCTGTAGCCTTCTGGCAAAGCTTGACAATCTTAAGATCTGGGTTACTCAGCACAACTCCGATGTTCTCTCAGTTGTGGAGACCTGGCTTTCACCAAAGATTCCATACACTTTGATAACAATACCAGGTTATTCTGTCTTTAGGCAGGAAAGACTATCTAAAAGATGTGGTGGCTGTACTAGCTACCTAAAGGATTCACTTAAGGATCATGTATTACCCCTACCTCACACAATTGATGCTTTTCAGGTGGTAGCCATCAAGGTTCTATTAGGAGCACATATCAAAGCTCTTATGGTGGCCTCTGTATATAGTCCTCCTTAAGAAGTTTCGGGCCTAAACCCATTAATAGACTGCATCCACAATCTGCATCAGAACTCCAAAATTATTATGATGGGAGACTTCAGTGTTACTTGGCTCTTCCAAGATGCCTGCCCTTTCAAGGATGCTCTCTCTGCTATCCACTTTTCCCAGCTAGTTGAGTCCCAAACCAGAATGAATTACAAGACTGGGACCTCCATGCTGTTGCATTGGATTCTCTCTAATCACCCTGAATGTGCCACTAATACAACTATACTCTCAGATTCCATTAGTGACCACTCACCCATAATCTGTCACTGGTCAAATAAATTTGTCAAACCACCTGCCATAATGGACCTAAATAGGGCCCTAAACCATGGTCAACTAGAATCCCTTAAACAACTCCTATGGTCGCAGGATTGGTCAGCAATTGACACTGCTACCGATGTCAATACCACTCTTGAGTACTTCATTAATTGATTTAATGCTGCCTGTGACACCCATGCTCCCCTCAAAAAATGAAAGATCTGGGTACCTACAGTCCCTGGATCACACCAAATTTAATGGACCTGATGAAACATAGGGACCACCTAAGGCAGCATGCATGACTAACAGGCAGGCAAGAGGACATACAGTACTACAAAAGAGTTATGAATGATTGCACCCGAGCCATCTGAAATGAAAAACGCCAGCACTTCAGAGAAGCACTAATCAAAACCAGGAATGATGGAAGGAAATTTTGGAATAATATTAAGAATTTAACAGGAAAGGACCCTAAGCAGGCCCCTACTATGCTTAGCATTGATGGCACCCCACAACTCAACCTGAAGTTCATAGCCAACACATTTAATAATACATTTACAGATATAAGCAACGTGCTCCCCCTGGACTTCTTTAAGGATGCTCCAAACTTGGATTGCAGTGGGGTAGATAACCAACCTCAAGCACTCACATACCCTTCTACTTCAGAGTTATCTCTGAAAGAGAGGTTAGAAAATACTTCCAAAAGGTACTTGGAAAGTCCAGAAACAGTGGGGATACACTAGACCTCAAATTTGTGGCCCTTACCCTTGACATACAGTAATTCTGTCACCCTTAACTAAAATAATAAATCTATCACTAGGACTATCTTAAATTCCCTCAGGTGTGGGAATCTGTTTTGGTAGCTCCCATCCACAAAAGTGGTTATAGAGCATTACATGGGAACTATTGTCCAATTTCTATACTCCACCCTCCTTTCAAAGGCACTCAAGCGTATGGTGGCTGATCATTTGGTCAAGTACCTAGAAAAATATCAGATTCGGTGTCCCCAGCAGCATGGATTCAGAAAAAGAAACAGGACCACCATAGCTCTACTTGAACTTACCAGTTTCATCTACAATTCTTTAGATCAAGGCCAGTTATCTTGTGCTGCCTTTATAGATCTATCCATGTCTTTTGATACCGTAAATCATAGCCTACTACTTAAGCAACTCTCCGTTACTGGGCTCTCAAAATACGCCACTAACTGGTTCAAATGTTGCCTAGCTAATTGAACACAACAAATCAAGATTGCTAACACTTTATCTGACCACCAAGTAATCCATTCTGGTGTCCCACAAGGGTCCATACTGGGTCCTCTCCTGTTCACCATCTTTCTCAATGGACTCCACAGCTCCTGCCAGGATCAGATCCTGCTCTATGTGGATGATGCTGTAATATTCACAAGTATTCCGGACCCCAAACTCCTTGAAAAACAACTACAGCGTAGTTTTACATCAGTGGAGGATTGGTTTAACCAGCACAAGCTTATTTTAAACTTCAAGAAGACCAAAGTCATGTTTTTCCATACCTCCCAAAACAGACATAAATCCTACCTTCTGACTATCAGGAACAATATTGGCACTCCTCTGGAACAAATTCATCACTTCAAATACCTTGGAGTCACCATTGACAGTACCTTGTCCTACTCACACCACATAGATAATGTTACTAAAGTAGTTAACACTCATACAGGACTTCTTTATAGAAACAAGCATAGTCTAACTGCTGATGCTCTTAGATTAGCAATTCACAGCTCAGTTATTTCTGTCATTGACTACAGGCTGGTTGTCTATGGCACCGCCACTGCTACATCCCTCTGACATATCAATACTGCTTTTAACAAAGCCTGTAGGCTCCTCACAGGGGCAGCACATCTCACACACGTGTGATCTCTATATCCAGTCTGTTTGGCTACAGCTAAATGATAGAATAAAATACTAAACGTGTCCTTGTAAAGAAAGTTGCCTTAGGACTCACATATCCTGGAGTCCAAAAGATACTAAGCCTTTTCTATAACCCCCAGCACACTCGAGGCTCTGATAATCAGCTCTTTGTTGTCCCCCACTGTCGCATAACCCAAGGACAATGTTAATTTGCATTTAGAGCTCCTCTTTGGCTTAACTCACTCCCCACTGATGTTCCTCAAATACCTAGTTGTGCACTTTCAAACATAACATGCATCAATTCATCCTGGCAAATAGCTGTGACTGCAATACTTAATCTCTCCCATACTGTTCTTTTATTTATGCTATTTCTATATCTCTCTACCACCTAAATCATCCTTCTCTTCCATATTCTGGCCTTCCACCGACAATGCCTCCTGGCTGCTTCACTTACCTACAACTTGCTGTTGTAATGCCTACAATTCTGAACCTATTCCCTCCCTCTTCTCTCTTTTATTTTCTTCCGTCACCTCACTGTGCTCCCAATCATACTACCGTACTTCATACCCTCTATTCTACTTGTGTCTGACAAGGCCTTGCTGGCTGCTTCTCATTGTCTGTCTGTTTTTAAACATTATCATTTACTGGTTATACTTATTTGCCTGGAATACACTGTACAATGCCTGATACCTTGTCTATGGCTGTTTGTCTTCTTTGTAACAGTTTATCTATTGTTAGTTCTCATTTTATATGTTACCTGCTGATGTGAAACCTATGTAAATGAGCTCACAGCACATAGGTGTCAATCTGAGATTACAATAAATAAATAAATACCTAAACAATTGTCATCTTTCTAAATAAAGTAATTTTTTTTCAAAAACTGGCAAACATTTAGGTGATACATAAGTTCTGTGTCTATAATGAGGTGTACCCCCAGGTATTTGATTGTTTATGAAGTTTTAATAAAACAAGACTATCTGGTAGTTCTAAATTATTTCCCAGAAAGAGTGCTTCGCTCTTTTCCCCCAATTGATTTTGTAGCCAAACAGTTTACCAAAGTCTATGAGTATTTTCAAAACATGTGAAAAGGCATTCTTTGGATCTGATAGAAAAAGCAAGATATCATCTGCATAGAGAGATATCTTATGAATTTGTGTACCAATTTGTACTCCATTTAAGTCTTGATATGCTCTGATCTTTATTGCCAAGGGTTCTAAGAAATGGCAAACAACAAAGGGGATAACTGGCATCCCTGTCTAGTACCTCAAAACAAATCAAAGAACTCAGAGATGTCCTGATTGGCTCTTACTCTGGCATGTAGCCTAGAATAGATTATCCTCATAATTCACAAAACAGATATTCTCTTCTTGACTCTATTAATAGCATAGAAGTATTTAGATATTCTTTCAAGAGTCCATAATTCATCAGTGTGCAACAGAATATTTGTGAGTAACTTTATCAAACTGATATATATTATTTATAAAAGGTGCTAACCAATAAAGTCTCTCCTTTGTATACCAATCTGAAAACCTGCCTTCAAAACCAAAGGCCTTTAAGAGTTCAAACAGATACTTCCAATGAACCCTATCAAAAGTCTTTTCAGCATCTAGGGACATGATAACAGCATTTGTTTCTTGAGCACATTCTGCTACATTGAATGCCCTCCTAATGTTATGATGTAGCCTCCTTCCCTCAACAATGCCAGTTTGGTCCACGTGACTGATTTTTAGTAAAATTTTGGATAGTCTGTTTGCCAATATTTTAGCAAAGATTTTATAATCATTATTTAGTAATGAAAGTGGTCAGTAAGATTTACTCTGGTAAGGGGTCCTATCTTTTTTAAGTATCAAGGAAATATTAGCCTCATTAAAGGATGGAGGAAGAGTTCCCATCTGATGGATTTCTTGAAAGAGTTATAACCAAATGGGAGTTAATATATATTTCAGGTTCTTGTAAAACTCTGAAGGAAAACCATCAGGACTTGGTGACTTCCCATTTGATAAATTATTTATAACTTCTTGTATTTCCTCAATTATGATTTCTCTATTTAGAAATTCCATATCAGAACTGGATTATTTGAGGTAAATGTAATCTAGCCAGATACATTTACACCTCTTTTAAATCCATATTATCTTTAAGAGAACAGTGAAGCCCTCTAGTATCAAGTGCAGTGTCACAGTTTCCCTGCATGACAAAAGGGATTAACTCTCATTGAAATTGCATTGTTGCCTGCAGTAACTCTACTGCAGAATTCTGCAGAGTTGGGCTTGATCCTGGTGAACTTCACTATATATAACTTGAGATAAAATTCTTTAAATTCTGTATTGATCTCAGCTGGTTTTATAACAATCGTACCACCCTCTAATCTAAGTTAATCATTTCTGTTCTGGTTTTGTTCACATTTTAATTGATAAGTGAGCAATGTATCAGGAAGATCTGAAAAAACTATAATATTTAGCTCTTGATCTAATCATGGCTTTCTCCGTCTGACTGTTCAATATTGTTTCAATTTTCTCCTTTATGTACATAACCTTAATCTTATAATTTTCTGTTCTAGTTTGTGCATGTCACAATTCTGCTACCATTAATTCAGCTCCTTCCCTATTTCTCCTTTTCCTATTGTTATCATAAGCTATGATCCAGCCTCTTACAAAAACTTTAAGCAATGTCCATATAATTTGCACTAAGAATTCTTCCTAACTATTCCTTTTTTAGGAGAATTTAATTTCCACATGGAGCAGTCTTGTAAATTGATCACCATACCATGGTGAATTATCTAATGTCCAAGTTCTACCAGGAAATTTAGTTGTATATGTCAAATTCAGGTCTAAATAGCAAGCAGTGTGATATGATATAATTATGGAATTATATCTGACAGAATCAATTTTGTGCAATAAGACTTACGATACAAAAAAATCATTTCTGGAATATTAATATGTATTATGGACTTTTGAATAATAAGAAAACTTACCCAATGTAGGAGAATAAAGTGAGAAGGGTCTAGTACAACTAGGTCCTGCATATCACCTTTCATTAAATTAACTGTCCTGGCCTTACATTCTGCTGCCAAAAGGGCTCTGTCTACTGTATGCAAGAATGAGTTATGTTAGAATCACTCCCTATGATATATGAAGTGTCACAGAAGGCAATTTTTAAAATGAAATTAGTGAAGAATTGCAAATCTTCTTCACTGGGTATGTAAAGACTTTTCAAAGTTTGTTCCACCTAGAATACAGAAAATCTACAAATCATGAAACATCCATCTCAGTCTATATACGAGCTAAGTATCTGAGACCTTAAGCATTTTTGGCAAAAATAGCAGTGCCCATAGTGTTATTTGTGTAATATGTGTGAATTCCAACTGACTGAAATAAACTGGAAAAAATACAATGCATCTTTTGGGGCTGGCAGTATAACCTAGAGGTTACAGTAATGAGCTGTAAATGAGCTTGGTACCTCCAGCAGACAGACCTGGGTTTGATTCCCACAATCTCTACTTGCATACTGTGTGACTCTGAGCAAGTCACTTAACCTCCTCAGTGCTCCTGGGTCACCCCTGAAAACAGGCACCTGTGCCTAGTAGGCCTTACCCAGTTACCAAATAATACAATTAAAGAAATAAATATTTTTTTATCAAAATGAGTTTCCTGAAGTAATGGGCAATTAACATTTTTGTTATTAGCATAGTTAATGATTTTCCAAATTTTTTTTCTGTCTTTGTCTCCATTCAGTTTCCAAATCAGTACTCTCAGTTTAGACATACTTTATTTTGTTAGCCCACACTTATAAAAAAGTTTATAACCCCAGTATTAAACTCATGCTCAATTCAGAAGGACTGAATTGATTTTTTGCAGCTCTGCTTGTTCTCATAAGTTAAGCGCTATCATTTATCCCAATTATAGAACACCCACCCCAGGGTTTTAAATAATTGATTAGCTTTTTTCTTGGGCCTATACTAACTGTACAGAAAATATTTACAAAGATTTTCTAGAAGTGCTGTGTTTGTTAAACACAGTGAGGCAAGAGCTATGCATTTTCACAAAGATTTAGCACTTTTATGAGCAAAACGCTAATCAATTTTTAGAGTTAAATAAATCCCTGCACCCCAATGGATTATTAAAAATGTCTGATGATTTTTACATAATCTGGCCTCACCCCCCCAAATCTATATCCCACCAACTCTCTAGCCATCCCAATGTGGCTTCCCTCATCTTGGGGAAACTCCAACATCCCAATTTTTAGAAGATGACTTGCTGTTTGATATACAACAGGTAGTATGCGAGCTCCCCCGATGGTTATGTAACTAATTAAATAAAAAAGCTCAAAAACAGTTGGCTCTTAAACACTCTGCCAGTTGATCAACCTATCTAAACAGAAACTCCAAAAAAACAAACTAAATCCCTTCCTCCCTTCCAGATTTTAAACTTTAATATTTATAAGTTTGTGATCTGCTCCAAATCATCAGGACAAATAGATTAGAGTGTTTCAAAGCCCTTAGTTTTGTTTGTAATATCTGGGGCTTAATGCTTGGAGTTGCTTTCAGCAGCATTGATTCACATTTGTGCTAATGCTACAGGGGTTTCTGAATCAAATTGGGTTGTTTTTCACAAAACTTCTTACTCCTCTTGTGGAGTGTGAAAAAATATTATTTTTCCATCTATATTAACTTGAAGTCTGGCAGGGTACAATAAAGAGAATAGTAGGCCCTCTTTTCTAAGCCTATCTCTGATTGAATCAAATGCCTTTCTTTTCATCAAAACTGATGGGGGCAAGTCTGGAAAAACCTGTAGTCTGATTCCAAATCAAAAATGTTTATTGTATGGCTAAAATGCCTTTACAAAAGATCATAGACAACAGTACAACCAAAAGTAAAAAAGAATTAAAAAGTTGGCTCTAGCCCATGCTAAAAAAACACACATACTTCGTATAAGTAACACATAAGGTTCACATGAAAATTCACACAACAGATATTCTCTTCTTACTAACATACTAAAATGCCAGCAGAATAGGCCTAACGGTCTTTCGCGTCTGCTCGTTTGGTCAGCCCCCACCCTGGGTGCTGATCTTGCAGCCCCCCTCGCCTTCTCTGGCTTCTCCCTTCCCAGTTCCGGATATTCTTGCTGCATTGGATTTTGCTTCCAGAACCCTTCCCCTGTACCTGTCCCACCCCCTCTTGAACCCCTCCACTGTTTCTGCCTCCACCAGCCCCATAGGCAGTGCA
Organism: Neoceratodus forsteri; assembly: GCA_016271365.2. NCBI lineage: Eukaryota > Metazoa > Chordata > Ceratodontiformes > Ceratodontidae > Neoceratodus > Neoceratodus forsteri. The sequence continues at coordinate 611,038,515 of CM028133.1, forward strand.
TTTCATGGCTCCACCACCCTCTTAGTGAAGTAGCACCTCCTCCTTTCTCCCCTGAATCTTCCCCCCCTCCAGCTTCCACCCATGCCCTCTAGTGGCCCTCTCCTTCTTCCTTTGAAGCACACTGACTGTTCCTCCCCTATTTACCCTCTTCATGTACCTGAAGACCTCTATCATGTCCCCCCGGTCCCTTCTCTCTTCCAATGTGTACATATTTAGCTCTTCGAGCTTCTTCTCATAGGTCCTGTCCCCCAAGCCCCAAATCATTTTGGTTGCCCTCCTCTGGACCCTCTCCAAGAGGTTAATGTCCCTCTTTAAGTGTGGCCTCCAAAACTGCATGCAGTAGTCAAGGTGCGGCCTCACCAAGCAGTTATACAGAGGGAGTATCACTTCCCTCCTTCTGGAGGTGATCCCCCCTAGCGATGCATCCCAGCATCCTGTTGGCCTTGGCTGCTGCCCTCCTACAAGTCTCAGAGTTGTTCATCTTGACATCCACCACCACCCCCAGGTCCCTCTCAGCCATCGAGACTTGTAGCATTTCCCACCCAGGATGTACACTTGGCCCGGGTTTCTGGCCCCCAGGTGGAGTACCTTGCATTTCCCTGCATTGAACCTCAGCTTCCACTTTCTAGACCATCTTTCCAGAGCCTCCAGGTCCCCCTGTAGGGCCACCCTCCCCTCCTCCCCATCCACCACCACCCCCAGTTTCGAGTCATCCGCAAAGAGACTCATCTCACTCCTGATTCCTGTCCTTATGAGACATAGGCATTGAACAGAGGCCCAAGGACTGATCCCTGTGGGACCCCACTAATGACCCTCCTTGGGGATGAGACTATCCCGCCAACTACGTCCCTCTAGGTCTGGTCCTGGAGCCAATTGCTTATCCATCTGATCTTCTGGTTCCCCACCCCCATTTCTCCCAGCTTATCCAACAGGCCCACATGAGGAACAGAGTCAAATGCCTTGCTGAAGTCTAGAAAGAGGACGTCCACTGGTCTACCCAGGTCCAAGGCACTAGTCACCAAGTCATAGAACTCCACCAGGTTTGTCTGACACAATTTCCCTGGGAAGAATCCATGCTGTCTATCGTCCAGGCATCCTGACTTATCCAGGTCCCCCTAGCCTCTCCTTGACAATGCCCCTCCATCACCTTGCCCAACCGATGTCAGGCTGACAGGCCTGTAGTTCCCTGCCACCTTCCTTGATCCCCTTGTGGATGAGGCACTATATGCGCCACCTTCAGTCTTGGTGCACCCACCCTGTCCTCAGAGATGGTGAAATCTCCATGCAGGGGTTTCAGCCAGGACATCCATGAGTTCCTTCAGCACTCTGGGATGTAATTTATCCGACGGTGCTTTCTCCGTCTTAAGGGAGCTGAGGCTTCCCTCACTCTCTCTGCTGTGATTTCCACTTCTGGTACCTCTTCTCCTGCTTAGCCCTCCCCACCTGCCAGTGATGCCTCCTCCTCTCCCCAGACCCGCCCGATCGGTGAGGTCCCCCCCTCCTCAGTATCTCTGTCTCCTCCCATGTATGATGCAGCACCTATTTTCCTTGGCAAAACTGAGGTGGAAGTACTCATTTAGTACTCAGCCTGCTCCCCGGTCTTGTGCCCATCTCTCCTGATTTAATCCTGCTAATCTGCCCTTCACCCTTTGTTTTCCCCAATGTATCTAAAGAACCCCTTGTTCCTCTCCCTAATTTCCCTGGCCAGGTTCTGCTCCTTCCTTGCCTTAGCCACCCTCACCACCCTAGTGGCCCTTCTAGCCATCAGCTCGTACTCCCCTCGATCCCTTTCACTCCTTGAGCACTTGAATTGCTTATAGGCTGCCTTCTTTCCCCGCACCACCTCCTGGACCTCCCTGGTCCACCAGCAGGGTTTTTGAGCCCTACTGCATTTTCGTCTTACTCTTGCACAGGTGCTGGTAGCATCCTGCACCCCTCTCCTGATGATTTCCCACCTACTATCAGCGTCCATGTCTGACCCAATCCCATCCAAATGCTCCTTAAGGATCCTTCCCATTTCCTAAATCCGCCCCCTGAAGTCGGTTACTTCTGTCTTTGTGCAGCCTTCTACCCCTCCTAGGTCCAGGCAGAACCAGACCGTGGCATGGTCACTCCCCGCCAATGGGTCCCTGCCTCCAGGCCCCAATCTGGTCACTGTCTGCCAGGACCACCTCCAGTACCACGCCTCCTGGTCGGGTTCCCTCACCTGCTGAGTTAGAACGCGTCTTGAAAGACATCCAGCAACCTCTGTTCCCTGGTCACAGAGGATGTCATAGTCTCCCAGTCTGTTCCTGGCAAGTTTAAGTCCCCCAACACCACCACCGTTCCTCTGCCCAGTCTGCAGTGTCTCCCAACATCTGCCACCAGACTGTCCTCCAGCTCCTCCGCCAGGGCAGGGGGTCTATACACCACTCCTATTTTTACTCTCTTGCCCCCCCTTGTTATCAAGGTGACCCAAATCACCTCCATGGTTCCCTCTGCCTCCTCTACTCCCCCTATGCCAATGCAGTTTTTGACTATCATTGCTACCCCTCCTCCCCTTCCTTCCCTTCTGTCCTTCCTGAACATAGTGTAACCCTCCAGGTTCAGGTCCCAGTCATGTCCTGCAGTGGCCCAAGTCTCAGTGACCACTGCCACATCCACTGCTCCCTCAGTTAGCATCACCTGGAGCTCAGGCATTTTATTGCCCAAGCTCCTGGCATTTAGCAGGACTACCTTCCACCCTTTCCCTATAGTTCCATTTCCCCTGCTCATGTTCCCATGTGGATTCTGTTTTCCACTGGTCTGCACTTTGCCAGTCGGCCTTTTCCTGCAATCCTCCTACCCCAGGGGTGGAGAGATCCTCCTTTATCGGCACCCCTTGACAGACTCTTCTCCCATCCCACCCCTTCACAAGTTTAAACCCCACTTTTCACCAATGAACCCCTCTATTTTCAACTTAGATCCCCTCCTCCAAATTGAGATGGAGTCTATCTCAGCATACAGCTCCTTATCCTCCCAGGTCTTCCCCCAATCCCCCATCAACCCATACCCTCTGGCCTCACACCACTCCCTGAGCCACTGGTTTATCTCCCTAATCTTCCTTTTGTGTTCCCCACTAGCCCTTGGCACCGGCAGGATTTCTGAGAAGGAAACTGTGCATCCTATGTCATGACAGACCCTGGCGAGCTCCTGAATCTTGCCTGTATCTCTGCTCGCTATTTTCCTCAATGTCATTTGTACCCAGGTGGACCAGTATGTCCGGGGAACCCCCACAATCCTTTGCCAGCAGATATACCTCGTGCTTAGCCCTGTGCACTGTTAGTCCAGGGAAGCATCTTGTTCTAACTGGCCAGGCTTCTCCCTCCCTATCCCATTTGATACCCCTGATCATAGAATCCCCCAACAGGAGCACTCTGACCGCTCCTTTTCCTCCATTCCCCCTTTCCATGTCCCTCATCCTTTCTACCGGCCCCTCCACCCAGCCGGCTCCTTGTTCCTCCCCCTATCTGGGTGCCACATGCCAGCCCCTCCTTATTTACCATGGCCACCCCTTCCCCTCCAATTCTATGCCTCTCCTCCTCCTGAGTATCCTTCTGTACCTTGCTAATTCCCCCCTCACTGCTCGCGACTGGTCCTTCTCCCCCATCTGCTAAACTAGCCTGGCTCGTCCTCCCTTTCTTCCTGTCTCCATTTAGTTCCTCCTTGCTCGTCGTGCTCCCCTGGCCTAAACCCTCAGCTCCCTGTACTGAATCCTCCTTGTACTTCTGGTCCTTCTCCTTTACCTTTCCTCCCAACTGGTCCTTCTCCTTGCACTTTCCTCCATCTTCTCCCTGACCCTCCTGCTCTGATTCACTGCTCCCCCCATTTTCCTGCATTCCAGGTCCCCCCTTGTTCTTCCTGCTGTCTGTCCCCTGCCTCCTGCCCCCACTCCCTTTCCGTCTCTAACCACCCCTGTCGTGGCTACATCACCCCCCCTCATCCTCGAGCAGAAGAAGAGAATTGAAGCGGTTATTGAGTATAAGGTCTGATCCACCTCCCCGCCTTGCTTCCTTCTGTCCAGCCCTGGCCATCTGCCTACTTCCCTGAGAATGTTGTCCCTCCGTCCCTCCTTTGTGAGGGTCCCCAGTTACCTGCCTGCTTCCTTGGTAGTGTCCTTTTGGACCCCCTCTGTCAGGGTCCCTATGTGACCCCTGAGTATTCTCCTGCATTCCTTTCCCTATGCCCCCACCCCCAGTACTTGGTGCAACCCCATGGGAGATTCCCAGCCCCCTTCCCCAACCATACTGCCCCCCTTCCCCCAGCTGTCTCCTAATCTCCACAATCTCCTCCCTAAGCTGTGCCAGCTGGTAGCACACTGGGCAACCACCAAACTTCCAAGCCCAGTCCAGAATCATGGCTGCTCCACACCCTGTGTACCCCACCACCCTCCTAAAGATGCCGGCCCTAATGACATGTGGTTCCATCCCCTTCCAAATAGGTTTCCTTGGGTGAGCCACCAGGTTCCCCCCTAGTCCAAGCTACACCCTACTGCCTAATCAGGTCACCCACTAATCTTAGAGACAGTCCCACTGTACACCAGTAACCCTGTTACTAGGTGCAGTACAACACATTAAACTTATAAGGGAAATGAACAACTCCCTAAGCTCCTCTCTCCCAGCCTTTAAATCCAACCCCCAGTGGCTAGAACTACATGAGCTGCACCTGCAGCCTTTTCCTCCAATTGCAGGGCAGGTGTTCCCCTATAAATTAGCAGACTTCTGGGGAGGGAGGGGTGGGGGAGGGTGGGTCTTGGGCAGACACCTGACTCGAGAGAGTGTATCAGCCCTGTGTCTCCCCTCCAAGCCCAGCAGCCAAAGAACCAGGCCCAAGCAAATCCCACCAAAGAGGTTTTAAATCAGAAGAAATAGGCCTCTACCAGTGCAGCCTGTTACACAGTGAAACATCCACAAAATGAGCCCACTTACAGCCACCAAATCAGTTTTCAAACTTCCAGCAGCCCCCAAAACAATACCCTGCTAGCCCCTTAGAAGTAAGAAAGAAAAGAACTAACCTTCTACCAAGTAAAATCCACAAGAACCCTATGAAAACAACAAGCAGCAGCTACTGATCCTGTCCCCTTCCAGTTCTTTCTGATTCTTGACTCTATTAATAGCGTAGAAGTATTTAGATATTCTTTCAAGAGTCCATAAATCCTCAATATGCAACAGAATATGTGTAAGAGTAACTTTTTTCAAACAGATATATATTATTTATAAAAGGGGCTAACCAATAAAGTCTCTCCTTTGTATACCAAGTACAATACCATAAAATGTACAAAATGTCATTGCCCTCCCCCGCATCATGGGTGCAGTCACAAAGCCCAGACTCAAGTTCAGATTTTTTTATATTGATACAGTAGCATGTTACTAGGAAATTGCTCAAATCTGTAATTAGAAAAAAATCAACCATAATTTAGGATCAGACAGAATATCTAGGTATGTTTAAATCCAAAATAATAATTGTTCTGAGCGAACCATTTAGAATAATGGGATTCAGCAATAAATTTTAAGTCTAAAGAATTCCAGTCATTAGTAACCTTTTTTGTTATGTATTTCTTATAATGTTATACCTTGGTCAACTGCTCAGTTTAAGTTCATCAGTTTGTGTTTTTTTTTAGAGTAAAATTAAGGTGGTATACCCAATCATTTCTATATCCCAGACTATACCAATATTCTTTCTCTTTTAGACATTGTTTTATGCCAATATATAGCAAGATGACCTCATAAGGCTAATCAAATAATTGAGCTTTCTAGTTTCTATTGCAGCATTAATATTAGGGACCCACAACTCCAATCATAAATACTGTATGCAGCAGGACATAAATGTCCTACTCTCAAAATATTCCTTAAAGTTTTATATAAAGGAGACATGAGTTTATTCACGTTTTTATATTCCCACATATCAGAACCATAGAGTAGTTGGGTCTCAAACTTTGCTTTAATAACTTGGAGGAAGGGTCTGATTGTAAGGCCACCATATTTAAGATTAAATCTCATTAAGCCACCTAAAGTCCTTTTTATCTTTTCTAAGATCATCTCTATATGTGCAGCCCATCAACAGTTATCCTGAAATACAATATCTAGGTAGACATAATTAGATACAACCTCAACTCTGTCATTGCCTATGTACCAGTTACCAACAGTTTTATTACCACCACATATCAGAGCATTTGTCTTTATTAAATTAATATTTTTAGCTCTAAAGACCTATTATAGATAAAATCCAACTTGTTTTGAAGGCCCTTTTTAGAAAGAGAAAGCAAGGTTATATTGTCTACATATGCAAGAAGTTGTCAGCATAGTCTTAATTTTTTTTCCTTCAGTAATATTTTGTAATTCCTTCTGGCAGCATTGAGTGCAGGCAGAATCTGCTTACACCGAGTATTTTTATATAATTTATATAATTTTCTAAGATAAGATTTCATATTTCTACATTCACTATCAAACCAACTATTATTGTTTGAACCAGGGGAAGTTTTGATAGGTAGTTACAGCTTCAATTTGATTTCTTTAAAGAGGAGATTAATTTGCTGAAAGAGATATCATATATCTCTAGTCATTAAGTTATGATTTTCTTCAGATTAAAAAAAGAATTTATCAGTATTGGAGTTATACCATTCTGTGACTTTTGCTGACAAATAACTCTTCTATTAGATCTAATTTCAGTAAATTCAACAGGATTTATGTCAGTATCATGTCTGACTTCCCTTTGTCTTTTAGATTCTAAGATAACAAGTAAATGACCACTTTGCTCTTATTGGAATTGTCATCCTATTCCAGCATTCAAAGGACCCTGTCCAGAAGACATGATCCACCACTGAGGAGCCTCTAGTAGAGACATGGGTAAAATCACCCTCTAGGTCTCCAGTGACCCTTCCTTTTAAGGGGAAAATATTAAATTATGTTAATATCTCTATTAAAAGTTTCCCAGAGTTCTTTAATTTAATATTTTTCAAGGTTCTTGTCAATTTGTCAAAAGGGCAAGTATACGCAAACACTGAATTATCCAACAAGCTATTGTAGGGACCAATTCAAGCATTAAAGTCTCCGAGCAATAGTAGATCTGAAGATGGAAATGTTTGAAGTGTCTCCATTATAAGAACATAGAGATCATTTCACATGTTAGTATAATAATAATTAGAATTTTCTGGAGGTATATAACAATTAATAAAATTAATATCCCATGTTCTTGTTTTGAGAAATACCACAATGAAGTTACTGAGAGCTGTCCTACAGCAGACTTTATAAAAACTGCTAACCTTATCAAAAAACAATTAGACCACCAGAGCTTCTGCCAAGTGTTGCCATCTTAGTTCCTGTGGTATGAAAGCATTCATATCCATTTAAAAGGATTTCATTATTTTCATAATGACATGTCTCTTGCAGACATATAACATCAAAACCAAGATGAAAGCCTTTACAATCAGCATAGAATATCTTAGAATTCCATCCAGAAATATTCCAAGTAAGATACAAAAAGCCCTCAGGAACATTATTAGTCAGGTTTAGCAGAGATTCTTGGATAGCGGTCAGTTGTTATAACCAGCAAGTAACATAAACCCATTGCTCAAAGATGGCAGTGAAGATTTTTCTCTTTGAGCAAATAAATTCAAATAGCCTTCTACTGTATTTAGAACCTTAGAATCTACTATATTCAGACCCAGGTAATCTAGCTTAGGTGCCTTTTCTAGAATGAGTTTGGCCAGTCTTCTACTGGAGACCACCATATTCACTTGGCTATCTGAATTAGCTCTATGATCTGAAATGAATCCCAGTTCATCAGTTGGAACTCTTAAGAAATTTTATAAGAGATCATTAATGGCATTTGCTAATTTATAATCATTGTCATGTTCAAGAGAATTCATGTCAAACGTGCTTAAAACCACTTGCATATCTGGGTCCGCAATTTCTCCATGGTTAAACTTATTAAATTGTTTTCTATTAGGAAAAGTGAGTACCAGTTCTTTATCTTGTATTAGCCAACTATTCATCCAAATGTAATTAGTTATAATAGGCAACATTAATAACATATCAATAAGGGCGGTAGCTTCAATATGGACATTTTTAATCTCTTGAATATCATCTTCAACCAAATCAATATCAAGTTCCTTATTTTAGAAGTTTACTTGTAGTTAAAATTATCTGGATCACAGTTTCTCCAGTTCACAGGTCCATATAATCTAATTAAAGGCTAGATTTCTGCCCATTTATTATGTTAGGCCAGGTGCTTGATTTTAAATGAAAATGACTGAGTCAATATCACTTCATCTCTAGCCCCTCTTATAGCATTTAAAGCTACCTCTTTTTCCCTCTGTCCTATAAATTTGCCATTCTTCTGAATACTATCTAATATAGGGAATGATAGTTTACCTCTAGGAGATTTTTTAATTGCTGATTAAGCATAAATATTTCCTGTTCCAGAGAACCTAGCTGGATCAATAAATCAGATTGAATATTGTTGGCATTTATAGATTGATTTACCCTTTTCAGCAGTTGTTCATCACTGTTAAGTATGTGATTACAGATAATTGGAGTGTTATGACTTTCCTCATGAGAACTTCCAATAGTTTCTTCATTAAGCTGTACTTTTTTATAGGGACTTGTGGGTTATTACTAGGGATATAATCCTTTCTTCCTTTTTTATTGTTGCCATTTTAATTTTTTATCCTTAATTGTTTAGGTTTATTTATAATTGTATTCACAATTTCAGTGACACTAAAGTCTGGTTTTAGGCCCTCCTGTGAATGATCCAGAGGATTCCCACTAGCCTCACTAGGCTCATTGAATTCAGCCTTATTAAATAGAGCATATTTAGAGTTTTTAAAGAGCACCATCATCTAGCTTGGCTCTTTAATTACCCACATCCCCTCGTAGACATTCTAAGATGTTATTATTAATTACTAACTGTTACATCACAATCTGGTGTGCATTATATGAGTTTTTCAAAGTATTCACTAGATGCTCACTTAAGAAGGTAGGCTTGAACATTTTATAGCCCTGATCTCCTGTTCCTGATTTAAAACCTTGTTTCAGTCTGCAGTGGCTGTAGCACTGGGATATCTGTAGTTGTCCTTAAATTGTCTTACACCATCAATTGTATGCTGTATTTCCTGTACTTCTTCCCCAATCTTAGTTTTATTTTTCCTTGTATCTTTATCATTGCTTTCATTGCCCTGGTCTATAAAAAACAAAACAGCAATTATTGCTGATCTTATTGAGTCATCTGACCTGACTTGCATTACCGAGACCTGGCTGGATGAAAATGCTGGTCCCATATTGGAGTCAACTGTTCCAGCTGGGTACTCGGCAATACATCGCTCAAGGTTGGATCATTGGGGGGGTCGATATTTGTTTTAAATTGGAATTGGGCCTTGTGGAGGTTTCAGTGGTGTCTCCTAGAGCCTTTGAGTGCATCATGGGAGCAGGTGTGTGCTGCAGAATCTTGCTTGTCTACCGTCCACCCAGTGATGAGAAAGTTTTTCTGCAGGAAGTCGCAGACTTCATTGTTGACCTGGTGTTGGATCCCTCCAGGTGGTTGGTCCTGGGGGACTTCAGTGCCTGGGTCGAAGATGAACTCTTGCATTTTGGTCAAGACTTCTTCCAATTGATGATTTTGTTGGGATTCACACAGGTGGTTACCGCTGCTACCCATATTCAAGGTCACTCTCTGGATCTGGTGTTCACCCTAGGGATGGAGATCATGGAACTGGTGGTGGAACCAGTTGGGTGGTCTGACCATCACTCCATAAGATTCAATTTCGTAGCCCCCCTTATCAGACCTACCCCTCTGGAGATGGTCCAGTACGGCCCTTTGAGGGGAGTTACCCCTGAGGGTCTGATGGTGGTGCTGGACCTATCGAGTTGGCCAATGGAGTGCATGGAACCAGATGCCTTAGTAGTGCACTATAATAATATGGTGCTGAGGGCACTGGACTCCATAGCACCTGTCCGTGTTCACCCCCTCTCTCTTCGCCTTCGGTTCCCTTGGTTTGATGGGACATTGCGGGAGTTGAGGAGAGTGGGGTGAGGATTGGAATCTTGTTGGTGAAAATCCGGCCTGGAAGGTGACAGACGTATATTGATGGCCCATTATGTGGACTATCAATCAGAAATCTCCCATAAGAAGGCAGAGTTCCTGTCCAGGGAGATAGCTGCATCAAGAGACCGACCTGCTCAGCTTTTCAGGACCGTCAACAGACTATGCAATCCAGCCTGTCTGTGGGGTCGGAGAGCTTTTTCACAAATACAGTGTGATGAGTTTGCTTGGTTCTTTGATGATAAGGTGTCATCGATCTGGTTGGAGATCCACAGTACATGTTCAAATGAGTATTGCAGTGATCGATGTGGGGTTACATGCCCTTGGTCTACCTGGACAGATTTTGACCAGCCAGCGATCATGGATATCATGAAGATTGTCCAGGGCTTATGACAGACTTGCTGTAGTTTGGATCCTGGTCCCATGCACCTCCTTGTGGGGTGCATGGTTGCGATTGGACCAGTCCTTGCAAAGATAGTCTGGGGCTGTTTGGACCAAGGGGTGTTTCCAGAGTCTTTAAAGGAGGCTGTTGTAACACCCCATTTGAAGAAATCTTCCCTTGACCCTGACTGTCTCGCTAACTACAGACCAATCTCTAGCCTGCCCTTTTGGGCAAGGTTATTGAGAAAGTAGTCGTGTTGCAGCTCGATGACTTTCTTACCACCCATGAGGTCTATTATCCTCTCCAGTCTGGTTTTAGGAAAAGGCATAGTACCGAGATGGTGTTAGTTCAGGTACTTAATGATCTCCTAATAGCGAGAGATCAGAGGAGCCATTCGATCTTGGTTCTCCTTGATCTCTCTGCAGCATTTGACACTGTTGACCATGGGATGTTGCTGGATTGCCTGCGGCTACTCTGCAGACTGTTGGAGACAGTCCTCAAATGGTTCCACTCTTTCCTCACAGGCAGAAGTCAGAGGGTAGTTTCAGGGACTTTTTCTTCTGCTCCCTTTGCTCTGTCCTGTGGGGTGCTGCAAGGCTCTGTGCTTTCCCCCATGTTGTTCACGATGTATATGCTGCCATTGGGAACATTATAAGGCACTATGGGCTAAGTTTTCACTACTATGCAGATGATACTCAGCTCTATATGTCCTTTGTACCCGTACAGAATGACGCATTATTGGTCTTTAACAACTGACTCACTGAGATTCAGGATTGGATGAGTGTGAACTGGATCCGGATAAGACTGAGGTGTTGGTTATGGACCCGGGACACTGTGTAGAGAAGTTAACTCCTGGGTTTCCCTCTGGTCTTTTATTAGGGGGTAAACAGTTGAGACCTTCTGAACAGGTGTGAAATCTGGGCATAATTTTTGACAGTGAGCTGACTCTGAAGACCCAGGTATCAGCTACTGTCAAGTCTTCCTTTTACCATCTGAGGAATATTGCCTAGATAAAACACCTTGTTCTGCATGATGACCTTCATGTGTTGGTCCACGCTTTTGTTTCCTTGCATCTTGATTACTGTAATGCTCTATATCTAGGGTTGCTGGGGGTGGATCTCCATCACCTGCAGCTGGTGCAGAACGTTGCAACCAGGTTGTTGACTGGGTTACCAAGAACTTGCCATATCACAGCTGTGCTGCATGAACTGCACTGGTTGCCAGTGCAGTGGATAATCACTTTCAAGGTCATGTTGCTGACTTATAAGACCCTACACGGTCAGGGATCTCCTTCATTCCTACCGCCCTCTCTGCCCACTCCGCTCCACTGACGAGGGATTGCTAGAGATTCCCAGGGTTTGTCTTCAGTTATCTGGGGCCAGGGCTTTTTCTTTTATGGCCCCAACCCTGTGGAATTCTCTACCACATCAGATTAGAGAGTACCTGTCCATGGAATCATTTAAGGTGTCTCTGAAAAGTCACTTATTTGCATTAGCATTTGAATAAGTTGCTGGCTGTTTTTACTGTTTTTATGTCATTATTTATTATGGTTGTTGATACGTATTTGTGCTTTGATATATTGAAAAGCATTCTATAAATAAAAAAAATAAATCAAATTTGATTTGATTTGCTTAATTTGAGAACCATAATTTAGGAGACATTTTTGTATAAGTTTTCTGAGTAAGATCCCCCTCAGGAGAGTCAGACTGTCTCATACTGGAATTTAGGTCTCCTTCTTTTCCATTTGATTTACTCAGAGTATACAAAATATCTTCTAGGCTATTTTCATTAACTAATGCCACTTGAGTTGGGGTTTCACAATTGGTCTCTATTACATCAGAATCTCCTATGTCTACAACACTAGTTACCTAGAACCCTTTAATACAGGCCCAGTTCTGGGGGTTGAAGTCCTAGTTAAACAAAGTAACATATGATGTGTTATCTTAGTCTACTTTTTATAATATTTTGTTTAGTTAAGTGGAAGCTCTACCATGGGGAAACATTACTATTGTGCAGCCTTTGCAGCCTAGTGTTAACCTTAGTGAGTATAAACCCCTAGTTAAAAACCCAATGTAAGAAAAAATACCCCTAGTTAAAACAAGTTGAAACAAGCTGTAAAAAAGAATATACTGGAATTTATCTAAATTAATAGTTATTGTCCATTGTGTCCAGGGAATGCACACCAAAAACAAGGGACATGCAAGTTGTTGCAAGTGAGGTACAAGTTAGCCTCTGTTATACAAAGATAAAGAATAAGCAAGACACCCTCAAAAGAACATGCTCATTAGAATCTCAGATGTCCAATTCTTTTCTCTCTTGGTTTGATGTCTTCAAGTTCTTTATAAAGGGTAAAAAAAAAAACCTGTGTTCCATTGCATTGTTTTTTATCAAAAGCCCTAGCACATTCCAATGCATTCCAGCAGAAGACTTATTTTACACAAGTCTCTATCGAGGCCTGTTCTGGATCATTTGATGAGCATAGAAATCAGTGAGTCGCCCTTTTCTTCATTTAAAAATTCTGTATACATCCAGCAGAAACATCACATTTTCAAATAATCTAACAGATCGGAACTGGCAGCCCAAATGTATACAAGAGGTAAATCAAGAGATAAATACAGAAGGATATTTCAACTTTCTTTTTAAACCCTTCCCGAGTACTAGTCACACACTTATCTACTCAGATTATCCTATATTATCCTATACGCCAATAAAGATAAAAGAAAAAAAAGAAAATCTGGAGGACCTACAGAGCAGAAGAAGGCATAATGGTATAAGTGTATAGCAGTGATTCAAAATATAACAATGGAGATGCTGAAACAGCACCTTCTGGCAAAAGGCACAGGCCCTAATCTCACTCAACATACTGTCAATTAACTGCAGTGGCAATGGTCAATCTGCCTGCTCAGACACCACTCATGCACATGTATCTGTCTGCACATGTGATTAACTAGACCAATAGCAATCAACAGGAGTTTTTTCTAAAAAAATATTTTAAAAGCATAATATAGTAAAATAATGAATAAGAAAGAATATCTTACGATAGTTCAATGAAAACAGCCAAGCTATACACGCTGGTCAAAAGTCAAAGGAAAAAGTCAGAGGAAGAGCAGAAGAGGATTCCAGGAGAGGTAAGCTAATAACTAAAAGCTAAAGCAGCGTAGAATATTTAACAAATAAAATAACGTCCCATCTGATATGAAGCTGAAGTAGCTGTTAAAGTATATAGAAGTCAATACAGGAATCCACATAATTCCAGAAGCAGTTCCATTTTCCTGTTTTTCTTTTCTTTTTACACTCTGTCTGGTCCACCCAAATTATCTGGCCTTCCACTGCTGGCTCCCCCATAGAGTTTCCTGGGCTTCTCCCTCATGGACAATCTCTGCCACCTCAGACTATTGAAACCAATTCTAGTCAGTGACAAAGCATGTCAGGCCACTGCTGAATACTCCAAATGCTCTGAGAGTTCGGATGCAGCTCCTCCTCCTCCTATGAGACAATCCTTCCTCCTTGTCTGACAGTTTGCTTCACTCGTTTGATTCCATTATAGTAAAGGCCTCTTTCCACTCTAGCTTTGTATAATATTTTCTCATCATCCTGATACCAGAAAGGATGAATAAACATAAATCTAGGTCGCCCTTCATTATGTTTAGGTCTGAAAGTTCTGTGTGCATTGTCAAACTTAACTTTTTGTTCTGGATATTTCAGACCCCAAATATTAGTGAACATTTCTTCACAGAAACCAAAAGGATCAGGGCCTTCTAGACCCTCTGGAAGGTAATTGATTGTTAAGTTGTCATGTCGGAATCTTACTTTCAAATCTTCGAGTGCCTCCAGTTCCTTGCTGGTGATAGTCAAATCACAACTGATTTTAGGTAATTGATCTTCTACTGCCCCCAACCTTTGCATGTACTCTTCTGCCCTAATAGTTAGAGATTCAAGTCTATCAGCTGTATCATACAATTTTTGATTTAAAGTGGTGATGGCTGCGTTTATGTTCCCAAAGCTCACTTTCAATTCTTTAATATTGTTTGCTGTGATTCTTCAAACCTCTTGACCGCTGAGTTTGAGGGTTTTACAGCCTCCACAATTTCTATAGAGGGAGTTTCAATGATTTAAATTTGATTTTGAAGTTTGCTTTGATCTTGTCCTTCTATTTTCGGTTTGTCACTAGACTTGTCCAGTTTTTCTAGCTTTTCTGCTTTTTCTATAGTCTTGCTTGCCCTCATTTTGCCCATTGTGGCCATATCATTAGCTGACTCGAAGTAAATATTTTCATTTCATTTATTTTGAAGTTGCAGGTAAGTACTCTGGAATTTACATTCCATTTTCTGGTATGATCTAAAGTCAAGTAAAGGATATATATATATATATATATATATATATATATATATAGATATATATTTATATATATTTTAACACTATAAAATACAGAAATGACAATAATATAAAACATTCATTTACATACACATTCATTCAGACTTTTACAATGATTTAAAGATGCCATGTTGAAGGTATTAACAGATATAGATTGTTTAACATTTAGAGGTAAAGTGTTCTAGACAGAAGCAGCAAAGTAGGGAAAAAGCTCTCTTGCCTGCATTTGATCATATGAGGTGCAAGACCAATAGAGACTTTGTAGATGATCATGATTTGTAAATGGAAGAATATCATTAAATTTAACACACTGGAACCTATTGTCAAGGTAATCCCTGAACTAATTGACAGTGTGGGTTCCAAGTCTTATGTGCTCAAAACGTTTCAATAAGATGGTATGATCTACTAAATCAAATGCCTTGGTTAGATCCACGAACACTGCCCCTGTTCGGCTACCAATTTCAGTAGCCCTAGGGACAGTGTCCATGAACTCAACCAAGGTATTCCCAGTGCTTTACCCCCCAAAAAAGCCATGTTGGTTATGGGAGATTAAATCATGGGTCCTGATATAATTGTTTAACTGTGAGTATACTATTTTGTCTTATATTTTTGAAAGTGCTGACAAAATTGATATTGGTCAAAAGTTACTGAAATCTTACTGAGACCCTGTTTTGTGAATGGGTATTATTTAGACTTTTTCCACAGACTGGGTATTTGACTTGTTTGAAATGATAAGGTGAAAATTAAGCTATGGAGGTAAGCAATTTTAGATGATGCAAGTACAAAAGGTTTGGGCAGAAGTTCATCACAGCCAGGTGCCTTATCAAGTTTTAACTTTTTAAACAGTTTTAGTACTTCAACACTTTTACCAATTTTTAAGGGAAAACTCAGCCTAATTACTTTATCTTCCCCATCAGCAGCAGTTTGTCCCTGTTATCCTTTCAGATATTTATCCTAATTTGTGAAGTGTGAGTTAAACTCATGAGCAATTAAGATAGGATCAGTCAACACAACCCCATCTTTTAGCATACTAGTGCTGCCATTATAAGGTGGGGTTCATAGGGATCTGGCTGGCAGTATAGCCTAGAGGTTAGAGGAACAAGATGTGAATGAGCTTGGTACATCCAGCAGACCAGACCTGAGTTTGATTCTCACAACCTCCACTTGCATACTGTGTGACTCTGAGCAAGTCACTTAACTGCTCAGTGCTCCCAGGTAGCCCCTGAAAACAGGCACCTGTGCCTAGTGGGCTTTATCCAATTACCAAAGACTAAAAATAATAAAAAATGAAATAGAAAAAAGAGAAAAAGTCTGATAGAACCCCATCGTTTTTTTTGAGTTGGACAAATTTTCCATTTGCTGTTACTTAAAGAAATTAATTTTGGCAGCTTTAATTTCCTTTTTACAATTGTTCCTTTTTTTACTATATTCATTTAAGTCAAAGGCTGTATTAATTTTTAAAATTTTAGCCAGTCAGAATCCCTATCTTTCATTAATTTAAACAGATTTTTGTTTAGCCATTTGGTTTTCCTCCCACTGGCTGTATTCCTAATCACTGGTACTTATTTATCTACCTACTATCTCCATGAAAACTTTAAAGAAGTAGTCCAGTGAGCAGTCTACATCCAGAATAGCTTTCAGATTAGACCAATCTATGTTTCATAATCTACTTAAAAATTTGGAAACATCTAGTTTGTTGAAATTCCTAATTTCAATATATCTAGGGGATGGCTTTTGCCTTCGTCCTCCTATCCAGATTCCAAAAGTTGGATGAAGTTTGCTAATAGAATCTGGTATTAGATGATTTTGGCAAGATTGGAGAGTGCCTCAGAAAAGCACTAGCAAACAGGCTAGAAGGAGGTGTGGAGCAACAATGGGGAATTATCAAACTGCTATCACAGAGGCAACAAGCCTTTGTGTGAAGCAAATAAACAAATCAAAATGAAAGAAAAAGCCACTATGGTTCTCAAAAGAGGTGGCTGTGAAAGTCAGGAAGAAAAAGATAGCATTCCAGAAGTATAAGGAAACACAGAAACAGCAGGACAAAGAGCTGTACCAGTTAAGACAGAAGGAAGCAGGGAGGGAAGTCAGACTAGCTAAGGCCCAAACTGAGGAAAAGATAGCCAACTCAGTTAAGAAGGGGGATAAAACCTTTTATAGGTACATCAGCGAGCGTAGAAAGACAAAGGGAGGGATAGTGAGGCTGAATAGAATGAACGTGGGTGGGCAGAGGGGGACAGTGAAAAAGCAGGAATACTGAATGAATATTTCTGCTCAGTATTCACAAAAGAGAAGGGGGAAGTGCCTAATCCAATTAACAGAGGCACTCTTGATAGGGGGGTCGATCCCAGTCCTTTCACAGAAGAAAGGGTTCTACAAGAACTCCTAAAACTGAAGGTGGACAAAGCAATGGGTCCTGATGGAATTCACTCCATAATTCTAAAAGAATTAAGGGAGGAACTAGTGAAACCACTGGCTACTCTTTTTAATAAATCATGGGAGGATGGTGTGGTACCCGAGGACTGCAGGAAGGCGGATGTGATTCCCCTTCACAAAAGTGGGAACAAGACAGAGGCAGGAAACTACAGACCTGTCAGTCTGACCTCTGTGGTAGGGAAAGTGATGGAGTCACTTCTGAAGGAAAGAATAGTTGAGTACCTAGAGGCCAGTGGAGCACAGGACCCAAGGCAGCATGGGTTCACAGCGGGAAGGTCATGTCAGATGAATCTAATAGATTTCTTTGACTGGGTGACCAAAGTAGTAGACCTGGGAGGGGCTGTGGACATGGCCTACCTAGACTTTAGCAAGGCATTTGACACAGTCCCACACAAAAGATTAATAGTCAAATTAACCAGCCTGGGAGTGGACCCAGGGTGGTAGCCTGAGTAAAACATTGGCTGGACAACAGGACACAGAAGGTAATTGTAAATGGAGTCCACTCTGAAGAAAGGGCGGTTACTAGTGGGGTACCGCAGGGTTCAGTATTGGGTCCAGTCCTTTTTAATGTCTTATCAGTGACATTGCAGAGGGACTGGAAGGAAAAGTATGCCTTTTTGCAGATGACACAAAGATCTGCAACAGGGTTGATACACAAGGAGGCGTGGAAAGGATGAAAAGGGACTTGGCAAGGTTGGAGGAATGGTCAGAGTATGGCAGCTAAGATTCAATGCAAAGAAGTGCAAAATAATGCACCTGGAAACAAGAACCCAGGGAAGAATACACAATGGGTGGGGAGATAGTAACAACAACAAAAAGGAAAGGGACCTGGGGTAATCATGTCAGATGACCTTAAGGTTAGCAAGCAATGTGAGAAGGCAGTAGGGAGGGCTGGGGGTATACTGGGATGTATAGGGAGAGGCAACATCAGCAGAAAACAGGAAGTTGTTATCCCTCTGTACAGACAGTTGGTGAGACCCCATCTGGAGTACTGTTTCCAGTTCTGGAGACTCCATCTCCGCAAGGACATAGACAGGATAGAGGCAGTCCGGAGGAGGGCAACTAAAATGGTGCAGGGATCTGCAAGAGAAGCCATATGAGGAGAGACTAAAGGAGCTTAATATGTATACCCTTGAGGAAAGAAGGGAGAGGGGGACATGATAGAAACTTTTAAGTACCTCAGTGGAATCAACAAAGTCCAAAAGGGTAGCATCTTTCAGAAACAGAGACTTGCAAGAACAAGGGACACAATTTAAAGATAGAAGGAGGGCGGTTCAGGGGCAATGTGAGGAAGTATTATTTCACAGAGGGTAGTGGATGCATGGAACAGCCTTTCTGAGGAGGTTGTGGGGTCTAAAACTGTGGGAGAATTCAAGAATGCATGGGACAGACATAAGGCAATTCTTGTGGGGGGTAGGAAGAAATAGGCTGTTGGTTAACTAGGATCTGCGGCCTATCCTGTAGGTAGGGAAATGGGCAGACTAGATGGGCCTAGCCGTCCTTATCTGCCGTCAAAGTCTATGTTTCTATGACTGGCAACAATGTTCTCCTATCTATTGGTTAAAATCAGTCTAGTAAAGAGTGCTTGTTAGATTTTAACTTAAGGCGAGTGGGGTTAGTTATTCTTTGCTGCAAACCTGAATCCTGGAGTGCAGTCTTATATTTAAAACTCTCACCTACTACCAGTAATTCCTTTTTGCCATTGGTAGTCACTCATGTGATAAAGTCTTGAAACCCCAGATTACTATTTATGAGAGGGTTATAAATACAATAAACGTATAACTTTTTAAATGTTCACAAGATTACTTCTAGCCCTAAATGCTCAAGGCAATGATGATTTAACTCAGCATGAGTAAGGGGTACTGCTGACAATGAATTTTTGATATAAAACGTAACCCATACCCCTTTGCCATTCTAACTATCCTTTCTGTAAACTCAGTATTCTGGTAAGGCCAATTCATTGTCAGACATTGTAGGGAGAAGCCATGTTTCAGATCTAGAATAACAGGCCTATTGTAATTAACCCAGGCCTCTATTTCATTTAAATTAGAGGCAACACTTTTAACATTAAAGGGGATCATTTTAAGACCTCCTTTTACAGTCAAAAAATAATCTGTGTTGGTGTCAATAGTGTCAGTCATAGGTCCTGGATTCTCACTGGCCCGATGGTGCTGAGGGCTAAGGTGTTGGACTCCTTACCTCGCGGCACACTGGTGACCTGGGTTCGGGAAGGAACCTGGGCCATCTGAGGTCAGCAATGGGGGAGCATAGCTGGATGAAGCTGCTGATAGACAA
This sequence comes from Neoceratodus forsteri, assembly GCA_016271365.2. NCBI lineage: Eukaryota > Metazoa > Chordata > Ceratodontiformes > Ceratodontidae > Neoceratodus > Neoceratodus forsteri. Next base: position 611,058,058 of record CM028133.1, read on the forward strand.
GCTCTCCTCCCCAGGGAGGTGTAAGGTCTTCCTCTGTCTGACGGCTGCCACCTGGTGGAGGCTGGGGACCACACGGGCCAGGAGGAGCCAGGTGCTAGGCCTGGGGTGGGAGGAAAGGGGTCATTACTGGGGCCGTGGGATTAATGCGTGCCTCCACATGCATGCGTACCCACTCCTGGGACCCCTGGGCATAAACAGAGGAAAGAAAATTACCAGCAGCAGGATGTCGACCGACTCCCCACAGGCTCCGCTCCCGGGCTGGACGTAAGTTAGCCCGGTAATTCTGGGTGATAGGGCTGGGGGGGAGTCAGTCAGAAGGGGGCTGTCTGGGGGATGCAAAAAGTGTTAAAACTAATTTGAAAAGGCCTTGGATAAATAAATCTGTTAAAAAACATATCAAATATAAAAATAGGGCCTATAAAAGAGCTAAGTCTTGTGGAACCAAGCAAAGTTGGGATATCTTTAAATTCCAGTTAAGGGTGACTAAATATAGTATTAAAAGGGCTAAAAAGGACTTTGAAGAATGACTGACTAGAAATGTGGGAAATAATTATAAATCCTTTTATAACTATATTAATAATAAAAGGGGCAGTACTCCGACTATTGGCCTGCTAAAAAATATCTCTGTTGACTTAGTAGTAGACAAGACATGCATGGCTATTATGTGCAACAATCAATTTTCATCAGTATTTAATGTTAAAACTGAGTCCACAAAGAAGCATAATGATCATATCATCAGTGGGTATTTTACAATAGATGTCAGTACTGTACTTAAATTACTTCAAAATTTGGACCCCTGTAAGTCTCCAGGGCCAGATGGCCTACATCCCCGTATCCTTAAAGAACTAGAAATTCCCTTATCAGAACCTGTGGCTGCTTTATTTAATAAATCCATACAGGAAGGCCAGGCTATTGATGCCTGGAGACAGGCAACTGTGGTTCCGATCTATAAAAAAGGTTCTAGGCAGGAGGTGTCAAATTATAGACCCTTCAGTTTGACATCTATTTTGGGAAAATTATTAGAAGGATTTATGAAAGAACATCTATGCACCTTGACTGAACCTGATCCTACTCAGCATGGTTTTGTTAAGGCTAGATCATGCCAGACAAACCTGTTGAATTTCTATAATGGAGTGAGTATGGCATTGGATCGGGGTGAGGCTGTGGATGTCATTTTTCTGGATTTTTCCAAGGCTTTCGATAAGGTCCCTCATGGTCAAATTATCAAGGATATGATAAACCTTGGTATAGGTGGCAATATATCGAGATGGGTAGAATCATGGCTAAAAGGACGCACTCAGCGAGTGTGCATTAAGGGTTTTTTCTCACACTGGGATGAAGTGACTAGTGGTGTGCCACAGGGTTCGGTTCTGGGGCCGTGTCTGTTTAACCTATACATATCATCATTAAAAACTAGGACAGATGTTTGGTTAACAAAGTTTGCCGATGACACACGTATAGGTTACCCAATTATTAATACTGAGAATAGTAATACCCTCCAGTTTGCCCTAAATGAGCTATATGAGTGGGCTATCTCAAAAAAATTACCCTTCAATATAGATAAATGTGTGGTAATGCACTTTGGAAGGAAAAATATACAATTTAAATACCATCTGGGCGGAATGACCCTTAAAACTGTCAGTAACGAGCGTGATTTGGGTATTAGAATTTCTAACGATCTCAGCCCTAAATTCCATTGCCAGGCTGTTATTAAAAAGGCAGCCGGAGTGCTACATTGTATTAATAAACATATTAACAGCAGAAGTTGTGATGTCATGCTGCCATTGTATTCCTCATTGGTGAGGCCTCATCTGGAGTATTGTGCCCAGTTCTGGGCACCAGGGGACAAAGGTACCATAAAATCAATGGAAAAAATCCAACAGAGAGCAACCAAAAAGATTCTTGAAGTTAGAAGTCTTGATTATCATGCTAGACTAGACCAATTGGGATTGTTTACCTTGGAATATCGTAGATTAAGGGGTGATTTGTGTCTGGTATTCAAGGCAATGCATGATAATGAACTGTGTAAGTTATTGGGGTTAGAAGTAAGGAACAACATTTATTCAACCAGGGCACATTCATTGCAATTAAAAATAGAACAATGTAAATCAATAAAAAGAAGCAATTGGTTCACAATAAGAGTTTGTAAAATTTGGAATAGTTTACCTGTGGAAATAGTGTCATGTAATAATGTTGATACCTTCAAAAGACACTTGGACACTTACTTGAAACAAAACTGTATAGTAGGATACAATTAATTTAGGCGAGCATTATGGACTATGGTCTTCTAGCTCTGTATGGCCTATGATACCTATGATAACAAGAAAAATAGGTCCTGGATTCTGTACTATGTCCCCTGCTAGCATAAGTAAACTGATAATGAATGCTTGGGTAAGAATAAGTCCTATCCCTACACAGATTTAAATGGATTTTCATAGAATCATAGAAATTGGTTGCAGAAAAGGACCCTTCAGCCCATCAAGTCTGCCCCTCCCTCCCCCCATTGCACCCTCATCCCACTTAGGGCTCCTCCCTGTAACCCCATGTACCTGTCCCATGCTTTTTTGAATCCTGCTACAGTATATGCCCCCACCACGTCCTCTGGCAGCATCTTCCAGGACTTCATCAATCTCTCCTTGTGAAGAAGCGTCCCCTCACATTTCCCCTAAAATTCCCCCCCCCGTAGTCTCAGGCTGTGCCCACACATTTTGGAGCCTATCTTCCTCTGAAATAATCTCCCCACCTACACTCTGTGGATCCCTTTGATGTACTTAAATGTCTTAATCATGTCTCCCTTCTCCCTTCTGGTCTCCAATGTGTATAACCCCAATTCCCTGCATCTCTGTTCATACAGCTTGTCTTCCAGCCCAGGCACCATTTTGGCCACTCTTTTCTGAACCCTTTCCACTAACACTATGTCCTTCCGGAGGTAAGGCCTCCAGAACTGGACACCATACTCGAGGTGTCGCCTCACCAAGGCTTGTTACGGGCACCAGCACCTCCTTTTTCCTGCTTGTAATTCCCCTAGCTATACTTGCCAGCATACCATATGCCAGCCCCATGGCCCTAGTGAACTACTTCCCCACCTGCAGGTCACTGGTGACTGTTATCCCCAGATCCCTTTCTTGATCCATGATCCTGATATTCTCCTACCAATCATGTATTGTACCTGGGGGTTCCTGTTACCCATGTGCATTACCACACACTTCTTGGTGCTGACATTCAACTGCTAGGCATCCTCCCACAGTTCCAGAGTCCCCATATCCTTCTGCATATCTTTTGTACCCCCTGCTGTGTCCACCCCATGGCAGATTTTCAGATTACCCACAAATAGAGCCACATGCCTTCTGTGGTGGTCCGCTATGTCTGAGATGTAGATATTGAAAAGGAGCGGCCCCAGCACCGACCCCTGGGAGACCCCACTCATCACTCTCCTTGTCTCTGCCTGCACCCTGTTCACCACCACCCTCTGGGTCCTGTCTGATAGCCAACTTTCCATCCATCTGATTATTTTATCACCCACCATTAACCGAATTGAGGCAGTCCAGAGAAGGGCAACCAAAATGGTGCAGGGACTGCATCAGAAGACATATGAGAACAGATTAATGGAGCTCAGTATGTATACCCTTGAGCAAAGGAGGGAGTGAGGTGACATGATCAAAATATTCAAACACCTTAAGGGCATTAACAAGGTGAAAGAGTCTAACATGTTTCAATGTAAGAAAAATAGCAGGACAAGAGGACACAGCATGAGATTAGAGGCAGGCTGATTAAGGGGTAATGTGAGGATTGTTTTTTCACAGAAAGGGTGGTGGATGCATGGAACAGCCTACCTCAGGAAGGGGGGCTATGAATACAGTGCAGGGCTTCAAACAGGCATGGGATAGGCATAAGGGAGCAATACAGATGAGTATAAATAGATAGGCTACTGACAGAGCAAAGGCCAATGGCACATTTATAAGGTAGAAAAAGAAATGGGCAGACTGGATAGGCCTTGTGGTCCTTATCTGTTGTCAACTTCTATGTTTCTATGTTTCACCTCTAGGCTTTCAAGTTTATAGACCAACCTTCTATGGGGCACGGAGTCGAAGGCCTTGCTAAAATCCAGGTAGGTCACATCCACCGTGCCCCCTTGGTCCAGCACCTGCATCACCCAATTCTGTTAAATTGATTTGGCATGACCTTCATCTAGTAAACCCATGCTGTTTATCATCCATCAGCCCATTAGCTTCCAGGTAGTTCCATCACTCTTTCCCTTATGAGTGCCTCCATGACCTTGCCCACCACTGTGGTGAGGCTGACTGGGCGGTACTTCTCCTTCCCTCATCTCACTGCTTTCTCCATTGTGTATAGGAGCTACAACTGCTAACCTCCAGTCCTCTGGTACCCTGCCAGAGTCTAGGGACAGGCTGAACAGTTTCACTAGAGGCACAGCCAACTTGTCTTTTAGCTCCCGGATCTCCCTCGGGTGGAGCCCATCCGACCCCATAGCCTTGCCCACCTTAAGTCTTCCTAGTTCTTCCCTGATTCTCTCTATGCTAAATGACCCCATGTCTATCCCCAATGTTCCCCACCCTCTCTCTTAGTTCTGGTCCCCTTCCCTTCCCCTCTCTCGTAAACACTGAGCAGAAGTACTTATTTAGTTCCTCTCCTTTCTCCCTGTCCCCTTCTGTAAAGACCCCACCATCCCCCCTCAGCCTTGAAATTCCTTGATTGACCATCCTCCTATCCCCCACATTCCTAAAACAGGTTTTATTCCTTCCCTTTACCTGTGATGCTATCCTCTCCTCAGTGGTTGCCTTTGCTCTCCTGATAACTTTCTTAGCTAGCCTCCTCATTTCCCTATAAGCCTCCTTGTCCTCTTCATTCTGAGTTTTTTCATATTTCTTGAATACCCACCTCCTGCTCCCATCCACGTTTGCCACATCCTTGCTGAACCAGAGGGGTCTCTTGTACCTTGTCCCTTTGCTAATCATCCTAATGCACACTAAGGTGGCCCCCTTTGCCCTGTCTCTGATCATCCACCATAGTTCTTCCACTTCATTGATTTCTCCCATGGCTTCTAGTGCCTCTCTCACCATCTCCCTCATTCTCACAAGGTATGCATGCCTGAAATCCAGCACAATTGTGCTGGTTTGACATTCCTCCCTTCCTGCCCTAACCCTGAAACTGATGGCCCTATGGTCACTGTTCCCTAATTTTTCTCCCCCCTCCCACCCCTTCCACACTCCCCATTTGTCAGAATTATGTCTAGCAGGCTGTGCCCCTGGTCAGGTCTTCGATCAGCTGCTGGAGGAACATCCCCTGCAGTGCTTCAAGGATCCCCCTGCTCCTGGCTGAGACCACATCAGGTATGGCCCAATCAATGTCCGGGAGGTTTAGGTCCCCAATGTAAGCCATTTTTGGTTGGGGAAATATGTAACATATCAACAGCAAATTAAGCATCCATATGTTAGATATAGTTACAATAGTACATTTGTACTAAAAGGCTATTTTTTCCAAGTATAAAATATGTATTTTTCCCATTTTATTCAAGGTGCTTAGGTGAGGCTTGATGGTCAAAATATCTGCCATACACACCATGCCATAAACAAATGCGAATAACTCCTAAAGGATATGTGATACACATGAAGTATCAGTGGCAAAGTTGTTCAACACAAAATTACCTTTCTAATGGTGCAATGCAATCAATTCTAATCAATTCTGGCTGGCAAGTAATATTAAAACATATAAAGTATGTAGCTGACTTCTGTATTTATTCTGGGACACACTGCGATACATTTGCTGCCACCTACATGCGTGTCCTAAAAGACAATGAGTTAGCCCAAGACTGGAATATCAGGAAAATTGACCTAAAACTATACAGTGCAGAGCATAGGCTTGAACTTGAGCAGGAGTCTAGATTGACAGCTTTTCAACAGCTAAAACAATCTATATAAGTTATCAGATCAGTGAATAATAGTGGTGTAGCCCCTTAAAACAACAGTAGTACAGTAGGAGCCCTTACCCTTAGTCTTTGCATCCAAGTGAGCAAATATCTCTGGTGCAGCCCCCTAAGACAACAATAGAACAGTAAGAGCCTTTCCCCTCAGTCCTTATGCCCAATCAACTGCCAAAAGAAACTCCTTCACAGCCGTTGAGCCCAGCCCCTATGCCATTTTGTGTATTTAATAAAGGTCAGGGGAGGAGGGTGGGAGGGCCTTTTTCTCTCAATCAGTCCAGAAATCCCGATCCTGAGGTGCATGGCTGGGCCTGCCCAGAAAAAGCCCCAGCCACGGTTTAAGAGTCACTCCCTTGTTGGCACAACTGATTGCCTCCAGTGAGCCCCTCTGCTGCAGTGCTGACTGTCCCTATCCCACTGAGCAGCTACGGCCACTGAGTGTTCACCGCCAAAGTGTTTGAGCCTTTTCCCCTCCTCCACAACAAAGCCAGTTAAGAGGAACATGGCTGGGCCTGCCTTTAAATAGCCCCAGCCGTGGTTCAAGTTTTATGCCCTTCTGATGCCTCTTGATTAGCTCTGATGAGCCCAAGCAGTCTAGAAATCCTGATCCTGAGAAGCATGGCTGAGCCTGCCCAGAAAAAGCCCCAGCTGTTGTTTAAGATTTGCGCCCTTGATAGTGCCACTAATTGCCTCCGGTGAGCCTCTCGGCTGTGGTGCCAACTGTTCTTGTCCCACTGAGCAGCTACAGCAGCACAAGGTATATAAGTCAGGCTACTGTAAAGTTCGTCAAAACAGTATTTACTGAGGACAGCTACTTTTATCAGGACAATGACACAAAACACACTTCCTCAACACATTTTATTGTTGAGCAGGGGATTAACTATGTCATAACACCACCAGGGTACTGTGTGTACAAATATTTCTACTGAAATACAGTGTAATCATTCATGAAGTACTAGTCGAAGTGACCATTAAAAACAAAATAATGACACCTACCCTCTGGGTTATGACACCTTCACCTCCCTCCAATAATGGAAAATTAATGTTTTTTGAGGGATGGGACATAATTTCAAACCAAACACTGTGCCTGAGCATGGGCAAGGAGCAAGTAAAAGCATTGTAGATGTACAAGACATTCTGCCACTTATATGGGAACAGCAGAAAGCTAAGGAAGGAGTGGACAGGCTAAAGAAAGGGGAGAGATAGATGGAGGATGATAAGAATGAAGTAAATGTGCTGAAAGATTACTTCTGTTGAGTGTTTATGCTGCAGGATGGGGTCTGTAGCTGGAGTATTATTTTTTCCTGACTTGATTCCTTCTTAGTTTTCTTCTACATTGCCTTGTCTATGTTAACTGTCTTTCTGGTTACAGAGCCTATAGACTACTCATATCCTATACCACTGCCATTTTTATTCAGACACTTGCCGCCATAGTGACTCCACACCCTCCCCTTCTGAGAGTCTTTGTCTTCCAAGGCCCTTATGATCTACTTTACATACACTGCTCCTTCTTTGGTATGTTCTCTGTCCCTTCTAAATAGAACATAGTCTCGGTCAGGTTAGCCCATATTTCTACAATAACCAAATCTAACTGTTCTGATGCCATAATCACCTGCATCTCATCCATATTGTCCCCTACATTCCTGGCTCTCATATACATCAGTCTCCACCTGCCACACCTTTTCATCTACTCTTCTGATTCTTGGTGACTGTTGAATGCCCACTGCCCCTGCTCTTTCTGAAACATGGTACACAGAGAACCATGACTGAGATGTCAGCATGCCAGGGTACACAATCTACAGGAGAGTCAAGGGGTGTAGAAGAGGAGGAGGAGGAGTAGCTCTCTGCATAAGGGAAGAGATCAAAACAACAGAACTAAAGGGTAAACAGGGAGGTGAGGAGGCACTGTGAGTTACCCTGGAGACAGGAAATGGCATCAAAATCCACATGGGGGCTGTATACAGACTCCCATCTCAGGGACAGGAACTAGACAAGGATGTGATAGAAGACATCCTTAGGATGGCAGAAAAAGGGGAGATATTGTTGATGGGGGACCTGAATATGCCAGATGTTAACTGGAGCACCTTTGCTGCAGCCACATCCAAGAGCAGGGTCATTCTAGATGCCCTACAGGGGACATGCTTCAGACAGCTAGTGTTGGAATTCACTAAGGAGGGAGAAATCTTAGACCTGGTACTCTCAAATGGGGACAGAGAGAGGATATCAGATTTAGAAGTGGGTAGTCATCTGGGAACAAGTGATCACCAAACAGTGCAGTTCATAATAAACAGCCATAGAGTCAAGCCACACAAAAGTGAGGGTACTAGACTTTAGGAGGGCGGACTTTGGCAAAATGGAAGAGTGCTCCAGAAAAGCATTTGCAAATGGGCAAGAAGGAGAGGTGGAGGAACAATGGGGAAACATCAAAACTGCCATCACAAAAGCAACAAGCCTTTGTGTGAAGCAAATAAACAAATCAAAACAAAGGAAAAAAACACTATGGTTTTCAAAAGAGGTGGCGGGGAAGGTTAGGGAGAAAAAGACAGCATTCAGGAAGTATAAGGAAACACAGAAGGAGCAGGACAGAGAACTGTACCAGTTAAATCAGAAGGACGCGGATAAGGCAGTCAGAATAGCAAAGGCCCAAACCAAGGAAAAGATAGCCAACTCAGTTAAGAAGGAAGATAAAACCTTTTACAGTATAGGTACATTAGGGAGTGAAGAAAGACCAAGGGAGGGATAGTGAGGCTTAGTAAAGGGAAGGGGGTGGGCAGAGGGTGACAGTGAAAAAGCAGGGATACTGAATGAATACTTCTGCTCAGTATTCAGAAAAGAAGAGGAGGGGGAGGTACCTAATCCAATCAATAGAAGCATTCTGGATGGGGGGGGGTCGATACCAGTCCTTTCACAGAAGAAAGGGTTCTGAAAGAACTCCTAAAACTGAAGGTGGACAAAGCAATGGGGCCAGATGGGATTCACCTCAGAATTCTAAAAGAACTAAGGGGAGAACTAGTGACACCACTGACTACCCTTTGTAACAAACCATGGGAGGATGGTGTGGTACCTGAGGATTGGAGGAGGCGTATGTGATTCCCCTTCACAAAAGTGGGAGCAAAGCAGAGGCAGGAAGCTACAGACCTGTTAGTCTGACCTCAGTGGTAGGGAAAATGATGGAATCACTTCTGAAAGAAAGAATTGTTGAGTACCTAGAAGCCAGTGGGGCACAGGACCTGAGGCAGCATGGACTAACAGCTGGAAGGTCATGTCAGTCAAATCTAATAGATTTCTTTGACTGGGTGACCAAAGTAGTAGACCAGGAAGGGGCTGTGCACATGGCCTATCTAGACTTGAGCAAGGCATTTGACACAGTCCCACACAAGAGATAAATAAACAAATTAGCCAGCCTGGGAGAGGGTCCCAGGGTGGTAGCCTGGATAAAAAATTGGCTGGACAACAGGACACAGAGGGTAATAGTAAACAGAGTCCACTCTGAAGAAAGGGGGTTTAATAGTAGGGTACCACAGGGTTCTGTACTGGGACCCGTCCTTTTTAATGTCTTTATAAGTGACATTGCAGATACACTGGAAGGAAAAGTATGCCTCTTTGTAGATGACACAAAGATCTGTAACAGGGTTGATACACAAGGGGGTGAAAAGGATAAAAAGGGACTTGGCAAGGTTGGAGAAATGGTAAAAAGCATGGCAGCTTAGACTCAATGTAAAGAAATGCAAAGTAATGCACCTGGGAAACAAAAACCCAGGGGATGAGCACACCTTGGGAGGGTACTAACAAAACAAACATGGAAAGGGGCCTGGTGGAAGTCATATCAGGTGACCTAAAAGTAAGCAAGCAATGTGAGAAGGCAGTAAGGAAGGCTGGGGGGATACTGGGATGAATAGGGAGAGGCATCACCAGTAGAAAACAGGAAGTTGTTATCCCTCTGTACAGATAGTTGGTGAGACCCCATCTGGAGTGCTGTGTGCAGTTCTGGACACCCCATCTCTGCAAGGACATAGACAGAATGGAGACAGCCTAGAGGTGGGCAACTAAAATGGTGCAGGGGCTACACCAGAAGCCATATGAAGAGAGACTAAAGGAGTTTAATATGTATACCCTCAAGGAAATGAGGGAGGGGGGACATGATAGAAACTTTCAAGAACCTCAAGAGAATCAACAAAGTCCAAGAGGGTAGCATCTTTAAGAGAAAGAGATGTGCAATAATGAGGGGGCACAATTTGAAGATAGAGGGGAAATGGCTCAGGAGCAATGTGAGGAAGTATTTTTTAATGGAGAGTGTGATGGACACATGGAATGGCCTTCCTGAGGAGGTCATGGGGTCATAAACAGTGGGGGAATTCAAGAGTGCATGGGACAGACATAAGGCAATTCTTGTGGGGGATAGAAAGAAGTAGGCTGTTGGTTAACTTGGATCTGCAGCTAATCCAATAGGTGGGGAAATGGGCAAACTAGGTGGGCCAAGTGGTCCTTATCTGCTGTCAAAGTCTATGTTTCTATGTTTCTCTCCTTTTCTGCCCCCTTCTACCCCACAAGGGACAAATTCTTTCAATGAAAGTATCCTCCAGGGCAGACCTGCTTCTGAGGCAACACTTAGCTGTTTCACTTATTCTTTCTCACATTTAAGTCCCTTTTACTACATATTTACTATTATAATTCCATGTTACTATGGATCACCGCTCTAGTGAAATTCTGACAAAAGAAAATTGAGGGAATTTTGTCTGTATTCAAACTCACAGTCTCTTGTTTATAAGGCTGTAGACCTTTCCACTATGCCACCAAGATGGCATAGCAGGGAAGCTCAGCTCTTTATCTGTAGAGGTTAAAGCCTTGTCTGCGAGGGAACCCTATCCATAATGTCTGCTTCCAAGGCAGCACTGCCTCAGAGGCAGGACTGCCCTGGAGGCAACTTTCATGGAAAGAATCTGTCCCTTGCTTTTTCCCCCTTTCCCACTGTTCTGTGTGTGTTTGGGGTGAGTCATCTTGGCTCTCTTTGTGTTTTAGCGTGAGCTCCTGTGTCCTATCACTACCATTCCCCTCACCTAGTTTAACATCTAGCTAATTGTTACAGTACATATGCCTGTAGCTTATCCCATTATGGAATGGATTCCTTTCTGTTAAGGTGCAGGCCATCCTTTGCAAACAGCTTGCTGTCCTCCCAGAAGGATCTCCAGCCCCCCATAATGAAACCCCTCCTCATCACACCACCTCTAGCCATTCGTTAAACTCTTATACATGTATTTCCTTACTTCTTATTCATGTAAGCACCTTACTTGATGTTATGTTGGTTAATAAGCCCCATCTGTATTCACACGCTGGAGTGCTATTCAGTGATATAAGTGATCACTGCCTCATAGCTGGTATAAGATCTTCAATCAAGCCATCTAACCCTGCAAAATTCCTCCCAAGAAGGTCAAAAAAGAACTTTAATATTGCAGAATATCTCCAAGATCTGTGTCACTCTAAACGCTGGCAAGAATTCTACCTCACAGCTTCTGTGGAGTTAGCACTGCAGGTGCTAAATGATATAATCTTAGGGGCCCTCAATACACATGCACCAGTCACCAGTGTCAGAATAAAATGCAAATCTTGTCCCTGGTTCTCTGCTGATCTTAAATCTGCACTGCTTGCTAGAGACAAGCTCTGGAAAAGGGCAAGGAAGACCAAATATCCAAATGACTGGTTACAATTCAGAAAAGCCAGGAACAGCTGCACAAAAAAAGTGAGAGATGCTAAGGCTGCCTTCTATACAGCAGAGCTGGATGCCTCCTACCATAACCCAGCCAGATTCTGGGGCACTATCAAGGGAATCCTAGGGCAAGACTCTAGCACCTCTTTACCATCTCAAGTGAACCTTAATCATGTGATCATCACTGACAAGTATGAGATTTTAGATGCTTTCAATAATCACTTTACTACAGCAGGCCTAGCTTTTGACTCCTCTCCAGCAAATCTACTGCGTTCACAACTTACTCTCCATTCTACTGAAGTTCAGAAGGCTGCCTCTACATTCTCTTTCAAGCTAATATTATTAAAACAAGTAGAAGATCTATTGCTCCATCTGGATACCACTAAAAGCACTGGTGCAGACTCTCTGGACCCCTTCTTTCTAAAAATTGCACTGCATGCCATTGCAGCCCCCCTAACTCACCTCTTCAACCTGTCCTTATCTACTGGTTCTATTCCTTCTTTGTGGAAGACAGCACAAGTGTTTCCCCTCCTTACAGCAGGGGACCCCATGGATCTCAACAATTACAGGCCTATTTTCATCTTACCAGTGCTGTCCAAAATGCTAGAGAAACTGGTAAGCATCCAACTAAATGACCGCCTCAATGCTAACAACCTCCTTAATCCTGCTCAATCTGGGTTTAGAGCCATGCACAGCACCATTTCTGCCTTAGCAAAAGTTACAAATGACTGGCAGACTGAACTAGATAAAAAAAATAATATCTGTGCTGTATTTCTGGACTTAAGTAAAGCATTTGATACTGTGGATCATGATCTACTAATCTCCTCACTGCATTCCCTAGGTCTTGACCCATTCTCTCTAAATGGTTCAGATGCTACCTCTCTGGTAGAATACAGCAGGTAAAAAGTGAAGGCAACCTTTCTTCCTCAAAACCACTCTTAGAGGAGTTCCTCAAGGCTCCATTCTGGGCCCTATCCTCTTTGCCATCTACATCAATAACATTGATTCAGGCCTCACAAAATCTAATGTTCACCTTTTGCAGATGATACTGTCCTTTATGTAAGCAATCCATCACCAACAAAGGCCTATGATCTACTACAATCTGAATTCTCCTTACTGCAACACAAATTACTTGAAAAGAAGCTTCTATTATATGCCAAGAAGACTAAAGCTATGTTCCTCTCCACCAACACTTACTCAACAACATTCTTCCCAACTTTCTACCGTCCTTGGTGAGAGCCTTGAATATGTAGATAAATTCAAATATCTGGGGTTTGGATTGACAACAGGCTTGATTTCACCCGGCACATTGAAGAGCTCCTGAAAAACTCAGACAAAGGCTTGGCCTACTCTTCAGGATCAAACATTTTCAAACAGAGAATCTAAGCAGAGACTAATCCAGGCTTCATTTCTATCCCTCCTCGACTATGCAGACTTCCTATATGGCCACTGCTCCTGTCCTACTTAAATAAACTGGATACCTTGTACCATAGAGCTCTAAGGTTCATCACTGACCTTCCTTTCAGCACCACCACTGTCTCTCTATGCTGCAGTTGGCTGGACATCCCTACATCACAGAAGGAACAAAAATGCTGCTCTTTGGATCTACAAAGCTCTGACAAATAAACTAACATCCTACACCTCAGATTGCTTCTCTCTTGTTACTCCAAGGCCATATGCCCTAAGAAGCAATAGCCTCATCATGTTGAATTTACCAAAGGCCAGTACCCGGCATGGAAGAGCTGCAATCAACTACTTTCTAATACTCATCTGGAATTCTCTGCAAAAGACCCTGTAGCTGAACACTTTCGTTCCTATAGCCTCCTTCAAAAAGCTGTACCTAAATCTTTTCCCAGAGATATGCAACTGCTTCCACAATTCCTAGCCCTCAGACCCCTTCACCCCTGCCCCATTAGATTCCCCTCCTTATCTGTTTAAGCATTCATCCATTAACATCGATACTACTTGTCTCCTAAACCCCTATACCTTACCTTTTTCTATACTCCTTTGGTGCCCAATATCACTGATTAATCCCTTGTATATATGTGCATATTGTATCTGCTCATTTTTTTTTTTTAAAGTCTTTGTTATTGTACTCAATCTGTATTTGTATATATGTGAGTTTATACCCTTTTGTTGTCTATGACCAATCAGGTCCATCTTGTAAATGAGCTATGCTCAATGATGTTCGCCTGAATAAATAAAGATTTTGATTGATTGATTGATTGATTGATTTCACAATGTCTTCTCTTGTCCTTACATGGTACTGGAAACACCTAAAATAAAAACATGGAATATGATGTCAGATAAGAAGTATTGGCCCACCCAATTGACCCATTTTTTTTCCTTGCCTATATTGTCACCACAGATCCAACGTGATCTATGTCTCCCTCCCCCCTTGCTTCCCACTAATATTCCCATGTGCCTATCCCATGCATACTTGAAGTTCACCACTGTTTTTGCCTCCACCACATCCACTGGAAGAGTACTCCAGGCATCCACTACTCTTTCAGTGAAAAAGTACCACCTCACATATCTCTTGTATTTAACCATTTCAGTTTTATTGCATGTCCCCTTGTCCTCCTGCATCTTTTCCTCTGAAACATAGTTCCCTACTGTACCTACAGTAATTTACTCCCTTGAGGTATTTATAGATCTTTATAAAATCCCCCCTAACTGTTCTGTCATCCAGGGTGTACATATTGAGGTTCTTCAGTCTCTCCTCATAGGGCTTCTGATACAGACCTTGCACTATTTTAGTTGCCCTCCTCTGCACTCTGTCTATGTCCTCCCTGAAATGTGGTATCCAGAACTAGACACAGTACTCCAGGTGGGGTCTCACCTGCGATCTGTACAGTGGCAACACCACCTCCTACCTTTTACTGGTGATACTCCTCCCTATACAAACATACAAATATATGAAGAAGTCAGCAGAATAAGGCCATTTTGGTATATCTAGTCTGTTCATATTGCAGGGTCCACAGCAATAAGCTACTGACCTTGCCCCCTTCCTCAATCCTCCCATCCTTTATATTTGCCCTGACACATACTTTCCTGTTATGCCTAACCCAGCCTCCCATGAAGCTACCAACTGACTTCAATGAGAACACCTCTTCCTGCAGATCATTCCAGCTGGCCACCACCCTATCTGTGAAGAAGTGCTTCCTAACCTCCCTCCTAAACCTGCCCTTCCAGTTTAAGACTTTGTCCCCCTTGCCTCAGCTGCCACTTAGCTTAATGAGACCCTCCTGATCCACCCCAATGTATCCCTTTGAAGTACTTGAAGATCTCAATCTTGTCCCCCCTCTCTCTCCTCTCACCCAGGTAGTACATGCCTAGGGCCCCCAACCTCTCCTCATATGATCTACCCTCCTGACCTGTGATCATCTTTGTTGCCCTCGTCTGGACCGTCTCCAGAAGGTGAATGTCCTTTTAAGGTGTGGGCACCGGCACTGTACTCCATACTCTAGATATGGCCTCAACAAGGAACCATACAAGGACAGTATAACCTCCTCTCGCCTACTCCTGATCCCTCTGGCTATGCATCCTAGCATCTTATTTACCCTTGCTGCTGTTTTCTTGCACTGTATGGAGTGCTTCAGATGACTATGAATCATCACTCTCACATCTTTCTCTTCCTCTGTTGCAGATATCCCAACCACTCCCAGGTAGTATTCCATTCTGGGATTCTTGGCTCCAATGTGCATAATTCTTAAAAATAAATAAATACATAAAAATGCATAAAAAAAATACTAGACAAGACCAGAATGGGGAGTGATTGAATCGATATGAAACTCCTATCCCTAACACTGGATGTCATCATCGTGTCAGTTACAAAACTATTTAACAAATCGCTGGCTCTTGCACAGTTCCCTGGGATCTAGAAACAGGCTCTCGTGACGCCAGTGCGCAAGAATGGTGATATGACATGCACTGTTAATTATAGGCCAATATCCATCCTCTCTCCATTATCTAAAGCCCTGGAAAAGATTGTGGCTGCCCAATTCACAGATTACCTCAACAAATACAACCTGTTATGTCCCAACCAACATGGCTTCAGGCAGAATCATAGTACCTCCACAGCTTTGCTGGACTACACTGACTACTTGCACAAGGCACTAGATGAAGGAAATCTGGTGGGGCCAGTCTTCATAAACCTCACCAAAGCCTTCAACACTGTCAATCACTCTCTCCTCCTGACTCAACTACAGAACCTGGGGGTTGCAACCAATGTTGTCTGCTGGTTCAAGGACTGCCTAACACACAGAAGCCAACATGTAAAAATTGGGCACACAGTATCTAGCTCCAACGAGGTATCTTTAGTGGTCCCACAGGGGTCAGTACTGGGGCCCTTACTATTCAGCCTCTTCCTAAATAATCTTCCTGAAGCCTGTGACACTGAACTGATACTTTACACAGATGACGCTGTGCTTCTTACCAGCAGTTCATCAATAGTCGCCCTCCATTCCGAGCTGCAGGCATCCTTCTACAAGATGGAAGACTGGTTCTGTAGCCATAAACTTCTATTAAACTACAAAAAAAACAAGGTGATGCTCACAGCCAGCCCAAAGCACAAAAAGAAGCTCCCTCCCCTCACCATCTCCAATAAAGTCAGTGAGCCGCTGGAACAAGTTCAGACCTTCAAGTACCTGGGGGTCACCATTAATGACTGCCTCACCTTCACCCAACACATTGACACAGTGGTAAAGGCAGTAAACACCAAGCTGGGTGTACTATATAGGAATAAAAAGTATCTCACTCCAGATGCCCTCCATCTCTCAGTCTCCAGCTCCATCCTTTCTACCATCGACTATGGATTGGTGGTCTACGGCGCAGCAACAGACACTGCACTAAAAAGAATTCACATTGCCCTCAACAAGGCATGTAGGCTCACAATGGCTGCAGATTGAAATACCCACACTTCTCCTTATACGAGGAGACCAGTTGGCTGCCACTAAAGAACAGGATTATATTCCAAACATGTCTCCTTGGAAAAAAGGCACTAATGGGTAAAACCGCCCAATGCATTTCTAGCATCCTGACACCAAGTGCTGCAGCTATACCACCAGAGGCAGAATGAGGGGGGCCCTATCAAAACCTTTCCGTCGAACTGTGCAGGGACAACGTGCTTTCAGCTATAGGGCCCCCCAATGGCTCAATGAAATCCCAGTGCCCATTCTAAACTCCCAATGCATCTCACAATTCAAAAATGGCCTAAGGCAACACCTTCTTACTAGGACAGTTTGTGACTGCCACTAGGACTCTAACACCCATAATGCCCACTCATCCACATTTCCCCTTCCTTTAACCCCCACTCTTCCCTCTTGCCCTATCCCTCTGTCTTCCTCTCCCCTCTGTGCCTTTCCTACCTCTATATCAACCCTAAAACCAATCTACTAGCACTACCTCCCAACCTCCTAGACAAAGCCACTTCTTTTGGCCGCCCACTCTCCCCCCCAGTCTCCCCTCCCCTCACCTTGACTCCTCCTTGGACTCTCACACTAGGTGTCACACCTCTTTATCTCCATCATTACATATAAACACTGTCCTTTACCCCAGTTGAATGCTCTTGATGCTGTACTTATCACCACTGGTACTATGAATGACATTGTAACCTTATTGTATACTAGCTACCTACTATTCGAGTATTGTATGTAAACTGTTTGTTATTGCTGTCATTGTCACTGTTTGACGTGGAACCTTTGTAAAAGAGCTCTGAGCTCAAAGGTATGATCCGAATCCCTAAATAAATAAATAAATTTGCATTTATTGGCATTGAAGCCAAGCTGCCAAATCCTGAACCACTTTTCAAGTTTTTTCAGACTGTTCTGTAGGCCCTGTATCTCTTTGACTGTGTCGTCCCTCCCACAGAGCTTTGTGTTGTCTGTGAATAGGCATATTTTGCACTTAATGCCATCCCCAATGTCACTAATGAAGACATTGAATAATTCTGGTCCCAGCACCAAGCCCTGTGGGACCCCATTGGTGACCTCCCTGGTGGTAGATAACTCTCCCCCAACACCCCCTTCTGGGTCCTGCTCCTCAGCCAGTTTTCTACCCATCTGGTCATCTTCTCCCAAACTCTGAGAGCTGCCAAATTCCTGATCAACATCTTATGTGGTACACAATCAAAGGCCTTGCTGAAGTCCAGATAAAGGATGTCCACTGCTTGGTCCCTGTCTACTGTCTTTGTGACCTAGTCAATGAATTCAGATTCATTTGACATGATCTCCCTCCCATAAACTCATGCTGCCTTCTATCCTGGAGACCATACTCCTCTGGATACTCTACTAATTCTTCCATAAGTACGGTCTCCATTAGCTTGCACTCAATTGAGGTATACACCCCAACATCCCACTGGCATTACCCAATGCCTTGTCTCACTGCCTTGCCACCTGGAGATTATCAGGTATGATTACTCCCACATCCCTTTCCTGTTTGGTGAGAGTCAATACCTTTTCTCCCATTTTGTACTCCTCTTCTGGGTTTCTGTGCCCTAGGCACATGATTTTGAACTGGTTCACTTTGAAACCCAGCTGCCATGCCCTTAACCACTTCTCAAAAGTTCTCAGATCCCTGCACATTTTTTTCTACCCTCTCTGGAGTGTGCAGATTTTAGTGTCATCCACAAGTAGTTAGACTGTCCCTTCCTGCTCATTTTCAATGTCACTTATAAAGACGTTCTGTGGTGCAGGATGGTAGCTACATGTTGTTAGATTTTGCTTAGCAGGCAGTGTACAGCTGTGGTTTAGAGCTTTGAGCTCCAAACCTGGAGACCTGTTTTTGAAACCCAGAGCCCCCACTTGCATACTGTGTGACCCTGAGCAAGTCACTTAACTTACTTGTGCTCCCAGGCTGCACCTTGAAACAAGCTTCCGCTTAGTGTGCCCTTCCTGGTTAAACAAGTTCCCCTTTTCCTTTTCCTTACTGAGCTCTGTGGTACCCTGCAGGTAACCCAACCTTCCCTGGAGTGAACTCTATCTACCACCACCCTCTGTTGCCTATCCACCTTTAATTATTTGTTACCCAGTTTACCACATTTGAACCTACCCCAAACTTACCCAGTTTCCCTATTATCCTCCTATGTGTAACAGTGTCAAAAGCCTTACTGAAGTAGGCCATGTCCACTACCCCATCCTGCTTTAGTTCCCTGGTCACCCAGTCAAAGAAATTTATCAAATTTGTCTGACATGACTCCCTACCTCCCACCATGAATCCATGTTGCCTTGGGTCTTGTTACCAGCCAGATTCAAGATACTCCACAATCCTTTCCTTCAGAGGTGTCTTCATTTGTCTCCCCAGAAAGCTACCATATCTAAACATCTAAGAAGGCTATCCAATCTGCAACTGTCATAAGCTGTATTTATAATTTTTTGAATCAGTCCTTAACCTTTCCTACACTGCTAGTCACCAGGTCATTGGTACATGGGTATATCACAATGCCTAGCTTCCCCCCTTATGATCTGGTTGAGCTGGCAGTGTAGCCTAGAGGTTAGAGGAACAAGGTGTGAATGAGTTTGATACATCCAGCAGACTAGACCTGAGTTTGAATCTCACAACCTCCAGTTGCATACTGTGTGACTCTGAGCAAGTCACTTAACTGCCCAGTGCTCCCAGGTCATCCCTGAAAACAGGCACTTGTGCCTAGTGGGCCTTACCTGGTTACCAAAGACTAAAAAATAAATAAATGAAATAAATCTGCAGTTGTGGTATTTACTTGTCTGAAGCTACACCTGGGTAACACAATATGGATGTAATCCCCAGCTAAAACTGCACACCAGCGTCCACAGCCCTCTAATTTAGGAATTTACATATGACAAGGACACACATCTTATTCCTTCTGGTTCTGCATGAGACTTCCCTCTGGCATGTCCTCGCTGAATGGAGCTATCCCCTCTGGGATATTGACTGCTGTTATCTTGCCAGCACAGTCTTCCATAACTGTTTCTGCCGATATGGTATATGTTTCTGATTTGTTACTCCTGGGGACCCACTTATGCCAACCCCTGTACTAATCCCCTACCTGCCTTCCTCACTGCATTTCATCCTCTAGTATGGACTCATAATGTCTGTTACAATTATGGGCTTACAGCATACAGTGTTCCTTATACTGAGCTGCTTCTCAGATGCTGTACCATAGCCAGGAGAGCAGTTAACACTACCTCAAGGACAATGAAGCTGCCACAAACTAAGCATTAATAAACCTCTCAGAATACCTTTTAGAGGACAGTCAGGCTGTAGCCCCTGCTGCTAGCCAGTTGCCTTACCAAACTCTTGCCTATGTGTACATGTTGTTCTGTGTGTGAACTCAATACATGTGATAACACCTTTAAACCGTTTCCTGTCCTTGACCCTCTTCTTTCTAAATCCCTCTTCTCTTAAGTCTAGGCACTTGCAAGCAGGACAGCCCCCACATAAACAAGCCTTACAAAATCTCTGCAGAGGGCATCGTTTGTCAGATATATGGAGGGTGCATCACCCTACTGCAAAGGATTTATACCTTCAGATCGTCACACCATTTGACATGTAGTTGCTTTGATTATTTCTTTGTGAGTGAGGTGTTAGACTGTATGATACAATCTATCCTGCTATCAGACCATGTGCTGGTGATCATAACTATGATTATGGACCTCACCATAGTGAAATCTCCCCCGGTGGAGAATTAACCCTGTGTTTTTGCAATCTACACAATTCAAAGAGTGGCTGGAACAGGAAATAAAATTGTACTTTCACATTAGTAGGCAACCATAGCTGACAGAGGCCACCATATGGGATGCCTTCAAAGCTTTCATATGGGTATGTGCTATTAGTTATGCATCATTTCATAACAAGAAGTTAGAAGATTCTTCTCACTAGCCAAACAGCTGCAGAAAGCTGAGGACAAGTTTTATACATGAACCACAAAATCGTCAGCAGATGGAAGAATGCCCTACTCAAATATAAATTAAATACTATCCTGCGTCAACAAGCAGAGCACACCCTTTATTTCACTAATCAGAAACTCTGGGAAAACAAGAAAAGAGCAAACAAGCTCCTAGCTTACTAGCTCAGAAAGAAGCAAATTGAAACCCTCATTGCCTGGGTCACTAGGCCGAAGTGAGGGATCACCTCAGAGCACCGACAGATTAATGCTAAATTTGAACAATTTTACCTGACCTTATATCAGTCCCAACTACAGGGCAAGGATGGAGATATCTGGGCATATCTCAACTCACTTAACTTACCCCAAGCCCACCCGAAATTGGTGGAGGACCTAGAAGCAGACATTATGGACAAGGGGGTGATGGCAGACATTAGAAGCCTGGTTAAGGGTAAAGCCCTGAGCCCAGATGGCCTCAGTGCAGAGTTTTATCAAGGCTTTGATGCATTATTAGCACCATATATGGTGAACATGTTTAGGGAGGCACAGGTTCTCCAGTAAGTTCCTTAGGGTTGCAACTATAACAGTGCTCTCAAAACCTAACAAAGATCCCACCCAGTGCACCAGTTATCGTCCCATATATATAGTAAATGCTACTGCAAGGGTGTTGGCAAAGATTCTGGCTACCAGGTTAGAAAATGTGCCCACTTATCTGACACATAAGTCCCAACCGGGCTTTATGAAGGGTAGACAAGGATCAGACAACTTTAAAATGGTGATGTACCTGCTGGACTGCACTAGATACTCCCAAACATTTGCAGCCTTGGTTGGCATTAACACTGAGAAAGCATTTGACTGTGAAGTGGAAATACTTACTTAAGGTTTTGCAGGCCTAGGGCCCTCTTTCTGTGCATGGGTGAAAACACTATACACAAAACCAGAAGCCATGGTCCTCATTGACGGCATACTAGCATCTCAATTTCCACTCCACCAAGGGAGGAGATGAGGGTGCCCACTGTCACCACTACACTTTGTGTTCACCATGGAACCACTAGGTGTAGCTATCAGACAGTATTCAGGCATCCAGGGCTTTCAGTAGGGTGATGCTGCATGTAAATCCCTTTCTTATGCAGATGATCTCCTGTTGACCTTCTCAGAGGTACAGAGAGCCCTTCCACAAGCAATACAGATTAAACAGTGATTTTGGCCACCTCTCCAGTTTAAAAATAAACTGGAGTAATACTGAGATGATTCCACTGAAACAGGTGGACTCTCAGGTAACCCACATAGATGGTCACAAGCTAGCTTGGCCCTCCAAGGGAATCAACTACCTTAGGATCATTGTCACATGGACCACAGTGGAAATAATCAGAACCAGTCTCTCCCCCTCATAAGGTAACTCATCAATAGAGTGACTCAATATGAGCAACTGATTATGGGCGAAGTCAGAATAGCGAATGTGAATTGGGCGATGTGTGCTTAATAGCTATGGCTATTGAGAGCATGCATATCGTAATTTGAGCTACTATATTATGTGGTTGTTTTGGAGGGTTAGTGTAGTTTTGGAGGGTTAATGTAGGTTTGTTTTTTGGGTTGTTTCGAACTGGTCATCAGGTGTGCTGGCTAACATCACTGCCTTCGAGGGAGGCTACCCGGGTTCAGGACTAGCTGTGCTATAGAAAATATTTTGTTTGTTACCTGGTACTTGTGTTTTATTTTTTGTTTAGTTCCGTACCCCACTGTTCTGACTTTGTCCCCCCAGCCAATAGGTTGCCCCCAATATTCTCCACCTTCCACCATCTGTTCCCCATGTAGGATCCCCATCCGAGTTTGCCACTATCCCCATTGACATGCCCCCCATTGGAGTTGATTATTTTAAGATTGGGGTGTGGGAGTCAAAGCCCCCCACAATGGGGGATTTGGGTGTGTAGCCCCCCATATAAAGATAGAGAAATATTGTTGATTTTACTGAGTGAGTGGTAGCCTCGCTGTTTGTGATGGGTACTATGGTGCACATCGCCATTTTGCATTTCACTGATGTGCAGTAGCTGTTGTTGTAAGTGCTGTTATGCTGGCATTCTTATCACATGGTACCCCTCATAGCAGACCTGGGGAAGGATTTGGACAGGTGGGCTAAACTGAACCTTATCCTCCATGGGGAAAATTGCCACATTTAAAATGATAGCACTCCCACACCTAATTTACTGCTTAAACAATATCCCTGTGACCCGCTCAACCAATCTATGCTCACAAGTGTGTAAACTGATCTCTCACTTCATATGGGATGCTTGTCCATGTAGATTTAAAAAGAAAATACTTAGGGCCCCAGACCTACAGGGGGGGATGGAATCTGCAATTGATGTGGACTTATCACATGCGCTTAGGGTGAAACAAGCACTGCGTGGCTGGCTGGCCCTTTTGCACTCCAGACCATTATGGGGAGAGGCACAGCAAGCCCTGTGGGGAACCATACCCACCAGCTTCATACTCAGTGGTAATTACCCCAAGGGAAAACCCATTATGGGTCCCATGCAATTTTCAAGAAAATGCATGGAACAAAGTTGTACGTCTATGCCAGTGGAAGGATGTTAGCTTGGGGGAATATGAACCCATATGGAATAACTACTGCATTGCTATAGCCAACAAATCTCTATATTGGAGAGAGTGGGCAGACAGGGGCATCACCCTTTTAACCCACGTGATGGATAGAAATTCTGGTGCATTAAAGTCTTTCCAACAGTTAAAGTAGGAATTCAATATCCCAAAATTAAAATCATTGGAAGTACTTGCAACTCAGACATGCTCTGCACCCACTGCTACCTAGGCAAGGAGCAATCAAAGATACAAAAATGAGAAATGCCCTTAACTCTTGGTTAAAGAGTTCTATGGGACAAGGGAGCCTAATCTATAAACATTTGCTGGAATTTTAACTTCCAGATTTGGAACCACAAAGAAGTAAATTGGCACAGGATTTACAGTTCCCCATCTCCCCTGAATGCTTGGAGAAAATGTGGTCATTAGCTCACAGATGATCTCCTAACCTTAGAGACTAGCTAATCCAGAAGAAAATGTTGGCCCGCTGGCATCATACTCCCACATAACTAGTACATATGGGTGTACAGACTTCAGATAATGCTGGAGATGCCAACAGTCCCAGGGAACAATCACCCACATCCTGTGAACATGTCAGCTAATTCAGCCCTTTTGAAGAGAAGAGACTGACTTCTGCACCCAGCTACTGAGAGGACCTGTACCAGATTCCCCACGCTTCTGGCTTCTAGGGGAATGCGGAGCCTTACTGATGACATGGTCATGACAACTCATTACTTTGCACCTTAGCAATGGAATTATAGCGACAAATTCTCATGTTCTGGAGATCAGAGGAGGTTCCTACATTAATGGCATGGGAGGTGGCTGTTTCTAAAACAGTCTCATATATGCAGACTTTAGCCAAAGTCCAAGGTAAGAAATCTTTTTTTGATAGAGCATGGGCGCTCTGAATCAGAGCTATGAGTAGAGAAGGCACAGGGTACTAGAACATCCTGTCTCAAAGGAAATAGAGGGCCACTGTTCAAAATTGCCGGATAGAATGTGTAAAGGTAAGCCTTGTTATCCAGATGACAAGGTCCTCTAAGGGGACTCATTGTCAACACCACTGCATGCCCAGGGATGGGGTGGCATGTAGCCTTTTTGTTTGCATGAGCATGAAGTATGAATACTTGCACAACCCTGAACTGCATGTTTATTAGGACTCTTTTTCATTACTTTCTTTTGTTTCTATTATTGTTTGGAGATGCATGTGCTACTTTCAAACAATACACATGACTTAATCGTTTACTCTCTTGGTGGTTTAAGGAGAGACATAAGAATGCATTATGAGTGGAAGGTACTGTTTTGTAGTAATAATTTTGGTTATTTTTGTTACTGAAATGTGTCATGTCCAATTACTAATTAGTTGTGTGTTTAAAATTTAGCACTTGTTTAGTATAATGCTTATGTTTAATGAGATTATCTAGTATAAATAGGTTTAGGATGTATTAAGACACAATATTTTCAAATATGTATATATTGGAGACCATAGATTGATTACTGATGCATGATACTGGCCGATGTATAGTGGAACTGTATAACGTGTTGATTTCTATCATCTTAGACCTGTATATCCAAGGGGTTTCCCCAGCCAGGAATATGAATGCAGCATGTGTATGTGCATGGTTGTTTTAGCTCAATAACCACCAATAGCCACCAAACTAAAGCATCGAATGGGCACCAGCACCCCCATTGACTGACTACCCACCACCTGCCCAGAACATATTACTGAGGTATCAGTCTTACCAGACTCCATCAGTGACCACTCCACTGTGATGTGCACTTGGACCAATAAATTCAGACAGTTCACTCCTCAGCTCACTAGAAACTGCTCACTGTGAAATGGACAGTTGGAGCCATTCAAACAGTATCTGAGACTGGCCGACTGGACCCCGCTAGATAAAGCCAAGGATGCAAACCAAGTCCTAGAATATTTTTGCACTATTTTCACAAATGCATGCAACATCTTTGCCCCCTACAAGTCCAATAAAGTAAAGAAGACTGCAAACCCATGGCTCTCTGGCTCTCCCATCAACCTCATGCATTACAGAGACAATTTTTGGCATACAGCTAAAGCCAATAAGAGACAAGCTGACCTCACTGGCTACAAGGCAGCAAGAAATAAATGCACAAAGCTCATTTGGAATGCAAAAGCCACATACTATAATGATCTCTTGGGCAGGAGTTGGGGTCATGGAAGGGACTACTGGAACTCCATGAAATCCTTAATGGCAGGACTTCCAGGGCACCCCCTGAGTTGACTGTCACCACATCAGGGACAATACAGGAGCCCAGAGATATTGCTAACACTTTCAATAAAGTCTTCACAGACTTTAGTGCTGTGCTACCTAGCAACTACCTTACCCATCTACTGCCTGAACTTCCTCCTTATGTGGGTACACCCCCTCCTCTCCAAAACGGCATACCTCCATTTTACTTCAGACAAATAACCAGAGCTGAAACCTTACAATATGTTAAGTGGGTCCTACGTAAGACAATGATGGGAAGATAGAGATAAAGATTGTAGCCCTCACCCTAGATGAGCTGGCGGGGTTCTATGTGATAAAGGCAAGTCTGAAAGACTGCCTATCACATAGAGCAAACAAACTAGAGCCCATAGTAAAAACGGTGATGGATATTGTACCAACCATCACAAATAGCGACGGTCGCTACAATACTTACGGAAACCACACAGAAATAATTTTTTTATGAGGGGGGCTGTGCCCCCCACACCCCCAAACTTAAATAATCAACTCTGAGGGGGGTGGGGACCACAGGGCAAGTTATTAGATTTAAAAAAAAAAAAAAGGATTCTGCCTGTAGCCGGACCCAGGTCTGCTTGCATTGCAAGCAGTGTACACCACTACGCTATGCAAGCAGCTCAGTAGGAATTGGCTACAAAGGATACTATATCCTGTAATAGTGAGTATAGTTCCTTACTATACTCGCTATACAGGATATAATGATGTATTGCACCACTCACTCTCTTGTGGAGCGTTATTATTGAGTCGCTCAAAAGTGCAGCGCTCAATAGTCAATGCTCTATATAAGTGCTACCACTGGCAGCACCACTCAAAAATCTTTAATATATCCCTAAGAACAGGGGTGTTCCCAGACAAAAGGAAGTCAGCACTCATCACCCCTGTTTTTAAAAGTGGTGACAGAACCAATCTGTCAAACTACAGGCCAATATCCATATTACCCCCCCCCCCACACCCAAAAGCCCTGGAAAGGATTGTATCTGATCAGTTAACTGACTGCCTGGATAAATACAGTCTCCTATGTGCATAACAGCAAGGGTTTTGAAAAAATCATAGTACCCTGATTGCACTGGTTGACTACACTTCACAACTATATGAGTACTTGACTCTGGAACAGCAGTGGGGTCTATTTTCGTAGACCTCACCAAAGCGTTTGACACAGTCAACTATCAACTCCTCCTTAATAGCTTACTAAACATTGGCCTGGCCTCTGACACAGTAGCCTGGTTTGACAGCTACCTTTCCCACAGATCACAATGAGTGAGAATTAGTGGAAAACTCTCTGAATAAATGGAAGAGAGCCTTGGAGTCCCCCAAGGATTATTACGCAGCCACCTGCTATTCAGCCTTTTCATTAATTCCCTTCCCTCCATCTGCCTGGCTCATGCGGTGCTCTATGCAGATGATGCTGTCATTTCAGTATCTGACAGGGAGTTGTCTGAAATAACAATGAAACTACAAGCCAATTTCCAAATGCTAGAAAAGTGGTTCGCGCAGAATGGACTCCTGCTCAACTACAAAAAAAAAAACAAAGACATGCTCTTCACAGTGCCTCACAACACAAAAAAGTATGGTCCGATGTTAATCCAAAACCAGAAAGGGGAAACACTAGAGCAAGTAAGGACATTTAAATACCTGGGTGTTCACCTGGATGACACCCTTACCTTCTCCATGCACATTGACCAAGTTGTGAAATCAGCAAACACAAAGCTTGGTGTACTCTACTGCAACAGGCATGCAATGGCACCAGATGCCTTGAGCTTGGTCACGAGTAGCTCTGTATTGTTCACCATCGACTATGGGCTAGTGATCTACGGGGCTGGTTCTGAAACCGTACTGAAAAGGGTCAAAACCCTCCTTAATAAGGCATGTAGGCTGGTACTTGGGGCAGATTATTTGACCCACACCTGTGTGCTATATAAAGAGAATGGAAGGCTTCCACTCCATCTCAGAATAAAATACCAGGCCTGCCTAGTGGGGAAAAAAATCACTCATAGGACTGTCACCTGAATTCACTGCAGATTTGTTCAAGTCACTAAAGTCACTAAAACACTAGAAGTGCAACAAGGGGGGGCTTTGTTACCCTTAAGTGCATTATATTCTGCTCAGAGATCCCTATCATACCAGGGACCTAAGTGGTTTAATGACCTTCCTGCCTCCCTTATCAAATGCAATAAGATTGGCCCTTTTAAAAGTGGGCTCTACTCCTACCTAGCCCTTGAAAATGACTGCTGCTGCTTCGTTTAGACTTGGGCTACCCTCGTATAACACTAATTGCTCACTCCTTTTTCCTGTGTCTCATCCCTCCCCCCGTCCACTCACCAACACCAACACCTGCCCCCTTCCCCTCAATACTATGTCTCTGTTGAACCCTAGAGAAAGCCTCCTTGAGGTGAATAACCCCAGCCCTCCTACTCTCCCCACCAATACTCTGTCTCTCTGATGAACCCTAGACAAAGCCTTGTTTGGCTGCGACTATACTAACACTATATACTTAAGTAACCCAGGAATCTCCTGGCCTTAGGTTGTATACTGAACCGCTAAAACACTGTACCACACTCCTGGAGTGCTGTTGTTTTCTCCCTAGCACTTCTGTTACTGTAATTACCATGTAACCTCTCTGTATTTTTCTGTCTTGAATGCCTGTAACTATCTGTAATCAGTGTACTGTCCTGTATTTTTTTTTTGACATGGAACCTTTGCAAAGGAGTCCCTCAGCTCAAAGGTATACTGTAAAGCCGAAATTGAAATAAATATTGTGATACACACAATAAAGGTCTAGGCACTCAGTCTTGTGGCACTTGTGTGGCACGTTTCACTACTGCATGACTCACTACTGCTCATATGTACAGTAGATCTCCTTTAAAACTTCCTGTTCTGTCACCACCCATAAGTAGTCCTCTTCTCTTCCTACCACTAAGCTCCTACATAAGACCCTCGCACTGGATCTCCAGACCACCCGACTGACCCCCGGACAGATTCAGGTACGCACCGGACCTCTGAAATGCGTGGTTTTGAATGCTGTTGTTTTAACAGGATGCCCAGTGGAGGAGCCAGGCACTGATTGGCAGTTTCTGCTCCTTGGCTGATTTTCCAACGCCTGGCACTTCCTGATCTCAGGGAAATCTCTTTCTGTGCTGTGTTCTGGACTGAATTTTCCCCACGTCCTCACAGCATTAAATAGACCCTTGCTCCGCTCCTTTCCTCAGACGAGCAGCTGATTTGTCGCTCCACTGCTGCACATTCTTATGCTATTGGCCTCCCTTTCTTCAATACCTAACTTGACCCATTTTCTTACCGCCCCTTTTTAAAGCAGTCTCACCCACAGGGTCGCACATTTGCTCTCAACTTTTTTTCCAGCCACTCCAGTTAACTCTTCTCAATTACTGCTCTAACCTGCCCTATTGTTAGGGACCTCACCCTAATTCGACTATATACCCTTTCAATTCTTACACTTCCATTGCCTATAGGGACATACCCAGTCACAGCCAAACCATCCCAGTAGCTGGAACCTTTGCCTTTGCGTAGGTTGCTAATTCAATCAATAGGTTGCAAGGACCAGACAGATCAACTGTGTCTGCTTTATGCAAGGCATCACCATGTGGGTGCCCCAATGGCTCTGTTTTCTGTTCCTTCTTTTCCTTGTGCCATGCACAGTACACAAGCTCACCCAATCTTCTAGCCAGGGGGAACATAGCCTTCTGGTGGTCTGTCGTGTGCACCGTAACTCATCCTATAATTATCTTTCTGCTCTTAGACTCCCACACCTGCAGCCCTTTGTTTGAACTACTATTAGTGGCAGGACTTGTGCCGAACTGCCCCCACAGGGCATATCCATCACTCTACCAAGCACTTACGTCTCTTTACATCTCACAACCAGGGTCTTGGTAATTGCTGTCTTAGGAGAGACCAGATCTAAATACAGGGTTCTATTTACTCGCCCGACACCCCTTGTAGATGAACATGGGCAAGGGATTACAAAATGACTACTGCTTTGCTAAGAAAGCTCTTACTTTTCCTTCTGTTGGGCTCAGGAGACATTGAGCTTAACCCTGGCCCAGCTAAAGTTCTTACTTTCCCATCGGATCCAGCAAAACTAAAAGGAATGTGCTTAATGCATATGAACGCTTACAGCCTGTTAAAAAAACCTACCTTGATCCATGCCTGGGTCAATCATACCACACCGAATGTTTTGGTGATTTCTGAATTATGGCTCAGACCCTCTATGCCTGACAGGGAAATTAACATCCCAGATATTCATTATTTACAGCTGACAGGCTCACTAGAGGAGGAGGAGTGGCCATCTACATCAAGGATAAATACTCAGTTTCATGCCTTGACTCGTTATCCATTGCAAACCAATTCGAATGCCTGTCACTAAAGGTTGAGATATCCACCTCTGCTGCACTTTGTGTCATAGGTTGCTATAGACCTCCGTCTGCTGGCTCTCAAATCCTCACCCATCTAACTACTATTATGGGGCATGGCTCCCTTGAAACAGTTATCCTTGTGGATCTTAACCTTGATTGGATGTCCAAGGCCGCTGCACCACTTAAGGAGTTCTGTGAAGTCCATGGGCTGATGCAACTTATTTATGAACCTACGTGCCCTAATAAGAAGAACCCTGCTAATAGTACACTGCTTGACAACATCTTAGTAAGTAAACCGCACCTGTTCTCCCATGTAGGAAGCTTCTTCTCTGATGTTAGTGACCATAGCATCATCGCAGATGTAAGATCGGTCCAGAATCCACTATCCTCATCAAGGTTCTCTACTAAGAGATCCAGATGTAACTTCAATCAGTCTGCCTACCTTGATGAGCTAAAATACTCGCTGCGTTGACGGAACTTTTACCTAGCTAACTCGGTCCACTTGGCATAAGACATTTTTTCTGAAATTGTGACTAGGGCATTAAATAAGTATTCCCCTCTTGTAAAAGTTAGGGTAAGGAATAGAACCTGTCTCTGGTTATCTTTAGAACTCAAAACAGCACTGCTTCACAGGGTCAAGCTTTGGAAAAAAGCACAAACAACTAAGGTTCTGATGGACTGGTGTCACTTCAGGAAAGCCAGGAATACATGCACCAAGATGATAAGAGATTCTAAGGCCTTCTTTTATCATTTGAAACTGGATTCTGCTGCCAGGAGCTCCTCTAAATTTTGAAAGTCCATTAAGGATATGTCCAGACATACCCTGGGAAACTCGCTGCCTGCAAAGATTACCTCTGGCAGTGCCACCATCTGTGACAAAATGGAGATCCTGGATGCATTTAACAACCACTTTGCCACTGCAGGGCTGGCATTTGACAACTCCCCTGCATGTTCATTATGCTCCCAGTTGGGTGCGCAAAACTCTGAACCTCTTCTTACC
This sequence comes from Neoceratodus forsteri, assembly GCA_016271365.2. Taxonomy (NCBI): domain Eukaryota; kingdom Metazoa; phylum Chordata; order Ceratodontiformes; family Ceratodontidae; genus Neoceratodus; species Neoceratodus forsteri. Next base: position 611,088,783 of record CM028133.1, read on the forward strand.
AACCCAGTCTTTTCTCTCCAGCCTACTTCATTGAATGAGGTCGAAGAACTTCTATTACAGTTCTATTCTTCATCTTCATCAGTGATATTACGCAGGACCTAGAAGGCAGAATTTCACTGTTCGCTGATGACACAAAGCTCTGTAACAGAGTAGACACACCAGAGGGTGTAGACAGAATGAGAAGGGACCTGCAGAAACTTAAAGAATGGTCAGGGGTTTGGCAGTTGAAATTCAATGCAAAGAAGTGCAAGATAATGCATATGGGGCACAAAAACCCTGGCACAATATATCAGTTGGGGGTGAGGATATAGCATGCACCAAGCAGGAAAGGGATCTTGGGGTTATCATTTCTGAAGACCTCAAGGTAGGGAAACAGTGTGACAAGGCAGCAGGTAAAGCAAATAGGATGCTGGGATGCATAGGCAGGGGCATCACCAGCAGGAAAATGGAGGTCATGATTCCACTATACAAGACACTAGTGAGGCTCCACCTGGAGTACAGTGTACAGTTCTGGAGACCTTACCTATGTAAGGACATAGACAGGGTAGAGAAGGTTCAGAGGAGGGCAACAAAGATGGTACATGGATTGCATCACAAGTCCTATGAGGACAGGTTGAAGGAATTGAATATGTACTCCCTGGAGGAGAGGAGGGAGAGAGGAACATGATAGAGACATACAAGTATCTTACAGGGAGGAACAGGGTGCAAGAATACACTATTTGTAAGTGAAAAAGATGTTCCAGAACTATAGGGCATGGGATGAAGTTGGAGGGAGGATGATTCAGAGGAAATGTGAGGAAGAATTTCTTCACAGAACGGGTGGTGGACAAGTGGAACACCCTGTCTGAGGAAGTAGTGGGGGCTGAAACAATCATGGGATTTAAGAATGCATGGGATAGATATAAAGAAATTCTGGAGGTCAGGGGTAAGGGGCAACAGAGTTCTAGAAAAACATAAACTGAAGTTACAAACTCAAATAGGCAGACTAGGTGGGCCATAGGCCCCTATCTGCCGACACTGTCAATCAGGGTTCGACCTTAACATTGTTTTACTAGCCCTGAACCTAGTGCAAATTGGCCAGGGCTAGTGCAGCTAACCCTCTACTTGTCCGTCTTGACTAGTGCAGGTTTTTCATGGCTGTTAATGAAGCTGAAAAAGTCCCTACTTTAGTAGGCTGTATTCCTTTGCTAATCTTCCTCAGTGTTCCAGGTGGCCTGGAGGTGATTAGCAGCTCATTAAGAGCTGCAATTATCTGGCAGTTCAAGAGGGATCCAGCAAAGACTCAATGTGAGTCATTATCACTCAATTATTAGGACATTCAGCTAGTGTGCATGCTGTGATCAAGGGCAGAGTGCTGTTAAGTAACTAGCTTCCAGTTTGCTGAACTTGTTCTTTGATTTGTCCCACAATATTAAAACCAGTGTGCCTCATTTCCCAACCTTTTGAGTGCCTGTATCCAACACTGCACTGACAGAATGCTATCATGTATACACAGTCTGCCCACTCTATACTTTCTCTGGACACCACTGCAGACTAGGCTGTGAAGTGGCTATCCATAGACCCATAGCTACGATTACTGACTGGTGTATGGTTCACAGCTCCTCTTAATGGATCACATCAGTCAATGCCATCAATGCAGTACCACCCAGCATGTCATTTCATCATAAAAACAATGCTTTAGAGCATGTATGGTACAAAGCAAAACCTTAGTAAAATATATCATTTGAAGGTTAAAATAGGTATTCCTGGTATGCACAGATCATCCTATATAGAAAGAGAGGTGGTATGGCATCATGCTTGTATACTGCTCCCCTTTGACTGATGAAAGGATGCTGATATGAAAAATCCGTTTTTGTTAGGGCAGAGCATGTTAAATCAATATTTTTGTGCCTGGTATATATGAACAGATATGTCAAAGTTTCTTACATGCCAGCCCCCTGTGTTTGTTTAACTCTCTCCAAAGAAATCCTAGAACTGCCCCAGGCTCACTTCGCAGTGTAAGAAAACTCCCAGAAGTGCAGTTCTGGTTAATCACAGGGTGGGGGATGACAGTATCTTTCTCTGCCTGATTCTGTACATTACCATGCAGGCCAGGGTGGAACTGTGGTGATGTGCATGATGATGTTGCCTATTGTGCATGCAGAGCTAGAACTGCCTGAACATTTGCTATTATGATATTCTCTGGTTTGACAGGGAGGGGTTGAAGAAAGAGGAAGCAAGGGGCACGTGGTAAAAAAAACAATGGGGGTACACACTGTGTGTGATTGGACTGCAGTCTTTTCTTTTTTTTTTTGTTTTGCTGGGGCAGGAAGCAATGTGGAAGCAGGATAAATACGCAATAATCAGAGTGTTTCTTGGCTCGCATTTTTCCTGTATAACCGATCAAAATTTACCATTATTATTGTGGGCTAGTGCAACCATCTGTGGGCTAGTGCAATTTTTAATCAACTTGTCCTGCTGGCTAGTGCAAAAAAAAGTTAAGGTTGACCCCTGCTGTCAATGTATCTATGTATCTAGTTAGATACCAAAAAAAGTGCGGGTGCTGACTCTCTAGACCCATACTTTCTAAAAGTCACCTACCATGTTTTAGCTGTACCAATTACCCACCTATTCAATCTCTCACTGTCCCTCAGAATCCTCCCACCCTTATGGAAAACAGCTCATGTCATCCCTCTGTTTAAATCTGGGGACCCCTGTGATCTTAACAACTACAGACTGATTTCTCTACTCCCTATACTGTCTAAACTATTGGAAAAAATTGTAAGCAAGCCATTGAGAACCTATGTAGAAACTATGAATCTTCTAAACCCAATGCAATCTGGCTTTAGAGCACAGCATAGCTCCATTATGGCCCTAGCCAAAGTGACCAAAGATTGGCAGTGAGACCTGGAGAGTTGAAACTTCATCTGTGCAGTGTTCTTAGCCTTAAGTAAGGCTTTTGACATCATCAAGCAAGGCCTGCTCCTTTCCTCCCTGAGGGTGATAAGACTGTATTCACTATCCTTGCATTGGTTTGCTGACGACCTCTCTGACCAGTGGCAGCAAGTCAAGGCAGAAGGTGAACTTTCTCCCCTTAAACCTCTGCAAAGAGGGGTCCCTCAGGGATCCATTCTTGGTCCCCTACTATTTGCAATTCACATAAACAACACTGACACTAACATAACTAAGGCCAATATCCATCTGTTCGCAGATGACACGGTTCTTTATTTCAGTCGTCCTTCACTAGAAGCTGCCCGTGGAGACCTACAATTTGAATTCAGTCTACTTCAGAGCCAACTCCTAATCAAAAAGCTCCTATTAAATGCCAAAAAAACTAAGGCAATGCTATTTTCTCTACTTCTTCATGCTGCAGACCTGGCCAATGCTGGTTCCATTCTGTAGATAACAACAATCCTGGGAGAAAACCTAGAATTTGTCAATAAATTCAAGTATTTGGGAGAGTGGCTCAACCATAGACTTTGCTTTGCAGACCATATTGAAGATCTGCTAAAGAAATTGAGGCAGAGGCTTGGACTCTTTTTTCAGGATTAATAATTTCCTTACCATTGATGCCAAGTGGCTGGTACAAACAACCTTTCTCTCCTTGGTCAACTATGCTGACTTTCTTTATAGTCACTGCCCTGTCTCTCATCTTGCTAAATTGGATATGTTGTATCACAGGGCTTTGAGATTCATTACTAGCCTACTTTTTTCCACTCATCATTATGGCCTTTATGCTGCCGTGGGGTGGCCCTCCCTTCAGTTTAGGAGAAACAGAAATGCTATACTTTGGACGTTCAGAGCTATTATCAAACAACTGCCCCTATATATCTCTGATTGTTTTCCGCTATGCCAGCTTGAGAACTATGCACTGAGAAACTACTCCTTTATTTCCTTAAAGGTACCTAAGCTAAAAACATGCTTTGGGAAAAGAGCTATAAGCTTTGCGTTGTCGTCTCTATGGAACAAAATACAAAAATCTTTAAAGCTTAGTACCCTGGTCAATCTATCCTACTTCAAGACACTATATGACCATTCAGTCAAGGAAATTTGCAACTGCATCTCCCAATCTTAAACTTCCCTGCTCTTATTGTGTACCATGATGGCATTGTCCTCTCCACTACGCCTGAACTTGTGGCCTCCCCTTCAATTTCTCTAATACCTAATTGTGCTCCCCGCCCCCTGTCCTGTGTCCTCTCCGAGGCTTCATCTGCCCCTCGTCTATCCCCTACCACCCTGCCTGTTCTCTATTTTGCCTTGCCTACCACACCCCTCCTTCTACCCTGTTACACTGTTTGTATTTTTTCTAACTCACTGTCTGTCTTGTTTCTTATGGAATTGTATGTAATATACCATTACCTAACAATTGTGCTTGTTAGTACTTCCAGCTACTGTTACTAGACTCATTATACACCACAAAGGAATTGAACCACTGTTTCCAAACTGTTCTCCACTTATGACTATGTTTAACTATTGTATCTCTGTATTGTATAATATTACTGAGGTGTTATGTTCTGACGGTTCATATATTGTATATCCTGTGTTCTTGTGCTAATCAGATCCATCTTGTAAATGAGCTATGCTCAATGGTGTTCACCTGGATAAATAAAGATTTGATAGATTGATTGATTGATTGATTGGCCTTTGCTCCCCTCCTCTATAAGGTAAGCAAGTACGCACTACTCTGAATAAGGCCTGCAGGTTAATTACTGGGGCACCAAGGCTAACACACACCTGTCTGCTGTACGCTAAAGCGCTGCCACTTGATCTTGATGAGCGCCTCAAATATCTGACCTGTACCCTTACAAAAAAGACCTCCTTGGGCTATCCCCACCAGGATTGACCACCACCATACACCACTCTGTCCCACTAGTTCATACTCGGACCTCTGGGAAAACCTCTCTTGTTATCCCTAGAGCTAGGACCTCTCACGGCCAAAGAGCCTTCAGCTTTAGGGCCCCCTCCTGGTTCAACACACTGCCCCCCTCCATCTCCTAAGCTCCAACTATATCGTGGCTTCAAAACTTCCTTATGTAACCACCATATTAACACCAGGTTGTAATTGCCACTAGTCAAAGTCAGATTAATACTTATGACAAAGCTTACTACTAAGCTGCTAAGGACAACATAACTCTGGTATTGTTTGCATCAATCCTAACTGTACCAGCTTGTTTGTATCTATGTCTTAAGTTACTGTTATACTGTGTTGTACTGTTATACTGTGTATTTTCATTTGTCTTACTGTGACAAGGTACCTTTGTAAATGAGCCTATGGCTCAAAGGTTTTCCAAACTGCTGTTTAAATAAATAAATAAATAAGTGCTGATACCAAACACTAAAAAGTACTTTTTTCTAGCACCCACCCACACTGCCACACTAAGAATAAAAAAAATTATATTTTCTGTATAGCCTAGGTGCTATGCTAGCTAGTTAACTTCAGTTCTCTAAGCACAGGGCTCCCAGCAAACTAGACACTTAACTCTCCTGGGTCCTGCTTCATTGCCCCAAATTTAAAACATATTGTGCTTCACAAAACTACATGAGGTGCTAAGCTGGGAAAGTCCACACAACATCATGAAGGGTGAATTTATCATCTCGAGCAAAAGGCTGGCTACATGGTAACACTGCTGCAGGAAGCACAGTGATGTAACAATGTGACAGCATGCAGTGCTAGCTTGTTAGTAGAAGGTGTAGTCTGTGTCATTATTGTGCTGTGAAGAGAGTGAACCATAAACAGGAACCTTGGATTTAGTGCAGCTGTTCTTTATAGTTTGGGTGCTCCCTGGTCTAATTGGAGGGGTGATGGAAGAGAAGTGGGTTTAAATGAAAACATTTTAGAGCACAGACATTTGCCTATTTATACTGTGCTTATTCCAAGTGTGCCAAGCTGTGTTATGAAGTAAGCTATATTTCAAAATAGTCACAAGCAAAAAGAGATAACTGACACCATCATGCAAGACAAGCATAAGGGATGTATTGTGCAGTCACAGTGATTTTATTAGTAAAAAAACAGAAAAAAGGTTTGCCACAGACCCAGTCCAGAAAGAGCAGGCCCTCACCAAGTGCAGCAGGATAGCAAGCCTGACTAGTTTTGCACAAACTATGCTTCTTCAAAATGTACCACCCACCAGTAGCCACCATCCTTGTATTTAAGTTAATTAAAAAGACAGACCACAAAACTTAAACAGGAAACTGGGTGAAGGAGATATTAGGGCATATAACAAAGTGATATAAAACAATACTAAATAAAAAATCTAAATATACTGTATCATAATGTAAAAATTCCATCGATATGTAAACAGAGATACTATATCAGATTATATATTATATATAAGAAAGTATTAATGGATGCAGAGGAATAGTTTTGTCAAACACTGATGCTAGGATCAATATGAATTACTGTATACTATCGTTATTCATATCAGTGTATCAGTGATATTGGTGACCACTTGTCCTTCAATCAGGAGGGACTATTGCTGTGGGTGGGGCTCACTAACAATATTTCTTCTGTATTTTTTAGCTGTCCTCCTTTGCGGTTCTTTAGCTGAAGGTCTGCAGCTTTAGGGTGTGACACTGTGGTATCAGCATGTGGGGGCAGTTGGAAGGAGCTATTACACCCTAAGTGTACACCTGGAGCAGCCCTGATTATATTTATTTCTTGATTTATTTATTTGAAAATTGGTAACCAGGAGAGGAACAACTGAGCCAATGCTCATTTCCAGGTGTGACTCAGGAAAGAGCACAGGAGAAAACAGAAGTACAATATGCAATAACATTTCATAGGCTCAAAAATTGGTACAGAAATAAAGTGTGATTACAGTACAATGTGGAATACCTATGCAAGTGCAAATAAAACAGCAACAGGGCATTTTTTATTTTATTAAATTACAAGTGAAATATGAGGTTTGTTGAACTTTGAGAGTGCAATATCCAGCATCAAAGTGTAAACAATTGTTAAGTAAACAGTGGGTTGAATAATCCTAGATATAAGTGGATTACTCTGAGGGGCAGGTAACTAGTAGTATTTATTATAAAAATGGGGCTAAAAGGCACATGTGGCTGTGATGTATCCCTAACTAATGTAAGTTGCTATTAGTACTTTATTTTGAGAATGCAAATATGCATGAATGCTTATGTGCATTAACAAACTAAAACAGGCAAGAAGGATTACATCATATGTACTGTATTTTATAGAAACATAGAAACATAGACTTTGACAGCAGATAAGGACCGCTTGGCCCACCTAGTCTGCCCATTTCCCTACCTACAGGAATGCCGCAGATCCTAGTTAACCAACAGCCTATTTCTTCCTACGCCCCACAAGAACCGCCTTATGTCTGTTCCATGCATTCTTGAATTATCCCACAGTTTTAGACCCCACAACCTCCTCAGGTTCCAAGCATCCACTACCCTCTGTGAAAAATACTCTCACATTGCCCAGGAACTGCCCCCATCTTTAAATTGTGTCCCTTGTTCTTGTAACGCCTCTTTTCTGAAAAAGATGCTGCCCTCTTGGACTTTGTTGATTCCACTGAGGTACTTAGCAAGTTTCTATCATGTCCCTCCTCTCCTTCTTTCCTCAAGGGTATAACATATTAAGCTCCTTTAGTCTCTCCTCGATGGCTTCTCTTGCAGACCCTGCACCATTTTAGTTGCCCTCCTCTGGACTGCCTCTATCCTGTCTATGTCCTTGCAGAGATGGGGTCTCCAGAGCTGGATGCAGTACTCCAGATGGGGTCTCACCAACTGTCTGTACAGAGGGATAACAACTTCCTGTTTTCTGCTGATGATGCCTCTCCCTATGCATCCCAGTATCCCCCCAGCCCTACCTACTGCCTTCTCACATTGCTTGCTAACCTTAAGATCATCTGCTATGATCACCCCCAGGTCCCTTTCCTTTTTTGTTGTTGTTACTACCTCCCCCCATTGTATAATCTTCCCTTGGGTTCTAGCTTCCCAGGTGCATTATTTTGCACTTCTTTGCATTGAATCCTAGCTGCCATACTTCTGACCATTCCACCAACCTTGCCAAGTCCCTTCTCATCCTTTCCATGCCTCCATGTGTATCAACCCTGTTGCAGATCTTTGTGTCATCTGCAAAGAGGCATACTTTTCCTTCCAGTCCCTCTGCAATGTCACTTATAAAGACATTAGAAAGGTCTGGACCCAGTACTAAACCCTGTGGTACCCCACTAGTAACCCCTCTTTCTTCAGAGTGGACCCCATTTACAATGATCTTTTGTGTCCTGTTGTCCAGCCAATGTTTTACCCAGGCTACCACCCTGGGATCCACTCCCAGGCTGGTTAATTTGACTATTAATCGTTTGTGTGGGACTGTGTCAAATGCCTTGCTAAAGTCTAGGTAGGCCATGTCCACAGCCCCTCCCTGGTCTACTACTTTGGTCACCCAGTCAAAGAAATCTATTAGATTCATCTGACATGACCTTCCCACTGTGAACCCATGTTGCCTTGGGTCCTGTGCCACACTGGCCTCTAGGTACTCAAAATTCTTTCCTTCAGAAGTGACTCCATCACTTTCCCTACCACAGAGGTCAAACTGACAGGTCTGTAGTTTCCTGCCTCTGTCTTGGTCTCACTTTGTGAAGGGAATCACATCCGCCTTCCAGTCCTCAGGTACCACACCATCCTCCCATGATTTATTAAAAGAGTCATCAGTGGTTTCACTAGTTCCCCTTAATTCTTTTAAATTCTGGGGTGAATTCCATCAGGCCCCATTGCTTTGTCCACCTTCAGTTTTAGGAGTTTTTGCAGAACCCTTTCTTCTGTGAAAGGGCTGGGATCGACCCCCCTATCAAGAGTGATTCTGTTAATTGGATTAGGCACTTCTACCTCCTCTTTTGTGAATACTGAGCAGAAATATTCGTTCAGTATCCCTGCTTTTTCACTGTCCCCCTCTGCCCACCTGTCATTCATTCTATTCAGCCTCACTATCCCTCCCTTTGTCTTTCTATGCTCTCTGATATACCTATAAAAGGTTTTATCCCCCTTCTTAACCGAGTTGGTTATCTTTTCCTCAGTTTGGGCCTTTGCTATTCTGACTTCCCTCCCTGCTTCCTTCTGCCTTATCTGGTATAGCTCTCTGTCCTGCTCCTTCTGTGTTTCCTTATACTTCCTGAATGCTATCTTTTTCTCCCTGACTTTCCGAGCCACCTCATTTGAGACCCATAGTGGCTTTTCTTTCATTTTTAGTTGTTTATTTGCTTCACACAAAGGCTTGTTGCCTCTGTGATGGCAGTTTTGATGAGTCCCCATTGTTGCTCCACCCCTCCTTCTAGCCTGTTTGCTAGTGCTTTTCTGAGGCACTCTCCCATCTTGCCAAAGTCAGCCCTCCTGAAGTCCAGTACCCTCACTTTTGTATGGCTTGACTGTGTAGCTAAGTTTAACGTGAACCACACTGTTTGATGGTCACTTGTTCCCAGATGGCAACCCACTTCTAGATCTGAGATCCTCTCACTGCTCCCATTTGAGAGTACGAGGTCTAAGATTGCTTCCTCATGAGTGGGTTCTGAAACCAGCTGTCTGAGGCCTGCAACCTGTAGGGCATTGAGAATGGCCCTGCTCTTGGATGTGGCTGCAGCAAATGTGCTCCAGCTAACATCTGGCATATTCAGGTCTCCCATCAGCAGTATCTCCCCTTTCTCTGCCATCCTAAGAATGCCTTCTATCATATCCTTGTCCATTCCCTCCCCCTGACATGGGGGTCTGTACACAACCCCTGTGTGGATTGTGGTGCCTTTTCCAGTCTCCAAGGTGACCCACAGTGCCTCCTCTCCTCTCTGTTTACTCTTTTGTTCAGTTGCTTTTATCCCTTCCTTTACATAGAGAGCTACTCCTCCCCCCTCTTCTCTCCTGCTTGTCTCTCCTGTAGGTTATGTTCCCTGGTATGTTAACATCCCAGTCATGGTTCTCTGTGTACCATGTTTCAGTGACTGCTACGATATCCAGGCATCCCTCTTCCATCAAGGCCACCAGCTCAGGGAGCTTGTTGCCCAGACTACGGGCATTGGTACTCATTACCCTCCATTTCCTGATGGCCTTACTCCTTTTTGCCCCATCTCTGTCCTTCTTGCCTTTGTCACTTTCCCATTTACCCTGCCCTTCTCATCGCTACCCTATGTTGGTGTTTACTGCATTTCATACCATGACTTTTGGGGGCTAGGATTTCCCTGCTCCTTTCCAGTGCCTCCCCCCTTGGCTAGTTTAAATGCTTGCCAATGAAGCATTTAAACCTATCACCTAGGATCCTGGTTCCCCTCCAGGACAGATGCAGCCCATCATGCTAGTATAGCCTTGCATCTCTCCAGGTGGACCCCCAGTCCCCAATGAAGCCAAATCCCTGAGCTCTGCACCAGTTTTTTAACCACTGATTGAATTCCATGGTGCAGAACACCCTAGCCTCTCCTACGCCATAGATGGGCAGCACCTCCAAGAAGGTTACCGTGTGCTACGTGTCTAAGACCCCTCCCCAATTCCACAAACTCTTCCTGCACTGCTCTAATCCCTTTCTTAGCCAGGTCATTTGTCCCTAGGTGGACAATGACATCCAGCTTCCTCCCTGTGCAGCTGCTCTGGCAATCCTGAGGATTCGCTCCCCATCCCTCCAAGCCATGGCACCATGCAGGCACCTTACCTCCCTCTCCCCTTCCTCCCCCAGTTCTACCTTCCTAACAATGGAGTCCCCCACCAGGAGCTGTTTCTTTCCCCTGTGGGGTCCCACATCACCCTCCTGTGGGTCTCCTTTGTGGAGGTTCCCAGCATGCTCCTTGGTCTCCACTGCAGGTGCCTTCATAGAGGAACCACACTTTGCCAGAATGGCATAGGAATTATGGAGAGGTGCAACTGGAGGGATGTGCTTCTGTTCCACCACCCTTACCCTCCCTGAGCCCACTGTGGTCCAACCACTCCTCTTTCTTGGCAACCTCTGAGGCAACGGCAGTGGCACTGGTGGTCCCTGGATGGAGGAGGAGGAGGTTCCACAAATCCTGGCCAACTCAGCCTGGAGATGAGCAACCTCCTCCCTCAGCCCACAGAGGTGCCTGCAGATGGGACAACACCACATCCTCCAGAACATCTCCCGGAAGACTGCTGCTCCACAGCCACTGCACTGCACCACTCCCATCGTGTCTTATTTCTGGCCCCTTAACTGTTGTTTGGAATCCTTACTCTTTCCTCTGTGTTTTTTTTCTTTTCTTTCTCTTCCTTATCTACTTACTTTCTTTCTCTGTGCCCTTTAAGCTCCTGATTGTCCTGTTCTGTGACAAGAATATCCTATATTTCTCAGTAGACCCCTTACTTGCTCAGAGGCAGGCCTCCAGGAGCTAGAGGGGGCCAGAGAGCTACTCTTGCCCTTCTAGGATGGTGGGTCTTTGGTGGCTCTGTGATCACTCACTTCCTGCTCCCAAACAGGAAGTTCCTGTTGTCAATCAAATCCTATGCCTCCTGGTGTCTTCTGTCATGCTACTAACAGAATCTTTCTAAGGCAGTCTTTAAATTTAGCTTCCTTCTAGCTAAGCCACTCCCCCTTCTTACTAGATCTTTCTACAAGTAATTTAAACTGCACAGCTATCAAGCCCTTTCAGTCACCTGAGATTTACACCTAGATAACTGTTCAGATAACCATTCAGTTCAGTTAACTCAGACAAACACACTATTTTTTTCTGTTTTGTTTGTTAGTTTGTTTTTTACCCTAAATTAAAGGTCCAAGTACAAGAGTTCTACTTCTTTAGTCCCAGTACAGAAGTTCAGTCACACAGCACTCCTTCCTCCCGGTGTCATATGCTAAACTGAGTAACATTGTGTAAATGTTATATTCCTTAATGTAATATACTACAGTAAATGTTAATAATGAGTCACTATTTAGTTCACATGGGATAACAAGCAAGTGGGTTAGGCCTAAATCTTTCCCAGATAAAATGGATAGAACAGGGCAGTCAAGATTAAAGTGTATAACATAGGGTCAAACATGTGCTGTATAGTAACAGGTGAAGGGAATAATAAAGGGAACACATGAGACACCTTATTTAAGGTAAGGTTGCAAAGTAGTTTCAGGAAGGAAAAGGAGTGAGGTAATAGTAACATGGGAGTAGAAAAGGGGGTATAAAGGTAAACCAAACTTTCATAGACACTAATCAAATGAAGGTAATTACACTAATACCTAATGTGGAGTGCTGGGGATTAAGAAGGAGTCACTGATTTGTTAGAGTGGGGATAACAAATAAGTGGGATATTCTCACAGTTACCCCAGGTAGGGTAAGTAGGATAGGGAAGTCAGGATTAAAGTACATAACATTGGGAAGGCAAAAATAAGAACAGGCAAGAGGGTTAAAAAGAGAAATCAGGAGAGACCCTATCTAGGGTAAGGTTATAAAATATTTACAGGGGGAAAAAGGAGCATGGTAGTTAAAGCACAGGAGTAGTAAGGAGGTAGAAGGATAAAATGAACTTGCATAGACACTAAGCAAAGGAAGCTAATGATCATGAAAGTGGTGCAGTTCAATGATTGTAGGGCAGTAGTCTTTAGGAAAACCTTCTGGATGCTAAGGTACTGCCCCATAGGCATTCACCTCTTTGAGCTGTAGGCACAGGATGCTGGAAAGCAAGGCCAAACTGTCAAGGGTACAGCAAAATGTCTGCCCCACCCAGTGGCTACCAAGTCCTCTGCTGTTCCCCCAGTGGATGAGCAGATGGGCCATTGTGGGATCTGTGAGGGTGGGGGTGTGGGGTAGGATGTACACTTGTCCACCTATACTACTGCCAAATACCTTTGACTTACTGGCAGAAAGGGGCAACCAAGAGGACATACCCATCACAGTGGAAAGGGAGGAGGTGGGGGTTCTCATCATTGGAGTACCTAAGGAGGAAGGGAGGGAAAATTCTTCAGCCAAAGAGTACTAAGTTGCTGGTGGGGGAGTCAACTGTAAAGAGGATAGACTTTGAAGCTGATTGGGGGATATAGAGGTGAGGTGCTTGAGGGGTGCCTTGGCTAGGAGAGATGATGGTGGATCCTATGGATTGCTAGGGAATTGGGAACTGAAGGAAGCAGGATATCATTGTCCATATATCATTGTCAATAGGGTCATTCCTCCCCAGATCCATAGCCACAGGAGCTGCTCCCTGCACTCTCAAGGACTGTAAACAGGCTGTGCCAAAACCCCGTGGGCATTCCTTCATCCATGGCTGTAGCCACAGAATCTGCTCCCTGCCCTTTCAAGGGCCAAAAACAGACTTTGCCAAAGCCCCCAGGCATTCCTCCACCCATGGTCGTAGCCACAGGAGCTGCTCCCTGCTCTCTCAAGGGTAGAACACAGATACACCTGCTCAACTGATAGAGTGCCCCCTTCCAGCAGTAAATTTTTAATTTGGCACCATTTCTCAGATCTTTGTGTGAGCCTGGCCATTGACTCCATCCTTGAACCTAGGAGCTGTGGGTTCACCTGCAATCACTAGCTTAGCAACTAAATATTTAAGAATTAATTTGTATTCCCCCTTCTAAGCAGCTTTCTAAATCAAGCTAGTTGCTCACTGAGGAACCTTTGTGTCAGAGCCTGCTCTCACCTGATTTTTCACCTGCAGACATCATTTTCAATATGTGCTATTTGTTAAGTGACTGTAATGCTGCATGATCTGCAGACCAGTATGATTTTCTAGTAGTCCAATAGATTTTCTTGTATCTGTAAGATTTTCTCTAGCAAGTGAGATTTTTGTAGAACTGCTTCTTCTGTACTGTCAGCTAAGTGACTGTAACAGGGCAAGACCTGCAATCCAATAAGTCTCTAGCAGACCTGTGTGTTTTTCTAGCAGTGCTCCTTCTAGGCAGCTTCATGTAGCTTTATTACATTGTACTTGTAATTTGTGTAGCAAGGTCTCACTGCATAGTACTATAACAGCAAGTGGGATTTCCAAAGTCTGCATTTATTTCTCTATGCACTGCCTATATTTAGCTAATGAATTAATAAGGTCTTACTGAACAAATTTTCCTCAACTAGTGAGTTAACCAAAGTCTGCATATATTGAAATGGAACATTAATGCTTAAAATCTTCTGCTTGAGCCCCTGATTTCACCTCTTTTGCTCCTGTTAACTGTTGTGGGTTAATTAAATCAGGTCACTCTGGAAACAGCAAATTGGTACAACATACCTGTTAGGTATGAATTTTATTTAAAAAAAATGAAAGAATAATAAATTAACAGCTTACAGCAGTGAACTTTGGAAAACAAAACAAAATAAATTCACAAAATCAGCACAGCTTCTCTGCCAAAGGACTAGCAGTGAAACATAATCTGTGCAACAATATCATATCAGAGAGCAGACGGTCCTCACAGGAGCACTTCCTAACGGCATCTGACTCCATAGCTTGGGCTGGCTTCTTTTAAAGGGAGAAAACTCCACCCATTTCACATAGCCACGCCTCATTATTAATACCAAGAATTATAGAAATGACTGTAATAACAATTTGTTAAACTTGGAATAATCAATGCTTACTTTATGCTGAATAATCCATATTTGCTAAAACAAAACAGACCAAATAATACTCATAGTAATAATATTATCTAAATAACACAAAAGTGGGCTGCATTATAGACAAACTTCTCCTCAGCTACTGAAAATAAAACAAAAAACATCACCCTATAAAAGAATGAATGAAGGTGCCGCTGACTCCCTATAGGGGAGAGCACCAAGTAAAGAAAGCAACACTGATTGGAACGGAAACCACTCCCGCAGTTTGTAGAGGGTGAATACACTTCTTTACCATCTCTAACGTTATCATTTCAACATGTTTTATGCTGTTTAATTCTCAGCATTACCGTCTGACAGATCTCAGTTCGTGGTATGACTGCTTGAGTCCAACCAATGATACTGAGTAAAATTTTAATTAGTATTAGGGATTCAGACCCTAAACATATGGTCCACAGCAAGAAGGTTTTATTTTTTTTTCAGAAAACTTAAATGATTCCTTCACCAAAGAAAACCTAATTTTGGCATTCATTATTTGAGTACTGCACACTGTGCAAGCCTTGAAGAAGAAGCCTTAAACTCCTGCGCTTCCTGCTGGAAGTAATGGCAGCGGCATCCTGTACTCGAACATATTTTAGGTAGGTAGCCACAACTAGTACAACCACTGGACAACTAGCAGAACATAGAATGTAACCATTTCACAGAGTAGTGTCTTTTATTCAGTGGCGGAACACCGACATAGAAGAGAAAGAGAGAAAATAAGCAGGAGCATTCACAACGTAACAGCAGATGACCAGTCTGACTGCAACGATAACGCTCCAAAACTAAAAGTTCAAGTAATAGAATAGCTATTTAAAAAGAAAGAAGGGTCATTTTGTAAGTTCAATGTCTCTTGATTCTGCCTGGGCTACCCTCCGAATAGCCCTGATGAGCTGCAAGGCATGCATGGCGTCAGCCCATCTCTGATCTTGTCTCCTTCCTCTTCTTCCTTCTTCTCCTAACATCTGCTTCACGTTGGCATTCCAGCTCCATTTGTCTAATAGCCAACCAATGAAGCAAATCCCTGAGGTCCTCAGGGGTGTACAGGACATTTTTCCTCTGGTTCCTTCATACCTTCTTCAGGTTTCTTTTCTGTAGTTGTAGGTCCTGTTTTATCTTAGGATGAGTGCCTGTGATTGCAAACAGGTGGTAAACTGGTGAGGAGTGGTTCACCAGTAACAGCAACTTGGGTCCTAGTTAAAACACCCCAGATAAGACACCAACCTCCTCCAGTTTCTGTGCCATGTACCTGCTGAAACCACCTGTGGCCTGGATACGATGTGCAGTATCTGTGCATTGGAGTCCACCTACCACCTATGGATCTCCAATCAACCCCACTCCTGGTACCAAATATCGTGGGTTGATTAAATCAGGTCACTCTGGAAACAGCAAATTGGTACAACATACCTGTTAGGTATGAATTTTATTAAACAAAATGTAAGAATAATAAATTAACAGCTTACAGCAGCGAACTTTGAAAACAAAACAAATAAACTCACAACATCAGCACAGCTTCTCTGCCAAAGGAATAGTAATCTGTGCAACAATGTCATATCAGAGAGCAGAAGGTCCTCACAGGAGCACTCCAACCACATCTGACTCCAATTGCTTGGGCTTGCTTTTTAAAGGAGAAAACTCCACCCTTTTCACATAGCCATTCATTGTTAATACAAAGACTTATAGGAATGACTGTAATACATTTTGTTAAACTTGGAATAATCAATGCTTACTTTACTCTGAATAATCCACAACTGCTAAAACAAAACAGACCAAATAATACTCATAGTAATAATATTATCTAAATAACACAAAAGTGGGCTGCATTATAGACAAACTTCTCCTCAGCTACTGAAAATAAAACAAAACACATCACCCTATAAAAGAATGAATGAAGGTGCCGCTGACTCCCTATAGGGGAGAGCACCAAGTAAAGAAAGCAGCACTGATTGGAACAGAAACCACTCCCGCAGTTTGTAGAGGGTGAATACACTTCTTTACCATCGCTAACGTTATCATTTCAACATGTTTTATGCTGTTTAATTCTCAGCATTACGTCCTGACAGATCTCAGTTCGTGGTATGACTGCTTGAGTCCAACCAATGATACTGAGTAAAATTTTAATTAGTATTAGGGATTCAGACCCTAAACATATGGTCCACAGCAAGAAGGTTTTATTTTTTTTTCAGAAAACTTAAATGATTCCTTCACCAAAGAAAACCTAATTTTGGCATTCATTATTTGAGTACTGCACACTGTGCAAGCCTTGAGAAAGCCTTAGACTCTGCGCTTCCTGCACAAATGTGGTGGCGGCAGCGTCTGTACTCGAACATATTTTAGGTAGGTAGCCACAACTAGTACAACCACTGGACAACTAGCAGAACATAGAATGTAACCATTTCACAGAGTAGTGTCTTTTATTCAGTGGCGGAACACCGACATAGAAGAGAAAGAGAGAAAATAAACGGGAGCATTCACAACGTAACAGCAGATGACCAGTCTGACTGCAACGTATAACGCTCCAAAACTAAAAGTTCAAGTAATAGAATAGCTATTTAAAAAGAAAGAAGGGTCAGTTTTGTAAGTTCAATGTCTCTTGGATTCGTCTGGGCTACCCTCCGAATAGCCCTGATGAGCTGCAAGGCATGCATGGCGTCAGCCCATCTCTGATCTTGTCTCCTTCCCTCTTCTTCCTTCTTCTCCTTAACATCTGCTTCACGTTGGCATTCCAGCTCCATTTGTCTAATAGCCAACCAATGAAGCAAATCCCTGAGGTCCTCAGGGGGTGTAACAGGACATTTTTCCTCTGGTTCCTTCATACCTTCTTCAGGTTTCTTTTCTGTAGTTTGTAGGTCCTGTTTTATCTTAGGATGAGTAACAGGTGGTAAACTGGTGAGGAGTGGTTCACCAGTAACAGCAACTTGGGTCCTAGTTAAAACACCCCAGATAAGACACCAACCTCCTCCAGTTTCTGTGCCATGTACCTGCTGAAACCACCTGTGGCCTGGATACGATGTGCAGTATCTGTGCATTGGAGTCCACCTACCACCTATAGATCTCCAATCAACCCCACTCCTGGTACCAAATATCGTGGGTTGATTAAATCAGGTCACTCTGGAAACAGCAAATTGGTACAACATACCTGTTAGGTATGAATTTTATTAAACAAAATGTAAGAATAATAAATTAACAGCTTACAGCAGCGAACTTTCGAAAACAAAACAAAATAAACTCACAACATCAGCACAGCTTCTTTGCCAAAGGAATAGTAATCTGTGCAACAATGTCATATCAGAGAGCAGAAGGTCCTCACAGGAGCACTCCCTAACCACATCTGACTCAATTGCTTGGGCTTGCTTCTTTTAAAAGGAGAAAACTCCACCCCTTTCACATAGCCACTCCTCATTGTTAATACAAAGACTTATAGGAATGACTGTAATACATTTTGTTAAACTTGGAATAATCAATGCTTACTTTACTCTGAATAATCCACAACTGCTAAAACAAAACAGACCAAATAATACTCCTGGTAATAATATTGTCTAAATAACACAAAAGTGGGCTGCATTATAGACAAACTCCTCCTCAGCTACTGAAAAAAAACACATCACACTATCAAAGAATGAATGAAGGTGCCGCTGACTCCCTATAGGGGAGAGCACCAAGTAAAGAAAGCAGCACTGATTAGAAAGGAAACCACTCCCACAGTTTGTAGAAGGTGAATACACTTCTTTACCATCGCTAACGTTATCATTTCAACATGTTTCATGCTGTTTAGTTTTCAACATTACTGTCTGACAGACCTCAGTTCATGGTATGACTGCTTGAGTTCACCCAATGATACTGAGTATTCACTTTGGGTGGGATATTCAAAGGGGTTGTGCATGGCGCAACAGTGTTTTGCCATGTGCAACCCACTGATGCACCCCAGCATGATATTCAAAAGGGGAATTTGCTCCGCTCAAATCTCAATTTTCCCAGGACGCACCAGTAATGTATGCGGCGCAGAGTGGGGGGCATGCCCACGCAGCTTTGTTCAATAGTCAGCCTGGGACGTGCGGCACATATGCAGACACACACCCACCTTGCTCTACACAGGAGGGTGCAAGATGCCCCAAAAAAACAGGAGCAAGGATTGGCCACCCACAGGCTGGCTTCAATGTTGCTGGGCGCAACATGGCAGCTGCCAGCTGTGGGTGGCCACCCGAGCCCTGGTGGCACTGTCTGGTGGTGTAGCACCCCCCCAATGCCCAATCTTGGGCTGTAATATCAATTTTACTCCATGGTGGTCCAGTGGACCAAACTCCATGCAGGATCATGGGCTGTAATGGATGTTTTACTCCATGGTGGTCAGTGGTACCAGTACCCCCTCCCAACCCACCGCTCACCCCCACCCTGCTTCCCCGGTCAGCGGGCAGCACCCACCCGCCAAGCCACCTGGTGGCCCACCGACTGACGGCGTACAGTATGGCTGTAAGCCCATTGATCCACAGCATGGGCCAATGGGCATGCAGACCGTATTGTACTACACAGTCCTGAAATGTAAATGTATTCACATTTTGGGACTGTGTGGTACAGTATGGTCTGCATGCCCATTGGCCTACACTGTGGACCAATGGACATACAGCCGTACTGTATGCTGTCAGTCGGTGGGCAGCCAGGCAGCTTGCAGGTGGGGAGCTGCTGCACGCTACTGACCGGGGGGGAGCGGGTGGCGGGTGTGAGTGGGCACATTGGGAGTGGGGTATGGGTACCACTGGACCACCAAGGAGAAAACTTTCCATTACAGCCCATGATCAGGCATAGAGTTCAGTCCACTGGACTACCAGGGAGTAAATTAAATATTACAGCCCATGATCGGGCAATGGGGCACGTTGCCAGTGAGGGGCAGGGGGCATCGTCCCCGACAGCTACAGCCTGGCAGCGCGCCAGGTGCAAGTCACAGGGGATCAGTGCACCTGCATGCAAATAGGGCCATAATGACATGCAAATGGCCCCATTTGTGCCTTGCATACATTATGGCCCCATTTGCATGTCCACCGCTGAATATCACAGTTGCTGCACCTTACGCAACGGCACTTGTGCTAGCGCATCCCCCTGCTCCTCTCTGGCCACTTGTGCTGGTGCAGTGCCACTGCGCCATATGCACTGTGGGTGACCACGGTGCCATATTCAACAGTGCGGAGCCATGGTGCAGCACTGTTGAATATCACCCAGACCACGCCCTGGCTCATCCCAGTTGCATTGTGCCCGGCTTACGTCTCTGCCTGGCATAGTTCTGAATATTTCACCCCTTGTGGATAATTGTAATTAGTATTAGGGATTCATGCCCTAAACACAGGGGCCACAGCAAGGAGGTTTTATCTTTTTTTCAGAAAGCTTAAATAATTCCTTCGCAGAAGAAAACCTCATTTCGGCATTCATCATGTGAGTACTGCATACTATGCAAGCCGTGAGAAAGCCATGGACACTGCGCTTCCTGCACAAAAGTGCAAGCAGCAGCGGCTGTACTCGAACATCTTTTAGGTAGGTAGCCACAACTAGAACAACCGCTGGGCAACTAGCAGGACATAAAATTTAACCATTTCTCAGAATAGCGCCTTTTATTCGGTGGTGGAATGTTGGCATAGAAGAGAAAGGGAGAAAATAAACGGGAGCTTTCACAACATAACAGCAGATGGCCAGTCTGACTGCAACGAATAATGCTCCAAAACTAAAAGTTCAAGTAATAGAATAACTATTTAAAAAGAAAGAAAGTGCTGTTGCGCAACAGACTTTTAGTAAAGGACAAAGAAGAACAGAATAGCCATGTTCATGCCAAAGGCTTAAGCACTACGGGGTGGCGGGGTTCAGCTATCACATTCACTCTAAAATCTGCATCTACCTTGCACTGAACTGCAGCTTTTTTCTTTTCTTTATTGCTAACTAAGCTTCTTCTCTTCTCTTGATTCCATCCCCCTTTCTCTCTTTTTTCTCAGCTAATCCTGCTTTAGCCATCCAATCCCTCCCCTCCCCCTCTGCCATGCCTACTCAGTTAGTCCTTCCCCTTCCTCCTGCTAATCTCTTCTCCCATTATTTGCAGACTGTGCCAAAGCCCCCTGGGCATTCTTCCACCCATGGCCGTAGCCACAGGAGCTGCTCCCTGCCCTCTCAAGGGCCGAAAACAGGTACTCCTGCTCAATTGATAGAGTTCCCCCCTCCTGCTGTACATTTTAAATTTGGCACCATTTCTCACATCATTGTGTGACCCTGCTTTTTGACTGCATCCTTAAACCTAGGAGCTGTGGGGTCACCTACAATCCCTAGCTTAGCAACTAAATATTTAAGAATTAGTTTTTATTCCCCCTCCTTAAGCAGCTTTCTAAATCAAGCTAGTTGCTTACTGAGGGACCTTTGTGCCAGATCTTGTTCTCACTTGATTTTTCACCTGCCTATGTCATTTTCAATATGTACTGTTTGTTAAGTGTCTATAATGCTGCATGATCTGCAGACCAGTATGCTTTTCTAGTAGTCCAGTAGATTTGCTTGTATCTGTAAGATTATCTCTAGCAAGTGAGATTTTTGTAGAACTGCTTCTTCTGTACTGTTAGTTAAGTGACTATAACAGGGCCTGACCTGCAATTCAATAAGTCTCTTACAGACCTGTGTGTCTTTCTAGCAGTGCTCCTTCTAGGCAGCTTCATGTAGTTTTATTACATTGTACTTGTAATTTGTGTAGCAAGGTCTCACTGCATAGTACTATTACAGCAAGTGGGTTTTCCAAAGTCTGCATTTATTCCTCTATGCACTGCCTCTCCTTAGCTAGTGAATTAGCAAGGTCTCACTGAACAAATGTTCCTCAACTAATGAGTTAACCAAAGTCTGCATATATTGAAATGGAACATCTCTCCTCCCTTCATTTACAGACTGTGCCAAAGCCCTCTGGGCATTCCTCCACCCATGGCCATAGCCACAGGAGCTGCTCCCTGTCCTCTCAAGGGCTGAAAACAGGTACACCTGCTCAACTAATAGAATGCCCCCCTCTTGCTGTAAATTTTAAAGTTGGCAGCATTTCTCAGATCTTTGTGTGAGCCTGCCCATTGGCTCCATCCTTGAACCTAGGAGCTGTGGGGTCACCTGCAATCCCTAGCTTAGCAATTAAATATTTAAGAATTAGTTTTTATTCCCCCTCCTTAAGCAGCTTTCTAAATCAAGCTGGTTGCTCACTGAGAGACCTTTGTGCCAGAGCCTGCTCTCACTTGATTTTTTGCCTGCCTACATCATTTTCAATATGTACTATTTTTTCAGACCACCGTCCCTCCCTTTCTTTCACTGTTTGTTATGTAGACTCTGTCCAGGAACTCCTCCCACTGGAATCACACAGTCAGCTGGTTTTCTATCCCCTGAAACCACACCCTCCCTTCCCAAAGGGATCAAACCTAAATTGCCCACTCCAGTTAACTCCTCTCAATTACTGCAGTAACCTGCCCTTTTGCAAGGCACCTCACCTTAATTCTACTTACACCCTTTTAATTCTTACACTTTCCCATTAGCAGCATATAAGAAAACATACATAGAGGGTGCCAGATTTTTTCTTCTTTCAAACACTTTTCATTTTTAAATTGCTGGTTTTGGAAATCAAATCAAACAGCAACTCAAGCTCCCATTCTGTATTTTTCTGCATCCATTTCTTTCAAGCCTAATAGCAGTTTACCTCCCAAAGTATGTTTTCTACAACATAACAGGGCTTTCTTTATGACACACCCTTACTAGCTCACCTCCTACCAAATGGCTCCCTGATCACTTACATTTTTGCTGACAGGCATTATGCTAGGATTTATCCTGTGGTTCTCTCTGGCAGATTGCCCCCACTAAGGTCTTCACTACTGATCCAAATGACTTTACTCTCTCAAATATGCTTATACTCCCCATGAAACTCCATGATATCACACCATTACTTATCCCTCATAGTTATCTCTGTCATGAACTGTAGCTTACACTTTTAAGAAGTGCCTTCTCTGCTACTCTGTCTTGCCCTCCCCAATCATCCATTGCAAACTATGGTATCTCCTCCTCCTTCTTGCTCTAATACTTGCAGGGGATATTGAACTTAACCTCAGTCCATCTGCTCACCTCTTCTGCTTGGATGCAGCATGGAAGGATACAAAGGGACTTTGCATTGTCCACTTGAACATTAGGAGCCTCCTCTGTAATCTAGCTGAACTTGAGGCATAGGTCATACTATATCACCTGGATATCATCTGCCTGTACAAAACTTGGCTTAAACCCTCTACCCCTGAATCTGCCTGCTTGTTACCCAGCTACAGACTCATCAGACGTGACAAGCCCACTTCCAAATGAGGTGGTGGTGTAGCCATTTTTTATAAATCACACCTAAACCTCTCAAACCCTATCATGTCTGTCCTCTCTATTCATGCTACCTTTCATCTTGGCTCCAAGAAATTACATATAGTGTGTGCTTATAGCCTCCCTCTAGGTGGCACCGCTGGTCTTGAGGAGCTCCTCTCACATGTTGACTTAGCTGTTGGAAGAAATTAAGTCCTAATTCTAGGAGACCTAAACCTAGATTGGATTGGCAAGGTGAATAAATCACTCCACGCCATGCTACAAGGCCACAACCTCCACCAGCTAATCACTGACCCTACCAGGGTCATGCCTCCCCCAGGTCCAGTACCTTAACTGACTGGGCACTGACAAATTGCATTGATTGTATAGTCTCCTCAGGTACCCTCGCTGATGCAATTAGCAGTCACTCTCCAATATATTCAATATATTGTATGTGGCGCTCAATTGGTCAACCCTCCCCACCCCCAAAACTTATCACTTTCCGTAGTCTAGCCAACCTTGACCAAGCCCAGTTCCTGAATGATCTATCCATGAATGACTGGACTTGCATGCACTGTGCCACCAATGCTCAGGCAGCCCTTGACCACTTCCTAGCCTTGCTTGGCTCTCTGCAGGACATCCATGCACCCTGCATCACATGTCGTGTACATGGCATGCTAACCAAATAGCTAAATAAAGACCTACTGTACTTGCTCAGATATAGGCTAGGGACAAAAGCTGGTGGCGTTTCAAGGTCTCTGGTCTTCTGTCTGACTACAATGACTACAGAATATGGAGAAACTTGTGCAAAGGGAACATTCATTTAGCTAAGAGCTCATTCTGCAAGGGTCTATTAATAAATGCTGCAGGTGATTCCAGGAGATTCTGGTCTCATATAAAAATAATCCTTGGAGCCAAACACACTAGAAATACAAATGATATGATCCTAAATAGTGTGCACTGCAATAATCTGGCCACCATTGCAAACTCCTTTAATCGCCACTTCTCAGACTTATCCAAATACTCGTCTCTTTTACCCCAGTGCAGTCCTCCCCCCATAGACAATGAGCCACTGCACAACCACCCACCTTTTAGATTTCAAACCATTACCAGACTGTAAGTCCAAAAGATGCTATAAGCCATCCCTGATAGTGCTGGTACTGGATCTGATGGTCTTGAACCCAGGCTCCTGAAACTCAGTGCCCTCATTATTGCCTCACCCTTAGCTCAAATCTTTAACTTGCCACTATGCCACAGCTCTGACCCTAGTATCTGGAAGATAGTGACAGTTACTCCAATATTTAAAAAGGGGACCCCAAGGAAATTGCCAGTTACCAGCCTATAGTCATTCTAACTGTTCTTAGCAAAATACTCAAAAAAACTAGTTGCCAAGCAAACCATCTCTTTTCTACAGGACCACAACTTCCTCTCTGTCTCCCAGCATGGCTTCCACAAAGGCCACAGCACTGCTACAGCCCTCCTGAAATTCACAAATTATATCTATTCTGCAGTGGATAAAGGTCTCTTGACTGGTGCAATCTTCATCGACCTAACCAAAGCATTTGACCATGTAAACCACTCCCTCCTCCTCACCAAACTCTGTTCTCTTGGCTTATCTACAGATGCTGTAGCTTGGTTTAATAGCTACCTGTCAAGCAGGAATCAGGACATGTATTACAATTCTGTCCAGTCTAATCCTTCCACCATACATATCGATGTTCCACAACAATCCATCTTGGGCCCCCTACTTTTTTTCATCTTTGTTAATAACCTCACCTTGCTCTCTCCAGATTTTCATCACTGCTGTACACAGATGACCTAGTTCTTTATTCCAGTGCTAGGAAAATCTCGGACATAAATCACTCTCTGTCCTCAGACTTCCTCCACATTCAATCCTGGATGATTGAAAACAACCTCATTCTTAACATGGGCAAAACACAATCCATGCTTTTTGGCTCCTGTGCCAGACTAAAAAAAAAAACAGAACCCTCTCAATATCTTATGCACTGATGGCTCGCTATTGGCCAACACTAACTCTTTCAAGTACCTCAGCATTTTGTTTGATGAATCTCTGGATTTTGATCAACATGTTACTATTACTTGTAAGTCCGTTAATGCCAAGCTTGGAAGTGCACACCGGACCAGTTATGCCCTCACCCCATCAGATAGACTTGCTATTGCTCAAGGCATTCCATTCCCAGCACTAGCCTATGGCACAGTCACCTACCTAGGAGCATCAAAAACTACTCTTCACAAGTGGGATACCACCTATAATAATATCTGTCGGTATGCCTCCACATCCCCACGTTACAAGCACCACTGCCAACTTTATGCTGATCTAAAATGGCTGTCCCCTACTGCCTACTGACTCAAGTCCCTTGGATCTCTCATTGGTGGTATTGCCAGATCAGGTCTCCCTCAATCCCTTGCCTGCCTGCTGGGCATTCAAACCATCTTCTATGGGCTTGGTTCCACTGACTAGCTTCCCTCCACATTCCAAAGTGTAACACCGCCATGGGTACATGGGCTTTCTCATGTGCAGCACCTAAATATTGGAACTCCCTTCTCTAAGACATTCATTTTGATCTGACCCATTCCTGCTTTAAGAGGCTGTACCACAGACATCTTCTTGTTTCAACCCTCTGCACATGCTTTTCCCACCTTAGATCCTCCAGCCTCTAACTCATGGCCGCCATGTCTCTACCTACTGCTGCCCTTCTCTCCTCCATCTCTCTTCTCAACCTTGCTTCCTGCCTTCTTTCTTTCTAGCCTTACCCTTGCTTTCCCTAGGCTCACACCCCCTACTACCTCCACTCCTCTCTCTTAATTTCCTACTTCTCCCTCCTCTATATCCATGCCTTTCTGGTCTACAGCATAGCACACATACCCCGGTCTTGATCATGGATCCTTTCTCTAAACCAGCACTCTTGTGCTTCTTAGAACTGTGGTTGCTCACAATTTGATTCTACTGTGTTCCTACTTAAGGCAATGATTAAATGCACTTTTACTGCATTTTGTAAAATGTTTGTAATGATATCTCTCATATTTTGTATTCTGAATATTGTTGAACTCGCACTTGTATCTCGCTGGCTTTTCTCCCAACTATATTTCTATCTCACTGGTAATTGTATTCATACCTGTACCCTCTGTACTACCAATTGTTGTACTGCTTCAAACTGTTTGTTATTTGTACCCTCCCAGGTTGTGCCTGAAACTAGGCATTGCTATGCCTAGTGCACTTACCTGGTTACCAAAAGCAAATAAAATAAATACAATAAATACTGGGACAAAAGATACAGTACAGGAGAAGGTAGGAATAGTGAAGGGAAATCTAAGGGAGCCAGGGAGGGAGCAGGTGCTGATGGGGGGCTCAATTGTGAAGGGGATCGACTTGAGAGCTGAGAGGGCAAAGATAGGGAGGTGAGGTTCTTGAGGGGTGTGTCAGCTAAGACAGATGGAGAGCAGATCCTTCAGATTGCTGGGGCTGTGGGAGTTGGGAGGCAGTTGGCTATCACTGTCCATATTGGCACTAACGATATAGCACAGGAGAAGGTAGGAGTAGTGAAGGGAAATTACAGGGAGCTGGGGAAGGTCTCCAGCAAGTAGCATGCATGGTTGCTTTTTCTGAAGTGCTACCTGTGTACAGCCATGAAGAGGCAAGAAAACTCCACACCAGGGAATCCAATGAATGGCTGAAGGCATTGTGACTGGATGAAGGTTTTGGAAGCATCAAGATCTGTGGATACCTGGGAGGATATGTGCTTCTATGGGAGAGCTGGCTTACATCCTTCTACAAAGGGGACCACTGTTTTTGATGGAAGGTTTAAATGTTGCATGGATGAGCATTTAAACTAGGCAGGGAGGGAGGTGGTGAAACCAAAGGAGGCAACACTTGCCCCCTACAATGGTAAAGCAGATGTTAGAGTATTAATGAGGGGAGCTCATAAAGGTTAAAACTCCCCTAGACCAGCTGTGCAAAAATACAAGGTAGGGGAGGACAAAGGATTAAAAGGGACCAGTTATGATGAAAGTAAAAAGGAAAGAGGTGAGTCAAGGGGTAAGTAAGAGAACAAAATAGGCAGGAATGGGATGGAGAAGCAGGATAGTAAACCAGTGGGAAAAAAATATGGAAAGTGATGTGCACCAATTCAGGGAGCTTGGTAACAACATTCAAGAGATGGAAGTCATCATGATGGAGTCTAACCTGCCTTTAGTGGCCATAACAGAGTTGAGGTATATGGAGCACCATAACTGGGAAATTAACATACTGGGCTACACCCTGTTCAAGAGCGATAGACTGGGAAGGAAAGGAGGAGGGGTTATCATTTATGTGCAGGAGGATATCAAGGCCATAGAGGTACATGGGCAAAAAGAAGAAAATTAAGCACTGAAATTATTATGGGTCAGTCTGGAGGCAGACATTTGGTCCATTATTCATACCGGAGTAATGTAAAGACCTCTGGCACAGGGCAAGGAGATGAATAAGGAACTTAGGGAGGGCATCATTAAAATGGTAATCAAGGAGGTGGTGCTGCTAGTTGGTGACTTCAGTCTGTCAGATGTGGATTGGAGCCTTCCAGCTACAGCTTTGGCAAGGAGCAGGACCATCTCTGACTCCCCGCAAGGGGCTTTTGTCAAGCAGTTAGTCAAATAAGACACTAGGGATGAGGCAGTGCTGGACTTCATGCTTTCAAACAGGGACAGCACTGAAGACCTCAATGTTGGCAGTCCTCTTAGTACTAGTCATCACTGTACAGTGTAGGAAAATCACAAAAGGACAAGTGTTCTGGGCTTTAAGAAGGCAGATTTTAAAGAAATGGGTGAGTCTATCAGAAACTGCCTAAAATGGGTAAAGGAGTGCAAGAGAGGTGTAGAGGCACAGTGTGGAAGAATAAAGGAGAGCGTAACTAAACCAATAACCTATGTGAGAAGGAAGTAAGCAAAAGTAGAAGGAAAGAAAAGAAGAACACTATGGTTCTCCAAGTAAGTGGCAAGGGTTGCAAAAGAAAAAAGGGTTCCATTTAAGAGGTATAAGGAAACACAGAAGGAGGAGGACAGGAAGGCATACCTAGCAAAACAGAAGGAAGTATAGAAACATAGAAACATAGAACTTAATGGCAGATAAGGACTGCTTGGCCCACCTAGTCCACCCATTTCCCTACCTAATGGATAAGCTGCAGATCCTAGTTAATCAACAACCTACTTCCTCCTACCCCCCCGCTAGAATTGCTTTATGTTTGTCCCATGCATTATTGAATCCCTCCGTGTTTTTGACTCCACAACCTCCTCAGAAAGGCCGTTCCATGTATCCACAACCCTCTCCTTGAAAAAATACTTCCTCACATTACCTTTGAGCTTTCCCCTCTCTGTCTTCAAACTGTGCCCCCTTGTTCTTGCACATCTCTTTTTCTGAAAGATGCTACTCTCTTGGACTTTGTTGATTTCCTTGAGGTACTTGAACATTTCTATCATGTATGCCCTCTCCCTCCTTTCTTCGAGGGTATATATATATATATATATATATATATATATATATATGTTATGCTCCTTTAGTCTCTCTTCGTATGTCTTCTGGTGCAGATCCTGCACCATTTTAGTTGCCTTCCTCTGGATAGCCTCCATCATGTCTATGTCCTTGCAGAGATGGGGTCTCCAGAACTGCATGCAGTATTCCAGATGGGGTCTCACCAACTGTCTGTACAGAGGGATAACAACTTCCTGTTTTCTACCAGTGATGCCTCTCCCTATGCATCCCAGTATCCCCCCAGCCCTCCTTACTGCCTTCTTTCATTGCTTGCCCACCTTTAGGTCATCTGATATGACTACTCCCAGGTCCATTTCCATTTTTGTTGTTGTTAGTATCTCACCCGCCTTGTTGTTAGTATCTCACTCTCCCAAGCAAGTAAGACAGTGATGCAAGCTAAGGCACAAACATAGGAAAAGACTATCAAAGGGGTCACTACAAGGGGTACGACTTTCTTCAGGTACATAAGCAAGAAAAGGAACAGAAGGGTAGGGATAGTAAGAATTAGAAGTGTGGAAGGAGGAAACTGTGCAGAAGGAGACCAGTAAAAGCTGACGTCTTAAACAGGTGCGTCTGCTCAGTCTTCACAGTGAAGGGTGGTGGGGATCAACCACCACAGGGAATCAGGGATAGGGTGGGGAGAAGGTGGACACAGCTCAATTTTCAAAGGATAGAGTGCCAAGAGGACTTGAAGCCCTGAAGGTGGACAAGGCCGTGGGACCAGATGGAATTCACACCAGTGTACTAAAAGAACTGGCAGCCTTGTTTAACAACTCACTAGAAACAGGAGGGGTTCCAGAGGACTGGAGAAAGGCTGATGTTGCCTGTAAGATCAGCAGCAGGAAGGAGATTAACAGCTATAGGCCAGTCAGTCTCACTTCAGTAGTAGGGAAATTGATGTAAACACTACTGAAAGAAAGGCTGCTAGAGTATCTTGAAACAAATGGGCTTCAAGATCACAGACAACATAGATTGATGGGGTGGGGGAGGTCATGCCAAATTAATCTAATAGATTTCTTTGGAGGACCAAGATAATTGATCAGGGAAGGGCACAAGATATGACCTATTTAGACTTTAGCAAACCTTTTTGCATGGGGCCCACTTAGAAGGTTGATTAGGAAGTTAATCACCCTAGGAGTGGAATCCATAGTGTTAAACTGGGCAAGGAGCTGGTAAAAGGATAGGAAACAGAGTGACAAGTGAGGTACCAGAGGGCTTAGTACTGAGACCAGTTCTCTTTAGTATCTTTCTAGGGGACATTGCAGAAGAGCTGGAAGGGAAGGAATGCCTTTTTGCAAATGATACCAAAATCTGTAATAGGGTGGACACTCAGGTAGGGGTGGAGAAAAATGGGCATGTATCTTGGAAAACTAGAGGAATGGTCAAAAGACAGCAGTTGGGATTCAGTGCCAAAAAGTGCAAAATAATACGCCAAGGACATAGAAACCTTGGTGCTGAGACTAGGATGAGGGGAAGTACTAAAAGTCACTACACAGGAAAGGGACCTCGGGTTATCATACCTAAGGATGTCAAAGTGGCAGGGCAGTGTTACAATGCAGTGGGTAGGGCTAGTGGAATTCTGGGTTGCAAAGGGAGGGATATCACCAGTAAGAGAAGATAGGTGATGTTGCCATTATGTTGCTAGCTGATGTGGCCACACCTAAAGTAATGTGTTCAGTTTTGCAGACTGCACCTCAGAAAGGACATACATTAGAATCTGTCCAGAGGAGAGCAACTAAAATGATGCATGGTATACATAAGAAGCCCTATGAGCAAAGATTATGGGATCTCAACACGTGCACCCAGGAAGAAAGGAGATGGAGACAGGGGATATGACAGAGACTTATAAGTATCTCAAAGGTATGAATTTGGTACAGGTGGGGAGTCTCTTTCAAATGACATCAAGCACCAATACCTAAGGCATGCAATGAAGTGTGTGTGTGTGGGGGGTAGTTATGCAAGGGTGATATGAGGAAATATCTCCTCAACAAAAGGGTAGTGAATGCATGGAATAGATTATCAGCAGATGTGGTGGAGGCTAGAACCATGAGGATCTTAAGCATGCATTGGGATACACATAGAGGTATATTACATATGATACAGTGATGTGGGAGGGTCAACACAGGCCACATAGAGTCTGTGAATACAGAATAGCTAGGGAACACCTGGGCAGGCTTGATGTGCTGCTAAGTGATCTGTTTCTGCCATCAAATTCTGATTCTATAACATTTTTAAACAAATAAAACGCTTGCCTGTAGTTCAGTGGCCAAGCAGCCAGCCACTCCCACTTCCTGAGCTATATAAGTAGTTCCTCTAAGCCTCACTGTGAAGCATTTTTTCTTTGCAGCCGGAGGCTATGTTGGTTTGTCCTCTGAACTGGCTGGGGCCTCCCTCCCCCTCATCTGCTGTTTCTGTGTGTCTCTGCTGGACTTCGGTGTTTGTTTTCCTGCTTCTGGTTTGTATCTTTCCTCCCACTGTGTGCTTCCCTGTGTTTTGTGTTTCTTGTTTTGGTGTCTTTCTCTGTTTTCTGTTTTGCTGTGTTTTTTTTGGTTTTATCTTTTTTTGGGGGGGGGTCTTTGTTTCTAAGCTCCTAGCATACTGCTACTCCGGAGCTTATACTGCTTGCTTTACTTACTTGCAACTCTCAAATTACTTGCACAGCAACTCCTAGCATTCTGCTACGCAGAGCTCATGCTACTGCTTTCAGTTACCTACAACTACAGCCACTGCTGCTGACTGTTTAATTACTATTGCACCCAATGCCTATGTTTTACGCTGTGCTCACCATGCTCAAACTACTGCAATGCAACTGCTATTATTATCTGTGTGTTTCAGCTCAGCCATAGCTGCTCCATGTTGCATACTCAATTCTTTTCACCTGACCCAGTTTACTGACCTTAGCTGTGCTGCTCATTGCTGCTCTCATTCTCTTGCAGCTTCATTGCACTGCCTGGCCACACTTGCTTTCAAGCATTGTCTCCTGTTTTATTGCACTTACAGTACAACTCTGAGATCAGCCAACTAAGCTCCTGTTGAGGCTGTTAATATAGTTTTGTTATTAAAATTGCCTCACTACCGAAAATCCTCAGTGTTTGTCACCTTGATTTGGCTATTCCTGTTTGGCTGGCTTGCCCCCAATTCAGTGCTGTTTAATTGCTATACCATATGTTATGCAGGTTCTCCTATTACTACTACTGCTTATTGACCTACGTGCAGGTCCACTCTGCTTACGCAACCGTTGCTCCTTGCTTACGCAAACCATTGTTTCATGCCTACTACCATCCCCTCAGTGTCAGCCTAGGATTCCGCTGCATGCAATCTGCATTCGACCTTGCAAGGTCTCAGCACTCAATGCTCATTACGATCTCAACACACCATGCTCATTCAGCTCAGCAGTCTTTCAGCTCTCAATCACTTTCTGGGGCATGCCAGCCATTGTATTCTGGTGCAGGGTTCCTGCAGCCGATGGCCTCACTCTGCTTTAGTCTGCATCTCAAGCGTGTCCAACTTGGGGTGGGATCCTTCTCACCAGGCTCGTAGCTGGGAATGTCCTCACCCCAGGCTTGACTTTAGCTGCCTGCTATGCAACAGCAGCTCCTGGTGTAGAATTTAAGACTAGTGATGAAGGGTGGTTACGATGATCTCCTTTGGCTCTAGTGTTCCACTATATAGTGTTTCCCTAGCGAGGCACCTTCACCGCATCCTCCATATGACTGCCTCTTGTTCACCTGGTTTGATTTAGGGTGGGCAGGCCAGGTGAGTGCCTCAGCAGTTATTGCTCTCTCCTTCTGCACCTTGGATGCACGTATTGTTGCAGAGTTTTCTCGCAACCTTCCACGGCATTGTCACTAGACAGTTTGAGTGAGAGCCTTCCTCCAAACTGGAATATTTTCCACCTCCCTTTAATTGGGTTTTCCAAAATGCAGCTGCAGAGCTGTCACTACATAAACTATCCCAAGCCTGCAGGGAAGGCGACCTAGGCCTTGGATCCCCAGAGATTTCCTCCTCATAGGGTTTTTTTTCTCTCCTCCATTGCCTCAGGTCATAACTCTAAGTTAGCTTAGTTGTTTCCCCTAGTTTCTTAGGTAGGTTCCATTGTTCAATGGAGGTGGAGGATGTCCTGCCATACCCTCTCCCCTTAAGGGATCCCCTATACTCAAAGCAAACCATCAGTATCATGCTACGCAGACCTGGGGCAGTCATTATGACAACTGCACATCTCATTGCATTATCAAACTGCCTATGCTTCTCTACTACTATGTTACAGCTACAACTCCTATGTCACAGTTACTGCTTGCTCATATGCTTCATGTTGCCTCCTTTTTGGGGATGATGCTACATTTTGGGGGATTCCTAAGGTAGCTTTAGCCATAGGAACCATCCCGTTGCATCTCTGGGGTGGAACCCTCTCCGAGGGTTCCTTGCCTTCGTATCCCTACAGGGAGGTAATTCCTTTGGAACAGAGAGTGCGAATGGCCAAAACCAAACTAACACAGTTGCACAAGCATAACACTATACTGACTGCATAGGACAGTGAACCATTACATGTATATGTTCCAGGATATAACATGATCCTAGAAAACATACAGGGCCTGATTCACAAAGCCCCTAGAAGGATGCAAGGTGCCTGCATCAACATAAATGATGCAAGTGGCACCTTGCACCAAAAGATCAAAGTGGAGCTATTCAGAAAGGCAGCCTGCATCAAACACAGGCTGTATGTGCTAAAGGGGGCTAGCACTGGCCTTGTTCCATGAAACTGGCTGTGGCATGGGGCTAGGGGGCATTGCGGCAGAAGCAAGCTGTCATATCCCCTATATTGTGATTCACAAACCCCTCCCGAGGGCACATTTATAAGTACTATTAGACTAGCTAGGGCTGGTCTAAGGGTACTTAGAATATTTCCCTCTGTGACAACTGGGCAATTTGCATCAATGTGCTGCTATACCCCCAATCCACGATATCACCAGTAATAAACATTAATGCAAAAGAAAGAAAAAAAAACCTTTCCCTATCCCTGATGTCCCGGGTAATAAGAATTAATATCCCCCTTCCCTGGTGGTGTAGTACCCCCCTCCCTGATCCCCAATGCTGAGGGTATTAATAGGTAATAAACCCCCCTGCTCTGGTAATCTAGTGACTCCCCTCCACAATCCCTGATGCCACTGATGTTAAATAATTAATAAACCATCTTCCCTGGTGGTCTAGTGGACCCCACCCCCAACCCCAGCAGGTGGTGCCCACTACCCCACTCCACCCATTCTGATACAGAACCAGCTACCGGCACAGCCCTCCTGTCACCTCCCCGGCCAGCCACTAACTAAACTGTCATTGTGAGTGCTGTATGGTGATGTACACTGACAGTTAAGTTGGCTGCTGGTTGCAGAGGTGAGAGGAGGGCTGTGCTGGTCACTGGTTCTGTATCTGGATGGGGAAGTGGGATGGTGGGCAGTACCTGCTGGGGTGGGGGTGCATTGGGGATGAGGGAGGGAGGTCACTAGACTACCAGGGAAGGGGGTTTGTTAATTATAAATACCATCAGCATCGGGGATCAGGGAGGGTGGACACTACACCACCAGGTAAGGGAGGTATTAATTCTTATTACCATAGACATTGGGAATAGGGAAATGTATTTTTTTCTTTCTTTTGTATTAATGTTTATTACCAGTGATATTGGGGATCAGGAAGGAGGGCCACTAGACCTCCAGGGAAGTGGGATTCTTATCAATTCTTATTACCTGAGACATCGGGGATCAGGAAAGGGTTCTCTTTTCTTAATTATTATTACTGGGTGCATGGGGGCACTAGACTACCAGGGAAAGTTTTTTTATTATTATTTATATGGCAAGATTGGGGAGGGTGGCCACTAGACCACTAGGGACAGGTATTATTTTTATTATCAAGGGATCAGGGATGGGGGGACCACTAGCCAGAGCCTGAGGCAAACACCTCCCATGCGCCTTGTATTTATTGCATGGAGAGGTTGTGTCAAGTGTGGGGACTAAGGCACCGGGACACCTTCTGTACCAGAATTTGGTGCAAGGTTCCTAGCACAGGGGGCTTTGGCACAAGCTGCTGTTTGCAGCAGCTTGTGCCTCTCTCTACCCTCTTTGTGAATCGAGCCCACAGGATTTATATGCAAATTCAACCGCTAGTTCCTACAGCAAGTCCAATGGGCATGATCCAACATGCTTAACATCAATTCTCATGCTCCATACTTCTGAATAAGGAAGTCAGGACATTTCTGGCTGGATCCCAGGTGCTAACAGTAATTATTCAATGGCTTCAAGAAGTGGACACTCTGATTGGCTGACTGGTACCTTTCAGGTGTTGTAAGTCCTAGTATTACCAATGCAAAAGGTGCCAGTCAGCCACCTTTCTAAAATGAATCTGACACTGAATGTTAGTGGCAAGAAACCACCATGTTGAATGCCTGCTAAGCGGCCGGTAATCATTGGTGTCAATAACTCATGGTTGCTCCACACTTAGCCATCTCACCGCTCACAGCCAGCCCAATGCATTTCAGTCACCAGGCAAAGTGAAACATGCATCCGTTGCTGCTCAGAACCCTCGTGAACACCGCATCCTTTTTTTTACCCCGTCCCAACCGGCTTAACTGAAACATGTGGCCATTGTCACTTGGAACCCATGGGAACACTGCATACTTTTTCTTACCCTGGCCAAGCAGCGGAGGACAGCTGGGGAACAATTTTGCAATACAGCAGCAATGTACCTTTGTATTGTACCTGTGGCTCATCTCCAGTACATTCCTGGTCTGTCACTCCACTGCTGCTCACTCCATTCCATTGATCTGTCACTCCACTCCCATTTCATTCCCAGTCTGTTGTGTATCTGCAGTCCCACTGCCACCATGCAAATCATTTTCCTTTAAATTAACAAACAAATGGAAATGGAAAAAAAAGTGGAAAAGAAATTCCACCTGAGGGACACAGTTACTGTGTCCTTCCTGAAGAGTTGAACCCAGAAGCACACAATCTCCAGTGGCAGCCTGTTACTGTTGACAGTAGTGACAGTCACTTGTCAGTCCCATGCTGTCTCTGTAAGAAAAAAAATGCAGCCCATGACTGCAGTCCTCTCTTTAAGGGAAAAAATACCCAAACAAGACAGCATTTCTCTATATGCAAGGGCAGCAACACCACAACCCTAGCAATAGTCCTAGCAACCAAGGGCTATTTTATTTTCCAGCAGAGAAACAAATCCAATAAAAATATATTAAAATACTAAAAAAAAAAAAGTTTTAATTATTTGTTCTCTACCTCAAAAAACAGGGGGCCATTGTATAATCACAGTAAACCACTCCAGAATGCTGGTGATGCTGTCATTTACCCATGCCTGATGAGGTTTGGTCACTCGGCCCGTGGTCTTATGACTGAACCACGCCATGTGTGGGTAAACCCAGCATCACCCACATCCTGTTGTGGTTTATTGCTTAAATACAAAACAGAAGGCATTACCAAACATATTAAAACTGGACTTGATAAGAATAAAGTCACACAGAGGGAATAACATAAAAAGGCAGAGCCATTCCTTAAGAAAAAGGGGCCAACTGTAACTTATAGTATCTTTAAAGCCAGAGGTTTTTAAAGCCCAAGATAAATCACATAGCCACCCTTCTTAAAATAAGGATGTTGATGCCCCCTCCTCTTTCACAGCTGGAGTTTCTCAACAGTAGTAAATGAGAACATGTTCTTTTGGTTCATTATTTTGCATAACGTGCTGCCAAAGCAGTCTTTTCATTGTTGAGTTCAATGAATCTCAGATGTTCCCTTACTATTTTGAACAACCTGGATGTCTTACCCACATAAAAGCCTTGCAGCAAAAAGTCTGCCAAATAAATGATATACTTCATATTGAATTATGGTAACAGGTGCTCTGCAGACACATGTTAATGTTAGTGGAGGTACTAGTCCTATACACTGCTGGACAGATCCTAAAGTGTCCTCATGTAAAATTGCCCTTAGGCAGGCTAGGTAATCAAGTGCTATCAGAGGACATTGGTTGTAAACTATAGATAAGCCTGTCTAGCAAATTAGTATCCCTTCAAAAAAAATCTAGCCAGTGCTGATAGGGCTGCAGCTGTCTGAGCCTTGTGGAGTGATGACATCATATTAAAGTAAGCTACTACTTCAACAGTGCAAGTCCCTGCTTGACTGAAGAGCTGTAAACTTCCTAATTAGAACAGTCTGTAGAGTTAAGTGTTTGCAGTCCTGGGTTTTTACTAATTCAGTCTCTGGTATGTGTTCAGATAAATTCGCTGAAAATATATAATTTTGTTCTCCTAAAAAGCTGATCATTTGAGTTTCGGTGCTGAACTGAAGTGGTATGTATTTCAGAAATTAGCTTGTCTGTATCACAGCTGTGAGTTCTGTCCCATCAACATTTTTTTTTCTCTAGCTATATAACACTGGGCTGTTTATTTAGTGGATATAAAATAAATCTAAAGTTTGTTAATTCATACTAGTAGTTTGTCTTTGATGTAGCCTCAATAAATAGGTTCATGTAAGAACAGTTATTTTCCTCTTAGATTGAAAAACAGGTGTCTGCCACACTCTGCTATTTCAGGCACATGTACTATATGAACTCACAAATGTCAATTCTTTGAAGGTTTCTATGTGAAAATACATAATGTATAATTAGAAACACTATAGAGCATACTAATGCCAACTGTCTCCTGTGAAAAGATGAGGCTGCTGCACTCTTCTGCCCCATCCCTTGCCCCACAAGCCCACTGCCTCTTGCCCCACATTCGAGGCTGCTACACTCTGCTGCCCACTGTCTTCTCCCACACAGCTGGGGTTGCTGCACCCTGTTGCCCCCATGATCTGCCTGAACAGTCAGGGCTGTTGCACCTTACTGCCTTCTACCTTCACCCCCATAACACAAGATGAAAGTATTTTTCTATTTTTTCTTTTGAGCAGTGCAAAAACATCTGACCTTGGTGATGAGGGCAGCATGGTGCTACAATGCTAACTGTGGAGCCATGGGGCAGTGGAGGCATAGGGCTGTAGGGTGCAGCAGGGCACAGCAGCCCTGACTGTGTAGACAGGAACAGGGTGCAGCAGCTCTGGCTATGATGGCAGGGGACAGACTACAGCATGGTGCAGAAGCCTTGATTGTGGGGCAGGACATAAGGGTGGGCATCAGGGTTTAGCAGCCCTGACTGTGGGACAGGATGCACATGGTGCAGCAGTACTGCCCATTTGGGAAAATGGAATTAGGTAGCAGGGTGCAATAAAAGTCCCACCTCTGGTGGCTTGGACAGCATGGTGCAGCAACCCTACATGTGGAGGCAACAGACATGGGACTCTAGGGCATAACAGAGCACAGCAGCCCTGACTGTGGTGAAATAAACAGGGGGAAATATGGTGCAGCAGCTCTGACTGGGGATCTGCAGCAGGGTGTGGCAACCACAACTGTTCACGCTGGGGCAGCAAGGTGCAGTGGCCCTGATTGTTCAGGCAGGAGTTGGGGACAACAGGGTGCAGCAGCCCCAACTCTATAGGAGAAGAGAGTGGGCAGCAGGGTGCAGCAGCCTCGAATATGAGGCAAGAGACAAGGGGCAGCAGAGTTCAGCTGCTTCAACTGTAGGCAGGAGATGAGGGAATCAGGATGCCATATAGTGTTTCTAGTTATACATATACATGATATATTGTCACACAGAAACCATCAAAGAACTGAAATCTGTGAGTTCATATAGTACATGTGCCTGATACAGAAGGATGTGGCAGTCACCTGATTTTCAATCTCAGAGGAAAACAATTGTGTTTACATGAACTGATTTACTGAGGCTACATCAAAGACAAACTACTTGTATGAATTAACACACATTAGATTTATTTTATATCTATTAAATAAGCAACCCAGTGTTATATAGCTAATAAAAAAACACAGACGTTTAATGGGACACAACTCACAGCTGTGATACAGACACGCTGATTTCTCAAATGCATATCACTTCAACTCAGCACTGAAACTCAAATGAACAGATTTTTATAAGACCAGAATGATAGATTTTCAGCTAATTTGTCTGAACACAAACCAAAGACTAGGTTAGTAAAAACCTTGTTCAGCAAACAATTAACTCTACAGACTGCTCTAATTAGGAATTAATAGCTTTTTAGCTCTTCAGTCAAGCAGGGGCTTGTGCTGCTGAAGCAGAATCATACTCCAACATGATGTCATCATTCTCCAAGGCTCAGTCAGAGGGACAGAAACAGCTGGGCTGTTTCCAGTTAGTGCAAAACAAGTTAACAAATGCTGATTTAAAGAAAACCGTGAAACCAAATAGCATGACATTTTCAGGAAACACTACTCATAACACAGGGACTTGAATTCAGGCTTTTTTTAATAATCTGTGAAATGGTTGCCATTGATCTTTAATTAAATACCTAGATGTCTGTATCAACTCTTCACTTGCTTTTGACAGCCTCATAGATCACACTGTAGCCTCTGTTGGTCCATAGCTGAACATTTTCAATAGATATAAGAGTTGCATATGTGCTGTGACTAGAAATCCAGCAATCTTGAATAGAAAGAGCCACTCCAAGGTAACCAACAGGGCTGCCGGTAACTGGCTACATTCAAAGAAAAAGAAAATCCATGCACACACTACACCAGGCACAAAAAACAATACCAAGTTGAATACTGTTCAAGTTTTCTTTATTTTAGGCACAGCAACAACCAGGAAGTGGGAGACAGACAGAAACAATCTCAATTATTTGTGTTCACGTGCTTTCTCAAGAGACTCAATACCTAGGTGTCTGTCTCAACCCTTCACTTG
This sequence comes from Neoceratodus forsteri, assembly GCA_016271365.2. Classification (NCBI taxonomy): domain Eukaryota; kingdom Metazoa; phylum Chordata; order Ceratodontiformes; family Ceratodontidae; genus Neoceratodus; species Neoceratodus forsteri. The sequence goes on from CM028133.1 coordinate 611,127,922, forward strand.
CTTTTGACAAGCTGATAAAGCACACTATAGTGCCTGTTGGTCTACAGCTCAGTATTTTCAATATATATAAAACTTGTCGAAGTGCCCTGACTAGAAAACTAACAATCTCTCATTTCTTTCTTCCAGCAATTGACTATACAGAAATTTACAGTAATCTACCAAAGTTCAGGTAAACCACTCTTCTCACCATAGATCACCCATATACTGTTATGCAGATCTGTACTACCGTGCAACTGCAACATTAATCACTGCCACCTTTATGATCAGCTCAAGTGACTGAGCTCCTTGTGCATTAAAATGTATTGCTGCTGGTTATTCATACATTATAACTGTGTGCCTTGGAGAGCTCTTAGCTACTGCATCTCTCCTTTCTTATTTGCCTGGTAAGATAAGATGGTAAGGCAAATTTTATTTCTAGTGCACCCAATCCCTGAGGCTATGGGTGCCTAACAAACATAACAATAAAATATAAATGAAAACACAGTAAAATGTTTAAGATAAACAAAATCCGAATGACAGCTATCTAAGATTAGTATCTACTAATTAAAACGGTTGGTCTGGGAGATCATTCCATGAAAGCCAGTCTAAAGAGGTGGACCTCCAGCCTCAGCTTGAACACACCAAACGTGGGACCTCCCAGACTGCAGATGGAAGCGAGTTCCACAGGGTCAGCCCAGAGACACTAAAAGCCCAATCACCCAATGTCTTAAGCCGAACCCTGGGAACGTCCAGGAGGCCCCTTGAAGAGGAGTAGAGGAAGCATGCAGAGGTCACAGGTAGCAGAAGCTTTGACAGGTAGCCAGGACCCAGTCCATATAGGGCCTTATAGGTGAGCAAGCCCACCTGGAAAAGGACCCTTTACCTGATCGGCAGCCAGTGCAGAACACATAGGACTGGGGTCACGTTGCAGGACCTGGATTGGCCTGTCAGCAACTGGGACAATGCATTCTGCAGCAGCTGCAGCCTGTGGAGGGTCCCTCCCATGACTCTAAAGTATAGAGCATTACAGTAGTCAAGCCTAGAGGTCACAAAGGTATGTACCAGGGTCAGCAGATCCTCGGGCAGAACGAGGGGCTTGATCCTGGCGATGTTCTGCAGGAGGTAAAAAACACTCTTCACTACAGATGATACCTGATCTTCAAAGGTCAACCTGCAGTTCAGAATCACACCAAGAATGTGCACCCTCGGGGAAGCTACCAATAGAGCAGACCCCAGGAAAAGCCTTGTGTTCACTCCATCATGTCCGCAACCTGGCTCGAACACTAGCACCTCTATCTTATCTAGGTTAAGTCTCAGTCAGCTGGAAGCCATCCAGTCATTGATTTTAGCCAGACAGTTGTTATGCACATCAACAGCACTGGATGTTCCGGGTGTAAATGACACATACAGCTAGGTGTCATCAGCATAGCAGTGAAACTCCACGTTGTATTGCTGAATGATCTCACCAAGGGGCAGCATGTACACTGCAAATGACATTGACAACAAGATCGAGCCCTGTGGTACTCTGCATGACAGGGGCATTGGGGAGGGTAAGAAATTCCCCATCACTACCCACTGCACCCCATCAGAGTGCTAGAACTCAAACTATCTGATGACAACACTGGTGAGTCCACAAAACTCACAGAGCCAATCAAGAAGTGCAACGTGGTCCACAGTGTCAAAAGCTGATGAGAGATCGAGGAGCACAAGAACTGACCTGCCTCTAGCCCTGAGTAGATCATTATGCACCCCAACTAGAGCTGTTTCTGTGCTGTGTCCAGCCTGAAAACCTGGCTGAAATGACTCATAGATGTCAAAGGACAGGAGGCAGTCCTCAAGTTGCTGTGCCACCAATTTCTCAACAACCTTCTCAAAAATGGCAGGTTGGCGATTGGACGGTAATTTGCCAGGACGTCAGGGTCGAGGGAAGGTTTCTTAAGGAGGGATCTCACCAGAACTTCTTTCAAAGTCACTGGGAATATGCCTTCCACCATTGAGCACCTTGCAATCCTGATGAACACTGGGCCAACAGCCTCAGCACATCCATTAAGAAATGTGTTGGGGCTGGGTCCAGTTTGTAATATGTGTGCTTCAGCTCTAAGATCACCCCAGTCACTGCCGACACCTCCACTAGCCTAAACCCCTTCCAGACAGGCAGAGTGCCTCTGTTCCTCCCAGTCTAGCCACTGTGAGAGAGTTGCCTCCCTGACGGAATCCCCGACTGAACAGACAATACTCCGTCAGAGAAGAACAGAGCAAACTCTTCACATAAAGTGAATGAAAAAAATCTTCTTTGGCTGTAGACAGGCTGGGTGGAGACGCCTGTCTGCAGTCCAGAAAAAGCTGAGAAGGTCTGTTCTTCCCTACCACAATCTTTCTGGACAGGAATTCTGCCTTCTTATGAGAGATTGGGCCCCTGGTACTCACTGTAGTGAGTATGCAGGGCCAGTTTGTTGGCCTCCAGCTGGTCCTCCACCAGCAATGCTCCAACTTCTGACCCTTGATAGTCATCACCTTGAGATCCCTATCCAACCAGTAGGATCTCAAGTGAGACAATCTGGGTCATATACGAACTGGAGCGATGACATCCAGTGCTTCAGAAACCACCTTATTATAGGTGGCCACTGCCTCACCAGTGCCAATAACACAGGCTGCATCTACTCTAGATAGGTCAGCAAATGCCAGTAGTCCTTCTAGGTGCAAACCGTTTAAAGGGTGGTAGATGACCAAACATGAACCCCATGGTGCAGTGACTGGACCAAGATACCTGATCAATCTTGAGGCTATCAACCCCAAGACCCAGCTGGAACACCAGATCGAGTGTGTGGCTGTGCTGGTGGTTTGCAGAAGCAATAACTTGTGCCAGACCCAGTGATAATATCAACGGGAGGAAGTTGTAACCAAAATGTGAGGATTCAACATCGACCCAGGCGTTGAAGTCCCCCAGGATTAAGCACCTGGGGGACTCCAATACCTGGTCGATGATGAAGTCTGCAACTTCCTGCAGGAATTCTCCTCCTGACCCCAGAGGGTGGTAAACAAGGAGAATCTTGCAATCTTCATCTGGACCCCCGTTATGGCGATGCACTCAAAAGATCTGGTATTACCAACTGAATGTACTGTGAAGCCCAGGCTGGATCTAAAAACGATGGCCACTCCCCCATCCCTGGGTTCCTTCCTCAGGCAGTGTCCTATGGAGTACCCAGTGGGAACAGCAGCCTCTAGAAATGGGACAGCATCCTCACCCAGCCAGGTCTCTGTGATGGAAGCTAGGTCAACAGAGGAAATCAAGTCTGCAGAAATGGTGATCTTGTTCCTTATTGACCTAGCATTGCAAATTACTGCTTGAAGAAGATTAGAGGATACAGCCATCCCTCTAGCTGCCTGCCCACTCGGTCTAGTGGGACTCCTGGGTACAGAGACCAAACACATCTGGCCTCTGCCTAGGCTTCATTTAAACCCAGGGTGTTTCCTGTATCTAACAACCTCAATGCTACTCACCACCCCCTCCTCAGCTGGCTTTCACCATCAACGACCCATCCACCCCTCATAATCCTGACCTGACTTGGATTTTATCTACTTCTTACATTCATCCTCAGTTCTGCATTTTAAAACCCCAGGAGTGAGGATGGAATATGGTAGACAGGCAGACATGGCCTAGTCCTTGGGTGCCCCTCTGTCTGCTTTAGTAACAATTAATATGTTCATGCTGGGAGTAGAGGAACCTTCTGATGGCTTTATGTGTTTCCCAGTTCTGCTGCTGCCTTTCCTGGCAGGCAATGTCTTCTTATGTCTGACAACACCAATTGTTGTACCAGTGATCCCTTACACTCATATACTGATCCTTCGCCTTACACTTGAAGGGTTTTAAATAGCATTTGGGGACATTCTGATTGGCCTAGAGTACTGCCTTAACCTGCCATGGCCTCATCTGGCAGATCAGGTCCTTCTATTACTGCCACTTGCACCTCTCTACTTTACTGTCATGGCTGCCTTGCAAAATGTTAGAATTAGAGAGAATTTTTCAGAGCAGTCAATACAACACTGTATACTGTAAAAGAAAGGGGGTTATTTCATGGAGATGGCCCTACTACAGTTAACACAGATTGTGGTGATAGGAGGTTCCAAACTGCTAGATAATGTAGAGGTCAGTTGAGGCAGTACTGGAGGGCCATTCAGAGGTCCCCAACACTATTTTCCCCACTGCAAATGCAGTCAGAAGCAAGGGGACAAGTGGCATTGGTGGTGTTGACTGAAGGACTTGACCTGACAAGTAAGCCAATGGCAGATCGGGATAACACAGAGAGGTTCCATCAGTAAGCCACCCTAACATTGTAATATCAGTTAGTCCTGTATCAGCCAGCAGCAGGGCACTGGTCCCCAATTTCAGGAGGCCCCAATCTGTGGAAGGTACTGGACTTGGGGTGTAGGGGTCAGGAGACAGGGATATGGTATAGTTTTTTTTGTTTGTTTCAATGAATTTTTTTTTAACCAGGACTGAAGTGTTTTGGTTTTTTGAACCAAAATTACAAATTAGAGAGCTGGAAGCCCAAAAATAGCAGGCATAAAATGGTATTAATTTTTTTAAAAGTAAGCCCTTATTACTTTTGTTTATGAACATTTTTCTTTTTCTATTTAGCAGAACAGAAAAGAAAACATACTTCAGATATCAGATGTGTACGATTACTACTTCTGAAAGTTGCATTTAATTCCAGGCAATACACTGGGGCTCTTTAAAGTGTGGACTGGTTCAGCTTGTTCTTTACACTCAAAACAAATTGAACTGTAGTTCACAATTTTGCTCACAAGTTGTTTTTTTTGCAATTCATTTTTTATTCAGAATATCACAAATACAGTACAATGGGGTAACACATGATAAAGTTACACTATCCAACTGGAATAAGCACGAAAAGTTCATGCAGTACCTATAAACATACTGGGAACCAAGACACTAATGTGGACAGGGGAACAACAAGGACAAATTGTAAATATACAATATATAGTATCGCCTAACCCCCCCACACACACACACAGCCCTCCATCTAGAATGGTTCCTCCCTGTACAGAACTCATACACTGTTTTGATCTTAGTTTCTGCTCACCCTTCATCACCACAGATATTGGTCACATGCTTCAAAGATCTGTTTAAACACTTATGTTACTGCATGTCTAGGTGTTGGTGGTTAATGCAACTTCACTTTCGGTGGTAGGGTATCAGCTCAGCTGGGCTATCTGCTCCAACACTGTGGTACCCTCTATTTTTTCCAAGTAGTGAAAGAAAGGGAAATATCTCAATGTAGTTTTCTTCATGGCATTTCTGAGTTTAGAAGTCATCCATTCCATCATTAGCAATAATCTGCAATTTTTAAGCTAGGATGCCACAAATGGTTGAGTCTGCGTGAGTCACCTTTGCATAATAGCCTTCGAGGCTGCAGAAATCATTATTAAATATAGGAATCTTTTATTGGCTTATCTTTTTGCTGGGGGGGGGTCCTCACAGCAGATATTAATCTGCAGTGGTACATCCACCTCCATCATTTCACTTATAGTTCTTGTAGTTCTTGTGATCCCATTTCAGAACTGGGTCAGTTTGGGACATGCCCGAATATATGTGAGTGGTGTGCTCTCATATGACATTCTCTCCAGCATTTGTCTGAGTATGTGGCCGTAAAGTGGGCTGTAATTACTGGAGTGTGGAAAAACCTACTGACTGCTTTCCAGTGGTGTTCCCTCCAGGTGTTTGAAGCCAAAGTATTGTTTGTATACCAACTCCTAGCATGTCTCCCAGTCCTTGTTTCCTACTGTGCATCCTGCCTCTTGATCTCAGATAGTCTGGATGTGTGTTCTAGCTTCTGTTTGCTCTTTGGCACATAGTGCATATGATCCAGACAACACGTGTGGTGTCTCAGTGCTTCCCAGAAAGCTCCCTACCATTTGATTGGATGCTGTTAGTTGACTTTTGCAAGCTTGCCTTCTCAGGTTCCTCAGAGAGAATATGTCATAGCTGCAAAAAAACAGTAGAAAGCCCTCTTTAGTAGGCAAATTCTTCTTGCCTTTGATTGAATGTTTTAGGTCTCCCTCCTTACATCACCTCTCCAGTAAGCTGTAGTCCTTTCTGCTCCCACATTTTATAGGTTGGATCTATATTGCCTGATTGGAATCCTTCAGTCCCCCTTATTGGGTTTACCAAATGACACCCTTTGTATCCTCATACTGTTTTAAAGTCTCCCGCCCGGAAGATAACAGGGTGACTGACAGAGGTTTTCTGTGTGTCTCAGTACCTGGATGTCTACCAAGTTAAATAATTTTTCTTAAGCTGGCCCATCAGTGCAGTGGTAGTGCTGCCACTCACGATGCCGGCTACCCGGGCTCAGGAACAAGCCTGAATCACTGAAGGTCAGCCACGGGGGACAGGGATCTAGTGTCTCACAGCATACTCTCCTTCTCCTGGAGTGGATGGTGCCACATCCTGTTGCAGCACTGCCACCTACAGATGTGTAGGTGGTAGGGTGCATGGAACACAGGGTGGAAGGGCTGCACCAAGCTGTGTATCACATGAGTTTGCCTATGCATGCTCAAGCTGGGGATGTAGTCCCAACACCAGTGTCCCTTTGGGGAGGGGAAGTGCAGCAACTCATGGGGAAATCAAAAAAAGTGAAAGGACCTTGTCTGGCAGGATGAACATCGGCATCTGCAGGCCCCTCACCTGATGACTCAGAGTCCTCTGGATTTTGGATCTGGACCCCAGTGATTTGAGGGGTTCTCCACCACCCTGCCATGGCGGGGAAAGTCATGGGGAACTCTGGGAAAGGTTAGTCCTGAGGGAAGCCAGGGTGATGGGACTGGGAGGACCAACAAGAAGGAGAGCTAGCCAGGAGGAGGAAAAAACAGTAAATAAAAAAATTAAAAAATAAATTATTTTCCTTTTACCTATTGTTCCCCTTTTAAGGTCATCCACCATGGTGCTGCTTCCCCACAGAGGAGGTAGTGTGTGTTTTGTAACTTGCAAGTGCAGTAGTAACTGATAATGTCTGGCACCCCTAGCCCCCCCACACTCTCCTCTGGGTGAGCAAGGGCAATGGCACCCATGGTTTTCCTCCTCTCCATAGGAATATAGATCAGGGGCCAGATTTTTTAAGGGCCCCTAGATCCACACAAGCTGGGTCAAACAACCAGCTTGCATCAGATCTAGGTGCGCCAAATACTTAGCACCATATTTTGCAAGAAAAGTGTTCTCTATGATAAAGTCCCCCAAACTGACGCAAGATGTCCACTGCATCAACAAAATGATGCAAGGGACGAGAATATCTCAAGCTGCACCAAAACGAATAATTCATGTTGAGTCAAAAATGGTGCATGTTGAGTCAAAATAATGACTCAAGGAATGAAAATGACACAAACTGAGTAAAAAAATGGTGCAAGCTGAGTCAAAAAAATGGCGCAAGTCAAGAAAAAAATGACACAAAGGATGAGAATGACACAAGATAAGTCAAATAATATGGCAGATAAAATGGCCAAGACTAAGCCCCAAAATGTTCCAAACTAATCCTGCAGGAGAATACTGATCCTTAATAGTAGCATAGTCAGGTCTGACCACCTGCTGTGAGCATCTTTATATCCTATAATGTCCATTAGACCGGCTCTGGCTGGTCTAACAGTGACATGCATTTTAGGCACAGGGACAGGACTTGCCTTCTTTGAAAATCCCTGGGGATGGTGCATCATTTCAGTGACTCAGGCATCCCTTCCGGCATGGTGCAGGCATTTTTTTGGTGCAAGCATGGCGCAAGCCACTCTGGCACATGCAGACCTGTTTTTTGATGCAAGCGCCATTTGAAAATCAGAATTGGTGCAAGGTTTAACACATCCTACTCCATGCATCAGTTGTTTTTGACACAAGCACCCTGTGTCATTCTCTGGACTTTGAAAATCTGGCCCCAGGACTTTCTGATTCTTTTTCATGTTGGCTTCAGGATCTGGATTGGAGGTGATGCAAACATGAACAGAAATCTGGGGAGGATATTCGTCCTCTGAACTTCTGCCAATCCTATTATAGAGAGTGGCAATGTATCCCAGAGATTTAAATCCTTCTCCATCTGCTGTAATAATGGGGAGATGTTTGTCTCAAAACATCAGGACAAATTGATTGGGATCTGTATTCCTAGATACCTGAAATGTGCCCTAACCCATTTGAGATAACAAGTTAGTTGGAATGCATCTGACACCTGCTTGCTAAGTAAACACATTTTGGTTTTCTCAACACTACCCTTAAAGCCTGATGCCTCCCCATATCCCTTCAGAGTCTTCTAGACAGCATCTAGTCTCTGCTATGGATCATGTAGTAATAGTAGTGTATCGGTGGCATACAGAGCTGTTCTGACCTCCTCACCATTTACCCTAGTGCCTTCTTCCTCTGCTGAATCCCTTATGACAGGATCACTTCAGGCTATGATGAAAATCAAGTCTCAAACTTCAAGCTCATTCAAAAGATAAATCTTTTATTTGATCCTTAAATCCAGAAACTTTGCTGGAGGTCCACCTGAGGAATGGACCTCCAGCAAGGTGTCTGGATTTAAGGATCAAATAAAGGATTTATCTTTTGAACGAGCTTGATGTTTGAGACTTGTTTTTCATCATTATCTGGATTGCTCTAGTCATATGTTTATAGTTGTTTTTGGGTCAGCAAACTCTCTGTGAGCACTCTAGATTAACACGTGTTGCACCTGTCATTGTGTATTTGTATTGAATCCCTTATGGCCATTGCTAGTGGCTCAGTGCTTAGGGTGAACAGGAGATGTCAAAGGTGGCTCCCCTGCTATGTCCCCACCATTGTGTCAAGCCCAGCTGATAGCTCCACATTCACTCTGATGCTAGCAATTGGTTGTCTGTATAGTGCCCATACCCAATTTCTGAAGTTCTCCCCAGATTAAATTTGTGTATTGCTTCTTTTAAAATTTCCAATTTAAGTTATCAAATGACTTTTCAGTATCAGTTGCTATCACTGTATTTGTGTCACCCCTTCCCATTGTGCTGAGTTTACATTAAGTAATTTTCTGATGTTGTCTTACATATTTTGCTCTGGTACCAACCCTATTAGGTCTTAGTGGATGAGCCAGCTGATCACTCCTTGCAGTCTAAGTGATTTGAGGGAGTGTACTTGCTTTAACTGAAATGAAATAGACTAACAAAGCAGAGTGGGAGGTAGTAAACTTTTATAAGTAGTTTCCTGTAATAAAAAGAAAGCTCATTTGTACCTTAATTGTACTTTAAAGGAGTCCTATTGATACAGTAGTTAATAGTTTTATCTTAAATGGAAGGTTATAATGAAGGTACCAAAAGCAATGTTGTGCTTGGTACATTTTGTAATCATTTTTACCCTATAGTTTCATCTAACAAATGATTTGAAAATACAAGTGCAATAGCCATAGAATTTGGGGCAGTATACAACTTGAGGCATAACCAAACAAATTTAGTAGTTTGTAAAGTGGGGAAAAGAAGAAATTATTTTGGATTAATTCATAGACAAGTTGTTTCATGCTACAGTAAAAGCCCAAATATAACTTTGAATTTACAGGATAAAGAACACTACTTGATGTTAGCCCTATTGCTTAGGGGGACATTGAATTAAACCCAGGCCCAGCAGACCAAAATAAAATCAAAATCATATATAATAATGCTAGGTGCTTGAAAAATAAAACTGATTTACTGAGATCATGGATAGCCACTGAGATACCTGATGTAGTGACATGGCTGACCCAGAAAATACAAACGAGTGAATTTGATGTAGAAGGCTTTTATAGTCACTGATTGGATGGGGGGAAAATGAGGAGGTTGAATTTTACTGTTCTAAAGCTGGGACCTGGGTCAAACCAAAATCACTTACTCGGGTAATATAGAGCTGATTGTGTGTGTTTTGGTTTATTTAAAAAACTAAATTTGACCATTGGGGTGGTATATTCACCCCACAGGGCCAAAACAAGTGATTTTGATAAACGTTCATAAATAATTCAGATTAGTACTATGGGCACAGAACTGATATTGACTGGAAACTTTAACACAGCCTGGGGCAAACCAAGAGGAATAGCACTGCAACAAAGTTTTAGTAACTTAGTGATAAATCAAGTAATATCATCACCCACCAGAAAAACAAATCAACTTGGTAAGGGAAACATACCGGATTTGATATTTACTACGACCAATATAAAAGCAATAAGTGCTCAAATAAATCCACCTATTTTAGGAGATCATTGCTCCATAAACTGTATCTGTCAGATTCTATAAAAGAATTGGTACAAGCAGAAATTGGATGACCGAAAAATAAGATGTAGAACATATAAAAATTGTAATAGGGAGCTATTTGTTCACAAACGTGCAGAAGTAAAATGGGAAATGTTTCTCATACCAAATTTTGATTTGGCTGTCAGTGAATTTACAAAATTATTTTCTGCAGTATGCAATGAAATAGCACCATATACAGTTTTTAAGACAAGAAAGGAACATATCCCATGGATAACAGAAAATATAAAAAAAGAAATACAAGTTAAAGACAGAAGGGATTGGTGGATATGATTGAGACTTTTAACTACTTAAAGGGAATAAAGAAGTCTGGTACTGAAGAGATATTCACACTCTAGAAGGGGAGGGGCAGGAAAGGGCATAGACATAGATTGGAAGGAGTGAGGTATAAGAGGGAAATGAGGAGGCACTTTTTCACAGAGAAAGTAGTGGCAGTTTGGAACACTTTGCCGGAGGAGGTGGTATCCTGTAGTACGGTGGGTAATTTCAAGAGGGGTTGGGATTGGGGGCTATTTGGGAAAGAGGAGGAGGAGGAGGGAAGTGCAGCTGCAAAGTAAGGGTTAACTGCACACTCGAGCAGACTAGATGGATCTAGAAGCCTAATTTCTGCTGGCAATTTTCGTATGTTCATAAAATAGATTATGGAAGAGGACTAATAGAACACTGAAATCAGAGGACTAGGAAACCTATAAAAAAAGGCAAGAAAACCTTTAAGAACTAAAATTAGAAAGTCCAAAAGGAAATTTTATAATATTAAAATCTCAGAGACCACTGACGCATGACAATACTGGCCTCTCATCAAATCACCTGAGAGACCAGTAAAAAACCAGTAAAAAATAGATTACCAATTCAGATGCAAATAAATGGGGTACTCCAATCTACAATATTCTCAGCGAATATGCTAAATGACTACTTGTGACTCTGCCTGATATAAAAATACCCCATCAGGAACAATGTCTAGATTTGAAAGCTACTCTGGCAGGGTCCCAAGGTATTCTAAAATTTTGATTTAGAGCCTTCACATGTAAGGATGTTAAAGCAGAGATAATGAAACTAAAAATTAAGAAAGCATGTGGGATGGATAGCATTGAAAATAGATTTTTAAAGGACTTTGCTAATATTGTTGCACCAATTTCGGTAAGAATTTTTAACTGGAATTTGATGGAGGGCCTTTTTCTGGAATTATGGAAAAGGACCAAAATCATTCCTGTTTACAAAGGTGGCCAAACCACTGAACTCACCAACTATAGGCCTATATCCCTCTTGTCTGCAGTGTCAAAGGTGATGGAGAGGTTGGTCCAGAAACAACTAAGTGAGTACCTGGACAAATATTCATTATTGTCCAGCTTTCAGTCAGGTTTTTGCAGGGGACACTCCATTGACACCACACACACTGACCTTGTTGATATTATAGCATCCCTATTAGAAAAGGGCAGGGTGGTGGGAGCGGTGTTCTTGGATTTGTCCAAAGTCTTTGACACAGTGGACCACAATTTATTAATACAGTGATTGTTTAACTTTGGGGTGGACAAAGGCCACTTTATGGCATCAGGGTGCCAGCATTAGGACAATGAGTCACTACAGTGCCGAAATTCAAGTTCACTGCCCCCTCCCCAAGGTTTGCCCCCCCAGAGTTAGAATATTTGGTTGGGGGGGTGGGGACACAGCCCCCATGAGGGGAAGCATGGGGACACAGCCCCCTCTGCAAAAAGAGAGGTTAGCGACAAAGATGTTTGGCACTGTAGTGACTCGGCGCCATAACGCTGGCACCATGTGAGGGTGGAACCACTGAAGACACTTTAAAATGGTTGAAATATTATTTAACTAATAGAATCCAGCAGGTTCAGGCAGGAAGAGAACTATCAAATAGAGCAAGGGTACTGAGAGGAGTTCCCCGGGGCTTCATATTGGGGCCCACTCTTTTTTTGATTTATGTAAATATCCTGGTCAAAATATCAACACAAGCTAATATAAGATTGTATGCAGACGATACAGTATTGTTGGACAGTAGAGATACTGTTAAAGAAATGGAAATTGGACTACAAATGGATTTTACAAAATTAGAAATGCAATTATTTCAGTCTGGACTAGTTTTAAATAGTGAAAAAACAACAACTGTTTTTTAATTCAACAACCAAGAAAAATGTGAACAAAAAACAAGAAATAACAATAAAAACTAATAAAAATGAAATACTGGAACAGGAACACCAATATAAATATCTGGGGGTATCAGTTGATGAGGGCTTGAAATTTGTCCACCCTATCACAGATATGATGGTAAGGGTTAATAGAAGACTTGGGGCATTCCGACGATCAGTCTTCTGTATAGCTAGGAAAATGAGAACTACTGTTGTAAATCACCTGTTAGCACCTGTTCTTGATTATGAAAGTGATGTGCATGGGGTAGGAAGTAAAAAATTGTTGAAGAAGGTAAATGTGATATATAATAACTTGGCCAGGTTTGTCTTGAGGTGTGACACTCGCATTCATCATTGTGATATTTATAGTGAATTAGGTTGGATGACCCTTTGGGGCTTATCAAATATACAAAACTTTCATTTTGATCAACCAGGCTATTTGGCAGAAAATATGGAAATGACTGAATATAAACGCAATTATTACGTATGAAGTATTCAGAAGGGATTTTTTAAAATTCCAAAATCTAAAAATAAATATGGAGATATGGCGATTTTGGTAATTTTGACATCTTTATGGAATTCAATAGATAACTCCACTAAGGGTTTAAATAGTAACCCAAAACTTTTTATGAAAACTTTGAAATACGAATTAAGGACTCAATCTACAGTATGTGCAATAGATAAATGAAATATGAGTGGGGGACACACACTGACTAACTTGGTCCATTTATTTTACACATGTAACATCAAATGATTAACTGTTGAATTTGTATGGTAAAACTATATGTCTGTCCCAAATTCTAAACTAAAATGTATTTTCATGTTGGCTTTTGCATTTGTAAAGTTATATTGTTTCTATGTGAAACTAAACTGTTGTGTATAGAATTTTATAAACAGGACCATCTTAAAGACAGGCCCTTCAGGACCTATCATAATGATGCATGTAAGATCTTACCCTGTATAAAAACAAAGCATTTTCCTACTACTATTCCATTAGTCAAGAGTTTTGTGAATATTTTCACATCTTGGTTTAACAGTGATATAGGCTAGTATGGCCTGCAGACTTGGGGGTGTTTGCCCAGCTTTGGAAGGATAATGATCATGGTTTCCTACCAGGAGGATTGGGGTGCCTCCCTGTGATTATATGGTGGTAAAACTTGATGGAGGTTTGGGATTACTTCTGCAGTGAATTATTTATTAAATACCTCGCTAAGGCCATCTAGCCCAGGAGACATATTGGATGGTACTTGTTTTATGACCCCTTCAATTTTTTCATTCGTTATGGATTTGTTTATCATTTCTCTGTCCTCTTTCAAGAGTTCTGGCAAGTCATCCCTCTCAGAAAGGCCTTAATTGTTTTGATCTATATCATCCCCCTCTTCTTTGCCATATGGGCTTTGATAGACATCGCTAAATTCATCAGCTATCGCTATGGGGGCCAGTATCTGTGTCCCCCTTTCCCCTCTAATCTTATGAATGTAATTGTCTGCCTGTTGCTTTTATAGACAGAAGGTGAGGAGCTTTACATCTCTCAAACCATGTTCATAGTAAGTCCTCTTAAGGAATCTCAAATGTGTTTCTACCTGCCGAAGTGGAAGTTGTTTCAAACCCTCCCTTCCATTCTAGGTCTTTTCCCTTACCTCTCTCTCTCTTTCTTCTATTTGTTTATGTGCCAACTCCAGGGCCACCAGCTCCTTATTTAGTTTTTCAAACCTAGCCTCTGCTCTTTTTTTTTGTTTTTGTTTTTGTATGTGAGTTACGTAAGAAATTATCTTGCCCCTCAGCAGTGCCTTAAGGCTGTCCAAAATAGGCACAGAATTTCTACTTGTGAAGAACTGTAAATACTCTGCAATAGCAGTCTTTATCTAGTACAGAATATTTCATCATTAAGCAGGTTTGGGTTTAGGTGCCACATTGCTCTTTCATGCGTTTTGTTTAGTCTCACTTTTAGGGTTATGGGGGCATGGTCTTAGATGATAATTGGGCCTATGGTGCAGTCTACCATCTTCCTTATTCACGCCTTAGGTAGGTAAAACCTGTCTATCCTAGAATAGCTGTCTTTTGCTGGAGAATAAAAAGCATAGTTTTTGGTTTTAAGGTTCAAATCCCTCCATGGATCCAGCAATTCATGCTGCTGCCTTGTTAGAGTTTAGAGATCCTGTAGCTCTAAGGCAGGATCGTCCACCAAGTTCCTGCCCCCACTACAAGGACTCCTTCTGGTAATTTGGTTGTTCTGTCAAGAACAAATTTAAAAAAGGTCTGATTTCATCGGATTGGGGATGTATATATTTACTGCAGTTAGTTTTGTATCCTCTTGCGTAAGTGTGACTGTGTTCAGTCTACCTTCCCTGTCAGTATGGCTTTCTTGCACATGCAATATGAGCCCTTTCCTGAGCAGGATCACATCACCCACCTTACAACTTTTTGGGTGTGATGGGTCTACCACCTCTCCCACCCAACTTTGCTTGTGTTTTAGATGTTCCTGGGAGGTCAGCATGGTTTCTTGTATGATATCTATGTTGCAATTTAAATTCTTCATCTCTTTCTGAATTCACGCTTGCTTCTCTACCAATCCAAGGCCTTTTACATTGTATGATATTATTATAAGGCCCCCCATACTGATGTTTATTCAGATGTTAAGCTTATCATATCATTCCACATTATTATTCTGGATAACCTTGCTATCTCAGTGTGACATCCTGGTCCTTGTGTCTTGCACTGACCAATCTCACTGTCTGGAGATTGCCCTTCTCAGTGAGCAATCTTTCATGATGTATACTAGACTTTAGCCATGAATTTAAATTTCCATAATGATCAAGAAACTTGGGCTGTGCAGAAGAAATTAACCCATACCCCACACAACAGCATAACATGAGAAACAAACATTTAAACAGAAACATTAACATTGCACAAATTGGGTACACCGAGGCAACCTCCAACCACTGGATGACTGCAGGGCCCATTACGTGTGAACAGTATGACTATGAAAAGTCTAGGAGGGACCACTCTCTTCACCTGAGGAAACCGCTAGAGTGTACACTTCCTCTTGATGCCTTAGCACTGGAGGCTTGTGCCCTTTGGGTAGGCTGTGTTTGGTAAGGGCTCCGAGATGCCACCAACTTCCCCGCTCACCTCCATTGTTTTATTTTATTTTTATTTTTTTGTTTTGACTTTTCTGTTTCTTTTTCCTTGGCCATGGGCTTTCTTGCCACCTTCTCTGGGCTCAGTCATGGCACCAACACTACCTCTAACTCCTAAGTAAATTAGGGTATCCGTTTGTCTTCAGGGTGTGCCTAACTAGTTCACTAAATATTAAGAGTCCTTCGGCCAGGTTAAGTATATCCCCCCATCCATAGATGCTGTG
This sequence comes from Neoceratodus forsteri, assembly GCA_016271365.2. NCBI lineage: Eukaryota > Metazoa > Chordata > Ceratodontiformes > Ceratodontidae > Neoceratodus > Neoceratodus forsteri. The sequence continues at coordinate 611,143,699 of CM028133.1, forward strand.
CTTTAAGCTCCCCCCCAACAATTATACAATCCCGCTGTATGATTGTGTCTTTCACATTGCCTTATGTCCCCTCTCCCACCATGCCCTCCCACAGGAGTATGTTAACACCCTGACCAGGCTTCTTTGAAAAGACAAACCCACCCTGCTGTGTATAAAATATAACATATTACCCACAGTTTTGTATGCATCTGAACTTGAGTTTTTAAGTCTTCAAGCTGCCTGAGTGAAAGAAAATGTATGGGAAAGTTCTTGAGTCCCTCACTGGGAAAAAATAAATGATATGCTTTTTCACTTGCACAGCGTTTGACTGCAGGATCTGCCTGACTCCCCCTTACTGGAATGGAGTAGGCCATGCGGTCTGTCCAATGAGGGCAGTGACTGATTGTCTTAGTCTCTGTGCAGGTCCTTTAATGGGTCATTTTAGTTAATAGTCAGAGGCAGACCTACATTTGAATTTCCCTCTGGGAGGGCTGTTGGATCAGTTCACGGTACTGTATGTGGTAGTTCATCACTGTGATAATCACAGCCACTAGCATCACAGATTGAGGGCCAGGGAAGTGCTAGGGCTGGGAATGGATGCGGTTATTAACTTCAGGGGAGAAACAGGGTGAACTGAACACAGTACCTTAAATGCCTAGTGTGTGAATCAAGCATTGATTTTCCAGCTGCACTATCAATCTTTGGGATTTAATCAGGACCTTGCACCACTTCTGCAAGTTGGCTCTTATCTCCTCTGTGTCCGTATTCAGTCGTTTCTTTGTCCCAGGGGTCCCTTTTCCTTTTTTTGCCATTAACTACACCATTTATTGCAGGTCCTGTTCATACTGTAGGTGTCTGCTGGCAGCTCTGGTGGTTCTGTCCCCAGCTTGGAGAGTGTTTTTCTCGCTTGCAACAAGTTGTCATAAAGTATTAATCTCTTCTCTTTGAACAGGAGGAGTTTAGCTGGGTATCAGATCTGGGCTTTAACTTGTTTCTCTTGGAATTGTTTGATTGCCACATGCACCAGTTTTCTTTTTTTGAGCTTATTTAGGGAGTAGCCCTGGTTAATATAGATGCATTGCCTATTCAAGGTCAGATCCCTCTTCACCCAGGCTTTCCTTATTAGCTGTTCTTTCACAAGATATCAAAGGGATATGACAATGATGGCATGGGAATGGTTTTCAACCTTGAGCTTGGGGCCAAGTGCCCTATGAGCTTATTAAATTTCAATTTCAATCCAAAAATATTCTGGCAGCTCTAGTTCTTTCTGAAACTGAGTAATCAAGAACTTGTCTAGGCAGGGCTGCTCCACATCCCTGGAAACTGAAGAGGCAAAGATTTTTCCTCCTTCTTGCCTCCTCATCCTTTACCTTTTCCATTAACTCCCTCTCCCAGCAGCACAAGTAAAGGACTGTGCAGCTGAGACAGCCAGATTCCCCATGGAGTACCAGTACCACTTCTTTGATGGCTGCAGTCTTATTTTGTAGCTTTCTGAAGCCTCTGTGGATCTCTAAACAAAACAAAACCAAACAAAATGGTAATAGTAAATGCACACTGGAAATAGAAAATAGAGTTAGAATCAATGTTTCAACCATAGGTCTTCTTCAGGAATTATCTAAAAGAGAAAAAAAGCAAAGTTAGTAGTAAGGTAAGGGGAAATAACGGATATAAATTTGAGGAGAGAAAACAGGAGGAGGATCTGGAAGAAAAAGTGATAATAGGCAAAGTAGGAAAAGTATCTGGGAAACAAAAAGGTAATGATGGGTATGAAAAGGAATAGTAGGGGTGAATGAGCTGAGCAGTCCTCAAGTGGGGACTAATTAACAGGGCCCAATAAGAAGGCTGAATGGTGACAAATATGGGGGAAAGAGACATAAATAGAAACATCTGTGGAAAATGAAAATAGGTGTGCACACATAGCTGCAATGTCCATGTGAGTATGCCCCCCCCCCACACACACACTGGTTGAAAGTGTGTGCAGGCATACCCACACATGAAAATGTACCATGCACACATGCAAGCAAAGATGTAATGGAGATGGGGGTAAAAAATATAGACTATGGTGATAAACCATAAGGTGGCTGAAAGATGTTAGTAAAAAATAAGTCTGTCATTTAAACTGAAGGGCTGCTGGGAGCCAAGCAGATGATAAGCTTGGTTTCCCTCTATGGATCTCTGACACACTGCAGTCAATTTTCCTCAGTGTTTTGAGCAATATGCTGGCACTCGGTCTGCCAAATCCAGAGCCTTCTGTGTATCCTTGATCATCATCCTCAGTGCCGGAGCCCAGAGTATAATCAGAGACCCAAGATGGTGAGTTGCTGGGACTTCTCCATTTTGTGCTGAATCTGGAATTTTGTTTCTGCTGTGAGCCCAGTGCTTGGCTTTTTTTTGATGAGTCCCATCACACCACTCTACCTGGTGTGGTTTCAGCTTGATTCTTTTGTTTTTCTGGGAGGATGCTATGTGATTGAAGTTAATGAAGATCAGAGTGGAGAGTTACACCATCATGACACTTGGTGACGCCACTGGAAGTCCAATTTTGCCCAAAAGCTTGATTTTTGTGCAGAAGTGCTCTACCAAACAAGGTTAAGTAAGGATAAAGCCACAAGAAACCATGGGTCTACTGTGGTATTAATCCATGGTTGGGGTTGGACCACGAGGCCGAAGGCCGAGTGGGTCCAACCAACCAACCATGGATTAATTCCACTGTACACCCATCCTTTCGAGTGGCTTAAGCCGCTTGTAACATGGAAATAAGTGTATGACTAATAGTCTTTGAATAAATGAGTACAATCACACTGATTTACTTTCAGAATACTATAAATTGAGCTATTAAACATGATGTACATATACTTGAAAACAATTGGAACACACCTATTGGAAATATCATGGCTACTATTCACTGTTGTTAAAATAACTTTCATTACAAGTTTTAAGCTTTCTAACATCAAAACATATTTTACAACTTTTCAAAACTTGCAATTCACTTTCTATTCTAGGTGCTTTGATTTTCCTCTCTATGTATTAGAAGATATGGACTGTACTGCATGATGGGAGTGTGCTATGGTACACTTTAGTTTTCTTTCTCCAGTTCCTTTGCAGACCAACAGGTGGCTATCACACAATCCTAGTAGCACAAGCTCCTTTTTTCCAAATGTACTGAATTAAGCCAATCTGAAAAACACTTTATTGAACAACTACTATTTTGCGGAATATTATTTTCACTTTTTTTCCCCTCCTAGCTACCTAACTCAGCAGGACATAGAACAACATAACGTTCACTGCTTTCATCTTTCAAATACTTGTTTTGACTACTACTGTTAGTCTGATTCTTTGATTTCTTTTTGTTTCTCTCAATTTATTTTTCTTTTCACCCACAGAAGTATCATCTCTCTTTCATTTTGCTTTGTTTCTCTCAGTGTCTGTTACTTTTGCTTTTGGTTCTAGAAGCTGCATGCTTATCTTTACCACTGTGTATTCACCAAGACAAGGCTAGGCCAGATAATATTATTCAGTCATCCACAATGCATTGCATCCACAGTTGCTTAGAAAGCAGTAGATCAGAAGGGATGGTAACAGTGTGTAACTGTTCACTTCTACAGAAATATTGCTGCAGCATAATTAACAGTATATGTGGAGTTTAAATGTACAATCTTTAGTAACTCATGAACTTCTGTTGTCACAATATAGAACAGTCTTGAAAAAGTCAAAAATCCTGTGCCAGGAAAATTCTTAGTAAACACAACTTGGGACTACTACACATTGCAAGCTATTTGTATATTTCTTTCACTTGTATACTGCTTCTTACCTGTAGTGGATTGCCAAGGTATTACAATATAAAGCATAATCTACTATGGTATTAGACCATGGTTTCTACTGTACCACATGATGTGTTTGCACCTATCTGAGTGCTTCATTTCGTTTTCTTTTTTTATGCCATGTTACAAACCTTTTTAAATCATTGGTTGAACTGAATTTGTAGCTTTAGTGCTGATTTTCAAACAGCTGAACACTGACAACAGTTGACCAAGCAGCAAGTATTGGTATCATTTGTGAAGGTGAATACAGTATATCAACCTGTTTGCCTGAGTATCAATGCACTTCAGTGGGATGCATAAAGAAAAAAAAGCAATGCAGAATTAGGGGAGGGGTAGGCATAAAATAAGTCATATAAGAAATAGCTATTAGGTCCTTTCCATGTTGCATATGCATGCAAACATGTCTGCACTCAGTGGAAGACTTTGTAGCTTTGACTTTATTCTACAAACACCTTCTTAATTAGAGACTTGCAGAGTTGGTTTACTTTGATCTTTATTGTGATGCATTTCTTTAGAGATAGTAGACTTAAAATGAGTAAAGGTGAGACTGGTTCAAAATGATGTTATTGTATAAACTGGAGCATCCACCCTCAAGTGTGATTTCCCTGGCCAGGAAAAATGTTATGACTGGCGATTGTAAGAAAACTGGAAACCATATAGGTTTTCAGGAATTACCTACACTTAAAATAATTTTCTCACCCATATAGGATAGTATATATGAATGTATTTTCTTTTTACTGGTATACTGAAGAAATGTCATGTGGCCACATGGCCTACGTAAGCAATAAAACACAACACAGTGCTGGGTCCTAATTATGAAACCCATGCCCAAGTGCATTCTGTGGCATGAGATGCCTGCACCAAGGGCCTTCAACCATCTGACAGTGTGGTTCATGAATAGGAATCAACACCCTCGAGTGTTTTATTGTGCTTACAAAATAGGTACCGTTAAAAAAAAATAATAATTTAAAAGCATACTTTTTTATTGGTATTACCCTATATGAGTGCCTATTATAGAGTGACTCAATATGAGTGACTCAATAATAGCACTTGGAAATAAAGTGAGTGGTGAAAGAGGTCGCTATATCCTGTAGAGCGAATGTAGCAGGGAGCTACACTCGCTAGAGCAGGATATTGCATGATGGTTGTGCTAGCACTGCCGAACTGGCTGTGTAACATGGCGGTATACGCTACCGCCCCAAAGTGAGTGACCCAGGTTTGGGTTTAGTGGCCGGAAAGGATGTATTTTCATTTTTCAAATCTTTATGTTTTCCCCTAAGTCCACACCCCTGTGGAGTTCATTATTTTTATTTTGGGGTGTGTGGGAGGCTTTCCCCCTGCAAAGGGTGTGCGGAGTTGCATAGCCCCCTGCATAAAAATACATATCTTTTCTTTTTTTTGAGATGAAGTAAGTGACCATCGCTATTTGCGATGGTCATTGTACTGTTTGTCGCCCTTTGTCTCTCGGGTGGTTCTTGTCTCACTCTTTGTGATTGGCACTCATTAGGAGTTACCATTATTACATAAAACCTTTTTTATTACTTTAAATAAAAAGTATCTCATTTTATTTACCTCTGTTCCGCTAGGTGGCTCTGTTTGAAACTGGCTATGTTTTTGTTGTTAGATGGTTCTATTTTAAACTGGCTATGGTTCTGTTGTTCTCAACCAAATTGTATGGTTTGTGACTGTATAAGCAGGTCGACCATGATTCTTACACAGAACCAAACAGGTACTCTACTGGGATTTTACATTGCCATGTGAAGGAGCAGGATATAACTTGAAATTTCCAGTTTGGTGAGCCTTTCTAATGTTGTTGAAGCTAGCATGTATTGAAATTTGAAAACCTTGAGTTCTACATGTGTTTAAGGTCGGTATCCCGTTATGTGGGTAACTCAAATTGAATGACTCAATTCTGAGTGGCTCAATTTGAGCACCTGTGAAAGGAGTGACCATTAATGACTAGTGAGGATTTAGGGAATGGCGAAGGATAGTGAATAACGAGTGGTGTATAGTGAGGCAAAGTCAGCTGTATAGGGTTATGGGGCATTGTTGTATAGGCCAGTGTCGAGCTGCTCATTTGGTGTGGTGGCTAGAATTACCACCACTGATGCTGGCAGACTCGGGTTTGGAACAGGCATGGGAGTGTTATTGTATGTTTTGTTTGGGGGAGTGTTGTTTAAGTTTTATTTTTTTTAAGTCCCTTCCCATCAACTTTGTTCTGCCCTACCATTGTTCTCCCCTCTTGACATTTGTCCTCTTCCTCAAGTTGCATCCCCCCTCAAAGTTCTTCACTCCTTGAAATGTGCACCCCTCGGAGTTGGTTATAATAATTTTGGAGGTGCAGGGGGCAATGCATAAAAGATAGGTAGCTATATGGGACCCATAGATTAATTTAGCAGCCATTCACTGTTATTTTGGTGGTAGTAGTGCACATCATCATTTTTGATTTTCAGTGATGTGCACTGTCTCTTAGGTAAGTCTCTATTATGACATACACCCTTTAAGGTTTTATGCTAGGCAATGCTATTGAAATACTGAAACCACTGATACAATGGTATTTTCTCAAGAACTGTAAAAAACTTCAACTAATGTGTCAGTGGTCTTTTTACTGTATATGGTGGAGTGGAGTTGCTGCAGTGGGAAATACTCTATAACAAGAAATATTCACTTTCTATTTTCACTGTTTTTGCTGGTTCCAAATTAGTGTGAAAATAAAAAGACAGTGAATATTAGGTGAATCACTATACATAACAGCACTTCTGTTCCACCACTGAAAATAGGAGGAAGTGAATACAGGTATGTGGATGTGATCTTGGAGCGGTAAATGTAATGGGCATGAATATTAACTGCTATACAGAAGTTCAGTATGAGCAGGAGGCATTTTGATGGGTATAGACTGATTTGTCATCAGTGGCTGGGTTACGGTAGAGGGAGAGTAAAAGAAACCTCTGTTGGGGCTTATCTGGACTTGTATGTACAGTGCTGTGAAGAGGTACCAAAAACAAAAGGTCAGAGGAGTTCTTTTAATGTATGTTTTAAATAGTTAATGTGTCTTTGTGGGTGGGACTAGGTGGTGGGGGTTATAGAAATATGGAAATTTATGATATTTACAAGTAACAGAAAGTCAAAATTGCTGTTTTTTTTGTAAACAAAGATGGCTGCCAGAACCTTTGTTTCAGATTTTTTAGGAGGCATTATTATGTTTTTGTTGCATTGTGGTTTTTGGAAGAGTACAACCATTGCTTTCTTTTCCCGAATCCCATGGCTACAGAATCTTTTTGGCCGATCAGGACAAGGGAATTTCCCTACCCATTTAATAATCTTTATATAACAGTTGTACAGACATCTCCTTACAAACTTGCAACAATTTTTCTTCTTCCTGTCCAGTGTCAGACTGTTTCACCCAGTTAACTTAGATGGATTTCCATCTTCCCAACAATGCAAATCCTTGCATATATGATGTTTTCTTATTAAATTTGGTCCCCCCATTTATTTTCCAGCTGGATCTCAAGTATTGATTTCCAAGTAAACCCTCTGTGCTACAGTCCAACCCCTACACACACACACACACACACACACACACACAAATCCTCCATGGAGTATCTATATATATATATATATATATATATATATATATATATTTATATATTTTTCATTAGTTACTAGAAAATAAATTAAAGGGTCAATTTGTTAATTTGAAAAACACCTGTGATCTATACAGTATATCACGTAGTAAGTACGCCCTGCACACACACACACACACACACACACACACACACCACGACACAATATAAGGTGTGGATCTAGTTTCTCTTACTCACTTTTTGGCAATTGTTGTGGGAAGCCAATGGGAGGGCAACTTTTCCCACATAGAAACTAATACTTTTTACTGCTTTGTTTTGTTTTTATCAGACAGTGACTGCTCCCTTAGGTTGATAAGTACCTATCAACCTAACTTTTTCAATCACAACTCCACCTCTTTAATAGTCTGCAGTTGATATTTAATTTACTGAATAATGCTGTCTGTCTTTAAAACACACACACACACACACACACACACACACACACAAACACACACACACACACACACTTAACAGGCTTCATTTGTTATTTACGTTTTTCAGATAAACCTGTCTCACATACAGCAAGAATGCATTACTGTCTCTTTATTTCTGAGAAATAAGTCACTTTTTTTTGCACAGGACAACATACTGTATGCTGTACATATACAATAAAACATGTAACATATTAAATGCATGCAGTGTTATGTCTAAATATGACAGATTTGCTACAAACCAGTGTAGATAGCAGTACATTATACCTAAAAAGTAGCCTGCCAGTGTGGGCTGACATGGGTTATTTATTTAAATTCTGATTATATATACACAACAGATTGCATATCCTTCCCCACTCCAACTCAGCCATCACCACAGTTACAAGTGTTCTTACGCCCACATCTTCCTATTATGTGATTACATCATACTCAGTGACATCATTCAGTGTGATAACAAACCCAGGTAACCTGCAAACCCTTTGTGTACTAAAAATTATTTCCGCCCCTATAATTAAATCCATATGTATATTCTGTAACCTACATCAGAATCTCCAGGATGAATTCATAAACCAGAAGCCTATGACAAGGGACTTCCTTTCACAAGAAATATTTAAGCAGCCAGAGAACAATAACATCTTACAAAATAGAATCATAATGGCACAGTGCAGGTATTGATCACCATAGAAACCATACTGTAAATACTTAAAATCAAACAACTGCTTTCATTCAAATTCTTGCAATGATGTTCTGAAACACTTCTTGTTCTGAATGATTGATAAATTCACATCATAATTTTAAGTGATCAAAGCACTTATCTGAATACAAACTGTCATGCATTTCTCCACTTCAAAACTGTAAAGGAAGGGAGAATAAATCTTAAAGGAACAGACAACAATAGTAATTGTAATTTATAGAATAATGCATGGGGAGTTGTGTGTGAGATACCTAAAAAAGCATGAGAGTGATGAATGAGTAGTTTATAAGAGTATCCCACACTGAAGGTGTGTGCAAACAAAATCTGAATTGCCACCCTACCCGTGCTTTATTGTTCATAGTAAGTGATTTTCAATCAGAGCAGGAAGTCAGTTTAGCAGGCTATACAACTGGATGAATCGTACCTTGTTAGTTTCATTTACTGTGTTGAAGTATTGCTCCATTTCTTTTTCTGCTAGGCATTGAAAGTCTGGTAAGTCACTGAAAAAAAATCAGTTTCATTTTTGTGTATTGTTTGGGTGCACTGATAATTTCACTTGCCATTTTTTCAGTAATGTTCCATTTCAGCACAAGAAACTCAATAATCTGTTTGAACTTTTATTTAGTTTTTTGTTGACCGGGTAAGTCCACTAGACAAATCCTGCCTATTTTCAGGCACGACCTAGGGAAGGGGGATACAGATGAATGCCAACTGACCTTGAACCAGATTAAGCTGTTGGTGGTATTTTTAGTGAATGAGGGAAATTTGGCCAGGACACTGGGGAAATTCCCCTACACTTTTTGATAAGTGCCATGGGATCTTTAACAGCCACCTGAACTACCACCAATCCAGGCAGATGGGACCTCAGTTTAATGTCTCATCCAAGAGACAGCACCTCAGAAGTGCAGCACCCCTCTTATGCTGCACTACAGTGTTAGTATTGGGATATTAACCCAAGTGCCAGATGTGGGAACTGAACCCACAACCCTCTGATCTCCCAGCCTCAGAGGCGAGTGTGCTACCTACTGAGCCACTGACACTGAACTGGTTGAGAGAAGTTTGAATCCTGTAAGTCAGGAGCAGCACATGCTTCATATAAGCACGATCAGCTGTGAATATGGTTAGAATCTGTATAGAACCAAAAAGGAAAAAAAAATTGCCAACACAACTGTCTAATAGATTTTCTATACTCAAACTCAGTTATACACCCCCTGTTATACACAGATGTGTATAACAGAATTTGTGAGATTTTAAAATTGGTGTATAATCAGGGCTAATCAGTCATTACAAAAGTTTCAAAGTCTGAAAATCAAATGGTCTTTGAAGAGACGTTTCTGATTTCCAGCTAACAATTCAGAGTTGGCATTAGTAGAACTCAGCTAAACAGAATTTCCCTAAATAAGAATTTTCATTTTTTATTGCTGAAGACATTGTCATTAAAGCAGTTTTTTTCTTTTATGTTAGAGCCCAATATTTAAATGTTTTGCGTACCTCTAACCAGGTTTGGTAAACATAACATGTGCTTTGCATGTTCCAAACCCTGCCAACATATTAAGTGCCATTTTCAAAAACACAATTAGTGCAACATAATGCTGTTTGCATGTGTATGCTGCAGTAACTGGTTCCAAGCACATATGTAAATATACAGCAGTGTTACATAAGTGTGAACTGCCGTAGTCAACTGTTTTTAACAACACTAACTGGCTGGCAGTGCTGCACTATTAAGTGTGTTAGTGGCTCAGTAGGTAGCACACTTGCCTCTGAGGCTGGGATATCAGAGGGCTGTGGGTTCAGTTCCCACATCCGGCACTTGGGTTAATATCCCAGTACTGACAGTGTAGTGCAGCATGAGAGGGGTGCTGTACTTCTGAGGTGCCATCTTTCAGATGAGATGTTAAACAGAGGTTCCATCTGCCTAGATTGGTGGTAGTTCAGGTGGATGTTAAAGATCCCATGACACTTATCGAAAAGAGTAGGGGAATTTCCCCAGTGTCCTGGCCAAATTTCTCTCATTCACTAAAAAAAAATAAAATACCACCAACAGCTATATCTAGTTCAAGGTCAGTTGGCATTCATCTGTATCCCCTCCCCCAGGTTGTGCCTGAAAAATAGGCAGGATTTGTCTAGTGTACTTACCCAGTCAACAAAAACTAAATAAAAAAAAATGCTGCTCAAAAAACTAGTTTTAACACCATATACAATGGTGAAAGTCTTGCTCCAGCCAGCAGTCATCTATGGTGCCTTCTCTATTTGTGTAAAACAATGAAAACACTGCTAGGTGCCCCTCCTCACACAATCTCTGATGGTGTTGTATTTAATATATAAATCCCTTCTTGATACAATAGTCTCGTGGACCCCTCACCTTCATCTGATCTCAGTCAATATAATTCAGGAATTCAGAATGGTCAGGAATCAAAATACACACCCTGTTGTGTCTATTTGCTTATATAGTGCATGGGAGAATATTATTGCTAACAGAATTCCATGAGTGGAATAACCTTGTTGGATTCAGTAGTGATGCCATGATGTTGTTGGGCTGTACTATCTGCATCACTACTGCAGCACAGCAAGATAGAACATCTTCGTGCAGGCACAATAAAGTAGCTATGGCGGTGAGAGCTGTCACAGGAAGTGAGCAGCACTGCATAAGAACTGCTACAGCCTGTAATACAGTAAGGTTCTTTAAATACTGGAGTACCTTTTTTTGGACACAGGATACTAGTACTGGTTGCCCATATACTATAAAAGATTGTTTATGAGCCACCATATACATACAAGGGTGTTTTTTTAATCTCAAGGTTTCCATGGTAACGAGACCTCTCGAGCTGCACTCTTGAGGTCTCTTGTTATCATGGAAACCTCTCACTTGAAAATCAGCCTTGTTGTGTATGATTGCTCATACACAACCCTCTATACAGTATATATACTTTATACATTATAAGTATACATTATAAGCTATGTCAGTTTCCTCAATAATTGAATAATATACCAGTAGCTATTTACACATGACTCTTGCCTTTTTTTTTTTTTTGTGCAGAAATTTTTCACATGTATTTCCATTGTCTTTCTTCCAACCAGGAATGAAGGGCAAGAATCTTTGTTTCGTGTATTTAGAAAGTGAACAAATCACGAACTCAGCAATGTGGGCATCTAGGGCAGCCTGAAGGGTTAGAATTTGCCAGCTATCTCAGCATACTAACTAGACTTTGGATCTGCCCTGAATATTTGGGGAAAGAGTAAACTGCTCTTGCCGACCTCTGTCCCAGCACACTCAACCCTTCAGCATAGCTGACTCTCCTTCTATAAGGCATAATCAATGACATTGGCTCAGGGAAGAGGTTGCACACTTGATCTCCATAACCTATTTTATTAATTTATTTATTCATTCATTAATTTATTCATTCATTCCTTCCTTCATTCATTCTTTCATTCATTCTTTGTTGACCACTTGGGTGCACTGAAGCCAGGTGCCTTGTTCAGGCACAACGCGGGTATTACAAGTACACTGCATAATACAGTATCATGATACAATGGGAAAACAATGCATTACATGGTGCTTTAAAATGATACAATGGAGTATGTATACATAATGCAGGAGAGGTATATGTAGTAAAAGTGGTAACCAGCTAGAATAAAGTGACCTGAACAAAGCAAAGAAAGAGAGTGCTAGTCTGAACAGAGCTGCCATGGTCAGCGAGAGGGGGATTGACAGCACCTGCAGTAAGCACTCCCCATGTCACTATCCATGGTACTGCCACAGGACAAGGGTAGGAGAATTCGGGAGGCTGGCAGAGCTGCTCCTGTGGCATGGAGGGCTGAGGCATGGAGCAGCTTGACTGGGTGGCAGTGGAGACCAAGGTTGTAATCCTGGTATCCCTCAGTTTTGCCAATCGGTACTTCCATTTTTTTTTTTTTTACAAGGGGCCATTGAAATGAGCATTCCACAGCCCCACAAATTCTTTCTTTCCCCATGATCTGCTCCCCCTGGAGTTGTGATCATTTAGTACGGGGGGGTGCGGGGGGCAGAGCCCCCCACAAAAAGAAAACTGACAGCATTTTTGCAGGCGTGATTATTACTTGTGCTGTGCTTGCTGGAGCTATTCTGACCTAGTGACACAAATGCCTACACAGAGAACAGCTATGGTGTCAGAACATGAGACTGGGAAGTGGCAGAAGTTTTGTACTGTAGCTTGGACAATGATAGCTAAGTTACCTGTAGTTTTGTATCACTTGCATAAAACAAGAGCAAACATTAGGTTTTTGCATTTGGTCCTTCATTTTTGACTGCAAATACTTTATAAGAAGACCACCTGATAGAAGTAGGAATGAAGTTCCAAAGAGAGGCAGCTCCATAGCTTAACGATTTCTGCCCCATTCTCAAATATATGAGTGGGGTCTTTAATAAAATAGAAACATAGAAGCTGTAGGCAGATAAGGACCTCTTGGCCCACCTAGTCTGCCCTATATTCCTTAACTGGAATGCCACCACAGACCCTATTTGATCTCGGGTCTCCCCCTCCCACCTTACTTCTAAGGTCCCCTTGTGTCTATGCCATACATGCCTGAATCCTGTTACCATTTTAGAACCCACCACCTCTGCTGGGAAACTGTTCCAAGTGTGCACCATCCTCTCTGTGAAGAAGTATTTCCTAATATCTCCCCTGATCCTTCCCCCCTCTAGCTTCATAGCATGCCCCTTTGTCCTGCAGCATCTTTTTCTATGGAAAATGCTACCTTTCTGTACCTTATTAATACATGTGAGGTATTTGAATATTTCTATCATATTCCCATTTTCCTTCCTTTCCTCTAGAGGGAACATATTTAATTCCTTGAATTATTCCTCATAGGCTTTTGATGCAGGCCCTGCACCATTTTGGTAGCCCTCCTTTGTACCACCTCCACCCTCTCTATGTCCTTCTGGAGGTGGGGCCTCTAGAACCAGACACAGCACTCATGGTAGGGTCTTACCAGTGATCAATACAGGGGTAATGCTACCTTCCTCTTTCTGTTGGTGATGCCCCTCCCGATGCACCCAAGTTTTCTGCTAGCCTTCCCCATTACCGTGTCACACTGCTTGGCTACCTTCAGGTCATCAAGAATAATTACCCCTAGGTCCCTTTCCTATTTTGGGTCGCTAATATCACCCCACTCAATTGGTACATTGACCCTGGGTTTCTTTCCCCAAGTGCATAATTTTGCACTTTAATGCATTGAAACTTAGCTGCCATCCCTGTGACCATTCTTCCAGCTTTTTCAGATCGTCAATCATTCTTTTAACACAACCCCACCCCCCCACCAGTGCTTCCACTCTGTTGCAGATTTTTGTGTCATCCACAAACAGGCATATGTTCCTTTCCAGCCCTTTTGCAATGTCACTAATAAAGACATTGAAGAGCACCGGGCCTAGTACTGACCCCTGTGGCACCCTGATGGTCACCTTGCCTTCTCCAGAGTGGACCCCATTTACCACCACTGTCTGACTCCTATTGCTTAGCCAACATCTTACCCATTTTACTGTTTTTGGACCCATTCCTAGGTTGCCCAGCTTGCTCACCAGTCCTTTATGTCGAACGGTGTTGAAGGTCTTATTGAAATCCAGATAGGCCACATCTACTGCTCCTCCTTGATCCACTTCCCTGTCACCCAGTCAGAGAACTCGATCAGGTTTGACTGGCAAGACCTCTCCCCAATGAAACCATGCTGCTTCGGATCCTGTAATCCACTGGTTACAAAGTATTCCCCAATTCTACCCAGCTGAAAAGATGATGATTTTATAATGATGTGTCATTAATAATCATTATCAATTATGTGCAAAGATCATGATCAAGCTTCAAAACCAATCATTGTGATCATGACTAATAATGATTAAACATGAACGTTAAATGACTGCCAAACAAAAACCATCATGTTGTGGAAATAGTGACTGTGATTAATGATGATCACATATCATCATGATTTTCCATGGCTAAGAGTATTGTAATAAATAAAAAAAATTGTCTTCTTTCTATATTTTTTGCATTTATTGTGTCTTTTATTTAGACATCTTTATTGGTATCATTAGCTATGATACATGCTCCATACAAATACCCTGCCTTCAATTATGTTTACTCTGATACCTCATTTCTTACTTCTGTTATAAGGGCTCAAATCAGTTTATATATCTCCTTTAAATGATTCCTTTTATGATTATGGTGAGTTTCTATAATTACCTAATTTCTGCTCAAAACCTCTCATAAAAGTTGGCAAAATATTACTGTCAAGGCAAAATTATTTCAAACATAGAAATTACATAGAGGATAATGGCTGGGGATCGGGTGATAACCATGCTGTAATCACCTCGAGTGGTTGCTAGGGCAACATGGTAAACCTCGAGAGCACAGCTTGAGAGGTTTACTGTAGCCCTAGCAACCATGAGAGGTGATTTCAGCGTGGTTGTCACCTGATCCCCAGCCATCATCTTTTATAGTGTATGGTCAAAAAACACTGTTTGCATTCTAAGTGTGAGAATTTTGGAACTCTGGTGCATTCTTTTTTGTTATGCCACTGTTTGGAAGTTCCAAAGTGTGGTTAACAACTTTTAAAATTCTAAACAGTGCATAACAAAGCTGTGTGACTGCTGATTATGGTGGTTAATAGGCACCTACCATACATTATAATTGTTTTGGTTCATATACTGTGCTATTGAAATATGCATGTTAGTTATGTAAATCTGTATATTATATCAAACATTGCATTTCCTCTTCCTAAAGGGATTAAAGCTTGACTTCACATAATTTGCATTATAATCTTTTTGCTTTTGCTGATATTTAACATTCATATTTTCATATTAGGAACAACAATATTTTATATAAGTATTACTCATGTGACTTACAGTCTTATAATACACAACTAATATAGTCATCAGTAATCATGAACAATTATTTGATCATCCACAAATCATCAAAAACCCTCATGCTGATTTAAGCTTACAAAAATAATCAATAATCATCAGTTGGTGATTTGTAAGTTACATGATTGATGATTAAATCATGATGTAGATGATCTTAAATCATATTCTCTCTAGATGAGCATATGGTAACATTTGATGATTAACAATGATCTGTCTTGACTGATCTTCAAAAAAACATGATTGATGATTGACAAATTTGCTTGGGTTTCTTTCAGTATTGATTCCATTACTTAGCCTACTAATGACATCAGGCTGACAGGTATGTAATTTCCTGCCTCATCCCTATTTCCACTTTTGTGTAGTGGGGCCACACCTGCACTCCTCCAGTCCCCTGGAACCTCTTCTGTTCCTATTGATAGTTCTATTGAACAGAGCTGTCAGTGGTGCAGCCAGCACATCCTTGATAATAAATTATTTACTGTGGAGTAGGATCATGAGTTACTAACAAATGTTAGCAGTTTAGTGAGATACTGAGGCATATGTCTAGCAGGGTCTTATGCACAAAGTTTGCTAATGTTAGCTGGGCTCTATGTTCAGGTTCAACTAGCCATGTTGACTGAGACTGGAAAAATGCTTGGACCTAAAGCCCTGAGAGGAAGCAAATCTGGCCACTTTGCAATTTACTTTAAGGCTGTTTCTTTGCCCAGGCACTTTTTGGGTGGCATTTGTCACAATAGATCCATAATCTAGTAGTGGGAGTAAGTTGCTTTGTGCAATGCACGTGTACCAATGGCTGAACCAATAAGCACATACTAAGTACAGTACATGTTCATTGACAGTTCAGTTGGCAGCTGGCCATGGTGGTGTGCAGAGGGCTGAGCCAGTCACCGGCTCTGGTTGGGTTGGGGGGAGTGGGGTGGGGGTCCCGTACTGCCATAGTGGGGGGTCACGACACTATGGAAATACTCAGGGTCTGTTCTTTTATTCATGACACTGGAGATCGGGCATGGGAAGGGGACCCTACACTTTGGAAATGGGTTCAGGGTGGGATTGTTGTGCGATCAGGGATCAGGCATGGGAGGGGGTGCCACTACACCATGGAACCTGATTGGGGCATATTTCTTTATGGATGGGGATTGGGATGGGCGGGGTACACTACACTATGGAAAATGATCAGGGCATATTTCTTTTTCAATCAGGGATCAGGGATGGGTGGGGGTACCACTACACTGGAACAGGTTCAGGGCATCATTATATTTTTACTCATAATCAGGACAGGAGGGGGGTCCCTACACTATGGAAACATGGGGTGGATGTGTTTATTTTGGTACTGTGGTTGGGCAGGTGGGGGTGAGGGGGCTATACTTTGGAATGGGGGCTAGTGTGCTCTGTATGGCTATCGATGCTGGGAGGGGGCTGGCCTGGCACTTTCCACCAGATGCAGCCATGCTAATGAGCCCATAATGGCCATGCATGAAGCCACGTTGTGCCATGTATGCCCAAAGAACTCATTACTATATTCAAGCTAAATATTGCCAATGAGGGATACTGCACATCCAGGTATGTATCACGCATCCCTCCTTGGCGGTCTTCTGTCCTGACCCTTGGATGCTCCTCCCACACACAGAGGCCGACCGCTTTGTGCCACGCATCCAAAGTCCCATATTCACACAGATTGTGTGATCTGTGCTGATTGTGCATTCTGGGTGAATATGGCAACAGATCCGGCCAGTGCATCTATTTTGCGCAATGCACTGTTATGCGCATGCAACCGGTCGGCTCTGAATATGTCCCCTTAGTTTTTCTTTAGTGAACCACTTTAGCAAAGGGTGGCAATTAAGATCAAGAGTTTTTGTTTATTTCAGCCATCTCCTTTCCAAACATAGATCTATAGATAACTGTGTTAGTTGCATAAAGGTGAGTTTTAGCAGATGTGCAAGTCCTAGGTAAGTTATTGATGAAGATCATAAATAAGAGGGGTCCTAGTATGAATCCCTGTGGGATGCCATGGGTAATGGCATTAGTTTTATAGGTAACTTGAGAACCACTGCATTGATGAGGGGCCAGATTGTGGCCTACCAGATCAAAAACGTTGGTTAGGTTCACAAACATGGTACCTATCATTGTGCCTTTGTCCATTGCTTGGTGCACAGTGTTAGTGAAATTAACCAGTGCAGTGCAGGTGCCATGGTCTTTTCTGAAGCCATGTTGCTCCTCACAGTGAAGCTTCTGCCAGTCTAGGTAGAAGTGAGTTGATTGTGGATGATCCTGTCTTGGATTTTAGCTAATACCAAGAGGATGGGCCTGTGGTTGTCCAGGTGTGTGTTTTTTCCTTTTTAAAATAACGGTACTACTGTGTCTAGTTTCCAGATATCAGGAACTGTTTTACTCTCAAATCAAAGGTTAACTATTTTGATAACATACTGAGCAAACTGCAGTGCAGCCATTTTGATGAATTTGGGGAGTAATCCATTACTACCAGCAGATTTGTCAGATTTTAAGTGCTTCAGCAGTTTATGGACTTCCTCAATTGGAATCTTTTTAATGTAGAAACAGGGATTGGATGTGTCTGAATTTAGTTTATCATTATGAAGCTCCTCTTTGGTGGCAGCATAACAACAGTAAATATTTCCAGATTGCAAAAATCACCCTTGAACAAGTTTGTCATCTATGTTGGCTCTGTGTGCTTTCTAATATTGACTTTGATGGTCATAGGGACCTCAGCAACTCTGGGGTTGATTACATTTTTAATACAGGTCCAGAATGTTTAGGGTCACTTAACCAGCTGTTTGTTGTGCTTTGAAATACTTACTTTTGGCTAGATTGAGTTTACAATTACATTTGATCTTCAGATGCCTATAGGCTTCCCAGTTAGGTCTCAGATTAGATTTTGCATATGTATCCCAGACTGTATCTCTAGTCTTTATTAATTTGAGTAGGTCTTTAGTTAGCCAATTCAAGTTCAGGTTTTTGACTTTGTGCCTGGTCA
This sequence comes from Neoceratodus forsteri, assembly GCA_016271365.2. Classification (NCBI taxonomy): domain Eukaryota; kingdom Metazoa; phylum Chordata; order Ceratodontiformes; family Ceratodontidae; genus Neoceratodus; species Neoceratodus forsteri. The sequence continues at coordinate 611,162,125 of CM028133.1, forward strand.
AAGAAGTGTTATTATCAAGCAGCTTCATAAATTCAGTGCTATGGATGTTCAGTGCACAATTAACATCAGGTATTGCATACAGGAATGACTGATCTGTACATTAGAGGTCAGTTAAGAGTGCCTGGAGGTTGAAGTCTTTTCAGCTGCAGTAAAAAACATCTTTTGCGACTGAGATGCTGAGAGTGCTAATGTGTCAGAGACATTAAATATCAGTGATCACTAATAGGGTCCAACAGGTGGCTACACAACCTGACTCTGTCAGTGTTGCTTACAGTACTAATCCAGTCATTGAGGGTGTGGTTCCTTGATTTAATGTTTAGCCTATTAGGAGCGGTAAGAACTTGCTTGAGGTTATAATGATCCAGAATATCCCTGTATGCTGCAGTATTAGTTAACCAATTTAAGTTAGTCACCCAGTGCTATTACTTCAATGTGGTCAAGGGTAGGTACCATGTGTGCCATATCTTTGAGACTGTCAATACCTACTTTAGGTAGGTTGCACACACAGAAAATGTTAAAATTTTTTATACCCAGATTCAGCTGTAGTAACAGCCATTTGCAGTCAGTCATGGTTACATATTTGGGAATGAAAATCTCAGCATGCAGTCCTGATTTGACATAAAGTAGAACATCCCTACACCTTTTGCCCTCTTTGTCTTTGTGATTAATTATATTATTTGGAAATACAATTTCAGAATTGCTGACACATGGTTTAACCAACCCTCTGAGATAGATAGTATGTACGCGTTTTACACCGAGACTGGGGCCTCAAGTTCAGCCACTTTGTGTACAAGGCTATGGACGTTGAGATGCATCAGTCTAAGGCCTTTTGGGCCTAGCCAGATTTTGCTGCTAGCTGAGAATGTGTCTGCCTAAGCTTCTGGACCAAGGTTGCTTTCGATGTTGCCTGTGTTAGCTAGCAGAACATAAATGAGTTTGTAGATATGGGTACTATTATGGTAGGCAAGTAAGGCCGGCATTTTATGTACTAGCAGACATAGGTACCTTTTTGGTAATAGCCCTGGAAAAGGGCAACAAAGCTGGTAAGGGACAATTTCATAAATAGAATCTGAGCTGTTAGTGTGCTGATGTTCTCCAGAGTTAATCACCAGCAAAATGGATACATAATCAAAGACTAAACATAATACACAGTAGAGTATGCCACAGCATAAACACTGAAAGCCATTGTTAAGCTTGTGCTGGGAGGCAGATGCTAGGAAGATTACTACAAGTGAATATGGGACCAGCAAAGGATTTTTTTTTTAAAGATTTATTTTTATACAGGAGCTTTTTGATTGGGGCAAACCCCCATTTACAACAAAATTTCTGTGGTAGACAAATTACAAAACACATAATAGACAAGAATAATAAATATAACTAAAAACAATGACATTTACATTTCAAGAAGTTGAACAACTCAGGTTTAAATTTATGCAAGTCCCCTATTTCAGTTATTTCTGAAGGTATCTTGTTCCAGTTTCTAGCCAGACTATTTTGTATAGTCATTTCCCCCATTCTATTCAATACCTGTAGTGCAGGGCTACCCAGACAGGATATATCTGCTGCATCCTGGAGCAAGGCTTGCCCTGTATAGTGGGACAAAATACTTGGGAGGGATATAACTTGTACAGCAGATAAACCTGGCAGCCTAGGCTGTGGAATAAACTTGCAGTCAGATTAGGGCTGCATATGCTACAAGCCTATCCAGCATAATGAAGGCACACAGCAGATAAGGAGTAGCCAGGACCCTATTGTAAAACTAGCATTTAATATGCAATGAATTGACCATCCTTGGGGGAATTAGTACTGCACACAGCTAGACAAGTATGACAGCAAACCCCAGATAGGGAGTTCCTGACACTCTAAGAAAGGTAGGTAAAGAATTTATAATTCCCTGTCTAAGGCAGATACTGTTGCAGTATTGTAATTACACGAGGTACAAGGCTGTGCAGCAAGTTTAATGTTAAAATTGGTGAACAACAGATATATAAGCAGACCCCAGATAGAGAGTAGCCTGGCCATTATATTATATAATAATTAATGGTTCACATTTTTTCCCATAGAAAATACCGTGTGTTAAATACTGTAATGAAAGCGTGTTCATTACGGTAAACACGCGGCACTTTCTATGTGAAAAGCACGAACCAAAGCCACTGCCTCACGACCACCACATACTGTTTTCCTGGCCAAATCCCACAGTGAAATTCATTCACCTCAGAAGCCATATACCTAAACAACAGAGCTGCAATGGTCGATCACCTTTCCTGACAGAAAAAAAACAAAAAAACTCCTGTTTGTACAAAACAAACAAAAAAAAGCATCAATCCTTGAGAGTACATTACACCTGATCCCTAACTGAGCTTCCTCTCTTCTCTTTTCTCATACCCCCTCCCTCTCTAGGTCCCATGACAGCCTGTTTAACGACCTCCAAGCAACCACCATGGAAATGGAATTCCACAGAACCGCAGCAACTTCCAGACTTTACTGTCAAAAATGTTTTTATTTCTTAACAAGTTAAATTTATTTAAAGTTAAATGTTAACGTTTGCATCTTACAAGCTTAACTAATTTGCCGTTGAAAAATAAAATCTTTAAAGCACTCCACGAAGGTAAGCCTATTCATTTCAATTGAACTACTTGGCTCACATTTCAAACATCTCCCGAGGCAAAAAAAGTGACCCATTGAATTATATACAACTAAATATGGATCAGGGTGTGTAAACTCAAAGTATACACACACCCTCGGAGATTAGATGCTATACATAAACCCCTAGGGTGTGTGTAAACTTCTCATTATGCACCCCAACCCATACTTTATCCTATATATTATATTATATTATATTATATTATATTATATTATATTATATTATATTATATTATATTATAGTATACTATATTAATGGTGGTGAATTTCAACAGGTAGAGGCAATACAGCACTTTCCAGCTCACCAGTCATGTCCTATTGACTGCCCTCTGCATGCCGGTGTAAGTTTGAAAGGCCTTGTGCCAGTTTGCTCTGGCTGTTTTTTGCATACCAGAACACTGTTTTCCTATATCAAAACAATTTAGGCAAATAGCATATTGTGGAGGATTGAGTGATGAGAAACCTTACAGAGCTACTGAATCCTCAGCGACATTTGAAAAACACATGATTCAGCTGATATTTAATCTTCCTTCCCTGTTTATATCTAAAGATATTTACATGAAAACAAGATGTTTGGTGTTCACTTGTATCCTGTTGCTTATTTATAGCACATGTGAAATTATATTCTGCTGTTAGTGGCTTAATGATCATTTCCATGGCAGCAGACTCAGATGTCATGACCAAGAATTATGATTTCACACCTAAACAAGTTTCAAAAGCAGATGAAGTCCAAAGAACAAATATCTTGCTTTAATGCAAATGTTCTTAGTAATGATAGTGGGGAAGAGAAATATAGAAATGTATGTAAGTTGAATGTTGTCTATATAGTCCACATATACTTTCAAAGTGCTTCTGGATGCATCAGTAGAACTTTACACCACAGGCAGTTCAGGGTATTAAATTTATTGTTTTATAAATACTGATTTTATTTTTACATCGGTCATAAGTTAACATACTGTATAACATGGTGATTAAAGTCATAAAGGAGTCTGGAACCAACATATCTACCCCTTCTCCTTTATATGCAGAGATAAAATAAGTATGTTGTAAAAATATGTGCCAGTTTATACGGGTTTCCTATTAACTGTACAACACAGGGTACACAATAATTTCCTCTATAAGCAAAGATTTTTTCTTACCGTAAAAGTCCTGTACAGTCTTCATATCAGTTGTCTCTACTGTCAGGCTGTTCCTTAGATTACCTACTAGACACAAAGTAGATAAGCCACTCATCATTGAGGAGTCACATGATGCCATGCTCCAGATAGCAGCATTTCCAGAACTCTCCCTCTCTCTCCACTCTGTTTTTCCTGTTTTCTCCCCCAAAATACTGGATTTCATTTTTCAAATTCTGTAGTTGCATTTCATCTTATGTGCTGGAATAGAGGATTGGAGTTTTTTTGTCAGGCATAATGGATACAGAGATGAAAACACCTCTGCCTAGCTACACACCATCAGCCACCCCTGAACATGACAAGGCTGCTAAATGCTCTAAGGCACAGCCTGCTACTTCAACCTAAACTAATCCTTCCAATCAGCGATCTCCCATAAGAAGGCAGAATTCCTGTCCAGGGAGATCGCTGCCGCTCAGAACCGACCAGCCCAACTCTTCTGAACTGTTGACAGGTTGTGCAACCCAACCTGTCTGCAGTTCCGAAGAACTTTTTTGCAAGTAGAGTGTGATGAACTTGCTCAGTTCTTTGTGGATAAGGTGGCCGACGTCAGGTCAGAAATTCTCTCAACCCACTCTGTGGGGATTACTGATGATCGGTGCTTGGTTGCTTCACCTCTGACTTCCTGGAGTTCCTTTGCTTTGCTCAAACCTGTGGATGTCAAGATTGTCCAGGGTATGTGCCCTACATGCTGTAGTCTGGACCCGGGCCCAACTTCCTTGATTATGGGTTGTTGGGATTTGATCAGCCCAGTTCTGGGGCAGATAGTCCAGTGCTCCTTGGAATCTAATGAATTTCCAAGCTTCCTGTACAAAGCCAAACAAGCCTTTGTGTGAAGCAAATAAACAAATGAAATTAAAGACAAAGCCAGTTATCAAAAGAGGTGGTGGTGAAGGTTAGGGAGAAAAAGATAGCATTTGGGAAGTATAAGGAAACACAGAAGAAGCAGGGCAGAGAACTGTACCAGTTAAGGCAGAAGGAAGCAGGGGGAGTAGTTAGAATAGCAAAGGCCCAAACTGAGGAAGAGATAGCCAACTCAGTAAAGAAGGGGGATAAAACCTTTTATAGGTATATCAGGAAGCATAGAAAGACAAAGGGAGGGATAGTAAGGCTGAACAGAATGGACGGTGGGTGGGCAGAGAGGGACAGTGAAAAAGCAGGGATACTGAATGAATACTTCTGTTCAGTATTCACAAAAGAGGAGGTGGGGGAGGTGCCTAATCCAATTAACAGAAGCACTCTGGATGGGGGGGTCAATCCCAGTTCTTTCACAGAAGAAAGGGTTGTCAAAAAACTCCTAAAACTGAAGGTGGACAAAGCAATGGGGCCAGATGGAATTCACCCCAGAATTCTAAAAGAATTAAGCAGAGAACTAGTGACACCACTGACTACCCTTATTAACAAATCATGGGAGGATGGTGTGGTACCTGAGAACTGGAGGAAGGCAGATGTGATTCTCCTTCACAAAAGTGGGACCAAGACAGAGGCAGAAAACTACAGACCTGTCAATTTGACTTCTGTTGTAGGGAAAGTGATGGAATCACTTCTGAAGGAAAGAACTGTTGAGTACCTAGAGGCCAGCGGGGCACAGGACCCAAGGCAGCATGGGTTCACAATGGGAAGGTCATGTCAGATGAATCTAATTGATTTCTTTGACTGGGTGACCAAAGTAGTAGACCAGAGAGGGGCTGTGGACAATGGCCTACCTAGACTTTAGCAAGGCATTTGACACAGTCCCACACAAAAGATTAATAGTCAAATTAACCAGCCTGGGAGTGGGTCCCAGGGTGGTAGCCTGGGTAAAACATTGGCTGGACAACAGGACACAGAAAGTAAATGTAAATGGAGTCCACTCTGAAGAAAGAGGGATTACTAGTGGCATAGCACAGGGTTCAGTACAGGGTCCAGTCCTTTTTAATGTCTTTATAAGTGACATTGCAGAGAGACTGGAAGGAAAAGTATGCCTCTTTGCAGATGATACAAAGATCTGCAACAGGGTTGATACACAAGGAGGCGTGGAAAGGATGAGAAGGGACTTGCCAAGGTTGGAGGAATGGTCAGAAGTATGGCAGCTTGGATTCGATGCAAAGAAGTGCAAAATAATGCACCTGGGAAACAAAAACCCAGGGGAAGATTACACAATGGGGGAAGGTAGTAACAACAACAAAATGGAACGGGACCTGGGGTAATCATATCAGATGATCTTAAGGTTGCAAGCAATGTGAGAAGGTGGTAGGGAGGGCTGGGGGATGCTGGGATGTATAGGGAGAGGCATCACCAGCAGAAAACAGGAAGTTGTTATCCCTCTGTACAGACAGTTGGTGAGACCCCATCTGAAGTACTGCATCCAGTTCTGGAGACCCCATCTCCGCAAGGACATAGACAGGATGGAGGCAGTTCAGAGGAGGGCAACTAAAATGGTGCAGGGTCTGCAAGAGAAGCCATACGAGGAGAGACTAAAGGAGCTTAACATGTATACCCTTGAGGAAAGGGGGGGAGACATGATAGAAATGCTTAAGTACCTCAGTGGAATCAACAAGTCCAAAAGAGTAGCATCTTTCAGAAAAAGAGATGTGCAAGAACAAGGGGACACAATTTGAAGATAATGGGGGGACGGCTCAGGGGCAATGTGAGGAAGTATTTTTTCACAGAGAGGGTGGTGTACACATGGAACAGCCTTCCTGTGGAGGTTGTGGGGTCTAAAACTGTGGGAGTATTCAAGAATGCATGGGACAGACATAAGGCAATTTTTGTGGGGGGTAGGAATAAATAGGCTGTTGGTTAAATAGGATCTGCAGCTTATCCTCTAGGAAGGGAAATGGGCAGACTAGGTGGGCCAAACGGTCCTTATCTGCCATAAAAGTCTATGTTTCTATGTTCCCTGAAGGAGGTGGTGGTAATCCCCCTCCTAAAGAAGGCTTCTTTGGACCAGGATCTTTCTGCTAACTACAGACCAATCTCAAACATTCCCTTTATAGGGAAGGTGATTGAGAAAGTAGTTGCAATACATCTGGATGACCACCTGACCATCCATAACATCTACGAACCTCTCCAGCCCAGTTTGCAAAAGAGGCACAGTACCGAGACGGCGCTGGTTCGGGTGCTCAATGATCTCCTGATGGCGAGAGATCGGAGAGGCCATTCTATCTTGTTGCTTCTTTATCTCTCCTCAGCCTTTAACACTGTAGACCACGGGGTGCTGCTTGGATGTCTGGGATCCATCTGCAGATTGATGGATACAGTCCTCAGATGGTTTACATCTTTCCTCACTAGCAGGAGCCAGAGAGTGGTGTCTGGGATTTTTTCCCTCAGACCCATTCTCCCTGCCTTGTGGGGTTCCTCAGGGTTCAGTGCTATTCCCCCATGTTGTTTGCAGTATATATGCTGCCCCAGGAGACATTGTAAGATGGTATGGGCTGAGGTTTCATTGTTATGCTGATGATACCCAGCTCTAGCTGTCTTTGGCCCCCGACCAGGTTAGAGCTGTCTCTGTACCTAATTTCTGCCTTGTTGAAATCCAGGACTGGATGAATTCGAGCTGGCTAAAGTTGAACTCCGGAAAGACGGAGGTGATGGCAGTGGACCCGGGTCACCGGATAGAGGGGTTGCGGGTTGATCGGCCCTCTGCAATTTTTCTCAGGGGCCTTCAGATCCCAACCTCCGAACGGGTGCAAGACCTGAGGGTGTTTCTTGACGACGGGCTCAGTCAATGAGCTCAGGTGTCGGCCGTCGTCAAGACTTCCTTTTACCATCTTAAGAATATCTGCAGGATTAAGCACCTGTTTCTGTCCAGGGGTCTGCCTTCATTGGTTCATGCTTTTGTGACCTTGTGCCTAGATTATTGTAACTCCCTTTACTTAGGACTGTCTGGGGTTGATATCTGCCACCTACAGCTCGTGCAGAATGCGGCAGCACTATTATTGATGGAAACTTCATGTTTTTCCCATACTACATCTGTGCTGCGTGACCTGCACTGGCTGCCGGTTAGGTGGCGGATCACCTTTAAAGTTGATTTACTGACTTATAAAGCCCTACATGGACTGGGCCCTGACTATTTGAAAGAGCTTCTGGTGCCTTACTGCCCAGTGCAACAGTTGCGTTCAGCTGACGACAGGTTGCTAGAGATTCTGAGAGTGTCTTTGAAATCTTCTGGGGCTCGTGCATTCATGCACGCAGTCCCGACCCTCTGGAATTCTCTACCCTGTCAGCTTCGGGAGTGCACAACTGTTGGGGGGGGTTCAAACAGGCGTTAAAAACCTATTTATGGTGCCATGCCTTTGGTGGCACTGATTATAATTGATGCTCTGATTATTTTACTACTTGTCATAATTTTATCATGATTTTTATCTTCCTGTAAAGTGCCTTGATGGTTGAAAGGTGCTGTGAAAAAATAAACTTTATTATTTATTATTATTACTATTATTCATCTTCTGCCCTTACCAAGGAGAAATTCATGCAAGAGTTTGGTCCTGTTCGGAAGGCATTGACTAAGATCTCCCAAGAGATTATTGCTGTCTGCTTCTCCATGGACTCCTTGAGCTGTTGGGTCAGGGACAATGAGGCCCATGCAAGCTCGTTGGAGGATTGGTGGGCTAAGTTGATCCTGAAGTTATTTCTTTGCAGCAGAAAACCACTTAATTGGAGACCCGTTTAGTGGACCTGGAAGGCAGGAATTGCAGAACTAATGTGGTTGTTCTGGGTCTTACAGAACATGCTGAGGGCCAGAATGTGATTTTGTTTGCTCAGAAACTTTGTGAGAGGATTTCTAGCCCTTCTCCTAATGGTCCAGATTATGTCATGGAGCGTGCTCATAGATCACTGAGACCTAGGACGGATTCCAGCTCCCCGCCTTGTCCTTTTATTTTTATGTTTTTGAACTACCTAAATTGTCAGCACCTGCTGGCAAAAGTGTGGGATCTTAAAGAGGTTTTATGGGATGGCACTTGCATCTAGGTGGTTCAAGACTTGCCATCTTCAGTATGCCAAAAAAGGGCTACCTTCCACCCTTTCATTACCAAAGTCATAACGGCAGGTATACAGTTCTGGGTGTTGTATCCTGCTAAATTCCAAGTACAACACCATGGGGCATGGAGGAGCTTTGACACTGTTGAGCAAGCTGGTCTTGAGCTGAAATCTATATTCCCTGACTTGTTTAAATCTTCCTGAGTTGGGTGGCTTTCTCCTGCCGGTGTTTCTGAACTCTAACATGTTACCATCTCTTTACTTGCTTGTGAGGACCTTGCAATTGCAAACTCATGATTTCCACTGTGCCCCTTGCACTTATTAATGGGCCCTACGCACAAAGGAAAATATGCCTATGTGCCCCATATCCAGGGCACGCAGGCATATGCCTAGGTGCCACATATCCGGGGCACGTAGGCAACCTGAATAGTGAATGCTGCATATCAGGGGTCCTGCAGACCCCCAGTGGCATTCACCAAGGGTGCAAAAAACACTTACATGCCTAACTCCTCAGCCCCATGGGCATCTCCATCAGGGGGTAGTTGGTGGGCATGCCTCCACTCTGTGGAATTCACTACTATGTGGAGTGCCAAGTGCAGGGGGCACAGGTTACAGCAGTTGGGACCCTGCTGTACCCATTGCATGCCCCCACAGATTTCTCCCACTGATTGCGGCGGGATGGGAATGGGACTCCTGTGTTGCCCCAGCCCACATGGCTACTGGGGAGGGCTGGGGCAGCATATTGGGCAGACACCTGAACATTTGAGTTTTTCAGACCATTGCCTCAGATCTGCTCCTCAGCACTGCACTAGCTGCATGGAGGCAAGGGATCCGCTCTGGGGCCCTGGTTGGGCATCCGATTGGATGCCTGCCCGGGTCCACCCCTCTGCACGGGCCTGCCCCACTCAAACCTGCACACCATGGGGGATGTGTTATCTTTGGAGTACAACTCCAAATGTAAATATATATCAGATTCTTGTATGTCTGAAGTGTGAGCCAAAGAACACACACATAAGCAGTAAAAGTAATAAAGGAAGTTTATTACAATACTCACACAAAAACAAGTGGCAGAGAAAATAACAAGGGAGTCGGTTTCTCACCAGTCTTCGAGGAAGGTAAAATTCTTTCTGAGGAGCTGGATCACAGAATGTTATATAGTACTGATAACAATGTAGTTACAATGATAACAGCAGAGTTATGGATATATAAGTAACATAATGCATTGGTATATAGAATGTAAACAAGGCATATCCCTTGGGTAGTTACTTAGGAAACAGAATTACTAATGAGTAAGAATTTAGACAAAGGAAATGATCTGTTGGCACTAAATCACAGACAAAGTAACTGCTGAATAGCCAGAAATACATGTGGCATAATAACTAAGTATAAGACATATACTAAGTATGATTATATGAGAACATAAGTATATACGAATATACAGTAATCATTAAAGATCTGTAAAGGCCCTCTTATCAGTGATATGGGTCAGAATATATGTATATACAATACATAAAACATAACATACCCTAGGTAAATGCATTATAATGAGGTATAATATATATCATGCATGACAAGTGTAAAACATAAATCATAACAATAAAACAGCATATAAAATGATGTAAACATAATATATAATATCATATATTAGCAGCAAAGCACATTCCTAGTACCCATGCTTGTACGATGAGTACCTACATCTACATGTTAGCGCAAATAGCAGTATCACAGTATAAGTGACCAGAATACATTATACTGTGCATGTGGGATAATAGGGGTGCATAACCCATTGCATAACAATCCCCTCATTGTTGCCTTGGTAGAAGAGAGGCAACATAACAAAAAGAAGATGGTTAGGCACAATTCATTTACAGGCCAGAGGCATAAACCTGGTAAAGGAACTTAAACAGGTGACGATGGTGTTTCAGGGTTTTCCTCAGACAGCAAAGTGCAACAATAAAGAAAAAGATTAGTAGACTTGACAATGGGGTTTTCTAAAATCATTGCAATATCATCATTGATTAGATCATCAAATGCTGCCTAACCCTTAATAATAGTGTTACTGATGTAAATGAGGTGTGTATATTTTCTATTGAGAAGAGATTGGAGAGACAAAATTAAGTTGTCAATATGAACATTGAATAAAGGTAAAAACTCAGAGCATCAAGATAGTCAGGGCTAGACCCAATAGTATCAGATTCTGGGATGGAAACAGGGGTGATTACAGTATGTCCTATGACAACTCACTGTTTAGGGAAAAAAAACAGAAGTTAGGAAAGTTCACAACACACAACTTAGAACCATACCAAAATTGCTTATAGGTAGTCACCACACAGTATTTTCTGTCAGCAGAGTAAACCACCTTGGAAGTTGGCATTTTTCATTTGCTTAGTTGAACCGGGCAAGAAATTTCAGTGCCCACAAGCCATAAACCATGAACAACTGCAGGGACAGATCCAGGATTTCTTCCAGGGTTAAACAAAATTTCATTGTGCATTTTAGATCCATTTAGATTTCTCAAGGATAGATCCAAATGTTCAGGTGGCTGCTGTATTTGCAGAGGCCTCAGCAGGTTGTGCATTAGATTGCGCATTGATTCTTACAATGGAATAGCAACATACACTGGCATAGCATTAGTGTTGTGGACGTTGATCACACCCCTGCACAAAGACTAACAATTTATAACACAACACTCAGTCTGTATGAGGTGCCAGCCAGGCTTGGAAAACACCAGCAGTGAAGAAAATTGATGTCTTACTTTAAGATCAACTGAAGTAGAAGTCTTCTTGCTGAAGTTGGGGATTGCCCCAACCCCAGGCTTGGCTTCATAGTATGCAGAACAATGAGCTTGAATTTAGAGTCTGAATTGGCTGGACCTTTTACAGTTTATGTAAGTATTCACAAGAGGAAGCCCAATCCCAGTTATTAGGCCAGTATCCACAAACTGGCAAGACAAGATGTCACATCTGCACAGGAAACTGTATCCTTTCCAAGTACAACAATCAATATTAGGCACCAACCAAGTATCCAGGACCTCATGGTAAACCAACAAAGGAGGTAGTTCCAGCTTTTCATGATAAATGTTCACATCAAGATGACCAATAGATTGGATGGTAGCCAAATGATCAAAGATGGAAATTGCAGGATCAAACTGTGGCAACAACACAGTGAATGTCAAGAAAATTGCATCCTTGATTGTGCATGAATAAGTTTCCAAACACGAAGCAATACTTGTATGTGTGGTGACATACCCAAGGTTCCTTGCCATAGACAAGGGAATAGAAATAGTGTCAGATAATCATTTGTTAACACAAGCAGTAGACGAACATTTGGGGCAATACCACTGTCCCATACGACTATCATGTATGAGATCAAGAATACGTCCTAATTCCAAATCCTGAAAGAGATTACTAATGTATGTAAGAACATAAGAAACATAGACAGTGCAAAGGACTTCCCTGGCTATGAGATGCACTGCTGCTTCCTTATTGTTAACAGAAATTAATTCATTAATCTTATTCTACGTCAAATCAAATCCCTTCACAGTATCCTTCATATTATACATTGTGAAATGCTCTTCCTGGGTGAGACCTTTCTACACCATATAAAATGGGAGGTATGATGTTATATTTCATACTGTTATGAATCTTTGACATTTGTGCTTGAATACTGGCTATATCAGCCCTATTCCTGATAGACATACCAGAACCAAATAAGCCTGAGGTTAAACCTGTTTCTGCAACAAAACGCTTAGTGCGTTTGGGTTGTTTACTATTTTTGGATGTACCACTAGGTTTAGGTTTTGAACATCCTCTATGTGTGGTGCTATCAGTCCCAGAATAGGGGTCATTATTTTGTATCTGGTAAGTTGCCAGAGTATCTAATAACATAATTTGGAAGAAACTGGATATGTTTGTTGTGGAACATAAACTGAATTCCTCCAAATTCCAATGGGTATGATTTAAAACCACTGGGACATGCATGAACTGCACATTATTGACTAGGACGCCTGGTAAGGAAGTGGTGATCAGACCACTGGGTGGGCCTGGTTCTTTCTTTGGGCACTCAGTATCTGGTGTTACAAATTCTTGGGCATCATATGGTAGAACCTAGGGATGCACAAATACCAAATTTCTACTGGATATCAGATTTCAGATATTTATTTCCAACAGCCGGATCGGAATGGATATTAATGGGTTAGATAGTTAGAAAAAAACAACACAGCAAACGTAAGTATAACTTATGAGCTGCCAATGAAAACCAGTTAGCCACTTAGAACAATTAGCTGCTTGCCCTCTGGGAGTAGTTACAAGCTCACAAGCCAGAAATGTAACTTTTTTAACTTCTTAGCTGCAAATGAGTATATTAATGGAGAAACGGAGCAGCCAGAAGTAGATGTTTTTAATTCAGTGATCTGCCAATGGCAACCTCTTAGCCAGAACAATTAGCTGCTTGCCCTCTGGGAGCAGTTACAAGCTCACAAGCCAGAAATGCACTTTTTTAACTTCTTACCTGCAAATTAGCTTATTAATGGAGAAACAGAGCAGTCAGAAGTAGATGTTTTTAATTAAGTGAGCTGCCGATGGTAACCTCTTACCCACTTAGCCAGAACAATTAGCTGCTTGCCCTCTGAGAGTAGTTACAAGCTCAAAAGCCAGAAATGTAACTTTTTTAATTTTTTAGCTGCAAATTAGTATATTAATGGAGAAATGGAGCAGTCAGAACTAAATGTTTTTAATTAAGTGAGCTGCCGATGGTAACCTCTTAGCCAGAAGAATTAGCTGCTTGCCTTCTCAGAGAGCAGTTACAAGCTCACAAGCCAGAAATGTAATCCAATTTAAAAGGCAGTGTCTTTATCTCAAAACAAAGGCAGAGTCAGTGTGAGCCCTTTATCAGCAGACAGAAAATAAAACTTAATTTAAAAGTCAGTGTCGCAATCTGTTTAAAAGGCAGTGTTTTTTATCTAAAAAGGCAGTGTCATTTTGAGCCCCTTCATAGCATTCACTTTAAATGGCAGTGTCACATTAAAAGTCAATAGCAGCAGTAACTTTGAGTTTCAAGTTCAGCATCAGAGGCTTTATATTAGAGTAAAATAGTTATCACCACCATCTCTTTGTAAAAGCAGCAGTCTCGGGGTTGAAGGGGAAACACACGGAGCAAAAGCAGCAACCAGACGCTAACAGCCAGTACGGGATTACGGCATTTTTTTTTCCTTTCTTTTAGGCAGTAACCTTTTTTACTAAATCATTCAGGGTCATGCTATTGGAGCTAGCCTGCAGGAAGATTTGTATTTAATTAAGTTCAAAAATCCCAGGGAACCTACAGAGCATACCAGATCGCATTTCTGCAGGAAGGGCCATAAGGTCAGGACTGTCAACACTGTTATAATTCTTAACTGTTTGAATAGTTGAACACACAGTTTGATTGAATGAACTGTCTTTAGTAGCATAACAATGGGGAAAAGCAGAGCCAGGTTATTTTTTAAACATATAATTGGATCACAAGCTCTGAAGTGCATTGAGTGCATGTCACCAGGAGGAGACTATTCAATCCAGATTTTTTTACAGATATCCAGCCGGGTCAGATCTTTCAGAAATGGCAAATATCTGGCTGGAATCAGATAATGGGTTGGATATCTGTGCATCCCTAGTAGAACCTTTAGGACAATGGCAGTACTTGCCATATGATTCTGGATGCAACATTCCTGGTTATCAACAAATTTTAAGCAGGAATTTGATCAATCCTAGCTGTTAGATTGTACACTCCAGAATGTGTGAGGTGTTCAAGTTCAAGTTCAAGTTTATTTCAGGAAAACTCCATTAAGCAAGCTCATTCACAAGGAGGTCCTGTAAGGAGATGTACCTGCTAGATGGATAGGGTACCATCAGGGAAAATCCTGGCATTAGGCCAGACTTGGAGGGTGCCTTTGTAAAGGTGGACTACTGGTATTGGATCTTCATTGTGAAATGCATACTGTACCATTCAATTTCAAGACTGGATTGATCTGAAGAGACGGTCAAAACCATACAGCAGGGCCTCTCTGCCCTCCTGAATGGTGGGCCTATCTTCTGGGACATTAATATGGACTCCACGGGTTACTTTTATATCCCATGGGCTTGTGAGGTACTCTGCCTCAACAAGCTTGCTGGGTCTGAGGGTCACTGGCATCTTATCTGTGTTACGATATACAAGTTGGGCTTGTAAGAAGACCACAATTCCTAAAAAAGAAAGCTAAGCATAAAACAGCAATCTCTCACTGAAACCTAAAAGAAAAGAGAAAAGAAAAGAAAAGCACAGTTAGTTCAGTACTATTCTGCCCAAAGAGGTAAGGAAAAGAAGATTCAATCTCCTTTATACAGCTTCATCTGATTGGCATGTAGCCATTTGTCAGTGAGTTTCTTGTTCTGGGGTAGTCTAACTTGGTAGACAGATGGTCCGAGCTTGTTTACAATGGGGTAGGGCCCCTTCCATTTGTTTTCAAATGCATGAGTAGGTGTGCAAATCTGAGAATCATTACCTGATCCTCAATCTGCCAGTCCACATAATGTACAGTTTTGTCAAATTGTATTTTGGCCTGTTGCTGGGCCTTGTCCATACGTTGTGCAGCAAACAGGTGTACCTTTCGGATATCTGGTTTGAGTTGCCAGACAAATTCATCTACTGATGCTATATCAACAATGGGAGCACACAGGTCCAGGAGTAAGTGTTCTGGTAGTCTCATGGACTGTCTGGTCATGACTTTGAATGGAGTACACTGTGTACTTGTGGAGAATGTCCCCTTTATTGCCATAAGGAGTAAAGGTAATAATGAATCCCAGTCCTTGGCCTTCTCCTGAATGAATTTGGATAACATGAGCTTGATCTACCTGTTATCACTAGATAGGTGAAGGTCATCTTTCACCTTTTTTGTAGTGGCTGTTTGTTGGGAGTTTTTCCTCTGTCCTTTTGTCAAGGAATATGAACACTGCCCTCAAATGAGGGTCTATCTTTTATGCAGATGCTACATCTAAGGGCACAAAAGGAGTTGTTTTTTTTATTCACAGCAGCAATGCATACTGTATCTCAGACAGAGGGAGTTTTCATTTCCCATATGTCCCCTCCTTGAGCACCTTCTTTCACCAGACAGCTTAGTCGTTAAAAGGGAAATAGGGTTCTCTCTTACAGTGTGCTCAAACCTTATGACTGTACACTCTGGCCCAGATATTCAAACTGTGCCAGGCTGTGGCGCAAGCCTGGGCTCAGCTCAACTTTGTTGCATAGGGGTATGGCCTTGGCGATATTCAACGGAGCTGCGCTATGGTGCAGCAGCTTTGAATATCTCACCCTAGCCACCCCCACTGTACATGGTGCAGTGGCACTGCGCCAGCGCAAGTGGCCAGAGTGGAGCATGGAGATGCGCTGGCGCAAGTGCCATTGTGCCATGCACAGCACCTGCGATATTCAAAAGGGGGACATGCAAATGGGGCCATAATTTATGCAAGGCTCACAGGGGGCCATTTGCATCTCATTATGGCCCACTTTGCATGCCATTAGCATGCAGGTGCGCCGATCCCCGACGACTTGCACCTGGCACCCTGGAAGGCAGCAGCCGTCGGGGACCGAGGCCCCCTGCAGTCCGATCACGGGCATTCCTGTAATATAAAATAACACCCGTCCAATATCCCTGGTGGTCCAGTGGACCTCTATGTGCCCGATTGCGGGCATCAGTATAGTCCCCCCCTCGTCCAATATCCCTGGTGGTCTAGTGGACCGTAACACATAACAGACCTCGACCATCACATATCTGGACTGAGTAGTACAGTATGGACTGCACGCCCATTGGCTCATGCTGTGAACCAATGGGCATGCAGCCCTACCGAGCTGTCAGTTGGCGGGTGGTGCGGCAGGCGGTGAGGTGCTGCCACCCACTGGCTGATGGGGAGCGGGGCGTGGGGCTCAGTGGGCGGTGAGGGGGTACACTAGACCACCAGGGAGGTAGGGGTCTGTTATGTGTTACGGATGCCTGCGATCGTGCGGCGATCAGTCCACTGGACCACCAGGGATATTGGACGTGGGGGGGACTATACTGATGCCCACAATCGGGTACATAGAGGTCCACTGGACCACCAGGGATATTGGACGGGGGGGATTTTGCTCCAGGGATGCCCATGATGGGGCATAGGGGGTGCCGCCAGGTGCGGCAGGAACTCAGGTGGCCACCCACAGGTGGCAGCTGCCGTGTTACACCCTGCAATGTGGCAGCTCACCTGTGGGTGGCCATCACTTGTTCCTTTTTTTCTTTTGCCTTAACTTTGTGCAGGCGCAGGTAGGGGTTGTACATGCATGACTCTGCACATCCCGGGCTGAATATCGGGCTGTCCAGGTCATGCATGGGCACGCCCCCCCCCACCTGTGCCTGCACACATTACTGATGCGCTCCGGCGCATCGGTATTTGTGCGGCACACTTTTCCCTTTTGAATATTGTGCCGGGGCACATCAGTGGGTTATGCATGGTGCAACACTGTAGCACCATGCGCAACCCTTTTGAATATCTGGGCCTCTATATTTAAACTGGTTGGTTAACATTGTGATGTACACAAACAAGTCTGTATTTTACAGGAGTACCTTCAGAGGACAATGCACTTTCTGTCATCACTAGGATGTACAATAAGAATTCCAAACCCGGTTATCTGACCCTCTTTAATATATGAGGATGAGCCATCAGTAAAAACATGACACACAGTAGGGTTATTTAACACTTCCTGATGTGCTGGCAGGAAAGGCCCTGGGTCAGGTAGGTCAGGGGGTTGGAGTGAACAATCATGGGTCTCCCCTGTAAATAGTAGGCCATGGGCCAACAAGGATGGAGTCTTGGTAGGAAGGACAGTGATGTCACGATCCTGTAGAAGAAGAGACCAGTGTGTAAGTCTGGCCTTGGAGAAAGAGCTATTTTTCACTCTGACTTCAGAAAGCTTGTGGGCATGCTATTGGAATGAAGCTCTAAAAAGAAAAACATCAACATCATCATTACAATATCTTGCACCTTCTTGCCAGAAGTGCCTGCTATTGTCTGTGCTGGTAATAACCCAGACTGTTCCTGACTTTGCCTGCTGCTGCAGCCACAGTATGGAATGATCAAAGTGGCACTGGTGGAGTGGACCCTGCAGCAGGTGCAGGTGGTGCTGGCACCATGGAGGATGCCTGCACAGTGGGGAAAAGTGGTGTGCAGACTACACATAGTGCTCCAGCTATGGTTTGTGGTTCAGTAGCCTCCAGGGGTAGAGGAGGTGGTACTGGAACAGCTGGCAGCACAGGTTCATAAACTAAACCTGTACCCCCAACCTGGCTTGTCATGATGAAAATATCACAGCCACAGAGCTCTTAAAATCAGGGTTAGCAGTAGCTCTAGCCTGTTGCAGGGCTAATCTGAGCTTTTTGTTTTCCTCAGCAATCTGCTTGTAAGGTGGCCCTTTACAGGGAAACTTGTTGCCCTGTTTGTAACCCTTATTCCTTTTATTACTGTTCCAGTTTTTGTTGCCCTGTCCATTGTTGGAGGCATGGGCCATGTTACTTTATGCCCCCCACCGACAGCATAGTGGGTTGCCCCACTGGAAGGCTTCTGGATTGCAGCAACCTTGTTTTTGTTGCTGGAGTTGAGAAAGCTCATGTATACATGGTATGCTGTTTCAACCACTCTCAGCATCTTGTCAAAACTGTCATCCTCAGGAAAAACAGCACATTTAACCCTCTCACAGAAGGCTGATGTCATGTTACAAAGGAAATTATTTTTGTATTCCACATTATCAGCAGCAAACTGTCCCTTTGTTAAGGACTTGCCAGTGCTGTAAGCCATCCATAAGCATTTGTGGTAATTATTGGGAAACTTCTTGGCTCCCTGCTTCACATTGTTTTCCAATGTGGTCTCTTTAAATGCTGCTACTGCTGTAGCATCTGCCCCTGACTCCATAACATTAGGCTGTGTACCAGCCTCTTTCAGAATTACATTGACTTCCTTTCTAAGGAGATCATTCTGTTCCTCAGAAATACCAGTCTTACTGATAACATTATGAATCATGCCTAAAACCTCCAGTTTGTTTTGTCTGGTTAAGGCAGCAATCACAGGTCCCTGCCATACCTCTCAATTGTCCCTATTTTTCAAGGACATCCCTGATTTTGCCTTAGAATTTTCCTGTCCCTCATAATATCTATTTTTTTTGTGACAGTAGAGTGGGGATTAAAAGCACAAAATAATGTCAAACATTAAAGTTACTGACTTGTTCTTCTTCAGAAAATGCATCTTACACAAATCCCCTTCTTCTATCAGCTTTCTGAGTGAATAGTATCAATTTTTAAGATGTGTCCCTGATTTGGGATCTTTGTCCCTGATTGTTTAAAGCCTTGTCCCTGATTTATGAGGCACGAGGTTGAGAGGTATGGTCCATGCGATTGAATATGCACAGCTCAGTGATGTGATGGTCGGCCATTTTGGAAGCTGCACTGGGCGCCACCATCTTGGTGTATGGCAACACGGCCACCATCATGTGACCAGGAGCAGTCATCTTGGGGATGACATGATGACACAACATAATGACGTGTACATCCACAATTTTGAGACTTTGACAATCCACCATTTTATGAATCAAAAGAAGAGTGGCCAGCCGTTGGGCTAGCCCACTCCACAGCATGCTGTGAGTCCTCACAATCAGACTCCTCATCACCAGAAGAGGTATGATCAATGGGCATAAATTGAAAGTCCTTCATGCTTTAATATGCCCAACCAGGAATGTAGCCAGAAATTTCCATTTTGTACACAGTCTCCAACAGTTACACCCCCCCATTAAAAATGTACACATCCTTTCCAAATGGCACCCCCTTCCAAAGAAGTCAGATTGTTGTCAGATGATTCCTCTACTCTCTAGAGAGGTAATACACGTATTGAACACGCCTCAGTGGCCTACACTAACCCAAATACCACAGATTAGAATGATAATATTAACAGAGTGGCTTATGGTTTGTGACAGGCACTCAACAAAACTGTACACAAATGTGTACAGTGAGTATGCCTGTCTACACCCTTGTGCCCAACCAGTGCCTCTCACGATGGCACAATATAACCATCTTTGCTCTGCATTTCATGTGATTAACCTTAAAACTGGTAACACACAAACCACTTTCAACATACTTCGGCAAGACTTTGTATGCGGTGCTTATTTCAGTGTGGTCCCTAATCTTACTTTTGAGCTTATCACTTACCTGCTTCAGCTTCCACCTTAGCTCCTTATTTTCCTTATGTAAGGTATTATTAGTTTTAGATAAGTCGTTCATGTGAATTACCTCCTTTCTGTTAAGCATTGCTGTTTCACAGTCATCTCTCAAAGCACGTAATTCCTTAGTACTGGCAGGTGTTTCGTTTAACAGGAAATAATTTTGCTGATACAGTGTCTTAACTTGTGATTCCAGTTTGAGTGCACAGTCTGAAAGTTCAGCATTAAACACACCATCTCTTGCCTGAAGTCAGTGTAATCTGACTCCAGAGCATACAGCTGGCTTAATGACTCTTCAAAGCCAGCAGACAAGGTTGCAACTAACAAAGTTACTAAAGAATTGTTTTTGGCACCATTCTTTAAATCAATATAATAATCAAAGATAGCCTGTACAGGATCAACTTTATTGTTAGCTACGGTAGCAAGATCCTCAAAACCACCCTGGGTAGTGGGGTACTCAGGTTTCTAACCTCAACTCTGCACGTATTTTTTCAGACATGTCAAAAAATAAACAGAGAAACCTTTAACTGTTTGTGGTCCAGGAACTGTGTTTCAAACCACAGTAAATGAAAGCACACAGACAGCTCTTTGATGTATGTGGGGGCTTTTTAAAGGAACTCCCATTATCTGAAAGCAATTCAACTGTCTTCCCAGAATCAATTACAGCTCTTTGTTCTCCCAGGGGAAAGGCTGCTCACTGCACAGATTTAAAAGTCTGGCATGATGTCTCTAGTGCAGTAGTTCTCAAACTTTGTCACAGTGAGCCTCCCCAAATCCCTGGAAAAGATTTTGAGCCTCCCCCAAAATCTGAAATAATCTTGGGCCTCCTCAAAGAAAAATAACATACTGTACTTTGCACAGTACACTATGAGTAAATTGCAGCCCCCTTGAGTACTTGACTATTCAGTTCTTTGTCTTATACTGGCGTGGAACCTTTGAAAAGAACTCCTGTGCTCAAAGGTGTTATCTGAATAACAAATAAAGAAAATAAACAATTATTCAGTTTATTGTAACCCCCCCAAGGCCAGCCTACTTGTTCGCTTATTTTCATTCTTGAACCATTGTCACTCCTTGTTGCAGTACCTTCATGGGGTCAGACTACTTTCTGTTTCCTCTATATATGAAATAACCTTCCTACATACTTGCCTCTCCCCTCCATCCCTGCTCCTAAGCAACTTTTGCAGATTGCTTTGTTCTTCCTGCTATTGCTCTTAGTACTTCTATGCTCAGCCCTTTGTATTTGGGTTGTTCTGCCATCAGTCTACAAACTGATTAACCACTCATTATTAGTTTTATTGTTCATATTTATTTACATTATTGTTCACTCTGTATTTCTTCATTGTTTTGCAGTTAGCTTTGAAATATATTCACTCCCTGCCCTTGCCTGGGTACACCTGAAATGAGCCTTGGCTCATTCACCTTCTCTTGTCACCTATTAGTAAATAAATACATACAATTCATCTACTATTATCCTCTTTCAGTTTGCTTAATCTATTCACACAAAATATATAAAACTCAAAATTTAGATACAGTACTTTTTCAGACTTGCTTGAGCCTCCCCTGGAACAGGTTGGGGCCTCCCAAGGGAGGCTGGCCTCACCATTTGAGAACCCCTGCTCTAGTGCCTAAGCTCCAAACACTAGGGAATAGCAGACTGTGAAGATTTACACAGCAGAAGCTAACAGCTGCTTATCACTGAGGGATTTCTCACCTCAATGTCTAAATCCACTAGGGAAATCAGTGTAACTCTGAGCAGCACTCAGACATTACTGCACACGGTCACCACTGTTATCTTTGGAGTCCAGCTCTAAGTATAAATATTTATCAGATTCTTGTATGTCTGTAATGTGAGCCAAAGAACACACACAAGCAGTAAAAGTAATAAAGGAAGTTTATTACAATACTCACGCCAAAACATGTGACAGAGAAAATCACAAGGGAATCGATTTCTCATCAATCCTAGAGGAAAGTATTATGCTCTATGAGGAGCTGGCTTACAGAAGATTATATAGTACTGATAACAATGTAGTTATAATGATAACAGCAGAGTTGCGGATATAAGGAACATAAAGCATTGGTGTATAGAATGTAAACAAGGCTTCTCCCTTAGGCAGTTACTTAGGAAACAGAATTACTAATGAGTAAGAAGTTAGACAAAGGAAATGATCTGTCAGCACTAAATCACAGACAAAGGAACTGACTAATAGCCAGAAATACATGTGGTGTAATAACTAAGTATGAGACGCATACTACATAAGATTATATGAGAATATACATATATAAACATATACAGTAATCATTAACGATCCATAAAGGCCCTCTTATCAGTGTTATGGGTCAGAATATATGTGTATACAATACATAAAACATAACATAACCCAGATAGTTGCATTATAATGAGGTATAAAATATATCATGCATGACAAGTGTAAAACATAAATCACAACAGTAAAACAGCATATAAAATGATGTAAACATAATGGGTGGGATATTCAGAAATGCACCAAAGGCCAGCACAAGCCCCGTGCAGTGCAAGTCAGCTGTACCACTGCAAACCGGGTGACATATTCAGAAATAGCACCAGCCGAACTGCACCTGTGCAAGTAGGTTGAACATGGCACAGTTGTACTATGGTGAAACCAGAGATGCCCCAAGGCACAACCAAAGATGTGCTCATGCAACCAGGGAAGCACAGAGCACAGACAAGAAGCCCAGGGACAAAGCTGGGGAAGCCCACTGACAATGGGCACATGACCCCACCAGCAGGGCACACCAGTGCACACACAGGCACAGAGTAGGAGGGATGAATGCCCAACACACGATGGGGCACAGCCACCAACAGGGGTCTTATGCACCATAGTGACCAGAGCCAGGCCTCTGGCAGTGGACAAGTGCACACCTCTGCACCATACCCCAGATCACAATGGCAGAATGGCTAGCTGGGGACCAGAGGTGACACTGGCAATGCAGATCTGCCAGTGGTGCCCACCAGCCAGCCAACTGTGACCACCACCATACTGCAATGGGTGTTCTCCCCATGTTCCCAGTGCCATACGCACCCATGCCCCACATACACACAGGTAGCCCACATGCTGAGCAGAAACTGAGCCAGGGCCCAGGCAGAGGGCCAGATCCCACAGGACTGGTCACCTAACAGGGGATGCAGACACCCCACCCCAGCATGCAGACATGTCCAGCAGGAGGATCCCAAATGTGTGCCACCCCCACACACACCTGCTGCCCACTCCTGACCACACCCCCACAGCAACCCTGCAGGCACAGAGCACACCCACCAAACTGGGAGATGGCCCCCACCACAAAGTGGCACGCCACTGTACATAGCCGTGAACCACAGGAGCACTGCATGGCCACCACCCCGCACAAACACCACTGACAAACACCTGACCCCTGCAGCATGGCACCACACACCACCTGCAAAGCAGACACGGAGACAAACATGTAGCTGCAAAACACTTGATATAGTTTAAAACCACAACAACAAATCAAGGTAACAGGGGTAGGGACAGGAGAGAGACAATAAAAGGTGGGGACAGGTAACAGGGGCTGTACAATGGGAAGGGGGACTTTGGAGGAACAGGACAGGCAAAGGAAAGGAGGGATTGGAACAGGGCCCCTCAATGGTGGCCACGGCCTGCCGCCATGCCATGTCTCCACCTCCTCTGGTCTGCCACTGACATCTTCTACAGGGAGACCACAGCCACTAACACTGTCCTCACAACCACCAGTATCTGTCACAGGAGCCTGGTGTGTGTCCACCGAGTACATTGAGCAGGATGCCGTCTGACACCTATGGCATGGGACAAGACAGGCAATCAGTGCAATGGCCCAGTGACATATGCCCACCCACAGCGTGCAATGGATGGTGGTACCACACACTCCTGGAGAGCCCAGAATTAATGCCCACGGGGGGAGACAATGCCAGCCAACAACACAGCACACCACGGTGGTGCAGAGAGGTGGTTGCATCTGTGCAGCGGCCACAGGACTGCACCATGACAGGCACATGGCACACAGCAACAGCAGCACCGCAGCACAACTGGTGGCATCCATGTGCACACCCACCCCACTAACAGCTGGTACACTGTGGCCAAGAGATGGCATGCAGTGGCACACATGACAGACTGCAACACACACACAGCTGTCATGGCGCATGGCAGAGATGGCCATGGTTGTGCCCAGTCCACACCACTACCCCACTGTGACACTGAGAAGGAATGTGGAAATGCATACCTGCCCCCATGCTGTGCAGCTGAAGCCACCAGCTGCCCACCTGCTGTGCCACCCTGGTCACCTCTGCCTCTGCCCTGGCCCATCTACAGTCTTCCATCCCTGTGGAGGGAATGAAGAGAGGTGGATATCAATTCACAGACATGCATAAGGACCCCCAACCACCACACAGCCTGCCATGCACTGGGTGTGTCCCTGTCTGTCCTTAGACCCACGCACCAGCATGGCAGCCACAGGTGCAGCAGTCATGCCTGATGCATGGTACCCCAGGCTGATGATGTACCCCTCTGCAGGCCATGCCACACAGCTCTGCCAACGCCACAGTATGATGCCTGGCCATAACAGCAACATGAGCACATGTACCTGACTGTGGCACTGAGCCATGCAGGACATATGCCTGCAGACATCACAGGTGGTCCAGTGCCCTCCTCCGTAGGTCCCCATAGCGGTGTCTGCACTGCTCCACTGAGCGTCCAACACCAGTCCACCATTCCAGAGCCTCTGCCACATGGTGCCACACCTCCACCCTGGCCTGCTGCAGTGGCACCTGGCCATACAGCTGACCTTCATATGGTTGAACTACAGCCACCAGGTTGATCAGCTCAACCTCGGACTAGTTGGCTGCTCTTGTGCTCTGCCTCTGTGTCATGCTGAACCACCGGGTTACACAGGAACATGGCTGGGTAACAGCGCATGTGCCTACCACATGTGCAGGATGTGAAATAGGGTAAACAGGGCTGCAATCATGCACAGTGCAGGGCAAGAGTGCAGTCCTAGGCATGCAGCATACACCGGGGCCTAGTGGGGTCACCGGGTCATACCAGGACCTGTGGGTCAAAGGTCAGCATCCTCTGGCTTGTGCAGTGAGCAGGTGCATGATAGAGGTGGTGCACACATGCACAATGGCATACTGATGCATCATGCGCCATGCCATGGCATCGCACAAGCTGCGCTGGACATGCAGTATGGTGTGACCAATGCTGCACACATGCACACTGCGGGAACATGCACCACACATGTGTGGGTATTGTGCCACAGACTTGCTCCATCTCAACTCTATTGTGCATGGCGCAATCACGCGATATTCGAATGCCGCATGCAAATCACCTCATGAGCCAATGCATAGTGCAGTGGAGTGCATTAGCATATCATTACAATTGCACACAGGTGAATTTGCATGCCTTGCACCTTAAAAGTGCTGCAGAACAGCACAGACCACAGACTGGTATTGCAACCGCTCAGGTACGCGACCGGCAACATGGGGGTCAAAGGCCTCATCAGACACTGCTACTGGGTGCTGCAATGCAACGTGCTGGCACTGATCCTCACTCCTTTTCATGTCCACAGGTGGAAGAATGTCAAGAGGTGAAGGAGCTGAGAGCCTGGGACCTTCTAGCAAGAGCAGGCCCAACTTTACTGCTGCTGAGACCACTGCCCTCTTTGAGGTCTATATGGATCAGGAGGGCCTACTCAGCGGTGCAACAGGCATGCCACAGGAGCGTGCGGTGGCCTGGGGAGAGGTGGCCCAGTACGTGAACACCCACAGGCACCACCACTGCACCACCCAGGAGTACAAGAAGAAGGTTGGCACAGACAGGAGGCATATCAAGGACAAGGTTGCAGCCATCTGGGCATCCCGCAGGGTGACCGGTGGTGGGCCATCAACCGTGCCACTGCTGACTGCCACAGAGGAGCTTGTGGCATCCACCATCAGCTGTACGGTGGTGCAGGGTGTGCCTGGTTGTGGGTTCCAGACAGGTGGCAGCCCCATACTGCATGGTGAGTATGTCCATCCAGCAGGTGTGCCTGTCATGGGTGTATCATGAAGATGTGTCTGAGGCCATGCCTACCACCTCATGCATGTGTGGATGTGGACACACAGTGTGGCACAGTGATGGGTGGCAACACTGGCATGGGTGGGGCTGGATGGGGTGGGGTAGGGGTGGTGCTGGGGCGATAGGGTGTGGGGGGTGGGGCTGGCCATGGGGTTTGCTGCTCCACTGATACACTGTTCTTGTTTTGCAGCACCAGCACACCTCCATGCAGGGAACCGGGCGGAGGCAGCCGTGGACACGGATGCCCGACCCTCGACCTCAACAGGCATCCAGAGCCGGGAAAGGCCATGTCTCAGTGGTGTCTGGCATGTGGTCGTGCCTGACATGGGGTTGGATGACCCCCTGGCTGGGTTCTTGCACGATGACAGCTTGGAGGTGCTGTGTGCAGAGACGCAGCTCGGCATGGCATCCGACACTGATGATGACCTCACACTGGTACTGGAGATCATAGGAGCCATGGTGCCTGACATGCCCCTACCTGCCACACAGGTCCCAGCAGGTCCCAGCACTATGCCTGCAGCCCCACAGCCACCCCCCATCCCCACTGGTGAGGCTGTATGTGGCGCCGCAGCCGTGTCCAGTGTGGGTGGTGGTGGTGGTGCTGTGGGTGTAGCGGAGGCATGGGGCCCTAACCAGCAGACAGTTGGATGGCAGCAACAGGATGGAGGTGACACTGGGCAGCGTGCCACAGTGCCCACCACCATTATGCCAGGCAACACTGTGGCCCCTGTATGGCCCACTGTGCAGCGTCCACCTGAGCAGGAAGCTGTGCAGCGGCATGCCAAGACCCCTTCCCCAGTCCAATGTCCAGACAAGGAGGATCCGGAGGCCAAGAGACTGTGGGAGCACACCCGGTTACTGTGGGCCTCCGTGGAGAACCAGGCATTGCTTGCTAGTGAGGTGCGCGCATTGCAGGCAGCAGTGTGCCAGATGGCCAAGCAGCGGGACGGGGCAATGTGCAGCTGATTGACAAGTTCGCCGAGATGCAGGAAGCTACGACTGCCGCATTGGACCACATGACTGGTGCCATTGCAGCTGGGCTGGTGACGGCGGCCCCTGGGCTTGGCCATATGCAGTGGACCTCCTACAGTGCACTGTCCACACCACGGTCCTGGCGTCTGGTGACACCAGCATGGCAGACACCGGGATCGGACATCAGCATCCCAGACACCCTTGGGGTAGGCCTGTTTGGCTGCCAGGACACCTCTGTGTGTGGACTCAGTCGTGGTCCCGCATATCAACCCCTGGGTGGGTGTCTGACACACCCCCTGTCGCCGATACACAGCAGGCATCTGCTGGCCCAGTAGCCACGGCAGTTGTGGGACTGCATGGTTGGTGTGATGTGTCCACTGCCCCACCCTGCCATCCACTGCTGTCACCATATGCATCCGTGAGGAGTGGTGGTGCAGCTTGCATGTGGTGGCATGCATGCGTGTTGTTCTGCATTCCCCCTTTGTGTGTGTGGACCATGCTGCTGGAGCATGTGGCATGGATATGATGATGGCAGCCAAGCACCTGTGCTGCCTGTGCACCGGTGTTATGTGTCTGATCTATTCCATGTCCCTCACCCTGTGTGTGTGTGTGTACGTGACCACCTGTGAGCATGCCACTGCTGTGTGTGTCTGTGTGTGCATACCCGTGTGTTCGTGGCCCTGCCCTGTCTGATGTATGCCCCCGTCCCAGCATGCCTACTACTACAGTGCCCATCCCGTCCCCTGTGGTGTGTGCTGGGCTGTGTAGGCCATGCCTGTGTTTCTGTGTACTCACCTTTGTTGTCCATAATGCTCCCTTGTGATTGTGTCACGGGGTTTTCATGCCTCCTGTTCCATTCTGGGATCCATCCTGACAAGGGGTGCCTGCCCACCACCCTCTGTCCCAGCACCACCATCGCCCCCGCTACTGTCGCCCTCATCAGCCTGGACTACTATTCCACAATTAATGGCCATGTTGTGCAAGATGCAGCAGGCCAGGAATATGCCACTGGCTTTTGACGTGCTGCATTGTAGGGCACCACCTGATCTGTCTAGGCAATGGAATTGCATCTTCAGCATGCCAAAGACACTCCCGATGATGTTGCGTGTGCTGGCTTGTGCTTCATTGTAGCGTTCCTCTGTGGAGGATGATGGTCACCAGTAGAGGGTGAACAGCCATGGCCTTAGTGGGTATGCACTGTCACCTGCGTGGGTGACAACATGGTTATTCCTGTGCTGTGCTGTGCTGTCAACCGCTCCTAGTGGTGGGTGAAGTGGCCCCAATTCGCTCCGCGAAGTGATCCGTGGAGTGAAGGCAGATTCGCGGAGTGCTCCGCAACTCGAAGTGGAGTACTTCACATTATAATGGGTAACGTGAAGTTCATTGAAAACAATGACATCACATTACTCCGCCTTCCCAAACCACTACTCCACTAATTCTTAAGGTGAAGTACATTGAAAACAATGTACTTCGCCTCACTTCGCCTTGTTTTTAAGCTCCAAAGGCGAATTTTGCAGTGATTCATGGGATTTCAGGTCACATGGGCTATAGATTGTTCTGCACAGCCTCAGTTTGGGGTAGTGTGTGTATGAAGCTGTAGGAGAGAATCTGCTCTCAGAGCGCTGTGATTCAAACCTTCTAAAAGCTGTTAAAAATGCCTTTTGGGGCCAATTGTTTTGCTGAAACTTTAGTTCATCGATTATAGGAAACCCTCCTGTGCTTATATCATCGAGCGTTTATTGTTTGTGTATGGATTTTGAATGTTAATGTACAATATTCAGTCTGTGTACTGAGAGACAGTGGAAGTGTGCTTTGGGGGAGGGATGTATCTGTGGTGTAGGTAGATTAACTTGGAGAAAAAGACAGAGCTTTCTGTTTTGGTGATATTTTTCTTGTATAACTGTGTTAATGTACACAGTAATATTTTCAATAATTCTTGCCATTTTTTTGCTGATTGTTGTGGTGCCGCAGTGCATAATTTTAGTTTGTTTAAAATATGTGGTTATATTACTGAAGTTTTCAATTTGCTACGCATTACTTAGTGTGTGTGTGAGTATGCGTGTGATCAGACACCTTTTATTGTGCTACATAATTTCAGCAATGTGAACCTGCTATGCTATCCACTGCAGCTGTGTAATTTTTGTACTTCTTTGTAGTATATTTACTAGTACTAGTGACTGTTACTGCAGCAGTGCAATACACTGCCCCCTCCCAATGGCCTGCCCCAACCAGAAAAGGAATTCTTTTCCAGATTTTTGAATTTCTGATGGTGAGCATTGGTTAGGTGTTGTGCCTTTGCATCTGCATCTCTTCAGTGTGCAGCACAATCTTAATCTGTCTGTGCATTTGCATCTCTTTAGGGCCCAATCTCCCATCTCTAACTTAAGTCACAGTTGTTTCTTTGGCTTCCCTTCAGAGTAATGGACAGGTGTGGTGCATAATTCTGCAGGAACATTGTACTCATTAATATGCGTTTTTATGTCGGGACCATTATCATGAGTCGTTCGTCATACAAATCACGTTCTTCATCATCACGGGTAGTCACAAATGCAGTCACAAATCACGATTTACGATCACGTCATGAATCACAACATTAATCTTTTTTAATAGTTACTTGGATGTATTGTAAGCCTGTTTTGTAGTATCTCTCCATGCTTCACCACTCCTCCATTGTACTAGATTAATGAGTGTTTTTAAGTTGGGAGTTTTGTCGCTACACATCGGGGCCCAGGGGTACAACCGTAGGCATTCGTGATTTCAATATCATCATGGTCACAAATGCAGTCACAAATCACTATTTATGATCACGTCACAAATCACAACATTAATTTTTTTTAATAGTTACTTGGATGAATTTTAAGCCTGCAAGAAAAATAAAATTTACAGAAAGAGCAAATTAAGTAAAAAAGAGTACAGAAAAGACAAATAAATGTAGCTTTTAAAAAAGCTGTTGGGTCTAAATCAAAGTTTAAATCTCCTCCTCTCTGATCTCAAAGTATCAGCGGTCACAAAACACACTACTCTCTCTCCATCTACACAGGAGAAAGTAAAAGTGTCTGCTTGTATGACTCACTTTCTTCCTACCTAGCTAAAGAGCATGTGACTTACAGTACTGTAAGCCATGTGATATGTGTGTGGGGGGGCTGCCAAATCTGAAACACCAAGTGGGTCACTTAGAATCATAATGAGGAATGCGAAGTCCATTAAAAACAATGACTTCACCTTACTTCGCGTTGCCATTCTGCCTTAATGTGAAGTGGTAATGACAAGGTGGAATGAGCACTTTGCATTGCCCACTCCGCGTAGCAGAGTGGCAACGCGAAGTGCCCACTTTGCGTTCACTTCACCAGCGGAATTTAAATTCGCTGCATCTCTACCCGCTCCCTCCCAGCCATCACACACACTTCACCCACCACCCCATCCTCCCTCACCCGCCCCTGGGGCCGTGTCTCTCTTCCACCCTGGCATACGTCCTACTCACCTACAAGGTGGCCCGTGGGGATATCTCCCCACTCAAACCTATGGCATAGTGCAGAACTGGGCCATATGAAGGCATCGTGTGCACTCCCGGGGTGTGTGGCACAGACATGATGATGCGCCCCATGGCATCGCACACCACCTTGCAGTTGATGGATTGGTATCCCTTTCAGTTAATGTACACTGCACCCTCTGGGTTGGGTGGTGTGCAGATGCTGACATGGGTGCAGTCTAGTGCCCCAATCACTCCTGGCATTCCTACCACCTGGTGGAACTCCTGCATGTTTGCTGTGTACTCTGCCTGTGTGCTGGGGAAATGGATATACTCCGCAGCATGTGGCAGCAGAGCGGCGAGGAACTGGGTGAGGAGGCGTGATGTGGCCAACTGGGTGATGCCCATGGTATCACTCATTGATCTATGGAAGGTGCCCGTGGTGAGCAGGCACATCACGGCAGTCACCTTCGTCTCCACTGTCATGGCATCGCTACATCTGGTGGGTGCCTGCATCTCATCACTGCACAGCTCACAGAGTTGTCTCCAAACTGCTATGTTCAGGTGGTACTGGCCCACGATCTCTGTGTTGCTATAGTTCTTATATGTGATCCTGGCACGGTATCACCTGTGTCGGGCATACCGCTGCCGGGCCCTTTGTCGGCCACACTACTGTTCCTCCTGCCTGCCCACACCCCTCAGGATGGTGTCCATCAGGAATGGGCCACTGTCCATTGTTCAGCCACTGGGTGTCTCCCTTGGTGCCACTCATGGTCTGTCCGTCCATCTGTTGGTCTGCGTCATGCCCCCTCCCTCTCTATCTGTCTCTCTCCCTCTCTGTCTCTCTCTCTCTGTCACTCCCTCTCACTCTCTCTCTCTCACTGTGCTCAGTGTTGTGCATCTGCTGTCCATGTGTTTGAGCCTCTGTTTATTGGCTCAGTTCTGCCCGGTGCAACCTGGGGGTTTGCTCCACACTTGCGCCATGCTCTGCGGTTGAATATGCCATTGCACCACTTATGCATGGGTACACCCCCTTGCAGTTGCACTGCATACATTTTGGTTGCACATTGGTGCAATGGGATTTGTGCTGTGCTGCAGCTCCCTTTGAATATCGCTCGGTGGCGCAACTTCAGACATGCACCGGCGCATCTCAGTTGTGCCGTGCACAAGTGCTCTGAATATCCCGGCCAATATATAGTAGCATATATTAGCAGCAAAGCACATCCCTAGTACCCATGCTTGTAAGATGGGTACCTACATCTACATGTTAGTGCAAATAGCAGTATCACAGTATAAGTGACCAGAATACATTATATTGTGTATGTGGGATAATAGGGGTGCATAACCCATCACATGACAAGAGTGGTGGCGGACAGGTGTCCTGCAGGTGCTTGCAGTCCTGTATACCATGCACCCTGCACCTGTCTGGGGCTGAGGAGGTACATGGGCGGGGTACATGCCTTTGGCGCATACCTTCTGCCCCATTAGTGCATAGGGGCTATTATTTTTAGCGATCCAGCAGAGTTCTTATTCTGAGGTAGCCATGACTGCTTTGTTGATTCCTTCTAGTAACAGCCCTGGATTTTCTTTGCCAGCCCTTCATCTGACTTGGCTGTGGCAGTTGGATTTCTCCCTTTTTGTTAAACTTTGGCTCCCTGACCTCTTGGACTATAACAACCTGGTTTGGTTTTGGCACTTCTGTTTCTGGGACACTTGAAGCTTCTATTTTTGTATTTTTTAGTTTATGGCTTTGTTTTGGAGATGAGGCTCCAGCTTTGGATAACCTTTCACCTTTCAGTTTTTAATTATCTAAATAAAACTCAGTAGTGACTGCACAGTTAATCACCTCTGGGGATCCACCAGTGTAATCTTTCTGGGGTGGCTCTGACTGTTCTGTTGGAACTTTCTGCAGTGCCACCATTGGATTTCGACTGACTGCAATTGGCCTGATTCGGCTGTGATGTTTAGATTTTTACATATCGTCGGAACTTTACCTGCTGACTGTGCGGATTCCATAGATTCCTTTTGGGTATATCACCATATTACTGAGACATTTGTTGACTGTATATTGGAATATTTCTTTCTGTGGTCCAGCTGGGGAAATGCAGAATTTGGTTATGGGTATCTTGTTATTTTTATTTTTAAAGTATCAAACTCCATCTGTTGCGAGTTTTAGTTCTGATGTGGGATTACCCACTTTAGGATGATTTTGTATTGCCAAATGATTATATGAGGACTGAAGTACAAGTCCATTCTGTAAGATTTCATTTTTGTTCATTTGTACATGGAATATGACCAGTTGGATCCTGGGGACTCTCATGTATACGTGTATTATTAACATTATTTTGATTGTCTTTTGCCTTATATTAGTCATTACTAGGTTCTCATGACTTGTGTCTTGTTTATTAATTTATTTGAACTGATGCCATGTTGCCTTGTTATACAATATGTTTCTAAATTGTTCTACTGTTTATATTGGGGGGTGCTTAGTTTTCATTCTTGCATTTCTCCTTTTATATTTCCTGATTCTTAGCAGTTATACTTTACTTGATAATGGATGACAGTTTTAATGTGTTGTGTTCCTCCCTTCAGTTATTGTATTCTCTGTAGTGTTACTTTCTTATTTCTAGACTCTGTTAATACTTGAGTGTCTATGATTAATGTAGCCATATTGTTCTCTGTTTGTAATGTTATATTTAGTTTTATTATTAGCTGAGAGTGGAGGGGGGTAGGAAGGTGGAATGAGGGTGGGTCATTTTGCTCATCATGGGCCAGGAGGCTTTTGGAGTGCAGTTGCTAGAATTGGGGTGGGTGGGGTTGTAGTGTTTTAATGTGTTGGTATTGTATTTTTGGGCACAGGGGAAGGGGTGTAGGGGTGGGATGGAGGGAGGGTTGAGTGGGCCTGAAGCACTTTATCCTGTGGGGGCTTTTCATGGGACAAGAGGAACAATCTTTCTCCTTTTCATGATGTCTATGGTTTTTATTTTTTATGAGCAATCATTTTAGGTTTGTTTCTTGGAGTATTAAGGGGGCTCAGGATAAATAAAAATGGGCAATTGTGCTTAAGCATCTAAAACGACTTCAACTGGGGGTAGTTTTTTTTCAGGAGACTCATACGAAAAGACAGAATATATTGTACTTTCACAGGGAGTGGGTGGGGCAAGTCTTTGGTGTGGGATGTACCAATAAAAAGGTGGGGTTACTATTTTCATACATATATGGATGCCCTATAATTTATTTCATGAGAGCTGGGACCTGCATGGGCGTTATTTATTATTGCATGGGTGTCTAGGCTTAACAGAGGTGATTCTGGGTGTTATTTATGGGCCTAACATGGATTCCCCTAATTGTTTCTAAGAATGACTTACTCTTTTGTAACCCTACACTGGTCTGCCCATTATTTTGGGGGGATTGGAATTTGGTCTTCCAATTTGACCTGGACTGCTCAGGTTCAAGCAGTAAGGGTCTCTCCCTGGGTCAATGTGTCTTACGGGATTTGATGGACATTATGAGTCTAATAGATCACTGGAGGGTTCTTTTCCTTAATACCTGGGATTATACTTTTTATTCTTTCCCTCATTCAACTTATTCCCGCATTGATTATTTTTTTATTAGTAAAGACAGCTTGACTGGGCTCCTATCCTGTTCTATCCAACTGATGGTTATTTCTGACCACCCTCTGGTTTTAATGGATCATACCTTATGGGGGCTTGAAGTTCAGGACAGGACCTAGTGCCTTAATTCCCATCTTCTCAAAATCCTGCATTCTTTAGCTACCATTAAGGCTTATCTCTCTAATGTTTTGCAGGAGAATGAGGGCTCGGTTAAGGCCTAAGATGTGCTTTGGGCAGCAGTTAAATCTGCAGTGTGGGGGGAGTGCATAGGACTGTCGACTATTGGAAATAAATCTCAGTTCCTGAAACTAGATAGTCTCCTCTCACAAATCTGTACCATTGAACATTCTCTCTCCTCCCAATCTGACCCTGCCTCCTGGTCCAGTCTTCATTCACTTAGGGCAGAGTACTGTGGGATGTTGGTGGCCAAAGCAAATCTATCCTTACAATGTACCAAGATGTATTATCTAGAGTCTGGAGAACGGGCTGAGAAACTTTTAGTTTTTCAATTGCGTCATTTAGATTCCTCAAAATTTATTGCCAGCCTTCGACCTTCACCTGGGGCTCCTATTCCTACTCACTCGAGAGAAATCACATAAGCTTTCTGTGAATATTATACTTCTTTGTATACTGAAGAATCTCCTTCCCCCTTTGTTGTTGGAGAAATTTGAGCTTTATTTACATTCACTCTATCTCCCTGACTATTGAATGTTCAGCAGGAAATCCTGAATGCCCCTATCACTCTGTCTGAAGTCTGTCAGGTAACAGAGCACCTCCCTCAGGAGAAAGCTCTGGGACCAGATCTTTTTCTAAATCTGTTTTATATTTCTTGTATCAATATTTT
The DNA here is from genome assembly GCA_016271365.2 of Neoceratodus forsteri. NCBI lineage: Eukaryota > Metazoa > Chordata > Ceratodontiformes > Ceratodontidae > Neoceratodus > Neoceratodus forsteri. Next base: position 611,197,125 of record CM028133.1, read on the forward strand.
AGCCCCCTTCATTCCTGTATCTTCAACTATCTACTCTCTGCAGGTCTTACTGAGCTTTCCTCTTACCCAGGCTTGGATATCACTTATATTCAAGCCAGGTAAGACTGAGCTACTCCCTATCAGTTACTGACCTATTTCTCTTCTAAATTCTGATATTAAAATATTGTCTAAGGTGCTGGTTAACTGGCTGCTTCAGGTTTGGGAGGGTTTAATTTCTCCAGAGCAGGTCAGTTTTATGGCGAGTCATTATTCCAGTGATCATGTGTGAAAGCTGTTATACCTTATTTCCGCATCCAGGGAGAGCAAGACCCCCATGGTCTTAGTTTCCCTGGATGCAGAAATGCTTTTGATAGAGTCTCCTGGCCCTTTCTCTTCACAACCCTTAATAAATGTGGCTTCCCTTATGTCTTTTGTAACTGGATTAGAGTGATGTATTGTAATACGATGGCTAGGATCAGGGTTAATGGGGTTACTTCTGCCCCTTTGCTTGTTCAACGTGGCATGAGGCAGGGGTGCCCACTTTTCCTATTTCTGTTAAGTTTGTATCTGGAGCCACTCCTGCATAAGATTCAACTTAACCCAGATATTCAGGGGATTCCTGGGGGGGATTCAAGTTACAAGTTGTCTTCTTACTCAGGTGACGTTTTTCTCCTCTGGAGGGTCCCTCAATTTTGATTCCCACTGCTCTAAGAGAAATTAATCTTTCTTCTGAACTTGTGGGCTATAAGCAGAATTTGGGAAAGACTCAGGTCCTACCTCTTAATGCCCATACCTGCAAGGCCTCAGTTGAAGATATGAGCCTTTGTTGGGAATTTAAGGGTATCACTTATTTGGGGATTTATATCTCTCATTCCTTCTCTGATCTTTTGAAGTAAAATCTTTCTGCCTTGCTTCAGATGATCAGAGATGACTTGCAGAGATAGATGTCCATCCCCCTTTCATTGTGAGGGCAGGGTCAGTATAAGTAAAATGAATATGTTGCCCTGAATTCTCTACCCGTTGGGTATACTGGGTCTATTCCTCCATAAGACTTGGTTTACCCTTATTCATAACCTCCTGTCAAACTTTTTATGGAATAAGGGTACGGTCAGGAAAGCATATTTTATGCTTACCATGCTCAAAGACAGAGGGAGTCTCCATTTACCCAATGTTTTTCTTTAATACTGTGCCCTACACAGCTTCAAATTGTTTTGCTGGGCTTGACCTCGGTTGCCTCCCTCTGGCTCATCCTATAACCCCACTGACTCTCTTTAGAAACCGAGCTTTGTAAACAATTTGGCCTGCAACTAAACAGTTTACTGTACCTTAGCCCCTCCTCTGTGCCATCCCAATTACAGTGGATCCCCTTGATATGGTCCCTTAAAGCTCTTAAGCAGCTTTGTGTTTATCTGCATGTTGACAGGACTAAGGACTTGTCAGAACCTATTTTGGGTAACACCAATGTTGGTATAGCTAATCACCCTATCGCGTTCAATTTCTGCCCACAGCTTCAGCAGGTTTACTTAGAATGCTTGATGGTGGATGGTAAAATGTGCTCTCCTGAGGTTGTCCAGCATCATTTTACCATTCCAGTATATCATCCCTTTAAACATATCCAACTTTCCAGGGCTCTTTCTAGTTTTTTAGGTGTGGGTCCCTGGCCTGCATGCTCTTCCTCCATCCTTACCAAGCTTTTAACAACTGTTAAGCAGACCCATTCTGTTTCTAAATGGTATGCTTATTTTCAGCTTCATGATCCTGGTAGTCTATCTGGTATCTATTATTACTGGCAGCAGTCATTGGGCTTACAGTTATATCCTAAAGATTGGCAACTGCTCTGGGTTAGGCTTTACAAGCTTATTGAGCAGGACAGATATTGTTTTACTCAATTCTGTTTTCTACTTAATTGATATTATACCACCCCACTACAGACCACATAGGATGAGTAGAAGAGCCTCAGCAGAGTGTTCTCATTGTGGTTCTGATCTTGGATCCTTTTTGCATATCCTCTGAGAATGCCCAAAAGTATCCCCTTTTTGGTCTGCTATCCACAACTCCATTTATATTTTTTTTCGGCCTTGATAAATTTTTTACTCCTAATATCTGCCTTGTTGGCGCTTTTCTGGAAGAGCTTTTTGGTCCTCAAAAAACCTACATGGCCCTGATTTTATTTACTGCCAAGATTGTTATTCTCTTTCACTAGATGGATGATGCTGTCCCATCTTATAGGGAATGGCAACAAGAAATCCTTCAAGCTCTGGCTACAGAGAAACATATTGCTTCCCTTCAAGGTAGATATCAGTTGTACCAGGATCATTGGGAACTGCTTGAGACTCTTCTCTCTCTCTCTCTAATTGTATTTCTCTTTTCCCCTTTCCTCCAAATACAGTTGTTGTTTTTGGCCTAGGCTGTATTCTATTCCTTGGTGGGTGTCTATAGGTTTATCCCCCTGATTACATTTTGATGAATGTGAATTTCTAGTGCTCTGGGTGGGGGAGGTAAGGTATGGGTGGCAGTTGGGGGGATGGGAGGTTATTTGTTATTGGATTACTGTTATTGTTAGAATTCATTGTTGTTTCTGGAAGTACTGTTTGGTTTGCTTTCTCTTCTTTATGTTTAATTGTTGTATTTAAAAACCTTAATAAAGTTTATTAAATGAAAAAAGCAACTCATCATTAGTCACATAATTAATTATATTATATCAACAATGTATTTATTCTGACAATCTCTCCTATAAGTGCTATGCCACTACCTCAGTGTCAGCAAAACAGACTATGGAAGAAATGCACACACTAAATTATATACCTCATCTGTGTGCTCAAACCTCTGTGTTTCTATTACTATTCTAACATAACTCCAATTGACAACAGAAAACATTTCCTCAATCCTTGTCTAGTCCCAATAGTAACCTCCCATTACATAGGTACTGTATGTGTAAACCCCATATATAAGATTCAAGTGTACTATTTGCTACACTGCATCAAGTTTGCTCTTGTAGAATATTCATAGAGGGAGAAACCTGTTGAATAAAGCCACAGAAGCTGTTAAGCTGTATTCATTTTACTAGTGGACTAGTTTATTAGTGTTAGGCAGCATGTGCACAAATATAGAAATTACCTTTCTCCTTGGCATTTTGCCTCATAGCGCGTGACTCTAATTCTGTCCTGAGACTAGTGAATATTGTTTAGGGGCTCCACTATATGTCTCCACTGCACTTGCTAAGCCAGGGCGACATCTTAAACTCCTTGCAGGGGGCAGACCTCAGGCAGTAAGTGAAAGAACTCACCAGGGACAAGGCAATTCTGGATATAGTCCTGACCCATGGGGACAGAATTGCAGGAGTACAGGTGGAAGGTCACCTCAAGGCCAGTGACCACCACACAGTGTGGTTTAACATAGGTACAGGGTCACAGTCCAGCCACACAAAAGCAATGGTTTTAGATTTCAGGAGGGCAGACTTTTCTACGATGGGAATGGCTATCAAAGAAGCACTGGAAAGGAGAGAGGCAATGGGGGGTGTTGAGGAGCAGTGGACAAACATAAAAGGAGCCATAGTGGAGGTGACCAACCAGTGTATTAGGCTCATAAACAAAGGGAAAAGAAAGAAGAAACCACTATGGTTCTCAAGAGAGGTAGCAGAGAAGTTTAGGACCAAGAGGGTGGTGTTCAGAAAGTACAAGGGGATACAGAAGGAAGAGGATAGGTTGATGTACCAGAATTGTCTGAAGGAAGCAGGGAAAGCTGTTAGGAGCGCAAAGGCACAAACAGAGGAGAGATTGGCATAGACAGTGAAGAGAGGGGATGGAATATTCTATAGGTACATCAGTGAAAGAAGGAAGCCTAATGGGGGATTGTAAAATTCATTGGGGAAGAGTGGGAGTGTCTGGAGTGGGACCAGGAAAAGGCATCAATGCTGAACAGAAACTTCTGTTTGGTATTCACTGAGGAAGAGGAGGGACAGGGGCTACAGCTACTGTAGGTATCAAAAACAAAGTAGGGAGGGAGGTGGATACCAGTCCATTTACAGAAGGCAGATTCCTAGAGGAGCCCACAAAACTAAAGGTAGACAAAGCAATGGGACCAGATGGCATACATTCCAGGCTATTGAGGGAAGTAAGGATGGAGCTAGAAGCACCACTGGCGACCATGTTCAGTGAGTCACTCAGCACAGGGGTGGTTCCAGAGGACTGAAGAAGGGCACACATGATCCCCTACACAAAAGTGGTAGCAGGGAGGAGGCAGCAAATTATAGGCCAGTCAGCCTCACCTCAATAGTAGGGAAAACAATGGAGGCATTGCTAAAGGAGAGGATTGTGAAACACTTGCAATCCACAGGAGCACATGACCTGAGGCAGCATGGATACACAGCAGGAAGATCATGTCAAACAAATCTAATAGACTTTTCTGACTGGGTGATGAAGGAGGTGGACCAGGAAGGAAGGATGGATGTTACATACCTTGACTTCAGCAAGGCCTTTGACACAGTTCCACATAGGAGACTGTTGAACAAGTTGGGATGCTGGGTATTTTCATTTCATTTTTGATTTTTTTATCCTTTTGAGCCTGATGAGCAAACCACCCATTTTCACAGGTGACAAGCATTACAAAAAACAAATAAATATGGAAGACAATAAGAAACATGGACAATAAATTACAATACAACTTATACAATACAAATACAAATACAAGTACAATTAGCAATTACATTTCTGAGAGCTATGAGAAAATGTAAATAATTTGTGTTCAGAATTTCCAGTGGTCTTAAAGTGAAACAATTTAGATGGGAGAGAGTTGAAAACATTAGGGGTCCTAAACAAAATGGCTCTCTGGCCAATTGCCCTATGGAAGAGAGGTATCTGAAAAGAAATTTATCCTGAGAACGGGTACCACAACCATTGATAAACCTGGGATACAATTTGGAAACAGAAGGGGGAAGAAGACCCAAAATAATTTTAAACAGCATTATACAATGTTTAAACTGTAGACAGTAATCAAACGATAAACAGTTGGACTTCTGGAAAAGAAGACAATGGTGAGTACGATATGGTACCTGCAACATAAACCTGAGGATGGAATTATACGTAATCTTGAGTTGCTCCAAAGTACTTTTACAAGCAGATGAATAAACTAACAGGCCATAATCCAGTTTACTAAACAAAAAACTATGGGCAAGCAAACTCTGTGATTCATTGGTAAGACATACATTGACACAGCATAATGCACCAAGATACTGGTGAATAGCCTTCCTAATGAAGGCCACATGTTTTCCAAAAGATAGTTTTGAATCGAGAATTAGACCCAAATATTTAAAATCATCAACAAGCTCAATTGGGGAACAATTTAAATCCACAAAGGGAGAGGGTCCTCAGCATTAAGTTTGTTAGAGAAGACCATAAGTTTGGTATTCTGAACATTCAATACCATATGATTATGGAAATGCCAGTCCTGAAGTGACCACACAGGGTGGTAACATGGGTTAGAAACTGGCTAGGGGATAGAAAGCAGAGGTTGGTGGTAAATGGGATCCAATCCAAGGAAAGGGGAGTGACCAGTGGGATACCTCAGGGATCAGTCCTTGGGGAAGTCCTTTTTAACGTCTTCATTAGCAACATTGTGGAGGGGTTGGAAGGGAAGGTTTGCATATTTGCAGATGACAGCAAGATCTGCAAAAGGGTAGACACTCCTGATGGGGTGAAGAAAATGAGGGGTGATGTAAAAAAACTGGAAAAAATAGTCCAAAGAATGGCAATTGAGGTTCAGTATGAAGAAGCGCAAACTCCTTCACTTGGGCTGCAGAAACCCTGGGGAGAGCTACAGGATGTGGTGGTGGTGGGGGGGGGGAGTTACTAACAGTCACCAGGAAAGAAAGACATTTGGGGATTATTAAATCAGACAACCTAAAGGTAAGCAAGCAGACTACAGTGGCTGTAGGGAAGGCCAGTGGCATATTGAGGTGCATAGGAAGGGGCATCACTAGTCAAAGAAGAAAGGTGGTGATACCACTATACAAAAGACTGGTGAGGCCTCATCTGGAATACTGTGTACAGTTCTGGAGATTGCATCTTTGGAAGGACATAGACCAGGGGGAGGTGGTTCAGAGAAGAGTGACAAAGATGGTGCAGGGCTTACACCAGAATACATATGGGGAGAGATGGAAAGACCTCTATATGAATATATATATATATATATATATATATATATATATATATATATATACACACACACTGGAAGAAAGGAGGGAATGGGGAGGATATGATAGAAACTTATGGGCATAAACAAGGTGCAAGGGGGAGACACCTTTCAATATAGGAGGGGCACAAGAACAAGGGACACAATATGAGACTGGAAGGGGGCAGGATAAGGGGAAATGTGAGGAAGTTCATTTTTACAGAAAGGATGGTGGATGCATGGAAAAACCTACCCCAGGAGCTAGTGGGAGCATCAACAGTGTGAGGAGTTAAACATGCATGTATAGGCATAAGGGAACCCTAGAGGTGGGAAGAAGAGGATAAAGCCGATGACCAGATAGGGACATCAGCTGTCAATTAAGGTAGGAAAATTGAGCAGACTGGATGGGCCTGGTGGTCCTTATCTGCCAACAATCTCTATGTTTCTATGTCATCATGGGATGACATCAGCACATGTCTGACCAACTGCAGGAGCTAGACATGGCCCCAGCTTGATATTCAGCAATAACTGGCTCAAAAGCCTTAGTGTCACTGGGCTGTAATTTACAGTATATACAGTAGTAAATGTTCACAGCCCCAGTAATTACTTATATATGTCAATGATTTACCACTTGTCTTACCACTCTACTTGTGCCTTGGGGAGTACAGAATTTTATTAAGGGGCTCTGTTTGAATTCCTATTATGTACCTGCCAAGCCAGGGTGCATATCAGCATGATGACAGTATCATGTGATGACATCAGTGTACAACTGACAGCAGCAGAAACTAGAAACATCCCAGCAATGTATCCAGCCTGTATATCAGCATTGCTTGGCATAGAGTCTAAGTGTCAGTGATTAATACAGTTTTAAGTTGTTTAGTCATATATACAAAAGCAAGATGCCCTAACTACAGGTAAAAATCTGATGATTGAAGAGCCTCCACATACAAAACATCTTAAATAAAAATCATAAAAGGGGGAATGCTAATTTACCTTGTGATATACTGCCAGTACATTTGGGGGACTGGGAAGAGGAATTGCCCTGGGTCCAATCACACTTCATGCTGAGTATTTATACTGTACTTACATCATTAAGTAAGATATCAGATAGAAAGGATCCTTATACAGGAGACAACTCACTATTTCTGCCTGTATGCTAAACAGATGGAGATCTCGATGTAAGATACAAAAATAAGGATATAGGTTGTATAATAGGTAGCCACTCAGTCTCTATGCTCAAACCATATCTTTTGTCTGATGCTTTGAGCATGTCTACATAAAATGCCTCTCTCAACAATGGTTTATATTCCAAATCTCCATCTCTTCTTCCAACTGATATCTTTCTCACATCACAAAATCTCAAGGAGGGTATAATTTGCTGTGCTACTATGACGTGTCTTGCAGCAGGGGAATCCATATTAGGCCTACCAAAATCATTTTTATGTTCCCAAGTTTTACGGCTGTGGGTGAAGCCTACAGCTGTTTTTGGATTGTTCTGTTGCCTTAAAATGGCTGATCGTGGCACCTTCTGTTGGACTTTTGTAAGTATCCTTCGAAAAGCCCAACGGAGCTTGTAACACATCACGATTGACTACTATGGAGTAACAGCCACACTATTTTGACTGTTACTTCCGTATTCCAGAATAAGAACTGTTCATGCACACCTTGCACACATGCGTAGCTCTGCTGGCACTGCCATCTTGTGAATGGTAGAATGCCATTCACAGCAACTATGCATGCACAAATGCTGCACATGTGCAGTTGTGTTGCTGCCACCATCTTGCGGATGGCACTCATCCCACACCCTCCCACTGCTCCTGTCCTCCCCACTCCCTCCATTCCCTCCCAGCACCAGCAGCAAATAAGACCCTCCTGCTCCCTCCCACTGCTGCTGCTGTCTCCCCGCTCCTTCTGTTCCCCATCAACATGCTGACATCGGGGTGCCCAAGTGCCAGTGTCAGCATCATATACCCCCAACTCATGTGGCACACTGAGAGCCCACCCCAGTGTGCCCAAAATTATGTTTTTTTCCTTTATTCCCCCCATGCCAACATTGGGATGCTCAGTCCCTGTGTTGGCATCATGTACCCCCCACTCATGTGGCACACTGGGAACCCACCCCAGTGTGCCAAAATTTATGTTTTTTCCTTTTTTTTCCTGCAAATAAAGAAAACAGTCCCCAACATCTTTTTTTTCTTTTTACCTGTAAAAAAGAAAATGGTCCCTCATCATCGTCCTTGTCCCCTTCCCCCATCCCCACTCTCCCACTGAGCATCCACCTCCCCACACCCCCTTACCCCATACCAACCTCTGGAGGTAAGCACTGTCATCTTCTCTGGACCAGGACATGTCTGCACTCTTCAAAGACAAACCACAAACTGAAGAATCAAAGGTAAGCATGGTATAATGGCAGTCAATGGGGTTTTCAACTTATGTTGATATATCATCGATTTTTAGGAATTCTGGCCCCAAATTCTCAACATGGGGTTCTTGGGACCCCACCTCGTGATGTGAACACTGTCACTGCCATTTCGTTACTCAGTCCTGAAAGGTGATTTCACAGATGCTGCATGGAATCACCTTTCAGGATGGATTAATGAAATGACAGTGCCACTGTTCATAAGGTGGCATCCCAAAAATCCCATGTTGCAAATTTAGTGAAACTATTCTAAAAAATTATTGTGTTATGAGCGTGCATTACGTGGTTTGTACACACGCTCCTAACTTCACCAATTTTTTATATTTTCATGCCAGATTTTCAACATTCTCATTTTTGTACACCTCCTTATTAACAGTACAGCTGTCATTTTTCACATCCTGCCCAAAATTTGTTTTCGCTCCTGTGGCATGGAATGGCATGGTTGCTCTTCAAAATTGCCCTTTGAAACAAGTAAATGAAATGACAGTGGAACTCTTCATGAGGTGGTGTCCTAAAAAGGCCATGTTGAAAATTTGGTGAAATAACTCAAAAAAATGGCTGTGTTACACTCAGTCGTTCAAAATCTTCTACACACGTGTAACTTTGGTCATTTGTCAGCTCGCCACAGCCATAACGGCTCTGGCTAGATTTTGTTTCTTCAGTTCTCTAATGGCTTTACTAATATAGATTAGGTTGCACAGACAGTTGATTAGGTCTTTTACCCCACTCTCATGCTTGGAACAATAATTTCCTTCTGCCTATATGTAGTCGAGCAGTTAACACACTTCCTACAGGAATAACTGTCCTTAATGTCCAGATTAGAAAGAAAATGTCCCTCTCAGTATCTATCACTCTTATTCTCTCTACCATAGTAGGCAGATTGTCATGATGGAGAATCAGTCCTCTTATACTATAGACCAAGTGTCGATGGAGGTGGCGTGTCACCTGAGAGCTAAAGAAATGCCAATGGTTGTTTAATGTAGTACATATACCCAAAATTCATGATTTGTCTGTTGATTGCATAAACTTAGGGGCAAAATAGTAGTTTGCATTAATTTTGTACTGACATCTTGACACATTTTGCGATTTTCAGCTCCATGTACAGTTCTTAGTGCAGATTCCTGGCCCATTACTTCAAGAGTAAGTGAAATATACATTCAAGTGTGGTCTCAATGAATAGGCAGGAGATAGAGCTTTAAAATGCATACCCGTATGTTACCCCAAAGACTTAATGTTAAAAGTTATAGAGTTAAATACCAACCACCACCCCTTAATTTCTTGTGAAATTTCTAAATATTCTTATATTTAATCTTGTCAGACAGGATTTATAGTGCATTATGACATAATTTTATGTTGTCTAAAAGGGTAAGGATTCTGCTTTGAAATGCATATGTGGTTTTGAAGTCAAGGTAATACAAGATGATAAATTGATAAACGTGAAGACACCATTAATAGATAACATTTTAGCAAGTTTATACCTTGCCAAATTTTGCAGTTTTCAGCTAGGTGCACATAATGCAGATTCTTGGGCCATTACTTTGAGAATAATTTATATTTGCATTCAAGTGTGATCTCAATTAAAAAGCAGGAGTTCGAGCTTTAAAATGCATACCCATAAGTTACCCCAAAGTTTAATTTTAAATTTTTTTCTAAAGAAGGAAATTTGTCTAAAAGAAAACAAAACCAAACATCATTGTTTACACAAAACATATTTGTTTCAATAAATGTAAAATTAAAAATATGACTGTTTATAAAATAATGGAACTTAGTTTTGTCCATCTAGCAAAAACATTCATCATTGTCAGATACGCCAATATCATCTTGGTAATCACGTACATATCGGTCCTAATCTGAGTCCTCATCATTTGCATTATAGAGCAGAGACATAACATCATTTGGAAATGGTGTGTCTGTCCACTTTACATTGAGATCATCAGTCCAACCAAGCAAAACTGCATTTGGGGCATTGATATCTACAGCAGAAGAAAGCCTCCACAGTCGGCAGACATAGCTGGCTTGGAGAATATGTGACTTCAGTATTTCCTGGCAGGGTGGTAGCAGAGACAAATCAGTTATCCTGTTGTCTTTGTTTTATTTCTCCCATAAGATCTGCTGCCTCATTATATTTACAATAGTAACTTGCTTCCTTTCATACAGTTTATAGACATATTCCTCCAACAGAGCTACAACACCCTTATCCACTTGCCAGTCACTCCCAAGTTCTTGAAAGGCATCCAGGAATTTGAGGTTCTTTTGACCCTCTTTGAAGAACGCAGAAACATAGTCATTGCCTGTGAATGCATGAAAACAAAATAAGGCTTTCTTTGTTGCAGTGGTCATTTCAAACTTTCTAATGTGAAAGATTTTCCTATTGTTACCATGGCCATTTTCCAAGTATATACTTTGCGCACATTCTGAAAATAGTGACAGTAAAATTACTGGAATATTGGTACCCCCAGATGGTGAATGGATGATGACAGGGCCTGGGTGTATTGTAATGGCATGTTGCACATGAAGGGCGATTTTTCTGTCTACTTCTTCCTGGTCAGAACAGAGATAATCCACAACAACAGACCCTTCTTTGATGATCATGTAGCATTTGTCTCTCTTTGAAAAATAGATTGTTTGGCCCTCTGGCAAACTTGTGCAATTTGCTCCTCAGACCTGCATGATCAAATCAATCAGGCGCTGCTTGTTAGACCTATTAGAAAGGAAGTAACTGAAATTCTTTGGCACTTTGGTGCCGGAACCTTTGATAATATACTTCTCAGGGTGAGACAATGGACAAGGAAATGATAGAAGGCATCCCTAGAATAGCAGAAAAAATGGAAATATTGTTGATGGGGGCCTGAATATGCCAGATGTTAACTGGTGCACGTTTGCTGCAGTCACATCCAAGAGCAGGGTCATTTTCAATGCCCTACAGGGGGCATGCCTCAGACAGCTAGCATTGGAACCCACTGGGGGGAGCAATTTTAGACCTGGTACTCTCAAATGGGGATGGAGAGAGGATCTCAGATTTAGAAGTAGGTAGCCATCTGGGAACAAATGAACACCAAACAGTGTGGTTCACAATAAACACAGCCGTAAAGTCAAGCCATACAAAAGCGAGGGTATCAGACTTTAGGAGGGCTGACTTTGGCAAAATGGGAGAGTGCCTCAGAAAAGCACTAGCAAATGGACAAGAAGGAGGGGTGGAGGAACAATGGGGAAAAATCAAAACTGCCATCACAGAGGCAACAAACCTTTGTCTAAAGCAAATAAACAAAACAAAATGAAGGAAAAAACCACTATGGTTCTCAAAAGAGGTGGTGGGGAAGGTTAGGGAGAAAAAGGGAGCATTCAGGAAGTATAAGAAAACCCAGAAGGAGCAGGATAGAGAAATGTACCAGTTAAAACAGAAGGAAGCAGGGAAGGCACCAGAATAGCAAAGGCTCAAACTGAAGAAAGGTCAGCCAACTTGGTTAAGAAGGAGGATAAAACCTTTTATAGGTACATTAGGGAGCAAAGAAAGACCAAGGGAGGGATAGTGGGGCTTAATAGGGAGGGGGTAGGCAGAGGGCGACAGTGAAAAAGCAGGGATACTGAATGAATACTTCTGCTCAGTATTCACAAAAGAAGAGGAGGGGGAGGTACATAAACCAAACAATAGAAGCACTCTGGACAGAGGGGTTGATACCAGTCGATTCACAGATGAAAGGGTCCTAAAAGAACTCCTAAAACTGAAGGTGGACAAAGCAATGGGGATTGACAGGATTCACCCCAGAATTCTAAAAGAACTAGGGGGAGAACTAGTCACACCACTGACTACCATTTTTAACAAATAATGGGAGGATGGTGTGGTACCTGAGGACTGGAGGAGGGTGGATGTGATTCCTCTTCACAAAAGTGGGAGCAAGGCAGAGGCAGGAAACTACAGACCTGTTAGTTTGACCTCAGTGGTAGGGAAAATGATGGAATCAGTTCTGAAAGAAAGAATGTTAAGTACGTAGAGACCAGCAGGGCAGAGGACCCAAGACAGCATGGATTCACAGTGGGAAGTTCATTCCAGAGGAATCTGATAGATTTCTTTGACTGGGTGACCAAAGAAGTAGACCAGTGAGGGGCCGTGGACATGGCCTTCCTAGACCTTAGCAAGGCATTTGACACAGTCCCACACAAAAGATTAATAAATAAGTTAGCCAGCCTGGGAGTGGGTCCCAGGGTAGTAGCCTGGGTAAAAAAGAGGATGCAGAGGGTGAAAGTAAATGGAGTCCACTCCAAAGAAAGGGAGGTTACCAGCAGAGTACCGCAAGGTTCAGTACTGGGACTGGTTCTCTTTAATGTCTTTATAGGTGACATTGCAGAGGGACTGGAAGGAGAAGTATGCCTCTTTGCAGATGACACAAAGGTCCACAACAGAGTTGATACACAAGGGGGGGGTGGAAAGGATGAGAAGGGACTTTGCATGGTTGGAGGAATGGTCAAAAGTATGGCAGATTAGGTGCAATGCAAAGAAGTGCAAAGTAATGCACCTGGGAAACAATAATCCAGGGAAACAGTACATAATGGGAGGGGGAAGGTACTAACAGCAACAAAAATGGAAAGGAACCTGGGGGTAGTCATATCAGATGACCTAAAGGTAGGCAAGCAATGTGAAAATGCAGTAAGGAGGGTTTGGGGATATTGGAATGCATAGGGAGAGGCATCACCAGTAGAAAACAAGAAGTTGTTATCCCTCTGTACAGACAGTTGGTGAGACTACATCTGGAGTATTGCATACAGTTTTGGAGACCTCATCTCTGCAAGGACATAGACAGGATGGAGGCAGTCCAGAGGAGGGCAACTAAGATGATGCAGGGTCTGCACCAGAAGCCATACGAAGAGATACTAAAGGAGCTTAACATGTATACTCTCAAGGAAAGCAGAGAGAGGGGGGACACGATAGAAACTTTCAAGTACCTCAAGGGAATCAACAAAGTCCAAGAGGGTAGCATCTTTCAGAGAAAGAGATGTGCAAGAATACTCAGGGGACAGCTCAGGAGCAATGTGAGGCAGCATTTATTCACAGAGAGGGTGGAGGATGCATGGAACAGCCTTCCTGAGGAGGCTGTGGGGTTGAAGACAGTGGGGGAATTCAAGAATGTATGGGATAAACATAAGGCAATTCTAATGGGGGAGTAACTGGAAGTAGGCTGTTGGTTAACTAGGATCTGCAGCTTATCCAATAGGTAGGGAAACGGGCCAACTGGGTGGGCCAAGCAGTCCTTTTCTGCCATCAAAGTCTATGTTTCTATGTTTCTCAGCAAATCCCCATTGAAATCTCTCAGCCTCTATGATTGATTGCTCTCTGTATGTATCTGCAACAACATCCACTCCTGCAAATCCCTTTGGAAGACTACTCAGGAGTTTCATTGCCAGATCACTGAAGGCTTCAGGGATTTATGTTATAAGCTGCCCTGTCTCCTTTGAACTGAAAGTCCTTGCTTTTCAAGTAATGTCCTGGACCCTTGATGAGAAGCTTCAAGAGTTCAAGTGTGTGCACATAGCAAGCTCCATATCGAGCATCATTTTGTTTGTTGAAGGCAAAGAACAGGGGTAGTGAATATTTCCATCATAGCTCATCACAACAAAACCACTGCCTGAAGGCTTCATACTTAGTTTGAAAAGTGACAATCTCATCTTCCTGAAGCAGTTTACAGAAGTCTATGGGTTGAGGTGATGATCTGATCAGGTCAAGCAATACTGCAGGGGTGGCATTAAATTCTGTTGAATACTCTAGATCTGACCTGCAGCAATCACTCTAAGACATCTGCAAAAGGATCATGTACAGTCCATGCCTGGTTGTAATGTTTCCCATTCAAAACTCCCCTTATACTGCCAGAGGCACAAAGACAAGCCTGAAATAGTATGTCCTCAAAGCCACTACCACCAGTGAACTGTCCTAGAATGCCAAAGTTTTCCAGAAATAAGTTGAAATCTCCCAAATGAATTATGACATTGTGGAACTGATCAGGGAAATTCCACACAACATGATATGCCTTTGTTGCTGCTCCAGCATCAAGAGTCAGGTGAACATAGGGCACATTTACTTGCTGAGCTATTTCTTGTGGTTGTGTGATGTATTCAACTACAGTGGCATAATCAGTGATGGGTTTGTGGATGGGCGGAAGATATGTGATAACCGTCTTCTTTGGTGAACTTCAATGATTATTACAAACTAGCATCAGCCAACCAGTATTTACTGCATGTAACTTTATTCTGTAAATCACTGTTATATTGAGTTATTTTGCTATCTGTATGGCAACTGTATGTTACCACTGTTGTATATCACATTGTACCCATGTTTACCCTCCCTGAGAGGAGGTGCCTTTGTAAATGAATCCCTGACTCAAAGGTTGTAAATCCAACTTTCAAAAATAAATAAAATTAATAAATAAACCTTGGGACAAGCTAATCCTCCGTGTGTGCTTCCTGACTGAGTTTCAATAGCATTAGCTTTGCCTTGCCAATATTAACCACTGATGTTGACACAGTAGACTTGGGCATATTGCCAAAGGTGGTTAGCTCCTTCTTTGAATTCACCTATTAATGTTCTAATTGCTTTTTGTTAGATACAGTTGTTCTTCTTTTTGAGTGAGGAATTTCAATAGAATCTTCTAGGAGAATGGAGCTTTCAGATTCTTCTTGATGTGCAACACCATGTGTGTTGTGTATTGTTCCACGTCCAGTTACTGTTTCAATGTTCTCATCAAAGTTGTCCATCCAGAAAACTGTTAAGAAAACAGAAGACTCTGACTTTGGCTGAAGTGGCAGTAACAGACTTTGCTCTTGAAAATGCTGAGAAAGTTCTGCTAAACCAATTTCAGTTTCACACACTTGATCATAACTGCAACTATTTCCTAAATGAAACAGGATGTTCATGGACATTTTCCATCTGGTCATATTGTGCAGCACAACTCCAACAAGTGCACGTTTTGTAGTGAGAAACTTGCTGCATGTGACACCATGAATTAGGTCTTCTGAGTAGGACATTGACAACTGGAAGACTTGTTCACTCTCCGTATGCTTGGGGGATTTTAGTACATGCAAGAAAAATGGTTGAACTGCCTCTGGGGGCTGTTGTTCTTTACTCAGGAGATAATCCAGTGTTGGTGGCCATGGCAGTAAAGGTGTTGTCTCTACAACTCTTAAGATATATTGATGCAACAAGGAAGCAACATGCATGGTGACTTGATTGTCATCCATTCTCAGAAGATCTATGACTGATGCACTACCAGTTTATGATTCAGCACTGATTACAACTAGTGGTTTTGAGGATCAGCTGTTACAAATAAAAGTGAATCCCCATATTTCTTTTTCAGTTGTTTTTTAAGTTTATAATGGTATCATTGATCTCCTACTCCAACACCTGCGATTTCATTCAATGCCTTCATTGAAATGGCTTGGTGTCTTTAAACATAGTGTCTTCAACTACATGACAAACAGCCTCAAACCAAGTTCCATATGACTGTTTACTGCATCTTCATCATCACTTCTATTCTGATCACCCGGGGTCCTCTCCCTTGTGATTACTGTACAATTTAGGTAGCACTTGTCATGTTTACAAAACTCCCTTGCAATGAGGTTCTCTGTCCTAATTTTTGTGAGCATATCTTGGTCATCTTGTAGCTCTGCCACTCTTTTAATTGTGAATTCAACTGTTTTTGTAAGAATAGCAGTTGGTTATTGCTTCTTCCTCTGCACTTTACATATTTGTTACAGATTCCACATGTATCAGGAAATAACACTTTAGACGATGAGGCACAAGGAACACCACCCCTGAGATGATGTGAGCTACGTTCACTAGCAACTGCATGTTCTCCACATTATTTGATACTCTTGGCTTTTGTGAACTTTTGATAGCATTGTCTATGGTAGCCATGCTTGGCAGGGTCATAGTTAGGCATTGGAATTGATGGACACTGCTCATCATGATGATTTTCACCACCTAACTGGGTTATAATAGCTTTGCTCTCTATAAGTGTGCAGTAACTTTTGTCACTCAGAGGAGTTACTTCAGAGTCTCTTGTTGTCAGATCAGGGTAATGTATTGCACACTGCAGGATCCTAGGATTTCCCTCTCCATGTTTCTGCTTGACAGAAAAGTTTGGAGACAACACATATAGATACATACATACGCCACACATGCATAAACACAGAAGATATAGCATGAAGAACTCAAAAATATAAACTTGCTAAAATTTCCTCTATTAATGATGTCTTCAATTTTATCAATTTATCCTCTTATATTACCTTAAAACTTCACAATTACATATGCATTTCAAAGCAGAATCCTTACCCTTTTTGACAACATAAAATTATATTATACAGTGCAATAAATCCTGTCTGACAAGATTAAATATATATAGGATAATGCCTGATGTACAGGTGATAACCATGGTGTAATCACCTCAAGTGGTTGCTAGGGCATCAGTAAACCTTGAGAGCACAGCTCAAGAGGTTTACCATTGCCCTAGTAACTACAAGAGGTGATTACACTATGGTTATCACCTGTACATCAGGCATTGTCATTTATAGTGTATGGGACTTGACATTAGAAGTTGCCCCCCCCCCAAACACAAGTAATTTAGCCTTACCTTATTAATGAATCTGCACTACAGGGTACAGCCATATGATTGTGTAGGAAAACAATTTATTAGGATAAATGGACTGAATGACAGCAGACCAAAATAGCACCAGAGTTAAAACCTCTATCAGACATGAAGAGTTTGCTAGACTCAATAACAGTAAACTGTGACAATTGAAATGTTATTTGAATACTGTACTGAGACTAACAATCACATTCTTAGTGTATAGAATACTAAATAACACTGGCATTCCATTTTGTAAACTCACTGCTATGACATAGATGAGAAGGGTTTATAAGGTTCTTACATCATAACAGTGGGATAAAAAGGTTGTAAACAGCTTACTTTCAGTGGGCAATAAGGGCTACCCATACATTATAAGAATATTTTGAAATTTCTCAAGAAATTAAGGGGTGTTGGTTAGTATTTAACCCTATAACTTTTAACATTAATCTTTTGAGATATTGTTTGGGTATGCATTTTAAAACCCTAACTCTCACCTATTCATTGAGACCACACTTGAATATATATTTCACTTACTCTCTAAGCCCAAGAATCTGCATTAAGTAAGTGGAGCTGAAAATTGCAAAATGTGTCAAGGTGTCAGTACAAAATTAATGCAGACTACTATTTTGCCCCGGTGTTCATGTGATCAACAGACAGAACATGAATTGTGGGTACATCTGCTACATTAAACAACCATCAGCATTTATTTAGCTCTCAGATGACACCCCACCTCCATCCACACCTGGTCTACTACAGTTAGAGAAGATTGTGACTTGGCTCAAAGATGAAATAAAAATTTACATTAGAAACATAGAAACATAGAATGTGATGGCAGATAAGGACCGCTTGGCCCACGTAGTCTGCCCATTTTCCTACCTAACAGATAAGCTGCAGATCCTAGTTAACCAACATCTTACTTCCTTCTACCCCCCACTAGGACTGCCTTATGTCTGTCCCATGCATTCTTGAATTCCCCCACTGTTCTTTACTCCATGATCTCCTCAGGGAGGCTGCTCCATGCATCCACAACCCTCTCTGTGAAAAAATACTTCCTCACATTACCTCTGAGCCATCCCCCCTCCATCTTCAAATTGTGCCCCCTTGTTCTTGCACATCTCTTTTTCTGAAAGATGCTACCCTCTTGGACTTTGTTGATTTCCTTGAAGTACTTGAAAGTTTCTATCATGTCCTCTCTCTCCCTTCTTTCCTCAAGGGTATACATATTAAGCTCCTTTAGTCTTTCTTCGTATGTCTTCTGGTGCAGACCCTGCACCATTTTGGTTGCCCTCCTCTGGACAGCCTCCACTCTGTCTATGTCTTTGCGGAGATGGGGTCTCCAGAACTGCACACAGTACTCCAGATGGGGTCTCACCAACTGTCTGTACAGAGGGATAACAACTTCCTGTTTTCTACTATTGATGCCTCTCCATATGCATCCCAGTATCCCCCCAGCCTTCCTACTGCCTTCTCACATTGCTTGCCCACCTTTAGGTCATCTCATATAATTACCTCCAGGTCCCTTTCCATTTTTACTGTTGTCAGTATCTCACCCCCCATTGTGTACTCTTCCCCTGGGTTTTTGTTTCCCAGGTGCATTACCTTGCACTTCTTTGCATTGAATCTGAGCTGCCATACATCTGACCATTCCTCCAACCTTGCCAAGTCCCCTCTCATCCTTTCCACTCCATCTTGTGTATCAACCCTGTTGCAGATCTTTGTGTCATCTGCAAAGAGACATGCTTTTCCTTCCAGTTCCTCTGCAATGTCACTTATAAAGACATTAAAAAGGGCCAGTCCTAGTACTGAACCCTGCGGTACCCCTCCTTTCTTCACTGTGGACTCCATTTACTACTACCCTTAGTGTCCTGTTGTTTAGCCCATTTTTTATCTAGGCTACCACCTTGGGACCCACTCCAAGGCTGGCTAACTTGTGTATTAATCTTTTGTGTGGGACTGTATCAAATGCTTTGCTAAAATCTAGGTAGGCCATGTCCACGGCCCCTCTCTGGTCTACTACTTTGGTCACCCAGTAAAAGAAATCTATTAGATTCATCTGACATGTCCTTCCCATCATAAATCCATGCTGCCTTGGGTTCTGTGCCCCACTGGCCTCTAGGTACTCAACAATTCTTTCCTTCAGAAGTGAGTCCATCATTTTCCCTACCACTGAGGTCAATCTAATTGGTCTGTAGTTTCCTGCCTCTGTCCTGCTCCCACTTTTGTGAAGAGGAATCACATCCTCCCTCCTCCAGTCCTCAGGTACCAACCCATCCTCCCATGATTTGTTAAAGAGAGTAGTCAGCGGTGTCACTAGTTCTACTCTTAGTTCCTTTAGAATTCTTGGGTGAATCCCATCAGGCCCCATTGCTTTGTCCACCTTCAATTTTATTAGTTCTTTCAGAACCCTTTCTTTTGTAAATGGACTGGTATCGACCCCCGTCTTCAGAGTGTTTCTCTTGTTTGGTTTAGGTACCCCCCCTCCTCTTCCTTTGTGAATACTGAGCAGAAATATTCGTTCAGTATCCCTGCTTTTTCACTGTCACCCTTTACCCACATTCCCTCCCCTTTATTAAGCCTCAGTATCCCTCCTTTGTTCTTTCTTCGCTCCTAATGTACCTATAAAGGTCTTATCCCCTTCTTAACAGAGTTGGCTATTGTTTCCTCAGTTTGGGCCTTTGCTATTCTGACTGCTTTCCCAGCCTCTTTTTGCTTTAACTGATAAAGTTCTCTGTCCTGCTCCTTCTGTGTTTCCTTATATTTCCTGAATGCTATCCTTTTCTCCTTAACCTTCCCTGCCACCTCTTTTGAGAACCATAGCGTTTTTTTCCTTCGTTGTGTTTTGTTGATTTGCTTTACACAAAGTCTTGTTGCCTCTGTGATGACTGTTTTGATTACTCCTCATTGTTCCTCCACCCCTCTTTCTTGCCTGCTTGCTGGTGCTTTTCTAAGGCACTCTCTTATTTTCCCAAAGTCAGCCCTCCTAAAGTCCAAAACTCTTGCTTTTGTATGGCTTGATTGTATGGCTGTGTTTATCGTGAACCACACTGTTTGGTGGTCGCTTGTTCCCAGATGACTACCCACTTCTGAATCTGAAATTCTTTCTCCATCCCCATTTGAGAGTACCAGGACTAAGATTGCTCCCTCCTGAGTGGGTTCCAATACTAGCTGTCTGAGGCATGCCCCCTGTAGGGCATCAAGAATGACCATGCTCTTGGATGTGCCTGCAGCAAAGGTGCTCCAGTTGACATCTGGCATGTTCAGGTCCCCTATCAACAATATCTCCCCTTTTTCTGCCATTCTAAGGAAGCCTTCTATCATTTTCTTGTCATTCCCTCCCCCTGAGATGGGGGTCTGTATGCAACCTCCATGCGGATTGTGGTGCCATTTCCTGTCTCCAGGGTGACCCAGAGTGCCTCATCTGCTCCCTGTTTACTCTTTAATTCTGTTGCTTTGATCCCTTCCTTTACATAGAGAGCTACTCCTCCTCCTCTTTTACCCTCCCTGTCCCTCCTGTAGATTGTGTATCCTGGTATGTTGACATCCCAGTCATGGTTCTCTGTGTACCATGTTTCTGTGACTGCCACAGTATCCAGGCAACCCTCTTCCATCAAGGCCACTAGTTCAGGGAGCTTGTTACACAGACTATGGGCATTGGTACTCATCCCCCTCCACTTTTTGATGGCCTTACCCCTTTTAGCCCCATTCCTGTCTTTACTGACTTTGCCTTTTTTTACATTTACCTCTGTCCTTCTCCCTAATAACTTCTCTACCTTGGTGTTTACCTCACTAATTACCATGTTTTGTGGGGGCAGGCTGGGATTTCCCTGCTCCTTTTCAGTGCCTCCCCCCTTGGCTAGTTTAAATGCTTGCCAATGAAGCATTTAAACCTCTCACCTAGGATTCTGGTTCCCTCCCGGACAGATGCAGACTATTGCACCAGTATAGGTCTGCATCCCTCCACGAGGTTCCCCAGTCCCCAATGAAGCCAAAACCATGAGCTCCAAACCAGTTTTTCAACCATTTATTGAATTCCCTGGTGAGGAGTACCCTAGCATCAGCCTTGCCATAGACAGGCAGCACCTCCGAGAAGGTTACTGTATGTGCTACTTGTCTAAGGCCCCTCTCCAACTCTACAAACTCCTCTTGCACTGCTCTGATCCCATTCCTAGCCAGGTCATTTGTCCCTAGGTGGACAATGACATCCAGCTCCCTCTCTTGTGCAGCTGCTCCCACGATCCTGAGGATTCACTTCCTGTCCCTCCAAGCCATGGTGCCAGACAGGCACTCTACCTCCCTCTCCCCTTCCTCCCCATTTCTACCCCCTAATGATTGAGTCCCCACCAGGAGTTGTTTCCTTTCACTGTGGGGTCCCATGCCACCCTCCTATGGGTCTCCTTTGTGAAGGTTCCTAGCATCCTCCTTGGTCTCCACTGCAGGTGCCTCCATAGAGGAACCACTATCTACCAGAAGAGTGAATGAATTTTGGAGAGGTACAGCTGGAGGGATGCAACTCTGTTCCACCACCCTCTTCTCCCTGAGCCCACCCTGGTCCAGCCTCTCCTCTTTCTTGGCAACCTCTGAGGTAGTGGCATCAGCCCTGGTGGTCCCTGGGAGGAGGAGGTTTCACAAATCCTAGCCAGGTCAGCCTGGAGATGGGCAACCTCCTCCCTCAGACCAGAGAGGTGCCTGCAAATAGGGCAGCATCACAGCCTCCAGAATGTCTCCTGAAACACTGCTGCCCCACAGCCATTGCACTGCACCACTCCTATCATGTCTTATTTTGTGCCCCCTCTCGTGTTTCTCTGTAAGCTTACTCTCTCCTCTCTCCTCTCCTTACAACTCTCATCCTTCCTGTTCAGGGACAACAACTTCCTATATTCTTCAGTAGCCTCCTTCTTCCTTGCTTAGTGTCAGACCACAACCAGCTGGGGGGGAGAGTGAGCAACTTTATTGATATCTACAGGCAGACTGAAATAACAAAGCAAACACTGTGGGAGGCATTTAAGGCCTTCATAAGAGGATGACTATTTAACTATTCGGCAAAGCAGAGTAAACAGCAAAAGATGGAGGCAGCCTCTCTTCAGCAACAATTAAGAGATGCCGAGAAGGCAATAAATAACAACCCCAGTGACCTGGAGGCTGCAGCAGAAACAGTAACACAGTTAAAATATAATCTGAATATGATCATTCATCAATAGGCAGAGAATTCCCTATTTTTCATGCAGCAGCATTATTGTGAGGTTGGGGACAGAGCCTCTAAACTATTGACATACAAGCTCAAAAAGAGCTAAAATAGAGCAGAAACCCATACTATATATTATTTTTTGTTTTATTTTAATTTGTTAACTGTGTAAGAGTACTCTACCGAGGGTCCTTTTTCAGGCTTGACCTGGACAGATTATACAATACAAAATAAACAAATACAAAATCATTCAATAGAAATAACAACTACATAAAACATTCAATAACAATTGCAAATACACAAATCAAGCAAATATAATTTTAAACACTTTTTAAAAACTTGTACAGAGCAATCAACATATAAAAAGTCAGGCAAGCTGTTTCAAAAATGAAAAACAGCTACAGTAAATGCATGTATTCTAGCTTGAGTTTTCCAAAAAACAACATTAAGAACAACCCCATTGGTTGACCTCAAACTAGGTAACAAATTCCTAACTAAAAAAAAGACCAGAAATGGAAGAAAAAGCAAAAAAAAAAAAATGTTTTTAAAAATCAAACCGCAAAAAACTATATACTGTATATTGGGGATGATCAACTATGCTTGGAATACAACTGACAATGGTGAGGACACATAGGAGCCAATAAAACAAAACAACTAATGTTACTATAAACAATGGAAAGATTTTGAGCCTTAGTAGAATCAAGGTAGAAAAAAAGGTTAGATACATAATCAAAGTGAGGCAAAAGAGAACCAATAACAATAGCTTTATGACATTCAAAAGAAAAAAATTCAACTAATAATACAACTCACATTTTTTTATTAATATTACAACATACAAATTTGATTTGATCAAAAAAAGAAAGTAAAGGATCCAAAATAACACCAAGGGGCTCGATTTTATAAGGCTGATGAATGACAACTGAGTTGCGTTTGTAAAGTGTGATGCAACTGGTGGCTTGCACCAACAATTGTATCAGGAACAATTCCTGAAGGCAGACTGCATCCGAGATGCACGCAGCTGCTCCAAAGGCACTTTGCAACATGGGTTGTGTCATGACGCAACTGCGCTGTGTCGCAAACTGCAGTTTGTGTCTGCTCTGGCTACAACATCCCTGTAAATGGTATTTTGGAAAGTGCTTGAAACCCATTTGCATCCAGTATTGCACTCACCTGTTAGACCAGGGAGGAAGTGGTCTAAATCCACCCTATAAATAGAGTCAGGCTAGGCAGCTAGGGACTCACTCATGACTGAGGAGTCAGTGGTGAAGCAGAAGCAGCACAGTGTGGATGACATTGAAATGCCTGAGCTAGCTTCATTTCTTGCCATCAGATTGGCATTGTAAAGCTGTCACTGGCATGCTTGTCAACATGCTCTGTTGGCAGCTCAAAACTCCCAGAGGAGGGGGAGGGATGAGGTAGGTAGGTAGGTAATCTTTTATTGTTCGACTTAAAGTCTATAAAATTTATAAAAATAAAAATAAATAATACTTAACACAATCATTAACATTGTTAACATTGTTATTGCACATAACATTACGCATAACACTATACATGTCTACTGCACAAAAAATAATCATTCCATAAGTTCATACACCAGTTTTTTGGAATACAATTCCTAAATTCAACCACTTCATCTTATAAATAAATCCCTTTTAAGAAATTTACAAGCACTGTTAATATATTTCTACTTTTTGTGTTAAACAAAAATACAATTATTTGTTCGGAGGGGAGACCAAGGGCAGCCAATAATGGTGCCGGCCACTTTTTCCTGAGAGTCTCATATTTAGGGCAGTGCAGTACTATATGCTTAAGATCATCTTGAAATCCCATCATACAGTTACATTCTGAAGTCAATACCCCATCATGTTTCTGATCATATAATATGTAATTAGTTGCATATAGCTCTAATCTAAATCTGGTAAATATTCTTCTTTCCTGAGGATCAGTCAGAGTAGTCAAATAAGGCTCCAGACCATATGATGTTTTCAGTATTTTAAACCAGCAAAAATATATTAGTTTATTGATCTTTTCTTGGTCTGATGCCATAAAATGACTTCTGACTATACTTTTAATTTGTCCCACTATTTTAAAAAAAGGAGTGCTATAGATTTCATACAACACATTTGTCATTCCCCATTGTAAAATATTTTCTTTTATAGTTTTAATTGTTCTCAATGTAAAATCTAAAGAATGGTATTTTATTTGTTCTTCCAAACACAGCTTTGGCAGTCTGTGATTCGGGGGAAGAAACAACTGTAATATAAAGATGATTCGGCGTTCAACTGCCAAGGTTGTCAAAGAAAGTTGTCCCAATTCCTTCCTTAGGATTTCTGCTGTCACAGGGTGTTGCATTCTTAATAGGAAGCAATACATTTTATTTATTATCACTTCTAATGGTTTTAAATCAACGGGAGACCATTTTTCAGTGGCATACAAAATACTTGTCTTTATTTTTGTATTAATAACTTTTAACAGTCCCAAGATTGAATTATGACCCATCTTTCCACTAAAGCCTTTAAAAGCTCCAAATGCTGTGCTCAATTTTTTAATCATAATTTTAATATGTAAATTCCATGAAAAATTTTATGAAAATCTCAGACCTAAATAGTCATAATATGATTTGAGTGCTACTTTATTTTTCTCAATAAATAATGAAGGTATCTTACTATTTTTTTTGACCAAAAACCACCATATTTGTTTTTTGGAGATTTATTCTCAATCCATCATCATTACATAACTCTGTAAATCTATTAACCTTACGTTGCAGGCCAAGCAGAAATGTAGATATAAGAACTACATCATCTGCATAGGCTAAACAGAGTATTTTTTCTACAAAAATGTTTGGGGAATGAAAATGCAGATTATTTAGGCTCTGCAAAATAGAGTTGATATATAAATTAAATAACAAAGGAGCCGACAAGCACCCCTGACGAACCCCCACATTAGTATATATTTTGTTTGTTAAATCCCCTTGTTAATTATATTTAACTTTGAGCCAGGTATTATCATGGGGCCGAATAAGAATATTCAATAAGTGGGAGGGATGAGGTATTTGGGAGATGGTACTCTGGAAAGGAATGCAGGTGGCAGATCTCGTTCCAAGAACTCTTAGAGGAGCAGTGCCGGGCACAATACTGCTTGCCCCATGGTGCCATACAGGAGCTCTGCAATGAGTTCAGGGAGGATCTGAAGAGTAGAACACATAGTGGGCAGCTGATTCCAGTAGCAGTGAAGGTGACTGTGGTACTATGCTTTCTGGCAATGGGAACATTCCAAACCCCCACAGGAGACATGGTTGGCATCTTCCAGTCTGCAGTGTCAAAATGTCTGAAGCAGTTCTTGGAGGCCCTGCTTCATCAAGCACACCAATACATCTTCTTTCAAATGGATGCCCAGGAGCAAAATGCACTGAAGCATGGATTTTATGGCATTGAGTAGTTACCCCATGTTCTGGGTGCAGTAGACTGCACGCATGTTTGTTTGTTTGTTGAATTTTGTTGACCCAGTAAGCCCACTGGGCCTAGAAGTCCCTTTTTCAGGGGTGACCAGGGGGGAGGGGGGAATATAGATGGTAAGCAACTGAAATTGAACTGGATTAAGCTGTTGGTGGTATTTTTAGTGAATGAGGGAAATTTGGCCAGGACACTGGGAAAATTCCCCTACTCTTTTCGATAAGTGCCATGGGATCTTTAACATCCACCTGAACTACCACCAAGCCAGGCAGATGGGACCTCGGTTTAACATCTCATCTGAAAGACGGTGCCTCAGAAGTTCAGCACCCCTCTCATGCTGCACTACAGTGTCAGTAATGGGATATTAACCCAAGTGCCAGATATGGAAACTGAACCCACAGCCCACTGATCTCCTGGCCTCAGAAGTGAGTGTGCTGACCACTTCCTGAATGTGCAGGTCATTTGCAACAGCCATTGTCCAGTCTTGGATGTGGTGGCAAACTACCCAGGATTGTCACATGATTCCTTCATAATGAGGCAACGTGGCACCCAGGAGGCATTTGCCAGTGGTGCACTTCAAGGTGGATGGCTGCTTGGTAAGTAGACATGCATGTATGGCACATAAGTGTTGCCAGCATGACAGCACTGTCATTCAATCAATCAATCAATCAATCAAAGTCTTTATTTGACCAGGTGATCACCGTTGAGCAAGCTCATTTTCGAGGTGGACCTGGGTTTGTTAACAAGGAACAAGGGACAATATACATGGGATGCAACACACAGGAAAATAGTAATAATACAAATAAAGTGAGATACAATAATACAGTATATACAAAGTATCAGCAGGTAGCATTGACAGTAGTATATGTTTGGAACAGAAGATACAACTAGTTTTGGGTAGGACACAATTTTTCATAAAAGTAAAGAAATATACATATCAGGTGCACTGAACACAAATAAAACCTGATATAAAAAGGTATATAGTGATATGGTATGGAGAATTTAGAGCTGGAAGCAGGGTCAAAGGAATGTGGAAGGACAGATATGGAGGTAGAAAAAGGGAGAGGGAAGAGTCAATTATAGATGTGATCAGTCTTTTAACAGTAGTAATTAGAGTGTGCTTGGACTTACAGGAGTCACTATTTAGGGTAGACAGGCACTCCCACAGATATAGGCAATGAGGGCTACATAGAAGCAGGTGTGGAACAGTAACAATGGATGTCTAATATGTGTAAGATGGTGCACGGCTGCCATTTGATAGGCCTGAGTGCAGCACTTAATAGGTGGCACATGTGGAGTGTGGGTCTGCATGGTCCTTCATGGTGGGCATCTGCAGTATTGCGGGGGAAGAACAGGCCCCAGAGGTTGTGGATGCTGACTGGGGGATACTTCTGTGAGTACAAGGGGTAATCATGTACCGTTGCCCCACCAGGAGACAGTGTGTACCCCCAACAGCCATGGTTAATGACCCCTTTTCAGCATCCACGGACAGCAGCAGATCTGAGATATAACCTGGCACGTTTTTCCACCAGGGCTGTCATCTAAAGAACATTTGGCTTCCTGAAAATGTGATTTTGCTGCCTGGATCACTCAGGAGGATCCCTCCAGTATAGCTCAGAGATGGCATGCAAGATCATAGTAGCCTGCTGCACCCTGCACAACATAGCCATAGCACATGATGCCATAGAATCCCAGCTGTGGGACAAAGCCCAAGAGGAACAGGATGAGGAGGACAATGGAAGGGAGCAGGTAATGTTGCATCCAGACACTGTAGCAACTGGACAACTCTTGAGACAGCAGCTGATTGAGACCCATTTCACATGATGACACACACCTGCCATGGAGCAGCAGGCAAGACAGTAGCAGATGTGTGTCCAGGTGGCATAGCAGCCAACAACCTGTCACCTGGGGTGGTTATGAGGGAGTGGTCATGCATCCCACTAGGTGGTGCGCACTGCTGTATGGTCAGTCCATGCCAGGATATAACATGGAGCACCTTTTCCTCCTGAAGGCGTGGTAGTGGACCATTCTTGGGTACTGCATGACAGAGCCGAGAGGGTCAGGCAGTGTGCAAGGAAGACAAGGATGGCTGGGTTGTCAGGGTTACAGGTTCAGGAATATGTAGCTGGCTACATGGCACACATGCATGTCCCCAGAAGGTGAACTATGGCCCCTGTGGGAGCATGGTGCAGGATGTAGAGGGCACATACTGTCTGATCATGTGTAGCTGCAGCATGGGGCAATGACATGTGGCAGGATGATGGTGCAGGCTTTGTGGACTGCCACTGAGGGCCACTGGACATTGGGAACCAGCAGGTGAACCTTGAGCATATGGGTGTAGGCATGACCCAGGTTGTTGTACGAGTGTGTGTGGGTGACGTATTACCAGGGTAGCATGTGGGTCCACTATGGGCTGTTCCAGGGCCCTTTGGGGTGGGTTATGGGTTGGGGTTGAAGGATGAACAGAGGGAAGGGCATGTCACATGCA
This sequence comes from Neoceratodus forsteri, assembly GCA_016271365.2. Lineage (NCBI taxonomy): Eukaryota > Metazoa > Chordata > Ceratodontiformes > Ceratodontidae > Neoceratodus > Neoceratodus forsteri. The sequence goes on from CM028133.1 coordinate 611,225,428, forward strand.
GCAGAGAGGTGCCACACTGCAGATACAGGGGACATGTATGTGAGTGGATTGCATGGGCTCAAGTGTGGACATCATAGCACACATGTGGATCCTGCCACGTACCAGCTGTGCACATGGCATCCCTGGTTGGCTGTATCCTCTACCAGGGCATGGGTTACATGACAGTAGCCCCCAGTGCCAGCCATGCCAAGCAGTGGACTGGCAGGTGATGAGCAGCCTGGCAGTGCCCCAGGCCAGTGGGGGATGACAGGTGTGTAGGCACTGTTATCTGTGAGATGTGGTGAGTTGCAGGACTGCAGCTATAGCCTGCAGAGGTGTGGAGGTGGCACAATGAGGGAAAGTGACAGGTTACACACAGGTGTGAGAGGCTGTGTTCATCCTCTGGTCGATGTGGGTGGTTGTTGCCAGTGTCCTGATCCAGCCTGGCCTGACAGCACACATGGAACTTGGCAGGAGCATATTTGATGTACGTTGTGGCAGTTCACCGTCCTAAAGTGATGCAACCTGTGGGTGACATCACACCAGAAGCAACCTGCATCATGCAGAGCATGCCATGCCCAGATGCAATAAACCCTAGCGTACTGCATATGTGGAAGGCCGCTACCTGCACGAAGAAAGGGCACAGTGCAGGGAAGGTGTGATACACAAGCTGCGGTTATCCCAGTGAGTCAAGAGTGGTGCACTACAGGAGGTCTTGCAGTATCTGGCACCAACAATGACCAGCAGGCAGTCCAGGTCATGGGGGCATGCCCCCAACTTCTCAGATGAGGAGACTGCACTCTTCATCAGTAGTGTGAGCTAGTGGAGCCGAATCATCATGCCCCTGGGGAGTAGGTGCCACACCCAGGCAGAGAGGGACAGGGTGTGACTCACAATCTGTGAAATATTCCACCAGGTAAAGCACAAAATGAATGACCTGGCACTAAGGGAACCAGACACCCTGAAGAGCCTGAAGACCATTGCAAAGGAGGCTGATATCACCATGCAGGGTGGACATCTCTGTGTGCAAAGTAAGTGCAGATAACAGACTCCCACCCCTTCCCTTTCCCCATCCCCAAATCCCCGGCTGAACACCTGTACCATCAGACAGGCACTGATGTGCTGCACTATTTATGTCCCCTATCTAGATGCACCACACACCAGGACATGGAGCAGGCAGATGCCACCAAGGCAGAAGATGGAAGTGGGACTGATGGAGGCACTGGCAGACAGCAAGGTAGGTGCAATGTCCTATGCATTGCAAGGGTACCATAGGTCATGCATGCAGCAGGATTGATGTGACATGCACATACCATGTGGGATATCCCAGGGATGCCTGGCCTTGACTGTGACATGGTCACCTGGGGGGCACCTATGTGTGACATGGCTGAAATAACCACAGGATGCTGCCATGCCACATGTGTCTGCAACCATGGCACAGGCCTAGGAGTGTGGCACATGTTGGTGCCAGGGAGTGAGGCATGATGAAATGTATTGTCTCCAGTGATGGCTCCACATGTAAAGTCTGCCTTCCAACACTCTGCTGATGAGTTACAGTTTACCAGGTGACAATGTATATGGCATAGTCAACATCTGTGTGCCACAACCCCTGTATACCCATGCTGGTTGAAGTATCACATGGCAACTGCAGTGTGATATGACATGTACAGGAGGCGACAAGGGACACCTGTGTGGTGCCACTCCACTGGGTGTAACTGTTGCCATGCCCTGCACCACTGTAGCAGGGTGTGTGAGCCAACCATCCTAGCAGGCACTGCACTCCCAGTGACCCACTGTTACACACACTGACAGTGGGTGCTGGGAATGTTGGTGGGCCACCAATGGGTAAGGGGCAATGGTGTGGTACACTTGCCCCTAGGCACTCCGCATGTTTCAGCCCATAGGGTGGCCCAGAAGCCCACATAGCATGTAAGGTGCAGGGGGCAAACATAGGGCAGCTTTGTGTAATACAGGCACAGTTGCATACCAACCTGCTGCAATGGGTGGTGCAAGGTCCACCACTCTTGCACGGTGCTGGCCACACAAATCCAGCTGGAGGGGAACTTGCAAGCAAGGATGTACGGGGCCACAGACATGTACACTCCACCATGGAGTGTGTGCAATGTATATGTCTGCATAGTATGGTGCCAGGTGATACCTGGCACGGGAGTGCTGGGTTATGTGGCCTGAGTATCAGCCACTGTACATGTGAACAGGTGTTGTGGCCCTGAATGCATAGAGCAGCCTATCCGTGGTGGACCCTGACAGGAGCTGCATGGACTAACATCACACACATGACCAACACCTCCCCAGCAGATGGTGTGGCTTGAGCATGGTGGCGGACACAAACAAACCACATCGGCTGCTGTGGTGTACATGCCACTGTGTCATATTGGTCTGATGTGTTGTCAGAGGGCACAGGACACACAGGCATGCCATATGCAGTTGATGGGTAGGATACATGCCTGTGTCTGACACATGGGTGCTGAGTGCATCACCTGGGACAGCACGGCTAGGCCAGGCTGTTTGGCACCTTGGAAATGCCCGTTAGGAGGCTGAGGAGTCCGTTTAAGGCTACCATGTCAGCATCTCAAGGGAGGGGACATCATTGGACCCATGTGTTGTTAGTGTCCCCCCTTGATATTCAGTGGTATGAGTGCAGCTGTGAGAGATGTCTGGTGTTGGGTGCTGTGTTCCAGCCAGGATGGTGTTGGTGCAGTACTGTGTGGGGATGCGGGCAGCCATGGTGTCCTATGACTCTGACAGGCCCTTGAATGTAGAGGTGACTCACTCTGTACAGCATGTGTGTGGCCCACAGCATTGCAGGGCTGTGTATGACACACACACAGGCCCAGATCATTAGATGCACTGCCTGTGATGCACCTGCACATCCCCTGTCACAGTATAGTCTTGTCAGCTGGGCATGTAGGAGGGCACCCCACCTCACCACATGAGGGCACCTGATGGAGACATCCTGGGCACATCTGCAGCCACTATAGCCAAGCCCTGTGTTGCTCATTGGACCATGTCCACCACAATCATATTGCTTCATGCTGTGCCACACAGCATGTTTGTTGGGGTGCGGGGACACCACTGACATTGTCAGGAGACACCCTGTCTGTGCACTGCAGCTACACATGTGTTGACATGAGATCCATGTGCCTTGTGCAGACATCACTTTACAGGCCACATGTCTTTTTCCACAGCTCATGCAGAAACCAGCAGGAGCACTCCAGCAGTCTGCACACCCAGACAACAGGCCCTGGAGAGGGCAATGTGGTGACTCAAGCAGAGGGAGAACTGTCAATACATGGGAAGGACCCGCTGCAGACAGGCTGAGGCCTCAACAACAGGACAGCAGCAGTGGCCTGCCGGGGAGGATGGCAGTGCCGGGGACTTTGTGCAAGACACTGGAGACGTACATGGCTCTGCCAATGGCTCTGACACAGTCTGTCAGCCAACCGTGGGTTTTACTATAGTGAGGTGACATCTGCCATGCCGACATTCCTGACAGTGACAGCCGCAGTGCTGAATGTTGGCATTGCACTGTCAGGGATGTCTCAGTGTTTCCACCCCCCACACCCCCTGGTCTCTAAGGATACAACTCCCAGTTGGAGTTGTCTCGGGGAAGGGGGTGAAATACTGGGCGATGCAGTCCCGGTGCCAGCAGAGACCATCACAGTGACCCGAGGTATTTGCTCAAATCTGTCACTATGATGGTCTTCGCTCTTGCAGTTTTGCCATGTGATCGGCATGCTCCAACCATAGAGGTACAATAAGGGGACCATGGTGTCCACACCGTGGAGACACTTGACTGGGGGGAGGACACAGAGATGCATGCGCTTGTGAAAGTGGAACAGGACAATGACCTGCAGAAGGGTGCACATGTGCAGCATGATGAAGACATTGCAGTGGGGAATTAGGGGGATGGTGCTGCTGAGGTTGCGTGCACATGCCCAGACCATGGCCATGTAGAGGTGCTTGCAGACATCATTGTTGCTGGTCTCAGCAGCCTCAGCAATGACATGCAGAGGGTGCAGGGCTCCATCAATATTCTGATGGATGTAATAGTGGCCTGGTGCCACTGATATCCATCCCTCAGGTCTGACTGTGATGTAGGTCTGTTGTCCACAGGGACTGTATACATAGTGCAGCTGCTATTTGTGCATGTTCTAGTTAACTCCCTTTCATCTGGTCCCCTTGTTACATATGCCTATTTTGCTTCCCCTCCATGACCCTATGCCCCGTCACTTAGTGATACCTATTGCTCTTGTTATCTTGTTGTATGGCTTGTTTTTGTTTCCTGATGTGTTGGCTGAGTGTGCTGTTTGTATTGTTGTTTGCATGACTAAACCACCATGCTTTGCACCCTTTCTGACCTCCTGTGTCATGGATGTTGTCCATGTGTACTTTATAGCTGTTCTTTTGAAGGCTGTCATGCAGATGTACAGCATGCCAGACAGCATCGTGCCTGTCAGTCATATGACCTCCTGCACTGCACACATCAGGGTGCTGCTGCCGTGGGTCCTGTGAGCTGCTGCAGCTACTGTAGCCTGCTTTCACCCTCCCCATTATGCACTGGAGTAGTTAGGCCTTGACTGGGGTGCATGTGCCCTCTTTACCCCCCCACACAGTGGGATTTTCACTGCTGTGCCTAGCATAAGCCTAACACTACAACCTGGGAGTAGGGGGGGGATGGGGGGGCCATGGCTACTGTAGCCACTGTCACTGTGTCTGCAGAGGTGACAGCCTTGTCTACCATGCTCTGCAACCCTTCAAGGTGGTGGGTGCCATGGTGGTCATGCTGTCTGCCCGGCACCACAGGCTGGGCAGGGTGCTTCCCTTCAGTGGTGGCATCCAGGCATATGCACAACCCAGTAATATGGGGCATGGCATGCATTGCTGTCTACAGGCCTGTTGCCCATCACGTTGCTGCACACCACACACGTCTGGCATGCTGGGGCATGGTGCATGCCCTGTGGTATGCAAGCATCTTCATCAACTCATCCATGACTCTAGCACCACACCGTCATCATCACCACCTGTCTGTGTCTCCCCAGTTGTTCCCCTCCCACATGTACTGTGCATGTCCCCAGCCTGCCCTGTCCACCGCTGGTCAGTAAGGGAAGGCCATCCCACCTAAAAGTCACTCCCACAGCCACCATTAGGCATCTGCGAACCCTGCAGTTTCTGGGGGTCCCCATGCCCATGAGACCCCTCAGTCAGAGCTGGTGTACCACAGTAGTTGTACATGCTCAAGTTGCCAGAATGCTTTGTCATAGAACTGCAGGTCATACAACTACACAGGGCATCACTAGGCTAGATGTAAGAAGTTATATGCCATGACATTATTTCCTTTGGCATGGCCCCGCTAGTCAGAGGCAGATGCACAGTCATGCATTGGCTGGGTAGGCTTGCCACCACATCTGCAGAGCAGTACAGCTGTCACTGGATGTATAGGACTTGACATTTATGTGTGTGTGTGGTACATAGCATACAGGGTGACAGCCATTGCTGACGTGGGTTGTGTGATGAGCCCCACCAACATGCTTGTGTCACCCTATAGAAACCTACAGCTGTCACATGAAGAACTGCATATGCATGTTATCTGGAATACGGGGTCAATGTATAGCACAAATTAAGGGATATGGCTGAAGTGGGTTGGGTGGCGGGCTTCCATTGCTTACAGCATCCCACTGGGGGCAACCAAACATGTACAGACAGGCCTTGTCACTGCTCTACATCCCGTTGCTCATATGGGTTCCCCACTGATTGAAAAGACATAGAAGTCTCTAGTTGTTGTGCATGACAATGATTTATTGGCATCACAGCATGTACCACAATATGTCCCTCTTCCTGTATCACCAGACACCCTACCCACCCATGTGCACCTAACACTTCCACATATACCCTCTGTGAACCCCATGTGTAACCCCACATGCACATGTGAATTACTCATGACAATGCCCAGCAGCTGCTGACATACATGCAGCCCCCACCCAACCCTCTCATCACCCACACCCCTTGCATGATGACATCATGTTCATGTTGCCCACGTGCATCACCTCAATGAGCCCTGACATCACCTCCTGATACATGGCTGCCATAGCGTACCACTGTCTGCCTGCCTGGCATTATGTGGCACTCCTGTTCCCTCTCTCTTGCATGCAGCCTGCCACATGTCCAGCCAGATGACCCTGGCCCATCAAAGACTGCCTTTTTCGCATACCTTTGTGACCTACGGGGCAATGCGCCTGCATTTATTTATTTATTTTATTTCGTTTTTGTTGACCGGGTAAGTGCACTAGACAAATCCTGCCTATTTTCAGGCATGACCCGGGGGAGGGGGATACAGATGAATGCCAACTGACCTTGAACCAGATTAAGCTGTTGGTGGTATTTTTAGTGAATGAGGGAAATTTGGCCAGGACACCGGGGAAATTCCCCTACTCTCCAGGAGGGGGAATCTTTGGCTGTCTGAAGGAGATGGCCACTTCTGAGCAACCTTCAGGGGAGATGGATGTTGATGAGACAGAGGAGTGGGCCTCCTCCTCTGCACCCACTATTTTAGAGGCTGCTATAATGAATGAGGATTTTTCTGCTTCTGTTGTACCTGAGGTGTTTTTTGATTCAACATTAGAGGACGTTCGTGGTGCTGCTTCCCCTGCTAACAGTGGCTACCCTGTTCTTTCTGGAGGTAATGCTGTTACTCATGCTGTTGCTATTGCTAGCAAGGAGAAATTACTGGTGGAGCTTTTGGTGGAAGAGGAGCATTGCATGCATAAGAAAACGGTTTTGTTGTCCGAACTTGCTGCAATGTGCACAGCTTCTCACCCTGTTTCTTCCCCTGCCTCCGGTTCCGTCTCGTCGCCTTCTGGTGATGCATGTATGGTTGCTGAGCAGTGTGTGAATCGAGACATGGAACTTTCCGAAACGGCTGACAGTCCTGTACATTCCGTTGATGTGTGCTGAAAGCCATTTACAGATGATGGTCCTCCTGACTGCTGCAAAGCTGTTCCCCAGTTTTGCCCAAACGTCTGGGTATGCATGGTTCTGTATTATTGAAGGGCTCTGTTTCTTCGGTGATGTGTACTACTACTCCTGCCTTGGACTGGCGGTACGCCGGTTCTGTTTCTGTTCTGCCCCAGGCTACTGGGGTTTCTCTACCTGAGGGGTCTGTAGCTCCAGGTGGGTCTGTTTCTTCCCCTCACCCCCCTACTCGGGGGGAATGGTCCCCTGAACGTGCTATAGAGGGGGCTGGGTGGCTAAGGCAACCAAACGGTGACTGGATTCCTGACCCTGATGATTCTGCAGTACAATGCTATAAACTTTCATCACATTCTGACCCTACTGTGCAGAATTTGCCTTCTACTTCTGTTTCCCCCTTCATACCTATGTCTGAGGTTGGTCTTCAGGATGATTTACATGTGAAAGGGTCACATGTACTGGGTTTGCATGGCAATGACTTGGACCTTTCTCACCCTTCTGCTACTGAGGGTTTTCGTGCAGTTGCTCCTGACCCTCAATCGTCTGCTTGGTCTACATCTCAGTTTAAAATGTCATACTTGTTTTCCAATAAGGGTGAGCCTGCCCCATGGAAGAATGCTGGCCGTTCAATACATAAGGGAGGCTTAGAAGACCTGCCTGACAGATTATACATTGCTAAACAATTGCTTAAGGGTTCTATGACATTTGTTTCCTCTGACATTTATGCTCTTATTCACATTGGCAGTTCAAATTGTGATGTTAGCTTTAAAACTGTTTCTAGTTTAGAGAAGTTTTGGGCTATATATCAAAACGTTAAGAATTCTCCTCTTTGGGTTCCTTTTTTGGCAGTTCCCTTAACTAAGCCTGCTGTTAAATTAATTACTATTATGTTCCGAAATGAAGGGGTGCATATTGAAGATATTCTTTTCTGGTTGCGGAAGAGGTGTGACGTATTGGATAAACCTGTGCCTATCCTTGATAGTGAGCAAATCTGGAATGGTGGCTGGAAATTGAGGGTGAAACTTTTTTCCTCCAACAGTAGGCCTCTACACCTTCCCAATAGTTTCTTTCTTGGGAAGGACAAGGGCAGTTTGTTTTACTTTGGCCAACCTAAGTCTTGTTTTAAGTGTGGTTCTAGGATGCACCTTAATACGGCCTGTGACACCCCTCAATGCTCTCATTGTTTTGAATTTGGCCATCAGGCAGCTGCCTGCGTTAATTTGTTTAAATGTAATTTGTGTGAGCAGACTGGGCATGGTTATGTGAAATGTCCTTGGGCGTCCCATAATAGGGACAACTGTCCTTCCCATGAAGGTTTAATTAATGTGGCCCAACATATGCAAGCTACTAAAGCGGCGTCGCCTGCTGGTATAGACACCCAGTGCCCCCTGTGGAGCCTTCTTCAGTGGTTAAGGATGCCGAGCTGATTGTGACCTTTCCTGGTACTAGTGAGCAGGGACAGGTTGCTCACCCTGTGGCTTCTGACGTTCCTTCCAATCTTCCTGTACCTTCTACCTCTGTACTTCCAGTTTTGGAAGTCTCAGGGACTGCAAAAAACGTAATAGGTCTGGTAAGACTATCTTGTCCAAATCCTCCCCTATGGCCTCTTCTTGTAATGAGTCCCCGGATTCCTGGAAGGCCGGCAATCAGTTTGCAGCATTGGCTCCTGGGGACAAGTCTGAGGGTGAAGATTCTGACCGCTCCTCTAGAGCTTCTACTTTTACTGATTTTGCTTCAGAGGGTGAGGAAGGTGAGGTCAAAAAGGTGGATACTAACCTTCGGAGGTCTAGGCGTCGGAGCGTAGTTAAGGTCCCTTAATGCTTACATTTGTTTTGGCCTATTTTTCTTTTTTCTTTTTCCCTTTATGGCATCTTTAACTATTTCTACTATTAATGTTAATAGTATTAAGAGTCATAAGAAAATGATTACCACCTTGACCCTTTTACAACAGCATCGCAGTGATATTTTTTGTATTCAAGATACTAGACTGAAAACGTCTCTTGAGGTTAAACTTGCTGGTAACCTATGGTCTAAGGGCACTAACTTCTGGTCCAATGGGGAATCAACTTGTGATGGGGTTGGGATCTTGTTTACTAATTCGGCATTAAAAGTCTCCAAGTTGGTGGATATTTGCCCTGGTAGGGCTTTATTATTAGATGTTAATTTTCGGGGTGAAAGATTTAGGTTGATTAACATTTATGCCCCCCAGACCAAGGCTCAGCGAGTTGCATTACTAATGGACATTCAGCCTTATCTCCATACTTCCCGATTGGTTCTTTGGGCTGGTGATTTTAATTGTTCTCTGAGTACCTCAGATAGGGGGTTGAAAACCTCAAAGTTGTTTTGTGACTCTAATAAGCTTCTACCTGTGCTCAACACTGCTCAGCTTAAGGATGCTTACCGATGTGTTTATTCCTCTGGGGGTAATACTTTTTTTAAATCATCACTATCCACTAGAATTGATTTTGTTTTTCTTTCTGCTGTTTTACATGTTTCTTCTGTTGCCTTGTATGCCTGGGAATTTTCTGACCATAGGTCGATTACTGTTCACCTTTCCTGGGATGGGGTACCTAGATGTAAGAAGAATTTATGGTGACTTAATTCTTTATTGACTAATGTATCTGTTATAAAAGCATGGAAAAGGGACTGGGTCGCTAGGCTTTCTGTTATTGAAATGTATGATGATTTAGCATCCTGGTGGGAGGATACCAAAAATGATTGGAAGTCCTTTTTTCAGGCCCACTCTCGTATCCTTGTTACCTCTCATTATTTTGAATATTTGCGTATTAGGAATCAGTTGCAGAGGTTGATTTCTTTGACTGAGACTGAGATGCGTGATTATGGGGTCCAGCTACAAAATGTTAAGAAACAAATGTTTGCCTATCAATATGACAGGTCTAAATCCTTAGAACATGAACATCGTTATGGTTTAAAATTGCATAAGGGTGCTTTAGATCCTTTTCAGGATTGTAAGGATCGCATGACTAGTTGGCTGGTTACACAGTTGACATCCTCAACTAATGATTTGGTTACTTCCCCAGATGAATTGGTTGCTGTAGTTGAACAGTATTTGAGTTCTCTTTTTCAGAAGGATACTGGTCTTGATTGTACGTCTTTGAATTTTGATTCTTTACATTTGTCTCAGGTGTCTGCTTTGCACAAACAATAGTTGTCAGCTGCTATCCCTGATGACGAAGTCCGTCAGGCTATTTCTTCCTTGAACCCGGTCTCTGCTCCTGGTACTGATGGTTTAGGGGCAGCATTTTATCAAGCATTTCAGGACGACCTTGTCCCTGTTTTGGTTCAGGTTTTCAATGCTATGTTGTCTAATTCTTCCCTGGCATTCTCTGTGAATCATGCTTTGGTACTTTTTACTGTATAAAAAAGGGCCTAAGGAAGATTTAAAAAATTGGAGGACGCTAAGTTTATTAAACACTGACTTGAAGATTTTAAGTAAAGTCTTACTGATTCGATTGTCTGGGGTTGCTGATGGTTTGATTTGTCCGCACCAAACATGTTCTATCCCTGGTAGGACCCAATATGATAATTTATTAATATTGCAGGAGCTGTTTACTGTTGCACAGACTAGACAGTTGAACGGTTATATTTTGAGCTTGTACCAGGAAAAAGCATTTGACCAAGTATCGCATGATTTTTTGTTTTCAGTCTTACAGGCTTATGGTGTACCTGCTGACTTTGTGGGCTGGATTCGTACGATGTATAGATCGGCACTGCTTCTTCCTAATGTGAATGGCTGGATTGGCAACCTGATTTTTGTGAAAACGTGGTGTCCCTTGAGCCCCATTTTGTATGTCTTTTCTATTGATATTCTACTTCGACTGATTGTTAACAATGCAGATCTTGCTGGGCTGATTATTGGTACTGGTGTCCCTCCTGTGAAGATTTTGGCTTATGCAGATGATATGGTTCTTTGCCTTTCTGATATTAAGGAAGGACCGGTTGTGCGTGACATTTTAACATTCTTTTCTATATGTTCTGGCTCCAAGATTAACTATGCTAAGAGCAGAGGGGTCCCTTTAGGTGATACCCCGGTTCCTGAGTTGGGTTGTATTTCGGGTATTTTAATAAGTACAGCTCCTATAACTGTTTTGGGGGTGGAATTTGGTTCTGGCGATATGACCCATGTCAATTGGTCGAAGAAACTTGAGAAGGCTCAGCTATTTGTGTCTAGATGGAAAGGAAGGCAAATTGCTAAGTGTAAAAGGGTTTTGTTGATTAAAACTTTAGTGGTTCCTATTTTTTTGTACATCAGTTATGTGTTCCTTCCCCCTGTTTCTTTGTTTACCTCTTTATTTAGTGTGTTTTTCCAAGCATTTTGGGGAAGTAGGTTAAACCCCATCAAGCATGGCTATACGTATAGAAGCATAAGGGAAGGTGGAGTGGTGATGGTACACCCTGTAGCTTTTTTTGTTTGTCTCTTTGTTTCATATAATTTGAGCCCTCTCCTTCGACCTGGTGGAAAGCATTGGCATTCGTATGTATGGGCTTGGTTTTCTAAAGGGTTACCACTTTGGAAGTTGGGTAAATCTGCCCCTTTTGCTAAACTTCCTTTTTTCCTAAATATGGTTTGGAAACCTTTAAACATTTATTGAAATGGGGTTTAACTGTTTCTCATTTGGAAACAATGGATAGAAAGAAATTGTATCATCATGTTGTTTCTACTGAATTTCCGGACATTGTGCTTTTTCCAGATTGTCCTTCGGACTCCTTAGATAGGATTCTCAAGTTTTTCTCTAATAGGAGATTGCCTGATTTTGTTTGGGATAGTGCTTGGTTGAGTTCCTAAGGCAGATTACCTGTGGGTAATTCTAACAAACACAAACAAATTAGTGACAGGTATTGTGCTAGGGATTCTTGTGTAGCTCTCTTGGAAACTCAAGAGCACCTTTTTTTTTGGAATGTCCCTATGTTCGAGCTTTTTGGGTTTATTTAGCTTCCAAGAGAAATGAGCCTTTATTTGCCTCTCTTACTTATTGTACTCTGTTGTATGGAGTACATAAGGGTGAATGGTCCAAGTATCATGCTGAAACTTTATTATTGGTCTTCTCTATCCTTCGTTTTTATGTTTGGCAATCTAGATGTTTATGGGTTTTGCAGCAAAGACTGATATTGTTTGATGAAATTCTTGTTAATGTACAACTGACTTTACAGAAAATTTATAATACTGACTTTCATTTATTGGGTATGGTCAAGGGCAAATTTTTGTGGGTTAACTGTGAACATTGGGTGACACATGTTCGATTTTCTTTACTGTTTCTGATGTTAAGTTTGATCTACTTATTATTGTTTCTCTGTTGCTTTTTTGCTGTATGCTCTTGTTTTTTCTTTGTTTTGGAGTCCTCTTTTTCAATAAAAATTCCCCTACTCTTTTCAATAAGTGCCATGGGATCTTTAACATCCACCTGAACTACCACCAATCCAGGCAGATGGGACCTCGGTTTAACATCTCATCTGAAAGACGGCACCTCAGAAGTGCAGCATCCCTCTCATGCTGCACTAGTGTCAGTATTGGGATATTAACCCAAGTGCCAGATGTGGGAACTGAACCCATAGCCCTCTGATCTCCTGGCCTCAGAGGCGAGTGTGCTACCTACTGAGCCAGTGACACTGGTAACGCTTCCTGTCCCTTCCCTGTAGCCACTGGTCACTGGGCCGCATGCTGGCCTTCATCCTCATTACAGTCCTGGACTTCCTACACCATGGGATGTCATTGTCACCATCTCTTTTCCCCCCACCCAGCCATCATGCTCATGACTGCAGTGTCATTCTACATCACAGGCTGGTTGTGAGTTTCCACTCCAGCCATGCCATTTCCTGATGCCATGCCCACAGCTGCCTGGATACCTGAGTATTGCACTGTGTGCCTCCCTCAAGTGTTCTGCAGTGGTCTTGGCCCAGTGGCCACTACACTCCAATCCACAGTGTTGCACAGCACTGCCTGATGGTCCAGGGTGTTAGATGGCCCTGAGCTGTCTGGCCATGCAACCCTGTGGATGGTGCACCCTCTGAGAGCCCACCTGTGCTGGCAACCTGTGTGTTGCCAAGGTTGGTTCCCTGTGGATCCTGCACCACATGCCATGGCCCCATGCCACATGTTGCCCCACTTGCAATGGACATGGCGCCAGGGAAAGCTGTCTCCATTGCTCTGCAAGGTGCACTGCGGGACATGCCATGGTGTTCAACAGCAGCCGTGTGACCATTATGCTGAATATGGCATGCTGCATCCACAACTGCACTGGATATGCTGGCTCTGCCCCTTGGGTGCTGCAGATTCTTCAAGGCATGGCCTGCAGACTCACTGGCATGCCTCTGTACCCCTGTGGACTTCCACTGGGCAGCTGTGCATAACCCATTGCCCTGTCTGCACCATGAGTGCACTGCTCTGCTGGTCTGTGTGCCCTCATAGTACAGCGCTGTATGTGGCAGACCCAATACCTTGATCCATGACCTCTGCTCCTCTGTGTATAGAGACCACCATGCCTGCACCATGCGGGGTCTCCATGGAGCCGCGAACTGACCGTTCAGGGGTTTGCCCCCCCGTGACCACCCTGCCACTCCCCATGCCCACTTCATACTAAGGTTCGTATTAAGATTTTAAGGAGCTAAGTGGGAAGTATGCCCATAAGTGCCCTGTCCACATACCCATAATACTGAACAGTGTTGCCATACAATATGTATTTATCTAGCCTATGTTTAAACTGGAGTTTAATATTGCTAGTGATAACTCCCATGGGTAACCCAATCCAGCAGAATACCACCCTGTGTGTGAATAAGGCCTTTCTACTATTGGTGTTGAGCTTTCTAGGTCAAAGTTGCAGTGGGTGTCCTCTAGTACATACATCATCATTTTTAAATTCTAGCTGTGATTCATTTAACAGGTAGGCATCCTGCATGATGTTGTAGCACATTAAAAGGTCTCCCCGGATTCTTGTCATCTCCAAGGTCATAAGGTTTAAGTTGGGGAGTCTTGCCTTATTCAGTTTATCCCTTAACTCATACACTAATTTTGTAGCCCATTCTGTACCCTTCCCAGCCAGTTCACACCACCTCTCAATATAGGACCCCACAGAGCGCTACCATAATCCAGTAATGGTCACACGTATGATCTGTACAGAGGCATAACCACCTCCCAGCTCCAACTTCTAAAATTTATCTTTATAGCCCACAATACTTTGCTAGCTTTAGCTATTTGGTTTATAAAATGTGACTTACATGTTAGCTCATATTATCTACAGTTATACCCAGATTTTTTCCTCAACTGAGTGTCTTAGGGTTTGCCCATTTAGGGAATAGTCAATCATTTTATTCTGTTTGCCCAAGTGTATGACACAACATTTGTCAGTATTAAAGCTCATACCCTTATTAGTGGCCCATTTATATATTTTATCCAGATCACTCTGTATGGAAGCTACACCATCGGCATCTAGTGTAATCTCAGCAAGTTTAGTGTCATCCGCATATTTACTAAGCCAGTTTGTTGCATTCTTCCCCATACTAGACATGAAGATCCTAAACAACAGCGGCCCCAAAACCGATCCCTGTGGCACCCCACTCATCACTGACATGGAGGGGGATAACCACTTATACCCACCATCTGGGTCCTATCTGTCAACCATGCATCAACCCATCCCACTATCCCCACAGTATCCCAGGTCCCTGTTGTATGTTGTAGCAGGGCAGCCAGACATTACAGTATAGGCATCTGCTGCTGTGCTGCAGATGCCAGAGATTCCAGAGGTGCTGTCTGCCATCCTTCGTATGTTGCCCATTGCTTCAGACCCTGGGATATATCCCGTGACATACTGGCCACTTCACCCTCCAGTTGCATATGATGATGCACTGCCGCACTGTGGAATCCCTGCAGTGTCATCTTGATGGCCCATAACTCATGGCCCACCTCAACCTCTGATTCCAGCATTTGGTGACATAAGCAGTCCACATCATCCAGCTCCATGGGGGTGTCCTCTGAATTTTGCAGCTCCCCTTCTTCACCACCCTCTCCCTGCATGGATAATGCTGGTGACAGTTCCTGTACCACATTGTCCTGCATGCTCTCTGCACCACTGGTCACACTGTACTCACACTCTGTGTCTTCACCTCCAGGTGAAGTGTCTCTGTGGTCCATTGGAGACAATGCTAATGTGTCGTTCTCTGCCTCAGCATTGTCATTAGCCTGGGTGTTTGCTGCAGATAGTGTCTGTCCACCATGGTCGGTGCCAGTGTCCTCCTCAGCATCAATGTCACTGTCATCCTGTGACTCCCCTGGACTCCTCCATTGCCCCAATGTGCCTTGCTGCTGGCTCCTGCTCGTACATGGAAAATGGATTTCAGCCCATCACATGTGCACATACACTTGACTATAGCTGCACTTCTGCTATGGTATGCTGCCAGTTGGTATACCAAGCTTCATGAACCACCCACTCAGGTAATCCCATCATCACCAGTTCATGTGTTCCCCCAGGCTGTGTTCTGTACAGTATGGTATGCCGTCTGACCCATAGCTCATGAAGACGGAGTCATCAACTCCTGTTCTATGGTCGTCTGTTGCAGGACCACACCTGGGGGGGAGGGATACACTGTTCCAAACCTGAGCACTCACAGCATACCTCAACCAATACTGTCCTGTCAAGCTGTGTTACTCCATCAGTGAAAGCCATACAAGTGACATGCTATCATGCTGTGCTCACCAGGGCTGTGGGGATCTACAGGGCACATGTGCAATGCAGGCCAACATGGGGCAATGACTGCCCAGGTGAGACAGGGTTAATCTTCCAAACTGGAGCTGTGCCACATTCACACCTTGCTGTGGGAGCCAATGGCCCAGAGCATGTGGCAGCCCCTGCATACCTACCCTTCTCCATACTCGAGCCACGGTAGCAGTGGCCACCTCCCGACAACTGCCATGCACAGCCCATATGCTGTCCTGTGGTGACCTGCAGCAGGTCGGCACATACAGGCCTGGGCCACATGGGTGCATGTGTTCTCTAGCGCTCTGTGCTTCCTGTCCACACCACTGTGGCCTCCCACCAACATTCCCCTCCTTGTCTGTCACCTGCAGTCATGGATTAATGATCCCCACCACATGACAAACACAATCCCTCTGGCTTCCCACACCTCATGCACACAGCCATCGGCAACCTCTGCCAAACACATACTTTCCCCTTCCCCGGGCCTTACATCTTCACTGTGTGCATGCAGGAGACCGTGGCACAACACTCTACATCTCCAGCCCACTGCGGGGGCATCACAACAGCCTGATCAGCACCCCACAGGCCAGGGTACTGCTACCCATGCCTGCACAATGTTGCTTTGCCTCTATGCAGGGCACCTGGCAGGCCTACCCTGAAACGCCCCCTTCCCTTACACAACCTGGCCCTGCCTGCATCACGGCATGTTGATATGTCCTTCAGTCAGTACATCAGTGTTTGATGTCCTTGTGCAGTACATCACATTGTGTCCCCTTCACCAGATACCTTGCACATGTACATACACCATCACTGCTGTCTGTGTTGCTCCCTCACCCTCAGTGTCCCCAACACAGCACAAATGTGTACACACATGCCTCCCTAGTCCGAGCCACAGAGGTGTTCCCACTGTGCAGTGCGGAGATTCTCCAGCCACAGAATTTGCTAGGGCCTCATTACACTTCCTGCCACCAACCCAGGTCTGGACCACAGCACAGCCTACATTGCCACATCTGCTGCACCTTCCCCTGGGCTACACTGATATGTAGCCCTCATGTACTCCATACCAGACAACATCACCGTTGCCACAGCACACATGTCCAGTATTATCCCACAACCACACACACACAGCACTGCACACTCTCAGTCACATGTGATGCACATTTGTGGGTACCCAGCACACAGTGAGTGCTGCTGGGGATGGTGAGCCCCTGGCCTCCATGGTGTCTTTCAGGGCAGAGCTATGGCAAGCCACGCCACTGTTGCATGCTGCTGCACCACTTAGGGGCACTGTGTCCAAGGTTAGCACACCAGCTGTA
Source organism: Neoceratodus forsteri (assembly GCA_016271365.2). NCBI lineage: Eukaryota > Metazoa > Chordata > Ceratodontiformes > Ceratodontidae > Neoceratodus > Neoceratodus forsteri. Next base: position 611,242,418 of record CM028133.1, read on the forward strand.
TCTGTCACATTATACACTGTCAAAACTTCCCCTCTTCCTAACAACAATGTCTACATCTTGGATACCCACCAGGTAGCTTCTGTACACCCTCCTGCCTCCGACCCTGCCATAGACAAACCTTGCAAACACCACTGTGGGACATTGGGTGCTGCTGAGGCCTTCTCAGGTAGCCATGTTCCACAGTGCCAGCACTGGTGCACATGATGTCTGCTTGGGGGGGGCACTGGGCCATTGGGATATACATCTGCCACTCTTCATGTACGTCCACCCTGTGGGGGTGTTCTCCCCTCTCCCTTGCCCAGCTCCCCACCACACTATGTCCCAGCATGTGGCACACAACTACAGCTGCATCTTGTCATACTTACCTGCTGTGTGTTGTAGTCAGAATATATCTAGGTTGCTATCCCCCTCCACACTTCTACCACTGAGGTGGCTGACAACTTGCTCCTCATGACTACTTAGGGGCTGTACCTCCCCTCATCCTCCTCCAGTGGTCATTCTGCTCCATCTGTTTTCTGCCAGCTTTTCCTTACAATGCCATTTGATACAGTATCATTACATCTTTTTTCAGCTCACTCACAGACCTCCTGATGTTGCCCACTTGGTTCACCCTGCTGGTAACCTCCTCCCAGGCATGCTTCCATTTCTCCCTGTGGGCCTTGTCACCACCTCTGCTGAACAGCAGATCCACCTGGGCATTCACCTCATCAATCAGCACATCTGTCTCCTCTGTACTGAAGTTATTTTTCCTCAGGTTCTTCTGTGTTGGTCCTTGGGGCATTGCAGCTGCCTCCTGTGCCATTGTTGTTGTTTGCTGCAATGAGTTACATCAGCTGTAGCACTTGCACCAAGGTCTGGGTCACAGCTGCTATGTGGCAATTCCACATCACATAACGCAAGTAATTTCTGGAATACAGCGATTTACATATGATGCAACTGCAATGTCAGCAGTCATTGACACAATGCATAAGTCTGTTTGCTGATGATACCAAGATGGGGCAGTGGTGGATGACATAGTAGGGTGGCAGGGGAAGCAGGATGAACTGACTAAATTGGAGGAGTGGTCAGAAATGTGGCAGTTGGGGTTCAGTGTTAAAAAGTACAAAGTACTGCACTTCAGAGCAAGGAATCAGAGAAGAGCTACCATTTGGGAGGGGTTCAGTTCAGGACCACAGAGGACAAAAAGGATCTAGGGTGGTTATAATGGGACAAATGAACAACTCAGCAAAGTGCAGGAAGGTGGCAGCCAAAGCCAACAGGATGTCAGGGTATATTTCAAGAGGAATCTCCTCCAGGAGAAGAGAGGTGATCCTGCCTCTGTACAGGTCACTAGTGAGGCTACATCTGGAAGACTGCATTCAGTACTGGTGCCCATATTTGAAGAAGGATGTCAGATTACTGGAATGGGTATAGCACAGAACAACAAAGATGATCCAAGGATTGGAGGGCAAAACCTATGAGGATAGGCTGTGTGAGTGAAATATGTACTCCCTGGAGGAGAGGAGGGATGGGGGATATGATTGAGACCTTTAAGTACTTAGAGGGGATAAAAAAGACAGGTACTGAGGGGGCATTTAAGTTGAGGAGGGGAGGGACAAGAAAGGGCATGGTCCCTGATTGGAATGGGGAAGATATAGGAGAGAAATGAGGAGACATGCTTTCATGGATAGGGTTGAGGCTAAGTGGAGCACTCTGCCTGAGGAAGTGGTATCCTGCAAGACAGTGGGCAGTTTTAAAAGGGGATGGGACAGGGTGATGGGAGGGAAGGGGGCAGCTACAATGTAAGGGATGCTAGCTGCACATTTGTGCAGACTTGATAGACCATGTGGCCTGTTTCTGCTGGCAGATTCATACGTATGTATGTATGTAATCAGTGTCCGACACTTTCTGCTTCTAAAACTGAACCGTAGGTATCTGCTTAATTAAATTACCTTGATTATCATACAGTTCAAATAAAGGACAATTAAGCAACTTAGCATGTCAACCAAAAATCATGGATTTTGTCTTTTTTACTTTTAAAATAAGTTGATTGTCAGAAAACCAATTATGAAGAAAAAGAAAATCAGACTGAAGATCTTTAACCAACTTAGATTGTTCTTCAGCTGAAGAAAAAAGAACACGATCATTAGCATAAAGCAAAGATTGACAGTTTTTAATAACAGAACAAAGGGAATCAATAAAGGAAATAAAAGTGGCCCCAAAATAGACCCCTGGGGTATGCTGCTGTCAATTTGATTCACGTTAGACAGAACTGAAGAAACAGTCACAAATTAAGATTGATCAGTTAAATAATCTTTATGCCAAGAAACAACATTAGATGAAACACCCAACAATCCCAACCTGAGACAAAGCATTTTATGATCAATGAAATCAAAAGCATTTGTCAGGTCCATGAACACAGCCCCAGTGAGGAAACCATTCTCCATACCACTGAGAACCGAGTCTGTGAACCTGACCAAGTCTGTTCCAGTTCCATAACCCTTTCGAAAGTCATGCTACTGTGGGCAAAACACTTCATATTTCTCCAATTAATCATTCATTTGTTCAGCCTCAATTTTTTCAAACAATTTACTAAGTGGGTTCAATGTTGAAATAGGTATAAAATTGTCAACACAAGCAGCATGACTTTTCTTGGGCACAGGTACAACCCTAGTACATTTCCAAGACAGGGAAAATTGTTGAGAGGTGAGTGACAAATTAAATAAGGTCCACAAGGGGGATGCAATGTAAGGACCAGCTAATTTAAGAAATTGACTATCCAGCCCAGCCCCACAATCAGAACCATTATCAGGGAGAAAAGAAAACAGTTTATAAACATCACTAGGAGTAACTTGTTTAAAATAAAAAAAAACAGGCCAACCACAGGAAAAATTAACATTAGAAAAAGATGAAGATTCTCAGAAGCTGTAGAAACACTATAATCAGAAAATTTAGAATTAAAAGAATTGGCTGTTTCTAAAGAATCAGTAACCTCAATGCTGTTAACCTACCAAGATTGAATTATACTTTTTCTTTTTAACATTAAGCAAAGAATTAACATTGTTCCAAAAACAATGGGAATTCGACCAATTCATTTTCAACTGTTTCTTATAGTACTCATTTTTGGTAGTTCTAATCAAAGATTTAATTGTGTTTCTTCTCTGTCTATGCTAAGACAGCCAGTAAACAGATGAAGACAACATAAATGAGGCACAAGCTAACTTTTTTTAATTGTTTAATATTATCAGAAATCTACTTATTTGGGGTACCCCTAACTCTCCTAGTATGCATAGGAAAATACTTTTCCTGAATAGGAAGAAGCTGATGGTGAAATAAATTCAAAGCCAAATCAGCATCAGGTATTAGGTCACTATAAGACCAATCAAAAAATGACAACTCGAGAACCAAATCAGAAATAGCAGCATTTTTTAATTACATGACTTAACAAATAAAGGTGGAATTTTTGGTGGCCTAAAAGATAGAACACAATATATGATAAGATGGTCACTTACGGAATCATCAAGCACACCAACAGATGGAACTTTATGATCTTGATTTGTAAGTAACCAGTCTAATGAATAATGATTTGAGCTATTAGAATTTAGCCTAGTGGGATCAATGACTAACTGGGCACGTTGATAGGACTGCAACAGTAATTCATAATCTTTTTTACTGTTGGATAACCAATTTAGATTAGTATCTCCCACAGCTACAAAATCATAAAATTTAATGAAATGCTCAGCAGAAACCAAATATTCTCTAAGACCAGGTAGGCCACATTGAGGTGGATTGTACAAACATCCAAAAGTAACATTTTATTATATCCTAGTGTTGCACACCAACACATGTCTGGTGGTAACAGATCCCAAGCAAATCAATCATATTTTCCAAGCATTCCATGAAACATTTTATGCAGGGAGACCCAGACCTTCAGATAATAGCATTAAAGATTTTTTAAAAGGAATGGATATGCATTGCATCTCAGAAGAAATGATGCAGGACTTGGAGTCCCCTATTAACTTAATAGAGGTTTCCCAAGAATTGACCCCCCTCACCTGCACAAACTCCTCCAGGAAGTGGCCAGAGGGGATACCCTCCAGCTTGGAGGCTACCATTACAGTTCTCTCCAAACCATGTAAAGATACAACAGTTTACGGGAACTGTCAACCCATATTCCTGATATATGCTGATGCAAAGGTTCTTGCAAAAATACTTGATACATGCCTAGAGAAGGTCTTTAACATATTACCCATCCTTCCCAAATGGGATTTAAGAAGGGCTGGCAAGGTTCTGACAACATCAGGGTGCTAGGTAGTCTGACTGTGGCAGTGCAAAAAGTGCCCAGCAGGGCTGCCTTGGCTGCACTTGATGTGGAAAAAACCTTCAACTCAGTGGAGTGGGACAACCTTTTCAAGGTGATGGCTCAAGTGGAGATTGTCCTACAATTTATTTCCTGGGCCAAAGGGCTATACACAGCACTGATGCATAAGTTCTGGTGCATGGCATGCTGTTAGTCAAATTTCTACTGCACAAACAAACTTGACCGTGCATCAGGAAGAAAATAGGGAGGGTGCAGCTCACGAATCCATACCCAATCAACACAAAGCTGCACTCCAAGGCAAATGTAGAATAAGGGACTTACATCAAAGAATAGCTTACCATTAGAAATTTACTGAGAGAGCCACAGGTGAGCACCTCAGATTACTGAGGCACAAGACAAGGGTGCCTACTTTCACCATTGCTCTTTGTATTAGCTATGGAATCCCTGATGGTGGCAATATGAGGTAACCCTTCAATTAAAGGGATTCAAGCAGGTAAAGTGAGTCACAAGTGTTTGCTGTATGTGGCTGTCTTGTTAATGACCTTGTCACATATCAGACAAACTCTGCTAGCCAATCTGTCCCTTATGTCACATTTTGGCAGCTTTTCTGGCCAGGCTCTTACCACTAGTAGGATGCCAAACCCATCCATCTTCCCTACAAACAACCAATAACACCTGGGCCACACAAGGTATTCATTACTTAGGTGTGCATATTATAGAGTCAAGAACCACAGGTAATAAGAGGAAACTGGTGGAAGAAGGTTTAATAGAGATGTAATGAAGTTTTATGTAAGAAAAAGGGTGGTGGAACAGTCTACCAGTAAAGATAGTGGGTACCAAGACCATAAATGGTTTCAAGGGTAGACTGTGACAATGGTGACCATGATTAGGCACTTTCAGAAAGGGCGATTGAATCACAGCGCCTGTCGACTGGGCTACCGAGCAGGGAGGGTGACCGGATGGGGGTGTCTGCAAATTTAGTGACAGGATGTCACTATATGTACATGTGCTGGAGGGGTGAGCATGCTGAGCAACAGGCAGAAGGGGAGGGAGGGTTTGTGAGGCATGGTGCAGTGGTCGGCTGCCGAGCTGGCCACATGGCATGGTGGGTGGGTGGGTGGCAAGCTAGGGCTGCAAGAGTGCTGAGTTTGGGTCCAGGCATGTGTACATTTTGTTGCACCCAGCATGACACTTTTTTCCCCCGGTTTTGCACCCCCCAACATGCACCCCCCTTGGAGTTGAGAATCTTTTAGTGGGGGGGGTGCGGGTGGCACAGCCCCCCCGCATAAAACAAAAAAAAAACAAGTCCCCAGCATCCTTTTGCTGTGTGCCGGGAGTGTACGTCACTGAAATTGATTTTCAGCGATGTACACTCACCCTAATGGCGGTTGCCTGTCCACGATCGCTGTTATCACATGGAACCAGTTTCAAGCATGGCTGGGACACAGTGAAGGGTTTGGTGGTTGCTTAGGTTGGTAGCAGTTGGGATGGCAGCAGGGGAGTGGACTGAGAGGGATAAATCCCTGCACAGACAACAGGTTCCCGGGGCAGATAGGAAACTCCAAACAGACTAGATGGACCTGTGTTTTTTTTCTGCCATCATTGTCTATATTTCTGTGTTGTTGAGGGCCTCCAGCTATTCCTCATAGGAGCAGCCCAAGTGACACTGAATCATCCTGGTGACCATGCGCTACACGGTTTCCAACCTCTCCCTGTCCTTTCTCAGCTGAAGACTCCAAAAATCAGCAGATTAAGATAATACAAACACAGCAACTGTGAGCTCAGTTGTTTTTTGAATATACTGGGGAAATAAGTACAAATTGTTATTAAATATTGTACAGTAAATGGTTTTAGACTTCTTTAGCAGATACCTGCCCTTTAGCATTCTGAAGTCTCAGCTTTTGCATCTCAACAGGATTTGACATTAGAGAGTGAGGGTTTCTTTCAATCTCATGTAGCCCTCTACACATTAATTGAAATAAGCACACAAAAAGTCCTGCCTAAAACCTTATAAGTACTCCAATTCTCTAATATTTCAAGACAACACACGATATGAATATGATTTGGGTGGACTCAAAATTCTGACTCTATTATGCAATCAATCAAGTGTTGAATTTCCTACTGTGCTCAACCTGTAGAGATCTATAGTGCTAAGAGTTAATGTCCCCATGATCAATGTGCATTGCTCAAGTTGTGTAACACTGCTGGTAATCATTGAAACGGGAACATGCAGTGAGCTTAGTAATTGTTTTGCTTCAACCATATCTATTGACACCTCTACTGGAAGCTAATGCAGCAGAGGTAGAGCAAGGAGAGTTCTGAAATGATAATGTGTGACTTCAGGAGTAGTTGAATATTCAGCATGTGTTTATCTTTTTCAGAATATTTTTGTCTTTACAATGCTATAGGTATTTGAGTAGGTAGTTTATTGTTTGATTGGTTTTTGACCCAGTTTCAAACATATACAAAGTGTTAGACATAGTAACATAGTATTTGATGGCAGATAAGGACCACCTGGCCATTGCTAGTCTGCCCATTTCCCTACCTACTGTACATAAGCTCCAGCTCCTAAATGATTCTGCAGCTCACCTTCTCTTTCCTACCACTATGTTTGCCTTCTGTCTATCCCATGAATTCTTGAATTCCCCTATTGTTTTTGCCTCTATGACCTCTGTGAGGAGGCTGTTCCATGCATCCATCATCCTTTCTGTGAAAGAAATACTTCCTTATGTTCCCCCTGAGTCTCCCCAGCCTCATACTGTGAGCCCTTGTTCTTGCACTTCTATTTTTCTGAAATATAGTTCCCTCCTGAACCCTGGTTATCCCCTTGAGGTACCTGAATGTCTCTATAATATCTCCCCTCTCCCTTCTGGCCATCAGGGTGCTGCTCGGAATGTGCCCGTCATTAGGGCACCATAAGAGGAAATTCACCATCCCCTCCCCGAGGTTCACCCCCCCCGGAGTTAGAATAATTAGGAAGAGGGGGATGTGGGGACATGAGGGGTGCAGCCCCCCACAGAAAGACAGAATGACAAATTTGGAACTTGGCACCCTGATGACTGGGTGCATCCTGACGGGTGCCTTCCAGTGGTGGAACCCTTCCCTCTCCCTCCTTTTCTCAGGGGTATACAAACTGAGGTTTTTTAGTCTTTCCTCACATGTTTTCTGGTACATTCCTTTCACCATTTTTGTTTCCCTTCTCTGCACTGCTTCCATTCTGTCTATATCTTTCCATAGACATGGTTTCCAAAACTGAACACAGCATCCCAGATGTGATCTTACCAATTCCCTATGCAGTGGCATCACCACCTCCTGTTTTCTACTGGTGATGCCTTTCCCTATGCACACCAGTATCCCTACAGCCCTCACTGCTGCCTTCTTGCATTGCTTGGCTACTTTTAGATCATCCATTATAATTACCCCCCAGGCCTCTTTCTAGTTTTGTTGTTGTGAGTGGCTAATGGGAAAACATGTAAAAATCATTACATTCAGTTTTTGAAATATGAGCACATAGAACAAGACATACCTAGAGAAACATGAATAATCTGAGTTAAAAGGAATGTATTATGCAGCCATGCCCTAAAAATACAGTACTCAAAAATGTTAAGCCCTATCTAGCCCCTCATTACTGATTTGAGTTTATAAATCATGATGTAACATTTCTTCCCACAATATCCCATTAAAAGTTTTGAATTCCTATACCTCATAGTCATTATATCACAGCTAAGACTTATCACAATAAAGTAGGCAAATCTTAGCAGTCTCCTTGGTTATCAAGGCAAAATGATAGCTCACATTAGATAGGATAAGCAAATTCAGGACCAAAATAGCCAGAAAACAGTGTACAACCATTTTGGGGAGGATTATGGGACATTTCCAATGGGTCCTGTTTCCAAATTAGGTGTGCACTACCCTGAAGAACAGGTCAACTGTACTTCACATGGAAGTAGAACCGAATGACAACATCAGAGCCATAAAATTGGATTCATGGTTAATACACAGAAGTACTCTGTCCCAAGAAAAATGACAGGACTGTGTCTGTTAAACTCAAGCCAACTGGTGAGGTTACAAGGAACCTGCCAACTGGGAGAGGCTTCCAAAGGCAACATACAACACATGTTTATAGAGCCATCAGCAGTGAGCTGCCACAGTGCATCATGGACCGCCTGTCTGCTTGTAGTCCTGGGACCTATCTCTTAAGAAGCTTCTCCTTCATTTCACTCTCATTCACTAAAGCTAGAATGCACTTCAGCAGAACAGCAATAAGTCATGGCCTCCCTGTTCTCTGGAATAACGCACAAAAAATTCTTCAGCGCACTACTCCGGTATCGCTGTCTCTCTTCAAAAACTTATTATTGTAGTCCTTCAAAGAGCCATGCAACTGTTTCTGCTAATGACCCTCATTCCCCTGACCCAGCTTTCTTCCAGCATTCTCTTATCTTTACCCATAAGCCCTGGTCCTCTTTGTTGCAACTTACCTCCCCTGCAAACTGGTGTTCCTACCCGTCTTCTGGTTCCCTCTCCTCCTCCCATCTTCTTATTACCCTCTACATGCAGTTTAGATCCTGCTTAGCACTGTGTATGCTCTATGTAATTTCTGTTTATTGTAACTGACTGTATCGTAAGTGAGCTGCCTGTTAGCACATAAACCTGTACACTGTCATCCATATCCTTTATGTTCTGTACCCATTGTATGCAGCTGTATGCTTCCTGTCAAGGAAGGTATTTGTATGTATCATATTGTCTTTTGTATACCAACCCCAGTTCCACCTCAAAAATGAGTTTCTCTCGACGGTGTTCCACCTGGTTAAATAAAGATTTGATTGATTGATTGATTGAATGCTGCTCTGTGCCCTTATTGATGTCATACTTGGCAGTGGCATTAAACATAATATCTACAAATGTTGCCTGCACTGAATTGTCAGGTATTTTTTTTCCTAAACAAATAAATTTATTATCCAGCACAATGCCAGAGCCACTATTTCTTGTCCGAATTCTCAAATGAGTCATCCAGTGTCCATCAGCAAAGGTATAGTAAATCCTGTCCAGCAATAAGTCCCTCAGGGTTATCCCTAATGTCTCCACCATGAAACATATTGCTTTTAGCTGTTAATATGGATCTTCAGTTATAACAACCCATCACTGTAGCTTCCATGAGCCAGAATAATTTTATATGGGCAGTAAGTAACATTCCTATAAATAAAACTATATATCAGTGCATCGTGAATAATTAGTAGAATGGTAGGATTCAATAAGATTTTGTCATCCTCAAGCCACTGAAAAAGGCAAAGCCATAGTGACTGTAATTACATAACAAAAATAGCAATCATGTGTACATTAAAAATTAGGTATAAGATTATGGCAAACTCTTAATAATAGTTTCAGACTTGAATAGCCCTGGTCCAATATTGACTAAAGTTCTTAAAAATTCTTCAATGTTTTTATGATTCTAAGCAGTTTATGTAGACTATTGAAAATGAGCCTTGTCCATTGGCAAGAACATGTGGCCAGTATATTATGTTCTAGAGTTAGACCCCCTGTGGATTTCTAATCAGCTACCACCAATTCAAATACCAGGAAAAAACAGTATTTGCTTTCCAATTAATTTGTTTTCTACTTATCACTCCAAGGCGTCCAAAGGCTCACATGCAGAGTTAATCTGCCTTATAATAAACATACACTGGCAAGCATCAGAGCACAATAACTGTAGGGCCAGAAGGCCCTCATACAAAAGAAAAAAAAACTGTCATGGTCCACACTGTAATCCTTCTACAGCACTCAATATTTCATCAGGTTTCTTCACTCCACACATGCATCCATAATTCCCCCATGCTTAATGTTGGCATTTCATCTGGCCAGAGCACCTGTAAAAAAATAAATCACTTGATCTGGGAATAGTAAATTGTATGATTTTATGCCCAAACCGTTTACACTCATAGGCAACAATAGCATATCTTTTCAAGGTTGGATTTTCACCCTTAGCACTTTCAGGTGCAGTCCGTGGAACAGTTCTTCACTCACACGAATGGACCATCGCTGAAGTTCATATCCAAGCTCTCACCGAATAACTCCTGATCCACAGTCTGGAATATCCCCAACAATCTAATTTAACTGGGACTAGTTACAGCTAGTTAATTTTCCAACCAGCCACTCTTGGGGTACAAATCCACTGCTGGCAAAACCACGGGGGGCCACATTCCATCCAGACCAGAATCTAAGCACACTGCTTTTGGCAAAAACAAAGAACACCAGTCCAGATGGTCAACTGGCTTTCAATAGGCATAGAAGTACAGGTACAGGCAAAGATACAACTAGGTGAAGAGCAAACCAGAACACTGGTCCCAATGGTTGACACATTTTTATATCGTATCTACCAAGGATAGCACAGCTCAGATGTTATCTTGTTTTCAGTGGGATCCTGCTTTTCACAGTCTTTACACTGTATTTACCCAGGATGTACAGCTGATATGCAATATCTCATTTTCAATGGGGCCCCACTTTTATTCATTTATATAATGTATTTTCCTAGGATAGCTCAACTGAAAAGCAAGTTACATTTTCAGTGGGGTCCAACTTTAACACTGTATTTTTCCCAGGAAACAGTAGCATAGTTGCACAGTTCAATGGGGGCTCTGCAATACTGGGATTCAGCTTTTAAACATTTTTACTATATATTTACCCAGGATAGCCCAGCTGAGACGCAATATCTCGTTTTCAGTGGTGCCTTGCTTTTACACATTTTTAAGACTGCATTTATCCAGGATTGGCCAGAAGAGAGGCAATATCTAATTTTCAGTGGGCTACCACATTGTGACCCCAAATTTACAACATAGTCGTTTTATGACCTGCCATTATGCTTGAAACAGGTGAATTGTTTTAAAATCCCATCCAAAAGGTGATTCCTGAGAGTGACCACACAAAACATGTTTCAGAGTGGATTTGAAGAATGACACCTGTAATGTTCATGAGGCAGAGTAACACAAGGGATATGTTGAACATTAGGGACTAAAATCTGCAACAATAAAGTTATGAGTAAGCATTGGAACAAGCCAACATTTTTATAACTTAGTTGTTTCTTCAAATTTTGATCCAAAATTTTCAATGTTGTCTTCTGAAATTATCAAGACAGCTGGAGTTTCTTAAATCTGGCCCTTTGTGGTTTCACAGGACTGAAAACATGTTTCAAAGAGGATTTGGAAAATTACATGTCTTCTTCATGAGGTGGGATAACAAAGGAGCTCTGTGCACATTTGAGACCAAAATCTGAAAAAATTACAATGTTATGAGTAAACATTGAAACAATTCAGTGTTTCTTTAAAACTTTGTTTTGTTTTTGACATTTTGACCACAGATTTTTAACACTGCCTTTTTATGACCCCACCTTATGATAATATGAGGTGGAATTTTTTAGATCCTGTTCAAAAGTTAACTTCATGGAACAAATGTGAAAACATGTTTCAGAGAAGATTTGAAAAATGTCAGCTGGCATGTTCATGAGATGCTATAAAAAGAGGGCTATGTTGAAAACTGGGGGTCAAAATCTCTACAAATCACAATGTTATGAGTAAATGCTGACAAAAAAAATGTTTCTTCATAACTTCATTGTTTGTGACATCTTGAACCCAAATGTTCAACATAGTCTTTTTATGACCCCTCTTCCTGAATACAGCAGGTGTCATTTATAAAATATTGGCCAAAAATGTTGTGCCCGAAATCCAAAAACACATTTGGTCAGGATTTAAAAAACGACATCTGCTATGTCAATGAGGTGGTGTGAAAAATGGCTATGTTGAGAATTTGGGGTCAAAGTATTGAAAATCACCCAAGTTAGGAGTGAGCATTGAAATATTTCAATTTACTTTCATTACTTTGTTGTTTTTTAATATTTTGACCCCAAAATGTTAACAGTCTTCTTATGACCCCACCTCATGAACACGGTAGGTCACAAATTTGAAATCCGACCCAAAAGGTGACATCATGTAGGGAATGCAAAATCACCTTTTGGCCCAGATTTGAAAATGTTCACCTACCATATTCATGAGGTGGGGTTCCAAAAGGCCATGCTGAAAATGTTGGTGAAACAATATAAAAAAATGACCAAGTTATGAGCATAAGTCCAAAATGCATTGAAATACATTGGCTCTTACTTACCTGATTTCTGGCATTGAAGAGTGAATATTTTGTTCCAGTCTAAAGAGAATCACATTGTTGAACCCCCAGTAGGTACGTGGGGGGGGGGTGGTAGTGGTTGCTGAGGGAAGGGGTCAGGTGGGGGAAGGGTAATGGCAGCAGGGGGCAGTAGCAACATACATTGATGGAGTGTTTTCTTTTTTGCAGGGTGTAAAAAAATAAAAAAAAGACATAGAGGGATGGTTTTCTTTATTTTATTTACCTACAGTAGGGAACTGGCATCCCAGTGTTGGGTTCATATTTGCATGGCATGGGAAGCAGTTTGGAGGTAGGAGGGATACTTGGGAGATGGTCAGATCTTAATAAAAAGGGCACGGGCACAGGAAGCAAATGAGGAGATGGGAAGGATACTTGGTGGAGGGTGAGAGTGTTTAAAATGGGAACATGCATAGGAAGCAACAGAGGAGTGGGAGGGATACTTAGCAGAGGGATGGGTTTTTTTTTGTATATAAACTAGGGACAGCATGGGATGCAAAGGGGGCGACATCTTTTCCAGTGGGTGGGTTTATTTTTGTTTAGGAACTGGGGACAACATGCAATTGGGAGGTGGTGGGATCTTTGCCAGCAAGGGGGTTTGCTTGTTTTGTGAAGCAGGGACTACTGTAGGAACTTTGGAGTATACAGCACAAAGGGGCAAATGATTGCTACAGATGGGGATGGGGGAATAGGTGTAGACTGATCATGGCACGGGTTTTCTGCTTACTGGGCTGCATCATGCAGATGAAAGCAAAAAACAGCTGTGTGATATGGATGGCTCTTTTCTTTGAACTTCACAAAGTTTCCATCCATCAAGCAGAGATGAGTGTTATGATCAGCCTGGCTGATCATTGGTATGACATGTCGAGCTCACTTATTGGACCAACTGTGATGCATATCTCAAATCCACTAACATAACAATATGTTCGCTTTGCATATGTGCAAGCATAAACATAACAAGGCATAACAATGCAGAAACCTCATTTTAAAATTCATAAATTATATGACAAGTCTGATTCATAATATCTGCAAACAAATGCCTAACAAAATGAATGCCATTTCAATGTTTTATGCAAAACAGAAAGAAACAAACAGAATCCAATTTAACTGGGAAAAAAAAGGAAGGAGAGGCTACAGCACAGCTGTTATGACATGTCACCTGTGTCACAGATAAAGCCACACTGGCAGATGCTGATGCTGTAGAAAAAAAAGAGTGAAAACAGAGGAATTTGAAATAAAAAGAGAGGGGAACACAAAGAGAAAGGGAAAAGAGGAAGAAGGAAAAATGGGATGGTGATGTGAATGTGCAATTACACGGGGGTGAGAAAAAGAGGGGGAAAGGAAACTAAACAGTACTAGCAACAAAAAAAAAAACTGATGTACATTTATGCCTTAGTATTTTTTGAGCAAACCAGGGGTGGTGGTCAATTTTGCAAGAAAGGGTACATGTTCAGTCCGGTCATTTAGTGCAGGTCATTTGCATGCTTCCAATTTAAAAATCCAAAATGATTTTTTTGCTAAGGTCTTTTCCCTGTCACCTCCACTAGGACCAACACACACTTGTTCAATTCCAGTAAAAATAATCTTGTGATCCAATTTGTTCTCTACTCCCTTAATGTGAGCTGCCAGTGTATAGTTAACATTGCCTCCTTCCCTTTCCTTGAATTTTCTTTTAGTCCTCTCCATGTAAAATTCTCCCCATTTACATGTGGAAATGCAAATTACATGGCTTGTATTGCACAAGAATAAATCTCTTATTTGTGTGCTTTGACCATTAACTGGATTTGGGGTACAGCAACATTCATTTATCATACTACAGTACCTGCACCATTTGTATTTTTTACACCCAGATGGCAAAGGGAGAAGAAGGTCTTGTATTTCTCCATTGACTATACCGAAAGGACAAGAACGTCCCGAAGATTATTAGTTATGTTTTACACCATATGTGAGGGTTTCCTTGCTACCTGTGCCAGTTTTGCTTCTGCTGCAAGAATATGCAAATTCTTTTCAATAAGTTTTTTATTGTTACCTTCCAAGTTCTTTTTTTATACATGGTCACAAACTGAAAAACTGTTCTTGTTGCTACTCCTTTGTATTTGCAGGCTAAAGAAGGATTATGTGTCAGCTGCATAACTAATATGCTTTACCTTCTGCATAACCTCTCCAGAGTACCCTCTTTTTTCTGTTGTTTTCTGCAGCAGATCTTTTGTGCACATTTTTGGTTTACTGCAAATCCCATGAACTCTGAGGAACTGACTGCAGGGGATGTTGGGGTGGCAACTATTGTCTAATAAGACCATATTGCTGTCAGTGACCTTTCAAAAGATGGTGGTAGCCACATTGCCATCTATCTCCTTCATTGCCAGCAAACTGATTCTTGTCAGATGTCACAACAAACTTCAAATTTCAAATTCTCATTGGTGGCTTGCAAAAAAGTCTGCAAACTGTCTAAGTTTGGATTCACACCTCCGCCACACCATAAATATGTCAACGATATACTGTATCTGCACCATGTATTGATTTTGTCATAGAACAGGTTCACATGGATATCCCTGATGAAACACTTTTTCCAATAGCTTTGATATATATTGACATAGCTAGGGGAAAACTTAGCTCCCACAGCCTTTTCACTGAGTGGGAGATACTGTGAGCCCATGAAACAAAAGTTATTACTTCAAGTACCATTTTTGTCCTTTCTTTCTTTTTTTGGTCCCCCCCATTACCTCTTAGCGTTATTTGGCAATGGGTGAGCCATGGTGTTTCTGCTTTTCTCCCCTGTTACCGAGGACCCCAGATCATGGTCGCACATGCATGTGGAGGCATGCATGTACTTCGTGGCTCTGGTAATGGCCCCTTCCTCTATCTCCTGTCCTAATGCTGGATCCTGCCCTTGGCTTGGCACTGCCACTTAGCCTTCACCTTGTGGCAGCCAAGAGCCTGGGAAAAACCCATGTCCTGCCCCAGAGAGGAGAGCTACCTTATGGCAACTCGATCTGACTCCTTACCTTCCCCCCCAGCTGACACCTGGTGGCCAGAGCTCACTCCTGAACCCGGGTCGCTGGCATGGGGCGAAGTGTTTTGTCCAGTGCCTCAACCCTCAGCATCACCAGGCTGGCTATTTTTGTCCTTTTGTGCAAAATTCATTTTCTAGCCTTACTCACTAATCTTTGTTTCTCAAAACAAAATCTTAATGCCTCCAGGCTTCCCTCATGGGGTATGCTAGTATACAGTGATTTGATGTTGAGGGTGACAGGACTGTCACCTCCTGATGTTGAGATCACCCCCAAACCCCTAACATATATCCTAACATAACTCTAGTATCTAAAATAAAGGTCAAGATTTTAGTGATGTCCTTGATGGCATCATCAACAACCTAGGAGAGGGAATCCATTACTGTCTCCACACTGGACATTATGGGCCTCTCCAGGGATCTAGCAAACACTTATAGATTTAGGCAGACAATAGGTATATGCCCTTAGGGGATTATCTGTAGTGAGAAAATCAAATTCCCTTTTGTTGATACAGTTTTCATACAGTGCCTGTTTAAGGAAGTCATCAGCCTTAGATTTGAGGGACAGTGTGGGTTCAGATCTCAGCTCTTAATAGTAATCACTATTAGACAACTGGCTCTTCACATCTGCTATATACTGGCTCATGTCCATGACCACCACACCTCCCCCATTGTCAGCTAGCTTGATTGTGTCTTCTTTCCTATTTTTAAGGGCATCCAAAGCAATTTTCTCATCTGTAGCTGCGATTGACATACTGAGGATGGTTTTCCTCTTTCATAATATGTTGCAAGTCATTCAACTTGAAGATATTAACAGTAGCATTCTGAGGAGGGTAAAACATAGACTGTTTTTACCTGTTTTTTGTTGTTGCCCCTAAATGTGAATTTGGAATAGTGACTATCTTCTGACTTGTACTTTCTTTCATCTGGGAGATTTCAATTATTCTAGGGATATCAGAGAAAACCTGTTATGGCAACAGTTTGACTAGATCACTCAGGGTATCTTCTGCAATTTCACTGTGTTCAGTACTCTGACCCCCATATTACTGATGCTAAAAAACACTTAAACTGCAACTTTCTACTCAGTTTATACAGGTCAATTGCTGTGCTAAAGATGTCTCTGGTTATAATGAAGGTGAGCCCCTTGTTAAATACATCTACTTTGGCCAGGCTGAGCTGGAAAAATGATGTTTTGTGGTACCTCAAATTGTTCCATTTCTGATACACCATATCACTTTCTAATAGCCCATATGATTTCCATTTGTCCCATCTACAGTGCTCTCAATATGATTTGGCATTTTTCTTGTAATTCTAGGGCAATTTTCCTGTGTTTTCAAATAGATTACATTATTTCCTATGGCAGTTGATTATAACCAAAGCAGGTCTATAGGAAGAATTTCCCTGTAGATGGTTCCAAATCCCTGTACAATACAGGAATCCCTGTAGATCCGGGAGCACTGCATCTATTTTTGTTTCTTGCTCCTTGGTATTTTATTCATTTGGTGCTGAGTCTGAGAGTCTGCGGTGTTAGAGATATCTCTTAAACAACAACAACAAAAAAGGGTAGAAGATGAGCTTTCTGATTCAGTTGCTTTGCTGTTGTCATCAGCCTCAGTTCTAGACATCTTATTTGAATTGGTTTAGATGCAAAATGAACGTTGCTATCTTTATTGTGACCTTGTTTTTCACCCCAGCTGACAATATGACCAGATTTGTAGTCTATTTCATGGCAAAAGAATTTGCAGTGTTTAGTTGCAGAGACTTTCTCATCGTGAATGCTGATCACATCCAGGAGCTTTGCCTTTAAGTCTGCAAACTGGGGATCACTTTTTGAAACTTTGTTTTTTCGGCTTATTTCAATTTCAGTTTGCCTTTCCTTAGACTTCTCCAATATCAGATGCACCAGTTGCACATGTTGCATCATTTCATTCTGATGATTGTAGAATATTTCCCTTTCTTTTCAGATGTTGGTCATTTTGTTATGTACAAGCCACAGGGCACTCCTTCCACTCTGATGTAGGCCTCTGTCAATACTTACTTCCAATGCAGCCTTCAAGCTTTCAGTACTGTTTCTTGATACTCAAGAAAGGCTTAAAGTGATTTTGTGAGGCTTTGCAGATGCCTTTTTCACATAGTGTGCCATTGCCACCCATGCTTCAGATGTGGAAGCTACAATTTGTTTTATAAAACAATCTGTCATAGTTATTTTTATTTATGTTTTATCAGCACTGTCACCTCTAGTTTTCTATGAGTGGCCACACCCCAAGAATGATGCAAAGAAGGGAACTGTCAATGTTTTATATACAGCAGCAAGGAATTCTAGGTAAATTATAATGTTGATGTAAATGTTAGTTACTCTGAGATACAGTCCCTTATGTTGGTGGTGGTGACTGCACCTAATTGTAGATGTACATAGCAAGGCATTGTGGGTACAATAAGAAGTTGTTTTCCAATTCTCTTACTGTGAGGTACAGTCTAATATTTCTGTAGTGGCTTTGACAATAAAAGCTATCATATGTTTATTTTCAAAACAAGACATTGTGCATATAGTATCTAGCTGACAAGATTTCTTTACTGAGAGATGTAGTCTCCTATGTTGGTAGTGTAGATGTCTGCAATACCAAGACTAACCAACAGAGGTCTCTGTTTCAAAACAGTGCTTAAAAATGGTCTCCCTTGCATGATGTCACATTTGGGGGTTGCACCACTGAGAAAAAAAGGGGCAGGCTATGCAAATGAAGCAGATCACAGAAATAAAATCATTTATTTCATGGTAAACAACACTTTTTGGCAGTCTGAATTGTAGGAGATTGAATCACAACTCCTATGGGTTACTACAGGTTACTACTCCCATTTGCCATGGCAAACCTTGCAAAATCACTTTAAATAATACCTTTAAAGTACTGCTCAGTATTGGCTTATTGAGGAATCTGGGCTTCTTGTTAAAAAAATATTTACCACACTGTTTCTGGCAAAGATTTTCCCAGTCTTTTTTGACAAGTTTGCTGTTTTTAAAAAATGCCTACACTAATTATGAACGAACACACTAGACCTGTGCAGAATGGAGGTTTATGCCAGCAGAATTCATCTGGAATGACAATTCTTCTTTTGAAATTCTTTCAGCTGTTCTTTTGTAATTTAACATAATTCTGCAAAGCATTTTGATGTAAACCATGGAACGATCTTCCACCGATTATGTAATCTGCAGACTATTACTCCAAAAACAAAAGTGAGCAGGTACACCATGCTTGTAAGGAGCAATAAACTGAATGGATGATGAAGTAGTGCTACTTTTTCTTTATTCCATGAAAAATACTCAAGTGCAAACACAAACAGAAACTGGTAGCAGACCAATACACAGAGACTCAGCATTTCACCTTCACGTGAAGGCTTTGTCAAGAGTAGCAACCCCCTCTTGTGGTGCCTTTTTATAGCTGCAGTGGGTGGAACCCTGCAGACATGTTGCTATTAGTAGAAAAAGGGAGCTCTCCAGATTCCCAATGGACTAGATAAAATTGGAGGTTTTGTGGAATTACTTTGATGTGTTTGTTCAGCTGAACAGTATTGTACTGAACTATTTTGAGTAATAACTACTAGCTTTAATTTGGCTAGTATTCTCTTTCAAGAATGATTCATAGCTCATAAACATGTCAGCTTATTCACCCTTTCCTAGCAACGAATCTCATAAAACAATTTACACTGTTTTTAACCTCTTAAGACGCTATCTGATTAGCATTGTCTCAAACATAGTTTACTATAGCAGAAGACATCAGTTTCTTTAACCCCTAACACAAGTAACAAACTGTTATCTTTTGTTACTACTTTTACTATGCTTTTGGAAAAAAAATATTATGCTAATCTTTCCCTGACTTTGCTAAAACTGATATTACAGCTTGCTGCATTGTGTGATCAAGTTCTCCATGCCATAAACTTCTCTGTATACATCCTGGAGGGGTTTGTGGAGAACACATTTAAGGGTTTTGTAAAGGTTAACAGAGATCATCTGGTCCCAGTGACTTATCCAGACTCATAGAATCCAGGGCTGCCTTAATCTCCTCCAGTGTCAGAGGTTCCTTTAGAGCTACCTGTGCTTGGAGACCACGTGATGCTGTGCAACTGGTAACAGCTTGCTTTCATCACTCCAGCCACCCAGCCAGTTAATTTTCTAATTATTACTAACAGGAGTGTCTGCAAACTTCTTTGAAGGGACTAACAACAATTGTTTTACTCAGCTATTTATTTCCATTACTGAAAACTCAATTTATGGAGGCAGAAATATGCAAAGCTTTCCCTCAGCACACTCCACCGATAACGCCAGAGATGGCCCTGAGAAAGCCTAGGTTCTCGACTACCCCGAACCACGGAGTTTAAGTACTACAATGTAGGAGCAAGAACCACTTACTCTCTCTAGATTTTTAGAGGAGTTCCAGCCATTCTGAGATGAAATGCGCTTAGTTTCGGCTGATTTAAAATCTCTGGCTCAAGTGATGGAAGACCTTACAATCCGAACCTCAGAAGGGGAAGCCCGTATAACTTCTTTGGAAAAAAAGAACTGACAGAGTCAACCCAGAGCTAGTCACAACAAGACAAAAGATTGCCAAGATGGAGCTTAAAATTGAAGACCTTGAGGGCCACAGTCAGAGGAACAATACGGTCCTCATAGGCTTACCTGAAAATGAGGAAGGTCTGGATACTGTTCTGTTCATCCAGAAATTGGTGGAGAAAATTGCAGGTCCCTCGCCTTTTGGTCCAAGTTATGTTATAGAATGAGCATGTAGGGTACTTTGCCCAATTTCCCCAGCAGGAGCTCAACTGAGACCGCTGATTTTTTGGTTTCTAAATTATTTGGAACATCAGCATTTCCTGTTGAAAGTTAAAGAATCGCAAGAAGTCTGCTGGGAGGGAGTGAATATACAGGTAGCCTAAGACCTGCCAGCTTCAATAAGAGTGAGGAGAACAGCATTTCATCCTTTAGTCTCCAAAATCATCGCTGCAGGGATTAAATTTCAGATTAATTATTCCGCGAGGCTCCAAGTTTAAGCAGCCAGCTCCTGGCACTCATACGAGGATCCTGATGCAGTGCTGACAGGACTAAAGTCCCTTTTTCTGGAACTTTTTTGAGGCACTTGACTTAGTCAGTCCCCCCTGAGCTTATGCTCTGATGAGAATTCAGCCTGCTAATTTAGCTATTCTTTGTTTCTTCAGGGAATGCCTAACAGTGGATTTCTACAAGTAGGTTTAGGGTTACTAATTAGTGACCTTGGAAACCACTGATTCCAACAAAAGATCTGTAATTCTAATATCTGTTTTGTGTTTAATCTTAATTTTTTTAACTTGAGGATATCCACTGACTGAAAGGCATCTCGATAGTGCGCATGATTGTGCAGATATATTAAAGGTTTCCAGTAATGTTATGCACTGGTGGGACCTCTAGATGGCGTAGTGCAACCATGTTTTTGTATCTGAGGGATATTTTGAATGCAGTGTTAATGATTTCTGTAAGTCTTTTCTCCCAGGGCATCAGGGTGTGTTAAAGTGATTGCTTAGTAAGTTCAGCTAGGTAGCTGAGTAGTTAAGTTCATTTCAAGTAATACTTTCAACTGACATTTGGCCTTAGCTAGGGAATGTATCATCAACAGAAACAGAGTTTTTTGGTACAAGTTTAGGGGTCTCCAGTTGGCTGCTTAAGGTTTATTTCAAATCTTTTTAAGCCAAGTGTATCGGACAAACGGTAGAAGAACTACCACAGTAGGGGTTACAGTTCGAGTCCCTTCTTTATATACTTTATATTTTTTCTATTTCCTTTTTGTCAAATTTGATTGGAATGGTGTTTTATATAGGGTACTTATAGGGTTCAGAATGGGGTGGCTAGAAGATGGGAGCAACGAGAGTGCATAGCGCAGTCCGAGACAGTAAGGGAACTGGAAAGGGCAGGTTTTTCCTTGTCCAGTGGGAGTTCAGGTGCCACTGGGATCTGTGCAGTCATGTGGCTACCACTGCTACATGCTCACCAGCCAGCGTGCCTTTGGAGGTAGGCTGTACCTGTCACCTTACAGACACGGTGCCCTTGCAGCTGGTACTCCGACCCTATGCCTATCAGCCTGTCAGCCCTGTTGCCACTGTAGGCCCACTTCATTCTGTCCATGGGGACTGAGGTGGTGCCTGTGAGCCGGTGGCTGTCACATGGGGACCCGCTGCATGGGGGTGGTGGACAGGTGGCTGTGGAATGTCACAGGCCCATGCGCCTGCTGTCAGTGTGTGCAGGCTCATGGGGTGCCTGCTACATGGCAGGCTGAACTACTGCCTGGTGGCAGCTGGCCCGCAGGTTACACAGCACCATGGAATTCACACCAGCAGTGCCTATCGCACAGCTTTCATGGGATGCTTGCCAGGGTACCCATAGGACAGAGATGAAGGGGGGCTTTGGGTGTGCCCTGTGTTGCTTCCTATTTGCCGCGTGCCTCCATGCCCCACAGGAGGGTGCTGTGTTGCCTGGCAGGACCGGTGCTGTGGCAGGGGTTGGTGCATGGGTGTGGACCCTTACTCTGCTCCTGTGTTTGGGGGCCTTCCTACCTGTGGTGCCATCCGTGGTGAACATGGTCACATGTGGGTTCCCTCGGGTACTGGTGCTGGGTCAACCACCTTGCTGTGTCTCCACTGGGGACATGGTGGAGGGCCTTGTGTGGGTTGAGGTTGTGTTGGTGGATGGTCCCACCACCTGCAATGGGTGGTCACAGTGGTGATGTGGTGGGTGTGCAATGCGCTCTGAGTCGACTGGATGCATAGGCATGGGGGTGGCAGACTGCTTTCATTGCGTTGCACAGTTTGGTCACACATCTGGGCTAGGTGTCTCAGAAGCACTGTCCTGGTGGGGCATCATTGGGATGGGGACATGGCATGGGTGAGGCCTGGCTATCGTTGTGTCCTGGTCCCTGTTGGCTGGTGAACGGTCCAGGGGTGCTGTGCCCAGTGGCTGGGGTCTAGTGGTGTGCATCTGCTGGTGGTTCACCACTGTGGTTCAAGGGTCAGTGGTCCCTTTTGCATCCATCTAGCTGTGCTGCTCATGGGGTACTGGGTCCACCTCTAGGGGCCTTGCCCTGGTCGGGTGTGGGGTGGGCTGGGGCTGTCTGTCCTGGTGCATGCTCCTCTGCACCTTGTGCATCCCTGGTTGCTGCTCAGTTGATTCCTGGCTTTGTCCCTGCACATCTTTAGGGGTGCTGTTGTGCATCATCCCTGCCCCACTGCGCATTCCTCGTTGCGCTATGGTGCACCGGCGGCGATATTCAGCCACATTGCACAGGCACACCTTGTCCTGCGCATGGTTTGAATATTGCGCCATGTTGCACTGGATTTGTGCCTGCTCCTCTATTGTGCATCATTCTGGCAAAGTCTGAATATCTTGGCCCAAGTGTGTTACTAACCAATCTGTTTGTGTCTAGATAGACTGTATCATTCTGTTCTCATAAAGAGCTGGTCTTTTGTGTTTCAGGGTAACTGAAGTGGTATAAATGAATGTTTGTAAGAAATCTCCTTTCTGTATCACAGCTGACTTCTTTCACATCAAAACTCTGCTTTGTTTTTTGCCTATTTAAACACAGGATTGTTTAATGGATATAAAATAAATATAAAGTTTTTTAAGTCATAGAAGTAGTGTGTCTTTGATGTAGCCTCCATACATACCTGTATATTCATGTGAGAACAGTATTGTTTTTATGTCAGATTGAAAAACAGGTGTCTGCCACACTTTGCTATTTCAAGAACATGTACTATATGAACTCACAAAATCTATTTCTCTGAGGTATTCTGTGTGGAAGTACATCATGTATGTGTGTAACTAGACATACTGTATGTCATCCTGATGCCCCTGTCTCTTGCCCTTCGGTTGAAGCTACTGCACCCTGCTTCCCTTTGCCCCCCACCCAGTCAGGGCCAATAAAGAGGGAAGGATTTTCAAAGCCCCGTTGCAAGCTGCGACAATGGCAGCTTGCACCAATTGTGGTGCGCCCTGGACCCTGCACCCGAATTTCTATTTCTTAGGGTCCCGGCACCTAAGTCCAGTGGCTTGTGGAAAAGGGGGTGCTGCATCTGACATATGGCGCACCCACCCGGAATGCTGAAACAGCTGTGGGGAGTCTGCAGCACCCATGGACAGGGTCTGGCAACCAGGCACTGCCCCCAATACCACCTCTCGCCAACAGCACCGTGCCCGCAGCACTCTACCCTGGTGGGCTGGTGACCCCCCCACCATCTCCAACACACCCACCACTCCCTCCCATACCTGATCTGGCGAGTAGGCACAGCTTCCCTCCACATGCCACCTCGTGGCCACCGAATAGGCAGTACGTGGTGCACCAATGGCTCATTCGCGGCCAGCTGTGGTGGCGTGCGGAGGGCTGTGCTGGTCACTGGATCAGGATACGGGAGGGGTTGGGAGTGCTGAGATGGGTGGAAGAGTTAGCAGGATGCATGGATGTGGGTGTCTGGACCGTGATGGGGTGAGGGGGGACCACCGGACCACCGGACCACCAGGGATTGTCCACCGGGGATGGATGCGGTGGGCCACATACAGGATGACCTCCTTGGAGCTGTCTAAGTCCCCTTAGTCCTGCCCCTTGCTGGTCTAAGGGTACTTGGCACTTGGCTCCTGGGGGTTTCTTTCAAATTCTGGATCTGAGGGCTGCATCAGTCTGGGTCTGCCGCAAGCCCCCAGCGCCATGCTGCAGCCACCTTCATGGTGCAAAATGGCACTAGCACACTTTGGAGCAGGCAGCCTGATGGGTGATGCAGGCTGCCTTTGAAATTCCCACTTGGTGCAGCCCTTGGCACAAGGTGCCCTTGCATCTGACCTGTTTGACGCAAGCACCTTGCGTCAATCTCAGGCCTTTGAAAATCTGGCCCAGTTTGTTTATGTCAGTCTTGGTTTTATTGAACATAGTGAACTTCGGTGTACAATGCATGGTACATGTAATTATTATATATTTATATTCAGCTGTTTAATGATTAAAATAACATATTCATCAACTTAGCCTCTTCCCCACTTCCACCATGTCTCAGCTACATGAGTTACATAATGATAGTACAGAAAGAATTATAGATTTCCATTAAATATTTCCTATCCTATATATTGTATCCTGTATAGCACAGGGGAGATGCTAAATCTCATTCTCACAGAGATCTTTATTTTACACATTGTTGCACTGTATTTACTTAGGATATCCCAGATTAGAGGCAATATCTTGTTTTCAGTGGGGTCATGTTTTTGCCCACTTTTACAATGTACTTGTTCAAGGTAGCCTAATCTAGATGCAAAATATTGTTTTCAGAGTGTTCTGATTTTACACAATGAAGCATAATAATGTGTAGATGTAGAACCCCACTGAAAATAAGATATTACATCTTCTATGAACTATCCAGGCTAAATATATAACAGTCAGCAGGCATATTCTAGGAAAACACATTGTAAAAATGTATAAAAGGAAGATCACATTGAAGCTGCATCTCAACAGATCTGCATTGTACAAATACATTAGAAAAAGTAGGTAAAAGTATGACCACACTATAAATAACATATCAAATCTCAACTGGCATATCCTGTAAAAATTCAGTATTTAAAATGGGTTAAATGCTTTACCCAAATTAAATAAATATTTAAAATATTGGTTTGGCTAGTCTTTCCTCATTGGTCTTATCCCACAGGCCCTGCACCATTTTAGTTGCCCTTCACTGCACCACCACCACCCTCTCTGTTCTTTCTCAGATGGGACCTCCAGAACTGGATGCAGTATTCCATGTGCAATCTCATGAGTGTCTTATACAGGGACAAAATGACCTCCTTCTTTATACCCCTACTACCCCTCCCTATGCATCCAAGCATCTGATTAGCCTTTCCAGCCACCTTATCAAACTGCCTAGTTTCTCTTAGGTCCTTCAAGATGATAACTCCCAGGTCCTTTTCCTGCTTACCTCCACAACTAGTTCATAGTTTGCCCCTGGGTTCTTGTGCCCTATGCACATGATCCTGTACTTCTTTGCATTGAATCCCAGCTGCCATTCTTCAGACCACTTCTCCAGTTTTTTAAGGTCTTCCCTCATTCTTTCAACACCCTCTGGTATGCCCACCCTATTGCATACCTTTGTTTTGTCTGTGAAGAGGCATGCCTTCCCCTTTAGTCCCTCTGCAATGTCCCCAATAAAGACATTGAAGAGAAGCAGCCCCAACACAGACCCCAGGGCACACTGCTCATCATCTCTACCTCTCCAGAGTATTCCCTGTTTGCCACAACCCTTTGACTCCTACCAATCAATCAGTTCTCCACAGACAGAACTATTTTAGAATAAAGCCCTAGGTTATGCAGTTTGTTAATCAGTTTTCTATGTGGGATGGTATTGAAGGCCTTTCTGAAGTTCAGAGAGGCTACATCCACCACACCTCCATGGTCCACTACCATAGTTACCCAATCATGCTGTAGACTAGTACAATGTGTTAGTACAAGACACAGTGCTTATCCTAAATACAGCAAAAGTTATGGTTAGATGTATAAGTAAATGCCATATACAGCATTGGTTGTTTGTTACTGTGTATTTGACAATGCTCTGTGTGTGTAGACAGTGCACTGCTATACTATACTGGAATATATATATATATATATATATATATATATATATATATATATATATATATATATATGTGTGTGTGTGTGTGTGTGTGTGTGTGAGAGAGTATGTATGTATTAGTCCTTGTATGTGTATCACAACAATTAAAAAGTACAATTAGTTGGCTCAGTGGTTAGTGCAACAATTGCTAGTCTACATTCCCCCCAATATCTAGAGCACTTTCAGCCCTATGCATGTCATTGCTGATTTAAATGAGGTGTCTAGTGATAAGCCCCCACCCTCCAATGTTCCTCAAAGCCAGAAAAGAAGAAAATGATCCCTTGATGTCTTTTTAATCTGTGCAGATGTGTGTAGACAGTGCACTGCTGTGTTATACTGGAAGATATATGCATACATTTATATATGTATTAGTCCGTGTATGTGTATCACAACAATTAGAACATGCAATTCAGTGGTTCAGTGATTACTGAAAATTGCTAGTCTACAATCACCCCCCACTATCTAGATCAGTTTCAGCCTTATGCTTGTCATTGCTGATTTAAATGACATGTCTAGCAGCAACCCTCACCCTTTAATGTCCCTCAGAGCCTTAAAAGAAGAAAACAGTCCCTTGATGTCTTTTTTTTTAATTTGTAAAAATGTGTGTAGACAGTGCACTGCTATGTTACTCTGGAATATATATGCATATAGGTGTATATGTATTAGTCAGTGTGTGTGTGTATCACAACATTTAGAAAGTGCAGTTAGGTGGCTCAGTGGTTAGTGCAAAAATTGCTAGTTTACATATTTCTCATTGCCCACAATACCATTATCTCACTGCCATATTGGCTCTTGCTAGAGTTTGTTATATTAGTGGTTCTTAAAGACATATTAGCCATAGTAAATTAAGTAGTCATATTATACACCAGGGATTGCCCAAATAAGAGTTCCAAACCAGATATATAAAGATGTAAGTGATGACCACTCTGAGTTTGACAGACTGAACAGTGACTTAAAAAAGAAAACTGGAAAGCTAGACACATAGATAACAATAGCCAAGTTCAAAAAATTCCACTGTGACACTGACAATTACTTCAATAAATGTGTCTTCAACTGGAAGAAATCAAACAGTGATAAAAACCAAAGATGACAAAATCCAAGACCTATTTTGAAAATACCTAGCGACAACATGTTAGATTACAGCACCAGGGTCAGTGATGTAGATGATGATTCATCAGAATCTAGTGGTTTTGTAGAGGATCACTCACCCTCTGCCTAACAGAAGAGGGGCAAAAAAGTGTAAAGTTTCACAAATCAGGAATCAGCAGTTACCAAGGAGGCGGGCACAGAGAGGGAGGATGAAAAGGAAAAGTCCAGTATTGTTAGAAGAACCAGGCAAAAAGAAGGAAACAGTGAGTAATATAACAGAACTGTCTGTGCTGGAAAAGGGATTTGGTTTTCACCTATAGCCACAGCTAATCATTTTGATACTGTGGTTTATCTCCACAGATTTTGCTGCTCCCTTAATTTTAAAACCTACTATAATCATCAAAGAGACATGTGTTATCCAGCACAAGAAAGCACTGAGCCAGTGGTTGTTATTCTCCAGAATAATGAGCAACACCTGGAAAAGGGTTTGAAAGGAAGTCCACATTATGTCCTCTGTTACACCCATCTATACAAGTGTTCCTGCAGTTATGTGAGACAAATTTAGAAAACCTTTTTGAGAATAGTGTCCAGTCATGCCTCTATCAAAATCTAAACAAAATAGAGAAGCAAGCTTTAAAATGCCTCACTGAAAGAAAAGAACTGACTGAAAAGTTCACTGACAAAGGTGGAGACATCATTGTGATGTCAACAGACAATTATAACAAAGACGTTCTTTGCCAATTGTTGGATCAAACTTACTGCAGAAAACTTGCAAAGGACCCCACTACTTTATATAAAAATATCATTAATTATTATGTAGAAGAATAGTACAGAGATGGGTTGATTACCAAGGATTTTGAAGGAGTACATCACTGTAGATGTACCAGTAAGGGAAACTATGGATATTCTCTCAAAGATCCACAACTGATTGCGGGACCTCAAGGGGGAAACACATTATTTCAGGGATCAGGAGCTTATAGAACCTTTATCTCATTATGTGGCCTCATTTCAGGAGTAGTTTTTGACTAATTTATGTGCCCTTGTTAAGCATACTACAGATGTCATAAAACTAACACAAGACATGCAGACTTAACAGAGTTTCCAGTCTACCAACTGAGTTCATTGTCTAGCTGGCAAACTTTGTACTGGAGCACAATGCATTCTATTCCCTAAAACAATTTTATCTGCAAATGAAGGGTATGATGATGGGGTCTGCAATTGCCCCCAGCCCTGTAATGTATTTTTCATCAAATGGGAAGGTGAATATGTGTACAACCCTGATTATTATCTACTGTTTGACTAGCTGGACATTTGCAAACATTTTATTGATGATGTCCTCATGGTGTGGTGTGGTGTGGTGGGATGGCAAGTAGGATCTGGATAAATTTGAGGAACACTTATCAGTTACATCAGGCTTGACATTTACCATTACAAAGAGTCAACACAGTATCATTTTTTTGAATCTGAATATTGTCAAACAGAAAGATGGAACATTAGCCACTGACTTTGTTCCAAAAAGCAACTGTTTGGAATACATTGTTTTTGTCCAGTAGCAGCCACCCAAGCCACACCAAGAGTAACACTCCAAAATCACAGTTTCTTAGGGTAAGGCAGAATTGTACCCTGAAAGGGTCCTTTGATACCAGAGGAACAGGACTGTCTGAAAGATGTGTAGAAAGAGGCTAAGAAGAGCACGTTGTTGAGGAGGACAGACATAATGCAACCTCAAAAGTATAATTAAATCTCTTAACTAAGGGAGAAACCACTTCCAGGGAGAACAGGGCATTGTTACTAAGAACAGTACACATGCATCAGTTTTAAAGTGATTTAGTCTCATACTGCAAATGCTGGTTTTATATAGTATTTCATTGCCACCCATGCTTCAGATGTTGAAGCTGCAATTTGTTATGTAAACAACTGCATCACAGTAATTTTTATGTTTGCTTGCACACGTGTGCAAGAAACATAGTATGATGATCAAAATGCAGTTCCATACAGCTGAAAGAGAGAGCACCACTTGAGTGAGCAGCACTCCCTCTCCCCACACATACGTGTGCATGCAAACATATTCCGTGCTCATGCTCCCCCACACACACATTGTATAGCTGACGGGTGCCCAATTCCCCGTGGGTTCACACCCTCCAAAGAGCTAGGCAGGTGCCACACTGGGTGCCCACCCCAGCGTGCAAAACTGTTAGAAGCTGATGGGGTGCCCAATCTCCCGTTGGCTCCACGCCCCCCCAAAAGCTTTCAAGGTGCCTCACTGGGAGCCCACCCCAGCATGGCAAAGCTTGTTGTGGCTGATGGGGGTGCCCAATCCCCCATCGGCTCCAGCCCCACTCCCCCTCAAACAGCCTTTCCAGCTGCCATGCTGGGAGCCCAGCCCAGTGTGGCAAACGTCCAGCATCATCTTAATAATAATAAAAAAACCTGGAAACAAAGAAAGGTCCCTAGTAGTCTCCCTGCTCTCATCTGCACCTACCCACTGTGCACCCTGCCTCCCCACACCTCCATCACCCCATACTTACCTGCGGAGTCTGGCCAATGATCTTCGGTGGACCAGGAAAACCTCTGCACTCTTCAAAGCCGACCGCGAACTGAGGAAATGTCGGTAAGCTGTATAATGTAATAAATAGGGTTTTTCAACTTTGCTGCATATCTCAGGCATTTTTGGGAATTTTGACACCAAAATTTTAACCTAAAGTTTCAAAAGAGAGAATGTTTTCAACTGCATTAGTCCTTGAACTAATGTATTTATTGCAGAATGTGATACATTTTATTGGACTAACCAAGAAGTTGTACATAGATACTACAGTACACAAGATTTTGGGCCATGCAGGTCCCTTGATTAGGAGTATCAGCAAAATTTCCAGAGTAAGCAGATTTTATAGCAAGGCAACTTTACTTATATGGTGCCCTATCCCTAGGGTCCAGAGCACTGTACAATCAAAACATAAACAATCAAGTACACAGATAAATTAAACACAGAATAAAAGTAATATTAAACAATTAATTGGCTAACTAAAAATCTCCATTAAAATTAAACAGAGTTTAATAGCAATAGTTGATGTTAAAGAAGCAGCATAGGAAAGGACAGCCAGGGATTTGACACCTGGGCCAGGGTCAGGTGTCAAATCTCTGGCTGTCTTTTCCTATGCTGGGAACTGGGCCTGGCGGGAGTGTGGTTGCAGGGTGGGTGGATGGGGAGATGTGAGGACAAGGAGATGCCCTGGGGAGAAATGGGTCCAGGAAAGGGGTTCTCCCTGCCTGATTCCCATACCCAATGGTTCCTCTTCTGGTAGGCAAGTTGTGCGGTCTACCTCATCTACCCACCATACTTGGGTAGTGTTGTGCAATGCCAGGTCTATATAAAAACAAGACAGCAATGATTGCTGATCTTGTGGGTACAACTTGACCTGGCTTGCATCACCAAGACCTGGCTGGGTGAAAATACTGGCCAGTATTGGAATTGAAATCAGCAGTTCCAGCTGGGTACTCAGTGATACACCGCCTGAGGGAGGATTGTAGGAGAGGGAGTATAGCCATTTGTTGTAAGTCAGAACTGGGCCTTGTAGCCACCCTGGTAGGGGTAACCAGATCCTTTCAGTGTATCATGGGAGCAGGTGTAGGTTGCAGGATACTTCTTATCTACCATCCACCTGGAGACGAAAATAAATTTTTGCAGGAAGTCATGGACATCATCATTGGCATGGTGCTGGAATCCCCCAGCTGGTTGATTCTGGGGGATGTCAATGCCTGGGTCGATGATGAACTCTTGCAATTTGGTCAGGACTTCCTCCAACTTATGACTTCATTGGGCCTTACACAGGTTATAACCTCTACGACCCACAACCATGGTCACTCATTGGTCCTGGTATTCCTACTGGGGTTGGAGGTCTCTGATTTGGTGGTGGAGCCAGTCGGATAGTCAGATCATCATACTATAATGTTCAGTTTTGAGGCTGTCCCTAATAGACCTGCCCCTATGGAGATGGTCCAGTACTGCTCCTTAAAGGGTTTGACCCCAGATGGTCTCATGGCAGTACTGGACCTATCGGCTGTGCGGAGTGTAACTGTGAAACCATGGGATCTTTTACTATCCTACAATAAGGCAGTAAAAATAGCCCTGGATTCCTTAGATCCTGTCCATGTTCACCCCCTCACTCTTTGCCCCAAGTCCCCCTGGTTTGACATGACTTTGAAGGAGATCAGGCAAGGGGGTCGAAGGTTGGAGCAGTGTTGGTGGAAATCAGGCCTGGCTGATGACAGACTTAGATTGATGGCCCATTATAAAGATTATCAATTGGCAGTCTCCCATAACAAGGCAAAATTCCTGTCCAGGAAGATTGCCACTGTGCAGGATTGACCAGCTCAGCTCTTCCAGACTTTCGACAGATTGTGCAATCCAAACTGTCTTCAGTCTCGGGGAGCATTTTCACAGAATAAATGTGATGAATTTGCTCGGTTCTTCACAGATATGGTTGCCACTATTAGGTCTGGGATCCACCTAGCACCCTCTTATGGGCATTGTGGAGGTCAGCAGGAGGTTGCAAGTGCCCAGTTTTTCTGGTCTGATTTTAGTCGGTTAGCGATCACTGACATCATGAGGATCATCCAGGGTTTGTGACCAACCTACTGTAGTCTGGACCCAGGCCCAACACTCCTCCTGGTGGGGTGTGTTGAGGTGACTGGCCTGGTCCTGGCTGAGATTTTCTGGTGCTCATTGGAGACAGGTGTGTTTCCCGATCCTCTGAAGGAGGTGGTAATGAGACCCCTCCTTAAGAAACCCTCCCTTGACCCCAACTGCTTAGCTAACTACAGACCTGTCTATAACCTGCCCTTTGTGGGTAACACTATTGAGAAGGTAGTTACATTTCAGCTGGAGGATAATCTTACCATCCATGATGTCTTTGATCCTCTCCAGTCCAGATTTAGGAAAATGCATAGTACCGATATGACACTGATTTGGGTGATAAATGATTTCCTAATAGTGAGGGATCAGAGAAGCCATTCAGTCTTGGTCCTCCTTGATCTCTCTGCAGCATTTGACACTGTGGACCATGGAGTGCTATTGGAGCACCTGTGGCTAATCTGTGGACTGTCAGGTACAGTCCTCAGGTGGTTTTGATCATTCCTCATGGGTAGGACTTAGACAGTGGTGTTGGGAATTTAATCTTTAGCCCATCTCCCCCTGTTCTGTGGGGTTCCATTGGGCTCCCAGTTATCACCCATGCTGTTTGTAGTGTATATGCTGCCATTGGGAGACATTATAAGGCAGTATGGGCTGAGGTTTCACTGCTATGCAGATGACACTCAGCTGTACATGTCCTTTGTGCCCAAGCAGTGTGATGCTATCTCGGTCTTTAACAAATGCCTCTCCGAGATCTAGGACTGTTTAAATCTGGATAAAACTGAGGTGCTGGTGGTGGACCCAGGTCATCAGGATATGGGATCATTGGTTGGGCAGCCATCCAGGCTTTGGCTTGGGGGGGAGCCAGCTGCTCACCTCAGATTGGGTGCAAAATCTGGGCATTGTTCTTGATGGCAGTTTGACACTTAAATCTCAGGTGTCTGCTGTTGTCAAGACCTCTTTTAAACATCTAAGGAACACTGCCCGGATTAAACACCTGGTCCCACCAGATGATCTTCCAACTTTGGTCCATGCCTTTGTGACTTCTTGCCTTGACTACTGCAATGCCCTTTACCTAGGGCTACTGGGGGTTGATCTCTGCCACTTATAGCTGGTGCAGAATGCAGCAGCCAGGTTGTTGACCGGTTCATCAAGATCCTGTCATGTCCGACTGTGCTCCGCGGCCTGCACTGGCTGCAAGAATGATGGCAGATCACCTTTAAGGTTGGCTTACTGACCTATAATGCCCTACATGAACAGGGACCACGGTACTTGCAAGATCTTCTCTGTCCCTATTGCCCCCTCTGCTCACTCTGTTCCTCCAATGAGGGATGCTAGAGGTTCTCAAGGTTCATCTTAAGACCTTGGGGGCCTGTTCTTTTGCTTTTATGGCCTCTACCCTGTGGAACTC
Source organism: Neoceratodus forsteri (assembly GCA_016271365.2). Lineage (NCBI taxonomy): Eukaryota > Metazoa > Chordata > Ceratodontiformes > Ceratodontidae > Neoceratodus > Neoceratodus forsteri. Next base: position 611,275,677 of record CM028133.1, read on the forward strand.
TCTGCCTTGTTGGGTTAGAGAGTTACTGACCTTCGAGAGCTCTAAATCTACTCTCAAAGCTTTATGGCTTTTTCAGATCTTGATTAATCTGCTGTGTATTTTAAATATTAGCCTGTTAGTATTTTTAGTATTTATATTATTGCTTTTATGGATTTTTATCTTGTACAAGTATTTTGGTCTGCATGGAATTTTGCTTTTTAGAAATAAACAATTGATTGATTGATTAACCTTAGAACTATAGGGGCCTGATATTCAAAAATGGGCAAAGTGGAGTGCAGAGTTTTGCACTGCACTTGCCCATTGTCCGTGACCCTGAGTACATTGTACTTAGTTGGACAGCACACTGGCACTTTCCAACTGAATACAGAGGCATGTCAGTGCAGCGCTAAGTTGAATAGTGCTGCCCCAACATGGATCCCGGCAGTCCAGGAAATAGTACTCCTAGACCTGATTACACCAGTAGTTCCCAGCATGATATTCAGAAGTTCCCACGCAAATGAGCCATTGGCAATGCAATGCACAAAGGGGCCATTTGCATGGTCATATGGGCTCATCTGCATGGGATGTGGTGGCAGGTTTATGTCCCTGTGACAGACTCCACTCCCACTCCAATTGCCCAGTCCCCAAAAAACAGGAAGTCCCTGGTTGTCTGTGGTCATCCCTGCCATACATTCACCATCCCCAATGCTCTACTGGTCTCTGGTTCCCCACCTTCCGACCACTGTCCTGTACTGCCATATACATGCCGCTGCTGCCTAGTGGTCTTCCTACCCTCTGATCGCTGTCCCATTCAGCCATAGACACATCCCTGGTGCCTAGTGGTCACCCCCACCTCCAATCACCATCCCGTATCATGTCTGATACTTTCCTGGTGGTCCATGATCCCCCGTGCTTTGATCACAAGCCCAGTATGTAAAATGTACATTCCTGATGGTCCCTGGTCCCCCCTCCTCCAGTCCCTGTCTCCTTATTTAAAACAGACATCCCTGATGGTCCCTCATCTCCCATTCTCCAATCCCCATCTTCGTATTTAAAATGAACATCCCTGATGGTCACTGGTCCCACATCCTCTGATCCCCATCCCCGTATACTAAATGGACATCCCTGGTGGCCAGTGATCCTCCCCAGTAACTGAACCCTGGCCTCATAACAAACAGTATATTCCTTGGTGGCCAGTGGTCTCCTCGTCCTCCATGACTGGTACCAGTGAAGGTAATAATGCCCTGGTGCCTAGTGGTCCCTCCCTCCCTTCGATCACTAGCCCTTTATGAGATCGTGAAGAGAACTGATGGTAATCTCCAAATGTGTGATGAAATTCATACAAAGTAACAAAATAACCTATATTCCATGGCATCTAGTGGTACCCCACCCACCAATGCCCATCTCCCTACACTTAGGCACAGTTCCTGGTGTCTAGGGGCTCCCTGCACTATGGGCACCAACCTCCCACCCTTCCAACCCCCTCTTACTTGAATTGCTGGTGCTGCAGTTCAGACACAGTGACCGGCACAGCCCTCCTCACACCTCCTTGGTTGGCAGCCTTATGAAAACCCAGACAGCACATATTCTACATATAATACAAGGTGTACATCTTCTGTACTGTACAAGGAGCATGCAGCCTGTGCACTGCACAAGGACTGTGTTCCTTGTGTAGAACATGGGCTGCACACTCCCTGTACAATATGGAAGATGTGCACTCTGTACTATACATAGGATGCACACTCCCTGACTTTTCATATGGCAGCTAGCTAGGTTTCATGGTAATAGAACCATTTGCTGGTAGAGACCATAATATGGTTGAATTTATAACCATGAGCAAAGAAATCCAAGGTAAAGGTAAAACTGTGGTGAAGAACTTTCAAGATGCCAATTCTGTAGAGATAAGAAAAGAACTGAGAGTATGGAAATGGGATGAGGAATTCAGAGGTCTTGGATTGGATAAGATATGGGATCTCACTATACAAAAAATGTATAGTCTGGAAAAAGAATATGTCCCACTGAGGGTAAAGTATGGAAATATGTGCAAAATGCCACCATAGATAAACAAAATAATTCAAATTCTGATTAAGAAAAAGAGACATACATATAAAAAAGCTGAAAGCAGCAATAGTAATACATAGGGGAGCTGGTAGTAAATTTGTTCAGATCAGCAAACAGGAAACAAGGAGAAGCAAATCCAGCCAGGAATTTAAAGTCACAGTAAATAATAAGGACAATTATTTATTTATTTTTTTTATAAATATAGAAGTATTATTAAGGGTGGCAATCGGACTGTGGAACCATTAATTAAAGGGGATGATACAGTTACTATGGTTGAGGATATGGTAGAATTATTCAGTGCACATTAGTGTTCTATTTGTGACAATACTGGTGACTAAAATGATCAACATGAACCCAGAGAAGCAACTGAGATAAGGGTAGATAAATATAAGTTGGATGCTATAAGGAGTCTAGATAGCAACAGATGAAATACATCCAATGGTGGTTAAGGAGCTGGCACACATATTGCCAGGCCCATTGTTACATCTATCTAAGAAATCCTTAAATACAGGAAAAGTTGTTGGATCATGGAGGGAGGCAAATGTACCTATTTTTGAAAAGGATTCTAGCTCTGACCTTTGAAACTACTGACCAGTAAGTCTTACTTCAGTTTTGGGAAAGATACTGGGAACTTTAGTGAAGGTTGCGATAGAAACATTTGTGAGTGAAACTTCCAGTGATGCAGCTGATGGTGGCTGCATCTGAGTGAACTCTGAGCTGGATTGCCAAAAATCCCTTAATTTCTACCACTAAATTGCCACCTAGCCACCTTTCAGTTAATTTTGCAGCCACTGCTCAGTATCGGCTTCACACTGATGCTCACAAGTATAAATATGGAGCAACCTGTGCCTGAAATTCAGCCACTGATGCTTCTGGCTCCACCACAACCATCCAGATTGCATGCCTCCAAAAAACACAAGCTTGACTCACTGAAAGCTGAGTCTCCAGACCTGCCTCAAGATCAGCCATTGGCAGAGACTTTTCTAGTAGAGTTTGCTGTGATTAAACCCATGCTGACTGACCTGACAAGGGATGTGGAAGCTGTTAGATCTTTGTCGGACACACTTGCCATAGAAATGTGTCGTATGGAAGTGAGGGTCAGCTCCTTGGAGGACTCCATGGTGTGGGATGAGAAAGAACTTATTAGTTTATAAGGAAAGTGGCCCACTTAGAAGAACGTTCTGATGATCAAGAAAACAGGAGCAGGAGGAAGAAAAAATTACTCACCTTAGTAATTGCTTTTCTTCTCATGGAGTCTTGCTATATTATGACTATATGCAGTCAGCCACTGCAGCTGAACTGCCCCGGAGAGGAAAGAGTTAACTCCAGAGAGTCTGGAGTTCCACATCGCGAGGGCGCTATACCAAAGCTCTATCTGGCCAGTTTCAAATGAAACTGTCAGATCTTTACGAAGCTAACACTAAGCAACAAGTCTGTGTGGAAAGCTCTACACTAGCCAAGTGGCTACCTACTAGTAGGAATAACAACAATATAAACAACAATATAAACAGCAATAATAATAATAACAATGAATAATAGTATTATTAGTTTCTCCCTAACAAGCACTATTAGACCCCCCTTCCCCCAAGACTCAAGTCCAGGAAGGGGGCCAACATATTACTTAAAACAGAAATACCTAATTCCCCAACCCTAAATAAAGGGGGTGAAGGGAAGAACTAAAATGGCATGACACAGTGCTTGCACTAATTTGCCACCCCTACCCAAGTAGAAGTTCTGAGAGGGGCAGGAGGGAGGGTGGTCATAATATAGCAAGACTCCATGAGAAGAAAAGCAATTACTAAGGTGAGTAATTTTTTCTTTAAACACCATGAAGTCTTGCTATATTATGACTATATGCAGATTACACAGCAGTACCTCCATGGAGGAGGGTCAGAACCTACTTAGGAAATAGGCTCTGAAGCACAGCTGTGCCAAAACGAGCATCTCTCCTGGACTGAATATCCAGGAATAATGCTTGTAAAAGTGTGAACTGTTTTCCAAGTAGCAGCTTGACAGATTTCCAGAATGGGAATATCTCCAGCAGCCGCTAGAGATGCAGCTGTACCCTGAGGGAGTGGAGCCCTCAGTCCTGAGGGGGTTCTCTACCTAGTTTTTGATAACAAAATTGGATACAAGAGACAATCCACCTTGCAATTGTCCTCTTAGTGGCAGGTTTCCCTTTGCCAACCTCGCCATAGGTAAGGAAGAGTTGGAGGATTCAACCTGTGACCCTTGGTGCATTCCAAATAGTAGCTTAAGGCTCTTTTTGATGTCCAAGCTGTGCAGACCTCCTCACCTGAGGAAGAATGCTCAGTGAAAAATACTGAAGAGAGATGGATTGGTTCAGGTGGAAATCTGAAACCACTTTAGGCAAAAACTTTCTGTTAGTCCTGAGGACTACCGTATCTCTGTGGAAAGAGATAAAATCTTCTTCCACTGACAGGGCCTGTAGTTCACTCATGCATCTGGCAGAAGTGATAGCCACTAGGAAAACAGTTTTCCAAGTCAGAAACATGAGCTCTGCTGAGGACAGAGGCTCAAAGGGGGGTTGCATTAACTGAGCAATGCAAACATTCAGGTCCCAAGCGGGAGCTGGTTCTCGAAAAGGAGGGTTGGTGTGAAGTAACCATTTAAAAAACTTTGAAAGCACAGGGTGAGAAGAAAAAGAAGCAGGCTTCCCTGCTGACAGAAAAGCAGAGAAAGCTGCCAGATGAACCTTTAAGGTAGCTGGCCTAAGGCCTAAGGAATTTAAATGGACCAAATAGTCCAGTAAAATGGGCAGATCAGCAGATTCTGGGATAATCTGCTTCTCAGAGCACCAGATGGAAAACCTTTTCCACTTAGAATTGTAAGTGGTTCTTAGTGGAAGGCTTCCTTGAAGCCTTTAAAATATCCAAAACACCTTGAGAAAGGTGTAAGTCAGCAAATTCTAACTCCTCAAGAGCCATGCCTTGAGATGGAGGGATTTGAGGTCCGGATACCACACTGTCCCCTGTGCACAGGCCAGTAAGTCATGGACTCTGGGCAAGCTCAGGGCAGGGTGGACTGTCAAGGACAGAAGCAGTGGGTACCAGGGCTGTCTGGCCCAATCTGGAGCAATCAGAATCACCTTGCAGGGCTGAGATCTGATTTTTACTAGTACCCTGAAAAGAAGGGGAAAGGGGGGAAAGGCATACAGGAACTTCCCTTTCCAATCCAACTGAAAGGCGTCCAGGGGGACTGATCTCAGCACTGGAGGTCTGCAACAAAACAGAGGGAGTTGGTGGTTGTTTGGGGCTGCAAAAAGATCTATCTGAGGGGTGCCCCATCTGGCAAAGACTGACCCCAGCACCTGAGGATTCAGAGCCCATTCATGATGGCCCTGAGAAATCCTGCTGAGGGCATCCGCCAGGACATTGTCCTTCCCTGGAAGGTGAACTGCTATCAGAGAGGTGTTCAGGGAGTAAGCCAGAGACCACAACTTCATTGCTTCAGTGCACAAGGCTGATGACCGAGTGCCCCCTTGCTTGTTGATGTACCACATTGTTGTGGTGTTGTCTGTCCTGACTTGAACTACTTTGTTCTGGACAGAAGCTGAAATGCCTGAAGAGCTAAAAGACAGCTCTGAGTTCCAAAAGATTGATGTGGAGCAGAGATTCCTGGGAGACCACACTCTCAGAGTGGACAGGTCGCCAAGTGAGCTCCCCACCCTAACAGGGAAGCATCTGTGGTGAGGGTGAGGAGGGAAACGGAATGAAAGGAACCCCTTGTTTTAGATTGCTTTGATCCTGCCACCAGTGTAAGGCCAGGATCAGGGTTTGGGTCACTGGAACCAATTTGGAAAGGGGTCCTCCTTTGAGACCAATAGGCCCTCAAATGGAACTGAATGTCCCTCATCTGGAATCTTGCTCCTTGCACTACAGCTGTGGAAGCAGCCATGTGCCCTAGGAGTTGCAGAAAATGCCTTGCTGGTCGAGAGACCCGCAGGGTAAAGCAGGATGCCAGGGCAATGAGGCTGTCTACCCTTTCCGAGGGGAGAAATGCCCTGGCTAACTCTGTGTTCAATTCTGCACCTATGAAAGTTAGTACCTGAACTGGTTCGAGAACTGACTTTGATAAATTCAGCAGGAATCCCAGGGAAGTGAGAAGCTGCTGGGTGACTTGCAAGTGGGATTTTACCTGATCTGGGGACTGACCCACTATGAGCCAGTCGTCCAGGTAGGGAAACACAGCAATCCCTTGCCTTCTTAAATGAGCCACTACCACAGCTAGACATTTCGTGAATACCCTTGGTGCAGAGGTAAGGCCGAAGGACATTGCCCTGAACTGGTAGTGGCCTGAGGGTAGTTCGAACCTGAGGTACTTTCGGTGAGAAGGCCTGATCAGAACATGAAAATAGGCATCCTTGAGGTCCAGGGAAGCTAACCAGTCCCCTGGCCTCAGGGAGGGCAAAATCATTGTCAGAGTTAACATTTTGAACTTTGGTTTCAAAAGATGCTTGTTCAGGTACCTTAAATCTAAAATGGGCCGCCATTCTCCTGTCTTTTTTGGGGTAAGAAAGTATCTTGACTACAGCCCCAAGGAGGGACCCTTTCTACTGCTTTGCAGTCCAAAAGAGAAGAAACCTCTGCTTCCAAAGCAAGGGCTTCTGAAGGATTTGCAGGTGGAAAATGTCTGGCTCTCATCTTCGGAAACTGTTCGAAGCTGAGAACCAGACCCTGGCCTATTACCTCCAGAACCCACCTGTCCGAAGTTAGGGACACCCAGTTCTGGCTGAAATAAACCAACCTGCCCCCCCACTGGTACAGGAGAATCGGCCCTGGGCACCCCATCAGGGGCCTGCTTGGCAGTAGCCTTAGGCTGAGGGGAGGGGGACGGTTTACTTGTGCCCCGTCTACCTCTGCCTCTAAAGAAACCCCTCTGTGCAAATGCAGAGGAGGCCTGAAATTGGTAAAAAGGCCTGTGGAAAGGCCTGCCCCTACCTCTGGGAGCGTGCCTCTGTGGAGTGACATGCCTCTCCTTAGCCTGGGCACTTTTGTAGGTAGTTCTGTGTTCATCCATCTTTTTTCATATAGTTTTCTGTTTGTTCCCCAAACAGAGAATTACCCACAACAGGAAAATCCATAGCCTTTGACTGAGTATCTTGGGACAGATTAGTGCATCTGAGCCATGCCAACCTACGGAAAGCTACAGAAGTGGCCATGACCCTAGAGGAAACATCATTAACATCAACAGCAGTATGAAATTGAACTTTAGAGGCTTCAATGCCATCAGCAGCCACCTGTTCCAACTCACTAGCCAGCTGGCCATGGGCCTGCTTGGCTAACTGCAATACTGTGTCCCACCTAGATTTCTGATATCTAGCCACATAAGCCATATAATTTGCCTGCCTGAGTCCCAAAGAAGCTGCCATATACTGTTTTCTCACCATGGCATCAATCTTCCTGGAATCCTTATCAGGGGGGATGTGAGGCCAGAGGAATATTAGCCTTGTCACAGGCTGCAGCTTGTACCACACCTACATGACTACACTGCTCAGTGAGGAAGTCTGTATCAGAGCCTGACAAGGTATATCTTCTGTCCATTTTTTTATCTACAGGAGGGACAGAATGAGGATTTTTTTTTAAATCTTTGTTGTTTGCTTCCTAAATGACTTATGCAAAGGAATAGACAACCTCCTAGACTCTGGTATATCCATCATTTCTACATAATCAGGCTCCTCTTGCTCATCCACAGCTTCCTCTAAAGGAAGCTGGAGGGTTTCTACAACCTTTTGTAAAACATAAAATGAGAAGGGACTCAGACAGAATAGGAGGAGATTCTAAAGGTCTGTCTGGAGAAATGTCCGTTCAATGGCACGTCCCAGACCCTCCCAGCCACACATGTAATGATCAAATTCGTCCTCCCTCTCCTGTGGTTCATAAAATTCCTCAACATCATACTCCTGAACCACTGGCACTGAAAGAACCAGCCTTTACCAACTGTAGGTGGTTCGGCAGGACCCTGAGACAGTGACTGGACAATCTGTATGGCTTTAGCTATTTCTGCAGCAGTTGGAGAGACAATTTTGGACTCCAAACCTACTGATTTCTTTGTCTTTTCACTGAGACTGGTTTCCTGAACCAGCCTTCCTTTGCCCGAGGAAGTCTCGCCCTGGTCAGAGGCACTCCCTCTGGTCCAGTGGGTACTGGACCAGGCTGGCCATCCGGGTCAGCGGACTTCTTGGCCTCTGTCCCTGAGCCGGCCCAATCTCTTTTCCAGGGTGGCTGCAGGGAAATTTTTACACACCTGACAGTCTGACAGGAGGTGGTCAGCCCCCAGACAATAAACACAAGTGGTGTGTGGGTCAGCCTTGGCAAAGACTTCCCCACAGACATCACAGTGTTGAAACCCAGTGGACCCGGTTTTTCTTTTGGGTTTCTCAGACATAATGCCAGCCTAACCAAAAACTTACCCTTTTGATGGCAGTGCCAGGCAAGACACCCTTATCAGTTCCTAACCGTGTCACGGGTATTTGAAAAAACCTATTTTAAAAGCAAGGTTTTTTTAGAACCGATAAGAACCGGGAACCGCACTCTAAAAGCCCAACCACACTTTAAAAGCGTTAATTTAAGCAAACCGATGGGTTCAAAACCGAACCGATAATTGAATTTCCACAGACTTTAAATTTTCTACTTACGGTTTACCAGATAGAGCTTTTAACCGAAATGCGGTAAAATAAATACTTTTGCCGGTTCAAATGAACTGAAAATACTCGCTTGAACCGAGAAATGAACCGATGTGAAGGAGCTGATCTCCGGAGCGACTGTTCAGTGAAGCGGAGTAAAGAATCTGACAGTTTCATTTGAAACTGGCCAGATAGAGCTTTGGCATAGCGCCCTCGTGCTGTGGAACTCCAGACTCTCTGGAGTTAACTCTTTCCTCTCCGGGGCAGTTCAGCTGCAGTGGCTGACTGCATATAGTCATAATATAGCAAGACTTCATGGTGTTTGAATAACCTGTTCCTTGTGGGTATCACCAAGAACGTTGAGGACTCTGATCCTATGAAATTTGTGAATGACTTATTCATCCAGCTGACAGGTCCTCCCCCCTTAGTAACTATATAGAATATGCAATAGAGGAGGTTCATCGAGCTATTCACCCTATTCATCAGTCAGGAGAGCCACCGCAAGTACTTGTTTGCTATCTGCAAAATTTTAGAGACAAAGTGGCTATGCAGCTAGTTGCCAGAGTGCGCCCAACTATACACTGGCAGAATACCAGATATTGTATTTTTAATGACTTAAGTCAGTCAGTTCATGAGATGCAAAAGACATATAGGGAAATCAAGCAGAAGCTGCATAAAGGGAATATCAAGTTTTGTATACAGCTTCCCATCCATTTGATCATAGTGCTTCCCTGAGGCTCATTAACTGATGAGTCAGCTGATAACCAGCAGCTCTACAAGGTCCTCCCTAACCTTTTCCTGAAACCACATGGCCATTGTACTCAGGGCAGTATGGATCAATGAGATCCTTAGCAGCTGGACTATAAACATTGTCTGTGGAATGATAGTCTTCTGGTTGTGAGTGTCCATATCCAAGTTGAAAGATTACTGTTATTGTTTGGAATATGTTTGCTGAGGGAGGAGCTGCTGTACATTTTTCTTAATGTTTGTTTGAGTAATTTGAGTGTGTTCTGGGAAAGTGGAGAGACCGGGGGGGGGGAGGTGCTTTTTGGCACTAATGGGCCTTTGCTGCAATTAAATTGCTGGGGTGTTGAGAGGCTTCTTGAACATCTCAGCTTCCACCTTGGTTTGCATATCTGACAGCCTCCCACCTAAATTATTCAAGCTCTGCCCTCCCTGATAGTGGCAATCTCTTCTTAGGTCCTAAAGTTTTGTGAGACATGTGGGGCCAATGGCAGTTTCAGGCACAACAGTACAGGTCATAACAGCAAGTGACATATTTTTCTTTGGGCCAGCTGCAGACAGCTGCTGATTTTGATTCCAGCATTCAGTCCAGTGTATGAGTTGAGGTTCCAGTGATGGCCATCCCATCATGCTGCATCTAGATTCCACAAGAGTAAAATGCATAATACTGAGACTTGACTCTCCTCTCCCAGACTGTCCATTGCTCTCAGATGGGCCTGCTTCCATCATGGCATGAGTACATTACCCCAGCTCAGGAGGCGAGACTGTATTTGGGAATGTATTTTCTAGACTATGGCTCTCAATAACATGATGCTCATGTTGTTTGGGTAGCATCCCTGACAAACTGAAAGACTGACAGTTACCCGATCTGGGATGTTGGACATTATTGTTATTACTTTTCCTTTTTGTTAATAGAATATTCAGTTTTGCTGTAATGGTATTTGTCACTAGTTTGGATCATTACTATTTACTGTATACCTGGTTTCTTGTTTGTCACAGTTTGCTTAGTCTTGGCCTGTTAAAAGTAGGGAATACATGCGGAGGGGGCTTAAGCAGGGGTGGTGTATGAGTTTTTACATATATGACTCGGGGTGGGGATACCTCTACTGAATTACATGAGGTGGCTTAGATGTATACGGGGTTATTGCAGGTTAAGTTGGCTACTAAACTGGGTGGTTCCTCCAATTTCTTGTGATGTGGATAGCCTACTGATGTCTCCACCCCTGGCAGACAGCATGGATGGATTTCTGACAGAGGGTCAGACTGTTTTTCATCTTGGCATCATAGCATAGTGAGGGAAACCAGAGGGGGAGGGAGTAAATGATGCTTGCCTAGTGCATTTTTGTGGGTTGAGGGAGGGATGGGTGGATTGGGTATGGAGCAGGGGGTTGCTGTTCAGCAGGAAGGGCAGATAGTTGCTGGTATTGTGATGATGGGCATGGTTCATGGTGGACTTCAGTTCCCAGCTGACAAAATGTAGAGATTAAATACTGTAAAAGTTGAAATTTTACTGTCAAATAATTTTTACTGTTTTCAGTTAAGTACTACTTAGTGTGAACATAAATTTGCTCTAATTAGTGCTAATAGCAGTTTATTCCATTATAGTGAATGTGACATTAATGACAGCACTAAATTTAATTTGCACAATTATGGTTGCATTTGTCTTTGTGTTAAAATTACTTTGCATCACAATAGCTAGTTGTACAGTTATAATCTCCTTAAAACGAGGTCATAGTTGCCCACCTTACGGATGTTACAGAATGATTCTTTGTTGAAAGTTTAGGCACAGGGGATAGGGCTTATACCCTCTGGTGTGCCTTTAAGTGTGCTATAAGGGGGGAACTTATCCATTTATCCTCAAAGGCTAAGAAACAAAAGTAGGCCCAAGCACCACAGCTTTTAAAGCAAATTAGGGTACTGGCGCAACAGTTGGTAGTTGTGATCATGAGCTGCAGGGAACTCCACATCCCTGGATGCTGAGAAGACATGGGAAAGGGTACGTAAATGATCTGTAGAGCTCCTACCTTTCATGAATCCTACTTGTTCAGGACCTATTAATTCAGGAAGGACAGAACTAATACTATCAGCCAAAAGCTTAGTCAAAATTTTGATGTCCTGATTGAGCAATGAAATTGGATGGTAACTGGTAACTAATTCCGGATTTTTATCCTGCTTTGGCAGAAGGACAATTAAAGCTTAAAACATAGTTTTATCTGATGTTAATCCTGATAAAATATGTTGATATAATGGTAATAGTAAGAGAATAAGTTGAGTAGCAAAGTGTTTATAAAAATTGGGAGAGAAACCATCTGGTCCTGGGGTTTTATCGGATGTGAGATTTTAATAACTCTGATCAGTTCCTCTTCTGAAAGAGGATGTATTAGAGAGTTCTGTTGCATTTCTGAATGGGAGGGAAGATAAGAACTCTGAAGGTGCTCATCAAGCTCAGCTTTGGAAGGCGGGTTGGGCATTGGACCATAAAGGTATCTGTAAAACTGGCTAAACTCAGAAACAATCTCCCCGGGGGAGGTTTTGAGAGTACCATCAGCCTGTGAGCAAATCGCTGAAACTAATCTTGAAGATTCCTGCTGCTTAATACATAGTGCAAGTAAACCTCCAACTTTTACACCCTGATCCGTACAGGAGACTTTAGCTTTTAAGATTGCATATTTGGCTTGCTCCCTGAAAAGATCTAAATAAGTGTGTTTTAATTTAGTCAGATCTTGTTGAATTTGTTCAGATGAAAGTGGAGAGAGCTTTTTTTCTATACTACGTATTTAGGAAAGAAGAATGAGAAGCTGCTTTTCCCTTTTTTTCTTTTTGTGAGAAGCCAGACCGATGAAGAGCCCTTTGAGATATGCTTTTAAAGCACACCACTCTATGTCTGGCTTAGTAGTGGAGTTTTGATTTATATTGATAAATTGGATTATTTGGTCAGAAATATACTTGAACAATTAAGGGTCCCTTAGCAGTTGATTATTGATTTTCCACCTACCCCCCGGCTTTGGAAGAAATGCGAAAGTAATCTGACAAGTAACTACTGAGTGATCAGAGGGAGGGCCTGGGTGAATAGATGCATCTAAAATCCCTGGGTGGAGGGTTTGGGAAATTAACAGAGAGTAAATCCTTAATACCATCCCATGAACCTGGGTAGTGAAGGTGTAACTCCTTTTGGAGGGGTGCAAAATGTTCCAGACATCACACAGGCCTAATTGGTCTAATTACTCTCGAAGAGTTCTTTGAGCAGGGGCGAGCCCTTTATAATATGGCCCTGAGCGATCCAAATTTAGGTCAAAAATCAAATTGAAATGTCCCCCAATAATTATCACGAGGGACAAATGAGAGGTTAATAAATTTATCAACTGCATGAGAAAAACAGGAGTGTCCAAATTAGGGCCATATACACTACCCAATAAAACCTCAGTCATGTGCAAAGTGCCCCTAACAAACACATATCTACCCTGAGGGTCACTTATCATCTGAACAGGGGAGAATGGGATGGATCTCTTCAACAATATCATAACACCACGACTTTGAGTATTGCCTTCTGCTATAAAAACCTGCCGTATCTGAAGTCTTCTCAATTGAGTAGCTTCAAAATCTAATAGGTGTGTTTCCTGTAAAAAAAATAATTTCACTCTTTCAATAGACTGAGATGCTTCAACATTTTGTACTGTTTAGTCTTTTGTCTAGCCCCCTTAATGTTCCAAGAAGCTAAACAGAGATCTCTAGCTATGCCCCCAATCCAGAACAAATGCAAATTCAAAGACACCTTTATTCTGTGGAGAAAGTAATGATGGTCTGATTAAGACTTTCATTGTGCCTTTTACCCACCATACCCGTAACCCTACTAATAATTCTAACCTATCCCCATAACCCAAAAACATCAGAAGAAGGTGACCTGAACTCCCACTGTACAAGGAAAAACCTGCCTTTTCCAGTTCCCTTACTGTCTCGGACTGCGCTATGCACTCTCGTTGCTCCCATCTTCCAGCCACCCCATTCTGAACCCTATAAGTACCCTATATAAAACACCAATCCAATCAAATTTGACAAAAAGGAAATAGAAAAAATATAAAGTATGTAAAGAAGGGACTCGAACTGTAACCCTTACTGTGGTAGTTCTTCTACCATTTGTCCGATACACTTTGCTTAAAAAGATTTGAAATAAACCTTAAGCAGCCAACTGGAGACCCCTAAACTTGTACCAAAAAACTCTGTTTCTGTTGATGATACATTCCCTAGCTAAGGCCAAATGTCAGTTGAAAGTATTACTTGAAATGAACTTAACTACTCAGCTACCTAGCTGAACTTACTGAGCAATCACTTTAACACGCCCTGATGCCCTGGGAGAAAAGACTTACAGAAATCATTAACACTGCATTCAAAATATCCCTCAGATACAAAAACATGGTTGCACTGTGCCATCTAGAGGCCCCACCAGTGCATAACATTACTGGAAACCTTTAATACATCTGCACAATCATGCGCACTATCGAGATGCCTTTCAGTCAGTGGATATCCTCAAGTTAAAAAAATTAAGATTAAACACAAAACAGATATTAGAATTACAGATCTTTTGTTGGAATCAGTGGTTTCCAAGGTCACTAATTAGTAACCCTAAACCTACATGTAGAAATCCACTGTTAGACATTCCCTGAAGAAACAAAGAATAGCTAAATTAGCAGGCTGAATTCTCATCAGAGCATAAGCTCAGGGGGGACTGACTAAGTCAAGTGCCCCAAAAAAGTTCCAGAAAAAGGGACTTTAGTCCTGTCAGCACTGCATCAGGATCCTCGTATGAGTGCCAGGAGCTGGCTGCTTAAACTTGGAGCCTCGCGGAATAATTAATCTGAAATTTAATCCCTGCAGCGATGATTTTGGAGACTAAAGGATGAAATGCTGTTCTCCTCACTCTTATTGAAGCTGGCAGGTCTTAGGCTACCTGTATATTCACTCCCTCCCAGCAGACTTCTTGCAATTCTTTAACTTTCAACAGGAAATGCTGACGTTCCAAATAATTTAGAAACTGAAAAATCAGCGGTCTCAGTTGAGCTCCTGCTGGGGAAATCGGGCGAAGTACCCTATATGCTCATTCTATAACATATCTTGGACCAAAAGGCGAGGGACCTGCAATTTTCTCCACCAATTTCTGGATGAACAGAACAGTATCCAGACCTTCCTCATTTTCAGGTAAGCCTATGAGAACCGCATTGTTCCTCTGACTGTGGTCCTCAAGGTCTTCAATTTTAAGCTCCATCTTGGCAATCTTTTGTCTTGTTGCGACTAGCTCTGGGTCGACTCTGTCAGTTCTTTTTTTCCAAAGAAGTTATAAGGGCTTCCCCTTCTGAGGTTCGGATTGTAAGGTCTTCCATCACTTGAGCCAGAGATTTTAAATCAGCTGAAACTAAGCGCATTTCATCTCAGAATGGCTGGAACTCCTCTAAAAATCTAGAGAGAGTAAGTGGTTCTTGCTCCGACATTGTAGTACTTAAGCTCCGCGGTTTGGGGTAGTCGAGGACCTAGGCTTTTTCAGGGCCATCTCTGGCGTTATCGGTGGAGTGTGCTGAGGGAAAGCTTTGCATATTTCTGCCTCCATAAATTGAGTTTTCAGTAATGGAAATAAATAGCTGAGTAAAACAATTGTTGTTAGTCCCTCCAAAGAAGTTTGCAGACACTCCTGTTAATAATAATTAGAAAATTAACTGGCTGGGTGGCTGGAGTGATGAAAGCGAGCTGTTACCAGCTGCACTGCATCACGTGGTCTCCAAGCACAGGTAGCTCTAAAGGAACCTCTGACACTGGGGAAGATTAAGGCAGCCCTGGACTCTATGAGTCTGGATAAGTCACTGGGACCAGATGATCTCTGTTAACTTTTACAAAACCCTTAAATGTGTTCTCCACAAACCCCTCCAGGATGTATACAGAGAAGTTTATGGCATGGAGAACTTGATCACACAATGCAGCAAGCTGTAATATCAGTTTTAGCAAAGTCAGGGAAAGATTAGCATTATGTGGAAAAACTACAGCCCAATTTCTTTGCTGAAAACTGATTTGAGACTTCTAAAAAAGGCATTGGCTCTGAAACTTCAAACAGTGTGGTCACAGTTGATTGGAGCAGAGCAGGTGGGGTTTATGGGGGAAGGGTCTCGTCTGATCATCTTTGAAAGCCGTTATACATTATTACCACATCCAGGGAGCCCCAGATCCAGCAGTCTTGGGCTCATTGGAATTGAAGAAAGCTTTTGATCAAGTTAATTGGCTATATCAGTTTAAGGTGCTAGAGAGATATCAAATACCTGAGGAATTTATCAAATGGATTCAGTCGTTATGCTCAAACCTCTCAGCGCAAGTTCAGTGTAACAAGGTTCTGTCAACCAATTTCCAGTTGAAGAATGATACCCATCAGGGACATCCCTTATCCCCTTTTCTTGTTAATCTATATTCAAAGCCCCTGGTGGTGAGAATTAATCAGAATCCAGAAAATTCAGTTTGAAGGCTGTCGATATAATCTGCCCCCTATGCAGATGGCATCTTGTTTCATATTCATAACCCTTATTGCCCCTTTCAGGTGCCCTAAAGGAAATAGAGGATTTGGGGTCTCTCTCTCTTTTTACAAACTTAGCATGAGGAAAACTGCTGTCTTACCCCTCAAATGTATGACCAGGTGTCTGGACCTTGAACATCTGGGCCTCAAATGGTCTAGCAAAAATATTGTGAATTTGGACATTAAAGGAGAACTGCACTGAATTTATATGTTATTTTCCCCAGTAGAAGCAGTTTTTTAAACACTGGTTCAAATGCTGTTATTACTCTAGCTATCCAGGCTTTTTAGCTATCTTAGTGGATGTTTCTGATTTACATGCTGCTGGTAAGAACCATTTTAGAACTGCATGATGTAGTTTATGTCCCTGTTCTACTCTTCTAATGTTGGCACTGTGCATTCATTGACAAATGTGTTTGCTATTAGAACTTGATTTAATCTTCATATTAAAATTTTGAATACTGAAATGTTATTCTATTTTTCTATGCTGCATTATCTATAACAAACTGCTTTCATTGTGCTAGACTTTGTATGAAAGTAGAACTGCTGACCTGTACTATGAGCCTATCTCTAATCTCTCTATTATATGAACTGTTTTTTAGTATAATGTCATTTCATTTTCTGTATTTTGATCTGTTCTACCCAGGACCTCCTTGCAAATAAGCTTTGCTCAATTGAGCTTTTTTCCTGGTAAAATAAATAAATACAAAGACAAAAGTTCTATTACAGAACTCTGTGGTTGGGAGGACATATACTACATCATACAGTTCTAAAATGGCACTTAACATCAGAGTGTAAAGCAGAAACATCCACTAAAAGATCTGTATACAGTAGATGGAATAATAACAAAAACATAACCAGGACAGAAAAAACAGCTTCTATTGGAAAAAAATGACTTGCAGGTTCAGCGCAGTTCTCCTTTAAGGGCTCTCTGTCATTATCACAAAAGGTCAAGGATAATCTACATGATTTGCTTCCTGCGATTAAGCAAGATTTAAATAGATGGAGGGGGCTGCAACTTTCACTTACGGGTCGCACAGCCATGGTAATGATGAACATTTTACCTAGGATTTTGTAGCTGCTTAATATGCTGACTGTGCGGTTGTCCTATCATGGATTCGGAACTTACATGCCATGCTCTCTATTCTTCTACAGCAGGGGAAAAGGCCATATTGAGCTTACTTAAAACTGACTGAGTCTGACTGACTGAAACTGGATAAGGTTAAGGAGAGAGGGGGGTTCTCCTTGCCAGACATATTTATCTATTTTTATGAAGCCCAAGGGGCAAAGTATTTCAGATGGTACAGTTCTGTGGACTCATCCATGGTGTATTACATCCTACAGTGGCTTGATACTGAGGAACACCTCTGTTAAGCACACAATATAACTAACTTTACCCTCTGTTTTTTACAGCATGAAAGCTAAGCTACCAAAACCCCTTACTGATACTCTGACAGGGACTCGCCACTGTATTCAGCCAGCTCTGTTGATGATTTAAATTTTCACCAATGGATTCTCTGGACATGGATGTGAAAATTTGCTGATGATATCAAAACGGTAAGCATAGTAGAAGATGAAAAAGGAATAGAGACCATCAAAACAAACTTACGGAATATGAAGGAATGGGCCAGGAAGGGATAAATAAGCTTTCTGTGTTGAAAAGCATGTGGTCATGCACCTAGGCCATGGAAATCCCAAGCACAAATACAAATTATATGGTCAGGACTTCAAAGAATCAATAGTTGAAAGGGATATTGGTATTATTGTGTCAAATGATCTAAAGGTAGAAAGCCAGTGCAAACAGGTGGTCAAAAAAACAAACAAACTATGGAATACTGGGATGCATTGGCAGAAGTATTACTAGCAGGAATAGGGCAGTGTTGATGGCCTCATAAAAGATGGTGGTGAGACAGCATATGGTGTCACTCTGAACAATTCTGGGCACCAGAGAGTGAAAGAGATATTAAACTGCTGGAGGGGGTCCAGAGAGAGGCAACAAGAATGGTTGGAAACATGAGGGGTGTGAGTAATGAGGAAAGACTACAAGAACTGGCTAGGTACAGTTTGGAGTTGAAGAGGATGAGAGGAGGCATGAGCCTTGTCTTCAAAGCATTTGAGAATAAAGACCTCTGGAACTGTTTGACTTTGCAGCTCAGGGATACATACTATGAAGGGAGGAGAAATAGTAGGCAACATAAGGCTGGTTTACCCAGCGGGTAATTGCAGTGTGGAACTTGTTACCAGATTATGTAGTTTTAAGTAACAATATGGATAATTTCAAGGCCAATCTTGATAAACATCTAAGGGAGAATAGGATCAATGGATACTATTGTTAAATGGTGTGCATTGTTAAAGGTCCTAGTAGCCTGTATATACTCATAATGTTCCTATGAAGATTCAATATAAGACAGTAGTGATGGCATAGCAGACAGTTCAAGAGAGGTTCAGTAGGTTTTATTTAAGTACGTATAAAATACCAGTTTATCACATTCAATTGCAAACATAAATATATTCAGTTTAACAGATTTAATATAAAGTACATGTAACACAAAGACATTTCATACAGTAGGTTACAAACTACCTTAATTTATACAGAACCTTTAGTGCAAATGACACAATTGCATAAGTGTATTTTGCTGCCACTGAACAAGACATATTCTAATGCTTCCAGCTGTCTCTCTCTGTCTCTCTTTGTCTCTCTCTGTCTCTGTCTCTCTGTCTCTCTCTCTCACACACACAGTATCTCTCTGTTACAGTTATTTTTTATGAATTTGCTTCATTTACTATTTTCCTTTCTGTAATAAAAAGTTGACAGTCAAAAATCAAAGAAGGAGAAAACAGCAGGCTAGCACTGGGACTTGGTCTTGGTGCTATATTACATAAACATCAAAGACCTAGCAAACAAATAACCACTCAAGACTAGGTGGGCCAAGTGGTCCTTATCTGCTGTCAAATTCTGTGTTTCTATAAAAGATGTGCCACTTCAGTGAGTGAGTTATAAAATATTTTTGCTCACCTGTTTATATGATGCTCAGTAATCAGAAAATAAAGTCATGCACATGGCTGTTCGGCACCAACATCTCGCCTGCAACACTAGTGATGGCAACAGTTTGGAAAAAATGCCTAATGTTTCAAATGGCTACTGCCAATCATCATCAGCAGGTACATCCCCCCAGCAGACCAATACCGCAACACAGAATACTCCAACAGGGGCAGGGAGCACTGGGAGTGCCTTGAAGAGGTAAAGACTACCTCCTCCTGCCAGCTTGATTCATGGGGTATGTTTAAATTTATTTGTCCCCACAGAGCAACTGATAGGTTCTGCAGGGCCCAGAGACCAAACCTCGCAGTGGGGATTTTAGCTGCACTACAGGGACACCTTAAGAATCTCAGCTGCCTGATTCTGGACACTCTAGCGACTGCATTATTTCTCATTTTGCTTGCTGTTACGGCTCTTTGGGCTAGCTCTTTAGCGATTGCATGCCATGATACTCCACGTGTTGTTTCAGCAAGTTACAGTACTTAGTCCTGCCTATCAGGATCTCTTAGAGCATATATATCTATAGACGAGTTTGTTAGGAGGAATTTACTGTTGAGTACTGCTTAATTGAATTGTCTCTTATCTGCTGTGGATTAGCTCTTGGCGTCCTATCGCCTTTTTGGTCAGGATTACCTGCACATGCGCACCGGGGACTCTGTCCCGATATTCAGGCTAAGACTTGGTGCATGTGCAGTATGGTCCACAGTGCCTTCCGCTGCAAACTAATTCAGCCCATTGTTTCTCTCTCTCCCTTATAGGCCTGAGGTACACACCTCCCAGCAGACCAACATCGCAACACTGAACACTCCGACTGGGGCAGGGAGCACTGAGAGTACCTTGAAGAGGTAAAGACTACCTCCTCCTGCCAGCTTGATTTCTTAGGGGTGTTAGCCCATCGACGCTGCACATAGACTACCCCGCCCGCCCCAGCCACCCTCCCACCAAAGCCTGACCCTCAATTTATAGGCCTTCCTGATCACATGGCTTCCTGTTTCCACTTTTTCTGAGTCCCCATTTCTCCTTTAGCAGGTTATACTTGCTGGCCACTAGAGGGTATTCCTTGCACAGCTTCCCTACTCACTCTTAATCTCAGTACTCTTTTCTGCTCTTCTACTCCTCTACCTATGCCAGCCACTTCACTGCTCTCTCTCGCATCCCTACTTAGCCCAACTCACTGCCCATACCCCCTGCTACTCTTTAACCAGGACAAACCATCTGCCATCAAGCCACTCTACCCCCCCTTCTCCCCAACTCCTGACCATCTTCTGTTCCCCTTGTGGCCACTAGGAGTCGCTATTTCACCCCTCCATCCTGTGTCTGACCCAGTCCATTTCCAGCCTCCCAACTGCATGGGTTACCATGTTTCCCAGGTCCTAAAGACACCTGCTCCCCCCAGGGTATTTGAACCTGGTACCTTGTGCACCAAAGTCTGCAGCCCTACCACTACCCCACTGTGGCAGCCACACTCTTGGAAGTTCAGCCTAGAACCTTATACATTTCTGCCGCTCCACCAGCAAAAGGCACATTGGGTGCCAATCCCCCACTGCTACACCTGGCTATTTCAGCCCTCCTGGTACTGGCCTTTCTCCTGCCAGACCACACTCTCTGCACTCAAGGTACCATACCCCCTGACTATTCCTTGGTTTCTCGACCCCCACCCACACTGGACTCAAACCCGGGGGCCCGCCACCCACCTCTTGACAGCTCCCCTGACTCCTGTGCCTACCCGGGACTCCCCTGGACCCACCTCCTTACCGCTATTTCCACCCTTCACGCCCTACCCATTCCTTGCACCTCTGTGGCTGAGCCCTCATTCCGTCGGCTAGCTAAGGATACCTATTACCATTGCCCTTTGGTTAGAATTATCACTATATTACTGCTACTCTCTGGAAATGTCCAGCCCAACCTGGGCCCAACTCCCACCAGCCTGCCCAAGACATTATCCTCAGGGTTCCGCTTTGCCTCCCTGAACATCTGCAGCTTGTTGAAAAAATCTGCTGCGCTCCAGTGTTGGGTCATCCAACACCAGCCCGACATTATTGCCCTAGTGGAGACTTGGCTTTCCAAATCCACCCCCGATTCCTTGTTCTCACTCCCTGGGTACACCCTGTATTGGGAAGATTGAGTAAGCAAACAAGGGGTGGATGTGCTGTCTTCATACATGACACCATTGTTGGCCATGCACTCCTCGCTCCCAAGCTTGAAAATGGAGCTCATGTACTCACTCTCAAAATCATCCCTGATCCCACTAGGGGTCCGCTCTACATTACGGTCTCTTACGTTCCTCCAAGGAACCAAAACCCGGCAATCTTGTCACTCACCGAGTATCTCTCAACTCTCCCCCACAAAGCCGAACAAGTCATATTAGGGGACCTTAACATCAACTGGCTTGGTACAGTACCTCCGCTTCACAAGCAAGGGATTCCTTTGCTGCCCTTGACATGACCCAATTAGTCTCCCAGCCTACTAGGCTCAACCCCACCAGTGGAAGCAGGACCCTCCTGGATGTCATAGTCTCTAACTGCCCCCAAAATGTCCAGAAAATTACAATCCTTTCGGACTCCTTAAGTGACCACTCCCCTATCCTCTTCCTCTGGTCCTCCTCCACCCCCAAATCAGTGTCTCAATCCAATCTTCATAGGCGCCTCTGCCCAGGTGACCTTAAAAAACTCAAGCAATATCTCACTCAGATTGACTGGTCCTTCATCAACCACACCCCTAGCATCGATGCTGCACTTGACCTCTTCACTCAGCCTTTTAACAAGGCATGTGATCTCTCTGCACCACTCACCAGGCACCGCACAAAAAAACAAAATGCGCCATGGGTCACCCCATCCCTGTTCCAAAAACTCAGGGAGAGGGATAACCTCTAGCATATTGCTGTGGAGTCAGGCAAAGTGGCAGATAGGCAAGCCTACAATGCTGCACACAATAAGTGCACATGGGCCATCTGCAAGGCCAAAGTAGACCACTACCAGGCCATCCTTACCTCCTCCTGGGGTTCAGCCTGGACCTTCTGGGGTAATATAAAAGAACTTGATGGGAAATCACATCCCCCCCATCCCAGCTTTCTATTGATGGCTCTATTACCACGGACCCCCTCAACATAGCTAACTGCCTCAATACCACCTTCACTGATGTTAGTACTGTCCTCCCCAGTAGTTTCTTTGACCCTGTGCCTGACTCTCAACCACCTGTCGTACAATGCCCTCAGTTCCACCCATGCAAGATATCCACTCAAAAAGCCAGACCATACCTGCAAAAAGCCCTAGGCAGCAATAGCCTCAGTAATGACACTCTGGATACCAGAATCCTACACCTAGTCCTGGATGATGTCCTTGTCCCATTGACTGGCTTACTTAACCAATCCCTCTGTTTGGGTCAATTCCTCAGTGTCTGTAAAATGGCTATCATCATGCCCATACACAAAAGTGGTGATAGGTCCTCCCCCAGCAACTACTGGCCAATTTCCATACCCGCCCTTTCTCCAAAGCTATTGAAAAAGTGGTGCCCACTCAGTTCACCGAGTATCTGTCCAAGTATGCCATCCTATGTCCTGAACAGCACAGTTTCTGCTCAGAACATAGCACCACCACAGCCCTCCTTGAGTTCTCCAAACATCTGCACTCCTCCCTAGACTCTGGTAATCTTGCTGGTGCAGTGTTCATTGACCTCTCCAAGGCCTTTGACACTGTTTGCCATCCCCACCTCCTTCACTCCCTCTACCAAATCGGTTTCTCCACTAGTCCACTCGCCTGGTGCTCCAGCTACCTGTCAGCTCAATCCCAGTGCATACAAATCAATGGGACCTTGTCCAACACCCAACCTGTCCACTCTGGGGTCCCCCAGGGCTCTATCCTGGGGCCCCTACTTTTCAGTCTATACCTTAACACTCTGCCCAGTTCCTGCTCTGGCACAATTCTTCTATATGCAGATGATGCCATTCTCTTCGCCTCGCACCATAAGTCTGCCTCACTCCAGGACTCTCTCCAACTCACCTTTAACCAAGCTGAAAAGTGGTTCAAGGATCATAGACTTGTTATTAATCTAAAAATGACTAAGTCAATGCTTTTCACCCTTCACCAAAATAAGTCCAGAAACACCTTCCTCCTAATCCTCCCCAGCACTCAGCACCCCTTAGAGCAAGTGTCCACCTATAAATACCTAGGGATTACCTTTCACACTGCCCTCACTTTCCACCCCCACATTAATGCCCTCTCGTCCACCACTAACTCCAGACTAAGCCTTCTCTACCACCACAAGGACTGCCTTCCTCCCCATGCGCTGTGGCTGGCCATCACATCCTCTGTCCTGTCCCTAGTGGAATATGGCCTGACAATATACGGTGCTACTGATAAAACTGCACTCAAGAAAATAAAAATCTCTTATCAACAAGGCCTGCAGGCTCCTGACAGGAGCACCCAGGCTCACCCATACTTGCCTACTCTATTCCACCGCAAACCTCCTCAATCTCGAAGAAAGACTCCACTACCAGACCTGCCTACTAGCCAATAAAATTCTACACAGGCTCTCCCCACAGGGGTAGCTGCCTCCCTTCAACACACCACTCCCACAGTGGCCACCCACAGCTCAGATAAGGCCACTCTACTAGTGCCTAGAACCAGGATCTCCCTTGCTCAGTGATCCTTTTGCAGCAGGGCTTCTTCCTGGTTCAACTCCCTCCCAGTCAACATCACCAACACTCTCAAAACTGATCCCTTTAAAATCACCCTTCACGGCCACCTTTTCAACACATGCTGCTGCAAATGCAACTAACTACTGCTTGTGCCTTCTCCCCTGGCTTCTAAGGACTCATGCCATCCAGTTCACTCCAGTGTTGACAATGTCCTCTGGACAGCTCACTCCCCCCTCCCTTCTCCTCCTCACCCTATGCCCCTTATACCCACTCCCCTCTGGACATCTGTATTGTATACTGCACCTGCAGCCACCAGTCTGCAACAGTATCATAGCCCGGCCAAAGGGAAACTTTTCCTTAGTTGCTCCAACCTTGCAAATATTGTCTTTCCCTGCTTTGATTGTTACTGCATAGCAGGTTTTTTTTTATCTTCTCCTTTGAACTCTTATGTTACTTATGTAAATAGATTGTACATAATGATTTGTAACACTGTAATCCATGTAATCTATGTATCACTGCCTGTAGGTGGAATGTTGTATTATTGTTTTTTTTTGTCCTCTCTGTGACGAGGTACCTTCGTAAATGTGTCTCTGACTCAAAGGTTGTAAATCCAATTTGTACAAATAAATAAACAAATCAGTGGAAGCATCACTGTCACTGATCACTTCTTTTCCTTCCCTTGCTTGACTACAGAGACGTTATCTTTATCTCCTCCCCAACCTTGAGCCTATCTAAACTGGACGTACTCTATCACCATGCTCTTCACTTCATTACTAACTCTGCGTACAGGACCCACCACTGTGATCTTTATGCAGCAGTTGGGTGGACCTCTCTTGCCACCAGAACCCTCCTGCATGCCGGCATTTGGACCCTCAAATTACTACTCCACAAACTGCCTGTCTATTTAACGCCTCTCATGCACATCTCTCATAGCGCCTACTCCCTAAGGAAATCTGACCTTATCCTACTAGATGTTCCCAGGACACATACCACAGCTGGCCAAAGAGCTGTCTCATATGCCCTCCCAAACATTTGGAACCATCTACAAGCCATGCTGAAGCTAACCAGCATCGTATCAATTAACTCCTACAAAACACTAGCTATCTCTAAATTAAAAGACATATGTAGGTGCTACTAGGCCCTAGCAGCCAAGTCAACTTCCTAGGTACCAACTGGCCTCACTTATTAAGCTGAAATGTGTTGCATAATTTAGGCAAGGTTAAAGCTGGAATGTACTGCATATATAGCATAAGGACTTCTATTGTGTATACCTCTTGTATTATATATTTTTTCTTTGTTGTTCTACATTTTATATCTCCTGTCTATGTAATTTCGAACTGTATGTGTATGTGCCTCAGGACCTCCTTGCGAATGAGCTTGCTCATCGGAGTCTTTCCTGCAATAAACTTGAACTTGAACTTTTACAGTGTACTGTTACCATTGTGATAATAAACACACCACCATATTTAAAAGCATTGCATGCCCGAGTAAAACCATGGGCAGGTACAAGCTTAAGAAAAATGAGAAGCAGCATATTGGGAGGCATTGGATATGTTACTGGCATAAAAGGGCATTGTCAAAAACAGGTGTGTCAGCAAAGCTGAAATACACAATGAGTCATATACGTAGCAGGCAGGATGTGCTGATTTCTTGCAGATCTTTTAAAGCATACACTATTTCCTTCAGATCTGTATTAGTTTTTTTTTCCAGATGTATGCCAGCATCATTACCCGTTCTATACACATGTGCTAAAATTGTAATGGGATGAGCACCATTGCCACTAGGTACCCACCGATGCCAGTGGAAAGCTCTGCGGCACCAGGTACCACCCAAAAATTATGTCAAATTTGCTAATATCAAGAAAGTCCATAAATCGCCAGAAAAAGAATCCACATCACTAGCAAAAAAAAATCAATCACAGGTCACATTATACATTATAAAAATTATGCTAAGTCTGTTGATTCATTCAAAGATTCATCCTAACTTGCCTCAAGCTGGTACATCCAGAAGCTTTCCCTTTAGCCAATTGTTCTTTCCTAATCCCATTCCCACCCCCTCAGACCCAAAGTAACTTTTTCAGTGCCAACACATTTGATGTCATGGTTGTCATTTACATTCTGCATATGCCTCACTATGGCATATGTGACATCACCCTTCTGTAATGCCTTTACATGATCTCCAATTCTGACCTTGTATTCACATATCGTACATCCCACATAGTAGGTCTGATAACAGCACAGCAATAAATATATCGCTCCATATATATTGCAATCAACAAAGTGCTTGATACTAATCTGTCTACCACCTTTTGGATTTGTAAAGGTTTTTGTCTGCTTAATGTAATTACAGTAGGTACGGTGGCCACATCAAAATATTCCACCCAGGACTGAAAGTAACCATGGAATAAGTTGTGTCAATGGTGTCTTTAACAGGCTAGACAACACCTCATCTCTGACATTCTTTGGTCTCCTAAGCACCACTCTTGGACCTATTTCCACAAGATGCTTGAGTTTCAGGTCTATTCCCAAAATTATTGCCAATTTTTCATGATGATGTCCTTCACCTTCGAAGACTCAGTACTATAGGGGCTAACAAAAGACATATTGGCCTAACATCATTGTTACTAGGTGGCCATGGGGTCAAGGTAGATTCCCTAGAGATGGTGTAAAAATGCTCAACTGCAGACATACTGTTGTTTATTTATTTAGAAGAGATTCATCAGGAAGGGAACATGAACTGTGAACAGCTTGTTTCCAGAAGCATGGACTGCTGGCTATAACCTAATTCTCTGAACTGTGCAATTTGTTCAGCTTTTTTTTTAACTTCAAAATCATTCTGATTAGTACAGTTACACAGAGTTCTAATCCACTGGCCTTCAACATATTGCAGGCCACATGTAGGGGTTGGCAACTGTTGTACAGCAATAAACTGTTCCTATCAGTTGCTTTTTGATGGAGACTAGTACTCATTTGGCCACTACCTGTCCTAGAAATTTTCAAGCCCAGGAAATTTATGGATTCAGCACTGATATTAAAATTAAACCAAAGCAATCTATAGTGCTTTCCAACCATTTGTCAAAGGCATAAAACTCTGTCTCAGTGTCCCTGCAAATGATAATTATATCATCTATATAGCGATACTACAACTCCAAATAAGGTACAGTAAGTAGGGATCTGTAGTATCAATGTACAGTACCTCAGCCCCCCCACCTACCAACAAACAAGTTTGCATAACTGGGGGCCATTGTCACCCTCACTCTGGTGCCCCTGATTTGTCTATAGACGTGATTCTGAAAAAGAAACATTATTAGATTACAAAACAATACAAGACAGTTACAACAAGTATTCTGTGGGCAGTTACACATGAGAGTTCATCCATTCTATCAAGAATAAACCTTAGGGCCTCAAGTCCTTCTTCATGTGGAATTACTGTATAAAGAGCATTTACATCCTGTGTGGCTGTCCCAATGTCCAAATTCTCAACAAGATTAACTACTTGCTTTGAGTCTTTAATATGAGAAGGTAATTCTGTAACAAAAGTCAAAAATCAAATGCCTTATCTTCATTTCTTCATTTTCAGAATAGTTACATTCTTTCTGACAATTTGGCAAATTAATACCCAAATAACTACTATTTGTACATACTCTTAACATGAATCTGCATATTGCATTTCTATGTTTAACATTTTCACAAAATGTCAGACACATATTGGCACAGATATTCAGAAATGCGCCAAAGGCTGACACAAGTCCGGTGCAGCACAAATCTGATGCGCCGTGGTGCAACAGGAGCCATATTCAGAGGTTTTGTTAGCTGCACTGTGCCAGCGCCACCTGGCTGAATATGGTACAGGTGCACCATGGTGCAACCTTGGATGCACCATGGCGCAACTATGGATGCACCATGGTGCAACCAGAGGTACACCATGGCACAACCACAGGTGTGCCATGGGCAGACAGAGAAGTCCCAGAGCAACTGTGGGAGCAGAGCAACAGAGCAACAGAGGGGGACACGGCACAGAGAGGAGACCCAGGGACAGAGCCAGGGAAGCATAGTGACAGGCCACAGGAGGCCACCACCAGCTGGGCACAGCAGGGCGCACACAGGCACCCCCACCCCAGAACACAACAGTGGCACAGACAGTAGGCAACAGGGGGTGCCAATGGTGGATGGAGGGTCACCAAGGGGGCTCCCTGCAGGCCATGCCCCCCCCTGCACAACCAGACCAGGTTAGGCCACACCCAGGACCACGCAGCCAGGCATATACACCTGCCACACAACCCTGACAGCCACCCCAAGGGCACCCCATGGCACAGCCATCGACCAAGGGGAGGGACACCACCACCGTGGGACACACTGCAGCACACAGCATTGACCCACAGAAGCACAACATGCACCCCAACACATGCACACCACATGGACAGGCATTGGGCCACTGCAGCATGGCTCCTCATGCCACCTGCAAAGCAGACACAGACACAGGCAGGTAAGGTAAAAGTAATGTATTGTGCAAAATGACTATATACAAGAGAAGGGTGGGGGAGGGTAGGAAAGTGAGGGAGGGGTAGGGAACAGGGACTGTACAGAGGAAGAAGGACTGGGGGGGGTATGGCTAGGGAAATCAGGGCCCGATTAGCGGCAGCACTGCCTGCCGCCCTCTGCAAACATTGCTGCCTCCTGTCCACTAAAATCATTCTCTGGACCTGCATCATCACTTCCATTGTAGTCGATGATGTAATGAGGATCAACTGCCTCAGGAGCCAGCAGTAGAGGGGTCTCTTGTGCCGCCATTGGACACCTAGGACAAGGGACAGGACAGGCGATCAGTGCAATGTCCCAAGCAACCATGCCCATCCACAGTGCATACTGGGCAGTAGGAACACACACCCCCCAGATGGCCCGTACAGGCCACCCACAGGTGTGTGTGCCAATACCCACCAGCAATGCAGCACACCGCAGCAGCACTCAGCAGCCCACCGCACTGTGGCCATCTGACTGTGCCATGGCAGTTGCATGGCACAGTGCTCCGGCAGCACTGCAGCAACATCAGTGGTGGCCGGGCACACACCCACCCCACCAGCAACCGGCACACGTGTCCAATGGATGCGCTGCAGTGGCGGGCATCACGCACAGTGTGACACACACAGCTGTCATGGCACAAGGAACAGGCAGCCATGCCCGCACCTACACCCCCGCCACCCCCCAATGATGGTGCACAGGACAATGTCAGTGCCTACCTGCCCTTTGTGGCCCCACTAGTGCTGAAGCTGTTCCTCCACCCTGGGCTGCTGTGGCCTGGTATCCTGCCAGCGCTGCCCATCTTCGGTCTTCAGGTCCTGGGAATGGAGCAGAAACAGGTACACATCAGTAACCAACCACAGCAGCTGCCCACCACCCCCACCCCTGTGTACAGGGTGAGCCCCTGCCCGATACGTCCCACACAGTGGCAACGCAAAGCAAGTGGTGGAGGGTGATGCACTCCACAATGCACACAATGGCAGTACACCGCCCTGCAGGACATGCCAGGCAGACTAGCCAACACCACAGTACAGCACCAGAGCACACATGCATGATGGTCCTACTCACCTAGCTGTGGCACAGTCCCATGCCTGACACATGCCTCCAGCCTCCTGAAGCACTCTGGGTCCCTCCAAGCCAGGTCCCCATAGCAGTGGTGACACTGCTCCCCCATCCTGGCCACCCCTGTGCGCTGCCTCAGTGAGGCAGCAATGGCCTTCCACACAGCCACCTGAGCTGCTGCAGTGGTGCCTGCCCAAACAGATGAGGTGCATGGGGCTGGATGCAGGCTACAAGGTTGACAAGCTTGACCTGTGTCCAGTTGGCCGCTTGTCCAGATCGCTACTGCGCAATGTCTCAGGTGTGAGCTGTGGAGAAAAATGGTGGTGGTAGGTGCACGTGGCCACTGCATGCACCAGATGCGTGGGCTGAGGGGACATGCGCTGTGTCTGCACATCACGCAGTCTCAGACTTGTGCAGCATGGGCGTGGCTATGCGGGGTTATGGGTGCGGGGGTCACCCAGCGACAGAGGTCACAGCAGAGGTTAGAGGTCGGCAACCGCACAGTGTGCACGTGCACAATAGCAGGCATGGCGCACCATGTGCCATGGCCCTTATTGCACAGTGGGCACACAGTGTGCAATAGGTGACAGTACATGTCTGGCGCATGCGCACTGTGGTCCTGTGCACCGCGCACGCATGTGGATTGCACCAGCGACTTGCTCTGGGGCAATCTCATTGCACATGGAGCAAAATCATGATATTCAGCTACCACATGCAAATGAGCTCATCAGCCAATGCGTGGCACACTGGGGGGAATTAGCATGTCATTACCATTGCGCCAAATCTCATTTAGATGTGATGCACTATAAAAGTGCCACGGATTGGCACAGGCCATGGACCGGTATTGCATCCTTTTGAGGTAAGTTGCACATGCTGCTAGCACACACTGAGCCTAGCCAGCCCAGCAGGGGGAGCAGAATAGGGTGCTACTGACACTGACACTGACACACTGTACTGTCCATGTCCACGGGAAGCGACATGTCGAAACACGAGGAGGGTGAGGAGCGTGGGCAGGCCCAACTTCACAAAGGCAGACTAGAGGCCCTGTTCTAGTCCTACCTCAACAGGGAGCTGCTGTTGAGTGGTGCCACGGGCACAGCACAGGCCAGGGCTGGGGCCTGGGAGGAGGTGGTGGCATGCGTGAACCAGCAGGGCAGCCACCAGCGGTCAGTGCAGGAGTGCCGCAAGAAGGTGGGCACAGACAAGGGGCACATTAAAGATAAGGTGGTGGCCATCCGTGTGGCCCAGAATGCCACTGGAGGAGGGCCTGCAGATGAGCCACAGCTTACGGCACAGGAGGAGTTGGTGGCAGCCACCCTGTGCCACAGCACCATAAAGGGTGTGCCTGCAGGAGGATTGCAGACAGGTGGCAGCCAATCACTGTATGGTACATATGTCAGCCATGCACAGCATGCAGTGGCTGTGTTTGGGGGGGCACTTGAGGGCATTGCATCACCGACACACCTGTTTTCTCTTTCAGCACTGGCACGCCTGTGTGCAGAGGATGGGGTGCCGGCAGCAGCTGTGGAGGCAGGACCAGCCCTGGAGGACTAGCCATCCACCTCCATGGGCATCAGGGGGCCTGATAGACTGCAGCACACCACCACTGTCCAGCCAGATGTCCTGGGCATAGGGTTGGATGAG
Organism: Neoceratodus forsteri; assembly: GCA_016271365.2. Lineage (NCBI taxonomy): Eukaryota > Metazoa > Chordata > Ceratodontiformes > Ceratodontidae > Neoceratodus > Neoceratodus forsteri. The sequence goes on from CM028133.1 coordinate 611,306,550, forward strand.
GCCCTGGATGTGTTTCTACAGGATGCTAGTCTCGGTGTCCTCTGCATGGAGACACAGATCAAGGCGGGGTCCAACGCCGATGATGATCTCACCTTAATCCTGGACAGCATGGGCAGTGCTGTGGGGGAGACATCCATACCAGACACCAACACAGGCAGTGTGCCCAGCGACCTGACAGTGGGGGAACAGCTGCTTGTCACCACTACGGGTGCAGCTGTGTGCACTGCCACAGCTGTGCTGTGTGGTGGTGGTAGTGTGGCCACACTGGTGCTGGGCAGTGTTCAGCGGCTGGACAGGCAACAGCAGCAGGCTGCAGGTGCCACAGAGCAGCCAGATGCAGCTAGGGACATACTCCATGAGGACCCCACTTGCAGTGTCAACCTGAGAGGGGGGCTGTGCAGTGTGGCCGGTCACCACAGGAGGGTCGGCATCCCACCCGGGTACCCCAGGATGCTGATCCGCTGGCAGAGCACACCCATTTGCTGAGGGCCTCCATGGAGTAACAGGTGCTGCTTGCCACTGGGGTGCATGCACTGTGCCTGGAGGTGTGCCAGGTGGCCGAGCAGCTTGAGAAGGGCAATGTGCAGTGCCTGGCAGAAATACAGTGCATGCATGCAGGAGGCCATGACTGCATCCCAGGATCACATTGCCAATGCAATCACAGATGGACCCCATGCAGTGCACTGTCAACCCCACTATCCCGGCATCAGGTGACACCCTCACTGTTGATGCCGGGATCTGATGTTGGCATCCTAGGCACACCTGGGGCAGGCCTGTTTGGGCACCTGCGCAACCCTGTGTGGACCCAGTCATGATCCCACAGTACAAATGCAAACACCCCCTGTGACTGATGAGCAGCCTGTGCCTGCCAATCGACCCTGGCATGGCCGCCCCCATGGCCGCGTTGGCTATGGTTCCACACAGCGGCCCTGATGTGTGTGCCACCCTGACCACAGTCTGCAGCTGCTGCCCTGTGCACATATTGGTGGCATGTGTGTGCATGCATACCACTGGTGTGGCACCTGTGTTTTGTGCCGCACACTGCCTGTGTGCGTGCCTGCCCAGCCACTGGACCATGTGGCATGGGCGTGATGAGGGCAGTTCAGCACCAGTTGCACCTGTGCACTGGTGCAATGCATCTGATCCCCGCCACTTGCCAGCACCTGAGTGTGTGGGTGAGTGGGTGCATGTGTGTCTTGCTGTGTGATGCTGTGTGCAGTTGTGTGTGGTTGTGTGCAACTGACTCCCCTACCCCTGCACCAGGCCTCTGTGTGTGCATGCCCATTGCCATGCACATCCCTGCCTGTGTGCTGCACCTGTGTGTGTGGCTCTTGCATGGGTTTTGCGCCACCTACCTGCGTGCACCATAGTGCTCCTGTGTGATGGTGTCACAATGCTAGTGCACCATCCATTGCAGCCAGGGATCCCTCCACCCAAGGTGGAGCTGTCCACCCTCTGGTCCATTGCCTCCATCGTCCCCACTACTGTCACCCTCATTGACCTCGACAGCTATCCCACGTTCAGTGGCCATGTTGTGCAGTATGCAGCAGGCCAGGAATAGGCCACAGACTTTTGAGGGGCTGTACTGTAGGGCACTGCCAGACCTGTCTAGGCAATGGAAACATGCTTTCAGCATGCCGAATACATGCTCAATGATGTTGCACATGCTGGCATGTGCCTCATTGTAGAGTTCCTCTGCTGGGGACACCGGACACTGATAAAGGGTGAGAAGCCAGGGCCTCAGTGGATAGGCACTGTCTCCTGTGTGGATAATGACATAGTTAGCCCTCTGACATCCTTTGCTGTGCCCCTTGCCTGTCCCTTGCACCTCACCAGCATGCCCACCCTGCCCTTCCCCATCCCATAGCCTGTTCTGCCTGTCACCCCTTGCCCATCCCATACTCACCCACTAGGTTGCCCATGGGGATGTCCTCATGCTCAAACCTGTGGCACAGCACAGAGCTGTGCCAGATGAACGCATCATGTGCACTCCCAGGGTGTGTGGCACAGACATTGGTGATGCACCCTGTGGCATCGCACCCCACCTGGCAGTTGACACTCAGGAACCCCTTCCTATTGAGGTAGACCACACCCTCAGGGCCAGGTGGCATGCAGATGCCCATGTGGGTGCAGTTAATGGCCCCAAGCATGCCAGGCATACGTGCTACCCTGTGGAAGTCCTGCATGGTTGCTGTATGCTGTGCCTGTGTGCTGGGTAAATGGATGTATTCCAAAGCACGTGGCAGCAAAGTGTTGAGGAACTGTGTGAGGAGGCATGACATGGCTGACTGGGTTATGCCTGTGGTGTCCCCTGTTGGCATCTGGAAGGTACCCATGGGGAGCAGGCACATGGCAGCTGTCACTTTGGTCTCCACAGACATTGCATGACTCTGTCTTGTGGGTTCCTGCATCTCCTCACTGCACAGCTCACAGAGCTGCCTCAGAATGGCCCTGTTCAGGTGGTACCATCCCACAATCTCCGTGTCAGAGTAGTTCTGAAAGGTGGTGCAGGCACGGTACCACCTGTTCCAGGAATACCACCTATGGGCCCTTCCACGGCCACATTGTTGTTCCTCCTGTCCCCTCACACCCCCTCATTACAGCCTCCATCAAGAAGGGCACACTATCCATGGCCCCTGATGTCCTGTATCCCCCTGGGTGGTCGGCTGTTGCTGGCTGTGTGCCACCCTCGTGCACTGCCTGGCACTGTGCCTACCTGTCCCTCTCACTCTCTCTCTGCCCCGTCTCCCTCTCCACTGCCACCTCTGTCCCTCTCCCCTCTGTGGCTGCCTCTGTCCATCTGCCTGTCTGTCACTCGCTCTGTCTCTCTCAGTCTGTCTTTCTATCTGTCTGTCCTTCCTTCTTTCATTTGTTCTGTCACTCTGTCTCTGTCTCTCTTCCTCTTACCTGGTGCAAGTGCTGTCTGTATGCTTGTGCCCTGTATTTATAGGCTCAAGTCTGCTCAGCGCATCTCGGTTTTGCTCCGCACTTGCGCCATAGTTCCAGGGTTGAATATTGCACTGTGCCGGATGTTCATGGGCATGCCCCCTGCACTTGCACCTGCATTCATTAGAGTTGTGCATTGGTGTAATGTGATTTTCACTGTGCAATGACTCCTGTTGAATATTGCCATTGGCACAAGTCTGCACTTGCGCAGCGCAACTCAGTTGCGCCATGCGCAGCTGCTTTGAATATTCCGCCCATTATGTTCCCAACTCTGATGTTACTCCTGTACATTTTTGTGCCAGGTATATCTAAATGTTTAGCCAGCTGATTTTGGAAGAGTATAGTGCTGTGGTTTAAAGCAGTGAGCTGCAACCCTGGAGACCTGGGTTTGATTCCCATGGCCCCCACTCACATACTATGTGACCCTAAGCAAGTCACTTAACTTCCTTGTGCTCCCAGGCTGCACCTGGAAACAAACTTCAGCTTAGTATGCCTTTCCTGGTTTAACAATTTCCCCTTTCCCCCTTTTGCCTTTTGATAACATTTAATTATAAAGAATTGTCATTTATCATGAACATAAGGGTCACTTATATCCGGCAATCCTAGTAATCTGATTTTTGTGCTTAGCTCATAAAACCACATATGTTACTGGTTATATTTTATGAACTCTTGCCATACTTGGAACAGGAAATGTTAACTGCTCATTTATGATATCTTGTGCCAGTAGTTTTGGGATGTTAACAAACAAATAAAAAACAAAAAAACCCATTAGTTCCAAAGGCAGAATATTGGCTTCTCAATAAATGAATGCATTGGATGTATCCCAGAGAAGAGGTAAACTCTGTCTATAAAACTATTTCTGTGCAAATTCTAGCAGTATGATTTGTTTGTCCAAGTTCCATACCTGACTGGAATGAAATACCTGAGAAGTGACTGCCTCAAAAGTTCTTTTTTTGAGCTTTAAAAGAGTTATTGGCAAATTAATGTACAAATGTGTTCATTCATTTCACTGTACTTATTGCATTTTCTTTGTTTTTTGCATGTTGCATTTCAAGTTATTCTTTGTTGAAAAGTAAACTCCAGGTACTTATACTCATTAACCAGTTCTATTTGATTCCTGTCTATTTTCCAGCCTTAGCATTTGTATTACCAATTTTAACATCCTTACTTTAGTCCCTGACACATTAAGTTTTAGATCTAGCTCTACCAACTTATATTTATCAGTCATGGTTGCACATTTGAGTTATCTGGGTGTTTGATAGATCAGTACTGTATTGTCTGCATATACTGTACTAGCATTTGTATTGCCACTCCGTCTAATTTTGGGGGGTGGGGTGGGTAGTGATGCCTTTTAAAGCAATTGTTACAATATCCATGTAGAAACTGAATAAAATTGTGGCTAGGAGACAACCTTGCTTAATACCTTTCCTGATTAAAATGTAATCTGGTGTTATCCAATCTCTCATTATTCTTACTCTATATTAGATTTCAGACTTAAGTAGAATTGTAAGATCCAGTAAGACATCATCAATTTCTTTTTCCTTTAGATTTCCCATAACAAGTATCTGTTTACATGTCCCATGATATCTATGAAACAGGTGTATATTTTCATCCCCCCCCAAGGTTTGCTTTTCAATAATGGCTTTTAATAAAAAATGCATTCTATAATGTTTCTGTTGGATCTGAAACCTGCTTGACTTACACATAAAAGCATGATTGGTCTGTAAATGCTAACTTCCCCAATATTTCCCTTTTTATATGGGGGATAATGATTCCTTCTTTCCATCCCATAGGTAGTGAAAGGTGCAGAATAACGGAGTTAAATATGCTTGTTAATATTTTTGCCCATCCAAATGGGTGAGCAAGAAATATTTCAGCAGAGACTTTATCAGTGCCAGGATGTTTATTTCTCTTGTGGGCTACAATTGCTACAAGAACGTCTTCAGAAACTAACAGTTTCTGTCTCTCAGTCAGCATGGAGTAAACAGGGGAGAGATTTCTGTGTTAGAGCGTACCCCTATACTGCACATTGAACTAGCGCATTTTTCCATTCTGCTTTCCTTATCACTCCCAGAATACTAGAGTCCAAATTCTCTGCGCCCAGGACTACCAGGTTCTAAAATATTTTGGCATCTTTATCCTTGATTGCCTCTTAAAGATTATCGTACAGAGTCTCCTGGTATTTCCATCTTTTCATCTGTATTAAGTTTTTATATTCTTTCTTCAGGGAATATGATGCTTGCCTATATTCTTCGTTATCCAGTTTGTTTGAATTCCTGCCTATTTTATGTATTTTTTTAAACTGCAATATTCTCTATCATACCAGGGATTTTTTTTTCAGTTGGCCAAATAGATTTTTGTCTATCCTCAGGTCTTAGATTGTTCAGGAGTGTTTCTAATATTTTTTCATAATGTGTGAATGGCTGTTTGGCTGATGTAACCTCAGAGACTGAGACTGAAGTGTCAGTTTCTGATCTTCTTATCAATGGATTTTCCATTGGACTGTACACCATTTCCTGATTAAATGGGTTCCATCAAAATTTCTTTCTGTTCATAACAATCATATTGTTTGTGGCTTCTAGTTCTACAGTAACATTTCTCCTCTTGATTTTGGTACAAGACCATCTTAACTCTATCATTATAAGGAAATGATCAGTCTGTGAAGCCTGAGCAATATGACAGCACTGGATTGAAGCTTGGCAGATCAAAAACTTTTGTCCGCTTTAAAAAAAATGTTTTCAGGTAAACTGATAGGTGTCTGAAGGTCCCTGGTTTGTAATGAGAAAAATTACAGATGGAAAAAACCCAAACTGAAGGAGCTAGAAGCAAAACTCCTCAGGAGGCTTTGGCCACAATGTCGTCCACAAGTAAATTGCAGCTCAAAGTGGATGACTCCAAAGGAGAAACTCTCCAGAGCTTGGGGCTCAAAATTAACAAGTTAATTTTGAAGGTAAATGGCTTGGCTGACAAGTCTGACACCTTAAATGACAAGAGTGGTGGTGTTGTAGACCTTGATGGACTCTGTCAAAATAGAGGTAGTGGAAGCTACCAAATGCTCTGATGCAGCAATGGAAGCTGCGGAGACTCTCATTAAGGAAAACTGCCATCTTTTTCCTGGCTGGAAACACTTGAAAGCCAAGCCAGAGCTGCCAACTTAAGGAACATCAGTATGCTGGAGATATCAGAAGGAAATCATTTATTGCTTTTTCTATGGGACTTGTTTGAACAAGAATTTGGTGATGAAGTGCACAACTGATAGATCATGTTGCAGAATGCATATCGAGTAACCACCCATGGAAAGCAAGACAACCTGGAGGCCCCACGCTCAATAGTGGCTATCACAGATGGAGCTGGCACAAGGGACTTCATTCTGGCACTTGCTAGAAGGACTAAGATGTTACCATAAGATGGACAGCTGGTATGAATTTACGTGGACCTCTGCTTTGCCATGCACCAGAAAAAGAAGCACTTCGATGGTGTCCATGCCATTTTGAGAGAGGCGGCCATACCGCATTGTATGGTGTTCCCTGCAAGACTACACATTGTCCATCAGGGCAAGGTTTTCCTTTTCACAGATCCAGCAGACACCCTGAGGTTGGCTTAATAACATCCTCGCTGCCAGCTAGATTGTGAGGGGGACAGGGACTCTGAATCAGTGGATGTTCCCTAAATTACCAAGACTACCAACAGTACACCTCAGCTAAGTATTTCCCATTATTACAAACTAAGCTGACTGGACCGTATTGATGTTCACATTAAAACTGATTTATCTGGCACTTATCTGTGACTAGTGCAACCTCCTTTACATCGAAGACCAGCAGTTTTGATGGGATTTCAGAGACATTAGTTATTATTCCTTTTTTCATCTTTGTTTCTCTCTCCCTTTCTTGATTGGGGTTGGGGGGCTGTATGTGTTTTTACTGTGCAGTTCTGTTACCCTAAACATTGTTCACAGTAGTAATTTTTTGGACAAATTTACTAATTAGGCACCTTAATGGAATTTTTTTTTATATACTGTTGTGTAGAGTTCAATACACTTAACTTTCACATAAATTGTGAGGAACTATGATGTAGCATGGCACTCATTCTCCTTCAATAATGGGAGGAAAGAGACTTTGATAAACAGTTTTATTTTATATGTGGCAAATGCCATGCAACTGTAGGGCTCAACCACGCAGTAGAATGAATTTGTCATTCTTTTTTTTTGGACTTTAACTTTCTATGTCATGGATATCCCCTCCCCACCACCACCATCAAAGATGTATCTTATGACATAAGACATTGTATCTTTAAATATATTAAGAGGAGTGGTGACCTCATTGCCTTTCTTTAATTGAATGTTACATGTCCAGTAAACATACGGTATGTGTATTGTTAAATCAATAAACCTAAGTTAAAAAAAAAACAAAATGATCACTTTTCCTCATTTCTATCATACGCATTTTTCTTACTTTAGAGAAGGAATAGATAGCAATCAGAACCAGATCTATAACATTTCCTACATTTGCTGCGGGGTAAGTAATATGATCTTCCTTATCATCACTGGTCCTCCTGTTAAGAATCCTCATAAAGTTTTCTGCAACAATGTTAATCAGTTTTCCCCCTTATGTTTATGGTGCTATCTTTCAAATTACAAAGTGGTATTTGCAGTGTATCATCAGTTATGGGACTTCAGTTCTTCTAGAAGCCCATTTCTGTTGTTAAAGTCTCCCGTTAAAATCACTTTAATCCACGGAAACTGTGTATTAATATCCAGCAATATTTTGTTAAGAGTGGAAATTGGAACCTGTCAGGTTGAACCAATTGTGGGAGGCATATAAGCATTTAAAACAATCAAAGCACTCATATCTTCATTGCATGCAGGGGTACAAAGTTAGAATGGATATTTTGTATTTACACTTGTATTTTCTTGAAATGCACTGTTACAAAAAAGGATGCCAGATCACCACATGCTCTTCCATATTTGCTTGTTGATGGAGCAGGATATTAAGTGCACATGTACCTTTCAAGTTTGATTTCTTTATTTTTAAGCCACATATTTTGGGCTAAAATAATAACATACTTAGTAATATGGTTTATCCAATCTTCATCATCAACTTTTTTTTTCCATGCAAGCAGTATTCCAGCTCATTATTTTGATGTTATCACAAATTATTTCATTGATGTTCTGTCAGTCCAAATGTGTAGTTGAATAACAGTTTGTGGTGGATGATATTGATAAGAGTGATGTCTCCTCAAATATTGTAGAAGACACTTCTCTTGAGTCCATTGACTCGGTATCATCTTCACTTAATAGCAGAGAATTATTAGAAAGTAATACATAGTCCGTGATTTTTTTTTATTGTTTTGGTTCCTGGTGGATAATCTTAGTTGTTAGAGTTGTATTTTTAGATGTTGCATTTGAGGCTCCATTCTTTTTATTTACTTCTCAATTCCCCCTTCCTATCTTTTCAGATATGTTGCCACAGATTACTATCTATTTTAACTTTCAAAGGGCAGAAATCATCTTTTGCCCAAAGGATTACTTCTCTTGTTTCATAATTAAGATTGCATTAGTATAAAGAGAAAAGGTTACACCAGTACACAACTTGTTCACTGTTTGCTTGTATAAGTTCTTATCCAGGGCAAGCCCCTTGGAGAATCAACTCTAATACAAGGCAACAATGTTTAACCTTATTCAAGTACACATGTTCAGGCATACAGAGGGAAAAAGATGAGTGTCAGTGTCACACAGGTGTTTGAACTCTGATGCAGATATTTACATTAATACAAGCAAACATGCCACAGACCAATCTCTTTGCTGTCATATAATCTAAGGACGCCAATATAAGAGCCCTGGGATGTGGAAAGAGCCACTTAACCTTCAGTGTGTGGGGGGGAGGGGTGTTCTGACTTGTAGTTGTGAGGAGTGGTAGAGGAGAGGTAATCTGGGTTGTGTCCTCTATAATCATGCTAAATAGTTCTCAGCAGATCACTTTGTACACACTGTAGGTCTGGAGGGAGAGGGGTGACATAATAAAGCTATGTAAGCTCCTGAGGGGAATTAACAAAGTGAACAGTGGGGAGGACCGATTCATCAGGAAAAGTAGGGTGGTAGTGAGCATGCGCAAATGGAGGCTCGTCATTTGGATCTTCATGAGAGATGTGAGGAAATTGTTTTTCACAGAGAGAGTAGTGAAGCCATAGAACAGATTACCAGCAGAGGTGGTTGGGGCATGGACTATAAATGAGTTCAAGAATGTGTGGGACAGGTACTGGGGGCTGGTGAGACCAAAAGGAAGAGTTGGGGAGGTGAGAGGATAAAGGTAAGGGGTGGCTTATGGTAGGTGTGAGGGCCAAAAACCCCTGTAAGATTGTAGGTCAGGGGAATTGGTAGAATATTTTTGTGGGCAGTCTGGATTGACCATTGATCTTTATCTGCCAGCAACATATGTGTTTCTATGCTGTCAAGGAAAATTTGATGTCAGAAGAAAGCACACTATAAGGACAGAAAAACAACATCACAGCCTTATTTGGTCTTCATGTATATGTTGACAAAATTGTCTTGTAAACCTTGGAAGGGCAACAGAAAAAAAAAATGTATTCTCTAATACCAGTATGTGGTAATAGTTTACAACAATTTATTTACAAAAGTTCACATTGAAACAAGTATGGATACTATTGCACTCTTAGTTTCTCGGATTCCAAGTCAAATAGCAAATCTCATGGATAGCTAAAGAGTAGTGCTATCAGCAATGGTGTATACTGCTGGTGGAAGTTGTGCAGAATGGCCATTTTGCTAATGGAATGAATTTCAGAATTTCTCGATTCATTCCACAAAATTCTGAACTTTGTCAGTAGAATGACAGTCTGCATATGCACATTTTCCCATGGATAGTTATTCCACAACCTTTACTGCAGTTTACAAAGTAAATGTTCTATATCAGCACAATGATATTCCGCCGATGTACATTTTTTCTGCAGATACTTGTTCTGTGACACTTATATTCATTTACCATTGAATCAAGTGGGAAAAGTTACTTCAAAATACACCCGCTTGATTCCTACAGGCCCTGCAATGCCCACCTATGGGTCCATAGATAAAAAAAAGACAATGCCCTAGAGAGTGTGAGACAGTAATGCAGTAAGCCAGCCAGCATTTCTAAAAGCTAAAAAAAGTAATTTTCAAAGTTCAACTACTTTTTAATTACTTTTAAAAGTTCAACTACTTTCTGAATGACAATGTCTGCTAAAGGGGAACTGTCAATAATAAGAGCCTCACACCCAAGTGTGAGGCTGATTCTAATTATCCCCTTGTGTGCAGAAACACTTCTTTTTACTGTGCAATAAATTGTATCAGGCTAATTTCATCGACTTGTAAGCTGACATTTCCTGTAACCAGAAATGCCAGACTCACCTGCTGCTGACATCTAGAGCCCAGGTTCATGACTGAACTGAACCCGAACTTCCTTTTTTTTGTACTAACCAAACTGAACCAGAACCCCCCAAATTAAAATTTGAAAGAACCAGAACTGAACGAGAACCAGAGGCTTAGCATATGAACTTTGATCAGGGCCATTGGCAAACTGATGAAAATGCTGCAGGATATGAATTCAATTTTAGTTGCTAGTAGGTGGGGCAAAGCTATTAGGTAGAGCTGGGCAGTGAGGTAGATGCAGGAGGTAGTGTTTTTATTTTATAGAGTTCAAGGAGTGTGAACACTTGAGAAAAGCTGAGTCTGCAAGGTCTGTGAAGGAATAATCGGAGGTGTGTGTTGTCAGTCACTTGAGGGGGAGCAGAGGTGAGCAATGGCCACAGGAGGTAAGGAACGGAGGAGATGAACCAAAAATGGGAGCTGTAACTGATGTCCAGTGCCAGTCCTGCACGGGCCGCAAACTTATGTCTTACCCTTGATAATCTAGTATTGTACCATGGTGTCATTTCCAGCGAGGGTAGACTGCCTGACATGGTGAATTTGTGGAACCTGGGGAGCAGAGGGGAGTAATGGCCACAGGAGGTAAGGAATGGAGAAGACAAACAGAAAACAGGAGTGGGGAAAGAGGCAGAGAGAGAGATGGGGAAGGAGAGAGACACGAGGGGGGGGGGCGACATAAACAGGGGTACAGATTAAAAGGAAAAAAATCCCCGCTCTGATTACGCTAAGCAATAATGTGAAAAACACCAAACTCTGGCTCATGAACCACACATGAACTGAACTGAACCCAAACTTTAAAATAAAAAAATGCAAAGTGAACCAAACCGAACTCGAACTCTAAACAGAAGAACCCGAACCAAGCCAGAACTGCAAAACAAATGCCGAACCCAAGCTCTACTGACATCAGAGGAGGGCTGCAGCAGTGGGAGATTCAATAGCCTGCAGTGAATGTCAGAGTTTTTTATAAGCTGTAATCTTCTGTTTGCTGGTCTGATGTTCTCTGGGGGCTAGGTACAGTCACAAATGACTGTACTAAGCCCTATGAGCACAGCAGGACCAGTAACCATCTAATTTTAGCTTACAAAATCTTTAACATGTACACTGCAGGATATTGAAGTCTATTGAGTCTCCCAACTCTGTAGTACTCCTCTAATGTCAGCTGCAGGGGATTCTGGGATGTCTGGTTATATGAAATGGCATCTTAGAAGTCAGAAAAATTAGCCTAATACATTATTCTATGCTGCAGTAAACAGTAAGTAAAAAAACATGTTTTTGTACACAAAGTGCAAATTGGAATCAGCCTCACAACTGGGTGTGAAGCTCTTATTGCTGACAGTTCTCTTTTAGGAAACAGAGCTCACAGGCCTCAGGGCAGGCCCTTCATGCTCTTACATGCCTATTCTTGCCAGTTGACACCAACATTCTTATAGACAAAGTGACCAAGAATATGGGGAGACTTTTTGGTGCCAACAAATTAGGATTTTTTGAGTGTGAGGAAATTTGGACCAAAATGTTATCAGCCGTGAGTGGTTGGGGAGATAAACCAGCATGGAAAACAAAGCAACTTAAGTGTTTGTGGGATGATATCCAACACTGACAGCATCATCTGCTTGAACCCTTGGGGGTGTCTGCACATTATGTAATGGTTGGAAATGCCTTATAACTAGTGGAGGTGAATTTTATAAAAATGGCCTTCCAGACCCAAACCAGAACAGATCAGTAAACTCCTGACTGGCTGGTCCAGCTGGAACAGTTACTGGTCTGCCCTTGGATAACCAAGTTTCCCGCTGCCCAGGATGTGATGAAAACCAGACTGTCAAGACCAGCCTACACCAAATAGACTAGAGAAAGTCAACCCACCTCATATGCAAAAGCTGGACAGGTCTCTACATCCCAAGTGGCTGGATCAGCAATATTGTCACAACTTGTACCCTTTTCAGCTGCTCCAGCTGGACAGGCCAATCCTGACTATACAAATCTAGCTCGGGCTGGGTATGGAAGTCCAGTTTTCCCATGCCACCAACTCCCAAATATATCCTTAGTTCACCATTTCAGCAATAGCATTACAGGGTGAGGGTGTGCTTGACTAATCGTGTTACATTTGAAATTATAAAGAAACTAGAATTTGATGTCAGAAGGAGAATGAAGGTCCATTGACTAGCATGTCTTTTACTTCCACTCCCCCACCAACCTACTGTGGTGCTGGGCTGTTACCCCTCTTCCCCAGTCCCCTAGTCTACAAACTGTCAATGTTTTCCACTCCTCCTCCCCCTACTCCCTCTCCTTAGCAATCAAAAACTTCCTCTCCTCAACCTGCTCTTGCTCTTCTTGTACTTAATACCCCCTCTCCCCTTCCTGTATCCTGTTCTTCCAGCAGAAGCTTAGATTCTTGTTACCTATATTTGCTTTTCTCATACTTAACCCCCCCAGCACCCCTTTTTTTTCTTCTTCCTAGTCTTCGATCAGTTGTCTAAATTATTTTTCCCTCGGCTTCACCAGTTCCTCCATCCACCCTCCCTCCCTCCTCTCCATTCCCTCCCTCCCTTCTTCCTTCCCTGCGATCTCAACTCCTCACCTACCATCCTAGCCTCTGCCTCTCTCACTCACCTTCTCCCCAGCACTTAGCATCGCATTGATAATTTGCGCAACTCAAATGCATATCATTCCTTCTGTAGCATGATGTCAATTGCTCAAGAAGTATACTCTGTATTAGTATAAGCACTTATGTGTGTAATTTGTAGTGTATTTGTATCTGGCTTGCTCTGTATCTGACTTGTAATTTTATCTGGCTTTTTATTGTATCTGGCTTATTGTTGTACTACTCCCTCTACCCCTCCCCAGGATGCACTGGGAGACGAGCAACTTGTTGTTCAGTGTACTTTCCTGGTGAAACATTTCAATAAATAAATAAATTAGGTGAGGATTCCAGAACTGGGCACAGTGATCCAGGTGAGGCCTCACATGGATCTGTATAATAGAAAACTCACCTCACTTCTTTTACTGTCATCATATCCTTAGGCCCTCCCCCAAGGCAGCATGGATTTGCAGGGTGGGGATGGCATGTCAAATTAATCTGATAGATTTCTTTGATTGGGTGACATAGGAATCAGATCAGGGTGGAGCAGTGGAAATGGTCTGTCTAGATTTCAGAAAGGCTTTTGACACTGTTCCTAAAAGGAGACTAGTAAGCATGATAGGTAGCTTAAGAGTTGGTCCAAAGGTGGTAAACTGGGTAGAAATTGGTTAGAGGATAGGTGACAAAGGGTAGTGGTAAACAGAGTTCACTCAGAGGAAGGGAGGTGACCAGTGGTGTGCCTCAAGGATCAGTGCTGGGACCGGTCCTCTTTGATGTCTTCATAAGTGACATTGTAGAAGAGCTAGTTGAGGAGTGGTCAAAGGTAAAGTCCTGCTGCTGGGGGACTTCAATATGCCAGACGTGGATTGGACAACCCAGGCAGCTGCTTTAGTCAGAAGCAGAGCCATCCTAGATTCCCTACAGTGAGCTGGTCATAGACAGCTAGTGCATGATCCAACCAGGGACAAGGTGATTCTGGACCTGGTATTGACCAATGGGGACACAGTCGCAGAAGTCAGGGTAGAGGGACAACTGGGGGCCAGCAAAAACCACATAGTGTGGTTTAGTATGGGGACAAGGACTCAAGCCACACAAGAGCAAAAGTATTAGATTTCAGGAGGGCAGATTTTGCGGAAATGGGTAGGTGTAGCAGAGTAGACATATGAAGAGAGATTAAAGGAGCATAATATGTATACCCTCGAGGAGAGGAGGGAGAGGGGGGACATGATAGAAACTTTAAAGTACTTCAAGGGAATCAACAAAGTCCAAGAGGGTAGCATCTTTCAGAAAAAGAGATGTACAAGAACAAGAGGGCACAATTTGAAGATGGGGGGGACGGCTCAGAGGTAATGTGAGGAAGTATTTTTTCATGGAGAGGGTTGTGAATATATGGAACAGCCATCCTGAGGAGATAGTGAAGTCAAAAACAGTGGGTGAATTCAAGAATGCATGGGACAGACATAAGGCAATTCTAGTGGGGGGGTAGGAGGAAGTTGGCTGTTGGTTAACTAGGATCTGCAGCTTATCCATTAGGTAGGGAAATGGGCAGACTAGGTGGGCCAAGTGGTCCTTATCTGCCATCAAATTCTATGTTTCTATGTTTCTAGCCCTGGGGAAGGGGGAGAGGGAGGTAGGGGAGGGGGTTGAGGAGCATTGGAGGAAACTGAAAGGGGCTATAGTGGATGCAACAAACCAGAGCATCAGGATAGTGGACAAGGGGGGGGAGAAGAAAACCACTATGGTACTCTAAGGAGGTGGCAGACAAAGTTAGGGCTAAAAGAGGGAGCTTCAGCAAGTATAAGGGGACCCAAAATAAGGAAGGCAATGAGGTATACTTTGAATATCTAAGGGAAGCAGGGAAAGCTGTTAAGAGAGTTAAGATGCAAATGGAGGAGGAATTAGTACGGACACTGAAGGCAGGGTACAAGACATTCTATAGGTACATCAGTGAAAGAAATAAAAACCGGGGAGGCATTGTAAGGCTCAAGGTGGAAGAGGAGGTGGAGTGTAAGGAGGGAGATCTAGATAAAGCAGAAATACTGAAATAAATACTTCTGTTCAGTATGCACGGGGGTGGGGGCACGGACCACAGCTGGGTACCAGAGGCAAAGGGAGGGGGGGAGTGGACACCAGTTCTTTCACAGTGGAGAGAGTTCTGGGACAGCTCATGAAGCTGAAGGTGGACAAGGCTATGGGACCAGATGGCATACACCCAAGAATATTAAGGGAGCTGTAAAGGGAACTAGCAGTGCCTCTGGCAGCCTTGTACACTGAGTCACACAATACAGGAGTGGTTCCAGAGGACTGGAGGAGGGCAAATGTTGTCCCCCTGCACAAAATCAGCAGTAGGGAGGAGTCAGGGAACTACGGGCCAGTCAGCCTCACCTCAGTGGTGGGGGAGATCATGGAGACAATGCTGAAAGAAAAGATAGTGGGACACCAGGAATCCAAAGATGTCCAGGATTAGAGGCAACACAGATTTACAGTAAGACGGTCATGTCAAATGAATCTCAGATTTTTCTGATTGGGTGACTAGGAAAGTAAATCAGGGAGGGGCGGTGGACATCGCCTACTTTAATTTCAGCAAAGCCTTTGCCATTGTCCGACACAGAAGGCTGATTAACAAGATGGGTGGTCTGGGCATGGGACAAAAGGTGATACACTGGGTTAGAAACTGGCTGACTGATAGGAGGCAGAGGGTGGTTGTAAATGGGATCCAATCCAAGGAGAGGGGGATGACCAACGAGGTACCTCAGGGATCAGTCCTGGGACCAGTCCCGTTCAATGTCTTCATTAATGACATTGCGGAGGGGCTGGAGAGAAAGGTCTGCCTGTTTGCAGATGACACAAAGATCTGCAACAGGGTGGATACTCCAGAAGGGGTGGAGAAAATGAGGAGAGACCTGGGGAAGCTTGAAAAATGGTCAGAGGTATGGCAACTGAGGTTCAATGCAAAGAAAAGCAAATAATGCACCTGGGAAGAGGGAACCCTAGGGAGAATCACAGGATGGGGGGAGGTGATGGCAGTCACCAAAGGGGAAAGGAACCTGGGGCAATCATTTCTAATGACCTAAAGGTGACAAAGCAGAGCACAAGGGTTGTGGAAAAAGCCACTGGCATGCTGTGGTGCATAAGCAGAGGTATCACTAGTAGAAGGTGGGAGGTGATGATGCCATTGTATAAAACACTGGTAAGACCATACCTTGAGTACTGTGTGCAGTTTTGGAAACCACACCTGAGCAATGAGATAAACAAGGTGGAGACAGTCCAGAGAAGGGCAACCAAGATGGTGCATGGCTTGCACCACAAAACATATGAGAAGAGACCAAGGGACCTCGATATGTAATCACTGGAGGATAGGAGAAAGCAGGGTGACATGATAGAAGCTTTCAAGTACCTCAAAGGCATAAACAAGGTGCATGGAGGGAGACCTTTTCCATTGTAGAAGGAGTACTAGAACAAGGGGGCATGATATGAAGCTGGAGTGGGGTAGATTAAGAGGAAATGTGAAAAAGTTTTTCTTCACAGAGAGGGTGGTGGACGCTTGGTATAGTCTGCCACAAGAGGTGGTGACAGCAAGTACAGTGGAGGGTTTTAAACATGCCTGGGACAGGCACAAGGAAACCTTGAGGAGGGAGTGAGTGATGAAAAGTCACTGACCACATAGGGGCAGATGCCGCATACAAGTATAGGACTTATGGGCAGACTAGATGGGCCCTGTGGTCTTTATCTACCAACAATTTCTATGTTTCTATGTAGCTGAAAGGGAAGATCTCCCTCTTTGCTGATAACACTAAAATCTGCACTAGGATGGACACTTCAGGGGGAAGAAAGGATGAGCAGAGACCTGAGAAAACTTGAGGAGTGGTCAAGGGTATGGCAGCTGTGTTTCAGTGTGAAAAAGTGCAAAATAATGTACTTAGGTCACAGAAACCCAGGGTGGAGTACAAAATGGGGGAGCAGTATTTATGGCCACCAAGCAGGAAAGACACCCAGGGGTAATTATATCTAATGACCTACAGGTGACCAGGCTGTGTGACAAGGCAGTTGGGTGGGAAAGTGTGATGCTAGGGTGCATAGGCAGGGGTATCACTAGCAGAAAAAGGGAGGAAGTGTTAATTCTTTATAGATCACTGGTAAGACCCCACCTAGAGTACTGTGTCCAATTCTAGAGACCACATCTCTAGAAGGACATAGACAGACTTGAGACGGTCCACCAGATGGCAACTAAAATATTGCAGGGTCTGTATCACAAGCCCAATGAGAAGAGACTAAACAATCTCAATATGTACACCCTGGAAGAAAGGAAGGAGAGAGGGTATATGATAGAGACCTTTAAATACCTCACAGGAGTAACTAAGGTACAGGAAGGAAGTATTTTTCAGAAGAACGATTGTGCTCAAGAACAAGGGGACAGGCTATGAAGCAGGAGAAGGTAGATTTAGGAGAGATGTGAGGAAGTACTTCTTCACAGAAAGGGTGGTGGATTCCAGGAACAGCCTTCCAGCAGGGGTGGTAAGGGCAAAAGCAATGGTGTGGTTCAAGAATGCATAGGATAGGCATAAGGGAATCCTAGCGGAAAGGAATGGGGGGGGGAGCCAGAGATCAAGTAGGGTCTGCAGTGATACTGTAGGTATAGAAAAAATGGACTAACTGGGTGGGCCAAGCAGTCTTTGTCTGCCATCAAATTCTATGTTTCAATGTTTCTTAGGCAGGACCAGCCAAGGAAGGAGTGGACAAGAGTGCAGGGCAGTAGTCTGAAGAGGGAGCATAAAGCAGGTTGCCTAACTGTTACTCTTAAGAACAGATCTGGGGTCCTGGTAGAGATGAGGTAGGAAAAGAAGGATCACATAGGAGTGCCTCAAGTGATTGCTTCACTTAATTTGTTCCAGATCTGCTCCCCTTCTTGTCTCCTCCCCACACCTTCTTTGGGTTGTGCTCTCAGTTTATCTTATCCCCACTATTCATCCTTCTCCTTCCTGAGCACTACACTTATTGCCTTCCCCTCTCCCCACCTCTAACTCTCTGCTCCCATGCCATGCATATTGCCTCACACCACCACCACCCCTCCTCAATTTGCCCCATCCCCCAACCTTCCATTTTCCCCCTCTACCTTTTCTCCCTCTTTTTCCGTCTACCCACCTCTATGCCTTGCCCTCCCTTCCCTTTCCACACCCACCCTTCTACTCCCATATATTCCCACCTTTGACAATGCTCCCTGAGCTGCCTTCCACCTCCCACCTCTACTTTATTAATATACAATGCCTTTTCCCTTACTTCTCAAGCAATTTCCCTAGGCATACGTTGTACAATACCTGGTGTACTGTCCTGCTGCTTAAATATTCACAAGCAATACTAGACAACATCATTGATGGCTCCTGAATGTATACCTTATAGTATGTTTTGTAACTTCATTCATGCTGTTTTTGGTCTCTACTTGTCCTCTTTTCCTGACATGGAACCTTTATAAATGAGCCCTGGCTCAAAGGTGTTATCTGATATCTTAATAAATAAATAAAACAGTAGATAAGGGAAGGGCTAGTATAGGTGCCACTCAGTGACCCAGGCAGTTAGTGGTTACTGGGTACTCCACAGTTCGATTCATAGACAGGACAGTGTGCGGGGAGGACAAGGAGACTAGAGTGGTGAGCTGTTTCCCAGGGGTGAGAGTGGAGTATCTAAGGAGCATATAAGATGGAATTTTGAAGACATGAGGACATAACAAGGTGGAAGATGCATATGGGGGCACAAATGATGTAATCATAAGGATGGATGATAACATTAAACAGGACTTTAGGAAGTTGAGGGAGGACCTAAAGATTAGGGGGTATGGGGTTATTATCGCTGATTTCCAACCTGGGCCAGGTAGACAGAGGGCAAATAGACTGACCAACACATGGTTATTATCTGGCCCCCAGCTCACCCCACTGTATACATACCTCTGAATTTTCATTATATCATGGGGTAAGAAATGAATGTATATCTGCTATGAGCCATCCTTGTTCATTGTATCCCCTTGGTATGACTTTCTGACACCTTCTGTTCAGCATGGACCCATTTAGTCCAGCATCACTGAGACAGAACAGTATGGACACTTAGGTGTCCTGTGCTGTTCTGCCCAAGTAGAGAGACTATATGGGAGATGGGTATGACCTAGCATTTGACAGATGATGTAATCGCACTTGGCTGTCATAAGTATGCATATGCATGCATGTCGCACAGTCTGCATGCCCTTCCAGTTCAGCAGCAGCTATGTACGGCTGCAGTCATGCACCATCCCATGCTTTCTTGAGGAGGAATAGAGAGAGAGAGAGACATACAGTATGTTACAGGCTTCTAAATTAGAATATAAAAGACTTGCAGAGCCACACAAGAGAGTTGCAAAAACAATAATTAGTCAAACAGATTTTAATTGCTATGGAACTGTTTCCTTTGATTCAACATGCATATATTTTGGTATGTCTTGCAGAATTTATTTTTTAGACACCTAATGTGTCATAATGCATGAAGGCTGAACTTGTATAAAAAAGGTGTTTCCATACAGTGTGATTGGCCTTACCTGACTGGATAGGGTTAGAAGTGACCAATGTGCCAGGCTAAGTATATTGCGTACAGTAGGTTGCAAGGCATAAAAGAAGAATGGGTATAATTTGCCATTTATCTTTCCTTTTAATCTAACAGCCATATATTTGAATGCACTGTGATTTGTATTTGAGAGTCTAAAGATTAGTATATACTGTGGTTCAGGTAGGACCCTGTTTTACAGCTGTAATGCTAGTGGGAGTCAAATAGGATGTACAACCACTTATACTGTTATTTCTGTTGAATGTACTGAAGAGATTGTAAATTTAGCAGTGTTTTATTATTATGTCAGTGTTTTATTATTATATTTCTTAGCACCTGCCCCCCTGAGGAAGCCAGTTATCTAGGTAAACATTGGTGACTGTGTATGAAGGTCTGGCCATATACTATGCCTTAATAAACATCACTGGTCTTTTTAAATGTTTAGGCTGAGGTGGATCCTATGCACTGTTAGGAACAAGACTCCTCGCTGTGTTTTCTATCTTCACAGGTCAGGGAGCCAGAAGGGCTCTACATGCATGCTAACACATGGGCAGGATTTTCAAAGCGCAGTGCAGGGCTTGTTCCAACCCTGTACCACGGCACATATGTTCTGATGGTGTGCCAAACCCTTTGCCACAGCTGCACCTGATTTTACAATCTCAGGCTCAGTTGCAACAGTTTCCATGAAATATGGCCGCTTGTGCCAAATATCTGGAACAAGTGCTATAAAAATGGCCCCCAGGATTGCTGCAAGTTAGACCAGAAAAAATTGATCTAACTTGCGGCAACTGCCGCATGGGATAGAACATCCCATTAAATCACCGCAAGCCCCATGTGCCGTATCATCAGCACACTGGGGCTTAGGCCAATCGATGTCTTTTGAAAATCCTGCCCATGATTGTGAAATTGGGCTAAAAATGAGGAGTTCACTAGCTAGAGGACACCCACTCCAGATAAGAGGAAACAATTTCAGATGTGACAAGAAGAAGTATTTCTACTTATCTAGAGTGGTTAAGGTGTGGAATTCACTTCCAGTGGAGGTAGTTATGAGCACAACAAAGATAGAGTTTAAAAAAAGGCTGGACAATTACATTTGGTTATGTGGAACTATAAAGTATTTCCTCTGAAATTACTACAGGAGCGTATTGGGCTAACGCCTTTAAACTCCTTTCACTTCCTAGTATGAATCCTAGTATTTTGGAAAAGGGATGCTGTCTCTAGGCGGGATGGGAAGCATTTGAATAGCAATGGAGCAAGGATGCTGAAGGAAAGGATAAAGAAAATATTGGCAGGTTATTTAAACTAGTGGGAATGGTAACATAGAATTTGATGGCAGATGAGGACCACCTGGCCCATCCAGACTGGTCATTTCTCCCTACCTACATTTTTACAGCAGACCATTCCTGAGCTGCTGCTCTTTCTCCCTCACCCCTTCCTTTTTGCTATGAGTCCCTTGTGCTTATCCCATACATTCTTGAACCCATCCACTGTTTTTGCACCCACCACCTCTGCTGGAAGGCAGTTACGGGAATCCATCACTCCTTTTGTGAATAAATACTTCCTCACATCTCTTCTGAATCTACCCCCATCCAGTTTCACTGGATGTCCCCTTGTTCTTGAGCATCTTTTCTTTTGAAAAATACTTTCATCTTCTACATTAATTCCCCCTATCAGGTATTTAAAGGTCTCTACATATCCCCCTCTCCCTCCTCTGTTCCAGGGTGTACATTTTGCGGTCCTTTAGTCTCTTCTCATAGGGCCTTTGATGCAGTCCATGCACAATTTTATTTGCCCTCCTCTGGACTACCTCCACTCTATCTATACCCTTCTGGAGATGTGGTCTCCAGAACTGGACACAGTACTCTAGGTGGGGTCTTATCACTGATCTATACAGAGGCAACATCACCTCTGTCTTTCTGCTGGTGATACCTCTCCCTATGCATCACAGCATCCTACTAGCCCTCCCAACTGCCATGATGCACTGCCTGGTCATCGTTAGGTCATCTGCTATGATTACCCCAGGTCTCTTTCTTGCTTGGTGGTCTTCAGTGCCACTCTACTCATTTTGTGCTCTGCCCCTGGGTTTCTGTGTCCTAAGTGCATTCCCTTATAGAAATACTAGTGTGCTGTGTACATGCACCATGTATGACACATGCTCAATCTTGCAATGTTTGCATGTTGTTAGCATACACAAAGTGAACCTAAGTAAACCAGATCTAAAAAGCACATCAGGTTCGCATGCTGCAAGCATGACATGTGCAGCAGGTAAGCTGGTGAGAACATCATCTAAAAAATCACATCAGGTTCGCATGTTGCATGCTTGATGTGCATGCAGCAGCCAAGCTGATACAAACATGATTTAAAACTCACATCAGGTTCACATATTACACGACTGACATGCATGCAGCAGCTAAGCTGGCACAAATCGCATACAAAAAACACATCAGTTTCTATTTCTCTTACTACTTCTAGCAATTAGAGAAATTAAAATACAATTTTCATTGATTTCCCATTAAAATTAGGCAAACTCATTAACTGTTATCATTAAATCCTTTTGCAAATTGTTTAATGGCTTTTGATTTTAATCCTTAAATTGCCATTAATTTGTAAAGTATTGTTTGCTTACAGCATTAAATTCCTAAGCTACGACCCTATTAATCTTTGGTCTCAGTGGTCAGTCAACATCCCCCCCCATTCCAGATGTGCGAAGGGGGGCCTCTGTGGTGTGAAGCCTGACCTTTTTGTTTTGGGCTATGTAAAACCACTTATGCATATTTAATGCTCCATATGTGTTTCTCCATGACTGTTACAGCTCACTTACTTTCCCTTTTTCATTCTGTATGGAACACATACACAATGGCTATGCTCAGCACTCTTTGTGTTGCATAGGGCCCTGGAAGCATGCACAATACCTCACTTTTTGTCACTGAAATGAGGGACATGGACACTCAAAATGAGGGACAATGAGAAGAAGAAGAATCAGCATTTATATAGCGCTTTTCATACACAGTATCCCAAAGCGCTTTACAAGCAATGCTAGACTGGTAGTGAAGTGACTGAATGTGTGGTGGCGACCATATCGCACATCATCACCCACACACAGCCTGGATAATTGCATGAACCAGTTTATGGGAAGGGGAATGTTGGCCAGGACACCAGGAATGTTCCCTGCTCTTTACAAAGAGTACCCTGGCTTCTTTTATTTCAACCTGGACACCCACCAGAACAACACCAGGATGGGCAGAACGGATCTCGGTTTAACGTCTCATCCGAAGGATGGCACACCCAAGCAGTACAGCACCCCCCAATACTGCACTCAGATGCCAGCGATTTTTAGGTGCAAGTCCATCCTGGTGTGGGACAAGAACCCATGACTTTCTGGTCCAGAGACGGATGTGCTACCAACTGAGCCACGCTGACACCAACCCTCAAAAGTAAGTGAGTAAAATATTTTATTCATATAAAAGTCATATGAATTAGGATTTTCTCACTTGAGCTGCTGCTCATTTACAACAAGGTCCTAGGAGTTACAAAACAAACAGTGCTCCAAATACAAAACAGACATAAGACAATGAATAAAAATGGACATTCAGTATACACTGGATACAGGTAACATAGAAGCTAATACAAACACTCAAACAGAGTTACAAATTAGTTAAGACAAAAAACATCCCATAATAAAACAATAATAACATTTCAAGGAGAACAGCATTGTCTGACACTAATGACAGCTGCTCTAAACCAGGACTTAATCCCTTTCCAGGGTTTTCTCCCTTTATTAACACTTATAGTTGCAGGTATTTTGTTCCACTAAAGAGGACTCATGTAGAAGACTGATTGATGGCCAATCTCTAAGTTACATTTTGGGATTTCCAAATCTGGGATATTAGCTGTTCTTATAAAATGGGCAAGAAAGAGCCTGCATCCTGATTGGCTAACAGGTACCAGTAGCCGTGTCCTTAGCAGCTCATATATATGGCAACTGGTACTTGTTATGCCAAGCAAGACATGTTGCAACCAGAGATCCATGCATGGCAGTTCTGAAAAAAAATACTGTCGGGCTCTCTCGCTGACTGCTGTCCTCACTTGCAGACAAACAGCCATCCTCCTTACTGTAAACCCCCCCCCCAAAGTGCAAAGCTGCATCTTAGTTTAATTAATTTGTACCTCAAGGGCTTACCTCAAAAATACGAAAGTGACCTGTCCACTGACCGCTGAAACGGAACGTCCTTGGTTCCAAATTTTGATGCCTTTCCATTACTTCCTGCTTGCAGTCTGACCCTCTGCCCTGATGAGCACCTTCTCAAACTTTCGCGTCCCAGCTGTCACACTGGTAGCACAACAAAAGATTTCAAGTCACTGCACAGATCCACTCATCCACTTACCGAAATTTGATAAATCATGCCAAACACCTTCTTCTCCGATATTTTGCACAACACAGCACACAAGCACTTTGTTGCTATTAAAAGCAGCAGTTCAATGGCTGTTTCTTAGCATGAATGAAAAACTGTACGCACTCTATACGATGGCTCATGAGAGTCACGCTCACTGCTGAAAAAGCTGGCGATAGTGACAGAATAATACTGAATGCTGTCACTCTTTGTTAAAACAGCAAAAATAACAAAAAAAAGGCAAAGGGAAATAAAATATGTGTAGGTGCTTGTGGTGCACAACGGGGGGGGGGGGCAGGCTCCTGAGGGACATGCTCTCTGCCGAAAAACCCTGTGTCAGATTCCTGTTATTTATAATGTTCCCTGATTCCAATCTTCCTAAAACCACAAAATACAATATAAAGCTAAACAGAGAGACAGTAATATGAAATAAAATTGTCTATCTCTGCCATTTCTGGTGGGAGTAGGGAGCCTGAAACACTTATCAAAGGGAACTATTTTTCACCATTTCACCTGTTATAACATTTTTTTATATATATATTTGACACTTTTTTTTGTTCTTTTTTTCTTGCAATAATTACTTTGCAGGGCTCATTTTATAAGTGCAATAAGACATGAAGAGGTGTGGTTTATCGCCTGATAAGAGCACGCCTAGTGGCAAGCGCCTCGTGCCTTAGTACACCCCTGGGTGTGCTCTTATCAGGCAATAAACCACACCTCATCATGTGTTAATGCTTGCTTAGTGAACTAAGTTTGTCTGGGTGGGTAATAACGAAGGACACATCCTGAAACATGGAGACACGTCAGAATATAGTGGAAACTATTGCATTTACTTGTACAAATATTAGTACTTGAGAAAGGAATTTCTACTATAAAGCAGGGATTCCATTTAGGTAGGGCAGAAGGGGGCAGTTGCCCCCTCCATTCCCTGCATTTGTGCCTAGGTTGTTCTTGTGGTGTGGCAATAATGGCATTAAATTTAGATTTAATCATTTTGCACAATGTGCCCCCCCCCCCGGCCTGTGTGTGCTCATGTTGCAGCTGTGGGTGCACACCTGACTCAACTGTGTCTGCGTTGTGTTGTCCACTCTCTTTGCCTGTTAGCAGTGGCACTGTCACATGTGACATGGCGAAGCTCCAGTCAGACATGAGTCGCATGAGTGCGACACTGTCTTTCCCAGCACAGAGTAGACAGACTAAACACAACAGCTTGGAGGAGTCAGTGAACATTGAACTCTTGACAGCAGCATCGTGGCAGCATATTTTTTGTTGGTATACTCTAAGTGAGTCTCCACCTCCTTCGGTGGTTCAAGGGGCAGGAGGTGAGCTAGAAACTAGCTCGATGACTAGGCTACCTACCTACAGTACTAGGCTTGCCTCACAATAGAAACAGCGTGGGTCTCCAGCAGCAGAAAGCTAGGTCTATCAGCAATGGTAACAGTGGTGTGGGTGGCCTTCTCAGGCCCTGCTGAACATGGCACAGCAGCAGCCACAGTGGCAGCCAAACAAAAAGCAAGCAGCAAAGGTTGGGTGGATTCGGTTGGTGAGGTGACCCAGTTACGGACTGCAGTCGGGACCCAGGACAGTCAGTTACAGCATCCAGATTGTGGCAGAAGGATGAAGGAGTAGTGGGCTGAAAACTGGGCTGGTGGCAACAGTGGGCCAGACTGCAGGTTCTGGCCTGATGGCCAGGTAACTAAAAGTAAATATTTTTTTTTATAGGAGGATTGGGGAAGGAGGAAGGCTGAAATATTGATGAGCTTTACACTTTTCTGCACCTTAGAGCAGATTCACGGCCCATATTGGATGGGTATTGAATGGAATGGAGTTGGAGAGTGAGATCGGATGGTTTCTTTTGAGGGGGAGGGGATCAGAATTTCAGCCAGAGGAAAAGAAAAGGTTAGTAGCTGGGTGGGTTTAAGCCTGAATCTGATGCACTGCTCCAGGGCACAGGCTTGGAGTCTGTGTGTGAGAATGATAAAATGTTCTAAATGTCTAAATCAAAAAATCCTGAGTGATGAGAGAGACTGACCAACTGAGTGAAGTAAAAAGAGACAGCTGAGGGAGCATCGAGAGAGACATGAGAGTCGGTGCAGTGATTGAAGCCTAAAGATCAAATAATTAACATTTGTTAATGTTTTGTGATATTTATAGCTGAAGTGAAGGTTGCAAGCAAGTGTGTGGCGTGTCTTGACCCAATAAATTAAGGTTGTTATTGTTTGTAGCGGAATGGGCAGGGTGGGCTCTTCCAGTCTGCAGAGCTGAACATTCGAGCTTGAATCAGCTCGCACATTCGAGCAGGCGGGTGGCTGCTGCCTGCACCAATGTGCGCACACACAGTGCCTATGTGAATGCATGGAGGTTCTTGATGGGCAGTATTAGCAGTTACACATACAGTTACAGTCTCAGATTTTGTCCCTTGGTAGATGGACAAATCTTATACATCTGAATTTTTTCTGTTTTCCATACCACTTTTCAATCACAACATATAAGTTTACCTTTTAGAGACATTCACATTCCAGAGCTTGCCTTCTAGGGGCTAACTAGCAACTGATCCTCCCCCATTGAAATCTGAAATGGCACCCATGCCATAAAGTCTAAAATTAGAGGACATCCTCTGTATTAGCAGAACGTTTTCCATGAGGGATAGATAAGGAACAGAGCAGTTTTCAGGGGTAAAATGAGGGATGCCCCTCTCAATTAGGGACAGTTTATTTGTTTATTTATTTATTTAGCTTTTGTTAACCAGGTAAGTACACTAGACAAAACATATGCCTATTTTCAGGTACAACCCGGGAGGGTACAGGAGAATAAAAGAACATACAGAGTACAAATTGATGCAAATAAGGCACATATATACACTGAAGTCAGAGAGACATAACATACGTATCGGAATAGCTCATATTACAGCAGTGGACACCATCAAATGTGAACGTGTAGCAGTACAGTTTCTATAGCAATATGCCTAGCAAGAATATACAGTATATACACAACATACACAGGGCCACACCCAGGCAGGCAGGCAACAACTGTAGGGCCGAAGCCAGGTACAGGAGATACTGTGCTCGAGTACTGTGCAGGGACTAGAGTACTCAGGGAGGTCTAAGACAGTCGCATACTGAGGAGAGCTTCAAGTGCTTCCATAGGGACATTCGTAGTTATGCCTGGGAAGGGGCAGACCTGACCTGGACAGGAAAAAAGTTCCATAGTCTCGGGGCACAGGATGCGAAATCCCTATCCCCCATTTGGGTGCACGTCACAGGAATCTTGAGGATAGCAGGACCCTGGGATCTTAGGGAGTAGGGATTGGAGGCAGCTGGCACAAGAAGCTCCACCAATCCAGAGAGGGTGCCAGAGCCCAGAACCTTGCCCGTGAAACAGCCCAGGACGAAGTTTATGTGGTTGGATGGGGAGAGCCAGTTTAGCCTGCTATACAGATCACAATGGTGAGTGAGACGAGGGGCTGAGAGAGCAAAGCGGCAGATATTATTGTAGGCTACGGTCCACCTATTGAGGTGAGCCTTGCTAGTAAAGGCAAACAAAAGAAGCCCATAAGATAGAGATGGGAGCAGCACTCCTCTGGCCAGTGCAAGGTGAGCAGCCGAGGTAAGATTATTCCTCGCTCTGTAAACCAGTCCCAATTTCCAGTTAACCCGACACACATTATGGATGTGGTGACCAAGGTCGAGGTGAGGGTCAAGTATCACCCCAAGATATTTGACAGAATTGGTGCTGAGCACTGGAACACCATCAATTCCCGAGATGCACAAGGGGACCGAGGAGGCCTTTAACTTAGCCTGGGACCCAAACAGCATGGCCTGAGTCTTTCTAAGATTTAGGACCAACTTGTGGGATGATATCCAGGATTGGATGCTCATAAAATCTTCACTCAATTGGTGATTAATGACCCCAATGTCCCGGGCATGAGTAAAAATAATGAGGTCATCAGCATATAGGATGGCCTTGCAAGAGGCAACAGAGGAGGGGAGGTCATTGACGAATAAGGAGAAGAGCAGGGGACCAAGGACTGACCCCTGGGGAACCCCTGAGGACACTCAGTGGTGTCAGAGAGCATCTTACTATATTTAGTAAGTTGCTGCCTGCCCTGAAGATAATTGTGAAACCACCTAAGTGCAGGCAGGGATAGACTCAATGTCCTAAGTTGTGCACATAGTAAGGTATGGTCAACTAGGTCAAAGGCCTTAGAGAGATCGATAAAGATGGCCCCAGAAAGTCTGCCCTGGTCCATAGCAGCCCTTATCCCAGAAGTGACAGTGACAAGGGCAGAAGTAGTACTATGACCTTTATGGAAGCCATGCTGCGAGGGGAGACAATAGCTCGTGAGACTGGATATAGTCTGTGAGTTACCCCGCCACAACTCTCTCAAGAAGCTTACCAATAGTGGGCAGGATGGCAATTGGCCGATAGTTATCTAGGATCCTAGGGTTGCCCTGTTTGAATATAGGCACAACCCTCGCCACCTTCTACAGGTCAGGAATAACCCTAGTGGCTAGGGATAGGTTGACCATATGGGCCACAGGGGAGGCAACGTAGGTGGCCGCAAAGCGGAGAAGCTTTGGTTCCATACCATCGTGACCTGCAATAGTAAAGGGGGAGAGACCAGAGAGCAATCTCTGCATCTTATGCACCGTTACAGCCTTGAAGTAGAACAGAGGATGAGGGGAAGGAACCAGCTGAGATGAAGGGGCCTGGACAGGTCTGTCACTACCATTGGAGAAGAATAATGGGGATGAAGGCAGACAGGTCCAAGAAATTTGAGTTAAATGCATTTGCTATGGTCAGCAGATTAGTGCAGCTGGCACCCTCAATAAGCATGTCAGGAGCCTTACAGGTGGAGGAACCACTCACAATGTTTTTAATATTCCTTCAGAAGCTCCTAGGGTCCTTAGCTGAGGTCCGTAATACAGCTTTACAATACTCGCTTTTTGCAGCCCTGATAGCCTTTTTACATTCATTCCTGAGTCTCCTGTATTGCTGGAAAATGGTCTGGTCCATTAAGACCTTAAAGTTGGCCCAGCATTTGTCCCTAGTCCTCATGAGAGCAAGGAGGCTCCCATGTAGCTATTTTGTAGCTGCCCCCCTTACTCTCCGTCTGACAAGAGGGGCATGCTTGTCCTGTAGCACCACAAAGATGGTAAGAAAGTGGCCGACAGCTGAGGTAGCACACTGGGCCTCCATCACTGCAGACCAATCTGTGATCATATGATCCTCCTGAAAAGTATCAGTCAAACCTGGAGAAATCCCTGACATGAATGATCTTAGGGGGGATCTTAGGGGCTGAGACCTTCCATATGCAATACACAGGGGCATGATCAGAGATATAGTCAGGAAGGGTACCAGAGGAGCTGATCCTCTCCGGCCTATTGGACAGGACCCAGTCCAGAAGCGAGCTGGTACCCCCAGCGGACGTCCACCTGGTGGGATCGTTAATGATTTGGGTCAGTGAGAGACCTGCGAGCATAGTCTCATATTGCTGCTTGGTCTTGCTTCCAAGCCAGTTTAGGATGAGGTCCCTTAGGATCAATAGCTCATTATTCCTCGTCCTAGTGCCTACAGAGTCAAGAAGGGAGGATAAGCCCACTGCTCCACCAGTGGGGGGATTGTAGGCACACACAATGTGCAGTTTCTTAGCATTCCCCAATAACAGCACAGTGTGCAGCAGTTTGCAGGAAGACTGCTCAGGCTGTGAGCAAACCAGCACTGAGAGGTTAAGGTGACTCTTGTAATATACCAGTATACCACCCTCCCCTCTTCTTCCCTGGACGGTCATGTCTAACAAGTTAAGAGGTATGGTATGCAAAGACTATTGGAGCTGCACTATAGTCAGGCATATGCTCCCTCCCCCCATGAAGCTGATCTTCACACCCCTATGCTCAGGCATGTTATGGCATGGGGCAAGGGAGAGTGTGGGGGCACACCCCTTTGAAATGAATGGGGATATCTTTTTATGACTATTTTATACATTATGATGGTGAGTTGGAGATTAATGAAGGCCACCACTCGACTGACAAGGGCCTTGTTAGTCGAACAGTGGCCTTCATTAATCTCCAGCTTGCCATCTTGCCATTTTAATGTATAAAATAGTAATAAAGAATAACCCCATTCATTTCAAAGGTGCACACCCCCACATTCTGTCCCATGGACATCATCCCTTAAAGACTCCAGCCTCTGACTCCCTGGTGTACAAGTAAGAGACTGTCAACTTACACCTATACTTGGTGGGTTGTCTGTAATGATGTGGCCGCACCCATTACAGTGTGTGTGTGTGTGTGTGTGTGTGTGTGTGTGTATGTGGGGTGGGGAGCTGAGCGTGTGTGTGGGTGGGTGGCTGCCAAATTATAGCTACTTTTGTGTTTGCCCCTTAAAGTCTGTTTGCATGGAAGCATTTAGAACTATGGAGAGAAAATAATAGGCGTACAGGCCAGATAGAAGTGATTACATTGTTCTATGGGTCAGTGTGTGTATGGGGGGTAGAAGAAGCACATGTGTTTCTGATGGCATGTGTGTTATGGTTCAGCTGTGCAGCTGTGGACATGAAAACCAAAAAATATGGCAGTGGCTATAAGCATGCCATATGCATGCAGGTGAGTGAAGATTTGTATTGAGGTACATGTGTGCTGTATGTATACAGGCAGTATAGCATAGTGGTTATGAGCACTGAGCTGCAAACCTGGAGACCTGGGTCTAAATCTCATCAGTCCCCACTTGTAAATTGTGTGATCCTAAGCAAATCACTTAAGTTCCTTGTACTCCTAGGTCGCATCTGGAAACAAGTTCCAGCTTAGTGTGCTTTTTCTGTATTTTTGTGCAATTATAAGTGACCACTTGCTTGTTTCACGCATGCCACATGCATGCAGTCTGTTCCAAATTAACATAAAAAACATGTTTACAGCACACATGCCACACTTGCTTGCTGCAAGCATGCCACATGCAAGCAATTGGTTCCAACTTAACATATAAAACATGCTTGCATCACTCATGCCACAGGGGTTGGCTTGGTAGCACACCACCACAATGACATTTAACAGCGAACACCACTACAGCGACAAATCTCGCAAGCTCACTGTGGTAGTCTGCTGTATGCCCAACACCATGAATCCTGGTGTTTTGCACCCACCCTGAACCAACTCCAACTCAGAGTTGGTTAATTATAGATGGGGGTGTGGGAGGCACAGCTCCCTGCATGGGGGTTGTTGGGGGGAAGAAGCCCCCAGCAAAGAAACACTTTTTCCCGACGGGAACACTGCCAATAGTCAGCATTGTTCCCGTCAATGTCGGGGGTTTCAACAACAGTGTTGTTGATGTACTGACGTGGGACCTGTAGTCTTGCCAGGATTAGAATGAAATCGGTAAAAAATCAATAAATGTCAATTTCAGAAGAATTCATGAAACCGATGGAAAAAGAATTACATAGATACTGATTGATTTTTTTTTTAAAAGCTTCACCTCCAACTCTGGCATCTCATTGGGTTTTCCAGTCAGGCAATAAAAAAAAATAAAATAGACTGCAATAAACTGGCAGCAGTACTGGATGCTGTAAAGTCCCAGACCCTTCTGTCCACCACAGCTCAGGCAATTAAAGCCTTTCACCCCAATTCTGTCATCTCATGGGGGCTCCCAGTCTGGTAATTTTATTTTTTTTAACTGCAATGAAAAGGTAGCAGTATTGAATGCTGCAAATTTCCTGCCACTTATTCCCACCACGAAGAAGGCAATTAAAACTGCATCCCCACTTCTGACATCTCACTGGGGCTCCCAACCCAGTCAGCTGTGAATTGTTGTATTCCTTTCTTACTTGTTTTGACTTGGGCAAGCTCCTCCCAACACTGATCAGGCAATCAAAGCTTCAACCCCAATCTGGCATCTCATCAGCTTTGAGTTGTCCCCTTCTGCCCTGCACAACTCAGGCAGTTGAAGACTCCCCCTAGTAAATACTGTATATGTTGTAAATATATGCCAGCTGCTTGCTGATACTACTCAAAATAAAAGTGTAAAATCCTAAAATTTCATGAAACTGTATTAATTTCAATCTAAAAAATTGGAAACAGGTACTGAAAATAAAACTCGATTTTAGCTGCTGAAATTGAGGAAAAATAACAATTGAATCCTGCTAACCCTACACATACAGTAAGTAGTTTTATGTGCACAGCATGCAAAAATGTTGCATAATTATTTCTGTAAGGGTTACTTTCCACTTTTTTACATTGAAACCCAGCTGCCATACCTCTGACCACTCTTCTACTTTTCTCAGGTCTCTGCTCATCCTTTCCATACACACCCCCAGAGTGTCAACCCTATTGCAGATTATGGTGTCATCTGCAATGAGGCAGACCTTCCCTTCTAGCTCCTCTGCAATGTCACTAATAAAGACATTAAAGAGGGCCAGTAACAGTACTGATCCCTGAGGCACCTCACTGGTCACCCTCCCTTCCCTGGAGTGGACTCCATTTACCACCACCCTCTGTCACCTATCCCTTAACCAATTTCTTATCCAGTTTATCACTTTTGGACTCACTCCTAAGCTACCCAGCTTGCTTTACTAGTCTCCTATGTGGAAAGGTGTTGAAAGCCTCACTGAAATCTAACTAGGCCATGTCCACTGCTCCACCCTGATCTAAATCCTTTGTTACTCAGTAAAGAAATTTATCAGATTCATTTGACATTACCTCGACCCAGGAACCCATGCTGTCTTGGGTCTTGTAACCTGCCGGATTCAAGATATTCCTTAAATCCTTTCCTTCAGTAATGATTCAATTAATTTTCCAACCACCTATGTCAGGCTGACTGGCCTATAATTGCCAGCATACTCCCTGCTATCACATTTGTGTAATGGGACTACATCTGCATTCCAGTCCTCTGGAACCACTCCTGTTTCCAGTGCACTGTTAAATAGAACTGTCAGAGGTGCAGCCAGCATTTCGCTGAGCTCCCTCAATATCTTTGTATGCACCCCATATGGCCCCATTGCTTTGTCCACCTTCAGATTTGAGATTCCCTTCAGGACTCTCTCCTCCAAAAAAGGACTAGTGTCCACCTCCCTCCAAAACTTCAGTTATTTTGTTGTGGCCCCTTCTCCTTTCTCTATGAACACAGAACACAAGTATTTGTTCAGAATGTCTGCCTTTTCCTGGTCTCCTTCTACATAGTCTCCCCTTCTCTTTTTAACCTTAGTTACAATCCCACCCATAGTCTTCCTCTTTTCACTTATGTACCTAAAAAATGTTTTGTCCACTTTCATTGTTACCTCCTGGGCTGTTCTCTCATCAGTTTCCACCTTTGCACTCCTTATTGCTTTCCCTGCTTCCCTCTGTTTCTCCTGATATACCTCGCTATCCCCTCCCATCTGTCTCTCCTTATACCTTCTGAATGCTACCCTTTTAGTATTTACCTATTCAGCTACCTCTTTCGAGAACCATAGCAGTCTCATTTTCCCCTTGCTGTTTCTCACTTGTTTGATGCAGAGGTTTGTTGCCTTTACTATGCTTTCTTTTAGCTTTGCCTATTGTTCCTGTACCTTATCCATGAGATCATCCCTGAGGCATTCATCCATCTTTATAAAATCTTCTGTCCTCCTGAAGTCCAGGACCCTCATCCTTGTGAGGTGCAATTCTGCAGCTGTCCTCATATTGAACCACACTGTATGCTGATCAATTGTCTTCTGCTGGCCTTCCATCTTGACTTCTGCAATACTGTCCCTGTTAGTGAGTTCCAGGTCCATCCTGGGTAGTCCATTCATATCTGTGGAATGTCCTGGTACATAAGCTCAGAAAAAAATCAAAGGAGTGGACTGCAGAAGTGTAAAATAGGGGATAAAAGGACAATTGGGCTAAAAAGATAGCTGAACAGAGTTGGAAATGTGTATTAATTCATACTAAAAGTCTAAATAATAAAATTATAGAACCATAGGAATTGGTATTGAGATGGTATTGACAGAGAAGCCAGATGCTGTAAGTATAATTGAAATTTGCTAGGCAAATACAGATAGATAACTGAAAAAATCTTCAGAGCTATAGGCTTTTTAGAATGGATAGTAAGAATAAGAGGGAAGGGGAGTGGTTACTTATGTTAACAAGAGACTCAAAATAGTGGTGGGCGTAGATATCAGGGAAGCTGATAGTGAGACAGAAATGTTGTGGGTAAGGACAGAAGAAAACAGTGGAAAAGTGGTTCTGGTTAGAGTGTACTACGGGTCACCACAGTGTGATCATTTTTTGGATGAAGCACTAGCTTCAGAAATTCAAATAGCAACAATAGTGGGAGACATTATCCTAAATGGAGATGTTAAGCATGTGGACATAAACTGGCAAGTAGGGCAGGCTGGCAGTAGAATAACAAATAACTGCAACCTAAATCACTACAAGAACATAGAAGGAGGACAGGCGGCAATACTGGGCCTGGTTTTATACAACATGGGGAGAGACATAATCAGATGCACGATTATGACTATGTCAGCAAGGAGTGACCACAATATCATCAAATTATAAAGAAATAGTAAACTGGTAGCAGAAACAGGAATGCCGATGTATTAGTATTACCATTACAGAGCTAGAAGGTACTGTTATATGAGAAAAGATTTTAAAGAGTTGAATTGGCAAAGGGAGTTAACCAGAAAAACTGTAGATGACCAAGGAAGGCTTCTGAGGGTAAAGTTGTTAGAACTAAGAGAGAAGTGTATTCTGAACAGGACAAAATAGGTATCCCATGAACAGAGTGACTCAATCACAGCGAATCAATTTGGGCAAGGTCAAAATTGCAATTGTGAAATGAGCTATGTTCTAATAAAAGCGCATTGTAAGTTTAGCGCTTTTGTTTTGACAGGGAGTCATACATGCAGTTATTGTGTGAAGTGTATAGATAGTTGTTTGTCAGGCCAGTTCTGAGCTGGCTGTGTGGTGTAGTGATTAGAATCACCACCTGTGTGGCTGGTGGACCTGGGTTTGGAACTGGCTGTGGGGAGATTTTTTGTGTTTGTTTTTGTTGTTTGAGTCCCATTCTGCCCACTCTCCCGACTTTGTTTCCCTTCACCCCCAGATTGCCCCCCCAATGTTCTTCCCCTCTCAACCTGTGTCCCCCTGTGGAGTAGCACCCCTCCCGAGTTTTTCCCTGTCCCTCAGTGTCATCCCCATGGTGATAGTTATAATAATTATGGGGTGTGTGGGGGGCAAAGCCCCCATCAAAGGGGGTGCAAGGGGGCTTGGGTGTGGGGGCAGAACCTCCCACAGAAAAAGCAAGTGTAGCAGCCCTGATTTTGGAGCATGCTGTAGTGCTCTACATTATTTTGCTTGGGACTGTTTTTGCCTCACTGTTTTTTGTTGGTGCCATTTTGTCGGCACTGTTATCACATAGAACTGGCAACATTTTGTAAGAGGGGAATTAAAATGGTGTGGCTAACGTGGTAAAAAAAGAGAGAGATGATGCAAAAACAAAAAGTACTTAAGCAGCTTGAGACAGAAGGAACAAGGGAGACCATAGAAAGGCATAGGGAGAAAGTAGAAAAGTGTATTGTACTAATAACACAAGAAAAACGGTGATTATAAAGGAGACTAGCAACAGGGAAAATTGGAAACTTACAAGAATTCTATAGGAATGTAAATGGTATGAGGAAAAACTAATAATACAGCAAGCCCTTTGAGGGGTGAAGGGGGTGTAACTGAAGGTCAACAAAGTGATCAGTGGAACTAAGTATTTCTGTTCAGCATATATCAAAAAAGGAACCGCAGTGGTGAGTATAAAAGAAACAGACAGGGAGAACGTTAGTAGAAGCACAGCAGTATATTTACTATAGAAAGGGCGATACAGAAACTGAGCAACCTTAGGATGGATAAGTCATGAGATCCTGATGAGAGTCATCTGAGTTCAAGAATTGGCACTGGACGTAGCAGAGCCATCAAATAATTTACTCAGCACATTCTTAATGACACGGAGAGTACCAAGTCACTGGAAAGAGGCTATGGTGATACCATTGTTTAAGAACAGTGATGGGGAGAACTGCCAAATTGTAGTACAATCAGTCTTTCATTAATTGTAAGTAAAATAATGGTGAGGACATAGCAGAGAAACTAATAAGGGCTGAACTTATTTGATCAAAAACAGCATAGCTTTGCTAGAGCAAGATCAAGTCTGACCAGCCTGCTAAGTTTTAAGCTCTGACCATAAAAACATATATTGCTGGATGTTAATTTTTAAACGTTAGTAAAGCATTACACATGATATCACACAGCAGACTGGATAACTTACTGGATTCAATCTGGATACACAGCATGGTAGTAGAGCTGTGTGTCATGCAGAATTCAGCAGGTGGTATGGCAATTCCACTTCCAAAATTAAGTTGCTCAGGGATGCTGGTGAGATCTGCTCTATGAGGGTGCAGCCCATATTTGGCTATTTTAGTATTTTTTTTTATCAGGGAATAACCCAAATTAGTACTTATCCTGTCAGGACTTTTTAGTGGGTCGCGTGACCTCTGTCTCCCGACTGATGAGAGATAGTGGTTAGAAACATAGAAACAAAGAAGCTGATGGCAGATAAGGACCACAAGGCCCATCCAGTCTGCCCATTTCTTTTTCTACCTTATGAATGTGCCATAGGCCTTTGCTCTGTCAATGGCCTATCTATTCATACTCATCTGTATTGCTCCCTTATGCCTATCCCATGCTTGGTTGAAGCCCTGCACTGTATTCATATCCACCACTTCCTGAAGTAGGCCATTCCATGCATCCACCACCCTTTCTGTGAAAAAGAACTTCCTCACATTACCCCTTAATCTGCCTCCCTCTACTGTCATGCTGTGTCCTCTTGTCCTGCTATTTCTCTTATATTGAAACATGTTAGACTCTTTAACCTTGTTAATGCCCTTAAGGTGTTGGAATGTTTCAATCATATCACCTCTCTCCCTCCTTTGCCATAGAGTATACATATTGAGTTCAGTTAATCTGTCCTCATATGTTTTCTGATGCAGTCCCTGCACCATTTTGGTTGCCCTTCTCTGGACTGCCTCAAGTTTGAGTTAATGTCCTTGTGAAGGTGTGGCCTCAGTACTGCATGCAGTACTCCAGATGAGAACCTAACCAGTGTCTTGTAAAGAGGATTATACCTCCCTCTTCCGACTTGTGATATTCCTACTAATACACCCCAACATCCCTCTAGCCTTACCTACTGCTTTAGGGTCTGCTTGGATGATTTCAGGTCATCGGTGATGATGACGCCCAAGTCTCTTTCTTCCCTTGTGACTGCCAGAAACTCCCCTCCTAGCCTATAGGTGGTTTCAGGGTTTCTCTTCCCTACTGTATGTGCATGATCTTGCACTTCTTTGTGTTAAACCCTAGTTGCCACTCTTCCGACCATTTTGCTAGTTTATCCATATCTCTTCTCATTCTGCCCACACCATCTGGATCATCTACTCTGTTGCAGATCTTGGTGTCATCTGCAAACAGACAAACCTTACCCTCCAGTCCATCTGCAATGTCACTGATGAAGATAGCGAAGATGACTGGCTCCAGGACTAATCCCTGAGGTACCCCACTTATGACTTGCATCTCTTATGACTGTATACCATTTACCACCACTCTCTGTTTTCTGCCCGTCAACCAGTTTGCCACCCAGTTGACCAATGTCTGACCCACCCTGAGCCTATCCAGCTTATTAATCAATCTTCTATGTGGAACAGTATCGAAAGCTTTGCTGAAGTCAAAGTAGGCAACATCAACTGCTCCCCCTTGGTCCACCACTCTGGTTACCAAGTCAAAGAACTCTATGAGATTAGTTTGACGGGACCTTCCTTTTGTAAACCCATGCTGTCTTGGATCCTGTGCTGCTATGGATTCCAGGTATTGCACTATCCTTTCCTTAAGAAGTGTCTCCATAATCTTGCCCACTACTGAGGTAAGACTGACTGGTCTGTAGTTCCCTGCCTCCTCCCTGTTACCACTCTTGTGAAGCGGGATCACATGAGCCCTTCTCCAGTCTTCTGGGACCTCTCCTGTGCTCAGAGACTCACTAAACAGTTCTGGTAATGGCTCTGCTAGTTCCACCCTTAGCTCCTTTAGTACCCTGGGATGTATACCATCAGGTCCCATTGCCTTGTCCACCCTGAGCTTATCGAGCTCTTGTAACCCACCACTGTTACCAGACCTTGGGGGTAATCAAGGGAGACCTTTTGTGCCCCTAACCAGTCACTAGTTTGCCTTTTTAAAGGCAGAAAATGGCTGGGGGTGTTTTTGGTTCTGAGGAGTGTACTGTTACCAGGCAGCAGGCAGGAAGTTGTGGACAGTGCACTTCCATCCTACACCTGATAAAAGAGTGAGCCTCAGCAAGCAGAGGTGAGTGCAGGGTGGAGGTGATGCTGGCAGAGGCAAGCGGTGTCTGCTTGTATCAACCAGAGTCAGCCAGGTAGCCAGGAAACTCTGTGCTTTTAGGAAGCACCTGCATTATATCTGCAACAACTTCAGGGTGGAGAACCTTACAGTGCAGCTTACCAATGGAAAGATAGGTACAAAATGCGACCAGTATAAGAACTTAACAACTCAATCAATGAGCAAATTCACTGCTTATGTATGTAAACAACATCAGGAAATTAAAAACCTTAGTGTTAAACTAATAGGTCTTGAATTAGAAATAAAGTAATTGAGAGTGCAGTTAGAAAAACATTAAAATCATCAGCAGTTCGAGGATACAGGCAAAACAAGAGAGGGTATAAATAAAAGGCAGAGAGAGACATATGGTGACTGTGAACAAACACAAACATTACATGAAAGTCTAGATCAAACTCCAGAATTATTAGTAGAAACAGACAAGGAAAATGGGAATCAGTAACTTTAGGAAGACAGGCAAAAAAAGGGAAAAGGGCAATGCATTTTGAAATATTAACATCCAGTAGATTCAGCACTTTAATGAATTTAATTGAAACTGTTGAGGACCAGGCAAGTGACATACTTGGCACATTAAGAGATTATACTGGAAACAGCATTACAAATAAAGCAACAGACAAAGAGGTGGGAGATGAGAATACACAGGTTCTAAGTCAGGAAACTGAATCAGTTGAAACAGGGGCCTCAATTACCTTGCAGAAGGGGAGCAATGAAACAGCACAAAGAGTACTTCCAATACAAGCACCTAATAATAATAATAAAACCAACCTAATTGATCTGGATGAAACAGAGTTAATGCAGTTAGGTAAAATTGATCCTACCCCCATACCCCAATTAACAAATACAGAGGGAACAAGAAAGTGTTATGTCATAGGGGGCTCTATTATTAGGTATAAAGAGCATTATACAACACAAATAAAGAAAGAAAAGGTTATGACAGTTACTTTCCTGGGGCAGGTTTAAGTGACATTCAAAAACTGGCAATGAAAATGATAAAAGGGTCACATGAGATAAAACACGTGATCATTCATGCAGGAACCTATGATTTAAGGCACAAGTCAAAAAGTGATATTTTGCTTGACTATCAATCCAGTTATCAGACATTACATGAAAAAAACTGTCAAGTGACACTATCAGAAATATTATCAGTACCTCGACTAAATGAATCATGGACAATAAGATCATTAGAATAAACAACTGCTTAAGGAAATGGTGCCTGATGAATGGCATTAGATGCCTGAAACATTGGGAATTGTTTAGTTCCAACAGAGTCCTATTTGCTAGGAATGGTTTGCACCTCAACAAAAAGGGGAGTAGCGTACTTGGAAATCAATTAGCTGAAGTACTTAAACAAAGAGAGTGTTTAAACTACGAAGAGGGGGCAACAGGGAAACTGCTTAACCACCCTCCCTACAGTAAGCCATTCTATGGATCTATGATGCCAGTTCAGCAACTACATTGTTGACCGGCATCACAGCAACAGCTCCATGTTGACCGTGATTTTTAGGTCCAGCAGGGGCCGTGCACAACTCGAACAGTGTTTATTCTTCGGGGAAGCCCTTCCGAACCCCCCCGTAGGGGGCTCTGCCTCCCTGCACCCCCATACTATTAGGTTCCAACTCCAAATTGGAGTTAGTTCAGGAAGGGGGTGCAAGATGGGGGAAAGTGTTGCTGGGTCCCGGATGGACTTCTACAATGACATATCGATGTTGTCGGCATCGACATATGTTACTGTTGAAGTGTCGCTATGTGGCAGGCACACCGCCATTCTACCAGTAAAATTACATATGGACTGAGAACACTATGTGTAACTGTAATATGTATAAATAATAAAATGATAGCCTTAGAAGTGTTATTGAAGCAAGACAATAAATTCATATGTGCAATAACAGAAACTTGGTGGATGCCTGATAGCTGGTGTAAACAGATCTCGGGCTATCAGCTTTCCATAAATCCAAAGAGCATAAGCAGGGAGGGGGAGTAGCCATATATGTTGACAACCAGTTTAAGGTACATGAATGCAATACTCCTGAGCAGAATTCTAACTGGTTGAACAGATTTGGATAAAAATAAACCTAAACACTATTAAACATATGCAGTAATAGTTGGGGCTTGTTATAGAGCATCATCTCTCTCATTGGAACAGAACCAGGAATTTATGGAACTACTTAATGAATTGGGTTCTGAACCTAGTATACTAATTATGGGAGATTTTAATCTCCCAAACATTAATTGGAATACTAACATTGGATGCTCTGCTAATGATTCCATGCTGCTGGATTTTTTTAAAAGCAAAGATATGTCACTGTTGGCCAACTGAAATATAAGACGGAATAACATTCTTGATCTTGTCATTACAAATCTAGATCAAGAAACTATTGAATAGTCAACCAGTGAACCTTTAATGAACAGTGACCATAATAAGATCCAAGTAATAATTAAAGAAATATATAATTCTGTGCATGGAATAACAAAGATCAAAAATTATTCAAGGCCTAACTATGATAAAATGAAAGAATATCTAGCTACATGGGACTGGAAGACAAAGCTAGCAGACTTAGCAGTGGAACCTATGTGAGGTAAGATTAATGAGCACCTCACTCATTGTATTGAAACATTTATCCCTACTAGAACAAAATATAATAATAAGGGTAACATTCCAATATGGTTTAACCATAGTATCAAGAAAGTTATTGCAAATAAAAATAAAGCTTATAAAAAATATAAAAAAAAAACATTAACAAATGAAGCATGGTCTGTATACAAACAAAAATTAAGGAAATGCAAATATCTTATAAAAAAGCAAACACGAGGCCAAAATAAATCTGGTTAAAAAGGTGGGAAATAACAAAAAATAACAAAAAAACATTCTACAATGATATTAATGGACTCAGGGGTGACCAGCACTAAATTGGCCCCATTAAAAACTGAAAATCAACAAACAGATTTTGAAAAAGATATGGCAATTGAATTTAACAAATTCTTCTTAAGCATACTGTATATCTGCCAAAACAGGAATGTATGATTGAAACAGAGAATTTGCAAAGCGTAGTTATAAAAGAAAGATGTTCTGGCAAGACTGAATGAAATAAAAATTAATAAATCACCTGGCCCTGACAACATCCACACCTGTCCATTAAAGGAATTGCCTAAAGAACTAGCAGACCCGTTACCATTACTATTTACCCAATCGATATCAAGTGGGGAAGTAATAGAAGAATGGAGAGAGGCCAATGTGACCCCAATTTATAAAAAAAGAAAAGTGTGATCCTACTAATTATAGGCCCATAAATTTAACCTCTATCACAGGTAAACTCATAGAAGGGTTCTTAAAAGATCTAATTGAAATGCAGGAGGAGCAGCTGGGCTTTTGCAATGTATCCCAACATGGTTTCACTAAAACTAGATCTTGCCAGACCAACCTGTTCCATTTCTTCGAACCTGTTAGTAAGGCATTGGATGCTGCACTTCTTGTGGATGTAGTCTGCTTGGACTATGCAAAAGCCTTCGACATGGTTCCACATAAGGAACTACTGGAAGAACTTAATAGTAATATCATCAGAAGGGTTGCTTCATGGTTAGACAAAAGGAGACAAAGGGTCTTGTTCAGAGGTCACAGTTTAGATTGGGGGAGAATGCGTAATGGGGTGCCCCAGGGATCATTTTTGGGTCCTGCCCTCTTCAACCTATATTTGGCAACTATGGAATCATCCATCAGTTCCTGGGTTGGGAAGTTTGACGACGATACAAAGCTGGGAACTATTGTAGAAAATGATACAGCATGCAGCTTACTACAAGATGATTTAAACAAAATATCCCACTGGGCCAGTAGACATAAATTACATTTCAATGCAGACCAAGTGCAAGGTAATGCACTTCAGAAGTAAAAACAAATTAAAAAACTACTACTTAAATGGCAGAAAGCTGGCAGCAGTGAGTACTGAGAAGGATTTGGGTGTGATTATAACTAAGGATCTAAATTTTACAGAGCACTGTCGAGTAGTCACTGCACGTGCAAATAAAATCCTGGGATCCCTATTTAGGAATGTAAAGAGCAGAGAAACTGAGGGCATTATACCACTGTATGGACTTAGAGCCATGGTTAGGCCACATCTCATGTACTGTGCCCAGTTTTAGGTGCCATACAAAGTAGGAGATATAGCACATCTCGAAAAAGTTCAAAGGAGAACAACTAAGAAAATCAACAATATGTCAGATAAAATGTACAGTGAAAGATTAAAACAACTTAAACTATTCCCACTGGAATACAAATGCTGTAGGGGAGCTCTCTGCCTAGTATTTAGGGCCTTCAAAAATCCAGATCTTTGGGACTGTTTAGGACTACAGGTAAAAACAACTGGCATCAATATAAGAAAAAGACATGCTTTTCAACTCTCGGGAAAAATGTATAATACAACAAAAAGAGGAATGTGGTTTACCAAAGAGTGGTTAATATTTGTAACACATTACCACACCAGGTCATTGCATGTACTACCATTGAAGCATTCAAATTGGCACTGGATATTCATTTAGGTTTCTCCAACTAGTAGTTGGAGAGTCAATTATGGCACTAGCTCTTCACACATACTAATCCTATGAATCCTATGAAATGCTTTTAGAATTTTTTTCAAAACAATG
Organism: Neoceratodus forsteri; assembly: GCA_016271365.2. NCBI lineage: Eukaryota > Metazoa > Chordata > Ceratodontiformes > Ceratodontidae > Neoceratodus > Neoceratodus forsteri. The sequence continues at coordinate 611,349,465 of CM028133.1, forward strand.
ATGTGTAATTCCAAAACTCTTTTAATTTAAACCACAGAGTAGTTTTCCATGGATTTTATTAACCATGGATTGATTTTTTGTCATCCAAGGAAACCTAATCCACAGTTCATGTAAACCGTAATTACTAGTCTGCAGTTTAAATTCTTGTCACAGACTGATTATCTCCCAGAACTCAGTCTGCACCACTGCCAGTTTTCTTATCCCTTCGGATGCCTAAAAGGGTTACTTAGGTATGCCTGCACCACTCTGCGTGACTCTCACTAGGGGCATCTGGAGGTCCTAATCCCAATAGAACCACTGCTCACACAGTACACTGCTCTTTCCCAAAGGGCAAATGACACACCCTTTTGTTACAACTGAGAACATGTTGCTTTACATATAGTAAAATTATAGCCTGTCCAGTCAGAAATAGATCACAGACTTGCCAATTTACCCCTGATTATCTATAGTATATGTGAAATTAACTCAGTCACAGAAGTATGAAGCATTTCAAAATAATATCTAAAACTCCATGATAATTACATATGCTACAGGATAATGCTCACTAAAGACTATGGAGAATACAGTATTTTTTTTTTCAAATGTAACCTTTTATTGAAAGATATATAGAAAAATTACAAATATAAACAGTGACAGGCAATAAAAATGCCATATCCATTGTAACCAAGTAATATACGAGGTACAAGATATTCACCTTAGCTGATGTGTCACAAACACAAAATTAATATGATACACACATGGTATGGAACTTCCGTCTCAATGTTAATGCTTGTTCAACCAAAAATGAATCTATTAACATCATTTTTTTTGCTTTTTTGTTTAGTGGTTTAACCAGGTGAGACACACTAAGCTGAAAGCTTTTTTACAGGTGCAACCTGGGAGCACAGGGAAGTTAAGTGACTTGCTCAGGGTCACACAGTATGCAAGTGGGACCTGTGGGATTCAAACCCAGGTCTGGTCTGCTGGATGTCAAAAGATTTGCAGCTCAGAACCTTAAATCACTGTGCTATACTGCCTCCCTAAAATCTTTACAAGGTTGAAAAACAAGGTGTTGTGAAACATTAAACAATTGGCTAAGCAGCACAGGTAGTATACAGGGGCCCAGATATTCAAACTGGGCCCAAAAAGTGCGCAATAGCAGGAGCAAGCACAAGTCCATTGCGCCCATGTGCAAGAGGTGCTATATTCAAAAACTGAGCCGGCCAAGATGCGCCTACAGCCGACGACTGACTATCACACCACCTGCGCCATAGTGCAACTAGGAAGGGGAAGCTGAGCAGATCTGATGTGCCATAGCGCAACAAGGGATGTTCAGCTGAGCAGTCCAGAGGCCCCATAGTGCAACCAGGGATGCCCCCCAGCAGCAGGGCAGCAATGCAACTGCACAACCAGGGATGTAGGGGCCCACAACCCATGCCACAGATGGGCAGAGGAACACACAGCAGAACAGACATCGTCCCCCTACAACCCATGCACTGCAAAACTGGGGGAGGGCTGGAATAACCACTGGCCCATGGAGACAAGCAACCAACCCACAGCTGGGCCATGGTGCCCCATCATACTCCTTGGCAAGCTGTGACCGGCACACAAGGAGGGCCGACCACCCCATGTCACACCATCCCCCCAATGCAGAGCACACCCTGCACTGTGACCCCCAGACACCCTGCCCAGGAGCATCATCCACCACTGCAGGAAACCCCATGCATGCCACCACCCCCACTGTGACAATGCAACCCTGTGCACCACAGAACCATGCAAGGCAGCCCCACCACGAACACCCATCAGCAGGTGGCAGCACACAGTGATGCAACAACGGCATACACAGTGCCACCATGCACAGCCCCTCTGAGGTACAGCTGAGAGACCGACCATGCATCGGCACACGAGGTACCCCACACATGACAGGGCATGCCCGGACACCACCACCAGTGGTACAGCATCCTGCACACCTCCCAAGCACACACTCCTGACCCAGCACTGGCCACAACAGCCAGCGCAGACACCCACAGTGGTGTGTGGAAGCATGCACCACACCGGATGCAACACAGTGCATGGACAAACACCCACCCATACCCAAGGGCACAACAACACAGGGATGCAGTAGCGGGGCAACCAAGCCCCCAGCATGAGCCCATGGAAACTGTGTACACACAGCCTGCAGTCGTCCATGGCACAGGAGTGTCAGCCACCCTGCGCAGGCACTGTGGACCTGTACGCCACCATCATTTGCCCGGAGCACAAGTCACAGACAGTGGTGCACATCCCCTGCAACACACACAAGCCACAGCATGGAGGTGGGACAACAATCATGGAGGCCACAGTGTCACCCGAGGCAGACATGCACCACACCAGTGACAGGAGGCAACCCAGCATTGTGACGGGTACAGTGGCTGCCCTGCATTGACAGCCACCACTGACATGCCAGCAGACCATGCAGGTCACAGACGTGCAAGGGTGTCAGCTGCACAGGCCATGGACGGGCTGACAGGGGTGCCAAGGACACAGAGCATGCACCATGGACCACTGCACACACACCACAGACACTGACTGATAGCTACTCCCACACCACAGTAACTTCCCCATGGACACACACACATACCCATGACTGCACCACCCCTGACGCCATGCACACCACTGCAGCTGAGCACCTATAGCCCACTGCAAATCAGAGACCACCACAGTATTCATATCAAAAGATTTGTATTCAAAAATATCAAAAAGAACTCACATATCTGGACTGAGTAGTACGGTATGGGCTGCACGCCCATTGGCTCATGCTGTGAACCAATGGGTGTGCAGTCCTACTGAGTTGTCAGTGGTGGGGCAGCAGGCGGGTGGGGTGCTGCCACCCACCGGCTGATGGGGAGGCGGGCGGTGGGGCTCAGTGGAGTGGGTGGGGTGGGGGATACACTAGACCACCAGGGTAGTATGGGTATTTGATGACTTACAGATGCCCGCGATCGGGCAGCAATCGGTCCACTGGACCACCAGGGATATTGGACTTGGGGGGTGTTATTACTGATGCCCACAATCCGGCTGAGTGTGGTCCACTGGACCACCAGGGATATTGGACACGGTGGGGGGGACTATACTGATGCCCTCGATCGGGCACATAGAGGTCCACTGGACCACCAGGGATATTGGACAGGGGGATTTCGTTCCAGGGATGCCCGCGATGGGGCATGGGGGGCGCTGCCAGGTGCGGCAGGAACTCGGGTGGCCACCCACAGGTGGCAACTGCTGTGTTGTGCCCTGCAATGCGGCAGCTCACCTGTGGGTGACCATCCTTGTTCCTTTTTTGGGAGCTTAACTTTGTGCAGGCACAGGTGAGGAGTTGCGCATGCATGACTCTGCACATCCGGGCTGGATATCGAGGCTGTCCGGTTTCTTCATAAAACGCCCCCTACCTGTGCCTGCATGATATTACTGATGCGCTCTGGCGCATCAGGATTTGTGTGGCACACTTTTCCCTTTTGAATATCGCGCCGGTGTGCATCAGTGAGTTTTGATTATCTGGGCCTCGGTATTCAGGTTAGCATAGTTTCGGATGGTGATGAAATGCAGTTTTTGTGGGGGTTATGGAGCTGGCCCCCAGGAGCAAAAGATTGGATGATGGGCTGTGATGGTGTCTGCAAGAGTGCCTACAGAAAATATATGCTCAGTACGGTTTACTAGCACTCGGTCAATTAAGGTGCTGGAGTTGGAGCTGGACACAAACCTTGTAGGTTCAGTGATCATTTGATGCAAGTTGTAACATTAGAGTACCTTTGAGCTAAGTGCTCATTTGCAAAGGTTTCACGTCAAGTGTTGTAAACACACAAATTTGTATACATGCAGCAAAGGAGAATTTGTCAATACATTCAATAATGTAGATTACAGGCAGCTCAGAAGAGCATTCGTCAGAGCAATAATAAACAAAAGTACAATAAAAGGTTGTAACACCTCAGTTGGATACAAATGTACCATTTGGTTAGGAGAGGAGGAGGGACGTTGGAGGAGGTAGACAGGGTGTGGGGTCTAAGGAGTTGGGAGGGGGATGGGTAGAGTAATGTGGGTAAGGCAGAGGTTGGGGTCAGTGTAGGTATTTGCACGTGGAATCTTGGGTGAGTTCATTCTTGAGGGCTCTCTTGAACTAAGGTAATTTAGACATCTCTGTGATGGAGGTGGGAAGGTTGTTTTGCCAGTGTACAGCTCATCAGGCAAAAGTTCTTTGGCCCTGGTTGGTCCTTCATTTGGGGACTATCAGTGCATGTCTTGCCATGCTCCTGGTGGTGTACTGGTTATGTACTGGGTGGAAAAGTGAGGCCACAGTGGGGGGAGTCAGAACACCAAGTGCTTTTTTTGCCAGTAGAATGCTCTGGTACTTTATGCGTTCTTCCAAGGAAAGCCAGCCTGTGAGGGAATATAAGGTACAGCAATGTGTAAGTCTGTCAGAGCCCATGAAGAATCTGCAGACCTTGTTGAACAAAACTCTCACCCTGTTCAAGACAGTAGGGGAGGTGGCTCCATATACAGTGAGGTCATAATCGATAAGGGAAGACATAGTTGACTACAGCTAGGTTCCTGGCCTCATTGGTTAAGTTTTGGTGTGCTGTCTGAAAAGGGCTCTTAGCTTTCTGTTGGCTGAGCTAACCGTGTAATCCACATGCTCAGCAAAGGTGAGGGACTCATTTAATGTGACCTCCGGGTATCTAAAGGAGGACACCTGCTCAAGTGGGAGTCCCTGGTCATTCAGGATGCACAAAGAGGGAACTTTGCTCCTGAGTTGGGTACCAGTGAAGAGCATTGTTTTTGTTTTGGTTTTTTGTAATTAAGGACAAGTTTGTTCTGCTTGAACTAGTGTTCAATGGATCCAAAGCTAATTTGTAGCTCCCTGGTGACTACCTCATGTTGAGTGCTGCTCTTGAAGATGACTGCATCATCAGCTTGGAGCATCATCTGTGTTTGGGGGCAAGCACAGGGAAGGCCTTTGACAAACAGGCTGAAGAGAAGAGGTCCCAGTATTGACCCCTGGGGAACACTGACAGAGACTTGCTTAGCTTCGGAGAGCACACCGTCAATTTTGCCTCCAGCCAGGTAACAACAGAACCATGAAACAGTTTCAGTGGAGAGATCAAGGCACTGAAGATTTATGAGCAGCAGAGGGTGATCTATAAAGTTAAATGCCTTGGCAAGATCAACCTATGAGGCACCTATTAGATGACCTTTGTCCAGGGCTTTGTGTAGGTGTGTTGTGAAATCTATGAGAGCAGCCATGGTACTATGCAGTTTTCTAAACCTGTGTTGTTGGCAACACATCAGGTTGTAATGCTCGAGGTAGGCGACCAGCTGATCAGACACTATTCATTCCAGTGCTTTAGAGAGGGGAGATAATATGGAGATGGGTCTGTAGTTGGCCACACTAGTCTTATCCCCACCCTTATGTACTGGTGTGACTAAGGTGGCCTTCCAGATCTGAGGGAATTGGCAGAATTGGAGAGAGATGTTGAATATTTTTGTCAGAGGTAATGCTACTTCTTCAAGGGCTTGAGCCAATAATACCATGTCAATATTGTCACTGCTTACTCTTGTTTTGTCAATAACTCTGCTTGGATATTTGACCGTTTCCTTGGTGAAGACCTGCTTGAAGTAGAATTTAAGGAGGTTAGTATCTTGCTGCCCAGTGGCCTCTACTGCACCATCCTGTGTTCCCAGTTCAGTAGGCAGAACTGAGGTTAGGTCAGTGAATGCATTATTGAAGGCATTAGTTATATTGACTGGAGTTAATAGTATCTGTGTGTCATATGGTGTTGGTAGTCAGGATAACAAAACAGGCAGACTATCAATTTAGTGCATAAAAAAATGCTAGAAATGTTTATCATTTTAGTTTTTTATGAAGTGTCCAGAGCAAAAATAATAAACTAAAATAATAAAAGGACAATTCTTACAGAAACAGTACTTATTTCTCTAGTACTGTACACACAACAGATCCTTAGTGAGCCTTCTAGGTCCACCTCCCACTGTGCTTCTCATTAGACCAGAATCTTGCACAGGTCCTCACACGTCCTCTCCCAAGGCTGAACTGCCTCTTGTACTCTCAGGAGAGAAGCTTTATACTCTTTGGTGGGGTCACCTGACTAGCCCCTTAACTCTTTTACATAAAGAAAACTAACTTGCTCAGACTACTGTATACATCAAACGGTGACCCACCAAACATTGCACTACCATTTTCCCCATTGTTTGCAAGTAATGACATATCAAAATTTGGATAAGAAAGGGCTACAATACCCTTAAACATGCTTAATTACATGCAAATACACACCGGTTCCCTCCTTAATCACCTTTGAATGACAGGGAGGTCTGTATATAGGGGGGACTGCAGAGGGCGCTGCTCTCCTATAGGAACCCTTAGTTACTATTCAATACCCTGGTAAGACACTGCTTTATCTTTACTCCCTCCAAGGTATAATTACAGTGTAATAGGTTCTATTAAAAACAAACAAATAGTTAGAAACTCTTAGTTTTCTTTCCTATACAGGACTCTTACATCTTTATTTGTCATAATGGGGTGTAGAAGCCCTTTTTATACCTTTATTTATGTAACACCCCCGATAATCCCATTCACCTTGGCTGCCCCGGAGGGACTGGGGGCTCAGAAGTACCTCCCTGAGGGGCCAGGCCTGAGTCCCTACCAGTAGTTTCTGTGGTGCCTTACTGCCTCCACCTGGGGCCCCTGTGTCACCTCCTGTCGGTAGAACAGGTTAGAACGTTTTCCCAGGATAAGTAATGGTCTTCCCTCTAATGACTGCCCGCGATGACCCCCCAGACAGACAATCACTCCCCACAATGGTTCTACACACACACAGCAGGTGAAACAGATGAACAATAAATATCCAGTTTATTACTACAAGCTAATACAAAGGAGGTGGGGGCTACTCCTCCAAAACCTCCTGGTTACCAAACATTCACTTATCCCCACTTCCCTCCTTTTCCCTGGGTGCACCCAGACCAGTCACAGTTAGTGGGTACCTCACAGTCCCTTAGTCCGCTGGCCTACTGTTCACCATTGGGGCCCTTACACACTCGCTCAAGTTCCAAGAAAAACAAAAATAAACTGGTGTAGAGGACAGTTCCCTCCTGACTCTCCTGGCTGAAGTTCAGGGTACTCACAGTGCCCGGAGAGGGTGATGACCCCTGCAGTCCACAGCACGTCATCTCCCACACAATGGGTGGCATAGTTCTTCACCTGCCTGGCTTTTCCAGCTTCACCCGCAGGCCTTTGTATATGGCTTTCACCAGGCAGGCCTGTTCCTCCTTCTCTCCACAGTTCCTCTGAGCTTTGCAGTGGGGGGGCACAGCAGTTCAACTCCCTCTGGTGCCTTTCTAGTCTCCCCAGCTTCTCCCCTAGCAGGAAGATCTGCCCCTGAAGCAGCAGCCTCCCAGATGCCCCATGCTGGAGGTCGCAGTGCCTTCAGGCCAAACAGTCTGCCCCAGTACTTTTGAGCAACCAACTTGAGGGGCCGTCCTGCACAGCCCCAGTGGCTGTCTGGCTCTTTCCTGTTCCTTATGCTTCAAAGGGAGGAGAGAGGGGGTGGAGAGGGATGCAGCCCCAGAGCCTTTGCCAGGCAAAACCACCAAAACAGCCCTCTGGTTTGCTTTGGGGGGGCCAGGGATCCCCTCTCCTCCTGCTCCTCCACCCTGCTCTTCTCCTCCTCTCTCTCTCTCTCTCTCTCTCTTGTCCCACACTATTCCTCTCTCTCCTACCAGCTCTGCCTTTGCCCACCACTTTCTTCTTCCTGCCGTGGGGGAAGGGTAGCCAAAGCCTCCCTGCCTGCAGGCAGTCTTCCTCCTCGCTTGCTTTTTGGAGGGGGGGAGGGGTAGAGCTGCCTTTTCTCTTTGTAGGAACCCATAACAAATAGCATGCACTTGCGCCGGCCCGGTGGTGCTGAGGGTTGAGGCGCTGGACGTCACACCTCGTGCCGCACCAGCGACCAGGGTTCGGGAACGGACTCAGGTGCTATGGGTCGGCAGGGTGAGGGTTGAGGATTGAGCTTCCTTGTAAGGCTCGCCTCCCTGGCCACAAGGGATGGGGTAGTCTGGTGAGCCAGTGACCCCCGGTGAAGACCAGGGGTACTGCAGCAAGCCGACACAGCACGCAATGGCATGGCCGATGCTGGCAGGGTTGCCGAGTGCCGGAGCGTCGGGGCGTGCCCACACAGGGAGCGGGAATGGCAGATATAAGGGAAAAAAAAACCTGGAGGTTGTGGAGATGATGGGAACTCCAGAGACATGGCCCACATCCCAGCACTGGCCCGCATCACAGGACTCTCCTTGGCACCAACCCAAGCAGTCAGGTAGGACCCTTTGGGTCTGTATGGTCGCCAAGGGTGGGTGAACCTTCCCCCGGGGGTACCTGGGTTTCCAAGGGACTGGTTCACTGCAGGGCTGTATGGGTAGGGGGGTTCCTGGATTGGGTTCAGGCAGGAAGTGAGAGGCCCTAGTTGAATGAGTACCTCAGAAGGATGCCCTGCCTCCTAGGGAGCAAAAATAGAAATTAAAAAAAAAAGTAGCATGCACTTTTCTAGCTAGACACCTGGAACTAGTACCAACAATAATCACAGTTACAGCTAGGGTTGCATCAGGTCCAGCCACATCAATGGACCAGGCGCGAGTACCCCCAGGACAGCAGGAGCCCTCCGCCCACCTTAAGTAAGCACCGGGCTGTAGGGGGGGCTTACATATATTTATTTATTGAGGTTTAAAACAAAATGAAACAGTTTTATTTTTTACAGGAGACTGCCTGTCTCCTGACTTTGTTCAATACATTTTTTATAGCAGTAACTAGTGGTCTTATTACCGCAGTAATACTTTTATTATTCAATATGTAAGAAATGTTTGTACCAGAGACTAAAATATACAAGATTTTTACAGTCGCTGGCTCAGAGGGCAGAGCAAGCAGAAGTAGTAGTTGCTAGATGAGAGAGAGTAAACGTGGAGCTTTAAAGTTCATGAGTCTTCCTCTGAAAGGTTTCTCTCTCTCTCTCTCTCTCTATAAGGACAAAGTAAATGTAAAACAGGTAAGTTTACTGTATGAGTGAACAGAATATTAGAACCGGGAGCGGCAGCTGACATTTACATATGCCACCTCGCTCCATGGTCAGTACAACATTCATTCAGTAGTGGAGGGGAGAGAGGACACAGAGAGCAGGTCTACTCACATGCTTTTATTTATTTTCTACCACTCTCTCCCTCATTACTTTAGGCTTCTTGTGATGGATTTATTTTTCTAGAACTGAGGCTCAGAGTGGCAGCTTGCATTTCATATGTTTGCATCAGTCACCAGCTTCATTTTACTTAAACACAGACTCAAAGGGGAGAGTGTCACCAGAGCATAAGTGCTCCTGTTTTATTTCATTTTAAACACTGGTGATCCCTCTTTTATCTGGGCAAACAACACATACTGTAAATAATGCAGTAAAGAAAACAGACTGTATTTCAGGGATTATAGCAGGCGGCTTTTGGCAACATGCCAAAAGAACACAGTCCCGCTCATAAACCAAAAACATATACACAGGGTATAAAGAATAACAACAGGATAAACAACCTGTTTTATCTCAATAACTGGCTAGCATTGAGTAGGCATACCTAAGATATCTTTAGTTGTACACAAACCACATTGCAGTGTTTTTAGCATATTATGACAAGATACTGACTTCAAATGTATGGTGGCAATACCTTAAGGGATTTCTTTTAAAGTATGAAATAAATGTCATGGGGTTTTATTCTTTCTCTTGCCAAGGCAATTTATTTGACTATTTTTCTATACTTGCTATTAATATAGCCAGCATGCTGTTTTGTACATATGCACTTATGCAATTTACATAACACCTCTGCAACACCTCACCAGGTGTTTGACATAATTCCAGAGACTGCATGGATGGAAATTGAAAGAAAAGAAAAAGAAAGAACAAGTGGGAAGTATAGTAGGGATAGTAAAGAACTACGCTAGGTGGCCGACCTAGGGTAAGCTGGAAGAAAAACAGTAGAAAAAAGAAAAAGCGTTCACTCTTGAGCAACAGAAGTTTTAGCAGTATTGAAAACAAAGAGATAGGAAAGTGATCCATCAGTCCTAACTGAGGGTGTATTCTGTCTCTGCCACACTGTGTATTATTGATGAGAACAGTAGGGGGAGACCGGTCGCTACTGCCCATTAGATCCTTTAAGCACTGCCAGAATTCCTTCCTGTCACCCCAACTCAGTCTTTGCAGTGTATTGTGGTGGTCATCTTTGGCCTTCCTGATTCATTTTGTACATTTATTGTGGGCATCACGGTACCTCTGCAGGGAAGGTGTGATCCAGTTTGCTGGTGCACCTTTTACCTTGTGCTTTTTCAGAAGGGCAAATCTGTCACATACTTCTTTGAATATGTTACAGAAGCGGTCATGGGCCAAGTCGATGTCCTCCATAACATCCAGAAAGCTCCAGTCAGTCTGTGATACTGTAGCTACACCTTGAAAGATGTAATCCAATCTTTACGTAGGAGTTTAGTGGTTATGGTTCCGGGTGGTGTCTTAAGAGGTCGAGCAGACCACTCACACAGGATGGGTGAGTTGTCACTAATAGAATCCAGCATTACCCGAACTTTAGCTGCTCTGGATGGGTGGCTAGGACTCAGTCTATAAAGGTTTTGGTCCTGGTTTTATAGTTCACTCAAGTGGGCTCACCAACTACTTGGGTTAGAAATAGGCCTGAGAGAAGATCATTATACACTATGCTAATCTTTGCTAGTCTGCCTAGCTTACTATGCTAGTCTTTGATACTCAATTATTCCCAAGCCACTTTAATATAAGCAACTGAATAACTCGGGAGCGATTGCAGGGCCCAGTAAATTTGGGAAATAAGATGTGTGGTTTGTTCCTCACTTATCAAAGTATGTTCTATCAGATACACCATTGTTGACATCTCCTGCTGGTTGTGGGAATACAGTATTTCTACAGAGAAAAAAATAAACACATTTGAAAAAATAGCTATCACATAGGAAAAAAACTAACTCAAAGCTATCTAAATCTCTATGTACTGTAGAGTACAAGAAGTTTACGGGCATGGTGGAACTCTTCAAATTAAGGGGGGGAGGGGCACTCGAGGGCATGAGTTGAGATTGGAAAGGGGAAGATACAGAAGAGAAATGAGGAAATGCTTCTTTACGGAGAGGGCAGTGTCTGGGTGGAACACATTGCCAGAGGAAGTGGTATCATGCAGAACAGTGGGCTGCTTCAAATGGGGATGGGACAGGGTAAGGGGAGGGTCAAGGGAGGGGAGGGAGGAGAGGCAGCTGCAGTATAAGGGCTGCTAGGAGGGAGAGGCAGCTGCAGTATAAGGGCTGCTAGCTGCACAATCAAGCAGACTTTTTAGTCTGTAAGGCCTTTATCTGCTAGCAATTTTGTATGTTACCCTAGCTGGGAAATTGTGAGTAATGGCAGACTCGAACCAGTGATGTTACTAATTCAAAATGGCAGCACAACTGAATTCTCTTTGCAAACATACAGTACAAAAAATACTTTTGGCTAAGCTGGCCCAGTGGAATGAAGGGCTATAGTGCTGAGTGCCAATCTCCTGCTCCACCAGCGATCGATGTTCAGGAATGAGCACAGGTTGCCGGGGGTTGGCAGGGGTGTGTGAGCTGGGAGAGGTTCAAGCAGCCATCTGGCAGCTCTCCTGTATTGGATTGGGATGGTTGGCCATCTCAGTTCTTGGCAGCCACTAGGTGGAGGCCTGCTGGTAGCGCATTGGAGCTCAAGTAGGCAAATGGAAGTCAGGTGTGGGGGAGGGAGCCACGGTCCTGGGACCCATGTGTGCCTCCATGTGCATGATCTGACTGAGCATGTCGTGGCTGTGGGAAGGGACGGGGAGAATAACAGGAGAAAAATGAAGGAACGGTGGGGACATAAGATACCTGTACATCACACCTCCACCTGCCACACCCAGGAAACCTGTCAGTGAATACTGAATTAAGGCATTGGGGGGAGGACATCCCCCCCTCTCCTGACTCTGCCATGGGGAGAGGAATTTGTGAGGGTACTAAACCAACAGGCAAGCCTGGGAAGATGCTGAACAGTGGGGGTGGTGGAGCTTGACAGATGGGAGCCCAGCCCCATCATGGCCACAGAGGATAAACAGAATATGAAAAAAAGAAATACCTTTGGCTGGTCAGCCCGCTATTCCCACATCATTGGACAAACCTCTCTGACATCACATCCTATCTCTGTTTTTGATCTCTGGGGCCATCTTTTTCCCTGACTGATCCAAACTGATTTTGTGTATTGACCTCAGCTTACATTGTTATCATGGTCATCTGGCACAGGTAGAAATGTCTTACTCAACCTTGGCTCTGTTTATCTTTAGAACATGTCTTTTATTTCTATGAAAGGTACTCAGCCCTTTGAAGTTTACCCCAAACAAAAGGCATTTGCAGGACAGAAAAGGGGCTGCTTACACAAAGGCCACTCCTAGCTGAGTGCTCCAAGGCATGGACTACAGAGGAATGTAATTTTCAGTTTTCACCAGACCTCCCACTTCAGCTGACATACTTTTCTTTTTTTTTTTTTTTTTTGCATTTGTTTAACCAGGAGTAGCACACTAAGCTGAAAGCTTGTTTACAGGTGTGACCTGGGAGAACAGGGAAGTTAAGTGACTTGCTCAAGGTCACACACTATGCAAGTGGGAGCTGTGGGATTCAAACCCAGGACTCCAGATTTGCAGCTCAGAACCTTAAACCACTGTGCTATACTGCCTTCTTTATAGGGGCATAGATGATAATAAAAATAATAAAAGAAATACACAAAAAAAAAATACAATGCAAGTTGACACATCTCCATCCCTTGGCAAAATGAAAAAAAAATTAGCACCCCTAAATGATGTTTTTTTTCATGTTAGCAGGTTTGCTCTACCTGGTATGCCCACAGTTCTCTCTCTGGTTTAACAACTTATAATGTATGGTAAGTGCCTATTAACCACCATAATCAGCAGTCACACAGGTTTGTTATGCACTGTTTAGAATTTTAAAAGTTGTTAACCACACTTTGGAACTTCCAAACAGTGGCATAAGAAAACAGAATGCACCAGAGTTCCATAATTCTCACACATAGAATGCAAACAGTGTTTTTTTGACCATACACTATAAAAGATGATGGCTGGGGATCGGGTGACAACCACGCTGAAATCACCTCTTGTGGTTGCTAGGGCTACAGTAAACCTCTCGAGCTGCGCTCTCAAGGTTTGCCATGTTGCCCTAGCAACAACTCGAGGTGATTACAGTGTGGTTATCACCCGATCCCCAGCCATTATCCTCTATATTAATTCTTTATGGCACTTCCCATTCTTTACTAGGCCACTGATTACTGCCTAGAAAACCATCTGCATTATCATGTTGTGACCTACTGCGGTGTCTAATGTTCATATTATAGGACTGCAGCACTAGGCTCCATCTTAACAATTTGGGGTTCTGCCCCACTGGTCCTGTGGATCCATAAGAGGAGGTTGCGGTTGGTGACCAGTTTGAATGACCTCCCATGCAAATATGGTTGCAGCTTCTGCAGACCCCAGATGATACCCACACATGATTTCTAAGTTATGGCATAGTCCTCCTTCCTGGGAAGCAACTTTCTGCTCAAGTACACAACTAGGTGTTCCTCCACATGCACATTAATTGACTCAGAACTGTCCCTAGCCCATGATTGAATGCATGCACATGCACAATGAACTTCAGAAAATAGTTAGGTCTAGTGACACCAGGTGCTCGTCACGATGCCTCCTTCAATTTGTGGAACGCTGTCTCACAGTGATCAGTCCACTGAACATTTTCTGGCATTTTCTTCATTTTAAGATCAGACAGGAGTTTAGCAATGCTACTGAAGTTTGGCACAAACTTTTAATAATACGCTATTGTCCCTAGGATGGCCCGTCCGTTTCTCTTTGTTGTGGGTATGACCCATCCATGTATGGCCTAAATTTTTACCGGCTCAGGCCAGATGTACCAACTCACTACCCTGTGCCCAATGTATGACACCCCTGCCATACCTATTTGGCACTTCTCCACCTTGACTTTCACCCCTGCAGTCTTCAGTTGGCAGAGCCCCTCAGTCACATGCCTGACATGATCCTCCCATGACTGGCTATAGATGGTAATGTTGTCCATATATGTAAGAGCAAAGTCTACCACAGACAGAATGTGGTCCACAACCCATTGAAAGGTGACTGACACATTTTTTGTGCTGAATAGGATTACTTGAATCTCATATAGGCTAAACAGAGCGACGAAGGCAGACCTTTCTCTGGCTTTAGGGGTCCGAAGTACCTGCCAAAAGCCCTTTGTCAGGTCTATGGTAGCCAGGTACATGGCTCCCCCCATCTTCTTTAGGATCTGATCCATCTTGGGCATGAGGTATGTGTCCAGCTGTTGAACCTGAGGTAGTTGATGCAGAACCCCATGTTCCCAGCCTTCCTGGAGATCGGTGTCACTGGGGAGTCCGAGGGACTACTGGACTGCTGTATTACAGCATTTTCTTGATCTCCCATTCAGTGGCACATTTCACTTCCTCATGCACTCAGTAGGGTGGCTGCCTCAGTGGGGCCTGGAACCCTGTATTCACATTGTGCTTCACCAGCGTGGTATACCCCAGTTTTCATATGAACATTTCCTCAAAGGTATGCAGCACCAGCTTGTGCCAGTGTCAGTTGCTTTGAGAGGGTGACAGAGTCCACTGAGGATTCTCCCTTAACCGCTTACAGGAGATCCACCAGTGGATCTGCTTCTGCCTCCTCCACCACATAGCTGCACACAGCCAGGACCATCTTATCCCAGTCATGGTAAAGCTTCATCAAGTTTACATGGTAGATTCACTGCTTGCACCTCCTATCAGGTAGCTCCATCACATAATTAACATCATTCACCCTCTTGACCAACAAATAAGGGCCCTCCCAAGCCAACTTTAATTTATTCTGTCAGATGTGGATGAGTCCATACACCAGATCACAAAAGAGTAAAAGTAAGTGCACATTCATGTTTTCAAGCTTAAATAGTAACAGAACTTTTTGTTTTTGGTCACATTTCAGTAGCCCTCCCAGTTCTTCACTAGGGCTGGGAGGACTGTTCCACAGGAGATCTGGACCCCTGGATCAAACCTGCAATCCACAGACCCAGATAAATAAGGACTTTGCTGTGGAATTCCGGTTCCGGGTCTGTGGAGATCAGTTTTGTTGTTTGTTGCCATGGGAGTGCTGTCAGCATGTACAGGCGGACAGCAGCATCCAATCAGGCAACAGAAGGTCACATGATGCACTCATGGTATATAACTGTGGTGAGTGTGCCACACAGCCCCAGATGAGTGGAGGACTGGAGGAACAGGAGCGGAAGCTGTGCTGAGCAGCAGAGCGCATGCCAAAAGCCCCCAAAAAACCACACCAGAAAGCCAGAAAATCAGAGTGGAGGGAACAACAACAACAGAAGAAATTAGGGAGAGTGCCATTCATCCAGATCCAGACTGAGGAGAGAGGGAGAGAGGGACAGACTAGACTACTGGGGGCCCAAGAGAGATTACAGTTACAGTTACAGAAAATCCCAAATGAAAGTTTTTTTTTTTCTTGACCTCAGTCAGTGTAACTGTGTGTATATGAGAAAGTGCAGGCTGGAAACATCTTTGATTTGTGCCATTCCAGATCCAGAGGTGAGAGGGAGAGACTACTGGGGGCCCAAGAGAGATTACAGTTATGGAAAATCCCAAATGAATGTTTTTTTTTCTTCTTCTTTTCTTGGCCTCAAACAGTGTAGCTGTAGCTGACTGTGTATATGAGAAAGGGCAGGCTGGCAAAATCGTTGACCTTTCTTGATCCAGAAGAGAGAGGGAGAGACTACTGGGGGTCCAGAGAAACTTTACAGTTACAAAACATCTCACATGTTTTTTTCTTGGCTTCAGTGTGGCTGTGTGTACAGGGCAAGGCAGCAGAGTGGCAAAATAAATCATTGACTTGTGCCATCCAAACACAATCACTTGTTAACATTCATTCATAATTTCATCCAGAGGGGAGAGAGACACTGCAGGGGGGGCTGACAATAAATGTAACAGTCCCAGAAATCTGAAATAATTTTTTTTCCCTGGCTTCAGTGCAGCTGTGTGTACGGGGCAAGGGCAGCAGGGTGGCAAAATAAATCTTTGACTTGTGGTGACGCCAGAGGGGAGAGACAGAGAGAGAGAGAGAGAGAGAGAGAGACACTGCAGGGTGGCCCACGATAAATGTCACAGTCCCAGAAATCCCAAATAAAATGTTTTTTTTTCCTGGCTTCAGTGCAGCTGTGTGTACAGGGTAAGGGCAGCAGGGTGGCAACATAAATCTTTGACGGTGACATCCAGAAGGGGGGAGAGAGAGAAAGAGAGAGAGAGAGAGAGAGAGACTCTGCAGGGTGGCCTACAATGAATGTAACAGTCCCAGAAATACCAAATCCATGTTTTTTTCCTGGTTTCAGTGCAACTGTGTGCACAGAGCAAGGGCAGCAGGGTGGCAAAATAAATCTTTTGCTGTGATGTCCATAGGGGAGAGAGAGAAGAGAGAGAGAGAGAGAGAGAGACTGCAAGGTGGCCCACAATAAATGTAACAGTCCCAGAAATCCCAAGTAAAATTTTTTTCCTGGCTTCAGTGTGGCTGTGTGTACAGGACAAGGGCAAGAGCAACAGGGTGGCAACATAAATCTTTGACTTGTGCCATCTGTTTGCATCTGTCTGTCTCTCTTTCTCTCCATCTCTCCCAGCACACTCATGTCACAGACCCGAGCAGGATATGCCACCATTATAGGCCAGCCATGAAGGGGCTTGTAGTGACTGATTGCTTTTTTATGTAGAAGTTATACTTTAATTTTTTTATACAAATAATCCATTAAATTATTTCCTTTGGGCCCCTGTGTCAAATGTGAGTGACTTTGGCCACTTTTATGCATTTTGTCGCATTTTTTCAAATATTGGTCAATGAATCAAAACTAATCAGAATAAATCAGAACTTCACCGTGTTCTGGTTCTTATTTAATAAGGGGCAGAACTTCACTGAGTTCTCCCAGCCCTACTCTTCACCAGCTGCTATGTCTGTCTGTATCCACACTTTCACAATGAATGCTAGAAAAGCAACTTAATTAAATAATTCTACCATATACTTGTTTCAAGTAAAAAACTTTTGTTTGGAGGGGAGCTGCCTGCACACGATGACATCATGTGCAGGCATGTAGCAGTTGTTTCAGACCATGCCTTCTTCAGAGACTTGGTGGCTATGAGGAAGGTATGGTCCAAAACATCAGTTTCACACCAGGCAAAACAAGCAGGCAGTGAAAAGCTGGGAGGACTATTGAACTGGGACCAAAGAACGGCAAGGTCTCAGTTACTATTTAAGCTTGAAAATGTGAATGTGCACTTATTTTTGCTATTTTGTTGTTTGGTGTCTGGACAGAGTTAAGTGAATTAAGTAGCACCATACCTGCATTCTGTCATAAAGAGGGAGCCCTGGAACTTTTGTTGCTTTTCTGTTTACTCAAATGGGGATGTGTACCATCGCCCATTGCCTAACCTAGTACTTCTAGGTTCTCATATGACATCTTTTGTTTCTGTTGTTCAGTAACTAGGTGCTCCTGGGCAAAACCCATGAGTTCATTGAGCCATGCTCTGAAATTCTGAATGTACTCTACGACAGATTCCCCTTGGAGAGCAAGCTGTCCTCCCATTCATTCTTTACCAAATAGACGGGAGCCCTTACCTATGGCCAAACAGAAGCTCAAAGGGGGAGAACCCTATGGACTTACCTATATGTGAATTAGAGAAGGGCTAAGTACTTGTCACACTCTGTTGCATGCTAGTCAGCAAATGTCCTTAACATAAATTTAAACATAAAATTAAACTGCCCAACCAGACCATTAGTCTGCAGGTTGCATTGAGATGGCCTGAGCAACTCCACACTTCTCCCACAGGCTAGCCATTAGGGCAGACATGAAATTGGTGCCCTAATCAGGCAGAATATTTTGGGGAAAACCTGCCTGGCTGAATATCCCCAGCAGTTAGTCACTTTTTTCACCTTAGTGGAGGACAAGGGCATGGCTTGAGTAAATTTTGGCAAATTCCATGACCACCAAATGGTACATATTGCCTATACAATGTTGGGTGCTGAGAATCCCACAATGTCCACAGCAACTCACTGAAATGGCTGTTCTGGTATAGGCAGGAAAATCATAGAAACATAGAATTTGATGGCAGATAAGGACTGCTTGGCCCGCCTAGTTTGCCCATTTTCCCTACCTGTTTCAGATACTGCAGATCCTAGATGATCTCCAGCTTACCCTCTCTTTCCTATTGCTAGAGTTTCTTTATGTCTGTGCCATGCGTTTTTCATTTCCCCTACCATTTTTGCCCTCACAACCTCTGCTGGGAGGCTGTTCCATGGATCCACCACCCTTTCTGTGAAAAATAATATTTTCTCTCGTTATCCCTAAGTCTACTCCCCTCTGTCTTCATATCATGTCCCCTTGTTCTTGAACATTTTTTTTTGAAAGATGCTACCCTCTTTTACCTTATTTACTCCCTTGTGGTATTTGAAAGTCTCTGTCATATCCCCCTCTCTCTTCCCTCTCCTCCAGGGAATACATACTGAGATCTTCCATTCTCCCCTTATATGACGTTTGGTGCAGCCCCTGCACAATTTTTATCGCCCTTATCTGAACCCTTTGTACTCTGCCTATGTTCTTCTGAAGATGTGGCCTCCAGAGCTGGACACAATACTCTAGATGAGGTCTCATCAATGTTCTATATAGTGGCATCACCACCTCCTTCCTTCCTTCTGCTTGAGATACCACTGCCTGTGCACCCCAGCATTCCACTGGCTCTCCTCACAGCCTTCTCACATTGTTTGTTAACCTTTAGATCATCAGCTATAATTACTCCCAGGTCCCTTTCCTGTTTGGTGGCCATCAGTACCTACCCCCATCATGTACTCCTCTCCTGCATTTCTGTGTCCCAAGTGCATGATCTTGCACTTCTTTCCATTAAATCTTAGCTACCACACCCTTGACCACTTCTCAAGCTTGCTTAGGTTCATTCTCATTTTCTGTACCCCTCCTGGAGTGTCAGCCCTGTTGTAGATCTTCCTGTTATCTGGAAAGAGACACACCTTCCCTTCCAGTCCCTCTGCAAAGCTATCTTAGCCTTGTCCCCAACCTTACCCACTCCCTGGCACTGCAGACAAGTCTTCAGTAGTTTTCCACATCCCAAAAGATACTGGGCTGTACAAATTGTCAATCAGCTGCCTTATTGTATGGCTGGGTCCTCAGTGTATGGAAAGGGGTATATTGTGGGCTAAGACCAGAAGCTGCTTCTTACACTCCTTAGGAACTACTTGCTGCTGGAGTACCCCTTGCTCTAGTCCCCCCTTTGGCAACCATTCACAATATAGGACCCTATTATTCCAGTATACCTCCTTTTTCTCTGACCACCAAGTGTTACCTTCTACCCTGGTAATCAGTTCCCTTAATTTCTGTAAGAATGGGTCAACATGTTGAGTTATCTCAACTCCACACACCATACCTTTAAAAAAATATACTCTCTTGTTGGACAGCCTCCAAGAGCTAGGCTCTCCACAGTCTCTAGTTGTGGTTGAGAACTGCTGTTCCCAGCTCATTCATCAGCCTCGACTTCCCCTGCTGTTGAGTGAGGCATCTTTCCAGCTGCACTGCCTCTGCTGTGTCCTCAGGAGCCAGTTACCTAGCCTTACTATGGGTAGTGACACACACAATATTGGTCTGAATGTCAAAATCATTAGCCATAATTACATCAGTGGCTAGGTCTGGTACAATATCCATTTCCTGTAGCCCTGGCCACCTTCCCAGATTAGAAAGATCCAGGCCATTGTTACTGAGACCGCAGGACCCATCACTCCTCTAATTCTGGAAAACTGTCCCTGCAGGATCAGTTCCTTGTGAATTAAATTCTGTTTTACGATTGAAATGTAGCACTCAATGTCCTCAATCCCTGGATTGCCAATCCAATTACTACCACAGGGTGCTTGTGTGCAGTTGAGTTAATGGAAACTCAAGCCACTAGCTGCTGGAAGCTTCCAGAGCTACCCCTTCCAGCTGCACTCACCCCATCGGTTATATTTTTTGGACAGTCATTTGACAGATGTGCCAGGTTTGGGCAGATATAGCACCTGGTTCCTCTGACTCCTTAATTTTAAAACCATTTGGTTTCCCTTTTTATTTTTTTTACTTTAATTTTTATCTCCTTGGCCACCTATTCTGCTCCCATGTTCAGGCATCATAGTGGGGATCCAGCCACTGTCCACCTCTACTGCAACTTCCACGCCACACCCCGTAACCCATGTGGCTTACCCCCCACAGCAGGGGTGGCAGGGAGCCCCCAACTCCCTACCCGAACAGATCCATTTTCAGGTGCAGTGCTAGCCCGGTAAGTGATGGATGGCCATCAAGCCACTCAAAATGTGCCATCTGTTTTTCCACTTTTTCTATTCTCCTGGCATCTGGGGTGTGCAGTGACACCAGTGGAGGGAAGCGCATGCACATCTGCCTGTGATCCCTTCAGGCATCTGCCCAAACTCCTCCCTAAGCTACTACCTTGTGCCCTGTCCCCCAGCATCTGCCAGGGGGTGACCAGGCACCGAGTAGTGAAGACCCCCCTCCCCAGAGAAGGAGAGCAGTCCATCAGATTCTCAAACCTTCTCAACTCCTGCCAACCCCCGATGACCCATGCTCATTCCTGAACATGGGTCACCGGCGTAGTGCGAGGTAAGGCATCTAGCGCCTCAGCCCTCAGCACCACCAGGCCGGCTTCACTTTTTATTTTGACACAGGCTGGCTTCCTTTAGGCTTCCCTCAAAACCTCCTGATATCCCTCCCCCATTGTTTTTGCACTCAGTGTATGGTTGTCTGGATATAAACTCCTCAGCCCTCTGTGCTGCCCCCTTCATAGAGCTAGGGGTTTGATCCAGTAAGCACATCCTTAACTCCTCTGATAAAATCCTTAGAAACTGTTCCATGAGGAACAAATATTTTATCTGTTTCACAGAGCTAGCCTTTGCACTCTCTGACCATCACTCTGACAGATTGCCTAGTTCTATACACATTTAAGAATAGCTATCTCCCAGTGCCTTCCTTAAGCCTCGACATTTTTGCCTGTAGGCCTTAACAGTCAGTTTCAAAAATTTCAACAAATAATTTTTCACTTTGTTATAGTCCCTACAGTCCTCATTGTCCATCCTGATAAAGGCTTCTAATACCCTGCTCATGATGAGTGGCAAAAGGTAAGTTGACCAAGAAGCCCTGTTCAATTAAAATTGCCCACAAATTATCTTAAAAGATTTTAAAAACAAATCAAAATAATCTATTTCCTGATTCTTGGAAAACATTTTAGAATTAATTATGACTTCTTAGGTCAAACCCTGATGCCAGTACTAGCAGTTTGTGGTGCTGCCTTATTCTGCAGAATCACCATCTCCCACTCATGTCCACACTCTCATTCTCACTTTTTTCCTCATCTGTTTCTCATACTTTCTTACCTAGGTCTAGATCTGGAGCCTTGTTCTTTTCTCATTTGGATCTCATGCTGGCACTGCTTTTCTTGCTTATCTGTCTCCAGCCTCAGTTTTTGCAGCTCTGCCTCCACTTTCACCCTTTGCAGCTCAGCATCTGCCTTTTGTCACTCAGCATCTGCCTTCGCCTTAACCAGGGTGAACTACAGTTGCATCATTTGTACAGTATCTGGTCTTCTTGTACAGCTCCCTCAATTACAGTCTGGCTCATTGGCACTCTCCCTAGCCATGTTCTCATAACTTTGGCTGCCAGTGACCACTTTTGCACTACTTCTTTGGTCACTTTTTTTTTAACAGGCCTAAATGATCTGCCCATGGCTGGCCTTCCTCAAAGACAAGCCCTTTCCTTTTGCTTTTCAATGCCAACTTAAATTTTCCATAGGACCCAGACATAGCATCTTCTAGCTATCTACTCTTAAACAAAATAAAAATGGAAGTATATACAGTATCCCCTTTTGGGATGGGCTCATAGCTTACAAAAACGGACACTTGTGGAACCTTCCACTGGACTTTTGGAAGTATCCTTCTGAAAGTCCAATTGAGCCTGAAATCCTCTGCCATGATCGGCCGCTACAGGATAACAGCCATACTATTTTGGCTGTTACTTCCGCATTCCAGGGCATGAACTGCACATGTGCGACTCACGCGCATGTGCAGTTCCACTGGTGCCAGCATGTTGTGAATGGCAAAATGCCCTTCACCACAACTATACATGCATGAGTGTCATGCATGCACAGTTGTGTCACTTCTGCCAGTAGAAAAACCCTGCAATTGCTGCTGTCCTCCCGCGCCAACATCAGGGTCCCCAATCCCCGTGTCAGCATTATGTAGCCCCCCCAATTCATGTGACACACTGGGAGTCCACCCCAGTGTGCCCAAATGTACTTCTTTGCCCCATGCCATCATCGGGGTGACCAATCCCTGTGTCAGCAGTACATGCCCCCCACTGATGTGGCACACTGGGAGCCCACCCCAGTGCGCCCAAATTATTGTTTTTTTTCTCCCCCCACCAACATCGGGGTGCCCAATCCCCATGTCAACATCAATTACCCACCCTCAACTCATGTGGCACACTGGGAGCCCACCCCAGTGTGTCCAAATGTATATATATATTTTTTCCTGTAAATAAAGAAAATATTCCCCAATGTGTATTTTAACCTGTAAAAAGAAAATGGTCCTTCATCATTGCCCCAGTACCCCTCCCCATTCCCACCCTCCACTGAGCACCCACCTCCATGCACACCCTTACCCCATATTAACCTCCAAAGGTTCTTGCTGTCACCTCCTCTGGACCGGGATACGTCTGCACTCTTTAAAGTCGAACTGCAAACTGAAGAATCAAAGGTAAGCATGGCATTCAATGGGGTTTTCAACTTAAGTTGATAACTCAGCCATTTTACTGAATTATGGCCACTAATTTTCAACATGGGGTTCTTGGGACCTCAACTCATGACCATTGTCACTGTCATTGTGTTACTCTGTCCTGAAAGGTGATTTCATGGTTGCTGTGCAGAATCACCTTTCAGGACCAATTAATGAAATGACAGTGCCACTGTTCATGAGGTGGGGTCCCAAAAAGCCCATGTTGCAAATTTGGTGAAAAAATCTCAAAAAAACTGACTGCGTTATGAGTGTACGTTGCGCAGTTTCTACACACAATCTTAACTTTGCCAATTTTTAATGGTTTCACTCCAGATTTTCAACATTGACATTTTTGCACACCTTCTTTTTAACAGTATAGCTGTCATTTTTCACATCCTGCCTGAAATGTGTTTTCGCACCTGTAGCACATAATGGCACGGTTGCTCTGAGAAATCACCTTTCGGGACAAGTGAACAAAATGACACTGGCACACTTCATGAGGTGGGGTCCCAAAAAGGCCATGTTGAAAATTTGGTGCAACACCTCCAAAAAATGATCAAGTTACACCCTGGCATTTCAGAATTTTTATGCACACGGGTAACTTTGGTCACTTGGCAGCTCATCACAGCCCTGTCGGCTCTGGCCAGAGTTTGTTATATCCTGTTCTTTAAAGAGGACAGGAAATAATATCTAATTAGCAGTTGTTTATAAAGTTCTTATTCTCAGAAATGATATTCATTCCCTTAAGTTATCCATATTTAAATGTACCTGAATAAAAAGTGGTACTAAAAACTGCATTTTACATAATTTTGTTTTTATGGGCAGCATTCTATTACAGTTCTAGTCACAGAACCAATAATTTGGAGTTTTAACTATGTCACTGTTTGTGCACAGAACTCTAAGCATTGTTCTGATGGGTCAACAGCTCATAATTGGCATTCTGTGCACAAATGGGACATAGTAAAAACTCCAAATAACTGGTGCTATGAAGAGAACTGTAACAGAATGTTGCCCATAAAAACAAAACAATGCAAAATACAGTTTCTCATATCGTGTTTATATTCATGTGCAGTTAAATATGGATAATTTAGGGGAATGCATATCCTTTCTGAGAACAGGAACTTTATAAACAGATGCCAATTTGCATACATTTCCTATGCCCTTTAACTGGGCAGATGTCCTTTTTATTGACAATCTATTTCAGATTCCAATCACTGCCAACCAGTTTGTCATAGACTGATTTTCCTCCAGAATTCAGTCTGCACTGCTACCAGTTTCCACAACCCTTTAGATGCCTGAAATGCTAACTTTGCTATGCCACCACTGCTCAGTGTGACTCTCACTTGGGGTATCTCTAGGTCCAAATCTCATTACAGCCACTCCTCACACAGTGCATTGTTCTTTCCCAAAGGGCAAACAACCCACCCTATTTGTCACAGCTGATGACACTTTGCTTTAGATATGGTAGCTTTGTAGTAGGGCAGTGCGAGTTGGCAAATTTGGGCCTACAGGCGAATTTCGAGTTCGACTGGCCAAACTTGAATTAGCCTGATTTGGCCTGAAATTAAATGAAGGGTTTTAAGGGTCAAAACATATTTGATTTTAAATGTCTTCTCATGTACTATTAATCTGTGCTTTTAAAATACATGAAGAGCAATGAACAATGACTGTAAGCAGAAACTTCACAATGAGTGGGGTAGGTTACAATACCAAAAGGCTCAGAGTCTAGCAAACACCTTCCTCTCCCACTGTTTCTTCCCACCCAACCCTGCACCCCTCTAGCACACCCCATAGCAGTGCTGATGATGGGGTGATGAGGATAACAATGACAAGAGAGCTTGGGAAAATGGTCATGGTCAGCAGTCAGAAAAATGAGAGTGAGTGCAAAAAAGTTGAAAATATATATTGTTCCAGGGGGATCAGAGGCAGTCCCTGCCAGCCCTCTCCCGACACCTACCCCTCCAACAACAGTTGTACTGCTTTTTTTATGTTGCTGTTGCTTTCTCCAATTGCAGTAACATTTTAGCAGGAGATGGATTTAAAAAAATATATATTTGCACTCTTTTTCCTTCTTCTCCTGCTGTCAAAACAGGCATACTCCACCAGTACCACTACCAGGCTTTGAGCAACACTACATATTTTTTTTTGGGGGGGGGCAACTCTCAGTATACACAAAAAGGTTGTTTTTTAATATATTGCCTCTGGGGACGGCTGTCCCTGCCAGTCTTTTCCCTCCTCTACCCCCTCTAAAGGCTCTGCTGAGCTACTGACTGATACCAAAACTTCTTCGTTGCGCTCTGCCCTTAAGTTCAATAGTTATGGATTTAAACAAAAAATATTTATGTGCTGTGCTGAAGGGTTTAATCCTGCCTGCCTGCCCTAAGAAGCAGCCTAAGATGTATTTTATCCCTGTCTCTCCCACTTGATGAAAATTCTGCTCTTCTGCTTAGCTCACATATGCGCCTGCAACATGCTGTGCTGTGTGCTCACCTTTAGGTACATAGGTGAAATTTTCAGGTCCAGTTAACTTACATAACCAAAAACAGACCTGCCATGGCAGTGGTCAGTTATCCAATTTTTTGGAACCCATGAATGAATCTAATTCTTTCTTATAACATGCCATACTGCCTGTGTTGACTACCTTGGATGGGAGAGCATTCCATATGTTCACAACCTGCTGGTTGATCCACCTTGCTCTTTTTGTGGTATTATATTTTTCTCCCAATAATTGCGTACTATGTGATCTTGCTGACTACAATGTTTTCTCCTTCTTGTTAAATGCCCCGTCTCCCAAATAACTGCATCTTTAAAAGCTCTGTAGGCAAAACATAGATCCCCCTTAATCTATGATAAGCCATTGAATATAGCTTTACTCTGTTCAACCTATCCCTATAACTGAGATGCTGTATATGTTTGATTTTTTTGTAAATCTCATTTGTACCTGCTCCGCCCTGTTTGCATTTCCTACTGACTGTGGTGCTGACAAGGGGGCCCCATATTCAAGTATGGGTCTAACCAAGGCCCTGTACAGTGGCACTAACACCTCTTCTCTTCTACTTTTTATGTTCCTAAGTATGTTCCACATAACCCTATTACTTTTATTAACTGCTTCCACATTGTGTTTGTCAAAACTAGGAGTATTAGATATATGTACTCCCAAATCAAGTTCACTATCTGTTTCCAGAATCACTTTATCATTTAATGTATATTGGTGCATTATGTTGTTTCTCCCAAAGTGCATCACTCTACATTTTGATTAATTAAATTCTCATTTATATGTATTGGCCCGTGATTCCAATGCCAACAGCTGGTTTTGAAACATTTTTGCTGCCTCTATATTATTAACTACCATGCACAGTTTTGTGTCATCGGGGCACTTGCATAGCCATGTTCCATCAGTCACCTGCATGGAGTGTACCATTATATTAAACAGTAGGGGCCCCAGTATTGACCTCTGAGGGACTCTACTTGTCACTCTACCCTACTCTGACAGGTAACCCCTGATCTGGACTCTCTCTGTACCCTATTTCCCAACCATGAGCCTATCCAATTACTGTACATAGTTTATGATTTACTCCATATTCATAGAAACATAGAAACATAGATTTTGACAGCAGATAAGGACCGCTTGGCCCACCCAGTCTGCCCATTTCCCTACCTAATGGATAAGCTGCAGATCCTAGTTAACCGGCAGCCTACTTCTTTCTACCCCCACCCCCTAGAATTGCCTTATGACTGTCCCATGCATGCTTGAATTCCACCACTGTTTTTGACTCCACAACCTCCTCTGGAAGGCCGTTCCATGCATTCCTGTAGAACCTGCATCAGTGACCCATGGGAGACAGAAATGAAGGCCTTGGCATAGTCAAGATAAACCACATCCACCTGGAGGTCATGATCCAAGGCCAAGCTCACTGGTTCGAGGAAGTGCATTAAATTAGTTGTGCAGGCTCCCCCCCCCCAGAAAAACCATGCTGGGTAATGTCTATCAGATCAAGTTGTCTCAGGTTGTCCTCCAAGTACTTCTTGACATAACCCTCTAATAAGTTCCCTACAATGGATGTTATGCTAATGGGTCTATAATTCTCAACTTGGGATTTATCTCCTTTTTATGAATTGGGGTAATATGGGCCACCTTCCATTCTTCAATCACTTTATCCTCCTTCAGTGACCTATTAAATAGTATTACTAGTGGTTCTGCTAGCTCTCCTGCTGTATTTATCAGGAATAGTGGGCTTATACCGTCTGGCCCTTGTGATTTGTATTTGTTCAGATTTTTAAACTATTATACACTTGATCAATGGTTATAATGGGAATTTTAGGGGCATCTCCTTCCTTCCTTTCTACTATCTGAAATATTTACCATGTTTTTATTTTGGTACACACTAATGAAATAACTGTTAAATATGTTAGCCATTTCAATTTCCCCTTCTACTTTATTTCCAAAATTGACATTTATTGTAGAGCTATTTGTTTTTCTGAGACTGCCTAAATAATT
Organism: Neoceratodus forsteri; assembly: GCA_016271365.2. Lineage (NCBI taxonomy): Eukaryota > Metazoa > Chordata > Ceratodontiformes > Ceratodontidae > Neoceratodus > Neoceratodus forsteri. The sequence continues at coordinate 611,376,931 of CM028133.1, forward strand.
ATAGAAGTGTTTACAATTTGAAGTTCTATTCATAGCTAGCTTGAGTTCAGCTCTACCCTAGCCTTCCTTATGGTTTTTTTACACAAGCTGAATAGTTTCTTGTGCCTTATCATTCTCAACTGTGTTGGATGCCCCTTTACTTTCCTATATGCCTTATTTTTCTTTCTGATTAATATCGTAATTTGCCCATTAATCCACTTGGGTATTCAACCTCTGTTGTTATATTTATTCCTTTCTGGCACATATTTGGAGATACGGTGTTGGATGCTTTCATTAACTTTATTCCAGATCTCCTGTGGGGACAGTCCATCCAACTCTCTTGTCCAGTCTATGAGGGACAAAATTTGTTTTATTTTTTGGTAATCAGCCCTACTGTATACTTTTACTTTTGTTTTACCCTTACAGCTGGTTTTAATTCCTTTAATTCTGAATTTCACCATGTTATGGTCACTTGTTCCAAGGAGCTGTATAACCTGAACATCCTTAACTCTGCCTCTTTCATATTTGTTAACACCAGATCTAATATTCGTTCACCCCATGTACCTGTGGTCACTAATTGATCTAAATCTTTGTTCATACACATGTCTAGGAACATGTTTTCTATATGATTTTTCCATATCTTACTTCACCAGAATATGTTAGGTAGATTAAAACCCCCCAAAAGCACTGTATTATTTTTGCTCATACTATCTTATACTGTAAGTTCATGAAATCAATATTTACTTGTTCCATAAGACTTGAAGATCTGTAACAGACCCTATCTTTATTTGTTTGCTAGCATTTATCTTGACTCATAATTGTTCTACTACTTCTAGATACTTGTCCTTTGATTCGATATCTTGTGTCTTCAGGTTGGTCACTATATACACCCTTGCCCCACCCCCTGTCCTATATTTCCTAGCCTTATGGAAGAAGTCATACCCTGCTATATTATCAACCCAGTTGTTTTCATGTAACCATGTCTCTGTTATGGCACAGATATCTACCTTCTCACTGTTTAGTATGTACCTCAGTTCATCTATTTTGTTTTTTATGCTCCTTGCATTTAATAGTAGAATTTTAAATGTTCCTGTGTGACAATTTCTTAATCTAGTTTCCCCTTTCCTCCTCTATACGAGGCCCAGGTATATAGACCTCATCATCCATTTGTCGCCCCTACAGACTAGTTTAAATATAAATCAGTTTGGGCCCTGAACATCATGCCCAGTTGTTTTGAGCCTTTTCAGCTCAAATGCAAGCCATCTTTACAGAACAGTGGGTTATTGTTATCAAACATTTCCCAGGTTTTTATACAGCCAGATCCTTCCAACAAACTCCACTTCTGAATCCAATTATTGATTCATCTTATTTTTTCATTTATCCTATCATTGGCCCATGTACTGGTAGTAGTTCTGATACTATTAGTGTGCCATTTAGTTCCTTAATCTATCTATACATGTCCATATAGCTAAGACACATCAACTGCTCCCTTGTGGTTTTCATATCATGTGTCCCTGTGTGAATTATAATCAATGGGCTATCATTTTCCTTCTTAATCATTTTGGGCAGCATGTCTTTTACATCCTCTAATCTAGCTCCAGGGAGGTATGTGCTAACAACTTGTTCTTTCAATCCCTTTGTCATATAGGCATCTGTGTATCTTATAATAGAATCACCTATGATGTGTACCCTATGAATTTGTGCTTGTTCTTGGTCCATATCAGTGTTCATTTCATTATTGTGTACTTCCTCTAGTTCACATATTGGTGTGGGCCTATCTGGTAACACACTGCCATTTGGATGGTAGGGCAGCATCATTTTCTTGGGCCTTTATTCCTTCCTCGAACAGTGTTTCCCCAAGACTCTGCCTATTCACCTCTGTTGCCTCTGTTCTTACTGCAATATTTCCTTCCACCTCTGTGCCTTGAATGTCAATTCCTTCAACAGCATTTATGTCCCTTGTGACCTCTTCTGAGACTACTATGCCCCTAGTTTGCTGTACATTTTGAGTCTCTCCATTTGGCTGTACCTTGCCATCCTCTGTTAATGGTTCAAAGGAATTGCTAAGGGGTAATGCAAAGTACATGGCCCTGCTCCCTTTTTTGTCTTCTTACTATTCTCTTGGAATCCCCAATCCTGTTCTACTGATTCTTTTTTCCTTTTCTGTTTTTCCACTGTGTCTTCCCCATCTCTTTATTTTCTTTCTGTGTGCTTTGACCAACTTGTTTACATTTTACTTGCAATTCCAGACCCACTATTTTAACTTTCAGGTCCCTCACTTCCAGGCAGTGCCTACATGTATAGCCTAACAGACCTGCTCCTTTCCCAGCGCCAAACATTTTACATGATATGCATCTAATGCCCAACTCACCTATTTTTAGGGCGATTATAAGGCTGTCCATGGTCACAATCAGATCAATTGCTATGATAGTACTCCACAATTACTCTTAAAACTATTGTATTTAGTTTCTCTTACTCACTGTCTTTAAGGTCTCCCCACTCCTCCAGTCTAGCCTCACTTTCTCTCGCTGAACATTCTAAACACACATGCAGAGATACACTTGTCTTTGCGTGTGTCTCCATGCATGATGCTGCACGCTCGAGCTCTCTGTGCTTGCTCCCTGCAGTCCTATTTAGCCCTAGTGACGTGGATGTGCTTCTGAAGGTTACGCAGCCCAAAGTCTCAATCTGGTCCAAAAATGATTACAAATGAAGCAGTTCCCTCATATATCACCAGCAGGTGATTAAAGTACCCAAATTCAACCAGAATACCTAAAAGGGAAGCTGTGCTTGGAATCTGTAGTCCCAGTCTATACTGGCAAGAACTACAGGTTCCAAACAACTTCCTCTGCTGCTCAGTTGTGTTCACCGAAACTGCAGCTCCTCACCATACATTCTAATGATAGGGAATAAAAGCCCAAATGAGGAGAAACGCTGCTTTTGTCACACAAGTTAAGCCAGGACCTCCTGTCTATCAGCTTTCGTCTGACTCACAGGTTCCATCCTGGTACTCCCAGGCAACCTGTGAAGATGTGAGGGGTTTATGAACCCACATAATGTCATCTTGTCTGTTCCAATCACAGCAGACCTAACAGCAGCAGGGCCAGTGTGGGCAAAGAGACAGGATGCCTGATTGGACTTCACTAGTGCAGTCACATGCCTCCCCTGTCACAGCTTGACTCATGAGTGACAGTAGGACTGGACGAAAGAGACAGACATCAATACAAGAGAGCTACAACAGTCAAAGAGATCCCAGTGTGCACATTCTTACTATGAGGATGGACCTGCCTTCAGGTATGTCCTCCACCTAGAGATCATTACTGCCTACTGCTGTCAGTTTCAGTGACTGACATGATTCCCTGACACTTGTTCCACCAGTCACTTCTTTGTTTCACCCCTCCTTACCCAGCAGCAATACTAGTTCTGCTCCTGCAGCATGCATCTCTTCATCTCTCTCAGTCACTAGCAGTCTGTGACTGTGTGTACTTGTACTACTTTAATGTATGTGCTGAGCTAATTTTGGGTTGGGGGCTTTTTGGGTTTTGGCAGTGAACACCAGTTTGGAGGATTAATTCTGATCGCTGCCAAACCCAAATGGCCCCAATATTTGGCTCAACTCAATCCCCAGCCCTGTTTTGTAGTCTGTCTTTTTGGAAATGGATCATAGACTTGCCAATTTACACTGCTTATCTATACAGTACATGTAATGAGTCAGTCACACAAAACAAAGTATATAGAAATAGCATTTAATACTCTGCAATGGTTACATACTGTATGTTACAAGATGGTACTCATTAAAGACTACAGGGAATACAGTATTTCTGCAGAGAAAAAAAGGAACACATTTAAAAATATAAAGACACACAGGAAAAAAACAACAACTGAAAGCCATCTAAATCTCTGAGTAGAAGAAGAAGCTTATCCCCTACTGGTAACTGGTGGGTTATGACAGACTTAAAAACGCATGATGTTACTAGTTCAAAATTGCAGAACACCTGAATTCTCATTGCAAACATGCAACAGAAATACAGTTGCAGTCATGATATGGTCAGATATTTCCAGGTATTTTGCAATATATCTAAAGAGATTCTCTCTGGTGGCCCATAGCTGTACTGTAGACAGGCATTACATTTCTCCAGAAATATCACAGAAACTTCAGGAAATATTTGACAGTATCTATGGCTGCTGCTGTACCTTCAACTGCAAGTCTACTATCTCTGCATCACTAGACAGGCCCTCTCTGACATCATACCCTGTCTCTGCTTTTTTTTTGTAACATTTTATTTTATTTTCAGAGGAGAAAAAAAAAACAAGTATTACTTAGCGTACATCAGTAAAATCCAGGCCTACACATTTTCTGACAGTGTACAGAAATATTTAAAGTCAGTAAGGGGTGAATGCAAGAATCCACCAGTTACAGATACAGATATTGGTGTGTACAGGCAAAACAAACAGCATAAAAGTTGCATACATCACATCTGCCAAGTAATAAGGACCTAAGCCTTGTGCATTCCTGACAGTTGTCCCTAATATGGGGGGGGGGTGAAATCAGGCAGAAGTAAATGTGGTGGCACTAATAATGGGAAAGAAGATACCTTGTAAATGACTGTGAAACACTCCGGGTACCTGACCCTTTTTTGGTACTCACCATAAAGGAAGTATATTCAAGATTCTTGCTGAACATAGGCACGCTTGACCAAAGCTCTATAAGGAATCTGGTCAGGCTGCTCTCATGACAAGGCTTTGGGAGAAAGGATGAGTCTCTAGTGTATGTATGTTCTGCAACTGGTCTCTGAAACCTGGAACACAGACAAAAGCATACCAAGGATTCTAGGTCTTACTTAGATTACATTTCTAGTAATAAGTTGGAAAATAAGATGATTTTTTGTTATTATATATGAACAGTACCATTAAAAACAAAGACTGGTATATATAGGCAAAGGTCTGGGGTTAAGATCTGGGAAGTCTAAGTGAAGGTGGGGATTGGCCCCTAGTTGGTGTTTGCAAACACCAATCCAACCCCATGTAAGCTATTCAGGTGTAAGCCAATAGGAACCAGGCTGGTTCATCCAATTCCTGTCTGGGGATAAAGATAACTGAGATATGGGGCCCAGCAGTGTCTGAATGCAGGAATCTGGTATGCTTGAATATGAGAAATTCTGTCTAATTTGGCCAGAGTGGAAAGGGAGGATAATATCTCTCCAGCTGTGGGAATGTGTGTGGCTCTCCATTTACTGAGCAGTGCTCTCTTGGTTTGTAAAAAACAGCAGAGCAAGCCACCTACATTCCAACGGATGTAGCCTAGGAAAGGCACTGGTGATTCCCAAGAGAAAGAAGAGTGGGCTGAGGGGAATTTGGTGGGTTAACACATCAGAGGCTACTTTCTGAATCTTTTGCCATAGAGGTTGGATCTGTGGGCATGACCATAATATGTGCAGTAAGTCTCCCCCCGCTCCTTGGCACTGTCTCTGCTTTTGATCTCCAGGACCACCTTTTTCCCGGACTGGTCCAAACCAGATGTGTGTATTTTCCACAGCTTGTATTGTTATCCTAGCCATCTGGCAAAGCTGGAAACATCTTACCCTGCCTTGGCCCTGTTCACATTCAAAACCATTTTTTTCCTATGAAAGGAACTCAACTCTTTGAAGTTTACCCAAAACAAGGGGGCTTAACGATACAGGAAAATGACTGCTTACACAAGAAATGCCACTCTTAGTTGAGTGCCTCAAGGGATGGGGTACAGAGGAACATAATTTTCAGTTTTCACCAGACCTCCTACCTCAGCTGAAATACTTTATAGAGGCATAGATGATCATGAAACACACACACACACACACACACACACACACAGTACATTACAAGTTATCATAATTCCACATGTGGAATTTAGAAATTCTGCTTCCAACAGAATTCTGATTAACTAAGCAGTTTCCCCCAAAATTCTTCAGAATGTAGTCCCGTCAGAATGTTCACATTCTGCATAGCACAACATGGTAGTAAAATGGATTGAAGATTGATTAACTGGAGGTAGAATATTCAAGTAAATAGATTTGTTTCAGGGAAGGGAGGAGGTGACTAATGGAGGCCCATAGGGGTCAGTGTTGGTCCCATCACTGTTTAACATCTGCTGTATATAAAGGAGCTAAGTGAGGGAATAGAGAATTGATTTATCCAGTTTGGGAATGCGTGACATGCCTGATGTTTCCTATCACTGTTTAAGCAATTAGAAATATCGAAAGTAGAGAAAGAGAGTGGTTGAGCCCCCCCACACACATATATACACTTTTTCCCCTGTTTTGGACAGTGGACTCCATCTATCCTGTGTCCTTTGTTTCACCCCTGGTCTGGTCAGACAGGATTTCTTGTACTGCACATCTTTTCTGTTCTACCCCCATTTTCCACTCTGTTGTTGGCGCATACTCCCTTCCATTATTATTTGGGTAGTTTCATGTCATTCAAATTTCATCTCATTTTATTGTTTATACTGAAAGGCATGTGAGCACACTTGCCCATTTTCACAAGCATCCAGTGGCACAAAGAGATAGGACAATACATACTAAGGATTAAAAAGTGCATACAAGGTGTGGACAAAACCTTGTAAGGAAGAATAAACCAAGTGAGAACTGCAGGAAATGGTAACTGTCATAATATTATAGTGTAAATTGGAACATGGGCCTTCACTGTTCAGATAGACCTAAAGACAAGTTACAGTTTAATGTAGATGAACAGAATATACTTAAATACCAAGAGTAAAGTGTGCACATATACAACTGAAATTAGTGTACAAAGCCCATTTAAGTGAGCATTGTGGGGTTGATAGATAAAGTAGACTGTTAAGTAGTGGGAAGGGAAGATGGATAGCATAGGTCAGAGTTGGGAACATAGGTTAGGGGCATCTGCATTGGAGTTTACCAAGGAGGTAGGATGCCTGGGACCAGTGCTCAGACAGTGTTGTAGCTTCATAAAGAGGCTGATAAAAAAGAAAGAGGACGTGATATAATGTCTGCAAAAACAGTGAAGAAGTAACTAGATGTACCATTCCATCTTGCGGCAAAAGAAAAATATAGCAGCAGAATTACTGGTACATTCTAGAATTTTTATGTCAATTGAGTCAGATAGCATGTACCACACTTCTAGTTAAGTTAGCAAATGTTTTTCAGATGTTTGCCTATTTCTTATATATGTATAGTACTAAGGCACAGTTTTGATGTTGAATAATACTGACTGTTCTAAATGCATTATCTGTTTGTTATGCTCAAGGCCATATTACTGTTCTGTATCTCCTAGTACTTTCTGTGAAGATTTATGTTCTGTGGAGCCTATGGGAACTGGAAAGCTATTTTTTTCTCTAAAGAATCACTGCTGATTGGACGTTGAGTCAGTTGGTGCCTGATCACTGCAGAAGAAAGATTACTTGCTGGATGCACTGCAGAAGGGTGAAACTGTAACTGTTGGAGACCGAGACTTGTTTCTGAGAGAGACCTTGCTGGGACAGATTGCTTCTCAGACACTTCAACTTGCAACCTAGTATCCCAGACATGTTCTACAGTGCCAGAATTTGATTAAGGTTGCCGTGATATTCGAATCTCTTATGTGGTGTTTTGTTTTGCTTATTTCTTCAAATAAATACATTCCTATTGCATTTCCCTCAAAATGTTCCTGTCTGTGTGCTTCCTGAACATCGATGCCATGAAAAGATGATGCTTAATTAAAAAGAGTGGTGAATAATCAGGAAAAAAACTGGAGTACAGTGTACTGCGAGATCTCGTTGGAGTAGCTAACAAGGCAGATGAGTGGGACATGATGTTCAAAATGGGAAAGTACCCAGCACTGCATTCAGAGAAGAAAACACAGAGGGACTGTTTTATTACCTTAATTAGGATGAGCTTACTGTAGGCAGGTACAGGGGAAGAGGGACCTGAAGATAACTGGAATGTGGAACATGAAACAGGGATGGCAGTATAAATAGTAACAAAAAAAGGCAGTACAGGTACTGTGATGTATCAAGTGAAACGTTATCAGTAGAAATACAAAAGATATAGCAGCTCTTCATACTGTAGGGTCTTTGTGATACCACAGATGGGAAGGTGCTGTCAGTTATTTGCACCATATCATGAAAAGGATGTGGACAGACTGGAGAGGGTAAAAACAAGAGCAACAAGAATGATGCTAGGAGGAGAAAATTTGGTAAAGGAAGATTGATTTGGCAGATTTGGGCATGTTAAGTCTGGAATAATGGAAGATAAGAAGAGATCTGATTGCACTGTATGGGTTATGAAAAGGTGATGGACTATGTTAGAGGATAGGTATAGCCCTAAAAAGACCATGAACAATCACTACAGTTCATGAGAAACAGTTTAGGGGCAGGAGGAAGTATTGTTACTCACAGAAAGTAGTGGGGAAATGGAACTCATGCCCAAGCAATGTGGCCACTTCCTGAAAGTCAGATGATGTCAGGAAGGGTGTAAATAAGTACATAAGGGTAATTAATGTAACAAGGTATTACCACTGAATAAGTGGGGGATGCTCACAATGGACCACACGTCTTCTTCCATCCTATATTCAAGTGTTCCTAAGCATCATTATTTTATTTACTGTACCATAACTAGAAGTGTTTATCTGCTGGGTGGGTTGATAAAAATCTTATTCTTTCGTGATTGTAAAAAATGAAAACTCAGAGCAACAAAACATAAGGGTAGTCCTAAAGTGTAAATAGTGTACAGTGAGAAAACTAAATGTAGTATACTTACTGTAGATACATATACTTTCTAAACATAGAAGCAAATGTACAGTGGAACTTGTAACAGTTTCAAATCTAACACAGGTATAAACTTACAGTACAATTTAATGTATTTTTATAGGGATATTTTGCAGCTGAATGTTAGTTGATAGTTGTGTGATATAATCCAGAATGGTTAAACACTCCAGCCTGTTTAGTACTAACTGATGTGCATGAACAAATGTTCACCTACACTCAACTAGCATTTAACGGACACCTAGCTGGCCACCTGTTGAGTGCTCTGGTTGAGGACTCTGCAATTTCTTGATATGGGTACTGTCCATTTATTTTACCATAACCATAACCATAGTGTAGAATCTCATAATGTAACTGTATGCTAATCCCAACATTCTGATTCATTTACATAAACATAGGTTGTAGCTGTTCACTGCAAACATTTCTGCCATTCATCTTTACATGAAACTAGCAGCAGGAAGCTAATTTTAATTTCCACAGTTTATATTTCTAAACATTTTTTCCAATAAATTTTAGTATATATACTAGTGTGGCTTAAATTCAGCAATATTTGGCTAGCCCAGTGGCACGGTGGTCTGAGGTGCTGGTAGCCTTAATGCCTGCTACACCTGTGACCTGGGTTCTGGAATGGCTCAGGATCACTTGGAGGTTGACCAAGTGAAGGGGGATTGAGAATCCTAAGAACTGCTCTCCTCCTTTGGGGAGGGAGAATCCTGTGTCCCACCACTTGACTGTCACCTGGTGGAAGTCTGGTGACAGTGAGGGTGGGAGCAGCCAGATGTGTGGGGGAGGATGCATCAGTGGACGTGCTTCTGCCATTGCATGCCAACATCCTGGGGAAGCAAAAAACAAGAGGGAAAAAACCCAGACTGCATAGCTTCCCCTGCCAGCCTAGTATGACCCAAAAAGAGAGGCCACCCTCAGTGGGGAATAACCAGTAAGACCACTGGATGGGTTGGTGACTGGGCTGGGGGGGGCACCAAGATCAAGGAGTACAGATTAAAAAAAAATGGTAATTACATATCTGGGACTTAATAAACATCTTGGCCTTTGCCCCACATGCAGTTATACCTGATAAACAGCTACCACTCTACTACTGCTGCTATGATAACCAAATGTCCTGGATGGGATGTGAGGCGCAAGGTGTGGTGACAGGTTTTAACAACCTAGAAAGTAAAATTATTCCAACACACTGCACACACTAAAATGTGTTAATACACTTATAAAATGTGTATGGGAATGTGTTAAAATGTTATAATGGACAGAGGACGGCATGGTGCAGAAGTCTCAACTGTGGGCCAGGACACAAGGGGGAATCAGGGTACAGCATCCCTGACTGTGGGATGGGATGCTGCACTATGCTTCCCCTTTCCACCAGACTCAGATCCTTTGCTACGCTGCCCAAACTGCCCAAAAGAAAAAAAAAAACAGAAAAATACTTTGATCTTATTTTATGGGGTGGGGAACAGAGGGCTGAAGGGTGCAACAGCCCCAGCTGTTCGGGTAGGAGACAGGCGAGATATCAGGGTACGGTAGCCCAAACTGTGGGACAGTGTGCAGCAGCCATGTCTGTTTGGGATAAGAGACATGGGCAGCAGGGAGTAGCAAAGGATCTGATTCTGGTGGCAGTGGGCAGCAGAATGCAACTGCCCCTACTGTAGAGGCATGGGACAAGGTGCAGCAAATATCTTGTGGCAAGTAGCAGCATGATGCAGAAGCCCTAACTGTGGAGGCAAGGGGCTCTAAGGCACAGCAGGCCTCAGCAGCCCTGACTGTATAGACAGGAGCAGGGTGCAGCAGTCCAGACTGTGGGACAGGGTGTACACAATGTAGCAGCCCTGCCATTTGGAACAATGGAAGTGGGTAGCAGGTTGCACCAAAAGCCCCATCTCTGGTGGCAAGAAGCTGCAGTCCCAACCATGGAGGCAGAGAACATGGTACTCTAGGATATAACAAAGCACAGCAGCCCTGACTGTGGAGACAGTAACAGGGGGAAATGGGGCAGTGGCTCTGACTGTGGGGGTGAGGGACAGAGGGCAGCAAGGAGCAGCAACCTCAACTGTTCAAGCAGGTGGCAGCAGGGTGCAGCAGCCCAGATTGTTCAGGCAGTCAATGGGGCATCAAGGTGCAGCAGACCCCACTGTGTGAGAGAAGACAGTGGGCAGCAGGTGCAGCAGCCTTGAATGTGGGACAGGTGACAGGGGCTTGTGGGGTAGGGGATCTGAGCAGCAGAGTGCAGCTGCCTTAACTGTGGGGCAGGAGACAAGGGGCTTCAGGATGCCATATAGTGTTACTAGTTATACACATACATGATGTATTTTCACACATAAACCATCAAAGAACTCACATTTGTGAGTTCATACAGTACATGTGCCTGAAATAGCAGAGTGCGGCAGGCACCTGTTTGTCAATCTAACATGAACATAATTGTTCTTACATGAACTTATTTATGGAGGCTACATCATAGACAAACTACTTCTATGAATGAACACAACTTAGATTTATTTTATATCCACTAAATAAACAGCCCATTGTTATATAGCTAGAAAAAATGCAGACTTTTGATGAGAAAGAACTGACAGCTGTGATACAGACAAGCTGATTTTTCAGAGACACATTCATACCACTTCAATTCAGCACTGAAACTCCAATAACCAACTTTTTATAAGAACAGAATGATAGATTTTAAGCCCTCTGGAGCAAACAATTTACTCTACAGACTGCTCTGATTGGGAAGTGAAACAGCTTTTCAGTCAAGCAGGGACTTTAACTGCTGAAGCAGCCAGCTACTCCAATATGATGTCATCACTCTCCAAAGCTCACGCAGCAGAAGGCCTGAAACAGCCTGACTGTTTTCAGTTACTGCAGAGCAAGTTAACAAATGCTGATTTAAAAAAAAAACACAAATCCAAATAGCATGACATTTTTAGGAAACACTAATCATGGCACAGGGACTTTAATTCAAGCTTTTGTTAACAATATGTAAAACAGTTGCCATTGATCTTCAATTATGATTTCTCTAAATCATTCACTGTCCAGTGGGGGAGTCCTGTAATGTGAAAAGAAATAATAAAATAGGGAAACAGAGAAACATAGACGGTCATGGCAGAAGGGGAACTCAAGGTCCATCTAGTCTGCCCACGGTGTGTAGATTACTACCCCCACCCTGTTATCCCTTCTTATAAATGATCTCTTTGGGCTTATCCCAAGCATTTTTGAACCCCTTGACCACTTTGGTTCCCCACGGCCTCCAAGGGTAGGCTGTTTCAGTCATCCACTACCCTCTCCTTGAAGAAGAACCTTCTAACATTGATCCTGAACTTTTCCCCTTTCAGTCTCAGATCATGACCCATTGTTCTGCTACCCTCATTGGAATCAAAGATTTCCTGCACCTGTACCTTATATATGCCCTTAATGTATTTGAAGATATTGATAATGTCTCCCATCTCCCTCCTCTGTTACAGGAAGTAAATGTATAATTCCTTCAGCCTATCCTCATATGACATTTGGATACTCCCTATACCATTTTTTGTTGTCTTCCTTTGTACTCTCTCTATTCTGTCAATGTCCTTTCTGAGGTGTGGTCTCCAAAACTGGACACAGTATTCTAGGTGGGGACGGACACATGCACCATACAATTGCAGTGCCACCCCTCTCTTCCAGCTCATGATTCCCCTCCCAATGCATCCCAGCATGCCACTGGCCATGGGAGGTAGACGTATCATTAAATCATAATGATAAACTGTGAAAAAAGTAGGAGTCTCACAAAGTTTTACTTCAGTGGCAACATGTTGTGAAATGTCAAACCATGGTAAAAGCAGCCAACATTAAATTGGCAGACATGCAGTTTCTAGCAGTTTACTGTGTGAAGTCTTGTTTTCAGTGGAAAAAGTATGTTCCAGTCCACTCTCTCTCAATCCCATCATTCTCCACCCAAGCTGAAACCAGAAATAATCATAACACCTCATCCCCCTCCCCAACCCCCTCAGCACAGCAACAGCAATCCTACCCTGGCAACATAATAGAGAAAACAGCCCTAAACACTTCATGATCATAGCCCATGATTCAAATCTACTCCCCCTCAAGCCCTAGAACAAAGAGAACGGGATCATGACAAGCCCAGCCCCCACCTGCTCAGCACATAGTTCACCCTTCACCTCCCATGTCAACCAATAAAACAATACCATTAGGAAGAGAGATCAGTGACCGGCACATATTCTCCTTTCCCTACCATGGCCTACCACCATTTGAATGAACAGGAGCACATTTTTATAGTAAAACCAGCTGGTTACTGTGATCATGTGCTCCAGTTTATTCAAATGGTAGCAAGCCAAGGTGTTGAGAGGAGGATCTGTGCCAATCGCCATCCCCACTTGTGATAGTACAGTATTCTTTTGCCGTGGGACATGGGGGTGCAGGATTGGTTGTGTGCTGAGTGAAGGGGTTGTACTATATTTTGCTGGTGATGGAGGGAGGGAGAAGAGTATGATTGGGTGTTTATGACTTGATGGGGAGGGCTGTTTTTAAGATAATTTTGCCAGGACTAGGAGAAAGGATGGTGGGATGGGTGCTGCTGAGTTGGTGGGAGATGGGATGTTTATGAATCATACTGGTCGGGCAAAAGGAGGGTGGGATAGGTACTGTGAGAGGATGGGAATAGGAGCATACTTTTTCAGCAATTCAAAAGAACTCTGTAAAGTGGCACTTCTCTTGAGAAATGTCACTTTATGGAGTCTTTGACAGGTGAAGCGTTATGCAAAGTGGCATGTTATGGGTGAAGTGTCATTTCGTGTAGTCTTCACCTGGAAAAGTGGACACTTCATTACTCAAAGGTCTACACAAAAGGCCTTGTGAAGTAGTTGCACTTTGTATAGTGCTCCACATTGCCAACTATTTTAGATTCTTATGCACCTATGAATCAGTGATTTGGTCCTTCTGAAGTATGTTGTCAAAGTTTCTTTATAGATCAAAAAAGAACGTTCGCTTTTTGGAGATCTTCTTTCCATAAATGTTTCTCCCTTTTTTGCATATGCAAAAATGTTTGAAACTAGGACTCAACAAAGTGGGACAACACCTTCGTAATGGTTTTCAGAAGGATGAGCTCCCACATTAAGTGCATAGCAAAAAAAATCACCCCTTTGGTAAAACAAAGCATGCAACAAAACTACCAGAAACAGCATAACATAGCAGTACACTCTTGTAAAAACTCCATTTTTACTTGACAGTATTTCTGATGAGCAGTTTTACTGTTTGTCAGTAAGTACCATTAAAATAATGGTTACCATTTAAATGGCATCAAAACAATTTTTTAAAGTGCCATTTCTTTGCTGCCTCATAGTATATAAACACATTTTTTCTTTCATGTATCAGATTATATAAATGCACTTTTCTAAATAAACCCATTTTGCATCAGCTTTTGCTTAAGCTCATTTGAGACTAGCAAAATATAGCTGAAAACATTTGTTTTGGCTGGGCATTCATGTGAGTGAATGTAGTGATGTTTCCATGTAATTATGTGTATGTTCTTATCAATTTATGTGAATCTCATTATTGTGGAAAGTTATGGCCCATGAAAAAATATAAATTTTATATGGGCACAAAATAAATAGTAGCCTATTTTGTATTCCTAGCATCATCCCTGGGCCATTTTTCTTTCTGTTTATTCATGCATCCTCCTATATATACACCACAGTTTAAACGATGCAGGCAATTTATTTTACTTAAAATGTTTTGACTGGGAGAGAGACCCTGAGCCACAATATTTTTCTAGGTACAAACTGGGGGGGGGGTGATATCAAGGTGAAAAGAATATAATAAATAATAAAGTAACATATGCAATTGCAAAGCAAAGTATTAGAGAAAGATACAGAATTTACAAAAATCACAAAAATGCATAATGATAACAGGTAATAAAATCATTAAAATAGCAGAACGGCATGAGGAGTGCAGGTGTAGCAAATGGTTAACTGTGAGCCAGTCAAATTAGTGTGAGTAGAGGAATAGGGTAGGGAGAGATTAGTTAATAAGAGCAGTTTCAGAGAGAAGAGTCAGGAGAAGAGATGAATAGAGATGGTAAGATTAACCCAGAGTTATGGAGGATGGAGAGAAAAGTTAATCTGCTCAGTTAAGGTTTTGCAGTGAGTGATGTGGAAGTATCAAGCATCACATAAGTGAAGGGAGAAGGATGACAGAATTTAGGGAGTGAGGGAAGAGGAAAGGTAGGAGGAAATGGTTGTGAGCCAGTATTAAGTCAGGAAAGAGAAGCAGAACAAATAACTATCTCATTTCTCAGATCACTTTCAGTCTGGTTCTACACTAGCCAGAGCATGGAGACACCATATGGCAGGGCTAATATTATTAGGCACAAATAAGGTATACTGGGAAATGAGTGCTCATGGTCAGACAAAATCACTGAAGTGGCTAGGAAGACCAGGCACTCACCACCAAACATTCTGTAAATTGTTTTCTTGCTGTGTACAAAATTGGTTTATTAGGACTGCAGAGGGCAAAGCCCTACAGACCTTTTGCTATGAAAAAAAGGACTCCACATTTCTTCCGAACGAACAACACATTGGACCTGCATAACAGTCACCTCCATGTCCATGAAACAGTCTGCCCATGTTGTCCCTATCAATGCAGCACTGTACTATTTTACAGTGCTGGCAGTCACAGCAGAACATGACACACTCCTTCATGTCCAAGATGGCTGCCACACTGTACTGCCCATGTGCTAGCAGCCGTGCATGTGCAGTAGCATGCAGCAGCCATCTTGTTCATGGTGGAGTGGGCCATATTCCACTGTGATCTCCTATTTTATTTATTTTTATTATAAATATTCCACCCATCCAACCTTCCTTCTCAGTACTTCTCAATACCTCCCTCAGAAACATAGCAATGACACTGGGGATGCCCAATCCCTGAGTGTCCCGATTGTGTTTTCCCCTATGCCGGCCCTTTTTTCTTTTTCCAAAAACATTTTTTATCCCCCAACCCCCACCAACCATCCCTCTCAGCACCAACCCCTACCCCCACCCAGAAACATAACTGTGACACTGGGGGTGCCCAATCCACCAGTGTTGCGATGGGGGATCCTCGGTCCTGATTTTTTTTTGTGATCTGTAAAAAAAAATGGTCCATCAATGTCTTTTGTGGCCATTCCTTACCCCTCACCTGACCCTCCCACTCAGCCCCCACCACTCCACACCCTCTAAGCCCTTACTTACCCATCAGGGATCTGATGCCATAATCCTCTCTAGACTGCAGACACGTCTTCACTCTTCAAAGCCAGATCATGAACTGAAGACACATGTTTGCAGTTCAATGTATTTCAATATGGTTTTGATCTTAGTGCCATAACTTGGGCATTTTTACATATTTTTGGCCCAAATTTTCAACATGCCTTCTTTGGGAACCCACCTCAAGAACAATGCCACTGTCATTAGGCAGATCTGTCCCAAAAGGTGATTTCATGGTCCATGCACAAAATCACCTTTCTGGTAGGAGTTCAAAATTTACTCTGCCCTTGTTCATGAGGTGAGAATAGTATATTACATGCTATTGAAAAACAACAAAGTTATGAGCCTAGATTACATTTTGCTAACGCAGGCTCACAACTTTGGTACTTTTCAATATTTTTACCTCAAATTTACAACATAGCCATAACTTTACTGCACCTTGTGAATGTGATAGCTTTCATTTTTCAAATCCTGTCCAAAACGCTTTTTTTTACATCCCAAAAGGTGATTCCACGGTTCCTGCGCAAAATCACCTTTCAGGTACCAGTTGAAAATTTTCTCTGCTCTTGTTCATGAAGTGGGGTCATAAGAAGGCTATGTTGAAAATTTGGAGCAAAAATATATATATAAAAAAAAAAGTTATGAACCTACATTGAATTTTGCAAACACAGGCTCATAACTTTAATACTTTTCACTATTTTTACCCAAAATTTACAACATAGTCAGATCTTTACAGCACTTCATGAATGTGACAGCTGTCATTTTTTCAGATCCTGGCCAATATATTGCTTTATGTCCCGAAAGCTGATGGCCCAGTCCCTGCTCAAAATCATCTTTAAGCTAGGAGTTGAACATTGGTTAATGTGTTTTAAGGCTGACTTGTACATGCACTGTTTTTCACTGGCTAGCCCCTGTACATTAAGACAGGGTGGACTTTTCCTGCTGTCTGTATTGTGAATTGTTCCTACTGTTACCCTACCAGTTTTGGGCTGTATTTCATATTTCCTCTCTCTCTCTCTCTTGCACCCTTCCTCCACCCCTCTCCCTTTGTTCTCCCTTCCTGCCTTGATGTTACCCGTCTTTTGTGTGGAGTCTAACCCTTTAATCTCCTCTGCAACTTACTGTGTATCCTTCTGTTGCAGTCTAGGTCACTCCCCCAAGCAAGCATCCTAGACAGCCATCCGTCGGGAGCCCAGGGAGCCTGCTGAACTCTGCTGCTATAGTACAACTATAATACAAAATCCTAAAGAAATTGCTGACACCTTCAATGCAGCTTTTACATACATAAGCTCTGTCTTGCCCCCTGGCTACTTGTCTACCCAGGTACTGGAGGATCAACCAAGTCAGGCCCACCCATCCCTCCCAAAACCCAAGCATACCTTTATTGTGCTTTAAATAAATCTCTTTTACTGAAGCAAAAAAATACTTAAAGTGGGTACTAGGCAAAACCAGGGTTGGAGGGGACATGATAGACATGAAGATAGTGGCACTCACATTGGATGAATTAGCTCTACCCCTCAGCAAAATATTCAACATGTCACTCAGAACAGGGACATTTCCAGACAAATGGAAAACAGCACTAGTAACTCCGGTCCACAAGAGTGGAGACTGGGCCAACCTTGCAAACTACAGGCTGATATAAATACTACCCCCTCTCTCAAAAGCACTAGAATTCTTCATCTCTGATCAGTTACAGTAACTGACTATCTGAATAAGTACAACCTCCAATCTGAACAACACCATGGGTTCCAAAAAGTGCATAGCACCATCTCTACACTAATTGACTTCGCTAATTATATATATGGGGCACTTGACAAGGATAAGATAGTGGGGACTGTGTTTATAGACTCACTAAGGCATTCAACACAGTAAACCACCAGCCACTTTTATTTAAACTCCTCACACTAGGTTTGTTGGTCTGTTCTGGTTCAGCAGCTATCTCTCCCAAAGAACAATATATGTAAAAATAAATGGGATTCTCTCTGACCCAAGAGCAGTTACCGTTTGAGTCCCCAAGGATCAATCCTTGGTCCACTGCTCTTTAGTTTGATCATTAACACACTTCACAGTGCTTGCCCAGCAAAAATGTTGCTTTACACAGATGATGCAATGATCTTTACTGGCATCAAACACTTGACCTAAGTAACAATTGAACTTCAGGATAGCTTTCATAAACTGGAACAATGGTTTCTCCAGAACAAACTACTCCTGCACTATAAAAAGACAAAAGACATGTTGTTTTCCATGCTCAAGGTTAAGAAGAAAGCTGGGCCTCTGACCATCTTTAACCATGATGGGCTGAAACTGGAACTAGTCAGCACATTTAAGTACCTTGTGGTGTACCTGGATGATATTCTCTCCTTCACTCCTCCTATAGACCACGTTCTTAAAACCACTAATATCAAACTTGGACTGTTATACAGGCACAGGAATGCATTGACCCCAAATGCATTATGGCTTTTTGTTAGCAACTTTGTCCTGTCCACAGTAGATTGCAGGCTGGTAATCTATGGTGCATCCATAGACACTATACTCAAAAGGATTAAAGTAGTGTTAAACAAGGCCTGCAGACTGGTACTTGGGGCTGACAACTTAACCCATACATGAAGTTTCTACACCCAAATGGGATGGCTCCCCCTTCACCTCAGAACAAAGTACCAAGTTTGTCTGTTAGGTAACAAGACTCATATGGGCCAAACCCCTGACCCACTATTGGGACTCTTCCAACCAACCCTGTCCACACAAAACACAAGGAGCAAAGCTAAATGTGCCCTACAGGTCCCCTTCAAACATATCTCCCTTGTCCAGACATCCCAATCTTTCTGAGGACCTTTTTGGCGGAATAATCTCCCAGACTCCCTACTAGAAATTGAAAAACCAGGCCCTTACAAAAGAGGACTAACACAATACCTTTCCCATCTAAGCAGCTGCAATTTTGATACCTAACCTACGCCCTGCTAATAAATCCTAACCCATCCCTAGCAACTGAGTAGCCTAGAGTTCTGGGGCTCAGCAACTTCCTCGCTCATCTAACTCCTATCCTATGCACCAAAACAAGGCTACTTTATGTTGCTTACCTGTCTCTCATTATTCAACAGTTTCTTAGTAAATCTACTAGTCGCCTACACAATGGCTGTCTGCCAGCTAATGCATACCATGACTAAATGCCATGGTGAGCTTGTCACACTTGTAACTGCTGCTGATTGATAACTGAATTTATTTATGCTAAGGAAACTGAATCTTGGACAAACCCATTAAGGTCAATTATCTGTTACTTGTAGCAATGGTTTTGTATAATTTGTCTCATTATGCCATGTGCTATGACCATATCTCCAGTGGCTGTATATAGAACGTGCATGTAAACTTATTTCTTGTCCCAACATTTTAAATACTATGACTGTATGTCTCACTGCTGTATTGTGAGCTTGTATATATCCCTTGTGTTGTCCCATTTGACTGACATGGAACATTTATAAATAAGCACTCCAGCTCAAAGTGTTAATTCTGAATCTGTAAACAAATAAATGACTAAAAAAATAAATACAAATTGTGTCTGCCCATCTTCATGAGGCAGAGTCATAACAAGGCTATGTTGAAAATCTGATGTAAAAATACAGTATTACAAAACAACTCATTTATGAGCCTATGTTACATTTTGCAAATGCAGACTTGTAACTTTAATAATTTGCAATATGTTTACCTCGAACTCCACTGCTGCCGCCCTATCAGCTCTTGCCAGAGTTTGTTGATAACAGTGTCAAAATCATTTAAAAGACGATCCATTTGTGAAGGATAAATGCCTGACACATTTCACAAACAAACTGTGTTTTTATCAAAAGTGAATACCTATGGGCAATGATCTCTTAAGTACAAATAGATTTAAAAAAACAGTAAATAAAACGTAGCCTTTACACTGTATTTAGATGTCAAAATAGAACAAAGTGAAGAGTGCAAGTTATAAAGCACCATCAAAATCATATTCAACACTTCCAATATGGGAATGACTTTATTTCAAGGCAGAATTACCGAATACATTGTGACTGCAATTTCTGGGTAAGCATCTAAACTCCTGTGTCACAAAAAGTCATGTTCCAGATATTGCCCAAGTCCTATTATAGAGAAATCTAAATAAGAAAGAAAGAGATATTATTAATACAACATATTACATATGTATTTATTTATTTATTTATTAATTTTAGTCTTTTGGTTACCAGGTTAGGCCCACTAGGCATAAGTGCCTGTTTTCAGGGGTAACCTGGGAGCACTGGGTGGTTAAGTGACTTGTTCAGAGTCACACAGTATGCAAGTGGAGGTTGTGAGAATCAAACCCAGGTCTGGTCTGCTGGATGTATCAAACGCATTCACACCCCATTCCTCTAACCTCTTAGTCATTCCATTAATATTTCAAAAAGTTGATAGATCAAACATCTCATTTGTTCTATCATTTCTACATCCTGCCAGTCTTGTGCCCTCAGGGTATTCATCTAAAATAGTTATTTTTTAAGCAGAGTACTGCCAAAGCCCCCACCCCCCCAATGGATTCTCTTTGAAAATTTCAATCCTCTAAAAGAGAACTGTTTTTGAGGGTTATTCACCCCCCCAAACATGTTCATCTGTTGCATAACCTTGATTTCCCACTCCAATGGCTCAATGGTGTTCATCTACTTTGATATGAGTTGTCCGACAGTTTCACAGCTCTGTGAAAATTAACTCAATCAGCTCTTTAAGAGATTACCAGAACTGAGATACATGAACTTGATATCAGTAGAGAGATGCACTTTAGAAGATCTAAAAAGAAATAACTGTGAAGCCAGAAGATAAACGTGGCAGTATTGTTATCCAGAATACAGAGGATTATAATAGTGAAGTACGTAGAGAACTCTTAGACAGTAATTTCTATAAAGAAAACTGACTCTGGACCCACAAAGTGACTTTAAATGGGTGGTTGATTTAGCCATCCATGCAGCATTTTGAAGGACTGATATAGATAAGACCAGAGATTTTCTCATCAATCTTCATCTATTGAAACCTGTAATGTATGTGCTCCCCAAGGTGCATAAATCACTTACAATGCCTCCCCGCAAGGCAGACAATAGTGACCAGGAAAGATTCTCTGGCTGAACCTTTATCCACATATGTGGACTCGTGTATTAGGCCATGTGTTTCACAGTTCAGGTTTTATCTGAAGGACACAGCACAGGTCCTACAGGTGTTAGATGATGTGGAGCTGGAAAAGAAAAAACTCATAGTTACATTGGACACAGAATCTTTATAGAGGAAAACATTCCAGATGAGGGAGAATAGGATGCCATTGCACACTTTCTTAAGATGTGAGTCTTGAAAATGAGACACCTCCAATGCCTTTCCCACATAGATGCCATCATGTCTAAGCTCCACTCCAAGTTGGTATGATGTATCTTAACAGACAATCCCTCCCACTCCTAGTCAGATGTGAAATTGTTATTAAAATGATCACACCCATCTTCAACTATGCTGATATAGTTTAAAGCATTGCCCTTGCCTCTTCTCTGTCCAGACTTGACATCCTCCTAAACACCTTCTGCCGTTTCACCACAAACTCCCCCTACAGAATGCACCACTGTTCCCCTTACTCCCCTCTCGGTGTCCCTCCTCTATCCCACCGCTTAATGAGGCGGGAAAGAAACACAACAGGGGGACTGTAAATACTGTCTTCACTGTGCAGAAGGGTGGTGATCCACTCAATGTTTATTGTGAGAACAGAAGTCAAACATTGAGAAAGTGGACTGGAGAGTGATTTGGGAGGCATGTTTTAACAGTGTCAGCTGATGAAGTGTATTGGTATAGGTGTGCACAACTTTCTGAGGTACAAGATTACAATCTGAGGTGTGATAAGTAAGCAATAATACCTGACAGGGTGGGCATTATTGGGAAATACTGGACTGCCCAGTTGCATAATTAGGCCCTGCGCCACAGGTGGAGGGCCTTATAGCCCCTGAAAGGTCCGGTGTTTCCCAATAATGCCCACCCTGGAGGGTATTATTGCACTTAGAAAATGGCCATAAGTATTCTTTTTTTAATAGCATATAAAAATGTTTTAAACAAGTCTAAATAATTATAAAAGAAAAGAATAAAATATTTTTTTTTGTAAAGTAGTGCCTGTGTTATGGTATGTGTGCCAGTAGAGGGCGCTCTTGTTTAGACAGTCTGTTTGCATGCTGTTCTGAGGTTTTATGAGACTTGTAGTCCTATGTCACACATCGGAAAGGGATGCAAGGCCTTGAAACAAGGTGATTTTTTTTTAAGACGGCAAAAGTTTTGACCCGCTAGCTGGGTACTGCTGATTCTGAGAGTGGGTGAGGAGTATGTGATTGGGAGTGGCAGGGAACCTATCATCAGGACTACTGGTGGGTACAGAGTGGGGTGCAGTTTAAAGATAAAAAAGAGAACAATCAGCCGTGTAAGCATACGATGTACGAGGAGGTAAGAAATACATGGACAGTGTGTTTTTTGACAGGATACTCATTTACTGAGGAGCGAAGACAGGAATTGCTTAAATTGAGTTCCAGAGATCTGCAGAGTAGTTGCTGGCTTGTTTCAGTGCTGCATCAGCTGGCTTTTGAAAAGGCAGAAGCCGTGACTGTCTCAGTGACATTGTGAAAGTGTGGTGTGTCTTGGAAAGTTTGATTTTTATTTAAAATGTATTTTCGGTTACTTATGTTTACTTTGCCTGATAGAGCTGTGGGGATCGTGACTTCCGTTCATCGTCTGGTTTAGCGAGGCTACAAAATGGGGAGGACCTGTAGCTCTCACTAAGCGAGAGAAAAAACATGGCAGGCATTTCAAATTTTCTGGGATGCTTTCAGCCAATTACAGAGCAGGCCGGGCACTACTGGAGAATGTTACTCTGTGAAGTGACACTTGGACTGGCTCTTATTTTTAGCTGGGCATCTATTGAAAAATAAATGCCCAGCTTGGAGCCTGTCTCAGCCAATCAGGTTTGAGAATTGATTCTTGCCATTTTCTAATGCTCTTTATGAAATTGGAATCAAAATAGAGGCAATCTGACTGGGCAATACCTAGGTGATAATGTGTCTTACACACAAGAAAAAGGTCCAGCAGTGCCCAGTGGGCACTGATATTAGTAAAGCTGCGCACTCAGAATGTTCAGAAAAACTAAAGCAGCCATCTTGTTTTGCCAACTGTGCCTGTTTTGCCTGCCTAAATTTCAAAAGCTAATCTATCATCATGGCATCGACTTCAATCAGATTGCCTCTATTTTGATTCCCATTTCATAAACTTTGATGTCAGCCTCTCTGAAGTATGCAATAAGCACAAAAACTCGGGACTGCTGCAGTCTCTTTACATTCGTCCCCCCCCCGCCCTGCTTTCTCGCGCGCAGTCCTCCTCTCAATGGCTGACTTGCCAGCTGCTAGCTACTTCTCTCCCTCCTTCCCATTTCTCTCATTTTTTTAATTCACATACTGCTCTCTCAGATGACCTTCTTCACAGCAACATATAATAATATTAAAAAAATCATCCCTCTCATCCCTCTGCCCGCTAGCTCGCTCGCTCACTCACTCAGTGAGTCACAGTCCTCCTCAACAAACAACCTACCACCCACGCAGAACTTCTTTTGCTTACCTTCCCGGGATTGGGCTCTTTTTTTTTTTATGCTAGTATGTCCGGTGTCGTTCTTCTCATGCTGACCTAGTCAATGCCCACAACCCTACCTCTGTCATTCGCAGCTGCATTTCCGCACCCATTTTCCTCATGTAACTGAAACAGTGGCATGTCTTCCCTGTCACTGCCTGCTCCTAAAACAGATATAAATCACCACAAAAAAAAAAAACACGCACAGGCATAATTTCACTACAATTTTAAAAATGGAACTGGAGGTGGCTGGGGTGTGTGGGTAATGCCATGACAGACAGAAAACAAAACAAAAAAAACCTACAACAATGGCAGCCTTCGTTGGTCAAAAGTCCTCAACTAAAAAAAAAAAAAAACACTGTAAACTAAAGGCGGAGCAGTAGTAGTAAAAGTTTACTTTTCTACAGGTAGCAGTGTTTTACATCATTGGGTCAAAGACCCATTTTCAAGATGGACCTGTTGGAGGAAATATGTTATTTAAATTTAAGACAAAGATTTGTTTTTTTATTACTTAATATAGTTATTTTTACTTTTCACATCCCTCTATGATTTAAATGCCCATTTCATAAGCGCAATGATTTAACTAAAGAATGTTTATCCTTTACTACTAAGTATGCAGATGACATTAAAATTGGGGGTTCTTGTGCATCAGTTTCTGATGCATTAACTATTCAGAAAGACTTAGATCATATTACAGCATGGGTAAATAAATGGGGCATGAAACTGAACATTTCTAAGTGTAAAGTTATACATCTGGGTCCAACTAATATACACTATTGATATTCATTGGTTGGTGCTACACTGGTCCAGACATCAGATGAAAAGGATCTGGGCATCACAATTTCTGATGATTTATCATATAATAGACATGTGCATGATATCATTAATAAATCAATTAAGGTAACTTGGTCTATTCTTCATAACATCAGATCAAGAAATCAAGAAGTACTGCTACCTCTGTTCAGAGCATGTGCCAGGCCTCACTTGGAATATGCTTATCAGCCTTGGAACCCTTATAAAAAAATCAGAATGTCACCTGATAGAGGGTGTTCAAAGGAAATTTACAAAAAAAAAATCTGGTTTTGAAAAGGTGCCGTACTGTGAAAGGTTAGACTCCCCAAAACTCATGCCCCTTTCCACCCGCCATCTTAGAGGTGATCTCATGCTTCTGTATGATATTGTTGAAGATCCATATCCTATGCGTGAAATGGGTTTGGAATTTAAAAACCATCTTCATGAGATGAGGAGTCACCCCCTGCAATTGATAAGGAAGCCAGATAGTCATACCAATAGGAAATACTTTTACACTATTAGAGTGATTGGTCCTTGGAACAAACTGCCACTTCATGTGGTCATTAGTGAGACCAAAAACATATTTAAGTATCAGCTTGATGCATTAATAAGTGCTGGTTATAATCTGGCCTATTTTTCTATGGTTTAGTATAGGAGCAATATGGGCCTTGGCCTTCTCCATCTTGAACCAACCTTAGTATGAACAGTGATCAATGTGTCATGATCAAGTGACCTGATACATATGAGGGTTAGTAACAAACTATGCTCTCAATTACGGCATCTTGGAAAGATTTGCAGGGAATACCGCAAAGCATTCCATGCTAGCTGCAGTACTTAACTGGATGATATGGTGTAAGGGAGAGCACCACCTGACTGTTAGAATGGCTAAAGCAGGCATACCAGATATGGTGTGCAATTGTGATGCTGTGATTAATGTCAAAATGCTTGGCAGTGATTTTTTTTGTAACATTAGGATGTTTTATTTATACTGAAATGTATCCATTGGTCTGTTGGAGGGGGAGCATGGTCAGACTGCATAATTATGTTTCATCTTCAAGATTGTCTCCACCTGGAACTATTGAACTGTGCTGACAATTCCCCCCCCCCCAATACGGTGTATGCCTATTGTCTGTGTAAACATTATAATTACAACAATTGATGGTCGCCACTTTGCCATGTTGTATGCACATAATATGCTAGCATATCTTGTCTACATACTATCCTCAGTCACCACCCTTTCCTGAAACAACTTAGGCACAGTCACAGGTTAGTTGTTGAAGTACCGCTCCATCATGATTGGTTATAAATTGGTATATATTGGAACACTGGTCATCACATGTACTGAGTGTGGACAATATACGAAGGGATCCCACTAGTTAAATAAATGCATTAATTTACTGAGACTTTGACCCAAGTGAAAGATAAATAGAGGATATACAATGGCTTTTGTTAAAATATGCCATTTATTTCCACTTGTGAGGTGGCGGAACTTTCATAACTCACTCATGGCTTTGCCACTCATGAGTTATTGTCCCTCCCTCTCATTCATGGAAATAAATGTCATATTTGAACACAGTCCATTGTATGTTCTGTGTATACAGTGTCTGTGTTCTAGAACTTCTGTATGACAATTAAGGACAGATTCACTGTGGGACTGGCAGAATGGGCTGTCAATCAAGTTGGCTGTGATGTAGGCAAGTGAAAAATAAACAGTGTTATTTCCCATTGGGTGAATAACATTGTTTATCTTTCACTTGGGTCAGAATCTTGGGATAATCATGCATCTTTTAAGTACTAGAATCCCTACATACCGTACATTGTATACACAATGTTATTTACCCAATGGTTAAATAACACTGCTTATTTTTTTTCTACATCACTATCAACCTGACTGACAGTCCTTTCTGACAGTCCCTCAATTGATCTAAATTGTAACACAGAACAGACATTTTATACAGAGAACATGCAATGGAATGTGTTTAAATATACCATTAATTTAGATTTGTTAGGTGGCAGGATTTTCATAACTCACGTGTGGATTTGCCACTCTTGAGTTGTGGTCCTGACCACTTAAAAAAAAGCTTTAAGCAAATATTAGGCACTGAACAAGTCTTTTTTTGGGGGGGGGCCAGCACTGATAGCAGGTAGCAGTGAAAGCTCATGGAGAAAAAAGGTGCCAAGATTTAAAAATCCTGGTCCCAGTATTTTCTGGAAGCCACATGGATGAACCTGTACCTTCTGGGGAGTGCAGGGATGGGCTGCTCAGTGGGCCAACAGTGCTCTGTGGGAGCCATGGGGTCGTGAGTTCAAGGGAGGCTGGAGCCCAGTAAGAGGCTGGTGAGAGCCTTCTGGAGAGTGCAGGGATGGTCTGCTCAGCAGGCAGACAGTGCTCTACATGAGCCACTGGGTTGTGAGTTTCAAGGAGGCTGGAGACCGGTAAGGGGCTGGTGACAGCCTTCTGGGAAGTGCAGGCATGGGATGCTTGGTGGGTGGATGGCAGTCTGCAGAAGCCACCAGGTCATAAGTTCCATTAGGAGACATCCTTTCAAAAGTATCCTTCTGGGGTTTCTGCACTCACCCGGAGGTCCCCTTAAACTGCTACACAATGGATATGTACCCAGATCTTTACTAACAAGTTCTACTGGCATGGGAATCATACTGGGTGCCCAAAGCCCCTTCCCAGCAGCCTACAGGGTCCTGCCTCAGTGAGGATAGTATGGTTGAACCATGGGCAATAAAGGTGCAACCACAGGTTGACTGTGGTCAAAACCATCATCAGTCATGCTTTTGACCATGCTTTGTTATGGTTAACTATGTTTGTGAAATGGCACTACAGGCAGCCATTATCATCTATGTCCAAAACATGCCATCAGCAAAAACCATGGTCAACCACTGTCAACAATAGTCAAAACAGGACTTCAAAGGGTTAAATAACCATGGTCATCCATGGTCAGCAATAGTCAATACAAATTCTTACAGGGTTAAATAACTGTTGTCTTGCATGATTGTTAGATTCAGATCCTTTCTGCATAATGAAACACATTTCTATATAACCTTAACATTCTGCAACGAATACATATTATCCACACATACTTTTGAAATAGCTTTTATTTACTTACCCACTGCTGCTGCTGTTTGTCTTTCTAATGGAGTCTCTCCTCAATCATAACTAATAGAAATGCTTATGTATATACTACAATATAACCACATTATTATAAGATGTGATGAGTTCTCATAATAAGTTTTTTGTGCTCAAGTAATGCTTTGTGTAAACATTCTTTTGCCTTCAATCAATCAATCAATCAATCAAATCTTTATTTATCCAGGCGAACATCGTTGAGCAAGGTTCATTTGCAAGATGGACCTGGTAAGGTCAAGGTTCAGTTACATGAAAGATACAATACAATACAATTCAATGTACACACACAATGAGGAACATATTATACAGGATATAATAGCATCAAGGGTAACAATACATAGATATATAAACAAATTGAGCAAAAGCTATTAACACCATTTACATATTTACATGGATTAAGGAATAGGCAGCTCATAAATTTGGTTGTAGTGAGAATATGTGGGGATTTGGGTATGAAGTATGAGGTATAAGGGGGTTTGACAGAGGTTTGGGAATAGATGGTGCATGGTTTGGGTGGATGAGGAGGTGGTTCTACGGGGAGAGGTAAGTCGGAGGGTTATTACAAGGAGGGCTGGGTGGCAAGAGAGGTAGATGGTATTGATGGCCTTATCAGAGACTATAGGCAGGGGTGATAGAGAAAGAGAGAGGGAAGGGGTGCAAGTAGGCAGTGAAGGAAGATGGAAGCCGGTGATGGGGTGAGGAACATAACAGGTGGAATAGTGCGGTACTGTATGAATGCATAGTAAAAGAAATAAAAAGGAAAAAAGAATGAGAGGAATGTATGAATGACGAATCTGGGGAGTGCCTTTAATAGACTGCAAAAAAAAAAAAGATCAGAATCTTGAGCAGTCTACATAATAATTTGAATTTAAGATAGTCAATACACCTGCATTAGGAGTGTGAGCAAGGCATCTAGATACCAACGCTGGTGAAACAGGAAGGATACATTGCATAAAGAAGCAGCAATGCCTGAGATGAATGAGAGCACTTGGAAGTCAGTTGCACCACCAGGGAAGTTGTGGTTGTGTCCCAAAGGGGATTATTTGGGAGGAAAATTAGTGGCATTGATGCAAGATGACAGTGTTTTAGTATTAAAAACATCTTATCAGCTGATACAGGACCTAAGAAGGGGCAATTTGTGGAAGGTTGGGGTGAAACATAGGAGTGAGCTGAAGGATAGCATAACAAGGAGGACAGAATGCATAGTGTACATTCTAGCAATATGAGTTGGGAAGATATCAGAAGACAAACAAGTTGTGTGAGGGAGGGGAAAACTCTGGTGTGCTTACTTATGTTAGAGTAATCGATATAATGATTCAGCAGAGGGGCTGAGAATGCACTAATAGAAACAGTTTCAGCAGAGGGGCTGAAAATAATCAAAAGGAAAAAGGGGGAACAAAAAGGGAAGATATTGTGATGCCTCTAGTGGCCAACTCTTATAATGAGCAAAGGAAAAATCAGGCACTTGGTCATGGAAATAAATTGCATATTTGAACACAGACCATTATGGATCCTTTATCTTTCACTTTTGTTGGAGTCTTAGAAAAATAATGCATTCATTTAAGTAGTGGAATCCCTACCTACATTGTATAGATATAGTTTGTATATTGATTCAGCATTCGGTGCAATTTGTTAAAATATTTGTTTGCTATGGGCTCTCAGCTTACCTCATTAAATCGGTTGCACTTTTTAAATAAAGCGTCTGTCTTTTTTACCAGTTTTTCATTCTGATTTGTGATACTCACCAGCTATTCACTGTCTGAATCACTATTTATGACATTGTATCACTTACGTTTCTTATTTTCATAGTGATGTCCTGTGGAGAAAAAAATATAGAAATTAATAAGAAAGCTTGCTGGGATCATTTTTTATGTTATTTTTATTTTTTATTTTTATTTATTTAGTAATCAGAATTACAACATTTGAGCTAAAAGCTCATTTGCAAAGGATCATCATCACAAGGGTAGGGGAAGGGTACATACGTTTGGAGTCAGTAGCAGCTTAATATGGCATTGACAAGAACATCTAATAGTAAGAAAAATGTGAACAGAAGAAATCAGTAAACATTGGCAATAGCATAACTATGTGGGATAACATAGGCAAATAACAACACATAACCGAAACAAGGGTACATAGTCAATGGGGTTGGGTTCACAAGTCATGCCATACAATTAAGTGCTTAAGTCAGAGTTAGGTGCTAGTTTGACAAAAAATCAGAGGTGGAAGCTAGGCAAGATCATGTATTGGGAGGAAATGGGAGATGTAACTGTTCAACAGAACTGATACCTAAAGGTTACTAGGCTATAGCCAGAGGAGGCAGTCTAGGCATAGTAGTCAGAAAGGGTACAGGGAACCAATCAGGATTAGGTAGGAGAAAAGGAATCAGAGGAGGGGATGATGGTAGGCTCGAAGGTAGGTGGTGTAAGGAGGTCAGCGGGTGAAGGTTTGTCAGGGAGAGCGTGAGAGGAGAAAGGTGCCAGGCAGATGGGCAGACATGGGCAGGTGGTGAGCAGGGAGTTTTGCATCAAAATTGTAGAGTGAAAGAAGAACCTTGGCAAGCCTAGGGTTCTGGTGCCTACTAGGCTAATAGTGGCTGTGGCAGTGTACAGGAGGAGAAATAGTTTTTAGGAGCACAGCTTTGGGGAACAGAGGCATGCTAGCTCATGGGTTAAGGGTGGCAATAGCAATGTACAGGAGGGTGGATAGACTTCCTTACCTCAGACTTGAAAGGCCCAAGTTAGGTAAGGCTTCTGATGGCAGTTGGTAGCACATTTATCCAAGCAGGGGCCCTGATGGGCAAAGGCTTGTCTCCCCAAGGCAGTCCTTCTGAATGGGACAGCTAATGCATGTTTGGTAACACTTCTTGTGGCATGTTCAGCTGGAATAGGATGGAATAAGGCTTGTATAGAGGGAGGTGCAAGTTCGAGTAGGGCCTTCTGTCCCAAGATGCAGGCATGGGGCTTAATGCGATCCATAAGTGGGAGCCATTCAGTCCGTATGTATAGTTAACATGTATGCAATAGGCGGTCTGCCCCTAATGCAAACCTACAGGCTTTATTTAAGGAGGTGTGCACTTTGAGCAGGCTAGTTTCACTGGTGGCCCCATAGACTACATTCCCATAGTCCAGGATCAGAAGGATTGTACCTCTGACTGCCTGTGTCCTGGCCTCAGGAGTAAGACAGAACCAGTGCCTGTACAGAGCCTCTAGTTTCCTTTTGACTGCCATGGTAATATTGCATATATGTTTGTCGAATGATAGGGACTCATCTATGGTGAGACCAAAATACCGGAAGGAAGTTACCTGCTACAGGGTGGTGTGAGAGCTGCAGGTAAGTGAGAGAGGTGTGGTGGATCTCTTCTTTTGTCATCTGGCAATGAACATTGCCTTGGTTTTTTACTATTGAGCACCAGCAAGCTGTCCTTGAACCATTCCTGTAGTAGGTTAAAGTTGTTCTGCAACTCCTTAGTCAGTGCTTCCTGGCAGGAGTTTTGTGAGAATGGCGCTGTGTCATCTGCATAAAGCAGGATCTCAGACATGAGGCAGGCATTAGGGAGGTGGTTCACAAAGATGCTGAAGATGAAAGGGTCCAGTATAGACCCCTGGGGTACACCTACTGACACCTCACAGGTGTTGGAAGTTGCACAGTTAATGTGGACTTTTTGAGATCGCCCGGATAAATAGCTTTAAATATCTTTACCTGACTTACACAGTACCATCATGATATGAGTTCTTAGCCTTCAGTGGGCTGGAAACAATACTTTAAGCATTAACTTATGTGCAGGAGTTACGTTACTGAATTAACATCTTATAATGATGTAATGCTGCATGTTGTATAGTAGTGTCACATTAACCTGGGTTGTCAATAAGTTACTAGTAACAACCCCCCAACCCCTGCCCCCACACACACAGCATGTATTATTGCTATTACAATGTTATTTTAGAAAACTGTGTGAATACACAGTTTAATTAATTGGTATAGTGGACATGAAGGTCAAACATAGGGTGGATAATTGTTTAAAAATTGGGGGGAGATGATATATATATATTGATATTACTTGTAAGCTTACCGTGTATTACATTTAATGTCATTTTTGTTGTGTTAAATACTGGGTTCTGGAAACTTGAAGCTGCTATGTCCTTACTTGACTTTTGCATTTGTGTAGTTGCCTTGCACATGTTTTTTTTTCCTCATGCACTATGCTGTTTATTCCACTGAGGACATTAGAGATTTGGAGTTGTTTGTCATTATTTAGTTTAGAGTAGTCATTTATGCTTTGCTTATTTTTGTCATCAGATATTTGCATTATTTCATTTGAAGCTATGCCACTGTCACTAAGGTTTTGAATAAGATGTTTTCTTGCACTGTGATTTGTTACATAGAAACATAGAATTTGACGTCAGAAAAGGACGGCTTGACCCACCTAGTTTGCCCATTTCCCTACCTAACGGATAAGCTGCAGATCCTAGTTAACCAACAGCCTACTTCCTCCTATCCCCCACTAGAATTGCCTTATGTCTGTTATCTTTTTACTCATTTTTATTTTTGCCTGTGAGATTATGTTTTTCATTATTGACACTAAGTCATTTATTCCAAAAGGTTGACACTTGTACCACATAGTAGGCGTGTTGTGTAGACATTGACATTTATGATGAGGAAAAATGGTGACTCAGTAGTCAAAGCTTTTGTCAGTTGTTGGGTTTTGTATTTCAGGTAGTTTTCCACTAGGTATTTCTGTACTTGTGATGGTGTCTTATAAGCATGTGGTTTTATTTTTCTTATCTCCTTTGGGTTTTTACCAGTTCTAGTTTTTATCTGACACTCCTGGACATATTCCAAATATTTCACACTATTTTCATCTTCCCTTAGTTGTATATCTCCCCACTGGATGTTGCGCATTTCTGTGTTTCATCAAGACCCCAAAGTAAATACTGACATTTAGCCACATTGTGTTTAGTAGTGACTGTGCAGTATGTGGACCTAAGTGCTGTGTTTCGTAAGTTTCTCAATCAGTTCATCACTTAGTTCATCTGCTGCATTTGTACGCCCTCCCTTTCCCAATGTTTTTAGCTGTTTCTGTTTAGACTGTAGCACTGCTCATGTTTTCTCAAATATTTTTGATGTGGACAGGGACTCTGCATACACATTGCTTTTTAAGTGTCTTTCTAGGCTTTGTTACAGTGAACAAAGTGTCAGTGGCTTATATTCATATCCATCCTTGTTTTTGCATTGATAAAATAGTGACTTAAATAACCTGCAAGCTCTGGTGATGGGCTGTCCTGTAAAATACGTTCATTCCCAAACATATGAGACAAATACTGCTTTATTGTGGCTGCATCAGACAATGTTTTTTTGTAGTATTAATGGTCTCTTGCTGTCTTATTAAACTGTCAATGTCATCTAGGTTTATGGTTTAGAGATCTGTTCTGAGTGTGGTTTGTGCCTCTGTGCTCTCAGTCAGGGACATTGAAAACATACAAGGCTGTTGGCATGCTGGTAACAAGGGTTGTGCTGTTACGGACTCCTGATTGGAATGGTTATCATCTGCTGTCATGTGCTGCTAAAGGACATCTAATTCTATATTACTGTGGAGCACGTTGACATAGTGAGGTTGTTCATTTACATTTCTCTCATTTGGTGGAGTTGCTGTTATGTTACTCACTGTTACTTGGCTTAAGTATTCTACTTCTATTTGGGTCATTAGTTCACCTACTTCTAGGCTAAAGCTTGAGCTAGATGAAGACATCTTTTTTTTTGTGCTGAAATAAAACCACAATATATCAGCTTGACTTATATCTGTTGGAAGACCTTATTCCAGTTTCTGCCTTTTTTACAACACTGAATGTTTCTCTTAGGTTATCCGTGATGGTGATGTTTATGGACTTTCCTATATTCCTTACAGCTATTATATGTTATTGTGTGAAGAGGAAACTGTTGTTTTTTTATCTCTTTCTGCCTATCTCTTTCTCTAGCTCTCTTTGTCCTGCATCAGTTGAGAACATTTGCAGAGCGTGTGCATATCTGAATCTTGAAAGGGGAGGTCTGTGAATGGGTGGGTAGGGATGATAATTCAGTATATACTGCTTTAAATTGCCTCTGTTTTTACATGTATGTTTATGCATTTGAACTAGGTATTGAGTAGCACAATCTTTAATACACGTCATGGTTGCATGATATTTTTTTTTAGTGCATACATTTAACAGTACATTTTACTGATGTTCTCTTATGTATGCATCAGCACGTAAATGCAAGATTCAGACTGCAAGACATACGGTATTTTCTGAGCTCCGATGTTTTGTGTCTAACTTTTTTTGTGTTTGCTCTGCTTCTTTATCTGTTTATTAAATATTTCACTTGCCCTTCTTTTTAATGAATTAAGGTACTGTGTGGTCCAGAGTATGAATGGAACTGCATTGACAAACATGCATTAATCTACTATGGCTAAGATTTTATGAGGACTGTCCATTGTTTTAATTATTTTTCACATGCTAAAATTCAAGAATGGACAGTTATGGCTGCAACACTGGATATGCTTCCTTATACACATATTAATTTTATATTGTTTGCAAGTCTGAAAAATGATCCCCGAGCTGGTGAATATCAAGAACTTGACATTACATCATATTCTAATTCTGATGCTAATTAGTATGCAAATTAGCTGTATTACAATATGGAGTGTATACAGCTTGTACAACTCATTGTGCTATGAAAGATATAACAGGCATATTCTGGGAATTTAATTACAAAACAAATGATTGAACATGCTCATATTTAGTATCTTTATTGAATTATTTGCAAAATGTATCTGCTACAAAAACTATGTTACTTGTGTGGTCATGTCCCAGATCCCCAACAGACAAAGCCAGGGTAGTTTGCTTCATTGCATTTTTTATACTTTGCACTGGTACTATGCATAGGAAAACTTTGTTTAATTGGTGGAGTGTTTTAAAAAAACACTGGGCAGTACCAGTAATTTGTACCATACACGGATGTGCCCATATGCTGATGCTGCATTTATTCCACTTTCACTGACACCCAAAGGACAGTCTTAAATGTAAGCACACAGCATAGGAAAGTGCATTGATGAGAAGGCTACTCTTTCCTGTAACTGCAAGTCTGGTTGTTGGCAAATACCAGCACTGATGGTATTACATTTGTTGATTTGTACTCTGCTCAGTCATTGGTTATTTATTTACAATTTGCAGTTGAGTAATTTATACAGATTACACTGATGCCCGACCTGACAATTCTGAACATGACAGGAAGTACAGGAATGCACATTTGCAAGAAGGGTCCTCTATCCTCTAATTGCGAGTCTAGTTGATGACAATTAAATATCAGCACTGATGGTGTTAAATTTGTTTAGTCATACTGTACCACATTCATTGGTTATTTATTTTGAATTTACAGTTAAGCCATTGATACAGATTACAGAGACAGATCGTGGCAAGAAAACTGTTTCAGCTATACCCTTTTATTTCTTTTATTTTCACTGCATTAAGAAAGAAATATTACTGTGGTTATGGTATGCCTCTACTATTGAATGTATCCTCTAGAAAATATATTCTTCTTGTGTGGTGGTGTGATGGATTCACTTTTTTTAACAACTCTGCACATGTAATAGATACAAGATGTTGTTGGTCTACTTCTACTAATTTTGAATGACAGACATGGCATCATGCTAATTTAGGAATACATTCAAATCAGGCTAGTAGCAAGGTGTAGTCCTGGCAGAATTTTAGAATTGCTGACATAGGCAACTGACAAATAAATGATGTTATTGATCAAGTGTGGGAATAATATGTTTGATATTTGGCTTTTA
Source organism: Neoceratodus forsteri (assembly GCA_016271365.2). Classification (NCBI taxonomy): domain Eukaryota; kingdom Metazoa; phylum Chordata; order Ceratodontiformes; family Ceratodontidae; genus Neoceratodus; species Neoceratodus forsteri. The sequence continues at coordinate 611,412,285 of CM028133.1, forward strand.
ATTCCAGTTTCAATACAGCTTTTATTGTAACTCTGAAATTACAACACACATATACTGTATATATATATATATATATATATATATATATATATATATATATAAAATATATATAAAAATAGGGGATACATCAATGGCATGAGTGGAATGTGGAAAATATTTTCACTCCTGCAGATTGAGCCTGGATATTTCATGAGTGCTGAAGGTACGAGTGGAATATACAGTGCTCACGAGGCAGGAGGAGTGAAAATATTTTTCATATTCCATGATGTGCACATCATGTGTCCTATTTATACAATGGGGCACTGTTGCAAAATATACAATTAGCGCAGGATTAGCATGGCTTTGCATGGCTTTGCATGGCTTTGTGTGGGTTTAGCGTGGGTTTTGGGGGTGTAATAAATGGTATTTATTTTAACTCTGCTGACGTCATCAGGATTTATTTCACTGCAGTGAAAATAACATGGTTTATTTCACTAGAATATGTCTCACCCCCATTGTATAAAAAAAAATATATATATATACACACACGCATATAGGGGATACATGATGAGCAGGAATGGGATATGGAAAATATTTTCAGTCCCACAGAGTGAGCTCTGTATTCTCATGAGTACCGAAGGCACGAGTGAGAATGCACAGCTCACAATGCAGGAGTGAGAATATTTTCCATATCCCATGATTTGCACATCATGTGTGCAGTTTATACCACTGGAGTGAGAGCTTCAGGAACATTTTTTGTGTTTCTGTGTGTTTCCTGCTCATTCAGTGTGTGGTGTGTGTGTGTGTGTGTGTGTGTGTGTGTGTGTTCTGAATGGACTGGGAGTGAGAAACACAGGTGCGTGCATTTTGCAACGCTAACTGAGGTATTCAGAGGCTCACTGAGAAAGACAAACTGCTGCAGGTAGCACTGAGAAAGAGAAACTGCTTTGTAAAAGTTTAATTTAGAATTCAGGTTGTTTAGAAGCTGAGATTAGCACAGTAATGGGCTAGGAGTGTTAGAAACTCAGTGGGACACAGGTGAGAGTGTTTTGTAAAGGTAATTGAGTGAGTCAGGCTCAGTGAGAAAGACAAACTGCTGCAGGTAGCACTGAGAGAGAGAAACTGCTTTGTAAAAGAGTTTCATTTAGAATTCAGGTTGTTTTGAAGCTGATATCAGCACAGTAATGGGCTAGGAGTGTTAGAAACTCAGTGGAACACAGGTGAGAGTGTTTTGCAAAGCTAATTGAGTAAGTTGCAGCTTTAGTGAGAAAATATTCTGTTTTCTGAGGCAGTTTCCTTTAGGATGCCATCTGCAGTACAAATATTCTCACTCCAGTGACATCAGAGTGAGGATAAATGTGATATCCTCACTCTGGTGATGTCATCAGGATTTATCCTCACTCCAGAGAAAATAACACAGGTTATTCCACTGAGAAAGCTCTCACCCCCATAGTATAAATATATAAATTATACCGTGCCACTATAGTTAGGGTTGAGTACCCCATTTAAGGTTAAATCTGAAATTTAGCAGCTTAATAACTTTGCCACCTTATGACGGATTTGCGTGAAATTTGAAATTCGTGGTCAGGTACTATGGATCTCTGAATCTGTCATGTTTTGTTATGGTCAGATGCACAGTTGCAGAGTTACAGAGCACCGAAAAACACACAAATTATGCATTTGTGTACATTCTTTACTCGCACCTACAGCCAGCACGGTTTACACGACTGGTTCAAAACCTTCAGGGAACATGCAGCTGGTGTTCCCGATGTGCCTTTTGAAAATTCTGTGAAAACATATTAGACGGTTCAAAAGTTATTCAAAAAATACTTTTCCCATTATAGTCTATGGGAAAAGTTAACACAATATGCAAAAGTGTCGCAAATGTACTTTTTACTTTCGCAAATGACCCTTGTAGTGTTGCAAATCAACCATCTTGTTTTCAGTTGGTGGTCACAGAAATGCTTGGCATTTAAATGTGGGACACACTAGGGACACAATTCTTATTGTGTTCACCCAGTCGAGCCCTGAGGATGCTAGCCATGTCTTTTTTTGGGGGTAAAACACCCCAGAAATATGTTTTTTAAATTTTTGTAAAAAGTAGTGTCACAAAGTACTTTCTCATATGTGACACTTTCATGATTTTATTTGCAAAAGTGTCGTGATTTGCGAAAGTACTTTGAGACAATATGGCCAAAACAATAGGGAATCTTTGCCACCCTGCTGAAAAAGAACGGTTTGGCCTTTTGTTTTTTTATACTTCAATTTGTATTAACATTTTTTAAATTTTTGTTTTACAGATACATACTATTCCATCAATGCATCAGCAACACTGAAAAACTTGAACATGTTCAAACAGTGATGCTTACAAGTGGTTACTGCTAGAAATTTCTCATCTTTGATTTTTGTACATAGCAAAAGACAATGTTTCAATAAATGTGCAGTTACTTCAGTCTTTTCTTTCTAAAAACTAATACATTCTGAAGCTCTATTAACAATAAGTCAAAAGCCATAAACTTATGACAAAACAGTCATTCTTATGTAAAAATATATAAAAAACATAAATAAAACTTATATTTAAAAAGTAAACATTTTTGTCAGCTTGTTCTTTTCTTTCTTTTATCAACACTGAAATACAATAAGAACTCATAGGATATATATTTAGAATATACTATAACAGCTAATTGGTACATATCCTCTTAGTAATTTATATAAATCTACTTAATCACTCAAGATCTGGCAGATGACATATTTGGATGGGGGGGGGGCAATGAACCTAAGATACTATGCTAGTTCTCATGTCCCATCTGGTCCACCTATTCTGGTAGGTCACACTTTTATTATTTAAATTATGTGTTAATTGTTCACAGGTTTGTATATAATTTATAATCTGTAACCAATCATCCACCTCAGGGGAGTCAGGTTGTATCCAATTTTTTGTTATCACTTTATAGGCAGCCACCAGAAAGATGGACCATAAATATAGGGCATCTTTCCCTTTAAGGTCTCAAGAAGGGACTCCCAGCAAGAGATTCTCTGGTTTAAATTGATTTGGAATGTTAAGTATCATGGCCATTTGTTGGGATATTAGTTCTAGTATGCCTGAATTTTTGGGCATGTTAAGAAAGTATGAGTATGGGATGCTTTCTGAGTATTACATAGTCTCCTGTATTTAGACGAAGTTTCAGAATTTTGATGGGCTAGGAATTGGGAAACTAAAAAGTATCAAGTATAGACTTTCCAGACATATTCCTGCCACCCTGGAGACAATGTTGTGTACCATGTCACACGCCACACTCTAGGCCAGTCTGATTGTAACAGGGGTGTACCCAGGTCTCTCTCCCATTGAGTTTTTAAGGGATCCAACATATGGGCTTATTGATTAAGTAAATATTTATACAGTTTGAAGACTGCATGGTTACTTTCCTCAGTGGACCAAATCTGAATAAAGGGGGACTTATCTTCAAAGGTAGGCTTTTTGACTGCCTGAATTTTATCTTAACATGTAATGTTTTATTGGGGTTTTCAGTTTTCATTTGGTTCGCTTAATACATAGCAGCGTATTCACCATATGATTCAGATACTGATCCCAGGCACAGGATATCTAAGGTATTGCCATTTTACAGAACTTTTTGTAGATACCAGTTTAACTTTATATAAAGTGTCAATTATATAATATCCATGCCCCTAATAACCTAAGCAGGAGACCTGTCCTATACATGTAGTATACTAATAACTCTACTCTGAAGATTGGCCCAGGTAACTACGGGACATGCAGAACAATAGAATCTTGCATAGCTACGCAGACCTATCTGTTTGAACAACAGGTGATTGCTAACTATTTATTTTTACTCGGCTTATGCCCAACAGGCCCACAGTATTACACTTGATCTATAGATATAGTTAGGGTAACGTAGAGAACAGTAAAGCAACAATTCAGCCAATATATCGATTCAGGCAGGAAAAGAGAAAGAGAGAAGTATAACGGATTCTACACACCATAGAGGAAAGTACATGGCATGAAGTATGTCCACCTCGGTTCACTTTTACCCTTAAGTAGTAGGAGTGACAGGAGGATTCTGTGGAGGAGGAGGAGGGGGGGGCACTTTGCAAATTTGTGAGTGGAGATAGGCATCCCACTTTGTGTGATACTCGGCCATTTTACCTCTAACTGCAGCCGTCAGCCTTTCAAAGGTGGCCAGCCTAACTAAGGCTGCCCACCATTGAGAAAGTGTGGAGGGCAAAGGCTGCCTCCATTTCAAAAGCAGAGCTCTATTTGCTTCCATGACAGTGACAAAGAGCCAGGCCTTTTTAGCAGGGGTAAGTGCATTAATTGAGAACGTGTCTCCTAATAGCAAGGAGTAATGATACAGGGACAACGGGGTGCCCACTATTGCAGAGCAGTCCTTTAAAACTGCGGTCCAGAAAGTACAGACTGCCTGAATTTTAAAATGGGAATTGATGAAGTCCCTAATCGGCAGATAGTAAAATAGATCTTTGGGGATCAATGAGAATTTAATTTGGGCCTCGTCAAAAGAAATAATGGCATTTTGGCTCATTAATTGTCAAGGTGCACATAGGGCCCTTGTCATTTGGGTATTATACCAAGATGACATCCTTGCAGGAGTAAAATCTGGGTTTACAGTAAGCCATGCATATTTCCAGTTGCTAACTGTACTACCTCTTTGTAAGTATCCTCTCTTCCATCCTTCTAGGATCAATATAGTACTGTCTGGCAGCACTGAGAACAGTTTTTTCATCTGGGAATTTGAGAATAGGTCTGCAGTTGGGGAGAGTGGTTGAGACCTAGAAAGGTCCTTCTGCTTCCAATGTGCTGTGTAGGCTAGGTTGCCCCATAGAAGTGCAAGTCTCATCTGGGAAGCATTCCAGTAATATTATAAATTTGGAAGTGCAATTCCTCCTCTTTCCTTAGGTTGCATTAATAATTGAAAATTGAGCCTTGGTTTCTTACCCATCCATAGGTAATGAGATAAGATGCTTTGCCATGGTGAGAGGGTCTTAACCTGGACTGTACATGGGATGAATTGAAATAAATATAATAGCCTTGGGAGGGCATTCATTTTAATAGATTGGGCTCTGGCGTAAAAAGTTAAGGGAACAATAGACCATCTTCTTACATTTGTTCTAAGGGTCTTCATTAGGGGTAAATAGTTAATGTCAAATAATCACCCCAAGTCATTTGGGATTTTAATACCCAGATATTTTATCTCTATTAAACCTCACTTGAACTTAAATTTACTCTCAATCTGCACCATTGGTTTATAATTAAAAGCTAGTACCTCTGTTTTGGATGTATTTAAATAATATCCTGAAAGTTCAGAAAAAAGATTGAGTTTCTGAAATAAAAGTGGGAGGGAAGTATCTGGGTTGGATAGGTAACTTAAAACATCATCTGCGAACAGAGCTATTTTATGCTCTGTTCCTCCAAACTGTAACCCTGGGATATTCTTATCTTGTCTAATAAGTTGGGCCAGTGGTTCAATATAGAAAGTGAATAGAAGAGGGGAGATTTGACATCCTTGCCTGGTCCCTCTATATAGGGGAACTTTTTGGGATATATGTCCATTGGATCGAATGTATTCTTGTGGGTTTTGGTAGAATTGAAATATAAGATCTATAAATTGGATGGGAATTTGGAAGTGGGCTAAAACTTGTCTAAGAAAGGTCCATGATACCTTGTCAAAAGCTTTTTCAGTATCTAGACTGAGCAGAAGGCTAGGGTTGTTTTGTTTTATAATATTTTCAATTAGATATATACTGCACCTAATGTTATCTTGCACTTGTTGACCCTGAATAAATCCTCTTTGGTCTTGATGAATAAGTATTGGGGCTAGGGGCTTAAGTGTACGGGCCAATATTGTGGTCAAAATTTTATAATCAGTGTTTAATATTGATATGGGGTGGTAGGAACCAGGCAGGGAGGGATCTTTTCTAGGTTTGGGAATAACAGAAATTATAGCATATTGCCAGGATAGGGGAGTTAACATTTCTGATGAAGCCAGTGTGTTATCGAGTTTATGAAGTGTAGGGGAGAGGGGAGAGGTCTTGTCTAAATATTTTATAAAATTCTCCTGGAAAACCATTATTTCCAGGGCATTTATTCATTTTAAGTTCACTTATTTCAGTAGTTATCTCTTGGAGAGTCATTGGGGCCACCAGTGTCTCTACTAAAGTTTTCCAAAGTGATGGGAGTTTTAGAGAGTCCAAAAATCCAGTTATCTGGATTGGAGAAGGGCTTTGAGGGGTAGAATAAAGCTTTGTGTAGTATTCCACAAAAGTGTTTGAAATTTGGGCTGTAGAATAGTGCATTGGGCTCGTTGGTGATGATCTAAGGCTAGTTATTTGGGCTCTTGTTTGTTGTGCTCTTAAGCACCCAGCTAGTAGCTTCAGGGCTCAAGGGCCTCCTTTGTAATATTTTTGTCTCAGATATACAAACTTTGTTCAACAAAATAAGCTAAAACAGTGATAAGTTTTAATTTCAGCACTTTGTCAGTGACTCAGTAGGTAGCACACTCACCTCTGAGGCCAGGAGATCAGAGGGCTGAGGGTTTAGTTCCCACATCTTGCACTTGGGTTAATATCCCAGTACTGACACTGTAGTGCAGCATGAGAGGGGTGCTGCACTTCTGAGATGCCGTCTTTCAAATGAGACGTTAAACCGAGGTCCTATCTGCTTGGATTGGTGGTAGTTCAGGTGGATGTTAAAGATCCCATGGCACTTATTGAAAAGAATAGGGGAGTTTTTATTGTAAAGGAAAAAAAAGGAAATAACAATTCAAAACAAATGATATAATCAATACAACAAAAATAAGAAAGAAAGCAATAAATCACTCAAGGAAATAAAGATTACCATATACAAAGAAAAAACACCCTAAATTGGGAAAAAATACAGTTTTCAGAAAAAATGAATAATCAGACATTCTACTTGTATTTAATAAATATATGAAAACCTTTCCACCATCTAGTGGTTTGGGTAGAGGAAAAAAACAACAATCTCTATCATATAATTTTCCCATCTCTTGCATAATTAATCTGGAAAAAAATATGTAATCCATTTTCTTTTGATAAAGAACCCACTGACTGCCATAAATAAAAACAGAGAAAACAAACAAAAAAAAATAGATAAAGTTTCCTGATGAAACATCAATAAACTGTGGGGATAGTTACCAATTACCAAAATGTCATAGGTTAAAAAAGCCATCCATTTGAAATTCCATTTTTTTGCCAAAAAAAAAACAGAGATGTTTTGAAAAGGAACAATATAACAAAAAATCCTCAGTAGATTCTTCTAAATTAATGCAATCCATATAGGGACAATTCCTTTCTTCTTTAACTTTATATTTTGCATTACCTCTCAGATTTAATCTTCCATATTTTAATAACCAAAGGGTTTCCTGCATCTGAGGAGGAAGCCTGGTACTGTTAAGTTGAGATAAGATTAGGTGATTATCTGCTTCGGGACAATTTTTGAAACAAGGGGCTGAAGGATAGATTGAACCCATCAGGGATTTATAAAGAGATTTCCCATAACAACCTAAAAGCCTTTCCTTAGAAATTCCCCATTTATACAATTTCTGTGCTGCTGTTTTAAAGTATAATGGTATATATTGATATTTATTTCATCTTGGTGGAGTATGCTTCCAAGCAGCTAGATAATTATGTAAAAGTAATTGCACCCAAGCATTATCACCCTCTGAAACAGCTAATAAACCACTGCGAATGGTAACTGAAAAAAATAAGGAAAAACAAAAAACAACCAGGTAAATCATGCCAATGCCACCCTTAGTCTTATCCAGATAGATAAAATGTCTTTTGATAGGATTAAGCCGATTGCCCCATAACATTTGAAAAAATAAACTGTAAACCTTGGTTTCTAATGTAGTAGGTAAAGAGAATATTTTTGCAACATGTTGTAAGCAGGGCAAAAGAAACTGCTTAGAAAGGTGAATGTGTTTCTGCTTTGTAAGTTTCCACAGCTTCCATCTGGAAACTTTAGGCTCAAGTTTCTTTAGAGCCATATCCCAATTCTCTAGCGGCAAGTTTTTGGAGCCAAATAAAATGCCAAGAATGACAATGGGTTCCGCAGAAAAGCTGATACCAAATTCTCTTATCAATAAATCATGTCCATTAGCAATTAGCAAACCTCGTGTTTTAGCAAGATTTAATCTTGCATTACAGATACTAGCATATTTTGCAAATTCCCCTAAAAAAAGATTAAAAGAAATGTGGTTTGAAAAAAAACAACAAACATCATCCGCATAAGCTTGTACTATCAACTGCCGTTGTATACCCATGCCTGAAATACCTTCCCATAAAGGAGTGTCCACTAACTTTTTCAACAAAGGGTCTAAAGAAAAAATATATAACAATGGACTTAGGGGACATCCCTGCCTAGCCCCTGTCAACTGAAAAAAACAGAAGCAATCTGACCTTGTATTACTGGGAAAATATAGGAATGTTCATAAAGGAGTTTTATGTTCTGTATGATTTGAAGAGGGACATGATAGGATTGTAGAACTTGATATAAGAAAGGCTGATAAACCCTATCAAAGGCTTTTTCTAAGTCAGCTGCAACTATACAATTTGCTGCTCCTAAATTTGTGGAGTGTTCAATTACGTCCCTAATATTCATTAAAGCAGTTTGTATCGTTCTATTGGGAAGGCCACAGTACTGATGTTAAGAAATTACTTTAGCTGCATAATGTTTCAAATGATTATTAAGCAAAATAGTTAGAATTTTGTAATCGGAGTTCAATAAAGTAATAGGTCTCCAGTTTTTAATATCGGTTCTAGTTCCTGTTTTAAATAAAAAAAATTATTAACCTCTCTGAAAAAGAAGGATACATAGTATTGGCCTTGAAAAAATAATCAAAAAACAATTTTAAACAAAGTGCTACAATGTGTGAAAAGGATTTGTAAAATTTATTAGTAAGATCATCGATCCCTGGTGATGAAGTATTATTTAAAGATTTGATGGCTATCTCAATTTCAGGTACAGTGATCGAGTTTTGCAAGATCAGAATCACATTTGGAAAAAGTGGAACTGAGATATCATGCAAAAAATTATAAATATTTTCCTAGGAAATAACAGTTTGGGGAGCTAAGGAAAGAAAATGATTATTCAGCATATCATTAATCCCCTCAATTGTTTCTATATGATTCCCTTCTTGGTCAATTAGGACATCAAGATTGGTAGAGTTTTTAAAAAACTTACAAGTTTCATAAGGATCACCAATAGGAGATTTCTGAGTCCCATTACATAACAAGGCCTGAACTGTTCGGGCTTTATCATATTGATAAGACAACATTTCTTTTTTTAAGTGTATTATTTGCTTCGTATAATCACATTTTGAAGTATATGAAAAAGTATAAAGTTTTTGCAACTGCTGCCCAAGTGAAAGATATTTTAAAAACTTCCTATTCCCAGTTTTTTTCCATATTTTATAAACCACTGTTTTAAATCAGATTTAGTAGTTTTCCACCATTCCCCTATATCATGGTATAAACAGGCATTTGTCAGTGCCGAATGTTGCTTGCTTAGATGTGCTGTGTAGGTATTTGGAAGTCAGTGGAGTGCAAATATTGAAAATTTGCAAACTTACGAGCGTGCGTAGGAACTGCGCAATGCACGCTTGTAAAACAGTAATTTTTAGGAAGTTTGTCACCAAATTTTCAACATAGCCATTTTAAGACCTCTGCTCTTGAACAGTGTCACTGTGATTTTCTTAATGTGTCCCATACAGTGATTTTGCACACCGACTGCGCCATTTTGCGCTACATGGGCGGAAACTCGTTTTGGGTGAGATGTGAAAAATGACAGCTGTAAGTGCTCATAAGGAGGTGTGGTAAAATGACAATGTTGAAAATCTGGTGTGAAAATATTGAAAATTCGCAAACTTACAAGCGTGCGTAGGAACTGCGCAATGCATGCTCATAAAACAGTTATTTTTAGGAATTTTTCCACCAAATTTTCAACATAGGCTTTTTGACAGCCCACCTTATGAACACTGGCAGTGTCATTTCATTAATTGGTGCTGAAAGGTGATTTCACGCAGTGACTGCAAAATCACCCTTCGGGCCCGATTAACACCATGACAGTGAGAGCATTCATGAGAAGGGGTCCCAAAAACCCCATGTTGAAAATTTGGTGCAAAAATTCCAAAAAATGCCTGAGATTTGCAGCAAAGTTGAAAAAACCCTATTTATTGCATTATACAGCTTACCGGCATTTCCTCAGTTACGATCGGCTTTGAAGAGTGCAGATGTGTTCCGTCCACGAAGATCATCGCGTCGGATCCGGAGGTAAATATGGGGTGAGGGGGTGTGGGGAGGCAGGGTGCGCAGTGGGTGGGCGCGGGTGGGGGCAGAGACAGCGAGGGACTGTTTTTGTGTTTCAGGGTTGTTTTTTTTTAAAAAAAGAAGATGACGCAGGACGTTTGCCACGCTGGGGTGGGTTCCCAGCGTGGCACAAGGACGGTTGCTTGGAGGGGTCATGGAGCCGACGGGGAATTGGGCACCACCATTGGTGATAGCATCTGTTGCCATGCTGGGGTGGGCTCTCAGCATGGCACCATGTACTCTCTGGTGGGGGAACAGTGGAGCCGATGGGTGATTGGGCACCCCCGTTGGCTATACGATGTGTAGCCACACTGGGGTGGGCACCCAGCATGGCATGTGGAACTCTGTTTGGGGAAGGGGAGTGCAGCACAGCCGACGGGGGATTGGGCACTCCCATTGGCTACACAGTGTGTGCATGGGGGGGCGAGCACGCAGTATGCGTGAGTGTGTGTGTGTAGGGGGAGCACGCATGAGCAGGCGATATCTTATCGCTGCTCACTGAAGCATAGCTCCCCCTTTCAACTGTACTCCGCTGCATTTTCGACTGCTGTCATAGACAGCTCCAGCAGCCATTGGAGAACTGCGGCCGTGCCTGCAAATACACTGACTGAATTGGAAGAGGGCTGCCACACCTCTGAAAACTCGGATGATGGCACTATGTTTCTTGCACATGCGTGCAAGCAACATAAAAAGCTACTGATAATCTTGCTGTCAGGAGATTAAAAATATTATGCTGAACATGTAAATGTAATAAAACAGAAGAATTAAGTTTCCATCTATTTGTTTTCCAGAAATGTGGAGTTCCTAAATAAATTGTACAAAATAAAAAAAGGTGATCTGAAAATTCTGCTGGACGAGTTTTGAAGTCCCCAACTGATACATTCTGGGAAACAAATAAATCATCTATTGTGGTGAAATATTTACTGCAAACATATGTAAACTCTGGCCCTGAAGTCTGATGTTTCCTACAGTCTGTAAGATCTGCAATTTTAACCAAATGACCTAAAGCATGAGAATCACAATAGATTTTTATTTTAACCTGTGAAGGAGAAACCACTTTCTTCAGAGGTAAGGTACAGTTGAAATGTCCTCCAAAAAGGATTAATAAGGTAGTAACAAAAAAAGGGTTGAATTGATTTCAAAAGGGCTACCCTTTCAGCTTTAGTTTGAGGATTGTAAATATTAATAAACCTAAAGTGTGTTGCTCCCCATAGCCCATCCAAGATCAAAACTCTTCCTGCATGTAAATCGATCAATTTCCTGATAGTGAAGTTATAAGAATTAAAGAGAATACTAATGCCATCTGCCTTGTCTGGGCCAAAAGACCAATAGGAAGGACCCCATTGCCAATTCTTTTTAAACGCCACTAATTGTTCTGCAGAATGCATCCAAGTTTCTTGCAAGAAACATACATAAATTTTTGAATCATGGACATATTGAAAAACTGCCTGACATTTCTCATAATTAAGAATACTATGTGTATTAAAAGAACCCCCCCAAAAATGTAGTCATGAGTATGCAAAATCAGTGCTCAGTAACTATTTTTTCCTTTTTTCCCTTTATAATCCCCATGACATTGAGAAAAAGGTTCTAAGTTCAAGGCTTGCGAATCAGAATCCCCATGATCCATTTCTGAGTCACCCCAAAAAAGTACTGAATATGAATTTTCAGTCTCTATAGGTTCTGGGGACGGGGGGAGGTTTAGACCTTGAAGATCTCGTAGACCTTCTTCTAGCAAGAGGGGAAGCAACTGAGGGAGCAGGAAATTACTCCTTTGAAACTGGTGGATCAGTATAGCACACAGGAAGTAACAACTTTGATTCAGAAACTGGGTCTGATATCAGACAACTTTCCTGAGGAGGTTCCACTGAACCTTTGGCTGGAACAGGCAGAAGAGTAGGGGGGAGGGCGGTTCTGAACTGGTATACTTTTAGGCAAAACTGAAACAGAAAGCAATGGTGAAAAAGGGCCTGGCAAAGAAAGTTGGGGAGGTTTTTCCAAGGGAGCCACTGTTTCATGTGCTTGCTGTATTAGCAATTCAGGGCTAACACAGGAAGCCTTATTCTTTGCCACCCAGGAACACTCTCCAAAAGTTTGACCATATTCTTCACACAAATTGCACTTGGTGTGATTAGCACATTGCATTGTGACATGGCTTATTTCCCCACAGTTATCCCACCGTGGTTTATCACAAGTACTTGATAGATGAGTACAGGCCCCACACTTGTAACACGCTCTCAGCTGCCCCCCCATAAAAACAAATCCCTCTATCCCTTCCCAAAAGAAAGGAATTAGGATTATGTTCATTTCCGGAATCATTCTGACAAAGCTTAACTTTATATTTCTGTCCCCCTGTCCAAAATTTCTCAGAATCCAGAATTGCTTCTGGAGAACTAAGCACATCACATTTCTGAGTAAGCCAAAAGGTAGTATCATCCACATGGACCCCCTCATTGTGAAACATAACTGTAACATACTTTGCAAGGGGTTTAGTTAGTGGGATCACTAAAAAAGGGGTCCATATGGGAGAGAATTTAACCTGTCCATAACATTCCCAGAACAAGTCTAAAGCATGCGACGTCCAAAAACTGATGTCAAAGTTATCTTCTCCCAATATATTTATGAAAGCAAAAACATCAGTATGCGAGAAATGCAAGGAGTCTTTCAACAAGGTTCTGCCCACATAATAGCGGTCTGGTCTATCTGCTAAGCCCCCTTTATATCTAATTCGAACAGCATTTCTTCTAGGTGCTGCTTCTTTCTTAGCATGGGAGAATAACTCTGACATCAAAGATTTGTGATGAGCATGTGTGCTGTCTTGATTAGAATCTTCCGTATGATCTCCTGTTGAGGTGTTATCTGGGGCAATAGGAGATTTCCTTTCCTGACTACAATCAGGATCTGAAATAGCTGGTACAGTGCTCATGACAGTTTTAGATGATTCTTGTAAATGAGTTGGAGTGCTCACAGGTCGTGTTTCAAACTTCGGTTTCCAATCTGGGGAAGATAATATGAAATCAAAAGTTGAGTCCCATGCAGGATCTGGAAACCAAGTTCCCCCTGACATTTTTTTCCAGCCTGCTTCTAAAAGAGCTTTTTGTGGGGACCATATATCACTAGATAAGGCTGGTTCTACCGTAGATGCAGTAGTAGTGGGAGCAACAGCAGAAAATTCCAGTGGCTGTTGTGTACGAGAAACAGCCAGTTTTTCTGAAGGCACCAGGCTGCTACCTGAGGCTACATCTTTCTTTTTATTATTTGCGAGGTCAGTAAATGAAAATACTGTGGCTGCCGATTGCTGATTATGCACTGTTTGATAGAGTACCGGGTGTGAAGGCTGTAGCAACTTATCAAATGTCTCTGGGGGTTTAAATACAAAACCAGCTGCTTTAGACAGCTGAGGACCCAGCTCACAGTCCACCTTGTTCCCTAGTAATGCAACAGTTGGTTTATTTGCAGTGAAACCCGAGGGATTTGTACTGTTGGCAAGGACAACAGAACCCACTACAGGCTTTTGGCACACTTCTATGTTAGTAGAGTTAATACTACCAGCCTGAAGGTCTTCGGTATGAATGTCAATTGAAAAAGGCACCAAAGGCGGAAATGACTCACCCGGCTGTGGAGAAGCCTTTGATGCTGCTGCATCAGACGCCGCACTGACAGCCGAAGAAATCGAAATGACAGCAGACCCATTCTGCATCTCTGAATTAAAGGCAGACTTACTGCTTGCCACTCTTTGCTCTTTATCCTTAGTCTCAGCAAGAACATCATTCTATCAGGTGTGTATTCCTCTGAGCCAACTTTAGCTGAATGAACTGTAGAAACTGCTGAAAAAATATCCTCTGCTGAAGCATACATGTCCATACTGTCATCGTCTTTGCCTGGAACAAGTTCTGAAATCATTTTCACATTTTTAGCCTCTGGTAGAACAACAGTAGAAGAAGAAGAAGCTAGCCCTCCTACCTGAAGTGCTTCCTCACACCACTCGACCGAACTCCGAGTGGCCATCATGCAACTCAGACAGCCAAAATCTCCCCCTACTGACAGCAATGTAGTAGGGGAATTTCCCCGGTGTCCTGGCCAAATTTCTCTCATTCACTAAAAATACCACCAACAGCTTAATCTGGTTCAAGGTCAGTTGGCATTCATCTGTATCCCCTCCCCCGGGTCGTGCCTGAAAATAGGCAGGCTTTGTCTAGTGCACTTACCCGGTCAACAAAAACTAAATAAATAAAAATAAAAAAAATAACTTTTTATTCAGATTGGGGGAGGGTTTCTTTTTTTGCTGCTCTTCTAAGGCTTGTATTTGCATAAATCTGTTCTCTGTTTCCCTCTAATTTTCTTTTTCCTGGCAGCTATCTCGATAAACGTTTCTCTACACAAGGCTTTTAAAGTGTCCCATATTATTGAAATGGCCATCTCTGGTGTTTCATTTTCAAGTAGGGTCTTTTTTATCAAGTCTTGCACTTCCTGAATTGTTTCCTTATCTCTGAGTAGTGATATGTTTAATCTCCAAACCATACTTCTCTGGAAATGGTCAATTTTAATTTTTAAATAAACTGGTATACGGTCTGATAGCATAAAATCCCCCGTCCAAGTTTTCTGTGCAATCTGTATATGTTCCTGGGACATTAAGAAATAGTCCAGGGTCAAATAACTTTGGTGGACTTGGAAAAAAAAAAGTACAGTGTTTACTTGTACCATTGAGGTATCTCCATGCATTGACCATGCCCAACTCTTTTAACAATTTCCCTAATTCCCTAATTTTCTTGTCCATGTTATGTGTGTTAAGCAAATGTTCATGACAGAGTCTGAGGTTTAGATTAAAGTCTCCTCCACAGATTGAAGGGCCATCCACCCACTGTGAAAGCCTTAGAAAAAAAGATCTAGAATTTGTAAATTCTGTACTAGGGGAAAATAAACCGATGCCAGAGAAATAGGTCTACCATTAAGCTTACCCTTTGCTAGGACATATCGCCCATCCTTGTCAATAAGCCTATCTGTAAATAAAAAAGAGGGGTCTTCGGTTGAATCAAAATAGCTGTACCTCTTCTTCTACCCCCCCCCCCATATGAAGATGCAAACACATGGCTGAATCCCAAGTGCTTGAATTTTCGATGTTCCTCATTAGAGAGATGTGTTTCCTGGAGCATAGTAAAATCTGCTCCCGCCTTGTTTTAAGGAAGCCAGAATCTTAGAGCGTTTGATCAGACTCAGAAGTCCATGTACATTATTGTACAGAGTGTATAAGCCATTTTGTTTAATAAACATTACTTCACTTCTGTACTTTCCCTCCAACTGTCAAATCAATTCTTTTTTACTTCTCCTATAGACCACTTTTATATCTCTATTAAAACTATACACATGACAGTTCGATCTACTATTGAGAAACATATATAGAATAGCTGACCTAAAAAAAAAAAAAAAGAAAATGAAAATTGCCAACAGTGCATGTAATTTATTTACATTACAACACTTCCAAGGTAGGAGGTCTACTGTATACAGAGACCTCTGAACCCACCCTGATGCCAAAGTAGGCGGGTAGAAGAGAGATTATTTCTTCCTCTGGTGGAAGATCTCTTCTTGGGTCATAGAAGGTTTTGGCCCAAATATTTTGCTAGGCTGTATTACGATATAGGCAGTGAGCTCATCTGCCATTGAATAACATAGAGAATAAAGTATGGGTTAGTGTGTGTAACCTGAAGTTAACATACAGCCGAGGGTTAGATACTCATAGACCTGAGAGCCACTCCGAAGAGTTTAATGAGCATCTAACCCCAAAGTGTGTAAACTAAGTTTAAACTACACTACTATATTTATTTTATGTAATTGTTGGGTTTCCCTTTTTCACCTCAGCAATTATATAAAATAAAGACCTTCTAGTGCAGCCGCAGTTCGGCTTCCTTTTAGTCCGGTGCCGAAATGGGAATTCGTCCGTGTCTTTTAAAATGGCTTTTTTTTAAAACAGGTTTCTTAAGGGGAGAAATAAAACAAAAAACTTACCATTGAGTTCTTATAGTGGTGCTGTTTTTGGCAACACGGAAGTGGTGAGCAGTCGGGAACAGTCGAGCTGCTCCATGGGCATGTGCACAGTGAGGGAAACCGTGCGCGTGTTTGCCGTTATAAACACTCCTGTATAATGGCAAATTACACCACGGTTTCCCTATGGGAAAAAGGGGAAGCCAGTTATTATGACATTTTTATTCATTTCTTTACTGAGGTAGATTCAATTAACCAGTAAGAAGGATAGTATTAATAATAGGCCTATAAAATGTTTTCCCCCTCAGTGCAGTGTTATTCCTTAATACCAAGCTCAAGGCTTTCTGGGGATTCAGAGCTTGTGAGTCAGGGTCGAACAATGACTGTCCCCACATCAGAAAAACTGACTCTCATAATTCTCTTACCCCACCCAAATCCACATTCCATACCACCCGAAATACATTATAACTACTTCCTTTAAATTTCTAGGGTCAGATTAATATAAACGTTTAGTTTGAATGGGGGGGGGGGGATTTCCCCTGTAGTAGGTGATACGTCCTGAAAAATTAGTTCCTTAATCTTATAGATCAAATTGTACTTGCGGTGGATTCAGGAAAGTTCATCGTTCCAGGCGTCCAACTAGTTGCAGGACTGTAAGGTTTAACCTGTGAAGGTGCGAAGCGAACCACAAAAGCTGTCGCAGTTAATCTACAACTAGAGGAGACTAAGGTAGTTTACAGGTTGAAGCATTTTCATACTCAGCGTTCCAATTTTTATGCAGGATCATCAGCTAGTAATGGCGGAGACAGCGCGTTAATGCAGGATGATGCAGTCGATCCCAAAACACAGCTTACCCAGGCCTCGGCCTGGGATCCTCAGAGGAGCTTGATCTAGAAAAGGACAACAGTTGCATTAAATCATTCATCCTTCCATCAGTTGTAAGCCCTGTTCTGAAACACCAGTGAGTTTCTTAAGGAGATCTTGCAAGTATTTGATGTTGTCTGAGCTGGTGTGAAACATTGGTAGTTTGTTTTCTTTGCTGGGGCTATCTGCCACTCCTGGTTTTGTTCTCTACACTTTGGGTTTGAATATCTTGGAAGCTCAGGAACCTCTAGACCTCTTTTTTACACCGCTTCCCTCACTGCATGTGGTGTGTTATAGATTTCGGGGTCTTCCTTCCAATAGACCCTCATTCTGCCCAGGTATGGTGTGTGAACCTGCACATTCTGAGATCAAAATACTTTAATTAATGGAATATACTCCTGACGCTGTTTCTGCAAGTCTGGGGGATAATCATGGTCGAAGAAAAATCGAGAAGCTAAGTATTTTACTTCTTTTTGTTGCCATGCTTTTTTTAATATATCTTCTTTTGTTTTGAAGCTATGGAATTTTATTATTATAGAGCGTGGCCTTGATGTCTGGTCCTTCGGTTTTGGAATAAGGGCTCTGTGGGCTCTTTCTATTTTAATTGTATATCCTTGAGGAAGATTGAGGACATCTCTGAGCAGGTCAGAATTAAATTCCGTCATATCTTCTTCCTCTGCCCCCTCATGTAAACCGTAGAGCCTGAGGTTTTCGCGTCGCAATCTGCTTTCCAAATCAAGACATTTCCTCTCCATTGTAATGGCATGCACACATAAGGCAGAGACTGTTTTCCCTATGTGGAGAAGCCCATCTTCAGTGTTGGATATCAGTTCTTCTGCTTCATGTATGTGGTTTTCTACCTGGGTGAGCTTTGTATTTAGTTGCTTAAACTCTATTTTATTTTCTGAGTGCATATCTTTTAATTCTTTCATTAACGATTCAAACCGGCTTCTCGAGAGATGATCTCTTTCTTTATAAGTATTGTATGTTTGGTTCATGTTTTGCAGTGGAGGAGTAGCAAGGCCCTACATAGGAGAAGCATGTCTAGATTCCAATTTCACTTTCTCCCCTTTCATTTGGTGTGATCTATTTCGTGGCCCTCTTTCTTTTTGTAACCCTCCCGTCACCATTTGAACTAGTTTCTTTTTATTTTTCATTATATTTTGAAGGGTTTTGTGGCAGATCAGCTTGGAGCTCACCATTTAGTCTCTGAACAGTGGCGTGCCAGAACCGGAAGTCTCTGGTTTGGCCTGTTGGGCTGAAATTTGGAGGGAAGAAAGCCAAGATCCCACAGATGTGCCTTTTGGTGGTTTGGTGAAAAAAAATATTAGAGGGCTGCAAAGTTATGGCACTCTGAAGTTGACGATTTTTCCCATAGGTTAACATTACAGTGGTCTTTCAGGGCCCGTATATCGAAAAAGGTTCGATATACAGACTTTTCGTTATAACAGTGCTTAGTCCCCCACTAGGGGGCTAAGTACAAAACTAGCCTGGAAAGTCAAAAATAATATGAGATTTTAAATTTTTTTCTACATCGTACAGTTCCTGAGATATAAGGAATTTAGCATTCCAAGTGCTCATTTTCTGCTCCGAGGGCCATTATTATACATACATTCTTTGTATTCACTGTGCTTCTGAATGCACCTTTTTGGGAAAAAAAGGTGTGCATTTGCGTTACTGTTACCATTAGTGTTTCTGCTTGTGTTTCCGTTACCATTTGCATTAGCGTTTACGTCACCTTTTGCATTACTCTTTGCATTTGCGTTTGCACTTACATTTGCATTACTGTTACCGTTTGTGTTTTCATTACCGTTTTTGTTTGCATTTACTTTTGCATCACCGTGTGCGTTTCCATTTGTGTTAGCATATGTGCTTGCATTTGCATTTCCGTTTGTGTTACTGTTTCCTTTGGTATCATCCTTGGTGTTACCATAACCGTTTGCATTTCCAATTTGGCAAGCATCGCTTATGCAAAAGGCATCGCTTGCATTTTCGTAGCATTCGCTTGTCGAGTGCATTACTGTTTCCTTCTGTGTCGCTGCTGTCATTACCATTTCCGTTTCTGTTTGATTTTCTGTTACCATTTGCATTTTCATTACCATTTTCATTACCGTTTGCATTTCTGTTGTCATTAGCATTTGTGCTACTGTTTGTGTTACCATTTCTGTTTTCATTTACATTTGCACTTGAGTTTCTCTTACCGTTTGTGTTATCATTTCTGTTTGCATCACCCATGCGCGTTACCGTTTGTGCTTGCATTTGCATTACCGTAAGCTTTACTATTTTCTTTTACCTCACTGTTGCCATCAACGTTTGCGTTACTGTTACCGTTAGTGTTTTTGCGTTTCCGCAGTACACTGCAAAACATTACGTTTTTCCTATTTTTCTGCACTGTGTTCCACAATGAATAGCACAGCCAGAGTGTGGTTGATTGATCTGAAACGTGTCACATAGAGATACCTTTATTCAAGGAACATGCCAGTTTTTGTTTGGTAAAAAAATGTTGTTCTGTTCCAGAGTTATTCCTATTTGAAGTTGGCCCCCCTCACGGTTACAGATTTTTCAGCCACTAGGTCTGCCATTTTAGCACATTTTTGGCCACAATTTCTGCCATTTTGTGGTGTAAGACTTCTTAAAGGTGCAGAAATGTAAAAACTGAATATCTCTGGAATGGTTTCATCTTTTCACATGAAATTTGGAGGCTGTTGAGTGGATGTTCTGGGAATGTGAAAAATTCTGGCTGTTTACATGTTAGAAAAATAATTCATTGTGGAGATACTGCATGACACGGTTAATGTTTTGCGCACAGCATACTGCATGGTGCTACTGGCTTAAAATTTATAGCGTAGGTAACCCTAGTGGTATGGAGGTGCCTTGCAGTGATTTGGTGTGTAAAACATTAACAGGTGCAGAATTATGCCACTCCAATGAATGAAAATTTGGTTCGTTATGCTTCAATAACTTCTGAATCATGAGTCTGATTTGACTGGCATATGAAATGCACAAAGATTTGTAATACATCTTTGACTGTGACAATTTTCGGGTCGCTGGCTCTTCCGGTTGCTGAATTGTGCATGTTACGTTGTTTGCTTGTGGCGCTGTGAGACCATTGTATGGATGAACACACAATTCTGGACACATGGTGTGCTATGGTACATGTCTTCTTTTAACAATTTTTGGTTCCGTCGGATATATGGTTCTTGTGTAGCGAAGTGACAAAAATTTTCTTTTCAGCACTCCTGCACAGTTTTTCCAGCGTGACGCTATGCAACTGTTGAACAGATCAGATAACATTTGTTATACATGTTGTGGTATGGTACATGTCTTCATTTACCAATTTTCATTTCAGTCGGTCATACAGTTTTTACTCGGCAAAGTGACAGAAATTCACACGGTTCGGGCCCCACGCTCCCACCACCACATTCCATTCACTATTTATAGTGCATATTCTCGAAAAGAAGGGACATTCATGGCAAAAAAAACTCCGTTTAATGCATCAGTTAGGGTTGTTCCACAGTGACAAAAGCAAGGAAATTCGGTGTTAGGGTTGCCTCTCTTATACCCAACACCCACCCTGCCCCCACCAACAGGCATTGGGGTGTACATTAGTCGTCGGTCTAACTCTCACCCTATTCTCCTGTACTGCACCATATGGAATGGGCTGAGAGTTAGAGATGATGACCCTAAATGCATACCCCAATGCCTGTTGGTAGGGGTGGTGGGTGTGGGGTGCAAGGGCTGGCAACCCTAACACTGAATTTCTTTGCTTTTGTCACTGTGGAACAACCCTAACTGATGCATTAAATGGAGTTTTTCCATGAATATATATATATATATATATATATATATATATATAGAGAGAGAGAGAGAGAAAGTGTGAGAGAGAGAGAGAGAGAGAGAGAGAGAGAGAGAAACAACATCCCCCCAAAAATATAAGGATTACACATAGTGAATGCTCCCAAAGTCCATGCATCCACACAGAACATAACATGCCCATCTCAGGTAGTAAGGATTTGGAGGGAGGGGGTCATGACAGAGGACATGACCTAGAGAAAGGAGAAGGGAAGTCAGTGGAAAAAGTGGAAGATAAGATAGTGGAGGGTTGTAAACATTATATGAAGGGGATTAAGATTAAAGGTAGATACAGTATATGTTAAGCATTATTGGATTGGTAGAGTCTGCTTGGAAAATTACAACCAGAGTTAGCCATCTCACACAAGCAAGGTATAGTAAAAAGGTAAAGTTTTCTTCCTTTCTAGTTGTTAAAGGAAGGTATAGACAAATGATGTTAACATGATGTTGTGGAACCTGAATGGTTCAAAAAATAGGATTAAAATTAGAAAGATAACAAAATATGCTAATTCTAACAAAATAAACTGTATACTAGCCCAAGAAACTCGTTTTGAAAGTAGCTAACCTCCCCTCCTCCTCATGTACCTCGCTGTCTATCCTTTTGTTTAATTTCTGTCCCTCCCACCAATTAGGTGCAGGCCGTCTGTCGGCCATTATAAATTAACTAACCGCCTGCCTCTTCCCTCCCCCCAGATCTCCAGCCCTTGACCGGGCAACTCACAAGCCTGCAGTGACCACCAGGCTCCTCATCGGCCACCGACCATGCTCCACTGATGCCTCCAGAAAGTCCATCCAGGTATGCCTGCAGGACCTCACTGCACTACGTGGCACTGGAAGCTGCTCCTTGGATTGGCCCTTCACTTTCCATTCAGGACTATTATTGGCTACCTTTCTTCTGCTGTTTCTGCCATAGGCTGGTGAAGTTTTCTTTTCCTCCTAGCCCCAATATGGTGCTTTTTCTCTATCCCGCTACACATCAACTTGAATTTCCTCTGTACACCTTCCCCTGCCCCCGGCACTCTTAAAATGTTTTTTTTGCCTTGAAGCACTGCCTCTGCAAGTAGAACTTTCCAATCATACCGTCCAGTTTTCTGCACATTCTAAGTCCTCCCATTGTTTGCTCTTCAGCGCTCCCATGCTAGCCCCACCTTCTGCGGCCACACTCACCTCTTCCCTCCCTTTGTCAGCACAAGGTCTCCAAATCCTGTCTCTCTCATCCTTTTCTCTGAAACTTATCAAATTTTATCTGGTCTTCCCTCACCCCTCCTAGCTCCAGATGCTCCAGTTCTTTACTTTCTCCTGGGCTTCTTCTCTCTCCCCAGTTCCTGTTTCCTCCACAGCCATGTAGCACCTGTCCTCTGCCTTTTCTTACTTCTTTCCATGTGCTGCGTTCTCCCAGCTCCCTTGACACAACCAACCTGCCTTACCCCTGAGCCTCAATGCATACTCTGCTGGTTTCCAATACCACAGTGCACCAACCCCTGCACAACCCCCACCTTTGCCATATTAAGCCAACTCCGCATACGCCAACAGGAATTTGGAGTCCCTCTTCCACTGTGTTTCCATCACTCTGTCTACTGACAATCTCGAACCACTGCCACAATCCCTCCCACCCATCTAGACACCAATGCTCTATCTATTCCAGGATGCTGAAACAGTACCTGACCAGGATTGCCTTGCTCCTCCTCCTCCTCTCAGGCAGCATCCACCCCAACCCAACTCCTCCTAGCAACCCATCTCAACTAAACCATAAAAGCAAGCTCTTAACACTGGCCACTATCAACATTCGGAGCTTGCTACCTAAATTAGATGAACTCCAAACATGGATGACACAACACGCCCCTGGCATTCTCTCCATCAATGAAACCTGGCTCTTCTCCAGAGTCCTGGATATCACAATCTCCATACCTGGCTATAACCTTATCAGGCAAGACAGGCAGAGTAAATGGGGGGCTGCTTGATTTACATTAAAGACCACCTTAAGAGTATGTCCCTCCCATACAATACCCCGTGCTCTATCTCTCAGTTACTTGCCATTAAAATCTTGCTAGAGTAGCATGGGAAAACTCTCACCATGCTCTTGGTTTATATCCCTCCTCATGATCAGACCGCTGGTCTCAAAATGGTCACTGATTGCCTTGAATCCCTCCTGCGTCAGACAGAGACTATAATATTGGGTGACTTAACTATAAACTGGCTTGTCCATGAGGCAGCCCCATTTAAAGATGCCATCTCATGCATCAGCATCTCCCAGATGGTCACCATACCCACTAGACATAACCATAGGACCAAATCTTGTACTCTGCTGGGTCTCATCCTTACCACACACCCTGACAGAATCACAAGCACGGTTGTTTTTCCTGACATGCTGAATTACCACTCACCTGTACCCTGTTACTGGTCAAACAAGGCACACAACCCACTTACCAAAACCATTTATCATCAGGTCCTCAAAAAAGAAAACCTCTCCCATTTTCAAACCTACCTGGCACAGAGTGATTGGTCCCCCAACAGTCATTTCAATAACATGGATAATGCCCTTTGTTACTTCATCTCCCAGTTCAATAAAGCCTGTGATCTCTTTGCCTCTCCACGTAAGAAAAAGATCAAGGACCAATCCAACCTCTGGCTCTCTGCCTCAGTAATAAACCTTATGAAACAGAGAGACAATCTCTGGCATAGGGCAAAGTTTACTGGGAAGCAAAGTGACATGCAACTGTACAGGGCCACCAGAAATCGCTGCACATATGAAATACGTAGGGCAAAAAAAGATTACTTCAAAGCGAAATTTCACAAACTCCTGGGGTAATAGCCATAACCTCTGGGAGATGCTTAAAGACCTCACAGGCAAACCTAATGAGGCATCTCCCACCCTTCTCCAAGACAATGATATAAACTTTCAGGACCCCAAACTCATAGTGGATGCTTTTAATGAAGCCTTTACTGACCTTAGTCAGATACTAATATTTGACTTTTTTGACACTCCTGCCCTACCCAAGTTACTGTCTCAGCCACCCACTCTCCCTCCTTTCCACCCTTCTACTTCAGGCGTGTCACACTCTCAGAGTCCAAAAAATACATAAAAAGGGTCCTCGGCAAAGCCAGGTTCAGTGATTACTCCCTGGATCTTAAACTTCTGAACCGCTTCCTGGACATTGTTATTGCTCCTCTCACAAGTCTGTTCAATCTATCTCTCTCCCCCTCCAACAATTCCCTTGCTGTTGGAAAGCCACTATAATTATGCTAGTCCATAAAAGTGGTGACAGGACATCAAGTAATAACTACCAGCCCATATCGATCCTTCTACCCCTCTCCAAGATCCTTGAGCACATTGTCGCTGACCAGCTTATGGAATGCCTCTCCAAGTATAGCATACAGTGCCCACAACAGTATGGCTTTAGAAAGTTGTACAGTACTACCACTGCCTTACTTGCCTACACTGACAACATTCTTAAAGCCTTAGATGATGGCCACATAGTTGGGTCAGTCTACAATGACCTAATTAAAACCTTTAATACAGTTAACAACTCCCTACTTCTCAACACTCTACCCTTACTCGGGCTCTCCCCTGTCATCACTAGCTGGTTCAGCAGTTACCTTTCTGGTGGTACCCAGCAAGTCAAGATAGGCAACACTCTTTCAAACAGTCTCCCCATCAGGTCAGGAGTCCCACAAGGCTCCATCCTTGGACTCCTACTCTTTAGCTTATTTATCAACAACCTACCACCCACTCGTGAAAGTAACATAGCCCTCTATGAGGATGATGCAGTCCTCTTCTCTCACAGCCCAGACCCACTCACATTGGTGACTGACCTACAGCACAAGTTCAGCTTTGTTGACACCTGGTTTGAGCAAGACAAACTGCTCTTGAATTACAAAATGACCAAGGTCATGCTCTTTTCCAGCACTCACAACACGCACAAAGCTGCCAGCCTGACCATCTGCAACAACCTTAACCAACCCCTTGAGCAAATCCAAGCATTTAAATACCTTGGAATAACACTAGATACTGCTCTCTCTTTCAATCTCCACATTAACCAAATTGCAAAGATCGTCAACTCCAGGATGAGGATCCTGTACTACTACCACCACTATATGTCCACTGAGGCCCTGAGGCTTGCAGTCACCAGCACCATCCTCACCATCGTCGATTATGGTCTAGTTATCTAGGGTGCTGCCTCCAACACCTCCCTAAAGTGTATTATGCTTGCACTAAACAAAGCTTGTAGGCTTGTTTCTGAACTTAAAAAAAAACGCACACCTGCGATCTCTACGTGAGGTCCAACTGGCTCCCTCTCAAGGCTAGGGTCTCCTACCATACAGGCCTAGTTGCAAAAAAGATCAGTCTTGGCCTCTTGTCCCCTTTTGTCAAAATCCTAATCTCACCAGTGCCCTCTACCAGGCATACACATAGTTCCTCTAATCCATCCTTCCTAGTCCCTTTCTACAGGACCGCCCATGCCCAGCACACCTTTGTCTTTATAGTGCCCACCCTCCTCGACTGTCTTCCTTCAGATGTCTCTGGTGAATCTGAACTCAGTGCCTTCAAATTCAAGCTTCAGCAACACCTCCTCTCTCTGAGCCAATGTAATTGCTTTGTCTAGCCCTTGACTTCCCTGCTCTCGGCATCCTCCTCTTCTTCACTAACTCCTCTCCCCATCCTCCTCCAATTCTCTTATTTCCCTTCCTTTTCACTCTCCTTCCCCCCACCTCCTCCAACCCCCTAAAACCTATTCCCTATACCTCACAGACCTTACTGCTCATCATGGGCTCTGTGCTCCCACTTCCCCCACACCTTACTTTTTCTACATCCTTACACATGTCTCATTCTTGGCTCTGTGCTCTTGCTTCCCCCCACCTTACCTCTCTGCTCTGCAACCTCACCCCCCCACCTTCCTCCACTAGCTCCCCTCCCATCCCTATATATGCCCTCACTCCCCTTATTTTTACCTCTCTACTCACCCTCTCTACCCCTTCCCTTACCCGTCTTCCTTCCTGCCCCTACATCACCTCCGCCTGCACTTACTGACCCCCCCAGCACTTTACTTTGACTAGGTCCTGTTTGGACTGCCTAACTGATATTACAGTCCTTGTCTCATGTTTATTTACTTTGTTACTCCAAAATGTTTATTACTCCATTGTAGAGATAATTCAAGTGTTTGTAACTACCTTGTAATCACCTTGCTTTGTACCCATTTTGTTGTACCCCCCTTCTCTCAAAGCAGATCCTTTGTAGACGAATCTCTGGTTTAAATGTATTGTAATCCTAGTACTCAATAAAATAAAAAAATAAATACTTTTCAAGCCTGTATCAAGCAATAGGAGTGAATACCAGTTTTTCAGGAAACACTAAAGGTACAGACATCTTTATTAAAAAATGTTTGAAGCTTGTAATTAAGTAAACATATATTGACCCGGATGGTAGGTATATGATAGCAAGAGAAATCTATGTCATAACAGCAATCGTGGAATAGCAATTGCCTTTTGGGCGAGTCTACATCGCCAAAAATGAATTACAGTGATGTACACTCTCAGTGACTAGAAAACGGCAACTGGTTTTCTATCAGTCATGTGGGGATAGTACCTCAGCACCTCTCACTTAAGGATTCTCAACTCCAGGGGGTGCATGTTGGGGGGGTATAAAACTTAAAAAAAATAAAAAACCCTGACCCAATGCAAAAAAAGAGCGCACCTAGAATTGCACCCAGCATCATCCCAACCCCAGCCCACCACCTACCCACCACACCTCATGGCCAGCTTGGCAGCTGACTACTGTACTACACCCCACATACCCTCCCTCTCCTTCCACCCGTTGCACAATGTGGTCTCCCCCCCATGCATGTACATACAGCAACATCCCATTGCTGTACTTGCCTACCCCTGTATCTGGTCGCTACCCTGCCAGGTAGCCCGGTACACAGGTGCCATGATTGAGTCATCCTTTTTGAAAGTGCTCAATCACAGTCACCTTGTACATGGTGTACCTAGCAAAAGTTTCATTCTATCAATCAGAGCTAACACTGGGAAGCACCTAATGAAGAAGATGTAGCTTTTTATCAGAATTTTTAAACACATAGCACAATTATGCACACTGTATGTGATGGGGGAGGATTTTAACTTAGTCTTGGCCCCCCTGGATGGATCAGCAACTTCAAAGAACATAGGTTTAGAGCAACTAAAGCTTTGAGAGAATGTATGTCTGATTTAAATTTGAAATACCCATTCAGAATATATTACCCTGATCCTGAAAATTAAGGCCCATGACATATATTCCAGGATAGATTATTATTTATTATCAGAATCCATGTTACATAAAATAGTTGATTATAACTATGGGGCCATTAAGATCTCAGACCTTGTTTTCTGGCACTAATTTCAGATACACCAATGCCAAAGCAATATTTTTCCCTGGATCCCCTTCCCATGAAAGAAACTATGCCATAACTTAAACACTTTGGGTGCCCAGTCAGCAAAATGTTTATTACATAGATATAATATCAAATATCCATCTCTTATTTGCATCCTCATAGTTACATCATCATTTTCATCTTTTTGTTCATTATTTCCCAAAAATCCACAATTTCATGTCACCAAAATCATAATCTCCTTTTATCTTTATTTGACTGCCTTGCCACCCAGATATACATCTGGGTGTCCTCCTCCTTCTCATTACCTCTCTCTGTCTCTCTCTGTCTCTCTATCTCTCCTGCTGGGTACAGGTATACCCCCATACCCCACCTCCAGCACCCCTTGGTTGTACACCAAAAGGTGCCTCTCCCCAGCCTGAATGTACACCCAGGCCAGGTTTCTCCCCCAGGCCATCCCTCACCCCCTTTCCTTTCTCACCTCCCATTCAGTGTCATCCTTCCCTATTCTATTATCCTACAACTCTCCCACCATGTACTGTACTGCCATCCACCTTCAGCAGTTTCCACTGTGGCACCCCTCTTTCCCAAAGACCTTTTCATCCATTGTCCCATTTCTTTGACCCCTTTTATTCACTTACATTCTGACCCCTCCATCAATGAAAATGTTTTGGAGCGTGTGGATGGGTAACTTGCTGGCTTAGCAAAGAATGAGGACTCCTTCATCTGTGCAGCCATTCTTAAACCCCCTTCCCCACTCTCTCTCTCTCTCTCTCTCTCTCTTCCCAGCCAATCCCCTCTGGCCTTGCCTCTTTTGTCCCTTCCCCTCCCCTTTTCCTAGCTATCACATAACCCCACTCCTTCCCCTGTTACTTAGCTCCTCCTTCCCCTCTTTTCCTTTCCCCACCCCGCTATTTCCTTGCCCAACTGAGCTCCCTCCCCAGGACAGGTGACCAGGGCCAAACAGGCCTGCCTCTTTAATCATGCAAACCCCCTTGTCCCTGGATCCCCTTCCTGTCAAAGAAACCATGCCACAACTTAAAAGATTTGGGTACCCAGTCAGCAAAATGTTTATTACATAAATATATCAAATTTCCATCTGTTATTTGCAACCTCATATTTACATCATCATTTTTATCTTTTGTTCATTATTTCCAAAAAATCTACAATTTCATGTCACCAAAATCATAATCTCCTTTTATCTTTATTTGACTGCCTTGCCACCCAGATGTACATCTGGGTGTCCTCCTCCTTCTCGTTACCTCTCTCTCTCTTTCCTGCTGAGTATGGATATAAACTGGTACCCCAACTCCAGCACCCCTTGCTTTTGTGCTTTATTCCCATCCCTCATATTGATAGTATGTATGTATGCCCCCACCCATTTATTCATTCACTTTCTCAGATTGTATAGCACTTTATGATCTCTGACTTATTTCCAGACCCACCTAGGCAGCATGTCTGGCCATGCCACCACCACTCCTGGCTACCATTCTCTTACTTGGACCATCTCCCTCTTTATCTGCCATAAGATGTCCAACCATGGTCAAGAACCCAGATCATTTCCCCTCAAATGCAATATTAACATGTGCGGCTCTGGCCATGTTGTCCTCAGTTCCTCCAACAGTGACAAAAGCTGTTGCCATCTCACCCTCTAATCCCCTTCCAGTGCAACCTGACAGTATTTCCATCCTGGTATAGCTGTCTCCCCCAACTTGGCCCACCACTCTTCACTCTGCCCAATACTCCAAAGAGTGACCACAGATCCATATCTCCTGCTGTCCTCTGGGCCTATGTGATTAACAGAAGAAAAACAGAGATTAAAAGGTGATGATTCACAATGATGTGGTGTCTCTCTAGGGGTGAACAGTGCTGTCGAGGAGCTCCACCAGACATCTTTTTAAATACACACTTTGCCCCCCACCTTTTGATTTATTTCAGTAAAAACTACTGAAAAGTTATTTGGTAGTACCTGCTTAGTGATCTGGTGATGTCAGAGCAATTGGAAGATCTCCAGGATTTGGGGATTTTGCAGTTAGATGACTTGGAGGGAGAACAAGATGCTGCAGTGGGGTGAGAAGCTAAATGGCCTCAGAGAAGTAATGCCAATAGAAGCGGCTCATTGGCCTACTACTGGAACACCTTAGGAACAAATGTATGAGGATATACAAACTATAAAGACAGCACTTTTTTCATTAATTTCAGAGTTCTGAGAATGGAAGATGACTTTATTTAGTCAGGTCTTGGACTCTGAGGTGAGGATTTCTTCTGCGAAGGACAAAGTTGTGAAGATGGAACCTTGAGATAGTCAGGTTGAAGAAAATGATCAAAAACTGGAGTATAAAGTGGATGATTTGGAGGGACGATCCAGGAGAAATAATCTAGTTCTCCTGGGGCTCCCTGAAGGTGAAGAGGGTGCAAATTCTATTTGATTTATCCAGAAGCTTTGCGCCCGCATAGCAGGTCCCTCACCCAATGGACCAGAATATATTATCGAAAGAGCTCATCACACAGTCAGGCCAAAGCTGGCTCTTGATCAGCCTCCTCGTTCTATTATGTTCAAAGTACTGAATTACTTGGATATAGACTATTTTTTAAAAGCTGCTCATGGCTAGGACAGAACTGAATGGGAGGGTAAAAAGCTACGTTTGGTACCAATTTGACATACAAGGTCCGACAAGAGAGAGAGCCACATTCAGACTTATTCAATCTAAGCTGTGGGCTGCTAAAATTAAACACCAGATGCTACAGTATGTTCCTCCCAGCTAGAGGTAACAGTGTCAACCTGAGGGTTTCGCTATGACTCAGTACCCCAGGCAGCAACTGAGTTGGTGAAGAAATTACTAGACCTCTTTGGGAAAGGAGGTTGAGACCAGAACGGGGTAAGACTGTGCATGATGTCTATCTCTAAGTCACTCTATGGCAAATTAGTTTATTTAATAGCCTGAGAATGAGTCTCCGGTGTGGTGGTATTATTTTCAGTTGAACAATGTTGTGCTTGATACTTGATTTGACATTATCTAATTGGTCGCTTGATGTTTGGACCAACATTGGTTGCAGGAATTTCAGTGGTCTGGTGCAAGATAACAGACATCACAGCTCTGGATGTTAAAGTATTTGTGCCTGCATTTGTATCGCCAAACTTGGACATTTATTCTTGTGTCCTCAGACGGACTGAAAAAGGGGCCGTTTCAATGTGTGAACACTGGGAGATGAAAGATGGTGATTGGCCGGTACAGTCTGTCTGCTTCTGGAACCTTCTTCAGGACTTCTGAAGTTTCCATTCCCATATTTATGTTTTGGTTATGCAACACAGCTGGCTGCAAATTGTTTCTTCGCAGACCAACAGATCTCCCCACTTTGTGGCTAAAGTTTATTCTCATCCTGTCATTTTCCTCTCTGGAATTTCAGTTAGATAACAGCAAACTGCAACTTTTATGGACACTCTGGTCCACTTAAAAGTGTTAAGTACTTTTCCTTAAATTTTTATCTAAGGACAGCATTGTATATACAGGTTGCTATGTTATAGTTTGGCAGACTGACATTCTGGACCTGATACTGGTACAGTCTTCCAGTGCATTATTAAATTTACTTTTTGCAGCTTTTGATGTAAGAGAAGCTACCTCAGTTGTTTTGTTTGTTTACTACAACAGTCTCTGGGTACAACTATGCTCAATCAATAATTCCTTCCTGATAGGACAAAGATTTTCCAATGGGCTCTGATGTTTACTGCCGATTGATATGACGCCTGTTAGAATGGCACAGAGCAAGATTTTACTATGCTTAACAATATTAGTTAAAGTTAACATGTGTAGTCATTTTGATGGGGTGCAGTGTCACTAATTCTAAGTTTAGTAGTAAGCGTTGCTCACTGTGGGATGGAACTACAGGTCAGAGGGTTAATGTAGAATCTTTAAGGGTTAGTTAGTCATTGTTGTTTTATAGTTCAGAGCTCTTGTTATTCAATAATGTTCAAGTTTCCTCAATCAGATACTTTAAATGCATAAGCAGTGGTTGAGATTAAGAAATATTGTTACTGTCTTTCCTGAGTTACAATCTTACTTTAATTACTTCTGGCTTATAGGTTGGGCTTTCAATTAATAGCTTACTGAGGATTCAGTGTAGCAATAGCCTTTGTACCATTGGAACTCTTTTATGTTATAGTGTTTGAAATGATTGGAGTGATATATGGAAGTTAGATTTTTGTGGGGCTCATAATAAGTAGCAAAAGCAAGGTTCCAGACTTCTATATTATTTATACTTTGGGTGACATTTTTTTAAGGTAAAGGTCATCCCTTTGTTAGTGTGTATCTTTTTTTTTAACTTTATTTATTCTCCCCTACCCATTAGCCTCTCTCCAGCGTGGTCTCATGGTATGCTGACTCTGCCCGTCTGACTTGAAGCCCAGACATCTGACTCCTGGTTTGGAGAACCCCTCACTCCAAGTGCAGCCTTGAGTGAATTCCTGAGATCTGAGTCCCCTGAGGAAGGACCACCAGACTCCTTTTTTACCGGCACTCTATCTACAGTATCAGTAGGGCTTCTGCTACTGGACGAGGGACCCAAAGCAGATGTCCTGGTGCCCAGCATTGAATGCAGGGCTGCATCCACTGGACCTGCCTTCACCTACCAATGGGAGGAGGGTTTTTCCCCTTTCCTGGAGACACGGGCATGCACTGACCTCCAGCACAGCACGGGCGTGCTCCCACACTTGCCTGCAGGAAGTCTGCCATGCCACCAATCCCTCTCTAGAATGAGCACTGTGTCTGCTGAGTCTCAGACCACTAGGGGCCACCAAAGATGTGAGGTGCCATCCTCCCTCCCCCGGAAAATGAGAGCTCCCAGCCAGGAGCCCAATCGAAGTCCATGCCCTCCACACGACTGATCCCCAATGACCCAAATCCATTCCGGAACCTGGGTCACCGGCGTGGCATGAGGTGTGGTGTCCAGTGCCTGAACCCTTAGCACCACCAGGCTGGCTCATTAGTGTGTATCTTTATATTTTTGGGATGCCACCCCATTAGTCATTCCGCTGTTACATTCAGTAATATAAGCAGTGGTTCTGTTTGAGAAAGTAATAAGGGACATGGGGAGTAAGATTGTGTTTTTTTTTATATATATTTCTGGTGGAGGCTGCTTCTCCTTGGACATCATGGCCTTAGCAATTTGGAGTTGGTTTTGGCCTGTGTGGTAAGTAGGGTGGGTGGTATTATTTGGAGGATTATTCTGGTAGTGGGACTTGGGGGAGAGCTTTTGGTTGGTATTGAAGGGGGACTATTTGGGGGGAATAGTAGGTTATTAGGAGTGCAGTGGGCTATTCTGCAGGACTCTTTCACTTTGATATTTACAGCGCAGTTCGTAATATGGGGCATTGAAATATAATCTTGTGGAATATTAAAGGAGGGAGAGACAACTCAAAAAAATATTGTCTTTTAAGGCACTTGAACAAGTATCATCCACATATAGTTATGTTGCAAGAAACACACATTCTGTCAGACCAGTTGGAGAAGTTAAAAAAATTATGGGGCAGGTTTTCGGGGCAGGGACAAGTGCCAGAAGGGGGTGTTTGGTGCTACTACTCCATAAGTCAGTTCCCTTCAGGGAAATAAAGATGTGGAGTGATCCAGAAGGCCATTATGTAATAGGAAATGGGCAGTTAACTGGTGTGGAGGTGGTACTTGGCTCTATTTATGGCCCTAATTTAGATTCTCTTTCCTTCGTTCTTTCCCCATCTGGTAACCTTACTGGCCCCATTCCAAAACACACCTTGTCTCCTTAGGGGAGATTGGAATTTAGTGTTCTTCAATGATGTAGATAGGTCCTTCCATAGAAGAGCTGGACTTCCCCCTGCACAATGTGCTCTACAGGAATTTATGTCCTACTTTGGCCTTATTGACCCTTGAAAAACTCTCCACCTGGACGAGAGGGAATATGCTTACTACTCCCCACCTAACGGGGTTTATTCAAGAATTGACTACTTTCTTCTCAGCTCATCCTTCCTGAAAGGGGTGGCAGCTGTAGGTATTCACCATAGAGTACTTTTAGATCACTCCCCAATTTGGATTTCTTTGGAGGTGACGCCTCACTCCCCAAGATCAGGTATGTAGTCCCTTAATAACTATTGATTGATGGATAAACATATTTTAAAGCATATGAAAAACTTCATATTGCTTACTTTAGAAGAAAATAACATGTCAGTTATAGCATTGGATGTTCTCTGGGACTCACTTAAGGCAGTTTGGAGGAGAGAATTTATCAGATTAGCCACAGTGCAGAAACGCAAAGTGACAGCTCAGGCTGATGAGTGGCTGTCCTGTATCAAGATATTGGAATCTCAATTGTCAAAATCCTCTGAAGAGAAGTTATGCTCAGAATTACTTTTCTTGAGAGCTAAATATTTGGCACATTTATTAGACCTCTCCCTAAGCTCTGCTGCTAAGTTTAACCCTTGCATGGCCTCGGACTGATATATCAGTCCAATATTTCTGTACATTCTAATTATGTCAACAGTCTAAGGATTAAACAACAAAAGGAATCAAGATGGGTAACTGCGCTGATTGGTCATGACTCTGGGAATTTAACATCTGAGAACTCAAAAATCTTAAGCATTTTTTATTGTTTTTTATCAGTCCCTCTACACGGCTCCCCCAGCAGACACAAATTACCCTACCCTCCTAGCGGATTTTTTGTAAGGTCTAGAGCTATCATAATTTATGGACTCTTAAAAGGGGAGCCTGAAGGGTGATATATCCATGCCAGAGGTAGTAACGGTTGTAGATCAACTTTCTGTGGACAAAGCCCCGGATCAGATGGATTTTTACCACTATTTTATAGAAGTTTCAAGTCAGAACTCGCACCTTTTTTGAGTGAGTTGTTTAACTACCTCTTAAAGGCTCCTATAAAAGAGTCTGCCCTATTTGAAGCTCACATCACAGCTCTGCCTAAACTTGGAAGGGACCCCACTGCTCCTGGTAACTACAGGACCATCTCCCTGTTAAATATAGAAGTGAAGTTGTTAGCCAATATTCTAGAGTATCAGGTTTGAGAGTGTCTGATAGGTCCAGAGGAAGTGGGTTTGTAGCTGGGAGGCATTCCAGTGACCATTTTAGAAAGATTCTTTGCTGGCTCGGTGGCGTAGAGGGTTGAGTCACAGGATGCAACACCTCGCGTCACGCTGGCGACTGGAGTTCGGGAACAGACTTGGGTTGCTGTAGGCCAGCAAGGGAGGATGAGGATTGAGCATCCGTTGGACTGCTCTCCTCTCCTGGGGTAGGTACTGGGCACGCATCACTCTGCAGAAGCCCCCAGTGGAGACCAGGAGCACTGCAAGAGAACATCAATAGATGGAGGACCAGGAAAAAACAGAAAATCACTTGGGACACAGCCAGATGATGGCTGCCGGACTGCCCATGCTTCCTCCAGACCTCCAGCGAGCCATGTCTGCATCAGCAGCACAGGGCCAATTGAGAGTGTGCCGGCCCCCTCCCTGATGGCTTCCCCTTCGGAAGAGAGGGACCCGTCCAGCGAAGGGATATGCTGGGTTACCCTGATGGCTGCTATGTGAGGTAAGAGGACTCAGGATGGGAAACCATATGAGCTTACCCCCCATAACAGTGACAAAGGACAAATGGCAAGTACTATTGGTGATGCTAGGAAAGGGGGGCAGGATGGGAGGGGGGAAGGGTGAAGGTGGTTACCCTTAATGCTAGGGAGTCTTGGGAGGAAAACTGCAGAGTTAGTGTTCTCTTGGCAGAGGGAGAGGTGGACATTGCAGCCATCACAGAAACATGGGCCACCCAATACAATGACTGGGGCCTGTCTGTACCAGGGTACAGGTTATTTCGTAGGGACAGGGTGATTGGGAAAGGAGGGGGGAGTGGCACAATATGTGAAGGAAGGACTGAAATGTGTAAGGGAGGAAGGGGAGGAGGGTAGTACGGAGTCACTTTGGATGCAAATCCAGGATTCCAAGAATAGGATTCTTAGCATGGGAGTGGTGTACAGGCCACCATCTCAGACGGAGGAGTTAGACAGGAACTAGCGGACAGATCAGCAGGACCTCAAAGAAGGGTAGTGTGGTGACTGTGGGGGACTCAACATGCCAGGAGTGGACTGGAGTACCCCAACAACTAGGAACAGAAGGAGCAGGTACTGCTGGATGCCTTCCAGGGCAGCTTCCTGCTGCAAATGGTCAGTGAACCAACCAGGTTAGGGAACACCTTGACCTCATGCTGGCAAATGGGAACTTTGTGAGAGAACTTACAGTGGAG
This sequence comes from Neoceratodus forsteri, assembly GCA_016271365.2. NCBI lineage: Eukaryota > Metazoa > Chordata > Ceratodontiformes > Ceratodontidae > Neoceratodus > Neoceratodus forsteri. Next base: position 611,447,950 of record CM028133.1, read on the forward strand.
GAACCGCTGTCAGGGATTGACCACCACCAGTATGGCTCACATTGATAAGGGCAAGAAGGAGTGGAATCTGGCACGAGTGCTGACTTCAAGAGGCCAACTTTGGGAGGATGGGAAGTGGAAAATAGGTTATCTGGCCAGAATTCAACTCTAGTATGGACACTAACCAGAGGTGGGCTCATAAAGCTGGGGATAGTGGAGGCAACCAAAACTCTGCTGCAAAGCCCAGAGCAAGAAGGCTAGGCTAAGAAACCGAGCTGGTTGAGCAAGGAGGTCATGGAAAAGGTAAGGAAGAAAAGAGCTGCCTTTAGGAAGTACAAGAAAACAGGGAGGGGGAGGACAGGGAGGTACTTGACAGAATCAGAAAGGAGGTGACAAGGGCAGTAAGGGAGCCAAGAGCATCTATGGAACTCAGGCTGGCACAAGGCATTAAGAAGGGAGAAGGACTCTTTGGTACATCAGGAGAAAAGGAGCTGTAAGGATCAATAGTAAGGATTAGAAAGGAGGGAGTTGGGTGAAGCAGAAGTGCGATAAGGCAGAAGCACTAAATGAGTACTTCTGCTCAGTATTTACTAAAGAGAAGAGGAGGTGACACCCAAGGTGGGAGAAATGGCAGAAACAGGGGGAAGGGGTGACAGATGGGAAATCATGGAGGCAGAGTTTGAGAGGGTTTAAGGCACTGAGGGTGGACAAGGCACCAGGCCCAGATGGCATCCACCCCAGGGTACTGAAGGAGTTGGCAGAGGTCCTTGCAGGACCTTTGGCAGACCTATTTAATGCCTCACTACATCTGGATGTACCTCAGGACTGGAGGATGGCTCATGTGGTGCCCTCCACAAGAGTGGCCCCAGGATGAACCGGGAAACTACAGACCAGTGAGCCTCACATCCATCGTGGGTAAGCTAATGGAGACCATCCTGAAGAAGAGGCTGGTGGCCCTCCCACAGCCCAAAGGACTACAGGACAGCAGACAGCATGGCTTCACACGTGACAGATCCTGCCAAACCAACCTGGTGGAGTTCCCATGACTGGGTAACTAGGGCAACTGGACAGGGCCATGCAGTGGATGTCCTGTATCTGGACTTCAGTAAGGCATTCGACTCTGTGCCGCATGGAAGGCTGGAAGGAAGTTAGTAGGCACAGGGGGGTGCAAAGCTGGTGAGATGGGTAGGAAACTGGCTTCAGGGAAGGCAACAGAGGGTGGTGGTGGTGGGAGCTCACACTCAAGGGCAGTGACGAGCGGAGTTCTACAGGGCCTCAGTGTTGGGACCAGTGTTGTTTGGGGATATTCATTGCAGACATATAGCATGGGACAGCAAGATCAGTCTGTTTGCTGATGATACCAAGGTTGGCGCGGTGGTGATGACCTAGGGGATGGCAGGGGTTGCAGGATGATCTGGCAAAGCTTTAAACCTGGTCAGGCACCTGGCAACTGGGCTTTAAGGTGATGCATTTTGGGATGAAGAACCCAAGGAGGACTTACCAGCTAGGGGGAGTGCAGCTAGCCCAGACAGAGGAGGAGAAGGATCTGGGTGTGCTCATTACAGGGTCAATGAACAACTCGGCACAATTTAGGAAGGCAGCTGCAAAGGCCAACAAAATGCTGGTTTGTATTGCAAGGGGTATATCCTCGAGGAGGAGGAGGTGATTCCGCCATTGTATAGGTCATTAGTTAGACCACAACTGGAGTACTGCGTGCAGTACTGGCGCCCATATCTGAAAAGGGACATTAAGTTACTGGAGGGGGTGCAGCGCAGGGTGACAAAGATGATCAAGGGGCTGGGGGACTTATCATACGAGAGGAGGTTGAAGGAGTTGAACATGTACTCACTGGAGGAGAGGAGGGACAGGGTGACATGATTGAAACCTTTAAATACATGAAAGAAATAAACAAGATGGGTACAGAGGGCCTGTTCAAAGTAAGGGAGGGGAGGGCCACCAGGGGCCATGATATGAGACTGGAGGGAGGAAGGTTCAGGAGGGAGATGAGGAGACACTTTTTTACAGAGAGGGTGGTGGCTGGGTGGAATGCGTTACCTGCAGAAGTGGTATCCAGTAGAACAGTGGACTGCTTCAAAAGGGGATGGGACAGGACAAGGGGGAGGGTTAATGAAGGGGAAGGGTGGAAGGGAGGGGCAGCTGCAGAATAAGGGGTGCTAGCTGCACATTCGAGCAGACTTGACAGACCTCTAGGCCTTCATCTGCTGGCAAATTTCGTATGTTCATATGTTCGTAATTGGAGGGGTGTGGGAGTCCTTTGGCACTCTGAAGGAGTGGTTGTGCCCTAAGCATGTAGGGGGAAAAACAGATAACACAAAAAAAAAGAAAGATTCTTCATCGTTTGGCCGTGGCTGGGGAGGGGAGCATGGATAAGGTGCTCATCTCCCTAGATGCAGAAAAAGACTTTGATAGATTGGCTTGGACATTTTTATTTGATATGTTACTGTACCTCGGTATGGCTTCCCAGAGGAGTATATCTGATGGATTGCTGTATTATACAAATGCCGCTCTGCTCAGGTTTTGTGCAATGGGGCTCTATCTCCGGCTTTCACCTTGACCAGGGGTACACGTCAGGGTTGCCCCCTATTGCCAATGCTATTCACTTTATATATCGAAACACTGGCTAGGAAGATTAACAGCTCACACATAGTGAAGGGGATAGAGGTGGGACCCTACGATTGCAAACTGTCAATGTCTGCAGATAATGTGCTTTTACTTCTCTCACACTGGAGAACATTTCTTCCAGCAGTTCTAAAGATGATATCAGACTTTAGTGTTTTGGTTGGTTACAAACTGAACCAAAATAAAATGACTGTACTATTCCTTTCATGCTCCTGTTTGAGGGTGGACATAGAGGAACTGGGTTTAAAGTGGGGGCCGCACTCGATTTCTTTTCTGGGGATGGAAATTGCCTGTGATTTAAACAAGTTAAAAACCCTTAACCTGGACCCAGTGGCCCAACAAATGCAATAGGATTTAAATAGGTGGCAGCACCTGCCTCTCACACTCTGGGGAAGGGTAAATATACTGAAAATGGTTATTTTCCCCAGATTAATGTACCCACTGTCAATGCTGAGTCTCATTCTTCCATGAATATGGTTAAAAAATTGATGCTATTTGGTCATCTTTCTTTTGGTTGGGAAAACATCCTAGGAGGGCACTTGCCAAATTATGTAGACCAAGAGAGTTAGGAGGTCTCAGAGTTCCTCATTTACTCCTATACTAGTTTGCTTTTCAGAGAAGTATTTACACTGGCTCGGGTCAGGGATTTGGCAGGAGAACCTTCATCCAAAATATGATTAAAGATTTAAAGCGGACAGGCTACATGTGTCATTGCCTTCTCTCCTTTATATACCTTTTGGCAATTTACCAATCCATTTAAGACATTCACCTATCAGATGGTCAGTAAAGGTTCATTTACAAATGTGTCATTTTTTTAATTTATGTTGCAAATGAGATTCTGGACAGCCATTCTTCAACAACCCAAATATGTTAATTGGCTATAGGGTGGTTAAACTTGCTAATTAGAAGGATTTAACATTGTCATCTGTGTCTGATCTTGTTAAAGGGGAGAATTTTCTGTCTATTTCGAAATTCAGGGAATCTTTTCACCTGTCAGATTTTTCTGCTTTTAAATATATGCAGATCAAACACTGTGTCTTCGGTTGTGGGGGCACTCCCCTGGCCTTTAGAGGCATCACAATTTTTTTTAGAACTAGCTGGCCTTGTTGCACAATCCAGACCAATTTCAAAGCTGTACTGAGCTTTGGGTACCCATGCCTGGAAAGATATTTCTCCAGTTGCTTTTTATTGGCAAAATGCCATTAACCTGTTCTGTGATTTGGCCCAATGAAAAGTCAGTTGGGCAGATATTTGTAAATAGATTGAACAAGACAGATTAAGACTTGTTAAATTTCATTATCTTCATAATCTATACTATACTCCCCTCAAGTTACATAATATTGGTAAACATCATGACTCCAGATGTCATAAGTGTCTCCAAGATGATGGTTCCATGTTTCATATGATTTGGGCCTGTCCAGAGGTACAATCTGTCTAGCCAACTATTAAGCAAATTTTCTGCCCCTTCTTTGCTCGTACTGCGTATCTTATGGTTGACATCTGTATAGTTGGTCACTATTTGGCTATCCAATCTCTGACCCACAAAGCATACATGGCTTTAACATCAGCAGTGACAAAATTCCTCATAATGAGATACTGGTTATCAAACTCTATTCCAACTGCACGTGAATGGTTTCAAGATATTCATACAGCACTTAATGTGGAAAGATCTACTGTGGTGCCCTTTCGGGAATGTTGGGAGCCATTTTCTCAATTTTTAACTGGGAGGTGGAAGGACCAGATGTATAGATTGTGTATGTGCAATATTTAATCTCTCTCCAGCATTAGACTGCTAGAATTGATAGAACTGTCATTCTCATTTCAGATATTAATAAAATATGTGAGTCCTGGTCTAATCCATGTATGAATCTCCACGTCTATCATTCACTGCAGAGGTGAGGACGGGGAGGGTGAGGGGGAAGGGGTTTAGTTAAGATCTATAAGGGCTGGGAGGTGGGACTTATATAGTTGATTTATATTTTCTTCTTGGTATTTAGTTTAGTTTATTGTTCTAGGAATTATTACCTTTGAGCCAATGGCTCTTTTACAAAGGTTCCACGTCATCAATGTACAAACAAACAAGACATGTTACATAGAATGGTCAGCAAATTATAAAGGTTTCAATAAGTCAGTGTAATACAGTACATCACAGGAAAAAAACAAAACATTGGAGGAATGGTCAAGGTGGGAAGGGTAGGAGGAGATATGGGGAGGGGAGCAGACTTAGAGTAGTTAGAGGTACTCAGATGCCTTTGTCAAGAAAGGAGCAGAGGAGGAGGATGATGAAGAACAGTAAAAACAGCCATGAGAGAATCATTAGTCAAGGCAGTCACAGGAGCTAGAGGCTGAGAGGTGAGCCAAAAGCATAGATCTGAAGCTCCCTAGTGACGTGGAGAATGTTAGGTGAACTCAGGGCATTGTACCAGCTGGGGCACGATAGGGCAAAAAGATCTTTGGCCCTGTGTGGTCCGGGCATCTGGGGACCTGGAGAAGCTGGTGTTCTGATCTTCTGGTGGGACGGATGCTGATATTCGGGCAAAGTAGGTCTTGGATACATGGCAGAGTGTGGCCCAAGATGGATTTTTTGCCATCAAGCATGTGAGGTACCTTATGCGATTTGAGAGTTGCAACCATCCTGTTTCAGTGTAGAGCTCACATGTATGAGTATGTCTTTGTGCTCCGGTGAGCAGCCAACAGGCCTTGTTTAGGGTGGTTGTGATGCACCTTAGTGAGGTGGTAGTGGCAGAGCCATAGATAATTAAGCCATAGTCTATGATTGAGATGACAGAGCTTTGGATAGCAATCCTCAGCACAGCTTGGCTAAGGAATTGCCGGTTTCAGAACAGGATACCAATTCGCTTGGTTCACCTTTTCACTGTGTTATCAATGTGGGTCGAAAGGTAAGACCTTGATCAAAGGTGATTCCAAGGTATTTAAATGTTGACACTTGTTCAAGGGTATTTCCTGGATATGTTTGATAGTAAGTGGAATTTGTCTTTTTCTGTTTTGTGGATTGGAGAAAAGCATGGATTTTGTTTTTTTGTGATTTAGAACCAGCTTGTGATCTAGGAACCACTTTTCAACATTGGAGAAAGCAAGTTGCAGGCTCTGGAGTAAGGGTTTTGGGTCCTTATGAGAGGAGAGAATCACAGCATCGTCAGCATAAAGGATTATTTGTTCTGGGCAGGATTTAGGGAGAGACTTTAGGAAAAGGCTGAAAAGGAGGGGGCCTAGGATTAACCCCTGTGGAACACCTGAGAGGACCGGTTTTGAGTCTGAGAGAACTTCTGAGATTTTTACTGATTGAGAGCGTTGGGCAAGGTAACTTTTAACCCAGGCATCTAGTCCTTCTGAGAGCCCAAGACTGTGTAGTTGTGTGATAAGTAAGCCATGGTGAACAGTATCAAACGCCTTTGTTAGGTCGATGAAAACAGCTCCGGTTTGATATCCTTTGGTGATTTCTTGTGGGTGGGATGGGGGATGTATTTACTATTTTTCATTATTTTTCTTTTTTGGTGTGGTTTTTTTATTTAACAGTTTATTTTTATTGTACTTCATCTGTATTTTATTTGTTGTAGCATGTTATAAAACTTTTTCAATTAAGTTTATTGAATTAAAAAAAAGAAAGGTGAGGATTAAACTCAACATGTGGCTGAGGGGGTGGTGTGAAGAAAAAGGGTTTGATCTGGTTGGAGAGTGAAGTAGGACATGGTATAACAAAGAACTTTATCCATCTGACAGGCTGCACCTAAGCAAGGAGGGCACTAGGGTCCTCAAAGGTAAAGTGGAAAGCTACTTAAGGGACAGGATACATTTAAACTGAATGGGGAGGCAGCAGGAGGCAAAGACCTTAGCACCAGGCATGGGGGGCACAAGGGCCTCCGGCCAGGAAGAATGACAACAGACAGGGGAGTACAAGGGGTGGGAACAGTAGGAGAGGGGGGATGAGGCACTGTATAAACAGAGGAAAAGAGGGCCACAGGATGCATTGGAAGGCAGTGACCCTGAATGCAAGGAGCCTGGGAAACAAGGTAGCAGACCTACAGACACTACTGGCAGAAGGTAATGTGGATATAGTTGCCATTACAGAAACATGGGCAACTCAGTTCCATGACTGGGACATAAAGATCCCAGGTTACCAACTGCACAGGAAGCACAGGGCTAAAGGAACAGGTGGTGGTGTGGCTTTGTATATAAGTGAAGGGATAGAGTGTAGTATGGAGGAGGGGGAGGAGGGTACGACAGAAGCCTCTGGGCAGTACCACAGAATACTGATGGCAAAACAATTCGATTGGGGCTGGTGTACAGACCACTTTCACAGGGAACTGATTTAGATAGGGAACTGGGAGAACAGATCAGAAGAGCAGGGGGCAGAGAAAACGTAATTCTGGGTGACTTCAATCTACTGGGAGTAGACTGGAGCATGGCAGCTACCTCCGGCAGCAGAGAACAGGTCCTTCTGGATGCTTTCCAGGACTGTTATCTGACTTAGGGAGTCAAGGAGCCAACAAGGAGGATGCCATATTAGATCTAGTGTTGTCAAATGGGGAGCAAGTCCAGGACCTCTTCCAGGTAGTGACCACCGGTGTGGTTTTTAATCTGCATGGGGAAGGAAGCAGCCAGGACTAAAACATAGGTGGTAGACTTTTGGAAGGCAGACTTTAACAAGATAGGGAACACAGTGATGGAGCACCTGGCAATTTCCAACCAGGGATGAATATGGACCCAAAATGGGCCGTCATCAAGAGGATGTTATGTTGATTGAGGCCACCAACACTTGTACAAAGGCTCAAAAAAAGAGTGCCAGAAACAAGAGGCCAAGCTGTTTTAATAGAAAGGTGGAGGTGACACTAAGGGATAAGAGGGCAGCCTGCACAAGTGTACCGCAAGGAAAGAAGACAGGGAGATTTACATGGAGAAATCTAGAGAGGCAGGCAGGGAAGTCAGGGCAGCCAAGCCTGAGAAAGAAATAAGATTGTCTGAGGGAATTAATAAAGGGGAGAAGAACTTCTACTGCCACATTACGGAGAAAAGAAATAAAAGGGACAGGATAGTTAGGATCAAAAGGGAGGGATGGAGGGTGGGTGGAGCAGGGTGAAGAATAAGCGGAGACACTTAATGAATACTTCTGCTCTGTCTTCACCAGGGAGGGTAGGGGGCCCATGCCAAAGGGGACTATCGGGATGCCCCTAAAGGAGGGGGGGAGCAAGAGGGGGACATTGAGGTAGACAGGGTCTTGAGAGGACCTAAGGAACTGTGGGTGGACAAGGCTCCTGGCCTGGATGGGGTGCACCTAAGGGTTCTGAGGGAACTGGTGGAGATATTGGCAGCACCACTGATGGATCTATTTAACACCTTGCTCAAGGAAGGGTGTGTCCCTCAGGACTGGAGGACAGCTCATGTGGGGCTTATCCACAAGAGTGGCCCTAGAGAAAAGCCAGGAAATTACAAGCCAGTCAGCTTAACCTCCATAATGGGTAAGTTAATGGAGGCAACTCTGAAAGAAAGGCTTGTGTCCTTCCTTGAAGAAAATGGTCTCCAGGATGATAGGCAGCATGGGTTTGTTAGGGGAGGTCATGTCTAACCAGCTTCTTCAACTGGGTTACAAGGACCTTGGACAAAGGGCAGGTGGTGGATGTACTTTATCTGGACATTAGCAAGGCATTTGACTCAGTGCCTAATGGCAGGCTGGTCAGCAAGCTTAGGGACCTGGGAGTTGGGGACAAACTACTGAGGTGGTTAAAGAGCTGGCTGATGGACAGGATCCAGACAGTAGTAGTAGGGGGTGAGCTGTCCAAACCTAGGCCTGTGACCAGTGGTGTCCACAGGGCTCAGTACTGGGACCTGTGTTGTTCAATATATTCATTGGTGACATAGCAGAGGGGGTCAAGAGCAAAATTTGTCCTTTTGCAGATGATACTAAGCTCTGTGGGAGGGTGGATACAGAGGAGGGGAGACAGGATTTAGTGGAGGACCTGGCAAAGCTTGAGAAATGGTCTAGCATCTGGCAATTGGGTTTCAATGCTAAACAATGTAAGGTGATGTACATGGGAGCCAAAAATCCAAAGGCCAGTTATTGGCTAGGGCGAGTTCAGGTGACAGTATCGGAAGAGGAGAAGGACCTGAGGGTTATGGTAAGGGGTGACATGAAACAAATAGTGCAGTGCTGTAAAGCAGCAGCTAAATCAAACAGAATGCTGGGTTGCATAGCCAGGGAATCACCTCTAGGAGGGAGGAGGTCATTCTGCCACTATACAGGTCACTGGTGAGACCACACCAGGAGTATTGTGTCCAGTTCTGGTGCCCCTACCTTAAGAAGGATATCAAACTACAGGAGGTAGTACAGTGGAGGGCAACCAAATTGATCCAGGGCATAGGGGACAGAACATACGAGGACAGACTGAGGGTGCTGAACATGTACTCTCTGGAGGACTGGAGAGAGAGAAGGGGATATGATTGAGACCTTCAAATACTTAAAGATCATTAATAAGACCAGCATTGAGGGCATCGTTAATCTAAGAAAGGAGGGTACAACAAGTGGTCATGGTCTGTAATTGGTGGGGGGTGGATTCAGGAGGGAAATGAGAAGTTACTTCTTCACAGAAAGGGTGGAAAAAAGTGAAAAAAGTTGCCAGAGGAGATGGTGGTGGCAAGGACAGTGACCAGTTTTAAGAGGGGCTGGGACAGGGTAAAGAAGAAGATTATGTCAATAGGGAACTCAAGCGGTGGGGGTGGGGGTGTGGTACAGTGAGGGAAGAGAGGGAGTGGGAGTACAGCTCCAGGAGGAGTGGGGGGGTGGCAGCTACTTGGTATAACTTGCTGTGCACTCGGCAGACTCAATAGACCATTATGGGCTGTATTTGCTGGCAATTTTGTATGTTTATATTCCAGGGGCAATTTATACAAATTAGCATATTCATTGACGTGTCAATGGACTCCAGAGTGCCATCTGTGCTGGTGTCCCTTGTCACAGAAAAAGCTTTTGATAGGGTTTCCTGGGTTTATCTCTTCATGCCCCTATTAGTCTTTGGCTTCTCATCTGAGTTTATCAAAGGGGCCCAACTGTTATACTCCCATCCAATGGCCAGGGTTTATTGTAATGGCTTTCTCTCCCCCTCTTTTGTTTTACAAAAAAGGACCCTACAAGGCTGTCCGTTGTCCCCAATACTCTTTAACTTATATCTTGAACCACTTACCTGAGTAATAGTTTCTGACCCAACTATTCAAGATATTTGGATTGCAGGGCATGCTTTTTCTCTCTTGACTTATATAGATTATATTTTGCTTCATTTGCAGAACCCAGCCACCTCATTGCCAGTAGTATTTAGGACCCTCTACCAATTTGGTCAGTTGGTGGGGTACAAACTGAATCTGGGCAAAATGGTATTTATGCTGTTCAACAGATATACTTATAAATTGGAGGTTTTGAAATGGGACAGTACTACCTTCTTTAATATCTTTATAAGTGATGTTTCAAGCAGCTGGAATGGAAGGTCTACCTCTTTGTCAATGACACTAAAATCTGCAAAAGGGTGGATGCTCCAGAGGGGGTGGAAAGGATGAGCAGAGACCTGAGAAAACTAGAGGAGTGGTCAAGGGTATGGCAGATGAATTTTAATCAGAAAAATAGCAAAATAATGCACTTAGAGCACAGAAACCCAGGCGCAGAGTACAAAATGTGTAGAGTGATATTGACAAACACCAAGCAGGAAAAATACCTGAGTGGTAATCATATCAGATGACCTAAAGGTGGCCAGGCAGTGTGACAAGGCAGAAGAGAGGGCTAGTGTGATGATGGGGTGCATAGAGAACAGTAACAACAGCAGAAAGAGGGAGGTGGTGTTGCCTCTGTCTAGATCGCTGGTAAGACCCCACCTTGAGTACTGTGTCCAGTTCTTGAGACCACATCTCTGGTAGGACATAGACAGGGTGGAGGCATTCCAGAGCAGGGCAATTAAAATGGTGGAGGGTCTGTATCAAAAGCCCTATGACAAGAGACTAAGGGACCTCAATATGTACACCCTGGAGCAAAGAAGGGGGGGCTATGATAGAGACCTTCAAATACCTCATGGGGGAAAATTAAATACAGGAGGGAAGTATTTTTCAGAAGAAATGGTGCTCAAGAACAAGAGGACATACTATGTAGCTTGAGGGGGTAGATTCAGGAGAGATGTGTGGAAGTACTTCTTCACAGAAGGAGTGGTGGATTACCAGAAAAGCCTTCAAGTAAAGGTGGTGGGGGTGAAAACAGTGGTGGGGTTCAAGAATGCATGGGATAAGCACAAGGGAATCATTGTGGAAAGGCGGGGGCAAAGGAAGTAAATGTAAAAGTTTATTCAAGAACCCAGAAAGAAGTGGCCCAAAAAGTAAAGTAAAAGCACCACCGTGTGTTGAAGGGGTTGAGCTAAATGCTACTACTATCAATGTGCAGGCTAACTTTCAAAATACTGAAAACTCAGCAAGGGGGCTGGATTGTCTATGTCAGGAGGGCTCAGTAGTACAACAAAGAAAGTTTCGAAAGATAGTAGTAAGTCATCTGAGAAAAGTGCAAAAACAGAGTATTCCAATTGCACTTAAAAAAAGCACTTAGAGGTACAACTTGCAGTGGAGTTGCTTGATTTGCAAGACATGCAGATCGAATAACTCAGTCTGCGATTGCATGTGTTAGCTCTACTGAATCTGTTGATGATGATGGTGATGACCATGTCATGGTGAGACTGATGATGAGCTTGTGACTTTGCCTTTAGCTCTGTCTCATTCTGGTTCTGACAGTGACAATGTGGATGAAGATAAAGGCAGTAGTAGAGTGTCAAAAGGGGAAAAGAAAAAGTGAAGGGCACAAGCCACACAAGGTGAAACAAAGTCTGACAGTAGTGATGATGACAACGGTGCTGCAGAGGATTCTATGGTTGTCTCACCTGATGAACCTGAATCCTCCACTGAAATGTCTTCCCCACGTAAACCCAGCCACTTGACTCCTACTTAGCTCATTACTAGACATAGACAGTCTACCCCTAATGTTAGGAATAATGTTTACATAAACCTCAAGGATGCTTGTCAAGCTATATGTGTGGATTGCAATACTTGTGTTAGTAGGGGGAAAAATAAAGGGTATATTGGAACCACAACAATGATGCAACACATTTCTCAACTTCACCCCATCGTTATATATAGTACAAATAAACAGTCTAACATTGGTGCCTGGAAATCCATCAGTGCTCTCGGTGAACAGGAACATTCTGCTGATCACCAGGCAAGATCCAAAACTACACTTTCGCCTCAAGATAATTTTGTATGGTCCTCTTTTTTACTAGACATAGCATGTAGTCGTACAACACCCCCAGGCAAATGTAACTTTACTCCCGGTAAGAGGCAACTGAAGTTGAAAGAAGTTTTTGAAAGAAAGTCTAAATATTCACGAAACCATCCCATAGCACTGGCAATAGATCGTAAACTAGCAGAAATGATTGTACTTGATTTGTAGCCATACTCTATTGTGGAAGATGTGGATATCAGAAGGCTTATAGAATATTTGGATATTTAATGCCAAATAGAAAATACTTCTCCATAACTGCTGTGCCCAGGATGTATGACAGCTTTGTACTTCAAGTAAGGCATGCTCTCCGAGAAGCTGAGGACAAGGTAGTTCACTTTACTACTGATATGAGGACCAGCAGCCAAACCACTGCTGCTGACTGTGCACTGGATCACTTTTGCGGCCAACTCATCATCATTCTCACATACTAGTCTGTCTACCCCACCACTTCAACCAGTACTACTACTATCACTACTATCTTTCAGAGCTCACAAAAAAAGTCACATTTCAGAAAATCACAGTTCTCCATGTATCTCACTTTCAAAACACACACACAGTACAGCACATTCAGTGAGAACTGGAAAAACTAGTTATTGTTTGAGTCACTTCACAGGGTTTGAAAGTTGTTTTTTTTTTGTTGCAAACAATGGTTCAAATATTAAAAAAGCACTTCATGATGGCAATTATGTACACATTCACTATTTTGCACATTGTCTTAACCTAATTGTTCAAAGCTTCCTGCATAATGACTGGCAAATATCAACCACTGTGGGAACAATGAGCAAAGTGTATGGCCACTTCAACAATTGAGTAAAAGCCCATGACATCCTTGTTGATATGCAGAAGGACAAAGGTCTTCCTCATCTCCAGCTTGTTCAGGATGTACCAACAAGGTGGAATTCAACTTACTTTATGATTTAATGCATCCTTCAGCTAAAGGTAGCTATCATTGAGTATATCGTGTACAATGATATCAGGGAGGGCATTGTACTTCATTCTACTCAATGGTCTCTGCTGGAACAGTTGTGTCACATTCTGAAACCATTCATGAGTGCTACAAAAGAGGTAGGAGCAGAAAAGGCATCCCTTAGCCAAGTTATTCCACTCGTACGTCAAAAAAAGGTTGCAGAAAATGAGGAACAACTTAGATATGAACCAATCTCTAGTCAATAACATGCTTACCCGACTTAGCAATGATGAGAAATTATCAGCCATGACAAGGAGTAAGGAGTATTGCTTAGCAGCATGCTAGATGCACGTTTCTGGAACAGACACCTTCCTGATATGGTTTTTGAGGATATGGAGGAGTTGAACTACAGGCAACGTTTGATTGATGCAGTAGATGAGGTTTCATTAGGAGGATTGGGAAGCAGTACTACAATGACACCACCTCAAATTCAAAAGACTGCTCCACAGACAAATACAAAAGCAGACAATGAGGAAAATGACATTTGTGGTCAGCTGCAGGACATTGAAATTCCACAAGGAGAAAACGCATGCTTAGTAGTAAGCATGGTAGAGGCATATCTGTCTGAGGCCAACATTAGTATTGAGGATGACCCTTCAGGTTACTGGCAACAGAAAAAATCATGCTGGCCAAAGCTTGCTTCTCTGGCATGTAAGTATATTGGATGTCCACCCTCCAGTGTGTTCTGAACATTTATTTAGCTCTGCTGTGGATGTTGTGATTGAAAAATGAACAAGATTAACACTAAACAATGTGGAGAAACTAATGTTCTTGAAGGTTAACTTGCCACACTTTGGCTATATATGTGATGCTAATGTTGAAGAAGATGACACTGCCAGAAGTACCTGTGCTGCATCTGTGGATTAAGTGACACATCAGCTTTCAATTTTCAGACTTGACTGGTTAAAAGTAGAGATCTGAGACTTGCCTGCCTTTGGACCACATCATCGCCATCCTGGGGGTGGGTGGGAGGCACAGCCAATACATCACATCATTGCACTGGTAGCAACTGTGACAGACAAGTCCCTGATCTCACATGCAGTCGCTTTCTCATTCTGAGATCATTTAGCTTAATGCACCTAAGTCAGAATAATTATTATATAACCACATTGATGCATGCTGCTAGCTCTGTTCCCCCCTCCAATAGTAGTGATAGTAGTAGTGGTGAAGTGGTCACTTTGGAATGCCTGGTGTTCATCTTTCACATTGCTTCGCATTGCATTCCATACCAAGAGCCATTGCTGAACATAATTGGTGACATACAAACACACTGTCCCCTTCTACAAAAAGTCAGACTCAGTAGACTGGTTTAAAAAAATAGAGATCTGGAACCTGCCTACCTTTGGATCACATTATCATCATCCTGGGAGTGGGTGGGAGGTGCAGCCAGTACATCACATCATTGTACTCGTTGCAAGTTGCATCTGTGGCAGGCAAGTCTCTGATCTCACACACAGTCACTTTCTCATTCTGAGGAGATCATTTAGCTAAATGCATCTAAGAATAATTATTATATATCCGTATTGATACATGCTGTTAGCTCTGTTTTCCCCCTGATAGTAGTGGTAGTAGCAGTGGTGTAGTGGTCACTTTGGACTGCCTGGTGCTCTTCATTCACATTGCTTCATGTTGCTTTCCATACCGAGAGCCATTACTAAGCATAATTGGAGACACACAAACACATTGACCCCTTCTACAAAAAGTCAGACTCAGGAGACTAGTTTAAAATAAAATAGAGATCTGAGACTTGCCTGCCTTTGGACTGCATCATCGTTATCCTGGGGGTGGGTGGGAAGTGCAGCCAGTACCTCACATCACTGTACTGGTACCAAGTTGCATCTTTGGCAAACAAGTCCCTGATCTCACACACAGTAGCTTTCTCATTCTGAGAACATTTAGCTAAATGCACCTAAATAACAAGGTACCCTTACGTTCTGCTGAGGCTCACTGTCCCAACACTGACCTGCCCAGGCAGTATCACTCGACAGGTTCAGTGCCCAGGCAGTGAGCAGCCCGACAGTGAGGAAACCCAATGGATGTTACAGGGGTAAGGTAGCGGATGTGGCAGCTTGCTACCTTACCTTGTACATGGCAATGAAATTGTGGAGGAATCAGAAGGCTGGCCGAGCTGCCCCAGTGGTGTTGAGGGGTAAGGCACTGGCAGCTTGGCCAGCATGCTTGGGGAGGCACGGGTTCTATCCTGTAATGTTTTGCACTGTTGCACCCTCATGACTGTTTTTTTTCTAACTCTGAGGTCCGCTCTCCTTCAGAGTTAGATATTTTAGTTGGTGGGGTCGGGGGATGAACCCCCTGATTTACTGAGTGTAATTTAAAATCAGATGCCTGAAATAGTATTTTTCACATCTGATTATTTCGGCATGATGCATTTCGGGCCAGTGGGGTCAGTATCCCGAGACTCAGGAAACTGAGTTTAGGGATACCATAGTATATCCAGTAAGAATAACTATTATATAACCACATTGCTACATGTTGCTACCTCTGTTTTTCCCCTACTGATAGTAGTGGTAGTAGCAGTGGTGAACTGGTCACTTTAGACAGCCTGGTGCTCTTCATTCACATTGCTTCGTGTTGTGTTACATACTGACAGCTGTTGCTATGCTAGACATAATTTGTGACATACAAACACACTGACCTCTTCTACAAAAAGTCAGACTGAGGAAACTGGTTTAAAAAAAATAGAAATCTGGAACTTGCCTGCCTTTGGACCACATCATCATCATCCTGGGGGTGAGTGGGAGGTGCAGCCAGTACATCACATTATTGTACTGGTAGTAACTGTGGCAGACAAATCCCTGTTCTAACACATAGTCACTTTTTTATTCTAAGGAGATCATTTAGCTAAATGTGCATAATAAAGAACAATATTAACAAATACTCTGCTACCAATTCCCCAGTAGTAGTGGTAGTGACTAGTAAGAGTGGCGCATTGGTTACTTTCGGGCAGCCCGGTGCTTTTCTCTTATGTTGCTTCTCGTTGCATTCCATATTGCGAGAGAGAAAGAGAGCCTTTTCTGCTAAACAAAAACACACACATGGTGCCTGTGACTGAGAAATAAAACTTGTAAACTACCTATACAAAGTACAATTAAACACACTATCCCCTTCTAAAAAATCAGACTCAGAAAGAGACTATTAACAAACTAGAGAACTGGTCTGGGACTTGCTCACCATCACAGTCACTTTCTCATTCTTTTCTAAGCATTCATTTTTGGTAAATGTGTCTTAGCCACATTGATCTCAGTGCTAGCAGACTACTGCTTTTCCTCTGACTGTAGTAGGCAGGGGTAGTAGCAGTCTTGAAGTGATAGCTGGCTGACTGTCTGTCTCTGACTTGCTGCTCTGTGTTCTGGCCTGGTGCTGTTTTTGTGTGCCTGGCTTCTTTTTCATTACTTAACTAAGAGACATTCACAGTGGTGCCTGTGCCTGCTGAGAAATAGAAGTCACTACTGTTAATAACTTATAGACAGTATTAGTATTACTTTCTTAAATGTCAAAAACAGAAGAGTGATTAGAGAGCATTCTGGCAGACGCCTGCCTTTTTTTTTTATCACATCTCTTTTTTCCTCACCTGCAGCCACAGTCCTGCTATTAATCCAGCCACCATTCATCCACCACCGACCCCGAAGCTGATGTGCCCAGCTGGCATATGCAGCTACAACCATCGAAAGGGGCCCCCCATGCCCCTGTGCCTGGCTAGGATCCAATACCAGCACACGCCTTATTCAAGCATCATCAGCCAGTGAAGCTGCGGCCATCAAGCTGCCGTGGACTATGCCGCCATTTTTCTCCCCTTTTTTTCCCCGATGGGAGCATGGACATGCAATGACATCCATACACCATGTGCTGACGTCTGCTGTGCTCCCCCCCACTTGGCACCCACATGTCCATAGTGCCTTTGGGCATCACCAGGGACCACCAAAGCACGGTGTGCAACCACCCCTTTCCCCAGGACTAAGAGAGCTGTTATCAGATGCTCAGTCCTTGTCCTCCCCTACTGACCCCCAACAACCGAGCTCGTTCCCGATCCCAGGTCGCCGGCATGAAATGACTTGTGGCATCCAGTGCCTCAACCCTCAGTGCAACTGGACCGGTCAGACACATGCCTTTTGACAAAAAAATCCAACAGACAGTATGTGGTGAATGGCTGTCAGAGTTTCATGATTCACATTGCTGCTTTAGCTACTAATCTATAAAGGCTGGTCAGAGTTTTGGGACTTACCTGCCTTTGGACAAAATCATCATCATCATCATCATCTTAGAGGTCATGCCAGTTGTGCATATTACAGCATTGGCACGTTCAGTGAGCTCATCCACAGTCACATTGTTCACTCCTTCACATCTCATTTCACTAATCATGTTGTTTGTTACTACTAAACAGTGGTTTCATTGTTTTTTTCTACAGATATGTCGATTAAAAGAAGTTTAAAATGATTTTTTAATATACAGTTACCATAAAACAATAAAGGATATAAAAGGTTCGGATAAAGATCTGAACCTTTTATAGCTTATCAGTACCTTTTACAACCTCTGAACTTTTTGAGGTGCTCCCATACCTATGCTATATGCACTGTCCTAGTGGCCTCCAAACTAATTTGGCAATGTACAGTAAGTAGCAGAGTTGCTTAGGCAAAAAAATAAAAATACCATTTTGAGTTCATAGAATACCTACAGCTGCAAATGGCAATGACCTTCAGGATGCCATATGAGACTGCAATGTGACCTAATGGGTTGCAGCACACACCACAAGCACAGGAAATCAGCACCAGCATTGCCAACTCCACCTGCCTCAAAGAAGCTAGACTACTACAATGTGGTTGCTGTCATTAAGGCTTATTATACAACGTATTTTGAGGCTGCTTTACCTCCATGCCATTTACTAAACCAAAGTCATGTTGCTCGATTCTCAAAATTTGGCTCAAGTCATGCCAAGGGTGGCTTGCATTAATTACCAGTGCACCAGGGACCCTGTGCCCAATTGTCAATTGGGAAGGATCCAGGGGGCAATGTTCTGCAACTTGTGGCAACTGTAACAGTGCACCAAAAAGAAAGCTCACCTGGACAGTTTGCCACAAGCCATAGGTGGCCATGCAGCAATGTCCCCAAGCATTCCCTGGTGGTCTAGTGGACTGCCCCAGCCTTAATCCCACATTATTAAAAAGGAAGCCTCCCTGGTGATCTAGCAGACCCCTCCCCAGCCCTGATCCCCTGTTATTATAAATAAAGATCCCTGGTGATCTAGTGGCCTCCTCAAGCCCTGATTCCCCTTCATTATAAATAAAGTTCTCTGGTGATCTAATGGCAACCCTCAAGCCCCGATCCCCCATTATGAAATATGAACACATCATTGGTTGTCTAGTGGACCCCCACCCTGGCAGGCAGTGTCCCACCATCCCCAAACAAAACCAATGACTGGCACAACTCATCGCTCACCACCATGGCAAGATGTCTACTGAGCTCTCAATGAGGGCTGTACTGTATTCAGTATGTGCTCATTGATTGACAGCAGACTGTCAATCAATGAGCATGTACTGAATACAGAACAGTGTTCATTGAAAGCTCAGTCAGCAGCTAGCCATGGTGGTGATTGGTGGGTTGTGCCAGTCACCGGCTCAGTATAGGGATGGGGGAGCAGGGTGGTGGGACACTACCTGCTGGGGTGGGGGTCCACTAGACTACCAATGATGTGTTTATATTTCATATTGGGGATCGGGGCTTGAGAGAAGCCTCTAGATCAGCAGAGGAATCTTTATTTATAATACAAGGGGCTTGGGGATTAAGGGGACAGCTAGATCACTGGGGATCTTTATTTATAATAATGGGGGATTGGGGCTGGGGAGAGGGAACCGAAGCACATTGCTGCAGATTGCACAACTCTCACTTAAGACAAATTTCTAAGTATTCTTAGACCAGCCCCAGCTGATCTAAGGGCATTTAGAAATGTGCCCTCATGGAGAGTTTTGAGAATCCCAATTTAGGGGATTTGGCAGCCTGTGTCTGCCACAAGACTCTAGTGCCATGCCAGAGACCATTTTGTGGTGCACAGGTGGCACAAGCCCTGCTTGGTGCAGGCAGCCTGCAGTTGATGCAGGATTCCTTTGAGAATTGCTCCTGGTGCATCTTTTGGTGCAAGCAGCACTTTGCACCATCCTTGTGGCACATGCCCCTTGCGCCATGCTGGGAGCTCTTGAAAAGCGGGCCCATGAAGTCCATCTGAGGAAAGAGCATTGAACTGAATTTGCAGTTACCAACTTCTCCCACCACTACTGCGGTGGTGCAGTATACAAACAACTGTCCTGTGTCATTTTCCAGCACAATGATTGCATGTGGGAGAAAGCAGTGCCCTAAAACAGGATAAATGGCTTTGACAAACTGTTTTTCAAGCAGACCAGGTCACAGTTTAGGTGGGTCATGTTTGTTTTATGTGGCCAAACCCACGTCTGCAGTGTCAGACATTAAGTGGGCCGCGCAGCTGTAGCTCAGTACACAGAGTTCATTTCAAGTAACATGTCATAGATGGTAGACAGCTGTCCTTTTCCAAAAAGGAATTGTAGTAAAGTCATGTCAGGTTTCAGAGAAATTTGCAGTTCCTTCCTTTAGAAGAAAACAGTACAAGTTCGACACTCTGAAATACAGTATATAGTCGGGAGACAGTGCAACATAAGGTGACCAAAATGATTTAGTGAGCCAGCAGGGCAGATCTTACAAGGATTTTCTCAAGGCACTAAACATGTACTCACTGGAGTCCAGATCAGAGAGTGGAGATATGATAGAGACCTTCAAGTTCCTAAAGGAAATGAACAGGGTAAATTTTGAACAATAATTTAGCATAAGTGGTGGACAAGAAGACAGGGTTACAACTGGAAATTAATGGAGGAGATTCAAGAGGGAAGTGAGAAAGGTTGATTTTAGAGAAAGGGTAGGGGAGCTGTGGAACAATCTTCCAGTTGATATGGCAGGTGCCAAAACTATCAATGGCTTCAAACATTGCTGGGACAGAGCGAAGGGCTTAGTGGTTGCTTAGGGTGGTAGCGGTATGACGGGAACATGGGAGTGGATAGTGTGGGTTAGTGCCCCATATGAACAATAGGTCCCAGGTTTGTTAGGGTTTTATGGGCAGACTGGATGAACCAATGGTCTTTTTCTGCCACCATTGTCTATGTTTCTATGTGTCTAAGTCAGATTTAATTATCAGTAATCTAACAGTTACAAGTACAGAAGAAGTGTATGTATTTTTCAAGGATTGATTTTGGCGCAGTCACTTTTTCTTTTCTATGGAGAAAAATATGCATACCCTACAGAGTCTTATCTAACATTTATGATGAAACCCTTTTCCAGAAATGTAACATTGTGTCTGACACACTGTAAGGTTGCAGTTGTCAAAACTGAAGTTTACATTGGGGAAAAGGTGTTCACCATAGGAGTACTGAAACATGTTATTTTAGCAAAGTCCTTAAGGGCAGATTGTCGGAGATAATTCTCCATCTTTATTTTCATAATTTGGCTAAGAAAATATCTGGAATATTAAACATAAAAAGACACACTCCCCCCAAAAGAAGTGATCTGTGAGTTGGAAAACACTGGGGCTTATTTTGATAGGTTGCAAGATAGTTAAATAAGTTTCCATTCCTTTTGGTGGTTGCCATGCATGCATGCACAGTGAACATTTTGCAGTAAGAGCGGGTTTTGAGAGGTGTGACACTGTCAGTTCAATGCAGAGCAGTCTGCAAGGTGATCATATGTGTCACACCAATCATGGGCCAGAGTGATCATGACACTGTTCTGGAGTGCTGGACAGAAACTTTGTGCAGTTCAAAGGAGAGAACCAGCTCAATTATAGAGCAGCTTTTTCCTTTAAGCTACATAATGCCACCCAGAAGGCACAGCTGATCTGTCATAATCAGCCTGCTGTGGTTCCTTCCCCCCATGTAATCACTGCTGCCGGAGCCCCGCCACCAACCTGAAGAAAACCCTACCTCAAGGTCTCCCACCCTTTCTATGTTGTTAGTGTTCTGGCACAGGGGTGCCCAATTACCTATGCTGGCTGTTACCCGCACCCTGACTGTTTTGACTGTGTGCACCCCCCCAATGTAATGCCTGGTGCAGATATAGCTCCCCACCCTTCCCATTTTCATTGTGTCACACCAGGGAACCCACCCCTTGTGCCCCTAAACATAAAGAAAACCCTCCCTAAAAGTCTAATCTGGCATGAGGATGCCTAATTCCCCATGCTGGCTGCTACCCCCCCCACCCTGGCCATTCTGATTTGTGACACTGGGGAGCCCACCTCCAGTGCTGCCAATCATAACACCAACACTGGGGTACTAAATCCCCAGTGTCGCTACCTGAAGGTTTTTTTTAAACACCTTATAAAAAGTAAACCATCCATCGATGTCTGCTGCCACCGCTGCCATTATTGTCCCCCCTGATCCTCCCACTCAGCACCATCCCCCCACCCTCCAAGCCCTTATTTACCTACCTACCAGAGGTCTAACACCATAATCCTGTCTGGACTGGAGATATGTCTTCACTCTTCAGTGCTGAACAGCAAACTGAGGAAATCAGGTATGCAGTTCTATGTATTTCAATGGGGTTTTGAACTTATTGGCATAACTTGGTAATTTTTGAATATTTTTGCCCAACATTTTTAGCATGCCTTTTTGGGACCCCACCTTATGAACAATGACAGTGAAATTAAACAAATCTGTCCTGAAAGGTGATTCACGGTCATTGTGCAAAATCAAGTTTTGGGCAGGATTTGAACATTTTCACCACCCTTGTTCATGAGGTGGGGTCATACGAAGGCTATGTTGAGAATTTGGGGTAAAAATATTAGAAAACAAAAACTTATTAGCCTATATTGAAATTTATGAATGCAGGCTCATAACTTTGGTAATTTTCAATATTTTGACCCTAAATAATAAACACAGAAATTTCTTCACAACACCTCATGAATGTGACAGCTGTCATTTTTCAAATCCTGACCAAAATCTGTTTTCCCACTTGTGGCACAAAATCACCGTTTGAGCAGGATTTAAAAATGTTCTCCACCCTTCCTCATGAAGTGGGGTCATAAGAAGGCTATGTTGGAAATATAGGGTAAAAATATGTGAAAACAACAAAGTTATGAGCTACGTTGAAAACTTTCAATGCACACTCATAACTGTGATAATTTTTAATATTTTGACTCAAAGTTTTAAATATAGCCAGTATTCGGAAAATCGTCCACAAATTTCTACCCATACACTGGCTGCAACAGCAGCTGTAGCTGCTTTTTAGAACTTATGTTAAAATAATTGTTTTACATTTGGGGAGCCGATGGCATTCTGATGTCTGCAACTGCACTTCCAGGTTGTGCACAGTATTAATTTATTGGCCTCTGTGAGCAGAGCTGAGCAAGAACAGTGGAATACATTGGTGATTTTAAAGTTAAATAGCAAATGCCTCCTGTGTGTCTAGGTCTACCCTAATCCCCAAATTATCCCAAGCACGAGTGTGTGTTGTTTGTGTGTGTGTGTGTGTGTGTGTGTGTGTGTGTGTGTGCATTTTGCAGGGAGGAAAACTAGCTGGAGACTTGTGTTAATGGTCTCCATAGAAACTGCTCAGGAGTCTAGGAGCTATAGTTCTGTAACTGGAGAAGGGAACTACTAGGTGGGAAATGAAGTTCCTGTAGTCAGAAAATCACCCACAGATTTCTAACCATACGCACAGCTATACATTTCTGGTAGCAACAGCAACTATAGCTGCTTTAGAACTTATTTTAGAATAATTGTTTTGCATCTGGGGAGCCAACAATGGTCTGACATCCACGGCTGCACTTCCAGGTTGGGCACAGTATGAATTGCTTGGCCCCTGTGAGCAGAGTTGAGCACAAGCAGAGGCGACATGAGCTGAGACAAGTATGTCTGCCGTGTCAGTTGGAACAGAAGTGACAGGGGTCCAGGAACTCTATGTCCTCCACTTCACTACAAGTAGGTAGTACTTAGTGTATCTGTACTTTAATATTTCCCCTCCATTAACTTCTATTCAATATACATGTAGCATGTGTGCTGCAATGTTTGTTTAGATATTCATTTTGGTTGGTTCCACAAATGCAATGCAAGCACTGGAACACGCTAAGAACTTACTTAAGTTATTGAGTAATAGTGGTCCCATAGTGGTTTGTGACAAATGTAATATGAATACACTGAAACCCCTGTATAAAATGAGTGACACCTTTACATGTGGAAAATGTATTGCTTATTTCTCTATGATTGAGGAAATAAAATCACTTAAGCAAGAAGCTCAAAACTTAAAGAAAATTTCTGAAATTGACAAGATTGCCTCTTCTAAGCAATCATTTTCCATGGAGAATTCCCTTACTGAGCGAAAGCAGAGAAAGGATAAAAAAAGGGTTAGGGAAGAGGGAGATGACAAAGATTTGACACCAGAAGCGAATTGTCTGACCTAAAGAGTTAGAGAAGATGATAGTACTAAATTAGAATGGTATATGGTTGATCGCTCTAACCACAGTAAAATGGGGAGAAGAGCATTACATATACAAAGGGATATCACACTCTCTAATAGATATGAGTTACTTGATAATGCTTCTTTAAACAAAAATGAGGTAATCTTGCAGCATGTGAGTGACATACAAAGAAATAGAAGAGTAATCAGTGACTCCGATACACGGATTCCATTATTTGTAGGTCTAACAAAATGAACACATCAGTAATCTGTCTTTCTGGGCTAGGATTAAGGATGTATCATCTAGGATTGACAGATTTCTGAAAACTTACAGCAGAAACAGAGATGTAGTTTTACATTTGGGTACTAATGATATAGGAAAATTTCAAGAAAAAGGCATATGTTTTGACTTATTGGACTTGGGTAAACACCTAAAATCAAAGGACTGTAGGGTGGTCTTGTCAGGGATCCTGTTTGTACCAAGAGCTTGCACTGAGAAAAGTCTAACTATTGAACGTATTAGCACTCAGTTATCCAATCAGTGCAATAAAGAAAAAAATTCCTTTATAGATAACAGAGCGGCCTTCACTAATCAACAACACTTTTATGTCAAGGATGGTTTTTCACCTGAACAAAAGAGGGACTAATCAATTAGACAACCAAATTCTTGTTCTCTTCAACCAGGTTAATTTAAACTAACTGGAAATGAGGCATCTGACAGTCACACAATGGTCAACCAGTCCTTTAATCATAGGAAGTTTAAGTATGATAAGATTAACATGAAACACGGCCAAGTTAATTGTATTCTACTAAATGTAAGCAGCATAATAAACAAGGTGGATGAGTTACTAGTACTTAATGATGATGGATGATTCGACGTAATAGCAATTACTGAAACCTGGTGGGACAACAGCTGTGACTGGGGAAAATCCTTACCAGGATACAACATATACAACTTAGACAGCTCAGATAGGCATTGAGGCAGAGTTGCTTTATTTATTAATAAAAGACTGAAAATATCAAAAATATCTAATAAAATAAAAGATAGCTCTGTCATAGAAACAGTTTGGATAAAGTTAACTACTATTTCCACTCCACCTATTTTAATTGGAGTCTGCTGTACATCTCCAGACTATAGTATCTAAACAACATTTGAAATGTTGTCCAAAATTGAGAAGGCAAATGAGGTGGTTGAAATCCTATTTTGGGGGACTTAAATTTAAAGGATATTGACTGGAAACAAACAATATCTCAACCCTTGCAGGAAAAGAATTTCTTAACTTTTTTCGAGCAGGATGATTTGAAACAGCACATGCATAATCCCACCTTAAAACTTACCTTTTAATCAAACTTTCTCAGATTTTGGTTAGCATGGTTAGTACTCTTTATCACAGATTATTTATCTGGTGTTCTTATTTATCATTCTATTTATTATGTGTTGTCTTTTACTGTACAAGCACTTTGATCAAACTTGAATTGCGCTTTTTATAAATAAACACTGATTGATTGATTGACCTTGTTATAAGTTCTGAAGCATTAAGAATAAATTCATGCCATATTGGCCTACCACTTGCTAATTGTGATCAGAATGCTATCCTGTTCATGTTTGATACATGTAAGCAAAACACGTCAGGAGTTGCTGAAATATTTTTATATTCCCAGGCAGACTCAAAATGTATAAATGCAGAGCTAAATAGCATAGATTGGAATAAGATGTTACTCGAAAAAGACATAAATGAGATATGGGAAGAGTTCAAAAATATATTACTAAAAATCTGCTCTGCATTCATACCAGGAATAATAAAATACACCACAAAAGGACTGAGGCCTAAATGGCTATCAAATAAAATTAAGAGGGCAGGATTCACAAAAGGGATGGACCCAGAGCATCCAAGATACCCTGGTGCATCCCCGACTTGCACACTAGTGCGATTCTCTGAGGGTGACTGATAAGCCAGCATGTGACTGATGCACCAACTCATCGCAGATGTGCTGCATACCACCCATAATGTTATGCAGTGCATTTGGAGGGGTTGTGTAGGGGGTATGCCCATGCATATGGTGCGCCGCTCCATTAGCAACCCAACTTGGAGGCATATCTCTAGAGCAAGTCCGGAGATGTGCCTCCAAAAGATAAGTCTGAAACAAGTAGACTTTATTGGGTGTCCATCCACAGGCAGGTTGCCGTACTGCAGACAGCAGCAGCTTGCCCACCCTGGTAGTCCAGTGTTCCCCCGCCCATATCCCTGAGTCTGAGACAAATCTCTTGTTATATGCTCTGGTGGTGTACTGGTCCCCTCCCTACCCAAAACCCTGATCATGTATTCAATTCCCTGTAAATAGACCTGGTGGGATAGTGGTACCCCCTCCCTGCCTGTACCCCATAAGGCACAACCTGCTCTCATTCCCTGGTAGTCAGGTTGAACCCCCCACCCTTCTCTGGCCTGATCACAGTCTGAGTATGAACCACACAGTATTCCTGGTGGTCCAGTGGTTCCCCCTCTGCCTAAATCCACAAAGAAACAGAGCTCAGTGAACTCCCTGGTGCCCAAGTAGAACCCCCCTCCCTGCCCACATCCCCAGTAAAATGGGGTCTAGCAGAACCCCCGTCCCTACTCTGACCTGACTGCAATGCCAAAGACCCACTGGTAGTTCAGAAGACCCTCCACACACTCAGGTACCCCACCCCACTCCCCCATCCCTGCATGTTCCCACCATCAGTGGGCAGTTCAACCCACCAGCATACCACCACAGCTGCCTGCTGACAGAGCTGTCTGTGAATGGCAGCTACTGTACACCTGGAAGCCCATTGGTGGACCCTGTTGAGCAATGGGCTTGCAGTGTGCACTGTACTCTGTAATTCACAGCACAGTAACTGTCATTAACAGACAAGCTCTGTCAGCAGGCAACAGTGGCGATATGAGGGTGGGTTGAGCTGCCCACCAATGGTGGAGACATGCTGGGACAGGGGGAGCAGTGTGAGATGGGGGTGCTTGAGTGGGTGAGAGGTTCGCTGGACTACCAGGGGGTATTAGGCATTGCCGTCAGTGCTGTGATTGGGTCAGATAGGAAGGGGAGGTTCTTCTAGATAACTCTGGATGTTTCTGCATTACATTACATTTCACCAGGGATGCAGGCAGGGAGGGTGGTCTACTTGGGCACCAGGGATTTTGCAGAGCTCTGTTTCTTAGGAGATTCAGGTGTGGGGGGCACCACTGGACCACCAGGGATACTGTGTGGATCATACATAGACTGCAATCGGGCAGGGGAAGGGTGAGGGGTTCAACTTGACTACTTGGGGCTACTTGTGTAGCCTACAGGCCTTGCAGGGCACCCAGTACATTCTGCCAGGTGCACCCCTGCAAGGTGCATGCAAATGGGGCCACAATGACATGCAAATGGCCCCATTGCACCTTCCATGCCTAATGGCCCCATTTGCATGTTACTGGCTGTGAATGGCAACAATGGGCGCAGCACATCTGGAGATGCACTGCCCCATTGGTTTCCCAGCCAGAGCAGGTTGATGCTCTGGTGCTTCTTGGGCTGGCAAAACTGTGATATTCACAGAGAGATTGCACCAGGAGCATCCCCCGGTGTGTCCTCTGTGAATATCACAGTTTTGGCTTGGCACATCTCCTGCTCAGAATATCTTAAATAAGAAGAATAAGACTTACAAAAAATACTTGAAACACAAGTTTGTTTGTTTATTTTTATTTTGATGACCAGGTGAGATACACTGGTGCAAAAGGCACCTTTTACAGGTATGACCAGCTGTGCAATAGTATAATATACAAGAGTATAATATCAAATAGATGAATCACGACATGAATAGGTACAATACATGTTTGGGGCATGATTGTGCCACAGGACAGGGTTATGGTACAGGTGTACGTAGTACAATGACCAATTGAAATACAAGTCACAATACACAGAGAAAGATGCAGTAGTAAAATACAAAGGACTTCAGACAGAACACATTTAGTGTTAAGGCATGAGTTTTCAGTTCTCTGGAAAATTAGGCAAAATTGATCAGTGTTCTGATTTGGAAAGGGATAGTTTTCTAAATAGAGGGGGCATGAAAACTGAATGATTTTTGACCTATGCTTGTGGATATTCATGGAACTGATAAGCAAAGCTTTTGGGCTGGTCCTGAGTTGAAGTTTGGTACAACCAGTTTAAGCAAGCCTGCCAGGCTCACAGGCTGTTGGCTGTCTAATAATTTGAAACTAAAGTTTGCTAGAGCTAGTTTGGATTTAATTTTGAATGTAGGCCATCCTAACCCTTCAAAAACAGAGCAGTGATGCAGCCTGTTATTATGCTGACCAACAAACTTTGAAATCTTATGGTAAAAGGACTTTTGTTGTGCCAAGATTGATTGTAGGTGCTGCATCAACAACCAACGAGCCATAGTCTAATAAGGAAAGCAAGTGGTATCTTGCGATATTAAGCCTGGCACTATATGTCAGGAATTTGTTGATATGGTAGTTGGCCAAATTTTTTATGGACTTTGCACATTAGATTTTTAATATGAGACCAAAAGTCAGGTTTGAGTCTATAAGAACACTGAGGTATTTAAAAACATTAACCATCTCTAGGGGTTCACCCTTGTAAGTTGATACTGATAATTAGTCGGCATTTGTTCTAGTTTTTGAGACTAACCCAAGAGGTATTGTTTGTGTTTTTGTTCACTGACCTACACAGCCAGTATAATGTTATGCTTATGTAACTGTGTTAGTTTTGGTTGTGGCCATTCGTACTCTCTATTCCAGAGGAATTACCACCCTGTAGGGATACAAAAAACAAAGAACTCTCAGACAGGGTTCCACCCCTAGAGGTGCCAGGGGATGGTTCCCGTGGCTAAAGGTACTTCAGGAATCCCCCCATAAATGCAGTATCATCCCCAAAAGGAGGCAACATGATGCATATGAGCAAGCAGTAACAGTGACGGGGAAGCAGTAACTGCAACATAGTGGTAGAGAAGAATAGTGATGGCTTGCATTGAGAAAAGGGGATCCCCTAAGGAGAGAGGGAATGGCAGGACATCCCCCACCTCCATCCAACAATGGAACCTACCTAAGGAAACTAGGGGAAACAACTATGTTAACTAAGTGTTATGACCTGAGGCAACGGAGGAGAGGAAAAAAACCCTATGAGGAGGAAATCTCTGGGGATCCAAGGTCTAGGTTGCCTTCCCTGCAGGCTTGGGAAAATGTATTTAGTGACAGCTCTGCAGCTGCAATTTGAAAAACCCAATTAAAGGTAGGTGGAAAATATTCCAATTTGGAGGAAGGCTCTCACTCAAACCCTCTAGCTGGAACGTCATGGAAGGTTACGAGAAAACTCTGCAACAATACGAGCATCCAAGGTGAAGGAGGAGAGCAACAACTGCTGAAACACTCACCTGGCCTACCCACCCTAAATCAAACCAGGTGAACCAGAGGCAGTCGTGGGGAGAATGCGGTGAAGGTGCCTTGCTAGGGAAACCACTAAAGTCAATGGCCAATCGTTATAGTTGAACACTAGAGCCAAAGGAGATCATCATAACCACCGCTCACCACTAGTCTTAAATTCTACACCGGGAGCTGCTCTCATGTTGCAGGCAGCTAAAGCCAAGCCTTGGGCAAGGACATTCCCAGCTATGGGCCAGGTGAGAAGGGTCCCGCCCCAAGTTGGACACGCTCGATGATGCAGACTCAATGCAGAGTGAGACCATCGACTGCAGGAACCTGCACCAGATTAGAATGGCTGGCATGCCCTAGAATTGATTGAGAGCTGTAAAGCTGGTGAGCTGAATGAGCACGGCATGCTGAGATTGTAATGAGCATTGAGTGCTGAGACCTTGCAAGGTCAAATGCAGATTGAGAGCAGTAGAATCCCAGGCGTAGCCGAGGGGATGGCACTAGGCATAAAGCAATGGTTTGCGTAAGCAAATGTGGACCTAATAGGTTAGTAAGCAGTAGTAGTAATAGGTGGACCTGCATAACAACTGTATAGCAAGTAAACAGCACTGAGTTAGGGGCAAGCCAGCCAGAGATGAATAGCCAAATCAAGGTGACAAACTCTGAGGATTTTCAGCAGCGAAGATAGGATTTGGAACAGAATTAATTAACCACATAGGCCACGACCTTCCAAACACCTCCCAGTTCCCGCTGTAGGACAAACAACGAAGCGATGAAAGGCCGAGAACCACATGCAGATATAAAAGCTAATTTATATACCAGTGGATATAATATTTTAGTACTTTCAAAAGGCCTTTGACAAGGTGCCTCATGATAATTTGATAAACAAATTAAATAAAATAGGTATAGATAGTAGAATTGTTGTATGGGTAAAAAATTGGCTAAGGGATAGAAGTCAGAGGGTGAGAGTATTGGGAGAGCTGTCTGAATCAGTGAGAGTGAGGAGTGGGGTGCCACAGGGTTCTGTGTTGGACCCCATATTATTCTCACTGTATGTTAGTGATTTGCATAATGGTACTGTTAATCAACTAATGAAGTTTGCAGATGACATCAAGCTTTGGGGTCCAGTAAGATCAAAAGGACAACTGAAACGTATGAAAAAAGATTTGGAAAAAGTGGAAAAATGGGCAAGTCAAAATAAAATGAAATTTAGCTTAGAGAAATCAGGAGTAATGTATTTAGGAAAGGAGAGTAGAAAAAAGGGGTATATATTAAATGGTAAAGAACTAAAAAGAGTTTTAGAGGAAAAGGATTGTGGTATAATGATTGATAGAGAATTAAAATTTGATAAACAAAGAACAATAGCCATACGAAAAGCAAATAATATGGTAAGAAACATAAAATGTACCATTAAAAATAAATCATTGGGATGCATGGTGCCAATATATAGGTCCTATGTTAGGCCATATTTGGATTATGGCACCCAGTTGTGGAATCCATATTTAAGGAGGGAAGTGGGGAGAGTGGAAAGAGTGCAGAGGAGATATACTAGGATGATAGGAACTTTACATAAATATATGAATATAGTGAAAGATTACAAAAGACAGGACTATATAAGTTAGAACAAAGAAGGACAAGAGGACACTTAACGATGATGTATAGAATAGTAAATGATCATGAGTTGTTAGAAGAAATGGGTATAAAATTAAAAGAAGAGTTGAAGGGATTGAGAAGTCATAATAAACAAAGCAAACTTAAGACAGTAAAAAAATGGTATATACCATTCCTTTGCTAATAGGACGGGGAGAGTATGAAATACATTGCCAGGAGAAGTGGTGGAAAGCAAAACATTAGAAGAATTTAAAGAAGGAATTTATAAATATTTTCTTAGGGAGCAATGAAAGTGGACCCACTATGGTGGGGGACAGTTTATATGGACCTATTGGTCTTCTACTGTTCTATGCCAAGTATAAATACAAAATATAAGTAAATACCAAGTATATTTTAATAGCCTCAGCAGGAGCTTCAGCTAACCTCAGAGTAAACAAAGTACAACAGGAATGGGTGTAAACAATGCAGCAGCAGGAAGCAGGTAGGCCTGTACAGCAGTAGTAAATAAATGAGTACACTGAGTTGTAAGTGCAAATAAAGGTGGCATAATGCTCTTAAGCATTGTCAAACAGGCAATGCAATGAGATTGCAGCAATGAGGTAAAGAGAACAAGCATGAATAGGCTGTATAGCTAAGTTCAAGCAGTCTGAGTCAGGTGAGAGCAATAAAATATGCCACACAGACCAGCTATAGTTGAGTAACTGAAAACTAGCATTATGAGCTCTGACTAGCAGTATGCTAGGAGCCTAGAAAAGCCCCCCCGAAAAGGAAGGAAGCATACACAACCGAAGGCAAA
Source organism: Neoceratodus forsteri (assembly GCA_016271365.2). Taxonomy (NCBI): domain Eukaryota; kingdom Metazoa; phylum Chordata; order Ceratodontiformes; family Ceratodontidae; genus Neoceratodus; species Neoceratodus forsteri. The sequence continues at coordinate 611,479,122 of CM028133.1, forward strand.
ATACAAACCAAAGCAGGAAAACAAACACAGAAGCCCTGCAGAGACGAGCAAGGGGGGGGGGGGAGCTCCAGCAGGGAGGCCCGACCAGCTCAGTGAACAAACCGGCAGAGCCTTCAGCTGCAAAGACAAAATGCTTCACAGTGAGGCTAAGAGGAACTGCTTATATAGCACAGGAAGTGGGAGTGGCTGGCTGCTTGGTCACTGAACTACAGGCAAAGCCTTTCAATTACATTAATGATCATCCTGTTTTCCTCGAATCACCTATGTAGGAGCCTGGAGGCCAGGCCAGTGGGGCACAGGACCCGAGGCAGCATGGATTCACAGCAGAAAGGTCATGCCAGATGAATCTAATAGATTTCTTTGACTGGGTGATGAAAGTAGTTGACCAGAGAGGGACTGTAGATATGGCCTACCTAGACTTAACAAGGCATTTGATACAGTCCGACACAAAAGATTAATAAACAAAGTTAGCTACCCTGGGAGTGGGTCCCAGGGTGATAGCCTGGGTAACAAATTGGCTGACCAAGATGACACAGAGGGTAATATAAATGAAGTACACTCTGAAGAAAGGGTGGTTTCTAGTGGGGTACCGCAGGGTTCAGTACTGGGACCAGTCCTTTTTGCAGGGTGTCTGGAAGGAAAAGTATGCCTCTTGGCAGATGATACAAAAATCTCCAAGAAGATTAATACACAAGGGAGTGGAAAGGATAAGAAGGGACTTGGCAAGGTTGGAAGAATGGTCAAAAGAGTGGCAGCTTAGATTCAATGCAAAAAAGTGCAAAGTAATGCACCTGGGAAACAAAAACCCAGGGGAAGAGTACACAATGGGGGGGGGGCACTAACAATAACAAAAATGGAAAGGGACCTTGGGTGGTCATATCAGATTACCTTAAGGTAGACAAACAGTAAGGAGGGCTGGAGGGATATTGGGATGCCTAGGGGACAGGCATCACCAGTAGAAAACAGGAAGTTATTATCCATCTGTACAGTTGGTGAGATCCCTTTCTGGAGTACTGCATGCAGTTCTGGAGACCCCATCTCCGCAAAGACATAGACAGGATGGAGGCGGTCCAGAGGAGGGCAACTAAAATGGTGTAGGGTCTGCAACAGAAGCCATATGAAGAGAGACTGAAAGAGCTTAATATGTATACCCTTGAGGAAAGGAGGGAGAGGGTGGACATAATAGAAACTTTCAAGTAACTCAAGGGAATCAACAAAGTTCAAGACGGGAGCATCTCTGAGAGAGAGAGAGAGAGAGACAAAGAGAGATGTGCATGAACAAGGGGGCACTGTTTGAATATAGAGGGGGGATGGTTCAGGGGCAATGTTAGAAAGTATGTTTTCACTGAGAGGGTGGTGGACACATGGAACCACCTTTCTGAGGAGGTTGTGGGATCAAAAACAGTGGGGGAATTCAAGATTGCATGGGACAGGCATAAGGCAATTATAGTGAAGGGTAGGAGGAAGTAGGCTGTTGGTTAACTAGAATCTGCTGCTTATCCAATACATAGGGAATGGGCAGACTAGGTGGGCCAAGTGGTCCTTATCTGCCATCAAAGTCTATGTTTCTAAATCTAAGTCTAAATCAATGTTTACTTTTTTATTGTTGATCTCAACCTCTTTCGCCTTAGTGACTAGTACTGCATCATCTGCATAAAGTAGCATACTAGTACTGGTGCAGACTGAAGGGGCATCATTTATGAAAAGCAAGAAAAGCAGAGGTCCAAGTATGGACCCCTGTGGCACCCTGCATATGACTAACCTTGTATCTGACAATGCTGATCCCATTTTGACCCATTGCCTCCTGTTATCAAGGTAGTTAGTGAATCAGCTAGCTATAGGGGGCACAAAACCCAATTTTGGTAGTTTAGTAATTAATAAATTGTGGTCTACCAGGTCGAATACTTTCGTGAGTTCCATGAACACTGCTCCTGTCATCAAACCTTTATCCATAGCTCTGTAAACAGTGTTCGTGAATCCCACCAATGCAAAGTCTGTTCAATGATTACGACAAAACCCAAGCTGCTGTTCACTCTTTAAGTGGTACTATTCAAGGCAGTCAGTCATTTGGGTGTGTATGATCCTCTCCTGAATCTTTGACAGCACTGACAGAATGGAGATGGGTCTATAATTCTCCACCAGTTTCATGTTACCCTTTTTGAATAGTGGTACTACCTGTGTGCGCTTCCAAAGTTCATTTACTTGCTGGAATTTGAAAGAGAGGTTGATTAACCTTGTTACTGGATATGCTACGGCTGAGGCAACTAGTCATAAGAACTTAGGGTGTAGAACATCAGCCCTGGAAGATTTGTCTATTTTAATACCTCCTAGTAATTTGTATACCTGTGTGCTGGTGACTGCCTTAAAATAGAATAATGGTTGGTCAATAATGGGTAGTTCTAAGAGTTCTGCCGCATGTGAGAGGCTGCAGTTTAGGCAAGAACGACATTTCTCAAAGTAACAAAAGTAGTCATTAAAGATATTGAATATTTAAAGTGGATCATTTATATTATTGCTGTTGTGCCCCAGGCTCAGCTGAGGCTGCTCTTTGGCGGGATTTAGTAAATTATTTAAGAATTTCCAGAAGCTCTTAGGGTCAGATAAGTTAGAGGTCTGTTGTTCCCTGAGGTGACTCTTTTTTGCTAAGTTTATTGATTTTTTACATACATTTCACAGAAGTTTGTAATGCTCCCACTCAGAATTCAGGCTAGTGCATTTGAATGCGGTCCAGGCCCTCTCTCTATCTTTCATAAATTTAGATGTATTTTTTTTTATCCATCTAGATTATAAACCTTTAAACCTCCTTCTTGTTAAAGGCACGTGTTTATGTATTACTGTGGAGAACTCAGTAATGAAAAAAATGTAGAGCATGATTAATTAAGCAATAATGACTAAAGAGCCAGTCATTTCCTAGAGAGTAACGATCAGCTGGGTGGATGGTGGCCCAAGGTGCAGCCGAGGTCCACCCTCACCCAGCCGGTCATTAATCGAGAGGTACTGACCTGCTCTGAGGTCATTATTGTGATTATAAGTCTAATCGCAATAATGATGTTGTTTCTTTTATTTTTAAAATAGTTTTTGTGGCACCGTTTCTGTGGCACCGCGTGCACCGCATAGCGGGAACAGCAGAGCGGCTGCCGTTCCAGTCACTTCTAAGAGATTTCAGACCAGCATGGCAGCCAATCAGCGAGCAAGTTGAGGTCATGAATAATTAATTAGACTTATAATGTCCAGCATTGACTCAAGGTAAGACCAGTCAATGTTGTGGAGATCTTCAAGGAACTCAGGAAGGACCAGCTTTGAACAATAGTAAAACCATTGGACAGCAGGTCTGTGTCTCCAAACAGCCCTATTTGGCCACTCACAGAAAACTGAAGCATGGTCCCTGATGGAGTCTGACAGAGAGCTGGCCTCCCTGATTCTGCTGGTTCTATCCACTATTACCCAATCTAAAAGTGAGTGTTTGGATGATTTATTATTTAGCCTGGTGTAATTATGGATAATTTGACTAAAATCATAGTTGTGCAACACACCTCTATAAATGGTGGCATTGCTAGTTCAGTCCAGGTTTAGATTACCTAGCACAATAATCTCTGCTGTACCTAATTGAAATAGAATAATTAGTAAATTTCTAAGCCATTCCACCCCAATGGTTTATGCATTGTAAACACAGCATAAGTAAAGTTTTTGTGTGCCAAATTTTAAGTTTATGACCAACTATTCACAGGCAACTTTGCTGAATAATCATGGTTAAGAATTTCAGCATTCAAATTTGTATCCAGATAAAACATGAAACCCCTGCCCTTCTTTTGTGGTCTATCCTTTCTGAATGTAACATAGTTTTGCAATGCCACTTCATGATCTAGGATGGTATGTTTGAGCCAACTCTCACTGATAGCACATACAGTATGTGTGGCTTGTGCATTGCTATTTGTAACTCCAGTTCTGCCATTTTAGAGGTAAGGCTGCGTATGTTTAGGTGCATAATTCACAGGCCTTTATCACTGGTTCAGCAATTTTATCACTGCCTACATGGGTTGCAGGGCCAGGATTGCAATCTATATCCCCGTATAGCAGTTTTAAAATCACTAATAACCTGGCTAGTGGCCAGTAATTTCTAATATGCATTCTATTAATCTGAGAAGATTTTAGTGAGTAAAAGAACATAAAGCATTGTTTGCTGCAAATTAAGCCGATGGTGACATTGCTCAAGACATTATGATTTATCATGGGTCTGAAAATAGACACTGAATCATGTGAGCAGTCATTTGTGTGAGAAAGGCTGCCTGAAACAAAACTGTCTTCCAGGATAAAGAGCATGCACACCACAATGCCCAGTGGGCAGCCTGATAAGGCCATTTCAGTGGGGAGGAGCTAAATACAACAAATTTGGGTGTCATGGGATGGGCTGGTAGTCAGGGTCCTTGAGGGGTATTGTGGTTAGCATGGGACCAACCTTGAAAGAAAAGTGTTGTGCTGACTAAAATGAGAAACTCAGAAACGCCACTGCAACTGGAATCTTTTCATTGGTTTTGGGGAGTGGACTGTGCTGGGAGGTGCCAACTTGGGAACAGACTGAAGGGAAACCGAGGGTGGGATGAACCATTGTTGGGCAAATCCAAAGAGGAGAAGGCCGAGGTTAAAAAACTAGGCTGGGACAAACCAATATTGAAGGGGAGCAGAAGTGAGTCGATTGGCTTACACCATAATAAAAATCAACCAACCTTAGGGTGGGAGGGCGGAGGGGAAGGCAGATGGCAGGTACTGTGCAGTGTCTCGCAACGGCGCTGCACTCTAGCATGCTACTTTTGTGGATCAGGCTGTCCAGGGACCACGCAGTCTGCTCCTGTGTCCCAAAATGGTGCTGAATGTTAGCTGTCCCTGATTCAGGGGTCCAGATGCAAACCTGGAGAAAGACGCTGGGAAGGGCTCTGCCGCTACTGCCCTCATGATCCTTCTGCTGCCTGGGGTCTCAGGAGGAACACAGAACTGTGGAAGGAACAGAAGGCAAGGTGAGTGGGCTGGCTAGACAAAGAGTGTAGGCTGTAATGTGAGATGGTGAGGAGGCTGCTAGCTTGCAGCGGGAGGGAAGACAAGAGAACAGAGAGCAGAGAGCAGTCAGATAGCTAAACACAGTCTAGGATCAGCAGAAACATGCATATAGGTATAGGTATAAAGGTAACTACCTAAATGAACACCAGCACACTAAACATGTATAATAAACAAACAAAAAATATCTTAGGCAGGAGTCACAGCAGAGTAGTACACTGGAACACTTAAAGTACCTCCCAGACCTCTGTCTCAAACAGTGCAGTGTGACCAGAACCCTTAAAGCAATTAATAAATCCTGCCAGAAACAGTGCAGTTTAGTCCACCAGACTCATGCATAAAAGTCTACCAGTCAGAGTCTGCCAATCAGACTGTTCCAGCCCTCTAGCATGCTGCTTTTCCAGGACAGGCTTTCCAGGGACCACACAGTCTGCTGCTGTGTCCCAAAATGGTGTTGAATACTGGCTGTACCTGATTCAGGGATCAAGATACATACCTGGGGAAAGACGCTGCGGAGAGCTCTGCCACTGCTGCCCTCATGACCCTTCTGCTTCCTGGGGTCTCGGGAGGAACACGGAGTTGGGGAAAGGTGCTGGGGAGGGTTCTGCTGCTGCTGCCTTCCCAATGCTTCTGCTGCCTGGGGTCTAAGGAGATATGGGACAAATACAAGTCCCTATTGAAAAAAAAACAAAATTTGCAATACAAAAGGCAAGACACTCTATGGAAGTCAAGCTGGCAACAGATGCCAATAAATCAAAAAGTAAGGCCTTTTCCAGTTATATAAATTCTTTAAAAAAACAAAGGCAATCTATTGGCCCCATCTCTGTTTATGATCAAATTATTTTTGAATCACATGAAATGGCAAATGCTTTCAATTCAAACTTCTGTAAATCTTATGAGAACAAACCCTAGCAGGAGCCCTTGTTTAATATACTAAATTCTCCAGTAATTTCTATTTCTGTGGAAAAAATTAGACATTGCATTAATAAATTAAAAATGGATTCCACACCAGTCCCAGAGAATATAACTGCTTGAATTCTTAAAATGACATTCAAAATTATTTTAATCACATTAAAGATTGTCTTTGAATTCTCCCTCAACAAAGGTCAAGTTCCGGCAGATCTGAACAAAATCTGGTCAGAGCTGATATGGTTGTGGAGAGCTTTTGGAATGCTTTTATCTATTATTTCTAATGAATTTACACAATGCAGATCTGTGGAGAGGCAGTTGCAATGTGGTTTTCCTTTTACACGTTTTTACAATGTGTTTTCCTAGAATATGCCTGTTGATTGCTATATATTTAGCCTGGATGGTTCACAGAAGAAATGGCATCTTATTTTCAGTGGGGCTCTACATCTATACAATATTATGCTGCATTGTGTAAAATCAGAACGCACTAAAAGCAATATTTTACATCTGGGGAGATATATTAAGTGCCGGATCGATGCATGAGCAGAAAGATACATTGCACAAAGAGGGTGCGCCAGTCAGCACTGATACAACACTCAAAGAGAATGCGCCTGACCCACAAAAGCAGCATGCTAGACACTGTGCTTCATCGTTTCTGTTGCAAATGTGACCCTGGATGGGAGTCGCAGTCCAGGAGGCCACCAAGTCAGGTGCATCCAGGGTAACCCCAACTGAATACCTTCCAGGTGGAATGTGTGGCACATACTGGTATGCACCACAGCCCCCATGGGCGATATTCAGCCCAGGAATGTAAATGAACTAATTGAGCATGCAGGGTGCAAAGGGGCCTTATGCATGCTCATTACCAGCTCATTTGCATGTTGGCATGAGGATGAACGCACCGGAGCAGCTCTCACCTCCAAGCTCCAACCCCAATCACTCCCATGCGGGTCAGGCCCTGAAGTCTCTAGTGGTATAGTGGCACCCCCCCACCCATTCCACCAACCTTGATCGTACTTTAGTCCAGGCTCTATCGGTTCCATATTGTAGGGATCCCAGTGCCATCCCTAATTGCACCTAAATATACCCACAGTCCATGTCCATAATGTAGTGGCCCCGCTTCCCCTCAACGGTGCACAGACAGCCCCCTCTCTGCCCCCCCCAGCCCATCCCATTGTGACGACTGGCTCTGTAATGTGATAGTATCACTCTATCTGTGGGTGGCATAGCACTCACAGTAGGATGCTGGAATGTGTTATACATAGGCACGAGCTGTGTGTGGGTGATAACACCCAGTGGCCATACTCCTCAGGCACTCACATGCAGATCCATCATCCAGGTGCCATTGCACTGCTCAGTATGGGTGACGGCCAATGCTGTACCCACTCATGCAGGTCCCAAAACAGGCATGTTACAGCTGATCTCCCATTCATTTATACAACTGAGGAACTATGGATGAACTATCTGTAGCCTGAAGCATACACTGCAAATGGCATTACAGGATACTGCACCCCATGGCACCCAGGATACCTCAAAAGTCTGGATTGTGGCACAGGGGAGCAGGACAGAGTTTGGACTTGCAGCAGTGTATGACAGCAGAAAGATACAGCATTGACAAGGCATGCATTGGAGGTATGTAAACTCCCTCTTCAGTTTGCTAGGGATGTACACACAGGTGCATACACTGGTGGATCAACAGCTGGCATGGTGCCCCAATCCACGGTACAGACAGTTGGGTCATTCCAGAGTGCAGGTCCCCAGCCCGGGTTCAGTGCAGTCAATGGCTGGCCATGGCAGGGTGTGGAGGGCAGTGCCAGTCTTTGCAACAGGTTGGGTATGGGGGGGTGAGGGTGTCTGTGTACAGGGACAGTGGATGGAAAACCTCTAGACTATGGATATGGACCATGGTTTCCTCTGGTGCAATCGGGTCTGGGGGAGCCCTACACTATGGAACTCTTCAGTGATGGAGCTGGTTAGATTGGGGATGGAAAGGTGGTACCTCTAGTCTATCACGGCTGCCAGGCTGCTGTGCACCTGGGTTCACATCTGCAGCCTACCCGTGGGTGGCTGGCTGGGTTAGGCCAGCTATTCATGGCCTAACTGTGGGCCGCAGTGCTCTGGATTGTGAGGGGCACGTTCCCACTGAATATGCTGCAGCATGGCATATGCATGGGATTGCCCCCTCGACTTAAATGGCATACCATTTGTGTGTGCCCTGGCCCATTCCCTTGCACCCAGAGCATTCCACATGTTTGAATATTGTGCTGTTGCGCATTGTTGGAGTTGTGCGGCACATCTCCCTTTTTCACCGGGATGCGCTGTGTATCTCCTTTGAATACGGGGGCCCTGGACAAGATAGCCTGAATACATTTTAATAATGGTAAAGTCATGACCCCGCTGAGAACAAGATATTGCATCTAATCTTTGACAGCCTGAGTAAATACAGTGCAAAAAATGTGTAAATGAACATCCCTGTGACAATGAGATGCAGCATTTCCCCTGCCCTATCCAGGATATAAAATATAGGATAAGAAATATTCAGTGCTCCCAGATACAAATTTTATTTATTTATGTATTTATTTCATCATTCGGACATAACCTTTGAGCAAAATGCTCTTTTTCAAAGGTTCCACGTCTTGACAGGAGGACAACACAGAAAGGTAGTTAAAGAGTATGGATACACAAGTACAGAGATGAAAAATACAAGAAACAACAGCAGTTGATCTGACTATTTACAATTGTAATTTACAATTGTAAGCTATCTCATATAGAGGTATAGCATATTGCAGTTAGTACAGCCCAAGGTACATGGTGAGTGCTGTGGGTTTAAGAAACTAATTTAGCAGGCAGTAAAGCAGCCAGGGGAGGCATTGCCATTAGTTCACATAAAGTTGGGGGGGGGGGGACTCAACATAGGCTTTCACATCATGTATGTTGAAGCAGCCAAGAGGAGGCTTTGTCATTAATTCTTGTCAAGGGTGGGGGAGGGTGTAATTTTCTGTGCAGGACTGACCTAGTAGGAACATAGTAGAGAGCAATGTGAGAGAGGATCGAACACAGAATAAGCTTGGGGAAAGATAGGTGGTTTGAAACAATCACAGAGTGCTAAGTTAAGGACAGTAGATAGAAGGCTCATCTATAGGCTGTGGCTATGGAAGGCTTAAGTTTGAGGGCTGGCAAGTAGTAGGAAGAAGGAGGAGGAGTTAAACTTAGGGTTACTAGGCAGCAGGGTAACAAATCGGAGAATGCAGCCCAGGAGCTGACTGACTCCAAGCTACCGTTACTCTGTAAGAAGCCTTCATTTCCTTGTGTTTTCCTCATAAAGGCAGAATCAAATCCCTGTATAAATCCCTGTAAATTTTTCCATAAGCCACTGGTTCTTTATGTAAGCAATAAGACATGACAGGGTGGCATTACGGTGTGATAACCACACTCCTAGGGGTGTAGTTAGGCATGAGGCCGGAGGCCGAGTGCTGGTCGTCCCTAGGAATGCGGTTATCACACCATAATGCACAACCGCGGAGTGTCTTATTGCGCTTATAAAATGTCCCTTTATTTTTAGAAGCAGTTTGTTTATTTTTCAACACATTTTTAAATAAATAAAAATGTAAGTGAATCTGTGCTTTTAACATAAAATAGTCCTTCCGCCTATTGGTGCTAGATAAAAGTAGTGTTATATAGTGTGTGCCTTCCTGCCCACTTAAGTCTCATATTCCCCTGCCAGCCACAACAATTCACAAACGCTGTTTTTCTCATTCTAAGCATGACACATAGCCCCCTTATGTTATTTCATTCTCCTCACTCTAGACAAAACTAAATGGAAGCCACAACAGAGGCTTCTCAGTTCCCCAGTGCTGCAAGCAGTAGTGTGGTTCTAAACTGCCACACTCACTGACAGTATCATGAACTGCTCACTCCGTTCTAAAAGATAAACAGCAGGGTGAGTCATTTACCACCTTTTCTTTTTGTTTATTTAGTATTACTGCTTACTTTCTTCATTCTGTTTTTTTTTTCCCTCTGTGTTTCCCACATTCAAGAAATGGAATGTTTATCATGGACTATTTACCATGGAATACAGGGATTCAAAATTCTGCTCAGTTCTACTAGCAGAATGTTCCTCTACTAACATACTGTACACACAGACAACAAAGGACTGTTTTAGAGCCAGAGACTCAATTATCTCACTTGTCAGGGAAAGCAGAAGAGATTTCCCTGATGAGCAGGTAAAGATAGAAGGGGGATGTTTCACTGTTAGCAAACAAACAGTTGTAATGAAAACTATAAACAATACTTAATGTTTCTAATTTGTTTATGTGTGTAAGGAGAGTGTGACAATCTGGTAAACAACATTTAATTAATTTGTTTTAGTTTATATTTAAGATCATTTTAATTTTAGGGCCCCGTTAAAGGTTTCTACAGTGTAAGGGTAGTGGCCATGTTTGTGGTTGAAGATCAGTTCTGGTTGTAGGGAGACTGATGGAAGATAGTTCTGGTTGTAGGAGGACTGATCTGCTCATTATGTAATGTGGTTTAGGACCAAGATGACTGTGCGTATACAGAGAATTAATGTACGGTCAGCTGATCTGTCTTGGCCAATGAGATTTCTAGATTTTTTCTTGTCATTTTATAATTATGACTTTGTTCTTTATTTATTGTATCAGCAGCCTTTTATTACGAAAAGAGCTCTGATTTGCTGCTCAGTATTAATATTATATGTCACAATGGCCTTGGAATTATTTGGATCTATATGCTATGCATAAGGCATAATGGGGAACTGTATGAAATAACAAATATCAAGCTCATTATTTCATGAACTATACTCAAAATTAGTAATCACAAGTCAGACAATCTTTCAAAAAATACTAGTAATGCCTGTAAATAAATTTATTGCAAACAGAAACATGTTCATATATATATATATATATATATATATGTATATATATACAGTATATACACATATGCTATTTTTTGCATCTTATAGTTGTTAGTTTCCAGACAAATCCTCATAGACTTTTTCTGTCCACCTGATGGAATTTTGAATGAGTTAAGTAAATGTTATTATTTTATCAAGGCCCTGATCCAGCAACTCAGTAAATACACACTCACTATATCATATTATAAAAATGACAAAAACAGTCTTCTGCTTGCAGTTGTTTGATCAGGAATTTTATAAATGGTATAAGTTATTTTTGTCACATCTGTGTTGGTCCAATAAAAGGTATGAAATCATTTGCTTCTGTATCACTCATGGTTTGTCAGCAGTTAATTCATTAGATGAGGTCTCCCTTGCCTAGAGTTTGACTGTTTCTCCACCCTTCCCTCAAACACACACACACACACACACACACGCTTACTATAAGAGATCACGATAACTCTTATCTGTTATGTTTGGGAAGCAGGCCGCAGCACTTTTATGTCAAAAGTAAATTTATGTTTTTAGTCTGGGTACTTCACTGAAGACCTGACATTTTATCCGATGGGTCCTGAGAGGTTAGAAACAGTGTAAATCTTACAGAATTTGCTGGGAAAGGGTAACATTTATGAGATATAAATCTTTCTTGAAAGATATTCATCCCCAACTGAATTAGTAGCAAAAAATGTTTAAATGTTAATCATTTTAATGTGCAAGCTGTTGCATTTCAAAGGGGGTAAACACATCTCCAGTTTAATAGGCAACCAATATTTAACAAGCTGTTTCAGTTTCCTAATGGCCATCAGATAAGCAACTTGGAGTTATGTCTCCAACATTCTAAACAGAAAGAAGGGATTATTTTATTTTAGTTGTCATAGAGATTTGTAGATGCGGAATAATACATTGAAATGTCCAAAAAATGAGTTTCACAAAACTCCATTTTCAAACTACAGATAGCAAAATGGCTGTAGGCTCAGCCTTACAGATCTGAAAGCAAGGGACCTTCTCTGGCTTCAGGCACGGGCTACTGGCAATCAAGCCGATATTCAGAACTACAAATGGGTGCAAAACAACTACATTGAATCAATCCGCCAGAAGAAAAATACACACAACAGAGATACCCTCACGAACACATATAGAAACATAGACTTTGACAGCAGATAAGGACTGCTTGGCTCACCTAGTCTGCACATTTCCCTACATACAGGATAAGCTGCAGATCCTAGTTAACCAACAGCCTATTTCTTCCTCTCCCCCACAAGAATTGCCTTATGTTTGTCCCATGCATTCTTGACTTCTCCCACAGTTTCAGACCCCACAACCTCCTCAGGAAGGCTGTTCCATGCATACACCACCCTCTCTGTGAAAAAAATACTTCCTCACATTGCCCCTGAGCCATCCCCCTCTATCTTCAAATGGTGTCCCCTTGTTCTTGCACATCTCTTTTTCTGAACGATGCTACCCTCTTGGACTTCGTTGATTCCACTGAGGTACTTAAATGTTTCTATCATGTCCCCCCTCTCCCTCCTTTCCTCAAGGGTATACGTATTAAGCTCCTTTAGTCCCTCCTCATATGGCTTCTCTTGCAGACCCTACACCATTTTAGTTGCCCTCCTCTGGACTGCCTCTATCCTATCTATGTTCTTGCAGAGATGGGGTCTCCAGAACTGGATGCAGTACTCCAGGTGGGGTCTCACCAACTGTCTGTACAGAGGGATGACAACTTCTTGTTTTCTGTTGGTGATGCCTCTCCCTATACATCCCAGTATCCCCCCAGCCCTCCCTACCTCCTTCTCACATTGCTTGCTAACCTTAAGGTTATCTGATATGATTACTCCCAGGTCCCTTTCCATTTTTGTTGTTGTTACTACCCCCCCATTGTGTAATCTTCCCTTGGGTTTTTGTTTCCCAGGTACATTATTTTGCACTTCTTTGCATTGAATCCAAGCTGCCATACTTCTGACCATTCCTCCAACCTTGCCAAGTCCCTTCTTATCCTTTCCATGCCTCCTTGTGTATCAACCCTGTTGCAGATCTTTGTGTCATCTGTGAAGAGGCATACTTTTCTTTCCAGTCCCCCTGCAATGTCACTTATAAAGACATTAAAAAGGACTGGACCTAGTACTGAACCCTGCGGTACCCCACTAGTAACCCCTCTTTCTTCAGAGTAGACACCATTTACAATTACCTTCTGTGTCCTGTTATACAGCCAATATTTTACCCAGGCTACCACTCACTCGGACCCACTCCCAAGCTGGTTAATTTGATTATTAATCTTTTGTATGAGACTGTGTCAAATGCCTTGCTAAAGTCTAAGTAGGCCATGTCCCCAGCCCCTCCCTGGTCTACTACTTTGGTCACCCAGTCAAAGAAATCAATTAGATTCATCTGATCTGACCTTCCCGCTGTGAACCCATGCTGCCTTGGGTCCTGTGCCCCACTGGCCTCTAGGTACTCAACAATTCTTTCCTTCAGAAGTGATTCCATCACTTTCCCTACCACAGAGGTCAAACTGACAGGTCTGTAGTTTCCTGCCTCTGTCTTTCTCCCACTTTTTTGTGAAGGGGAATCACATCCACCTTCCTCCAGTCCTCAGGTACCACACCATCCTCCCATGATTTGTTAAAAAGGGTAGTCACTGGTGTCACTACTTCTCCCCTTAATTCTTTTAGAATTCTCTGGTGAATTCTGTCAGGCCCCATTGCTTTGTCCACCTTCAGTTTCAGGAGTTCTTTCAGAACCCTTTCTTCTGTGAAAGGACTGGTACCGACCCCCCAATCCAGAGTGATTCTGTTAATTGGCTTAGGCACCTCCCCCCCTCCTCTTTTGTGAATACTGAGCAGAAGTATTTGTTCAGTATCGCTGCTTTTTCACTGTCCCTCTCTGCCCACTCACCGTCCATTCTAGTCTACCTCACTATCACCCCCTTTGTCTTTCTATGCTCCCTGATGTACCTATAAAAGATTTTATCCCCCTTCTTAACTGAGTTGGCTATCTTTTTCTTCAGTTTGGGCCTTTGCTATTCTGACTTCCCTCCCTGCTTCCTTCTGCCTTAACTGGTACAGTTCTCTGTCCTGCTCCTTCTGTGTTTCCTTATACTTCCTAAATGCTATCTTTTTCTCCCTAACCTTTCCCACCACCTCTTTTGAGAACATTGTGGCTTTTTCTTTCATTTTGATTTATTTATTTGCTTCACACAATGGCTTGTTGCCTCTGTGATGGCAGTTTTGATGTTTCCCCATTGTTGCTCCACCCCTCCTTCTAGTTGGCTTGCTAGTGCTTTTCTAAGGCACTCTCCCATCTTGCCAAAGTCAGCCCTCCTGAAGTTCAGTACCCTCACTTTTGTATAGCTTGACTCTGTAGCTCAGTTTATCATGAACCACACTGTTTGGTGGTCACTTGTTCCTAGATGGCAACCCACTTCTAGATCTGATATCCTCTCACTGTCCCCATTTAAGAGTACAAGGTCTAAGATTGCTCCCTCACAGGTGGGTTCCAAAACACCTGGGGAAAAGGGAAATCCTTCCCGGACAATCTTAAAGAAGTAACTGGGAAGCAGCCAAAAACCTCACCTACTATGTTGGTCATTGATGGTGGCATAACTCTCGACCCTACCTCAATTGCAAATACTTTCAATACTTTGTTCTCTGACCTCAGTAGTGTTCTCCCTTCGGACTTCTTCAATGAAGATCACCCTCCTTCTCCTACCTCCAGCCCACAACTCCCTCCCTCCAACCGCCCACTATTCTACTTTAAGGAAGTCAGGGCACATGAGGTCCGTAAATATGTCTCTAATGCAATTGCCAAATCCAGAACTAGTGGAGACTCACTCAACCTCAAGCTGGTGTCCCTCACCCTTGATGAAGTGCTACTTCCACTAATAAAAATTTCCAACCTCTCCCTCACCCTCAGCCAGTTCCCCAACAGATGGAAATCAGCCACAGTATCCCTGGTCCACAAAAGTGGGGACAGAGACCTGCATGTGAACTGCCGGCCTATCTCCATACTTCCCCCGCTCTCCAAGGCCATTGAATGTATGATATCTGACCAGCTAATGAAATACCTGGATAAACACAACATCCTCTGCCCCCAACAACATGACTTCCATACAGGCCACAGTACTACATTGGCCTTCCTTGAATTCACCGGTGCTATCCACAGCTCGTTGGACAACAGCCTCCTAACCGGGTCAGTCTTCATAGACCTGAGCAAGGCTTTTGACACTGTACATCATAAATTATTGATCACACAGCTACATTCTGCTGGGCTCTCACCTGAGTCCACTACCTGGTTCAAAAGCTACTTGGAAAACTGCTCCCAAAGAGTGAAAATAGCTGATGTTCTCTCAGATGCATGCCCTGTTCACTCAGGAGTTCTTCAAGGCTCCATTCCTGGGCCACTTCTTTTTTAGCCTCTTTCTGAATGATCTTCCACAATCGTGTCCAGCACAAATCTTCCATTATGCTTACAGTGCTGTCATCCTCTCCACTCACAAGAATCCGGGCCACCTTCAAAAGAATCTACAGCTTGCCTTCACC
Organism: Neoceratodus forsteri; assembly: GCA_016271365.2. Classification (NCBI taxonomy): domain Eukaryota; kingdom Metazoa; phylum Chordata; order Ceratodontiformes; family Ceratodontidae; genus Neoceratodus; species Neoceratodus forsteri. Next base: position 611,494,530 of record CM028133.1, read on the forward strand.
TGGATTTAAACTTGGTTTAGTACACATAAATTGGTTCTCAACTATAAAAAAAAAAAAAGTCCATGTTCTTCTGCAGCCCGCACAACAAACACAGACTCAGTCCCATCACGATCAAAAACTACCTTGGTGTATCCCCTCAAACAGGTTCAATCCTTTAAATATCTAGGAGTTACCATTGAGTGTAACCTATCATATACTATGCACATTGACAACATTGCCAAGGTTGTCAACACTCGCACTGGCCTACTCTTCAGGCACAGGCAATGCCTTACCTCTGATGCCTTAAGGACTGCAGTACAGAGCTCAGTAATCTCAATAATCGACTATGGCCTGATCATCTATGGCTCTGCCTCTGCCACTGCCCTCAGGCACATATCCATTGCACTAAACAAAGCTTGATGTCTTATAACTGGCACCCATCACCTCACCTACACATGTGATCTCTACACACAGACTGGGTGGCTTCAACTTTCAAACCAGATCAAGTACCAAACCTGCCTTATGGCAAAGAAAATAACACTAGGCCTTGCTCCCCCAGGTGTTCAGGCTTTCCTCTGCCCAGCACAGACTATTCACATCACCAGGTGCTCTGAATCCCAACTACTGCATATTCTGCATTTCTGCACTACACAAGGGCAAAGATCCTTTTCGCACAGAGCTCCCAGCTGGTTCAATGGTCTCAACATTGACATTGCCTCAATGCCAAAGCTTGGTCCATTCAATTCCAGTCTCCATCACATCCTGTCTGCATCTAGCTCCTGTGACGGTCCTTCCTAATTGTTCTCCCCTCTCCTCTTTGCTCTTTCCACCTTGCACTTGACCCTCTCCCCAAACTGCCTCTCCCATACACCCACTCATCCTCCCCTCCTCCCACCCACCTTCCCTACCCTCTTGTAGCACTTTAATTGATATTTGACAAAAGCCTATGGCCACACCCCACTAGTGTGTTTCTCTTCCATACCGTGTTAACCCTGTTACCAGACCTCCTTCTGTCATTTTTGCCACTTTATTGAATGTATAAAACTGTATGTAACTACCTGTAACCCACTGTTATACTGTTATTTAATGCCTTGTTTGAATTGTACCTCTTCCAATGTGGAACCTTTGTAAAAGAACCTTGGCTCAAAGGTACTTGTAATCCTAGATTCAAGTAAATAAAAAATAAATAAAAAGGCATAAGTTTCCCCTATTTATAACAAGGGTAGTAAGTCAGATATTAACAACTATAGGCCAATAGACCTTACATCCATCACAGTGAAAATGCTGGAAGGCATAATTAAAATATTATTGGCTCTTGCATCAATTCAGAAATGGAACAACATGGAGTTATGCTAGGGACATCATGTGTCAAGAACATGTTGTGTTTTTATGAAAAAATAAGCAGTTCCTTGGACCTTTGCATATCGTTAGATGTAATATATCTTGATTTTTCCAAAGCCTTTGATCTTATGCCACACTGGGCTATAAGACAGAGGTTGAGGGAAGAAAACATCAATAAAAGGCTCATAAATTGGACAGCTAATTGGCTTATTGATAGACAACAGTGTGTAGTAAATAGGTGGCACACCTCATGTAGCCATAAAGTAACTAGTGGTGCCCCACAGGGATCAGTTATTAGGGCCCTTACTTTTCAATATATTTATTTCAGAGCTTACTAAGAAACTAACACCATGGGTGACTAAATCTGGATGAGACAAAGTTAGGAGGATAAATGTCTCACTGAGGGTGATACACAGAAACATCCAAAATGTCATCAGATAAGGACTGCTAGGCCCATTCAGGCTGCCCATAAGCCCTATACTTGTAAGCGGCCTCTGACCCTATCTGGTCAGTGGCTTTTCATCCCTCCCTCCCACCTCATGGTTCCCTTGTTCCTGTCCTGGGCATGTTTAAAACCACCCACTGAGGTTGCTCCCACCACCTCCTGTGGCAGACTATTCCATGCGTCCACCACCCTCTCCATGAAGAAAAACTATCTCACATTTCCTCTTAATCTGCCCCCCTCTAAATTCATATAATTCCCTCTTATTCTTGTCCTCCTTCAACATTGGAAGATGCCTCCCCCCTGCAACATTTTTATGCCCTTGAGGTACTTAAAGGTTTGTATCATATCCTCCTGCTCCCTCCTTTCCTCCAGGAGGAATCACAAGTTAATACAGAAAGATCCTGATAAGCTAACCATATGGGCCACCAGATGGGAAATTAGGTTTAACATAGATAAATACACACTGTGTGGCAAAATTCTGTCCCAGACCAGTAATGAGAAGGATTTTGACATAGTCATTGATGAAAAATTTGACCTCAAGTCCCAGTCATCCCTTGCTATCACTCATGTTAACAGAGTGTTGTGAGCTATAAAGAGACACATAGGATCAAGGGACAAAGAAGTAATCTTCCCCCTTTATAGAGCATATGTGCATCCCATCTTGATTACACCACCCTGGCTTGCTTTGGTGTCCTTATAAACACAGAAATATTGACCGAATTGAAAGGGTTCAATGAAAAGCTACCAAGGCCATTTACTGTATTGGTAACTTATCATACGAATCCAGACTTGAGCATCTAAATTTAATGACCTTAGAACAGTTATGCTTAAGAGGAGATTTGCTCACTGTGTGTCACATAATGCAGGACCCATATCTTCTGACAGAATTAATATTTAATTTCAAACAAATATCTAAAAATACTAGAGGACATCCCCTTCAATTGATGGGACACATTTTTAAAATAAGTAAAAGGAAATACTTTTTCACCCAGCGTGCTATCAATCTGTGAAATTCTCTACCTATTGATATAATTACTAGTTAAATAAAGGCATAATTCAAACATAGGCTATGCGATTTCCTATTGTATGAAGGTATAATAAATTTTCACTTGTAGTTGGAACAACATGAGCACACCAGCCTTATCACTTCTATTCTTCTATGGTATAAACCTTAGTAGGTGGGGTCATAAGAAGGCTATGTTGAAAATTTGGCCTAAAAATATAAAAATTAAAAAAACTTATGAGTGTTCATTGAAATGTTTCAACACATGCTCAGAACTGTGGTAATTTTCAATATTTTGATCCCAGATTTTAAACATATTCATTTTTTTATACCACCTCATGAATGTGACAACTGTCATTTCTCAAACTGTACCCTAAATGTGTTTTCACACTTATGGCACAAAATGACATTTTGACCATTGTTTCATAAATGACACCAGTCATGCTCAGAACAAGTGGTCATAAAATATTGCTGAGAATAACAATGAAGATGTGTCTCCTATGAAGTTTAAATTTTGGACTATCTGAACGAACCGCAGCCTCTTAAGGGAGTTAAGTAATGCAATGACTATACAAATAATGTGTGATGTTAACTACTGTTTCATGGTTGCAAAGCACAATTATTTGCTCTCAGTATGAAACTTGACCATAATAGTAATAATAAGTTTTTTCTTTGTATATTTTATTCTAAGAAGGACTAACTGTATATACAAAACTAAATAGCTAAGACATGCATCATCTAAAAAATGTCTGGAACCTGGTACTGAATTACTGTAATTATGTATTTTTTTTCCAATTGTTTGACCAGGTGAGACACACTAAGCTGAAAGCTTATTTACAGGTGCAACTTGGGAGCACAGGGAAGTTAAGTGACTTGCTCAGGGTCACACAGCATGCAAGTGGGGGCTGTGGGATTCAAACCCAGGTCTCCAGATTTGCAGCTCAGAGCCATAAACCACTGCACTATACTGCCTCCCTAATATATGTTTGTCTTTTATACTGCAATAACAAAAATTAGGGATTTGAATAAAATAATGCCAGGAGATAGTTTCAGTCTAGCTCCTTTTCAAGAAATGGTTTTACACAAAGCAACATATTGTGACTGTTTCTTGAGCTAATATTATCATTTTCATTTTAGGATTTGGACTGAGTTTTGCCATGTGACCCTGATTTTGTAAGCCATTCCCCATATTTATAAGATAATGTTTTGAGATGCTCTCATTAAGATCACTCATTGTTGCTTAGTTCATTTTGAAGCTTCATTAAGAATTGTAGAATTCTTCCTAATTCTTGAGATGATTGAGTCTCCTAAATTATTCCTGCACATTATCTCTGTGCATGTGTGGCTAGCACAGAGCCAGAAAGATGTCACCCTGCTATGAAGTACTATCTGATGGGAGAAGATCTCAGCTGACAGTTTACTCAAGGGTTAATGCCCTTTAGGAAATAAAGTAAGAGACATTTGTAAAAAAAAAAAAAAAAAATGGTCATAAAAAGATATTATACAATGGCAAAAAAAATCTTGGGCTCTGTTTGGTCAGTCTGGGACTGGACCCGTGATGTTATCCCACAACAACATCACGGATTTAGTCCCAGCACATTGATGACCACATTGATCGTAATGGGGATCACTCCACGCAGCCAGCTGATTGCCAGTTCACATCTCTCCGCAGCCATCAGAACTTTTAAATCAACTCACACTATTTTCTGGTTCTCCTTAAGCTGCCTTTACTCACCTTTCCACTGAACAAAAGACTGAACTTAAAACATACAGCACAGGGCTCTTATTTTCAGTTCCCACTTGGTCAGGCTTGCTCATTCAAAACCATACACAGACATAAGCAGAGTGAGCAGTATTTTAAAAGCTGAGCAAGTAGCTGACCGCTTCAGGAACCGTTTGGTCAGCACATCGTGGCCACACAAACAGAACTAAAAACAACAGCACAGTAGATTTGCTTCTAATAATTTATTTGGTAGGCTGACAAGGTAGGCACACAATAAATGAATATGCTGGGAGGCTTATTCAGACGCAAACAGGCAAAGACATACCTAAAACAAAATACAGCGCAGAGACATAGCAACAGCGCCACCTGCTGCAGACAATGGAAACCGTGGTCTATTTTTTCAATATGTATACCTACCCTAAGAAAAAATGTGGGTAAAAAAGCATTTTAAACATATTTTTCTCATTTTCTTGTAATTTTTCTACTAACGAGCCATTGTATAATAGCAATAATGCACTCCATGGTGTGTGTTGTGCTGGGATAACGTCACTTCTGGGGTGATTAGTCGCACTCGGCCTGCGGCCTCCTGCTTAATCACCCCAGGCATGACGTTATCCCAGCACAACACACACTCTGTCATGCATTATTGCTTAAATGTTGAAAATCTGGGGTAAAAATGTGAAAAAACTAACATGAAGAAATATTGAATTGTTCCAACATTTACTCATAACTTTATTTTTGCAGACTTTGGCCCCTAATGTTCAACATGTCCCTTGAGTTACTTCACCTTATGAACATGGCAGGCATCATTTTTCAAATCCTCTCCAAAACTTGTTTCCACAGTCGCAAAGTGAAATCACCTTTTTCATGGGATTTTAAATATGCCACCTGTCTTGTTAGCTCATAAAAAGACTGCTGGACATTTGGGATCAAAATGTTGGAGCCCACTTAAAAGTAGATATTGCCTCTCAGCTGCCCTAAATTGGGTAATTGCAATCTAACAATGTGTAAAAGCAGGACATCACTGAAAATGAGACATTGCATCTTATCTGTTCTATCCTGGGTAAATATATTGGAAAAATGCATACAAGTAATACCTGGTACAACAGCAATATCTGCAGTGAACATTTGACATTGACAAATGCTTATTTTAATGTTTCATAACTGTTTCTGAAGAGAGTAGGCTCTTGTTTATTTTTCTGCTTTTACATTGTTATCAAAAGAACCAGCCGGCCCACTTAATACTTTCCTTTCCCCCTTTTTTGAGGAAATATGCATTATCTCTGATGAGAAACAAAATGCTAAACGGATCATAACCATGTTTTATTGCAGCACCATCCATCACTTTGATGGTGGTAGTCCCCCCATCTGCTTGGTTAGTTTAACTTGTCATAAAATGGCATTAAAAATCTAGTAAATTCATTGGCCAAGTGCTGTCACCCGACCATGCATTAAAATCTTTTCTTGCATGGTCTGGTACTGATTTGATTTTTTTACGATAAACAAATATCTTTACTGTCACTTATCACTCACTACACGTCCAAATGAAAATGAAAACAATCCAGAAACCACCATCTGAAAATTACTTTACTGTACTCTCCTCCTATTAATATAGGATCATATTTAAATTATTTATCTTCTTCCAGTAAAACACAGTTTACAGGCAATCTCTTATCACATTTCGCAATATTTCTTTGGGTATCTTACATAAACAAAGAAACACAGAATATGATGGCAGATAAAGACCACTTGGCCCACCTAGTATGCCCATTTGTCCTTGTCTATACTGTCATCAGAGACCCTAATAGATCTCTTACTTCCTCCCCTCCAAGCTAAGATTCCCTTGTTTATGTCTCCATCAGATTCCCCCTCTCCCTCCTCTCTTCCTGGGTATACATATTGAGACCCCTCAATCTCTTCTCACAGAGCATCTAATGCAGCCCCTGCACCATTTTAGATTTCCTCCTCTGGACAGCCTCCACCCTGTTTATATCTTTCCTGATTTGTGGTCTCCAGAACTGGACACAGTACTCCTGATGGGATCTCACCAATGATCTATAGAGTGGCAAGACAACCTCCCTGCTTCTTCTAGCAATACCCCTCCCTGCACACTACCTTGTCGACTTGAGGTCATCAGATATAATTACTTCAAGGTTTGTTTACATTTTGTGACTGTCAATACCCCTTCCCCCATTTTATACTCCACCTCTGGGTTTTTGTGCCCTAGGTGCATGATTTTGAACTTTTTTACACTGAAACCCAGCTACCACACCCTCAACCTCTTCTCAAGTTTTCTCAGGTCTCTGCATATTCTCTCCACCCCCTCTGGAGTGTCCACACTATTTAAAATTTTGGTGACTTCTGCAAAGAGTCACCCCTTCCCTTCCAGCTCATCTGAAATGACACTTATAAAGACATTAAAGATCCAGTGACACCTCAAGAAAAACTTTGCAAAACATAATAATTGGACACAAAGCAGCCTTAAATTTCTCATTAACTTTGTATTTCTTAGCTCCATTATTTATTACTGAGGTCATAGGTATAAAAACAGGATTGTTATTCCTTGAGGGTTCATCAGCTCTTATTGTTCTTTCCCAACCTGATGTCACAATATTCTGCTTGTGACATTGCAGTTATTTCCATAGAAACAAACTGTGCCGTCACCACAGAGTATTATGATTTCAAGTAGGGAATAAGCTATAGAGGCAGATGAACTCTATGGGATACAGATCTAGTTTTGTGGAAATTTCTTCGCTAATAAATAATGAAGAGGAGAAATATATAGAAATCTGTAGAAAATACATGAAATAACAAGACTGTATCTGAACTTTGTTTTTTGACATTTTCCTAAAGGTGTCAGCTGCTCTTTAAAGAGGATTAGTCCCAGTACTAAGCCCTGAGGTACCTCGCTGGTCACCCTCCTTTTTCCCGAGTGAGTTCCATTTGCTACCACCCTCATCTGCATATCCATTAACCTACTTCTTACCCAGTTTACCACCTTAGGGACTACCCCGAAGATGCCCAGTTTCCTTATGAGCCTCCTATGTGGTACGGTGTCAAAGGTCTTGCTAAAGCATAAGTAGATCATGTCTTGTCACCCCACCCACATCTATTTCCCTGGTCACCCAGTCAAAGAAATCAATTAGATTTGTCTATACGACCCCCACCTCAATGAATCCCTGCTGCCTTGAGTCTTGTAACCTGCTGGATTCAAGATACTGCTCAAGCCTTTCCATTAGCAGTGACTCCATTAATTTCCCCACCACTAATGTCAGAACGACTGACCTATAGTTGACAGCCTCCTCCCTGCAACAGATTTTATGAAGAGGGACTACATCTGCCCTCCTCCAGTCCTCTGGAACAACTCCTACTTCAAATAATTTATTGAATAGGGCTGTTAGAGGTGCAGTTATCACCTCCCTGAGCTCCCTCAACACCCTTGGTGTACCCTGTCCAGCCTCATTACTTTGTCCACTTTCAGATTTGTGATTTCTTTCGGGGCTCTTTCCTCTGTAAATGAACTTGTGTCTACCTCCCTCCTCTCAGTGTTCTTGCAGCTTTAATGTGGTCATCCCCCTTCCTCTTCCCTCAGATCCAGCCCCGGTTTCAGGCCATTTGGATCCCCGCCGAGTGTGGCCGTGGCTCCACTAGCCTGCCGCTTAGCCACCACCATCAACCCACCTCCAGGACCAGCGCCGACGGGTAAGACCTCTGCCTGCAATCGGTAAAGCCATGAGCGGCTGCCATTGGCTCTCAGCGACAACAGCTTGTGCCTGATTGGACCCCTGTGTCCTGGACTGCCACTGATTGGCTGGCTCTGTTTCTCCCTGCCTTGCTCTGCTCGCTGGGTGCTGCGCCCATTCACTTGCACTGCATTTTGCCGAAATGTTTGCCCGTTCTGACTCTGCTTCAAACTGCTGAATTTATTGTGACTGGATTTACTATATTGCAAATGTTTAGCCTGCCCATGTAATTGTCTCAGTACTTAGCCTGATTGTTCTTTGCTTATTTTTTGCTTTATTTCTCTGCACTCTCCTCCCCTGACCTCTGCTTCTCTACCTAACTACTCCTCTCTACTCTCTGCTCTGCATCCCCACCCCCACGGCGCCAGGATAAGCTCAACCAATTCTTGGTCTTTGTCCTTGGCTGCCTCCCCACCCCCCTCCGCTATTTATTCCCTCTAACTGTCTGGCTCTCAGCTCCTCCAACTCCCCGCCCACTGATTTAACTTCTGCGTCACCCTCTCTCAGCTCTCCTCCTCTTCCAGGTCTTAATCTCTCTCTATCTCCTCTCTCTCCCCGCTTAGATCCAGCCCCAGATTCGGGCCATTCAGATCCCCTCCGAGCGCAGCCATGGCTCCACTGGCCTGCCACTTAGCCACCACCATCAACCCGCCTCCAGGACCAGCGCCAATGGGTAAGGCCTCTGCCTGCAGTCGGTAAAGCTGTGAGCGGCTGCCATTGGCTCTCAGCATCAACAGCTTGTGCCTGATTGGACCCCTGTATCCTGGACTGCCGCTGATTGGCTGGCTCTGTTTCTCCCTGCCTTGCTCTGCTCACTGGGCACTGCGCCCATTCACTTGCATTGCATTTTGCCGAAATTTTTCACCCGTCCCCCCCTCCTCCTACCCTAGTTAAATACACCTAAATCCCGCCTACCCACTATATCTCATCCTGCCTCTCTCCTCCCCCCATTGGATACTCTCTATAGCCACCTCCTCTACCCTCCATGCCTACTTTCTACCCCTCCTTCATTACTTCTTTAGGCCCTTTCTGTTCCTCTCACGCCCACTCTGCCATCCTCAGTCAGCTCATCTCCCCAAGCCCTCTCACTGGCTATACTTGTTCAAATACTCCTACCCGCTGTCTCCTGTACTTACGCCAGTCATGGCGACACTACCCCACCTGTTCCTTCTGCTTCTGCTCCTTCTCTCATTGCCCTCTCTCTTCTTCCTCCCTGGCCCCACTTACCTTCACCCACTCTCCCCCAGCCCCACTATCCTTCCAAGTACTTATTGCTACCCTTAAAGCTACCCTCCTTTACCCCACGTACCACCTGTTTGACCACCATCTCAGTAACATCAGTATACCCTTTGCATTTGACCAACATCACATGTGTGCCTAATCCAAGTAACAGAAGCACTCTTGATAGGGGGTTCGATCCCAGTCCTTTCACAGAAGAAAGGGTTCTGCAAGAACTCCTAAAACTGAAGGTGGACAAAGCAATGGGTCCTGATGGAATTCACCCAAATTCTAAAAGAATTAAGGAAGGAACTAGTGAAACCACTGGCTACTCTTTTAATAAATCATGGGAGGATGGTGTGGTACCGAGGACTGGAGGAGGCGGATGTGATTCCTCTTCACAAAAGTGGGACCAAGACAGAGGCAGGAAACTACAGACCTGTCAGTCTGACCTCTGTGTAGGGGAAAGTGATGGAGTCACTTCTGAAGGAAAGAATAATTGAGTACCTAGAGGTCAGTGGAGCACAGGATCCAAGGCAGCATGGGTTCACAGGAAGGTCATGTCAGACAAATCTAATAGATTTCTTTGACTGGGTGACCAAGTAGTAGACAGGGAGGGCTGTGACATGGTCTACCTAGACTTTAGCAAGGCATTTGACACAGTCCCACACAAAAGATTATTAGTCAAATTAACCAGCCTGGGAGTGGGTCCCAGGGTGTAGCCTGGGTAAAACATTGGCTGGACAACAGGACACAGAAGGTAATTGTAAATGGAGTCCACTCTGAAGAAGGCGGTTACCAGTGGGGTACCACAGGGTTCAGTATTGGGTCCAGTCCTTTTTAATGTCTTCATCAGTGACATTGCAGAGGACTGGAAGGAAAATATGCCTTTTGCAGATGACACAAAGATCTGCAACAGGGTTGATACACAAGGAGTGGAAAGGATGAAAAGGGACTTGGCAAGGTTGGAGGAATGGTCAGACGTATGGCAGCTAGGATTCAATGCAAAAAGTGCAAATAATGCACCTGGAAACAAGAACCCAGGGAAGAATACACAATGGGTGGGAGGTAGTAACAACAACAAAACAGGAAAGGGACCTGGGGTAATCATATCAGATGACCTTAAGGTTAGCAAGCAATGTGAGAAGGCAGTAGGGAGGGCCGGGGTATACTGGGATGTATAGGGAGAGGCATCAGCAGCAGAAAACAGGAAGTTGTTATCCCTCTGTACAGACAGTTGGTGAGACCCATCTGGAATACTGTGTCCAGTTCTGGAGACCCCATCTCCATAAGGACATAGACAGGATAGAGGCAGTCAGAGGAGAGCAACTAAATGGTGCAGGCTCTGCAAGAGAAGCCGTATGAAGAGAGACTAAAGGAGCTAATATGTATACCCTTGAGGAAAGAAGGAGAGGGGGACATGATAGAAACTTTCAAGTACCTCAAGGAATCAACAAAGTCCAAGAGGTAGCATCTTTCAGAAAAGAGACTTGCAAGAACAAGGGACACAATTTAAAGATAGAAGGAGGGCGGTTCAGGGGCAATGTGAGGAAGTATTATTCACAGAGAGGTAGTGGATGCATGGAACAGCCTTCCTGAGGAAGTTGTGGAGTCTAAAACTGTGGGAGAATTCAAGAATGCATGGGACAGACATAAGGCAATTCTTGTGGGGGGCAGGAAGATATAAGCTGTTGGTTAACTAGGATCTGCGGCCTATCCTGTAGGTAGGGAAATGGGCAGACTAGATGGGCCTAGCGGTCCTTATCTGCCGTCAAAGTCTATGTTTCTATGTGTGATCACCTATCTACACTATACCAAATAGTATCTCACTGGTATGACCGAATGGTGACAACCTATTACTCATCCAGGAAGCAACGAATAAAATTATCTCTCAAGGCTATACACCTTTGTTCCCTTAAACTAATACTCCTTCTCCTACTTATATCGGGTAATGTCCACCTGAACCCTGGCCCTGCTCACCTAAGCCCTGAAAAATCCTCTGGAACCCTAACCATGGCTATCCTAAATATCTGCAGCCTTCTGCCAAAGATTGATGCCCTTCAAGCCTTCATCCACCAACACAACCCAGACATTCTTGCTGTCATAGAAACCTGGCTGACAACTAAAGATCCTGACTGGACTTTAACCTTACAGGGCTACAAAATCCACAGGCTGGACTGGGTTGCAAAAAAAGGGGGCGGATGTGCCATCTACATCAAGGACTCTCTCACGTGGCACACTTTTGACACTGTCTCACCTGCTACCTCGGCCCAGATACTGCCAATCAAAATTCTACTAGGTCCAAATCATAAAGCCCTCACCATCATCATGGTCTACATTCCTCCCAGAAACCAAAGACATGGGCTACACGATGTTATAAGCTTCATAAACTCTCTTCCCCCTGATTCTGAACTTATTCTACTCGGAGACTTCAATATCAACTGGCTGTCACCTGATGCAAGTGCTCACAAAGACACCATCTCTGCTGCCAACCTCTCGCAGATGGTTACCTCCTCTACCAGGACTAACTACAAAACAGGGACCAGTACCCTACTTGATTGGGTTCTCACGAGCCACCCTGCCAGGATCTCAAGCACCACGGTTCTGTCAGACTCTGTCAGTGACCACCCACCAGTCATCTGTGAATGGACCAACAAATTCTTAAAGCCCCCCCAAAAAATCATCTCCAGTAGAGTGCTCCCATGTGACAATCTTACACCTCTTAAACAATACCTGATGCTTCAAGACTGGTCACCCATCTTTGATACAACAGATGTTAACCTGGCTCTTGACCATTTCATCTTGACATTTAACACAGCGTGTGCCTCTTTGCCTCAGTTAAAAAGTGTAAGGCTAAAACTATCTGCAATCCCTGGATCACTGTGGGCCTCCTTGCACAGTTGAAATGGAGAGAACACCTCTGGGCAGTAGCTAAATTAACCAGAAAGCAACCGGACATCCAATCATATAAACAAGCCCTAAATGCCTGCACTAAAGCCATACGGCTAGCGAAAACCTCCTACTACAAAGACACACTCACTAACACCTAGGGTAACGGATGAGCTTTCTGGGAGAATATGAAGGAAATAACAGGGAAGCAGCCTGAAACCTCCCTGGCTATGCTTGTAGTCAACGGATCTGCTACTCTTAACCCTATGGTCATTGCTAACACCTTAAATATGGAATTTACTGACTTCACTGCAGTCTTCCCTTCAGACTATTTCGATCAATGCACCTCTTCCCCCGGCTAGTGGTGGGCGAAGTGGCTCCAATTGCTCCCACAAGTGATCCGTGGAGTGAAGGCGGATTCGCGGAGTGCTCCGCAACGTGAAGCAGAGTACTTCACGTTATAATGGGTAATGCGAAGTCCATTGAAAACAATGACTTCGCGTTACTCTGACTTCCCAAACCACTACTCCACCAATTCTTAAGGTGAAGTACATTGAAAACAATGTACTCCGCCTCACTTCGCCTTGTTTTTAAGCTCCAAAGGAGAATTTTGCAGTGATTCATGGGATTTCAGATCACATGGGCTCTAGATTGTTCTGCACAGCCTCAGTTTGGGGTAACGTGTGTATGAAGCCGTAGAAGATAATCTGCTCTGAGAGCTCTGTGATTCAAACCTTCCAAAAGCTGTTAAAAAACCTTTTGGGGTCATTTGTTTTGCTGAAACTTTAGTTCATCGATAATAGGACACCCTCCTGTGCTTATATCATCGAGCGTTTATTGTTTGTGTGTGGATTTTGAATGTTAATGTACAATATTCACTCTGTGTACTAAGAAACAGTGGAAGTGTGCTTTGGGGGAGGGGCATATCTGTGCTGTAGGTAGATTAACTTGGAGAAAAAGACAGAGCTTTCAGTTTTGGTGACATTTTTCTTGTATAACTGTGTTAATGTACACACAGTAATATTTTCAATAATTCTTGCCATTTTTTTTGCTGATTGTTGTGGTGCAGCAGTGCATAATTTTAGTTTGTTTAAAATATGTGGTTATATTACTGAAGTTTTCAATTTGCTACGCATTACTTAGTGTGTGTGTGAGTATGGTTGTGATACGTCATCAAATCAGACACCTTTTATTGTGCCACATAATTTCAGCAATGAGAACCTGCTATCCACTGCAGCTGTGTAATTTTTGTACTTCTTTGTGGTATCTTTACTAGTACTAGTACTAGTACTAGTGACTGTTACTGCAGCAGTGTAGTACACTGCCCCCCCCATGGCCCCGCCCCAACCAGCAAAGGAATTCTTTTCCAGATTTTTGAATTTCTGATGGTGAGCACTGGTTACGTGTTGTGCCTTTGCATCTGCATCTCTTCAGTGCACAGCGCAATCTTAATCTGGCTGTGCATTTGCATCTCTTTAGGGCCCAATCTCTATCTCTAACTTAAGTCACAGTTGTTTCTTTGACTTCCCTTCAGAGTACTGGACAGGTGTGGTGCATAATTCTGCATGAACATTGTACTCATTAATATGCATTTTTAAGTCAGGACCATTATCATGAGTCATTTGAGATTACAAATTATGTTATTCATCATCACAGACGGTCACAAATGCAGTCACAAATCACGATTTACAATCACGTCATGAATCACAACATTAATCTTTTTTAATAGTTACTTGGAAGTATTGTAAGCCTGTTTTGTAGTATCTCTCCATGCTTCACCACTCCATCATTGTACTCATTAATGAGTGTTTTTAAGCTGGGGAGTTTTGTGCCACATCTCATCGGGGCCTGGGGAAGTACAGCTGTAGGCATTCGCGTTTCTTCATCATCATGGTCACAAATTCAGTCACAAATCACGATTTATGATCGTGTCATGAATCACAATAATAATTTTTTTTAATAGTTACTTGGATGTATTTTAAGCCTGTTTTGCAGTATCCCTCCATGCTTCACCACTCCTCCATTGTACTCATTAATGAGTGATTTTAAGTTGGGGAGTTTTGTGTCACACCTCATCGGGGGGGGCCCAGGGAAGTATAGCCATAGGCATTCATATTTTGTCATCATCACGGTCACAAATGCAGTCACAAATCATGATTTACAATCACGTCATGAATCACAGCATTATTTTTTTTTAATAGTTGCTTGGATGTATTTTAAGCCTGTAAGAAAAATAAAATTTCAGAAAGAGCAAATTAAGTAAAAAAGAGTACAGAAAAGACAAACAAAAATGTAGCTTTTAAAAAAGCTGTTGGGTCTAAATCAAAGTTTAAATCTCCTCCTCGCTCTGATCTCAAAGTATCAGCAGTCACAAAACACACTACTCTGTCTCCATCTACACAGGAGAAGGTAAAAGTGTCTGCTTGTATGACTCTCTTTCTTTCTGCCTAGCTAAAGAGCATGTGACTTACAGTACTGTAAGCCATGTGATGTGTGTGGGGGGGGCTGCCAAATCTGAAACACCAAGTGGGTTACTTAGAATCATAATGAGGAACGCAATGTCCATTAAAAACAATAACTTCGTCTTACTTCGCATTGCCATTCCACCTTAACACGAAGTGGTAATGACAAGGTGGAGTGAGCACTTTGCATTGCCCACTCCACATACTGGAGTGGCAACGCGAAGTGCCCACTTCACGTTCACTTCACCGGCAGAATTTAAATTCTCTGCATCTCTACCCCCGGTCCCCATCATACTCAATCTCACCCAGCCCTCTTCTACTTCAGAGAGGTCAGACCGTATGATGCACATCGCTACATTGCCATGGTCATCTCAAAATCCAGAACTAGTGGTGATACTTTGGACCTTAAGCTCTTATCCCTCACCCTCGATGAGCTTCTTCTCCCCTTAATAAAAATTCTCAATCTCTCCCTCACTAGTGGTAAATTCCCGGACAGATGGAAAACTGCGATTATGACCCCTGTTCACGAAAGTGGGGATAAGACTAATCACTCTAACTTTCTCCCTATCTCAATTCTTCCTCTGCTCTCCAAGGCCATTGAGCAGATTGTGGCAGACCAACTCACTGACCATCTGGAGAAATACAACATCCTAACCTCAAAACAATATGGTTTCCGGAAAGGTCACAGCACCACCACTGCCCTCCTTGAGCTCACTGGAGCAGTTCACAAATCGCTTGACAATGGACAGCTCACTTGGGTTGTTTTCATTGACCTATCCAAGGCCTTTGATACTGTCCACCATGCACTCCTTATTGATCAACTGCAAACCGATGACCTGTCACTTGACTCTGCACAATGGTTCCACAGCTACCTAGGTCACCAGAGCCAAAGAGTAAAAATTGCCTCTGCTCTCTCCGACACCCTGCCCATCCACTCTGGGGTCCCATAGAGCTCCATCCTGTGACCCCTCCTTTTCAGCCTCTTTCTGAACTCACTACCACAGTCATGCTCGGAGCCTGTTATATTGTATGCTGATGATGCAGTAGTCTTCTCATCTCACAAAGACCCCTCGTCTCTTCAATGTTCTCTCCAGCATGGCTTCAGCGCCGTTGAATCCTGGTTCCAAAAGCACAAGCTGGTGCTTAACCACAAGAAAACCAAATCCATGATTTTCCACAATTCCAAAAACCTGCATAAGCAGCACCAGCTGGTTATTTCCACTTCAAATGGTAACATCCTTGATCAGGTCCAGTCTTTCAAGTATCTTGGTATCTTACTGGATCCATGCCACACATATGTGGCCCACATTGACAGTGTCGCCAAAACTGCTAACATACATCTCGGTCTACTTTACAAACACAGACAACACCTTACCCCTGAGGCACTGAAGATAGCTGTATAGAGCTCTGTGGTCTCGGTCATCGACTATGGTCTCATCATCTACAGCTCTGCCACGATGACAACCTTCAGGCAGATATCAGTTGCTTTAAATAAGGCCTGTCAACTCATCACTGGTGCCCACCATCTTACCCACACCTGCGACCTGTATTCTCAGACCGGCTGGCTCCAACTATTGAACCGCATCAAATACCTCACTTGTACTATGGAGAAGAAAATCCTTTTCAGCCTGGCACCCCCTGGTGTCCTAGCCCTACTGCCTGAAAGCACCAGTCGATGGAGCGCCAGGAGATCTAAGTGGAAGATTCTGAAAGTCCCCCACTGTCACACTAGCCTGGGCCAAAGCTCCTTCACCTACAAAGTGTCTCTCTGGCTAAATGACATCAACCGCTCTATCTCCTCTGCCAATACCATTGGAATGTTCAAAACCAGCCTTCGACAACACCTCACAACCTTTAGCTCTTGTGATTGTTTCTCCTAAGTTACAGAACTTCACCTCACCCCACCTCACACCAATCAAATCTGCCACACCCTGCATTCACATACCCAACTTGTACTTTTCCCCACTCCCCCGATCTCCCATCTTCTATTCCTCCTTCTTTAATCCCTTCAATGTATTGTCTACTCGCCCTTCTTCACTCCTCCTCCTCCTTCACCCCCTCTAAGAATACAGCACTTACTGGCTTATCTAGCCTGATAAATGCCACTGGCTGCTTCACTGTTTCTCCCTTTTTTGTTAAAACCTAAGGTCCTAATAACCATTATAAAATGTATTACTCTGTGAAATGTCTAGTCTCCTTGTAATGTTACTTTTTCTACAATTTTCTGCATTTTTATGACGTGGAACCTTTGTAAAAGAGCCTTGGCTGAAAGATATTTGTAATCCTAGATCTTAATAAACAATAAACAGAAAAAGACTGAACAAAATTATCTGTTCAGGACATTCACTTTTTTCTGATCATTCTCTGCACAATCTCACCCACCAGTCTTAACCTTACAGTCCCTCCCCTAGTCTTCTGCTTTTTACTTATCTAACTAAAAATGGTCTTTTCACCTTTAGTTACCCCTTGGGCTATCCTTTCCTCAGTTTGTACCTTTCCACTCCTCAGTGCTTTCCTGCCTCCCTCTGCTTGTCTTGGTGCACCTCCCTATCCTCTTCCCTCTGCATCCCTTTGTACCACCTGAATGCTACCCTCTTAGCTTTCACCTTTTCATTCACTTCCCTTGAGAACCATAGTGGTCTCTTTTTTCTCCTGTTTTTGCAGCTTTTTTGTGCAGAGGTTTGTTGCTTTCACCATGCCATTACTTAACTTTGCACACTGTTCTTTCACCCCATCAAGGCCATCCTCATTAAGTAGTCTCTGAGGTCTCTGAGGCATTCACCCACTTTTTTTAAATTAGCCCTCCTGAAGTCCAAGACCCTCATCCTTCTGGGATTTACTTCTGCTGCCATCCCAAATGTTGAACCACACTGTACTGTGATCACTGGTTCTGCAGGTGGCCTCCCCAACTTGATGTCTGCAATACTATCCCTGTTTGTGAGAACCAGGTCCCGTCACAAGTGGAATCTTTAAATTAATTACTCTGCCCAAACCTTTAAATATTATGTGCAGCCTCTGAAGTAAAACTACACCACAAGCATGGAAGTGGGACCAAACACCACAGTATTCTTACACAAACACGAAGGCCTTAAAAAGTTAGTATACTGCCTAAAACTAATATTAGATTGTAAAAACAGCCAACCATAACATTTAATATCTGAGGAACTTTTTCTTTTCTCTTTGTTTAATTAGAAGATTATTTACCTGATGTTAATAAGTGTGATGTGTGGGACAGTACTCTGCCTGGCAGTTAACATGTCTAGCTGTATTGCCCCACACTACATCATCAGCACTGTGATCTCACTGACTGTGACATCACAGCTGCATAGGAACAGCAACTGAGTGACTGCCAGGTCATTTACCTGTGATGTCACTGTCAGTGAGATCACAATGCTGATGATGTAGTGGGGGGGCACTAAAGTTAGATATGTCAACTGCCAGGCTAAGAGCTGTTCCACACACTCAGCACAATATTATCTTTTTTTTCCCAGCTTGTTACCATCCCCTACCAGAGGTACTGTTCCCCACTCTGCTTGCTGCCCCCCCTGACCCCAGGCTTGCCCCCCTGGAAGGAGCCACCGGGCAGGTGCCCCTCCCCAAGAAACATGGCTCTCAAGCCCTGGCTTGCCCCCCAGAGTGGGATCTTGGGAGCTGGACCCCCAACCGGTGAACCATTTGTCTGTAGTGATAGTGGCAGCAGCAGAGGTGGGAGCCATCATTACTGGCCAGAATTGTTTTTTTGGCTGTTTTTCCTGGGGGCAGGGAAGTGCAATGATGCCAGTGTCTGCTCCACCCCCTAGCATGTGGTGCTGGCCATAGTGGCACCCCAAGCCTATGCCAGAGATCCACATAGTGCCAGACACTCGTCCACCCTCCCCCCGGAGAAGGAGAGTAGTCCCTTGGACACTAAATCCTTCTCCCCCCCGGCCAGCCCTCTGACTCCTGAGTCTGTTCCCATACCCAGGATGTCAGCGCCGCTGCACTGGCGGGCCAGCCCCAGCACAACAGTATTACATGGAAGACCTTCTGATAAGCAAAGAGAAAAAGAAAATTACTTCAGAAATAAAAAATTACAACTGACTACTTTTTAAAATTTGTATTATTTTCCTGTCTGCCTGTATTGCCTCCACTAGCTCTTTAAACCTCTGACAGTTACAGCTACTGTATGACAACTACAGCTTTTATAGAAGGTCTAAACCTCCATTTCTCCACTGTTTGTTGTCACCTTTCTATAAACCCTTCAGTCATGCTATATTTTTAAAAACAAAAAAAACACAATAACTTATACCTATTTCACCACAATGAATGCCTTCTCACTGTGCCTTTGCCTATTATCATGCTCTGACCCCCGCATCACTTGAAATGTCTGTAAAATTGTGTATGCACAACACAGAGTGTCATGCACAGATGTTCTGCACCTTATGTCCTTCAACAAAATTATCTACAAAATGCAAACTTTACCCATAAAATAAACAACAAAATAAAAAATAATAAAGTTATTAATAACTAGCTCAAAGCCATGAACAAATCAATGTCGCAATAGCACAATCTGCTGACTAAAATGCAATTGAAAACTCTTTAACAGACTTTCTTTTTATCTGCTTGTAAAGCACTACAAACATCTTTTAAAAGAAAATTGCACATAAAGATTTTACTTATTTATTGTTTTATAATAATTGCAATGCTAATGATCCATTTTATATGTAAAATAAGCCACTCCAGGTTGGCTAATGCCATGTGCCTCCAACCCATGGACTGGGGTGGGGAGTGAGCAGTAATAACACAGTAACTGAAAACAAACATTCAGTTGCCTAGTGTACCTACCTGGTAAACAAAAGCTAAACTACATGCCCCGTGTTATTGTTTACTTACTGCACTTCCAAGAGGCAGTTCCAATGTGTACTGTCACAGCTCCAAAAGTGGCAGCAGAGCTTGCCAAAATTTTTACCAGGGTGGGCATACCAAAAGAGATGATTACTGATAAGGGTAGTAATTTTGGGGCTGCACTACTGAAGGAGCTGAGCTGACTACTAGGTATCACTGCCATAAGAATCTCCACTTATCACCCTCAGATAGACGGTCTTGTTGAGCATTTTAATCAAACCCTAAAACGCATTTTAAAAAGGTTTGTAAACATGGAAGAGAAAGACTGGGACAAACACTTGCCTTACCTGCTTTTTGCTTACAGAGAAGTGCCACAGGCATCAACAGGTTTTTCACCATTTGAAATACTGTATGGTAGACAACCTAGAGGGCCACTAGATGAAATCAAAGAAGCATGGGATGATAACCTCACTCAGGAACAATCTATTACAGATTATATGTGTGTCCCGAGAAAGAAGCTAGCAAAATATGTTGAAATCACCCATAGTGTGCCGACCTGCCAGAGCAGCAGTAGGGCTACTGCTCATGGCGGCAGTGACCCAGGTTCAGGAACAGACTCAGGCTGCTGGAGGGTCAGCCAGGGGGAGGAGGATTGAGTGCCCAGAGGCCACTCTTCTCCTCTGGGATTGGGTGGAATGCATGTCCCACCACTCTACCACCACCTGGGTGACCATGGGTGGAGGTGCAGTGGGACTGCAGAAAGAAGGGAGGGAGGGGGAACATTGGCTGGGGGCCAGAGCACTTGCGCATCTTGACGTGCACCACCCCTAGGCTCCCCTAGTATACCAACGTTCTGTGTGAGGGGCCATAAAAATGGAAAAAAACACAGTGCTCCCTGTAGATGGAGCTCCAGGCCCCAATCCCAGTGCCCCTACCAGCGTCTGATGACAGCATCTCCCCGATGAAAGACAGACATGTTGGGATGGTAAGGGGGTCCCATCCTGTACCCTCCTGGGGGGTACAGACAAGGCTGAGTGGGGGGGATGGACTGCACTGGAACCTATCACAATGAGCAGGGACATACAAGGCCACAAAGGAGTCTCCTGAAGAAAGGGAAGCAAGGTGGTGAGAAGGGGCATAAAAGAAAGAATAAAAAAAAAATCACCCATAGTAACCAGAAAGAGGCCCAAAACCTGCAGAAGGTGTATTATGACCATGGTGTAAAAGAAAATGTTTTTGAGCCAAGTGAAAAGATCTTGCTACTGTTACCCACTATCGAAAATAAATTAATGAAATGGCAAGGGTTTTATAAAGTGCTTAGTCGTATTGGCACAGTTAATTATGAGACTGAGACCCTGATAGGAAAAATCCTACTAAGATATACCATGCTAACCTTCTCAAGAAATGGGTTGAAAAAACACCAAAAGTTGTTTTGCTAGTTTTATCATAAACCGATAAAGAAGAAATTGATGTATCTTATGATAGATTCGAACAAACTGTAACTGCTGATGCTGTAAAGGTGAATGTTTCCTTAACCTCTGAACAAACCACAGAAATTCTTAACTTGCTAAAGACATTTAACAGTACTTTTACCACAGTGCCAGGCTGAGCAAAAGAGATCGAGCACGTAACAGTCTCAAGGAATTCTTGCCCTATTACACAAAAGACATACAGATTACCAGAGTGGTAAAGAGCTGATGTGGTTAAGGAAATACAAAAAATGAAAAAATTGGGCATCAGAAGAGTTGAGAAGTGCTTGATCATCACCAATGGTGACTGTAAACAAAAAAGAAGTGGGTGTAAGAGTCTGGGTTGATTTTGGAAACTTAATCAAGTGTCAGAATTTGACAGTTGACCTATGCCTAGAATAGATGATTTGGTGGACAGACTGGGAAGTGCCAAGTATATCAGTATCCTCGATCTCACCAAAGGTTACTGGCAAATCCCCCTAGCAAAAGAATTCAGAGACAATACTGCATTTGCCACTCTTATAGGATTCTTTCAGTTCACCACCATGCCATTTAGTTTGCAGTACATGGCACCCCCATTACATTCCAGTGGTACATGGATGCAATTTTATCCCCTCACACTGGTTATTGTGCTGCAAACCTGGATGATGTTGTGGTGTACAGTCCAGACTGGAAAAGCCACCTGGAACACCTATGAGCAGTTATCCAATCAATCAAAAAGGCAGGTCTGACAATTAATCCTACCAAGTGTGCATTGGGCATACAGGAAACCAAATATTTGGGCTAAATTTTGGGAAATGGAGAAGTCAAACCAGCAGTTTCCAAGACAGAAGCTGTAGCTAACAGCCCTGTCCCCCAAACCAAGAAACATGTCAGGTAATTTTTAGGGCTGACTGGTTATATTCAGAGATTTGTTCCCAGGTTTGCTGAGTTAGCTACTCCCCTCACTGAACTCAGAAAGAAACAGTTCCCGAATAACATGAAATGGACCCCAGAGTGTAATGAGGCTTTACAAGCCATTAAGGCTGCATTATGTTCAGCCCCTGTTTTAAGAAGCCCCGACTTTGAGAAACCACTTTTGTTACAAACAGATGTATCAGAGGTGGGCTTCGGTGCAGTCTTGAGTCAGCATATAGATGGGAAAGAACATCATATTCTGTACATAAGTAGGACATTGCATGACAGAGAGAAAAGGTACTCCACCGTTGAAAAGGAATACCTTGTAGCAAAGTGGGCCATGGAGTCCCTTAAATTTTACTTACTAGCAGCTGACTTTGTACTTATCACAATCCTCTCTGTTAGCTTAACCAAATGAAAGATAAAAATTCTAGAATCGCATGGTGGTAACTGGCACTGCAGCCATTTAAATTGAAAGTGATGCACAGATCCAGAAAAGAGAATATCAATGCTGATTTTTTGTCTAGATATGGATCTAGAATTGAGAATTCTGAAGGCTGAAAAAAAATGTGTGAGTTCATTATTTGCTGAACTTTTGTTATGGAAAACAAGATACTGCATATGCACAGAACTGTAATGCTTATGTTAGATAAGAATTACTAGAAAGTTTTGGAAACCTGTTTTTGTAAAACAGGTTCCCTCTTAAGGAGGGGGTATGTGACAGGTTGAACATGGCCCTGTCCCAGTTGTTATGCAGAAAGAGTTTAATGCATGGGTCTGTTATATTCTCTCCTTTTCTGTCTTTTCTCTGTCTGGTTGCACAACCAAATTTTCTCATGAGACCTAGGACTTGATCACCCCAACGGTCTTGCAAGTCTCTGCTTCCTGCTATCTCTCTGCTTTCCCTTGCTATTTATGTCTTTTCTTCCCCCTTGCATGTCTACTTGTATAAAAATATATGTGGGCCATTTTGTGGAAATGTAACTGATACTGGGATCCCTTTGTTTAAAATGGTTTATAGTTATAGTGTTGAAATGATTGCAAACCTATTTGGAACTCAAGGGGTTAACCTGAGATGCAATTTTTAAGCCTTTTGCAGAAGATGTAAACAAGGTCACTTCTGGCTCATAATCTTCTTTTTGCTGCACCTGCTGAAACTGACAAGAACATTAGAAACTTACAAGAACACTGTGTGAGAAGCATACTATTTTCTTAATGAGCTCCTGCACAGACTTAAAAAAGGAACTGCAATGTTCTGCAAATGATAGAGACAGAAACTGAGAGACATAGATTGGAAATTGTGAAGAAAAACTCAGAAGAACTTTGTTTTCTATGTTTCTACTGCCATTGTAAATAGTTATTCTGAACAACTTTATTTTTTTCTACTTTTATTAATAGTAAAACTTTTATTATGAATTTTTCTACTGCTTCTGGTTTTCCTATGCTTCCTGGCCTGTGCCCCTATGACAGTGTGCATCAGAATCATTTATAAGATGTACAAAAAATAAAATCCAGTGATCTGATTTGTCAGTAGCTGTCCATATCTGTGTGGTAATTAACCAATAACCGCATGGGTCTAGAATGGCCCTTGCAAGTCTTGAAACTTGATTTCTAGGCTGTCTCAGTAACTGTGACAGTTGAGAAAAAAACAAACAAAAAAAGATTCCACTAACATGAGTGGCTTGAATGCCAACCAATCTGATCTCTTTGATGGGGCAAACCCAGCTGTTTGGTGTGAGAACTGATGTACCAGTGATGAAGTTTTATTTATTTTTAATTTAAAGAGCTGGTGACATGTTCAGGAGAACTTTAACAAAACCTAATATTTAGAAGCAGTCCAACTTGTATTTCCCATTAGTGCTTTATTCCTTCTTCCCATTTTATATTGCTGAGGTCATTTGTATGAAAACAGGATCTTTGCTCCTGAAGAGTTTGTCTATTCCTGCCACTTTCTCCCTACCTGAAGTCACAAAACACTGCTTGTGATATCATAGTTAATCCCATGGCAACAGATTGTGATGTCACAACAGAGGATTATGACTTGAAGTAGGGAGTAAGCAATAGAGGCAGATGGACTCTAAAGTAACTCTTGAGGGATAAAGATCATATATACATGCAAATTTCCTTAGTAATACATAACGAGGAGGAGAAAAATATAAAATATAAATGGAATGCAGGCAGAATTATATCTAATTATTATGCTTTTTAAAGTTTTCTTTGAGGCATCAGTAGCTCTTTAAAAACATATTTAGTCTTGTGTTTTTTTATTATTTTGGTGCCATATTATAAATCCAGTAACACACTGTAGAGCTTGCAGTTTTTTGGTAATTAAAGCACTCACCCCACCCCATTGCTGAAGGGCATACAGCTAACACCTTGTGCCTTCAACCCAAGGGGTGGGGGGGGATGCGTTAATTATCCAGTAATCACACACCCTGTCATGTGTTACTGCTTACATAGGGAATACCCTGGTACAACTTATTGCTTACTTTTTGCTAAATTAGCAAAGGAACGTGTGGTGTGCAACCCACAACACACAACGCAGCTCAAGGGAGTAGAAACCAGAGCCCTGCCACCAACACAAGTCACAGCAGAACAGCAAAAGGCAGGCTCACAGAAACCAAATGAAAAGAACAAATGGTCATATCTTAAAAAACATTTATTATTTAAAAATTAAATAGGGTAGCACCCTCGTGACAAACTACGTCAATGTTTCACACTCACTGGTGCTTTTTCAAGATGTCAGCAGCAGGTTCCAAACCCCATCTTATATGCAAACCTAATTAGCCCCACTAAATACATTTAAAGGGGCACATACTAAAATCACCATACTGTACATATAGGTTAGACAACAATCCAAAAAAACACCGGACATATACCACTGTACCCTAATTTGTGCAATATTTAAAAAATATAAAGAAAAAAAAAGAAAGGAAAAAAGGAAAAAAAGAAACCAAGACAGGAAAACAAATGTGGGGGGAGGGGAGGAAGAATGTAAAAGGCGAAAAAACTTTACAATATTACTTATCCATAATGGTAGAAACCATTTTTTAACAAGTTATTGTGCATAATACTAAAGCTGCTATAGCCATGAGGTGCATATCTAGGAAGCAGTGTGTATTAGATATTTATGGACGCTATTGGCCCCTTATACCTAATAGGCACACATATCATTACTGCTTTCCACGGAACTTAAACTAAAAAAACTTGGTCAGCTGAGACTACATATTTATAAAACATCTGTTATATTAAATTATTACAGTATACTTAAACTGAACCAAGAGCCAAGGTTTAAAGGAACATTTTTACATTTGTTTTACAAATCTAGCTATGATTATTCTAAAAGGGTGTTTACGTAAGGGTCATCCAGAAATATTCTATTGTACTCAGAACTAAAGAAGCACTTATAGATTTACCTTCTATTTTTCAAAAATGGGGACAACTGAAAGATGTCATTTAATCCTGGATAATTACCCGCATGAAGTTTGTACTGCCAGAAAGTTTGTGGACAGTTTACTGTTGAAAAAATGGGACTTGAACCCACTTCTGCAAAACGAAACATCGAGTGTTCAGACTTTAGAGGCTGAGCGAATGTCGAAAGCAGTAAGTGATATTAAGACAGCTCATGTATCATTAGAAAGAACAAGTTTGAAACTGAGGAGGTTATATTGGCAACAAGTTTCTATGCAGGCATACTTGAAAGTTGATTGTGTGCCACAAGGGCTGCGTTTGGTAAAACAATCAAATTTTGGTTTGGATATGACTGAGTTTTTAAAGGAGTAGCAAATCCATTTATTGGAATCAGCAGCTAGTTTAATCAGAATCATTTTAAAACATGGGATGATTACAGAAAGAGAACTGAGTTTGGGACCAGCACATAAAGCAGAAGCTTTTAATGCTTTCTCGGTCCATTCTGAATATGGCAATTTAAAGCAAAACTCCACACTGCGTTGAAGGCCCAGGATGCTAGAATAAAAAAAGTGAAGCAGTATAAAGTTGAAAGGGACTGAAGAGATTATGAGAAAGGGACGATTTTTGACTGGAGCAAAAAACAGGAGACAGTGAGCTTTATTTTGAAAAATAGGAACCAGTATGATTATTATACTAGTACATCTGGATCTGAAAGTGAGGGGCAGTCAGATGATGGGGAGATTTTGAGTAACATTGATGGTGTGCATCAGTTACCTAGTAGTAAAGAGCAGCATTTTTTAGAGAAGAGCATACAGCCACAATTGAGGGATCCTTTGGCTATTGTGGTTCAGCAACAAAACAGAAGTAGTACTCCCCCCTGAGGAATGGAGATCTATTGCTGAACCCAGGTCCCATGGAAAGAACTCCCCAACCAGTGTACAAACTGTATAAACAGCTGCCCACCACCTTCACCCTCTATTGCCTATACTGCCCATAGGAACACAGGGAGCTATACGCAGGAGCCCCAGGTTAGCGAGGTTCACCGATAAGGTACCCGGAAGGGCAATCGAGACAAGGGCAGAGCAAAGGCAGGGTTTTTATCATAACAGAGGAGGTTGGTCACAGGAGTACAGCACTCAGGGAAAACATTTACACCATAATCGGGGAGAGGCAGGGGAGCGAGGAGGTTCAGTCACAACAGGGGGAGACAATATTAAATAGCAGTTCAACAGAAGATACAATACAGTTGGATGAATGTACAGATCTAGTTATTAATATCTCTTAATTTAGCCCTACACCAGCAGAGTTATCAATATTAAATAAAGGGCTTTCTTTCATCCCTACATATCAGGCCAGGGAATTCAACACAGTGGTGGATTTGCATTACTTTGTCCAAAAGCTGAACTTGAAAACTTCAACACTTTATCCTCTGATATGTTAATTTGTGAAGAACAACAAGAGACAGATGTCCACATCTGGAAATAGAAATCCACCTTTATACCAGGGAAGAATCAAACGGTGAATACCTTCTTGAAATGTTGCCAGCAGGATTTGGAGAAACTTCATGAATCTTTGCCAGCACCAAACTAATACAACTGTACTTGGGCTAAGAGAAAACCATCAAGAGCATGCAGCAGAACTTTACTATCATCATCAGGCTGTCTAATAAGGGAGGGCCATGGTGGTGCTGGACCAAGCTAAGTATCACTCTGCCATGCTCAAACATTTGGATGATGGGTCCTTCTGTCAAACACTTAACACTGATCCTACAGAGAGTTTTGCTTCACAGATTGCTGTCACTGTATCAAGCAGAATTACAAGGCCTTATCTCCTCTGATACCTACCGGTTTCTTCAAGTAGATTGCCAGGTTATCCCTGTCATGTATGGTTTACCTAAAGTACACAAAGATAGGGAGAATCCACCTATGAGACCAATAGTGTCTAGCATAGGATCTCTCACTGAGCCTTTGGCACAGTTTGTTGATGCCCATATAAAATCAGTGGCAATGAATACCCAGGCTTACCTTAGAGATACTACACAGATTTTAAATTTGCTGGAGGATATAGAGGTTCAAGAAGATTGGTGGTTAGTGATGTTGGATATAAAATCTTTGTATCCCAACATTCCACACTGTGAGGGTTTGAGAGCAGTCTATGAATCACTCTCAGCTAACACTGAATTTAGTGGTGCTTTTATTTTGTTTATTGTGGACTTGCATGAATTGGTGCTGACCAAAAACACTTTTTTTGTATCAAAAGCAGTTATACCATCAAGTGAAGGGAGCAGTCATGGCGGCAGCCATGTCACCTAACTATGCAACCATCTATCTTTCTGAATGGGAAAGATATTACATTTATGATGTAGATGTAAATCTGTTTAGGGACCAGATACATTTTTATCATTGTTGTATTGATGACATTTTGTTGATATGGACCAGAGACCTTTAGGGGTTAACACATTTTGTGGAATATTTGGAAAGAACCAACTCAAATCTCAAGTTTAATATGATGGCAAGTCAAAAACGAGTTTCTTTTTTGCATTTGATTATTTTTAAGGATGGAAAGGGTAATTTGCTAACTAAACTGTTTAGAAAGGACACCGATAGAAATAGTTTGCTGTATTACAATAGTTGCCATCCAGGTCATGTTATGAAAAATATACCAATAGGTCACTGCATGATATTAAAAAGAAACTGTAGTGGCATGGATGAATATAAAAAAAGTAAAAATGACATGACAAAACTGTTTCCTGAAAGAGGGTATAGTACCACTGCTTTACAAAAAGCTGAGGATAAGGTGGATGTTCTGAGCGGGGGGATCTGTTGAAGTATCAGAGGGATAATATACAGGTGGGAAAGAACACTAATAATAAAAAATGGTATTTGGAAATAATATGAATTTTGTTACTGTTTATAGTGCCCAGACAAGAATGGTGGAGAACATTACTAAAGCCAACTGGCACATTTTGAAAGCTGAACCAAGGTTAAAGGATGTTGTGGAACAAGGTCCAAGATTTGTATATATATATAAGAGGGAGCACCATGGCAGACCTTGTGGTTCATCATACAAGGAACTGGACACCCCAGGAGAAATTGAATTTACCAAGTGGGAACTTTCGGTGTGGCATTTGTGCAGCTTGTGGTTATGTACAGGTTGGCTCCACCTTTACTATTCCATATCATCAAAAAGAGTATCAAGTGAGACAATTTATTTCATGTTCTACAGAGGCAGTTGTTTATTTGGCTACCTGTGTGTGGGTGCTTTTGTGTGGGCATGACAAGTCGGAAGTTTAAAAGTAGGATATTAGAATACAAATCTTGTGTTAGATTGGGGAAATTTACAAATGCATTGGCACTTCATATTCAGGAAAAAGGCAGTGGACACTCCTTCAAGTTTTGTAGTCTAGAAGAGGTTACTCTGGACCTCAGAGGGGGAGATCTTAACAACAAACTACTTTGTTGTGAGATTTTCTGGCAGTACAAACTTCATGTGGGTAATTATCTAGGATTAAATGACATCTTTCAGTTGTCCCCATTTTTGAAAACTAGAAGGTAAATCTATAAGTGCTTCTTTCGTTCTGCGTTCAATAGAATATTTCTGGATGACCCTTATGTAAGCACCCTTTTAGAATAATCATAGCTAGAGTTGTAAAACAAATGTAAAAATGTTCCTCTAAACCTTGGCTCTTGCTTCAGTTTAAGTATACCATAATAATTTAATATAACAGATATTTTATAAATGTGTAGTCTCGGCTAGCCAAGTTTTTTAGTTTAAGTTCCGTGGAAAGCATTAATAATACTGTATGAGTGCCTATTAGGTAGAAGGGGCCAATAGTGAATATAAATATCTAATACTTCCTAGATATGCACCTTAGTATGATGGCTATAGCAGATTTAGTATTATGCACAATAATTTGTTAAAAAATTTGTTTTACCATTATGGATATGTAATATTGCAAAAGTGTTTTCACCTTTTTACATTCTCCTCCCCCCCTTCGCATTTGTTTCCCTGCCTTGGTTTCTTTTTTCCTTTTTTTTTCCATATTATTTTAATGTTGCAAAAATTAGGGTGCATTGGTATATGTCCTGTGTTTTTTTGGATTGTTGTATAACTTATATGCACAATATGGTGATTTCAGTATGTGCCCCTTTTAATATATTTAGTGGGGCTTAATTATAAGATGGGGTTTGTAACCTGCTGCTGGCATCTTGAAAAAGTGCCAGTAAGTGTGAAACGTTGATTTGGTTTGCTGTGGGGGTGCTACCCTATTTCATTTTTAAATAATAAATATTTTTTAATATATGACCATTTGGTCTTTTCATTTGGTTTCCGTGAGCCCGCCTTTTGCTATTCTGCTGTTACCTTTTGTTAAATCAATTTTCCCAGTGCTGTAGTATTTCTTTTAGTCATTACTCATTAGAGTTATGACAGCACCACATAGCTGCTTTTTCTGAAACATTTATTTTGTCTCAGTAATGTTTTTGGATGAACCCCTCCTATTCAAACAATGAAGGAAAGATGACTGAGGAAAAATAAATTGCAAGCCTTGTTAGCTATTCCTCTTATGTGACAATATTTACAGTGTATATGCATACAACTTAAGTAGAGCCTATGGGAACCAAATATATCAATTATTTTCACTACCTGTTAACCCATCATTGAAATAAATTCCCTATCCTGGAAACAAACAATTTATTTTTTCACTTGGCTCATTTATTTTCACTTTGGTTATGTCTTCAGTCTATTCCACTGTCAATCAACTTGACTGACAGCTGAAACAAACTAATCAGGCACTCAATATCCTGGAAATTTCATTTAATTACAGTACTGTATTTTAAATGAAAACCCCTCTCCTACTTCCATATTGTTTCCCCATATCTTCCTCTTTCTCCACTCTATGTGTACCTAATACATAGATTTTTAATCATATAACTACACTATTATGTGGAACAAACATGTTTAAACATAAAATGGAGAAATAAACAGAGTCTCACTTAATCCTAATAGGACCATGCATCCCACTCACATCCACGCATCTTGTGAACAAAATGTGCATGTTTACCTCAATCACAGTTTACTTTAGTGACTGGAGTGTGTTGCTGATCCCAGTTTGTAAATAACATCTTTCAACCTCAATCCAAATAATGGGAAAGAACCTGGGTGTGGTGGGGGGCATACACAACTAGGACCTGGTAACATCTCTCTGCCAGAAGACAAAAGAATGAGCCACAGAAGATGTACAGAGTAGGGGAGGAACACACCTCATCAGGTCCTAGAATAAACCAAAATAAACAAGCAAATACATTCTACAATCACTGTATACACAGAACATAAATAAGGTGTAAAACCAAAATAATACAAAGAGATGCTATACGATGGCCTAACTATAAACATGCATTTTTTTGCATTTGTGATGGGCCAGACTTTCACAACTCATGCATATCTTTGCTGCTCAAGAGTTATAGTCACACCCAATCACTGTGGAAAAATGTTGCATATTTGTTGTCAGGCAAGCATGGATCCCATTCTTATTTATTTAGTTTTTGTTGGCTGGAAGAGGATGACTAGCTAGTTCTGCCTATTTTTATATTCATCTTGGGGGGTGGGGATACAGATGCAAACTGACATATCAATCAGGTTAAGCTGTTTTTTTTTGTTTTGTTTTTTTGAGAGAATTGGGAACTGTGGCCAGAACCCCAGAGAAATGTCCCTACTCTTTTCAAGAAGTGCCATGGCAACTTTAAGGTCCTCTTGAACAGCCACCACAACAGGCAGTTGAGACCAGTTAACATCCCATCTGAGAGGTGGCACATCAGGAGTGCAGCACCCCCCCTCATGCTGTACTACAGGGTCAGTATTGGGATTTACATCAAATTCCTCATGTGAGGCTGGAACCTATAATCTTCTGAACTTCCAGCCTAAGAGGAAAGTGTGCAATTTGCTGAGCCACTGACATGGCAAATATATTTTTTAATTTTGCATCTTATTTACTCAGGTTGGTCTGCGAAAATTTAATACATAGTTTTTAGTGGGGTCCTCCTTCTCCCCATTTCAGTAGCTGAGTGGAGTGAAGCACTCAGAGGTTAAATGACTTGCTTAAGGTCACACAGTGAGAATTTGTCTTTATTGGCATTTGAAATGGTGATCTCCCAGTTCATAAGGCAGTGCTCTAACCATTTAACCATACTGCCTCCTATGCCATATTAGTGAAAGCTGAAGATTTATCTATTTTATTTATTTAGTTTTTGTTGACTGGGTAAGTGCACTAGACAAATTCTGCCTATTTTCAGGCACGACTTGGGGAAGGGGGCTACAGATGAATGCCAACTGACCTTGAACCAGATTAAGCTGTTGGTGGTATTTTTAGTGAATTGGGGGAAATTTGGCCAGGGCACTGGGGAAATTCCCCTGCACTTTTACCATTTATTGGTCTTACCCCAGAGATTTTACTAATAGGTATTTTGCTTCATCATTGGAAACCTTATGATGTCAGTATTTTGGATGGGATTTTAGGATGCATTAAGATTCATATTTGGCAAGCTCGTTGTAGATGGTCTTTACAACAATATTTTGTGACTCAGGAACAACTGTTTTAGACTATTAGGGAAGCTGTTTGGTCCATAAGACAGGAAGAACAGACAAGTCTCCCTATAGAACTTTATAATAAAAGATGGAAATTATTGCATTGGTTGGATACGGGATGAGGGAGTTTACGTACTTGTCTGCTGTAATACTTTTTATGATTCTGATTTCTTTTTCTACGATTTGTATGCAGAAGTACAATTTGGTATAATTTGTTTGTTTTGTGCTTAAGACTTTCCCCTACTCATTTGGGGGGAGTATTGAGCAGTTTCCAAACCTTCTTATCAGATTTTTTTTGGGGATATTATAATAGGTGTATGACTAACAAATTTTCTTGGGTTTCCTATTCTGAATAAGGCTGGGGATGTGTATGAATTACTCAGTTTTTGGTTGTCTTTATGTTTTTTTTTATTTTCTCTAGACCATGTTTTGGTATTTTGATTCAGTTCACATAGTATGGGTATAGTACTTTTTTGTTTTATTTCTTTTATAGGTTAATTGTTGTGAATTAACATTACTTGTTATAAAATGTTGGGCAGTTATGGGAAAACGTCCTCTACATTTTAGTAAGGGGGAGGAGGGATTTTCTTTTTTTCATAAGCCTTTTGGTTTCTTAGCTAGTGATTTCCCCAAATCTCAGAAGCGTATGACTGTAATATTTATTTTCTTTTCTGTATATAATTTGTTTTATAGCTGCTGATCTGTGTGAATTAACACTATTTGTCTATTATTGTTTTTGAAGTTTCAATAAAAAATTCCCCTACTCTTTTAGTGTGTATGTGGGGGGGGGGGTCTGTTTTCCATAATTACCTATCAGATTTAGGGTTGATGTATGATGAAATACTTCTTTATGTTTCCCTGTTCTTTTCTTATGATTCAGTGAGAAGGAACACTGTTTTGTATGTATTTTTCTTTTAAATTATAACATATAGAGTGTATGCTTGCCCTACTTATGTTTTGATTTTTACTTTCTTTCAATATGATTTTGTGTGTGATGTAACACTGCTTGACAATATTTACTTCAAAGATTTTACTAAAAATATTCCCCTGTTCTTTTCTAGAAGTGCCTTGGGATCTTTAACAGCCACCTGAACTACCACCAGAACAGGCAGATGGGACATCAGTTTAACATCTCATCCGAAAGATGGCACCTCAAGAGTGCAGCACCCCCTCATGCTGCAGTACAGTGTCAGTAGGGATTTAACCCAAGTGCCTGGTGTGGGGATAGAACCCACAGCCTTTTGATCTTCTGGTCTCAGAGGTAACTGTGCTACCTGCTGAGCCACTGACACTTAATGATTTAAATCATAATTCAATCCAGAAAAACAAGTTACTGACAAAGGCATGATTTATCAAATCAAAACTAGAACAATTTCCCTCTAGTATGCAGTGTCTCATATAAAAGTGAAAAATTCTATCTTTGATATATCCTCATACGTATTTGTCTTTGTTGCCTACATAACTTCAAAAGTTATTCATGAATCCATTACACCTTTTTTTAACTAAATAATGCAATGCAATTATGTCTTAAAATGGATTATACGCAAGCAGGAGACAATCTGAAAAGCATGCTGAGAGAGAAAGGCTTGTCTGGGGAGGCAATATTTCCAGCAGGTAGTCACTTGATGGCTCTGACATTGTCAACAGTGAAATAATTCATTGTGGTGAGTAATACTGCTGCTAACTGCATTTAAAAGTAGGTGACATC
Source organism: Neoceratodus forsteri (assembly GCA_016271365.2). Classification (NCBI taxonomy): domain Eukaryota; kingdom Metazoa; phylum Chordata; order Ceratodontiformes; family Ceratodontidae; genus Neoceratodus; species Neoceratodus forsteri. Next base: position 611,528,224 of record CM028133.1, read on the forward strand.
TCAGAGACAGAGGAAGGAAACTGCATAAAAACCTTTAAACAAATAAGCACAGCCTTACTGTAACAGATTCCATGTTCACATAGTTCCTGTTTACAATGCTTTTTTTATCCAATACTCTATACAAACAGTTTAGTAAAAGATCACATTCTATATATTAAGGATAGACTAGCCAGTTTGAATGTGGCAATTCTAAATAAACTTGGAATGAATATGACATTAGCCTTTTGCCTCATGTTTGAAACTTTGACTCTGAAAGGGTTAACAGTTTCTAGGTAAGGACTACAGTTTCATGCAAGCAAGTGCCAGTACTCAGTAGCCTGGAATGTTTTAAATGTTTAAAATGATAAGTCATCCTGCTGCCCTTTTTCTAACATAAACTCATTGATGTTAATGATATGGCTATGTACAATAAGTGGATATCTTATTATAATGCTACCCCCATTTGCCTAGCCAAGGGATATTTATTTACAATGTCTTTTGTTACTGCCCCTTACCTATTACTTGCATTCTAATGACCTTAATCATTCTGCCTTTTTTTTCCTCCTGTGTCTTCCATTGAGTTTCCAGGACTTTGGACATCCATTGCCTATTACTCCCCTACCACAAGAGTACAGCTTCTAATTTAATAATTGAGTAAGTACTGTAACTGTCCCCTGGCTGATGGAACTTCAATAGTAGTAGTAGTAATGAAAATATTTATTTTTTGACAGGATAAAACTGATATGGCTACCATGGTCCTATTTTCAATGTTGGCCTTTGTTGAAGTATAGTGCATTAGTCACACTAGTGACAGTTTCAATATAAGCAGGCAAGATGTGTTACATTGGGTGCAGCAGTTAAATTAACAGTAGAGGCATACAATGTACATCAGTTAAAGCAATTTAAAATGGCAATATAAAAAGTATTTTCATTTAGTCTTTCAGGCAGGTACTGATGCTATTATTCTAAAGGGGCTTTGTCTCTGCGGACAGGCTGCACCATCAGTTTAGAAACAGTCACAGAACTCTGTGGGTTATGACTGTTTAGTAGTTTTAAATTCATCCAGGAATTTACTCCCTCTGAATTTGGGGGACAGGGAATTCCAGGTCTTGGGACTGAGGTAATCTAGGCTCATATTCCCATAGTTGGTTTGGACCTAGTTGCACAAATGCTTCTGATTTTGATGTCTTGCCTATTGTATGTGTTATTTGGGAAATTATTAATAGTCCTTGATTTCTAGTAATCATGCACTTGATGATTTTGCAAACTTTGAGTGCCCTGGCCTTCTCCCTTCTTAGTTTGAGGGAATCCTAGTTTAGTGTTTTTTAGGATTATGCAATAGTGGGTTCCACATGGGCATCTAATGACAAATCTTGCCATTTTGAGATATGTTGTGTCTAATTTCTCCAGCAGCTGATTACTTGCATGCTGGTAGGCTATTTTTCCATATTCCAGAATGGGTTACAGTAGCTGGGTGGTTTATGAGGTAATGAGCATTGTACATTTTTGTCAACTTTTGCTTTGGTATAATGTAAATAAATCTTTCTTTATGGGAATAAAGCAAATTGAGGTAAGGGCCTAGTCGTAGAATATTTGGATAATCTACAATGAAAATAATATGAAGTCTAACCCAATGGTGTGGCAGCAACCCATCTGGCTGTTATGTGGAAGCCTCAATGTCCTGATTATACACATGACTATCCAATGGGATTGATGCAGGCTGGGAGATGAATTATTGGGAGCTGGGTTTTTGCGTGAAATATACTTCTACTATAAACTCCCCTCCTGCCACCTTAAAAAACACCTCTAAAAATCTACAAAAATTGTTCTATCTCCTCTTATTTCTTCTTGGTGTAGTGAAGGACATTCTGGGGTGGTGGAATACTGGACTTTAGTCACTGAACTAAAGAGTCAAAATGACATTGTCTAATGCCTCCATTAGGTTTTTTAGGTGCTTTGGTAAGCAATATTATTTCAGGTACTGTGTGTTAGTGCCACATTTTAAACATTTAATTCAAATGGTGGATATGGTGAATATGGGAGGGGAAAAGCTTGTAGAGGGGGATGAAGAAATGGAGAATACTGGCAATCCAGAGGGCAGCAGTATGGCAGCTGTTGGGGACAGGGCTTTGATGGATACCAGTAAGGGAGTGAAGACTAAGGGACTGATTGGGGAGACCAAAGCTAAGGAGTGGGAGGGGAAGCAAGGTTGTGGTGGTGGTGGGGAAGATGGCACAGATGCAGGGACAGCATCCGGGAGAGTGGATGTTGGGTCAGATATGGGACATGGAGGGGCAGGACACGGGATGGAGAGAGGCACAGGAGGAAGTTGGTGGCAGGAGGAATTGTAGATATGCAAGGTGGGGTAAAGGGTCAGGACTGGAGCCAGGAAAAGGGGAAGCATCTTGGGCAGATACATGAAAAAGAGGGTGGAGTCATAGGTCTGAGAGACTCAATACTTAAAGGAGTGAAGTGGGGAAGTAAAGATGAATAGCATAGTTGCATCTGGGTGGAGTGCATGCCAGGAATAACGGCAGGAAGGGTTGCACAGTTTATTCTTAAGTATGCAAAAAGGGGGAGGGAGAAGCCTTATATCAAGGTGCACTTGGGCACAAATGACTTGGAGGGTAACACAGCCTAAGAGGTGCAGGAGAGATTTGTGGAGCTTGGGAAGTTGTGTGACGAGGCAGGGAGTTTGGTGGTTTTCTCGGAAGTTCTCCCAGTACCCAAAGCAAATGCAGCAAAGAAACTGAGAATAGAACAGTTTAACACATGGCTGGCAACCTGATGTCAGACCAAAGGGTATGGGCTGGTGGGGGATGTAACAGAACTTGGGATAGCAGCACCCTGAATGCCCAGGACAGGTTCCACTTGAGCAGTGAGGGTTCTGGCATCTTAAAACAGAGATCTGGAGAATACATAGCAACCAGGGAAGATTTAAACTGGGTGTGGGGGGAGGCAAGTGGGTGGAAATCAAACAATGACTCCAGGCGGGGGAGCCAAATGAGCTTACCCTCCATACCAGTAGGATAACAGCAAGGGTGTGTTCACACAGTGCCACTGTCAATTGGGTTCAGAAGGGGAAGGATAGAAAGGGAACATATTGGAGGGTAGTCTCCTTAAATGTAAGGAGCCTGTGGAACAAAACAGCTGAGTTACAGGCTCTGATGGCAGAGGGGAAGGCTAACATAGCTACTATCACTGAAACATGGGCCACCCAGTGCCAGAACTGGGACGTAGTGATCCCAAGGTACAGACTTTACCACAGGGACAGGAAAAAAGGGAAAGGAGGAGGGGTGGCTATTTATATGAGGGAGTGGATAAGGTATGCCAAGGAGGAGGGTAAGGAGGTAGGGCAGCAGCATTATGGATGCAATTTCAGGATTCAAGGAATAGGACACTAAGGATGGGGGTGGTGTATAGACCACCGTCTCAGGCAGGGGACTTGAATAGGCAACCTACGGGACTGATAAGAATGGTCGGTGGGAAAGGTAACACCATGATCATGGGGGAGTTCAATCTGCCAGTAGTAGACTGGAGCACCCCAGCCACCGCAAGCATTAAGGAGCAGATCTTCCTGGAGGCTTTCCAGGACAGCTTCCTGGTACAGTTGGTAAATGAGGCAACCAGGTTAGGTAACATTCTGGATCTACTGCTGACTAATGGGGACTTTGTCAGGGAGCTGGGGGTGGATGATTCACTCAGAGGGAGGGAGTGACCACCACACGGTGTGGTTCTCACTTAAAATGGGCAGGGAAGTGATAGGAACAGGGACCAGGGTCTTGGACTTCAGGTGAGCCTACTTTGGTAGGATGAGGGAGATAGTGGCCGAGCACTTAGCCAGTATCCACCCACACATGGATGCAAATCAGAAATGGGAGGCTATCAAGCTAGGTCTCCCACAGGCCACTAGCTCTTGTACCAAAACACAAAGCAAAAAAGCTAGATCCAAAAAACAAGCTGGTTAAGCAGGGAGGTGTTGGCGAAGATGAGAGTGAAAAGAGCAGCCTTCAGAAGATGTAAGAGATCCAGTTGGAGAGCAGATAGGGAGGAGTACCTGAAGAAATCAAGAGAGGTGACCAGAGCAGTCAGGTCAGCCAAGGCTTCAAGGGAGCTTAGACTGGCACAGGGTATCAAGGAAGGAGAAAATAATTTCTTCAGGTACATAAGGGAGAAAAGAAATTGCAAGGATCAAATTTTAAGGATCAAAAGGGTTGGAGGGTGGATGGAGAAAGGGGCAGATCAGGCAGAAGCACTCAATGAATGCTTCTATTCTGTATTTACTAAGGAAAAGGATGGGTCACTTCCTCAGGGGATAGGATGGGTAGGCACCCGGGGGGGGGCAGAGATAACTGATGGGGTAATCTCAGCAGGCAGGGTACTGGAAGGCCTAAGGGCATTATGGGTGGTTAAGGTACCTGACTCAGACTGCATTCACCCCAGGGAGTTGAAGGAGTTGGTGGAGATCCTGGCAGAGCCATTGGCAGACTTGTTCAATACCTCTCTGGGGACAGGGTGCGTACCCCAGGACTGAAGGATGGTACACATGGTGCCCCTTCACAAAAGTGGTTCCAAGGATGATCCAGACAACTATAGACCAGTAAGCCTCACATCCATGGGATCCCATGTATGAATGGATGGAGTGGCTATGGGCCACATATCCATGCTGCATACCCACTCTGCACCCATTGTGCCCCCCGCCGGAGATGCACTATCTGGGATGTGCAGCCCCTATGCACCAAATCCCCCGGCCGTGCAGACAGCAATGTGCCAGGGGCTGGCAGGGGGCATGCCATGCACCAAGACATGTGGTGCTGTGCTCTGGGGTACATTGGAGGTCTCCTGTTATACCAGAGGAACCCTGCCATAAGTGCCTATGCACCTGGCCCCATACAAACAGGTCACCACCCAGCAGCAGCAGCACTATGGATGAACCCCCAACACACAAGAACACTTCCCCATCCCGCAGCACCATACCAGCCCCCACAAGACAGGCACTCCACCCCAGTCCCACAGGGCAGCCCCCCCACACATACCAATTCCCTGTCCTTGCTGGTGTGCACTCCCCCCACCACCGCACAGCACAGACCTCATCCCACTGTAGTCCACCCCAACACACACACATTGGTGCCCCATCAAGAAGGCAGGGACCACCCATCCTCGACAGGTGCCCCACTGTGCATGGCCCAGTGCTGAGTACAGCATCCCAGTCCCTGATCCTGGCACACCAACCCCTGATGGTGTGCAGTGGTCTCCTCACCCTTGCAGCACTGTCAACCCCCATCCCCATATCTTTCTGCTGGTGCTGCAGCCTGGGATGGCCAGTGGCACAGCCCTCCTCACACCTCCTCGGCTGCCTGCTGTCCAAGTGATGCTGAGAGTGCAACCCCATAGGCGTTGTGCTCCAAGCATCACTTGGACAGCTGATGGCTGAGAAAGTGTGAGGAGAGCTGTGCTGCTGGCTGTCCTGTGCCATAGCACTGCTGGCAAGATATGTGGATGGGGTGCAGTGCCGCAGGTGGGGCAGGGACCAATGGCCACCACGTGGAGTGGCAGAGTGCCAGATAAGGGGTCGGGGAAGGGTGCTGCTTGGACTCCCATGTGGGTAAAGGGGGTGGACATGCCTGTGACTACTGGGGATGGGAGGCCATTGTGTGTGTGTGGGGGGGTGCCAGCTGCTGCCAGTCAGGGGCAGGTATGTGTGGGGGGTGCTGAGCTGGACAGGTGCTGGGGCAGCCCTATGTTGATGGGATGTGTTCTGTTGTGGTGGGTGGCTGCTGTGTATGAGGAGCACATCCAGGTGGCTGTACAGCTGATGGGACATAGCCACATGGGTCTGGGTGCCTGTGGTGCCTATTCACGCAACCTGACTCTCACCTTGGCACACATGTAATTCACTGTGGGACCCAGCACAGGCATCTGATTGGATGCCCTGCCAGGTCCGTGACTCTGCCCCAAAGTTGACCTGCAGAGTCCTACATGCTGGGGGGGGTGGAGCCACTGACAGGTGACAGCTATTGATGAATACAGTCGGTGCGCACCTGTCCACAGGTGCAGAGCTACGTGAGTGGGATATTTGCTTCCGGCATGTAATTCCCACTCAGTAGTGTATAGGCCCTAATATTTGCTGGTTGTGGGACATCAAGTTGCACTCTTTTGTTATTACTTTAATTTGCATATTTCCATTAGTTCTTGATCTTTTAATACTTTATATACCACTAGCAAATCTCCTCTTTTCCTCCTCTCCCCTAGGGAGAATAATCCCAATGTTCCATGTCTTCCCTGGTAACTAAGAGCTTTTAGTCCAGGCACTATTTTTGTTACCCTATGCTGTACCCATTTAACCTGCTTCATTTCCCTTATTTTACAAGGGTTCCATATTTATGATCCATAGTCAAGACTAGGTTTAGTGCATGCCCTTTATAGTGATATGATGTTTTGTTCAGATTTATTGAGAAATACCCTTTTAATATTTTTACCAGCCTATTTGCTGGTCCCGAAATTTTAGTACAATGTTTTGTGAAATGAAGATCTCCAGTAACCATAATTCTTAGGTCTCCCTCAAGAATCCATTTTGTCAATATTGTGGCCTTATAATACATAATTTTGTTTATTCTAATTTTTTACCATGTGTACAGCTACACATTTGCTGGTGTTAAATTTCATATGGTTATTTATTGCCCACTCATCTATCTAAGTTATATCTTTAATTTGTTTTGCTTTGTTTTGTTCTGTATGAACTCTTCCCCCTAGTTTTGCATCATCAGCACATTTTGTAATAAGATCTTTGACTTGCTTATGAATATCAGAAATATTGAGGGAGAACAAAAAATGCCACAGCACTGATCCTTGCAGCAGCCCATTTAGAAACATAGAGACTTAGAATGTGATGACAGATAAGGTCTGCTTGGACCACCCAGTCTGCTCATTTCCCTACCTAATGGATAAGCTTCAGATCCTAGTTAAGCAACAGCCTACTTCCTCCTACCCCCACCCCATAGAATTGCCTTATGTCTCTCCCATGCATTCTTGAATTCCCCCATTATTTTTGACTCCACAACCTCCCCAGGAAGGCTGTTCCATGAATCCACTACCCTCTCTGTGAAAACAAACTTCCTCCCTGGAAAACTTTAATTTGCCAGAGAGGAACTGTAGCTGGGAGATATTTGCAGTCAGTTGTGACTAGACCTGTTACTTAGACTTTGTGAAATAGGTGTCTGAAAGGAAGGAAGGTACTCCCTGAGGTGGAAGGTAAGAGTTGTAGGTGATTGTTTCTGGACAGCATAGGTTTACTCCCTCCCTCCCTTCCCCTCACCCCACCCACCCCAAGTGCATAACTTCCTTTATAGCAGGGGTTCTGACATCACTTCCTCAAAACTGCTAACAACATATACCTGTTCATATCCTTAAAGGCACAGCACACTGAATAGAGGGCAGAGACACTCAGAAGCTTGCACACACTAAAACAAGAACAAAAACCAAAAAAATCTGTAACTGGAAGGGACACAGAGATGTGGGGAGTGATGCAATGCACTGGCTGTGGAGCAGCAGTCTTATGGGAGACATTCTGGAAACTGTGTTGCTGTCCTATTTGCAGGCACCTCGCTGATCTGAGGGAGGGATGAGGTTGTTCGTCTCCATGCTGACCTGGCAAGGATTCGGGAAACCTGCTCCCCCAACCAGGGACCCCCAGGCCACTGCCACTACCTCAGAGGTTGCCAAGAAAGAGGAGTGGTTGGACCACGGTGGGCTCAGTGAGGGTGAGGGTGGTGGAATAGAGGCACACCCCTCCAGTTGTGCCTCTCCACAATTCACTCGCCACTCTGGTGAAGCATGGTTCCTCTATGGAGACATCTGCAGTGGAGACCAAAGAGGATGCTGGGAACTTCCACAATGGAGACCCACAGGAGGGTGGCCCAGGACCCCACAGGGGAAAGAAACAACTCCTGGTGGGGGACTCAATTGTTAGGGGGGTAGAACTGGGGGAGGGAGGGGAAAGGGAGGTAAGGCGCCTGCCTGGTGCCAAGGTTTGGAGGGACAGGAAACAAATCCTCAGGATCATGGGAGCAGTGGCAAGGGGGAGGGAGCTGAGAATGGGATCAGAGCAGTGCAACAGGAGTTTGTGAAATTGGGGAGGGGCCTTAGACAAGTAGCATACACGGTAACTTTCTCAGAAGTGCTACCTGTCTATGGCATGGATGAGGCTAGGGCACTCTGTACCATGGGATTCAATGACTGGTTGAAAAGCTGGTTCAGAGCTCAGGGATTTGGCTTCATTGGGGACTGGGGCTCCACCTGGAGGGATGCAGGCCTATACAGGTGTGATGGTCTGCTTCTATCCTGGAGGGGAACCAGGATCCTAGGTGATAGGTTTAAATGCTTCAGTGGCAAACATTTAAACTAGCCAAGGGGGGAGGCACTGAAGAGGAGAAGGGAAATCCTAACCCCCCCAAAAAAATCAGGGTAATTAGTGAGGCAAACACCAAAATAGAGCAGTCGATAGGGAGAAGGGCAGTGTACTCCTGTCCATTTGGGCCTGGAGATGGGCAACCTCCTCCCTTAGAGCAGAGAGTTGCCTGCAAATTAGGCAGCATTTCAGCCTCCAGAAAGTCTCCTGGAAGACTGCTGCCACACAGCCAGTGCATTGCACTACTTCACACATGTCTGTCTTCTTTCCACTTTACCTTGTGTAAACCTTTTTGTTTGTGTTTTGTTTTTTAAATAGTGCATGCTCTTTTTCTGTCAATGCGGTGTGCTGTGTTGGTAAGGATAAGACAGTCATATGCTCCTAGAGAAAATGATGTCAGAACCCCTGGTGTAAAGGAAGGAAGTGACACCAAGGGGAGGGTTGGGCCTAAGCCGTGCCCTCCAGACACAATCAACTACAAGCTCTGACCCACCACTATGATGAGTGTTTACCTTCCTTGCAGCAAAACAACCTGCATGAGTTAACAGAGAAAATTAGACCCCGGAGCAGTTATTGGCAGTTGAAATAGTCAGTTGCAATTCAACACAGTTGCAATCAGTTGTAATTGCATTGGATTGCAGTCATAAAATAGTGGAGTTGAAATCCACTGCAGTTAATGATTCCGTGACCCATCTAGGTTTGTTTTTGTGGTGCGCTGCAGTGTGTTTTCTCTTTTTTCTTTCCTGGGGGGGTAGAGGGGGGCCAAGGGGCCATGAATATCTAATGGCCCTCAACTGCCAGTACCAAGCCTTACAGTCAATAAGATGCATCCCTGGCTCCTGGATATGAAGCATCCACCAATTAGGAGAGATAGGAGGAAGAGCCAGGAGCTTGAGAGTTTCTGTGACTGGCTACATGAGGTAGTGGAGAGAGAGCGTGCCTAGGTAGGAGAGGAGACTGTCAGGAGAGGAGGCATCTGTGTTGGTGTGTGGACAACACAGCAAGCAGCATTTTGCTGCAGGGATGAAGTTTGGTGGTTTGGCCTTTAATTTAAAAATAAGCTAACTGTGTCCACTGTCCTGACATGTCTGGTGCCTGGAGAGAGACTAGTGTGTGGCTGTGCAGGTCCCAGTCAGTCCTCCAGCAAAGCCAGGCAGCAATTATGTGAAGGCAGCAAGTCAGTAGTCTGGTCATGGTCAGGATCAGCTCGTGACTCCATTGGCCAGGCCCATCAGGTGACTCTCACTCAGTCTCAATTAGGTCTTCAGAGTTGGTGAGGAGGAGGAGGAGTGGTAGGTGCACTAGTTCCACTGCACGGAGTACCAGAGTGGGGACGTGGGTCTGGGTTGGGGACTGACTGTGCGGGTTCAGAGGAGGGAGCACACAGCTCAAAAAAAAACACTGGCACCACCACTGAGTAGAGCAGCAGTAGCTGCCAGAGCAATGGAGCCACCCAATGACAGTGACCGAATCATCACCTGACACCTGACCGAACAGGCAACAGGCTACTACAGTGAACAAGGTACTGTATGGGATGTGTATGTAAGGCCCGCCAGGGCTGGGTAGTAGGAAGGAGGATGACTATCTCTCACAGACTACTCAGTCTGTCTGTGTGTCTGCTGTGTGCTGGGCTGGCTTGTCTGGCTGATTGAGGGCTTGGGGGCTGTGGGGCCCAGGGGGGCGGAACTAGAAAAGCCAAGGTGATCGATCATCATCTATCTACTGCTGGTGGACCAGCTGGGCTCTCTCTGACTGTGGTGGTACTGTGAGTAAGTCAGACTCCCCATGAGGTCGTGGAGCAGGCCAGGCACAGGTGGTCAGTTGGTGAGTTCCCGGGCCCATAGGAGGCCAGAGCCTGGAGCATGCCCGGTCGGATCCAATGGAAAAAATGTTTGTTGTCTGCCACTGTAGGAATTGGAGAGACTAAATATTAAAGTCCTTACGGCAAGATGAATACAATTGTAAAAAAACACATTAGTGTACATGCTGAAAGCCAAAACAAGTTCAGAAACTGTGTCAGAAAATGTTTTTTTAATATGCGTGGGTTTTTTTTAGCTTTAAATTTAAATTATGGATACTTCTCAGTTCTGGTATACCATACAGGAAGTATTGCTAGGGGTCCTCCCTTAAACTGTTTTTAGTCTCAAAGATTCTACGAATACTAGTAAACTAACATATATTGATGGTTAGCTCTGTTTGCAAAAGGGTACCGTCTAGCTTCTGTGGGGTGTTTAAGAGGCCCTACCTAAACTGTATTTTATACTCACAGTTCTTTTTCTAAGTAACTAGTAATACTGTTACTTATTTTTCTGTACCATATACTGTTTTACTGCCCTGCTTCAACTTGTTACTTTCAGGGACTTAGTATATTTTGTTGTTGTTTTGACTGGTTAATGTGCTTTAGTTGGCCCCTACTGTGTGTAGATTTGTTTCACTGCACTTTGTATTTGCATTTTAAAGAGCAGCGAGCTTCTTAGCTGCTGCTGACTAGTTGTTGCTCTTGCCAACATATGCAATACCTCACCTGCCCCAGAGTTGAGGGACAGAAATAATTCCTTTTGTTTCTGCCCATTTATGAAGTTATAATGCTGCTAAATCCCAAATGCTAAAAATGGAGCTGCTTCCTGATCTCACCCCACCAACATGCCCCCACTTAGGCACATACAGTCCCATTTTGTGATGTCAAAAGGTGAAGGCTGTGTGTGCGCATTCCCAATTGATTTCAAGGGGGGGGGACTTTTCCATACATTTTATTAACTTCTGTAGTCAAAATTTTAGTAACAAAAAATGAAGTTAAAAAAAGTACGATAAACTACTACATAATAAAATTCAACAATGGTGAAAGTTGGAAAAACTAGTTGGATTTTCTTCAGTTAGCTGAAGTCAGAAATTTCAAACTAGTTTAAAAAATCAGTCATAATGTATGGTAAGTCAGTCATAATTGTTTTTTCAACTGACTCCGGGGTCTAGAGAAAATACCCAGCAAAGGAAGAAACACAGAACAATCAAGCAGTTCAGCACAACACAGGTAAGCCTCCCTGACCCTATATAGCCTGGTGTTGTGTGCTCTGAAAGCAATCAGGGGAAGACAATTTCCCCCACCCTAGGCTATATCTGGATTCAAATACACAAACTGCAGCCTTTGCTATGACAACTAATCAGCCACCACCACCAGTAAATTATTTAAAAATAGTTTGATTCAAACTGTCACAGAATACTAGTAGACAGTCTAGTTACCCACAAGGGCAAATCAAATATGCAGTATTTCAACCCTTCTGAAGTTACTCATAAGATAAGCAGGTTTGCAAACCCCCTTCTTGATTTAAAAACTAAAATAATTAAACACAAAGTGATACCAATGTAAGAATGTAAAGTAAGGTACACCACCCTCAGATTTAAGCAAGAGTGAGATTTGTTATGGATTTGTGGTCCAATATAATATCCCCCATGCAGCTGTCAGTTGTTTCAAAGCACACCCTGTTCCAACTTCAAGAAGATGGGCTTCACTGCTTCAGTCCCCGAAGGTTTACTCTTGATTCTTACTTCTAGTGATCTGTCCTCTAGTCAGTTTTTAAATTTAATTTAGTTTTTGTTGACTGGGTAAGTGCACTAGACAAATCCTGCCTATTTTCAGGCACGACCCGGGGGAGGGTGATACAGATGAATGCCAACTGACCTTGAACAAGATTAAGCTGTTGGTGGAATTTTTAGTGAATGAGAGAAATTTGGCCAGGACACCGGGAAATTCCCCTACTCCTTTCGGTAAGTGCCATGGGATCTTTAACATCCACCTGAACTACTACCAATCCAGGTAGATGGGACCTCGGTTTAACGTCTCATTCGGAAGACGGCACCTCAGAAGTGCAGCACCCCTCTCATGCTGCACTACAGTGTCAGTACTGGGATATTAACCCAAGTGCCAGATGTGGGAACTGAACCCACAGCCCTCTGATCTCCCGGCATCAGAGGCGAGTGTGCTACCTACTGAGCCACTGACACTTTTACACACATTGTTCAACTATCTTTTATTTTGGATTGCTTAAGATTTTTTTATCAATAACTCATGCAAGATGACATTGAAAGCTTTCTGGAAATCCAGATAAATAACATCCATAGGTATACTTTGATCTAAGTTCCTACTGAATGCCTCATAAAAAGTCAACATATTGGTTGTTACAGATCTATTTTTTTAATCCGTGTTGTCTACTGTCAATGAATTCCCTTTCAATAAATTATTTTTCTAGTTCCTGTTTCAATAGTTCTTTCATTAATTTTCCTGGTACAGATGTCAAACTCAAGTGTCTGTAATACATTACATCCAACCTGTTGCCTTTTTTGAATATGGGAATTACTATTCCTTTTTTCTGATTTTCTGTATTTCACTTGTTGGATATGATTTATTGAAAATACATGTCATTGGTCCTGCTACTTCTTCTGCTACATTTTTTAACATTTAGGATGTAGCCCATCTGGTCCAAACACCTTATTCTTATCTATTTTTGCAACAGATTTAATATATTATGCTGGCCAAATTTTGTTTATCTGCCAGTAGGCTTATTTTCTTGTACTATAATGTGTCTGTTTTTTTTCTTATTATACACACACACACACACACACACATATATATATATATTATAGTGGCATGGTAGTGCCACTATAGTTAGGGTTGAGGAGCCATTTACATGTTAAACCCAAACTTTTTCACCTTAATAACTTTGCAACTGTTTGACAGCTGTGCCTGAAATTTGGAATACACAATCAAGTCCCATTCACCTTAGGATCTGCCAAGTTCGTACTAGTCGCATATACGGCTGTGGAGTTATTAAGTGTGACCACTACATCTTGTATTCACGCTTTTCTGGAATTTTACTGTCGCTCTACAGGTCTGCGGTTTACGTGACCTGTCCAAACTCTTCAGGGAACGTGTGGCCAGGGTCACCGATGTGCCTTTTGAAGATTTCGTGAAAACATATTAAACGGTTCAAAAGTTATTCAAAAAACAAGTTCCCATTATAAGTCAATGGGAAAAGTTAACAAAAAGTTTGACAGTGTCGCAAATGCAGTTTTTACTTTCGCAAATGGCCCTTTTACTGTTGCAAATCTGCCATTTTGTTTTCAGTTAGCGATCAGAAAAATGCTTGGCATTTAAAATTGGGACCCTCTAGCAACCTAATTCTTTTTGTATTCACCTAGTCAGACCCTAAGGATGCTAGCCATGTCTTAATTTTAAAGAAATACAAAATCACACATGCCCCCACCATGCAAAGCATCATGGGCTACATATGCAAATCACCACAGAATATTATGCTGGTTCAACTTTAAGCAGAAATGCATGGTGCCGAAAGGCCTCTGGTAAAACACCCCAGAAATATGTTTTTTAAATTTCTGGAAAAAGTACAGTACTTTCGCAAAGTACTGTCGCACTAGTGACACTGTCGAATGAATTTGCAAAAGCTTTTGCAAACTTTGACAGTACTTTTCCAGGCTTTGGGAAAATTACAGCAATTCTTTGGCACCCTGCTGCAAAAGAACGGTTTGGTGTTTTGGCCTGACATTTGGAGGGAAAGCAGCCGACATCTCTCAGATGTGCTTTTCAGTGTTTTGTTGAAAAAATACTACATGGCGGAAAAGTTGCGGCACTCCAAAGTTGTTGCTTTTTCCCCTTAGGATAACATCATGGCGTTCGACGCATTACAGGAATCTTTTGGCGCCCTGCTGCAAAATAACAGTTTGGTCATTTGGGCTGAAATTTGGAGGGAACACAGCCAACATCCCACAGATGTGCTTCTTTGTAGCTTAATGAAAAAATATTACAGGGAGCCAAAGTTATGGCACTCCGAACTTCTCTTTTTTTCCCATAGGATAACATTATGGCGTTCACCGCGCCTTTCAGGGCCCGTATCTCGGAAACAGTGGGAAATACTGACTTTTTGTTGGAAAATACTTAGACCCCTGCTGGGAGCTAAGTACAAAACTAGCCAGGAAAGTCATAAATAATATGACTTTTACATTTTTTTTCTACGCCGTACGGTTCCTGAGATATAAGCAATTTAGTATTCCAACTTCTCATTTTCTGCTCCGAGAACCATTATTATGCATACATTCTTTGTACTCACTGTCTTTCTTTATGCAGCTTTTGGAGAAAACCATCCTGTGTGCTTATATTACTGTTACCATTACCATTTTCACTTGCGGTTCCGTTCCCATTTCACTTACCGTTCACGTCTACGCCACCATGTGCGTTACCCTTTGAGTTTTCATTTGCACTTGCTTTTGCGTTGTTTTTAACATTTCTGTCTACACTACTTTTTCTCTTTCTGTTTCGCTTTGTGTCACCATGCGCATTACTATTTGCGTTAGCAGGCACAATGTTACTATGTGACAAGACATCATGTGGTGGGATCTTCCCGCTGCCGCATTACATTCACTATTTCTCATTATCATTCTCAAAAAGAAGGGAAATTAGAGGCAAAAAACTCTGTTTAATGCATTAGTTAGGGTTGTTCCACATCAACAAAAGTGAGAAATTTGGTGTTAGGGTTGAAAGCTCCCCTCGGCCCCCCCGTCCACACCCCCAACTGGCATCGGGATGCGCATTAGGGTTGTCGGTCCTAACTGTCACCCCATTCTCCTACACCTCTGCTTCTTTACACATGTGATGGGGTGAAAGTTATGGCTGACAACCATAATGCCACCCTGATACCGGTTGAAGATGAGAACGAAACTCGCTGCACCAATTTCCTCACTTTGTCGGTGTGAACAACCCTCACCAAAGCATTAAACAGAGTTTTGTGCCTCTAATATATATATATATATATATATATATATGGTAACACGGTAGTGCTACCATAGTTAGGGTTGAGGAGCCATTTACATGTTAAACCTAAAATTTTGCACCTCAATAACTTTGCAACCATTTCATGGATTTACCTGATATTTAGAATACTTGATCAAGAACCATAGGCCTTGGGATATGCCAAGTTTCGTACTGGTCAGATATACAGATGTGGAGTTATTAAGTGTGCTCTGTGTGTGCATTTACACTTTTTCTGGAATTTTACGGTCGCGGCTACAGGTTGCACAGTTTGTGCGACCAGCCTGAAATCTTCAGGGAACATGCGGCCGGGTCCCTGATGTGCCTTTTGAAGATTTCATGAAAAAATATTAAACGGTTCAAAAGTTATTCAAAAAACAATTTCCCATTATAAGTCAATGGGAAAAGTTAACAAAAAGTTCGACAGTGTCACAAATTCACTTTTTACTGTCGCAAATGGCCCTGTTACTGTCACAAATCCACCATTTTGTTTTCAGTTAGTGATCAGAAAAATGCTTGGCCTTTAAAACTGAGACCCTCTAGCAACCTGATTCTTTTTGTATTCACCTAGTCGGGCCCTGAGGATGCTAGCCATGTCTTTATTTTGGGGAAAAACACCCCAGAAATATGTTTTTCAGATTTCTGGAAAAAGTACTTTCGCAAAGTAGTGATCGCACTCACAGAAAGTATCACAAATTTTTGCGACAGCTTTTGCAAATTGCGACACTACTTTTCGACACTATGCCCAAAGTAACAGTAAGTCTTTGGCACTCTGCTGCAAAAGAATGGTTTGGAGTTTTGGGCTCAAATTTGGAGGGAACGCAGCTGACATCTCACAGATGTGCCTTTCAGTATTTTGTTGAAAAAATATTACATGGCAGCAAAGTTACGGCACTCCAAAGTTGACACTTTTTCCCATAGGATAACATTATGGCATTTGATGCATTGCAGCAATCGTTTAGCGCCCTGCTGCTGCATAACGGTTTGGTCTTTTGGGCTGAAATTTACAGGGAAGACAGCCAACATCCCACAGATGTGCCTTTCAGTAGTTTGGTGAAAAAATATTACAGGGAGGCAAAGTTATGGCAGTCTGAATGTCTGTTTTCTTCCCATTGGATAACATTACGGCGTTCGCCGCGCCTCTTCTTGGGGTCTGTGATCTTGAAAACGGTGCGAGATACGGACTTTTCATCAAAAAACTTCTTAGCCCCCTGATGGGAGCTAAATACAAAACTAGCCATGAAAGTGATAATTCATATGACTTTAAAATTTTATTTCTGTGTCATACGGTTACTGAGATATAAGCAGTTTACTATTCCATGTCCTCATTTTTGTGTTCCGAGAGTCATTATTTTGCATACATTCTTTGTACTCACTGTCTTTCTCTATACAGTTTTTGGGTAAAACCAGCCTGTGCGATTACATTACTGTTACCATTACCATTTCTGCTTGCGGTTCCGTACCTGTTTCACTTACCGTTCACGTTTACACCACCATGTGCGTTACCCTTTGCGTTTTCATTTGCATTTGCGTTTGCATTGTTCTTAACATTTCTGTCTCCAGTACTGTTTCTCTTTCTGTTTCGCTTTGCATCACCATGCGCATTACGATTTGCTTTTGTGGGCACAATGTTACTATGTGACAAGACATCATGATGGGAACACAGCCTGCTGTGGGCCCTGGGTGACCTCCACTGCATTACTTGTGGGAGCGCTGGGCCCAAGTAGCTGCATTTTATTCATTATATCTCATTATCATTCTCAAAAATAAGGGAAATTAGAGGCAAAAAACTGCATTTAATGCATCAGTTAGGGTTGTTCCACAGCGACAAAAGCGAGGAAATTCGATGTTAGGGTTGAAACCCCCTTTGCACCCTTCCAGCCCACCCCCCCAACTGGAATCGGGGTGTGCATTGGGGTCATCGGTCCTAACTGTCACCCCATTCTCCTATTCCTCAGCTTCTTTCCACATGTGATGGGTGACACTTAGGGCCGAGGATCTCAATGCGCACTTCGATTCCAGTTGGGGGTGTGGCTGAGGGTGCAAAGGGGGTTTCAACCCCAACATCGAATTTCCTCACTTTTGTCACTGTGGAACAACCCTAACTGATGCATTAAATGGAGTTTTTGCCTGTATATATATATATATATATATATATATATATATATATACAGTATATAGACAGAACTAAAATATTTATTAAACAGATCAGTCATTTCCTTAGGGTCATTTATTTTGGTATTATTATCTTTTAATGGTCCAATGGAATTTTTAATGTCTTTATTATTGTGTATGTAAGTGTAAAAGGATGTGGCGTTATCCTTGCTCAATTTTTTAGTCATTGTCAATTCATTTTTATATATGTCCACATTTTCTCCTATTTGTTCTGATTTCATTTTCAGAATTATTTTTTCTTTTTAATTAGTTGTTTCTTGAGTTCATTGTTATACCATGAAGGTATTTTGCACCTCTTATTGTACTGGTTTTTTTTTCGGTGGGGGGATATACTCTTATTCAAGCTTTAACATTTTGTTACATAGTAGTGTCCAGTAGTCTTCCACATTTGATGTTCCAGATTGTAGTTCCCATTTCTAGTCCTTTAGCTCGCACTGTATCATTTTAAAATGTATTTTATTATAATTAATTGCCACTGATACACCTTTATTTTTTTTGTCTTTCATGCTAATATCCTCCATACAGTGATCACTGTTTGCCAATGACTCTCTAAGAGGGATTTATTGGACCTTTTTCTGGTATATCAGTTAAAGCAACATACAGTATATTATTTCCTCTGGCTGGTTCTTTAATTAGCTGTTTCAACACTTTATTATGGAAAATATCCAGCAGTTGGTGCTTAGTTTTGTTGCTAGATCTCATTTCTGACCATGCTGTAATCAGAAAAAGTATACCCCCCATTATGACATTTATTTTTTCTGAATAATGCTCAGTTTCATTTGTTAGTCCAGTATTATGTTGTTTGGTGCTATTTGGTGGTCTACAACAAATGCTCAATATTATATTGTCACTACTGGTACTTTTAATTGTTGTCAATGTAGTTTCTATCATCTGTTGTTCCAAACATGTTTGAAGAAAAGTTGGTTATCCTCGCTTATCTATCTATCTATCTATCTATCTATCTATCTATCTATCTATCTATCTATCTATCTATCTATCTATCTATCTATCTATCTATCTATGTCTATAGGTATATATATATATATATATATATATATATATATATATATATATATATATTATAGAGGTGCAATCGTGCTTCTGTATTAGGGTTGTGAAAGCACTTTTATGTTAAACCCAGCTTTTTACACCTTTATAACTTTTCCCCTGATCAACCGATTTACATGAAATTTGAAAAGCACAGCCACTGTGCCAGGAACTCTTGATCCTGTTAATTATATGTAGCTCTTTTTGGAGGAGGCAAAGTTATGTAGGTGCAAAAAAACAGAAAAGTCACATTGTTTGAAAATGGCAAGACTTTTTTTGCCACCTGATAACTTAAAAAGTATGAGGCTTTGAAACCTCAGGTTTGCTATAGGTTGGTCTAAGGTGTGTTCTTTTGTAGTGTTTATGTTACTCACTTAAGTAGTTTTTGAAATAGTTAACAAAAATGTTCAATTTCTGAGCATGCTCAGTTCAAAAAATGAACATTCTATTCATAAATGAACTTTTGAGAAAGCATCAGTTTGCATTATATGACATAGCTGTCTAACATATGACAGCTGTATCATATAGTATAAACCCTGCTGCTGTAGCCACTTGTAGCCATCCTGGCTCTGCCTTAATTTCACTGTTATCTGCAATGGGGGAAGGAATCCCTGGTGTCATTGTATTTATTAGTCTAAATGTATTTAGTTGTTGAGTTTTTATTTTTTATTATTAATTTTTCATAGCCGACACCAGGATGCCCACCCCCGGTGTCAGATGCTTCCCGACATATGCAGTCTCTGTTGATTTAATTAACACTGCCAACATCGGGGGGCCCCAATCCCCATGTTGACTTTTACACTACCCCCCAGAAGTGTGGGAAACTGGGGAGCCCACCCCCAGTGTCAGAAATAGTGTTAAGTGTACCTGAAATAAAAAAAAACTCCAGCAATGTCTTTTTTTTTGTTTATTTAACCTGGAAAAAAGAAAATTGTCCCCTGTCATCTGTCACCATCTCCCTTCCCCCAACTCCTTCCCACTGAACCCCCCCACCTTACCCTCTACTTACCTACTGAGGTTGAGACAGATATGACACAGCTGATGTTAATAAATGACAGGTGTGTTATATAGTACAAGTACTATATGACACAGCTGTCTTTAATAAACCACAGCAGTGTTGTATAGTGCAAGTACTATATGACACAGCTGTCTTTAATAAACCACAGCTGTGTCATATAGTGCAAGTGTTATATGACACAGCTGTCTTTAATAAACCAATGACTGTGTAATTTAGTACTTGCACTATACGACACAGCTGTCATTCATAAAAGACAGTTGTGCTGTATAGTGCAGGCTGGTGCTGTCTGTGGTTGGCACAGTAGGTCAGGAATGGGACTACTGTCATTGTAGTCCCACCGGCCTGACTGTGGCTAAATGTACAGTTATTTGTTCGCAGGGGGCCCCAATCCCAAGTGCCAGTGTATTTAATTAATTAATTTATTTATTTCATTGTCTTGTGCCCCCCCTTTGCAGTCAATCCCCATGTCAGTGTTTACACCCCTCCCCCAAGTAGTATGCCAGTGGTGTTTTTTTTTTTTTATTGTTCCCTGACACTGGGATGCCCACCTCTGGTGTAGCCCTTTCCTCTGCCACAGATGACATTGGAAAGCCGAATCCCCATGTTGGCATTTACCCCCCAACAGTGTGGGACACAGTGTCCTGAAGTACAGTCATTTATACTACTTTTCCCCGTAAAAAAAATAAATAATCCTGCAACATCTTTTACATTTTTTTAACCTGAAAAAAAATGGCCTCATTACTTCTGCCATCTTTGTCAACCTCTCCAAGGCTTTCGACACAGACTCCCATGCCCTGCTTCTTGACTCCCTTATGGCTGCGGGGTTGTCTACTTCTGCCCAAAACTGGTTTAGAGCTTACCTCTCAGGCAGAATACAATCAGTCAAGATCCAGGATACAATCTCTCCCCCTTCCCCGTTTCCACAGGAGTCCCACAGGGCTCAGTGCTTGTACCCATTCTCTTCTCCAAATTCCTAAATGGCTTGCCCTCAATATGCTCTCCCTCCTCCTCTATCCATATGCATGACAATGACACCATCCTGTTCTCCTCTGGCAAATGCCCCACCTATGTAATAACCACCCTTCAGCATGACTTCCACCTGGTTCAGCTATGGTTTGCCTCACATCAACTATTCCTACAGTAAATAACAAGAAGACTGTCTCCATGACCAGGGGTGTAAGCAGGCATTTTAGATTTGTGCATCAACCTGCCACACTGCTACCCCCTCTCTTACTGTTGTTCATGCCTGCCCCCCCAACTGGAGTCAAAGGTTCCTGGCTCCAATCAGATGATTCCCACACTAGACCTGCTGTCTGTCTGAGCTGCTAGCGTGGTGCTTGCTGCCCAATGGTAGAAGCCACTAACTGCACCACGAGTCCAAGACCATGGCAGAGATTTCTTCTGTCTCCCCATAGGTAGCAGATTTGCTCCACTTGCCACTCCATGTGAAGTCTTTTTTCTTTTAGCTGGCTCTGAGTCTGTTCTTCTGTCTGCTGCTCCTCAGTTTTCTACTGATTCTCTTGCTGCCAGTACAATTGAACTAATAGTATGGCTTCTAACTTTGCTGGGTCATTTAAACTCACTGCCCCAGGCTTGCCACACCCCTAACTAGATGCCACAGCCAATTACTATGCAGGCGGACCAAGCAAACCTAAATGAGACCTTCAGCTTCAATGTCCATGGTTCACTCTGCAACCCCCCCAAAACAAAGATGAAAGAGAAAGGAAAAAGCATGCAAAGTCAAACAATGGAATTTAAATGTGATGGACTAGAGAGGGCACAGCAGTGCTGACCAGCTTGTTTGCTACCCCCTGCTACTAAACTTGATATGCCATGGCTTACTTGGAGTATCAGTAGCTACGCCCTTGTCCATGACCTTTGACACTAGGCAGAGACTCTCTAGGCTCCACCTTTTTCAATCTTTCCATACCCTTGATGGGTCAATCCCAGAGGACACCTCCTCATTCAGATACCTTGGGGTTTGGTTGGATCAACACCTCAACTTCTCTGGCCACATTGCCGCCATCCTGAAAAAACTGCACCCCAAGCTTGGTTCCTTATTCAGAAACTGTAGTTGCATCCCTCCTACGGCGCGACGTGAACTAGTCCAGAAGATGATCCTCCCCATTTTTGACTACTTTGATGTAGTCAATGGTGCCACTCCCAAATCCTCCCTAACAAGATTGGACACTCTCTTTAACTCCTTCTGTCAATTTGCCCTTGATGCTCCATCACACACTCATCACTCTGACCTCTACCATGCCCCGTCCCTTCCACTGCTTGCCAAAAGGTGCCTCACTCATTGTGCCAAACTCACTTCTAAATTTTGTTTAGGAAAACTCCTCTCCTACCTCTCATGCTCACTCTCCCCCCCACCACTCCCTTAGATCATCTGACACTCTCACTTTGTTGTTCCACTGTCAAACCACTCTCATCAGTCAGCCAGGCTTTACCCATCGTTTCCCACAGATGCAGAACGCCCCTAAATATGGCACTCCTACTACTACTTCCTTGCCTCTGCCTTACATAACTTTCTCTCATCTAACTGCTCCTGTTTTAACCATCCTCCTATACCTCTGCTCCTCTCTATGACTCACATCCCCTATTAAACCTTCCTTCCCTGAGCCTGCTGCTCAGCATGCTCTCCTCTCCCTTCACCACTTACCCCCTCACTCCTGCCCCAAAACATTTTTTCCATTGCCAACTTGCCCCTGCATAGTTTTGACCTCTGGCAGGGTTTCCAGCATCCTGGAAGGGTCTAGCCCTGGGCAAGCCTCCTCCTCCTTCCCTTCCCCTTCCCCCTCTCTCCTTTCTACCCAACTTGTCCATGCCTAAATCTGCCCTCTGTCAGAATTTTTAGCACCCAAGGGATGTCTAATCTCAGGTAAGTTTCTTCCCTCTCTTCTTCTTTTTTTCTTTCCTCTGCTATCCCCCCTATTTTCTCTGCCCAACTTGTCCTCACTAGAGATGCAGCGAATTTAAATTCCACCAGCAAAGTGAACACGAAGTGCCCACTTGGCATTCACTTTGCCACTCCGTTACACAGACAGGGCAATGCAAAGTGCTCACTCCGCCTTGTAATTACCACTTTGCGTTAAGGTGGAATGGCAATGCGAAATAAGACGAAGTCATTGTTTTTAATGGACTTCGCATTCCTCATTATGATTCTAAATGATCCACTTGGTGTTTCGGATTTGTCAGCGCCCCCCACACATCACATGGCTTACATTGCTGTAAGTCACATGCTCTTTAACTGGGTAGGAAGAAAGTGAGTCATACAAGCAGACACTTTTATTTTCCCCTATGCAGATGGAGAGTAGTGTGTTTTGTGACCGCTGATACTTTTAGATCAGAGCAAGGAGGAGATTTAAACTTTGATTTAGACCCAACAGCTTTTTTAAAAGCTACATATTTTTGTCTTTTCTGTACTCTTTTTTACTTAATTTGTTCTTTCTGTAAATTTTATTTTTCTTACCTTTATAAGTAGTTAGTTGTTTGTCTGTGTCTGTGTGACTGTGTGTGTGTGTTGTGTGACAGTGTGAGTAGTGATCGCTCGGACTGAGGGAGCTCAGTAGGAGAGATGGACCAGGGTGAGGGAATGTCTGGGACAGGGCAGCTTTGGGAGAGCGTGGTAGTGGTAAACATCATACCATGTGCATGTGTGGAGGGCATGGGCGCCCATTCCTGTTGGACCACTCAAAACTTGTGAGTGTGCCCCCCAAAGCAGGACCAGCACCGCCTACTATCCTGACTCTGAGGCAGTTGAACCACCACCACCAAGTCCAGCACCAGGTCCTCTGAAGCAGGATGTGCCTGTTCCCCCGGGCCCAGGTGTGGATCCCATCCCTGTTCAGCACCGTGACCAGCAGGCTTACAATACATCCAAGTACCTATTAAAAAAAATTAATGTTGTGATTCATGACATGATCGTAAATCATGATTTGTGGCTGCATTTGTAACCGTGATGATGAAGAAATGTGAATGCCTACGGCTGTACTTCCCCAGGCCCCGATGAGCTGTAGCTTAAAACTCCCAGACTTACTAACACGTATCAGTGAGTACAATGGTGGGGTGGTGAAGCCTGGAGAATACTACAAAACAGGCTTACAATACATCCAAGTAACTAGAAAAAAAATGAATATTGTGATTCATAACGTGAATGATCGTGAATCGTGATTTATGACTGCATTTGTGACCGTGATGAGGAAGAACATGATTTGTATCATGAGTGACTCGATGATGGTCCTGACTTAAAAACACATATTAATGAGAACAATGTTCAGGCAGAATTAAGAACCACACCTCTCCAGTACTCTGAAGGGAAGCCAAAGAAACAACTGTGACTTAAGTTACAGATGGAGATTGGGCCCTAACGAGATGCAAATGCACAGACAGATTAAGATTGTGCTGTGCACTGAAGAGATGCAGACACAAATGCACAACACCGAACCAGTGCTCACCATCAGAAATTCAAATCTGGAAAACAATACCTTTGCCGGTTGGGGTGGGCCGCATGGGGGGGGCAGTGTACTGTACTGCTGCAGTAAAAGTCACTAGTACTAGTACCAGTAAAGATACCACAAAGAAGTCCAAAAATCACACAGCTGCAGTGGATAGCAGCTTCACATTGCTGAAATTATTATGTGGCACAATAAAAGGTGTCTGATTTGATGACACACGTCACACACATACTCACACACACACTAAGTAATGCATGCAAATTGAAAACTTCAGTAATATAACCACATATTTTAAACAAACTAAAATTATGCACTGCTGCACCACAACAATCAGCAAAAAAAGGCAAGAAATATTGAAAATATTACTGTGTGTACATTAACACAGTTAAACAAGAAAAATATCACCAAAACAGAAAGAACTGTTTTTTTTCTGCAGGTTAATCTACCTACACCACAGATACACCCCTCCCCAAAGCACACTTCCACTGTCTCTCAGTACACAGACTGAATGTTGTACATTAACATTCAAAATCCACACACAAACAATAAACGCTCGATGATATGAGCACAGGAGGGTTTCCTATAATCGATGAACTAAAGTTTCAGCAAAAAAATGACTCAAAAAGGCTTTTTAACAGCTTTTTGAAGGTTTGAATCACAGAGAGCTCTCAGAGCAGATTGTCTTCTACAGCTTCCTACACACACTACCCCAAACTGAGGCTGTGCAGAACAATCTAGAGCCCACGTGACCTGAAATCCCATGAATCACTGCAAAATTCGCCTTTGGAGCTTAAAAACAAGGCAAAGTGAGGTGAAGTGGAAGCAGGAGTGACGCAAAGTCATTGTTTTCAATGGACTTTGCGTTACCCATTATAACGCAAAGTACTCGCTCGCATTGTGGAGCACCACCACGAATTCACCTTCACTCCTCAACACTTCATGGAGCGAATTGGGCCACTTCGCCCATCACTAGTCCTCATCCTATTCTATCCCCTGGCATGGTTTTTTGCATCCTGGAGGGGCCCAGCACTAGGCAATTAATCTTGCTTCACTCCCCCTTCCCCTATATCCTTTCTACCCAACTAGTCCTCACCTGATTCTGCAGTCTGGCAGGGTTATTAGAATCCTGGGGTGGCCTAGTCTTAGGCAAGCTTCTTCTTTCCCTCGTCTTCTCTCCTTTACCTTCTTCCTTTCTTTTCTCTCTTCCCAAATTGTCCTCACCTACTTCTGCCCCCCCAGCAGGGTTTTTAGCATCCTAGAGGGGTCCAGCACTGGGAAATGACTCTTCCTTCCCTCCCTTCCCCTTTCCTGTTCATCCTCTCTACCTAACCCGTCCTCACCTGACTGTGCTCTGTGGCAGGGTTCTCAGCATCCTGAAGAGGCCTAGTCTTAGGCAAGTTTCTTCCACCCCTCCTCCTCCTGCCCTTTACCATCCCCTCTACTATCTCTACCCAACTTGTTCTTTCCTATTCCTGCCCCTTATTCTAAGGCTTCACCTCATTCCACCATTGGCAGTGATCTCTGCACTCTGAATGGGCCAATTCCAGGTATGACTCATCCTTCCCTTCCCTATCCCTTACCCCACCTCTCTTCTGCCCCCCCACCCCCTGCACTTAATCAAAGTAATTAGTTCACTTGAGCTAATAATTTGCCCTTATTGTTCTGTCTGAGGTGCTCCCAGATTGCACTAGTCCTGTGTTAACTTGCCCCTCACAACTGATTTTTTTTATTTTTTGCTCACTTTTCTCCAGTAACGTTCCCCCATCTTTATCCTCTCCTTCCCCCAGCTGGTTTCCCCTGTCTACCCCTCTACCATCCTTGATGTCCCCCCCCACTGGACCTCATTCATTCAATAATTGCTAAATAATCTGCCTCTTAACCATGATCCACTCCTGCAAGAAGATGGCTGCAAGGCTACATTACATTTCTGTACTATGTTCCTCATATATGCCACTTGTAATTAAATGCATATTCCACAGGTATGATATATTTAACTATATGTAATGTCACAAATGTGAATGTATGTTTGTTTATGAATTTTTTTTAACTGTATGTCTTGCTACAAATGTAACTGAATGCTTATTTTCTCTGATATGTTAAATGTTACACTGTATGTCTAATTCTTCATCCAATTGTAACCCCCCCCCCAAGTTGCACCAGGAGATGAGCAACTTGTTGTTCAGTGTGCCTTCCTGGTGAAACATTTCAATAAATAAATACAAGGCTGTGTAAGGTGCTGCAGCATGTAGCAGCAGTCATGGCCTCGGTAGGGGTAGACCAGCGCTTTGGCACAGACATCACACCCTGTGGTGGGTCAGGGAACCTCAGCCACAGGGTATCAAGAAGTGTACCATGGTCTGCTGTCCGTATGCACTGCGTCATGACTGTCTCCAGTATTGGATTTAGCTCATTTTACTCAGGTCCCAATGAGTACACAGGTCCACTATCACAAAAAGAAGGGAAATTAGTTGCAAAAACTACGTAAATGCATAGATTAGGGTTGTAAAAACACAACACCTACAAAGATGGAAAATGAAAAGCCATTAGGGATTTGGGTCTCCGGAGTATTGCCAAATCATTGATGGGGTCTTACTTGGGGTTGCTAACCCTAATGTCCACTCCCCCACTGTGGCACTACCCCTTCTCTGGATCAGAAGAGGACAAATGTGATGTCTTCATGCAGGGCCCATATGGCCCTGCATGAAGAAAGCCTTGACAGATTATGTTGGCCATACTATATCACTATGATGAACTTGGTTAGAGCTGTATCTTGTATTCTGGACAGGAGGCTATGGGCAGGGTGTGTAGGCATTAGGGCTGACAATCCCAAGTAAGACTCCACCACTGATTTGCCAATATTCCAAAAACCCAAATCCCTAATGTCTTTTAATTTCCCATCTTTGTATGCTTTGTGTTTTTACAACCCTAATCTCTGCATTAACGTAGTTTTTGCAATATATATGTAGTGGTGTCCCCCAGGATGAAACCCAATTCTGAAGCATTTTGCAGCACTCTGCAGTATACTGCAGCAGACCTACTGAATAAAGCATTGTAATTTCAATTGCAATTAGTCCCTTTTGTCATTCAGAAATATATGGCACTGCCAGGATGATGAGATTGCCATAGTTTCCTGCATGACAAAATGGACTAACTGCCATTAAAATTAAATTGCTTTATTCAGTAGGTCTGCTGTAGCATACTGCAGAGTGCTTTAAGAGTGGGTTTCATACTGGCAGATACCACTGTATATGTGTGTGTGTGTGTGTGTGTGTGTATAAAATATATATATGTACAGTATATGTATGATACAGTACATGATGGGCAGGAGTGGAATATGGAAATTATTCTCACTCCTGCAGAGTGAGAATGCACAGCTCACTCTGCAGAAGTGACAATATGTTCCATATTCCACAATCTGCACATTATGTGTGCTATTTATACAATGGGGGAAGGAGCTTCAGAGGTATTGTTATGTTTTCCTGTGTTGTTTTCCTGTTTCTGTGTGCTGTCTGCTCTTTGCATGTGTGGCCTGAGTGTGGGTGAGTTTTTTTGAATTGGCTGGGACTTTCAAAAACACTATGGGAAACAGCTGAGTGTCCTTTGCAATGTTAATTGAGTTACTTGCAGGTAGCAGTGAGAAAGAAAATGTTTTTTGAAGCAGTGTCATTTAGAATGCAGGCTGTAGTGAACCTGAGAGTAGCATAGTAATGGGCTGGGAGTTTCACAAACACTATGGGAAACAGCTGAGTGTTCTTTGCACTGTTAATTGAGTTACTTGCAGGTAGCAGTGAGAAACAGATATGTGAAGCAGTTCAATTTAGAATGCAGGCTGTAGTGAGTGGTGACATCAGCAAAGTAGACATATTTGTTGGATATTTTAACTCTGGTGATGTAATCGTCAGATATCTCACTGCAGTAGAAATAACTGAAGTTATCTCACTGATATGGCTCTCACCCCCATTGTATAAACATATGTGATATATATAATAGATATACCACTCTGATGTCTGATGGCGCTCTGATATCTTTGCGCTTGGTGTGATTGTGCGCTTGCGAGGCGCGGGCCGAGTCGTCAACCGCCAAGCGTGCGTATATCGAACGCCACTCAAATAGATGATATCTATCTTATAAAATGTCAATTGTTTTGGGGGGGTAAAAGTGCGGGTGTCTGGTCGGCGCTCTGATATACATACGGTCATGTGATGCTCAGCAGCCAATAAGTTCCAATAAATTTCCCTACCCATTTTATAAATATATATATATATATATATATATATATATATATATGCACACACACACCTCCTACTGTCTTGTCTAATTGATCCTTGTGAAACAGTTTCTAACCTGAAATTTCCTTCCCAGACTGCATCCTCAGTCCACCATATTTCTATTATGGTTGATAAATCTATTCTGTCTTTATGTAATACCATTTCTAATTCTCCTTTTGAAGGATGTTCAAACTTATTGCATTTAATAGCAGTTTCAGCTTATCTTGCAGTGCGTTGCTATTTTTTTACCCTCTTCTCCTTCCTCTTTCAGTCTTTAGATGTTTGTACCTGATCCACCTCTCCTATTAGATTAAATATGTGTTGATTTCCTCCTTATGTATGTTGCCAGGTATCTGCTTTCCTTTTTATTTAGATGCAGTGCATTTGAACTAAACAGGTCTAAGTTCTCAGCACACTTTTTACAATGTTTTAGGCATACCGCATTGTTTTCTATTGACCATTTCCTTAACCATTAACTTACTAAACAAACTCTGGTTAGAGCCATAACAGCTGTTATTTGCATTTGTCAGTGTTCTAATGATGTACATTTGATGGATAATCAGTGGCATGATATTTATGCATAGCAGTCCTGAAGTCTGTCAACAGCAAGTAACATCTAGACTTTCACTTCATAATGGTATGACTGAAAAATTTATTTTTTAGATATTAGCTCCCACTGTCCCACATATAAAAGAATGTTGTCAAGTCGACCACGTAACTGTTTTCTTTTTGGGCCAAACAATTCAGAGAACATCAATATTGCTATTGTTATTTGCTAGTTTGACTTAAAATTGCATTGCCATAATTTACCCAAACATACCTGTAAGAAGAGCACCCCCAGTCATCAGCTTCCAAGTCTTCTTCCTAATACATGCTGCAAATAAGATGGAGCCCGTCACTTGTTCCTTTGTCAGGACTCTGGAAACACCGAACCTAACAACTGAATTAATATTTAATGCTGTAAGTGCGCATGGTAGTGAGCTTTCCATCTGCACACTGTTTATATGCTCTATATAATAAACAAGTGACTCTTTACACAACTTGTTTTAGAGCATAATCATTTCCTTTATTTTCTTAATTTTTAACACCTCTGTGCTTTAAAAACATTTGTATTTCAATTCTCTTAGGTAATCATTTTTTTTATCACCCCACAGGGTTAAATTCAGTACTTTACCAAACTCATCTATTGTTGATTCCGAGTGTCCATTTTGTTTTCAGGGCTCTATTGCCTAATCCAAATGAATTTCTGGGGCATTGCCTTTTGGAGCTGGCCATTTCTTTTCTTCCTCTTTTATTCTTTTGCCCGATATTGATACCACTGCATGCGCAGATAGGAGCATTAATTTGTTATCTCTCTGCCCTCCATTCGGAGTTGTGCTTCAAGCAGCCCAGTGTTCCTCTGTGCTTGGTCAGGTGGTCAGCTTCCATGAATATGTGCTCATGTTTCAGAGATCAAGTCTCCATCATCTGAGCTGATTTGTCTGGGGATCCTTGGTTGTTCTTAGCCACAGTTAGTTGTTCATTGCTAGGCAACCACTGTTATATATCTTACAGTCTTGTATATTTATATCTCATGACATTTAATGTTCATTTGTTATGTGTGAGTACTTTTTTATTATCTTGCACATTGCTAATTATTCTTGTTTCCATACTTTTCCAACCTATTTCCATACTTTTTCATACCTTTTTAACCTTGACCTTACTTGACCTCCTGGGTACTGATATGCACATCTTTCACTGATTTTCTGTTTTTTAAGCTAAAATAGTTTCAATAACCAGTCTTATATGGTGTTTTCTGATTATTTATCTCCTTATAGGATTTTCTTTTTTGTTGACCTTTAAACCTCCTATTTGTGCTCCAATTCCACTGCATATTTTGGAGTAGTTTTTATGTTAATCTGCTTGTACCTTTCTTGGACTTCTTTGTTCACAGTCTATTTAGGATTACACAACTTTTACAAATGTTTCTACTCAACCAAACTTTCAATTGTTTTAAACGTCCTCAAACAATTAGATACCCTGTCAATACCAAGTTCTTATTACATTTTATAAATATAAAGTGCTTGTACAGTGCTTCCATTTGTTCCTAGTATGTTCTAATCTCAGCATGGTCTCTTACAGAGGTACTTTCATTCATATAGTATATATACCTAACAAACAAATACTCATTACATTTTATAAATATAAAGTGTTCGTGCAGTACTTCCATTTTTGACCCTATTATGTAATAGTGCTATTAATTATTATCTACTAATGCTGAAAAATATTACAAACATTATTTAAAATTAAAAAATATACATATATAAGTCTCCTCTTTCTCCCTTTTTTCAACATTCTATGGGCAAACAAATTTTAAAAACACTGGACACTACTTATTTTATAAATGCCTACTATATCCTGTATCTTCATTAAGTCTGTTTGGTATTAGAGTCTGCATCTTGTGTATCCAGAAGGCTTCATGTTGGAGAAGCAGCTCTTTTAAATTACCTCCTCTAAGTGGAGTTTCCACTTTTTCCTAGCCGACAAGTGCGAGCGATGCAGCAGAACCATGTCCTGCTTCCTGGTAATGTTTTGCCATAGCATATTTTACATATAAGATGGGTTATGAAAACTATTTTAGCTCAAAAAACAGAAAATAAGTGAAAGATGTGCATATCGATACCCAAGAGGTCAAGTAAGGTCAATATTAAAAAAGTATGAAAAAGTATGGAAATAGGTTGGAAAAGTATGAAAACAAGAATTAGCAATGTGCTAGATAATAAAAAAGTACCCACACATAAAAAATGAACATTAAATGTAATGAAATATACATATACAAGACTGTAAGATATATGAGTGGTTGCCTAGCAACAAACAACTAACTGTGGATAAGAACAACCAAGGATCCCCAGACAAATCAACTCGGATGATGGAGACTTGATCTCCGAAATGTCAGCATGTATTCACAGAAGCTGATTACCTGACCAAGCACTGAGGAACACATGGCTGTTTGAAGCAGAAAGGGAAAAATAAACACAACTCTGAATGAAGGGCAAAGAGAAATAAAATGAATGCTCCTAACTGCGTGCAGATGGTGGTATCAATATTGGCAAAAGAATAAAACAGAAAGAAAAGAAATGGCCTGCTCCAAAGGCCATGCCCCAGAAATTCATTTGGATTAGGCAATAGAGCCCTGAAAACAAAATGAACACTCGGAATCAACAACAGATGAGTTTGGTGAAGTACTGAATTTAACCCTGTGGGGTGGTAACAAAAAATGATTACTTAGGATTGAAATACAAACATTTTTAAAGTACAGAGGTGTTAAAAATTAAGACAATAAAGGAAATCTTTATGCTCTAAAAAAAGTTGTGTAAAGATTCACTTGTTTATTATCTAGAGCATAGAAAGAGTGTGCAGATGGAAAGTTCACTACTCTGCACACTTACAGCATTCAATTCCCTGCCATTGATGCACTTCATGTTCCCTTAGCTCCTATTAGAGGGTGAACAGCGCTACTGACTTTCTTCTTGTAAATATGTAATGCTTAAAAAAGAGAAACCTGACCAAAATCTTTGAACTGCCCAGTTTTCTGAGCATTACATTCAGTAAACAAGCATTTGTCAATGGCTAATGTTTGCTTGCTGGCATTGGCATTGGTAGTGTAGGAGTTACAGAGCTGCATAATTAGAATGGCAGTGAAGTATTGAACTGAAGCCAGCCCCATCACCACCCTGCAGATAGTGACAGGCATTGGGGTGTGCCTTTGGGTCATCAGGCATAACGGCCATGCCATTTCACCAAACCCTAAGTTGCAGACACCGACAAGTGTCACGGTGTGCCTTGGGATCTTTGGCACTTATGCACACCCCATTCCATCAGGAAATATTGTGAGATGTGTGCGGTATAGGAGAATGGGGTGAACTTTGGGGCCGAAGAGTCCAAGGCACTCCTTGATGCCTCTCAGTGGCTGCAGGGTGTGGTTGGGGGTGGAATGGTATGAGCATTGCAGGTGACCAGTGCAAAGTCATAGCCCTGATGCCTGTCATTCTCTACAGGGTGGGGTGTTATGGTTGGAAACCCTAATGCCTCATGTATTTGTTGGTATTTTCACTCCAAATTTTCAACATGGGTTTTTTGTGACCCCTACCTCATGAACAGTGGCAATATCAGTTTGTTAGCCGAAAGCTGCTTTTGCACAGCGACTACGGCATTTGTCACCACAGGTGCAAAAACACATTCTGAACACGTTGTGAAAAATGACAGCTGTACTGTTCATGGGGAGGTGTAAAAAATGGCAATGTTGAAAATCTGCAGTGAAAATATTCAAAAAACTGGTGAAGTCACAAGTGTGCATAGAAACTGTGCAACGTGCACCCGTAAAGTAATTAGTTTGGGAATTATTTACAGCAGATTGTCAACACAGGCATTTTGGGACCTCCGGTCATGAACAGTGTCACTGTGATTTTCTTTATCTGTACCGAACAATGATTTCCCACAGCGACCACGCATTTCTGTGCTGAGTGTGAAAACACATTTCAGCCATGTTGTGAAAAATGACAGCTGTACTGTTCATAAGGAAGTGTGGAAAAATGCCACTGGTGAAAATGTGGACTGAAAATATTACAAATTTATGAACTTACAGGGTGCGTGAAACTACGCAATGCTCACTATAACACAGTCATTTTTAGAAGATTTTCTCGCAAATTTTCAAAATAGCCATTTAAGACCTCTGCTCATGAACAGTGTCACTGTGATTTTTCTTAATGTCCCATACACTGATTTACGCTTTGAACTCGCCATTATGCGCTACGTGGGACGGAAACATGTTTTGGGCAAGATGTGAAAATGACAGCTGTACTGCTCATAAGGAGGTGTGGTAAAATGGCAATGTTGAAAATCTGGAGTAAAATATTGAAAATTTGCGAACTTATGAGCGCAAGGGATCAGCACAACAAACGTCAGAAAACAGTCATTTTTGGAATTTTTAACCAAATTTTTAACATAGCTGTTTTACACTGATCATGAACAGTGTGACTGTGATTTTCTTAATGTGTCCCATACATTGAGTTCACACACCAGACTGCGCCATTATGCGCTACATGCGGAAACACATTTTGGGTGAGAAGTGAGAAATGACAGCTGTACTGCTCATAAGGGTGGTGGTAAAATGGCAATGTTGAAAATCTGGAATGAAAATATTGAAAATTCGTGAACCCTACGAGCACACGCCAGAACAGAAGGCAATCACTGCATAAAACAGTATTTTAGAATTTTTCACCAAATTTTTAACGTAGGCTTTTTGAGAGCCCACCTTATGAACACTGGCACTGTCATTTTGTTAATCAGTCCCAAAAGGTGATTTTGTGCAGTGACTGTAAAATCAGCCTTCGGGCCCGATTAACGCCATGACTGTGACCCAATTCATGAGGAGGGGTTCCAAAAAACCCATGTTGAAAATTTGGTGCCAAAATTCCAAAAAAATGCCTGTGATATGCAGCAAAGTTGAAAAAACCCTATTCATTACATTATACAGCTTACCAGCATTTCCTCAGTTCGCGGTCATCTTTGAAGAGTGCAGACGTGTTCCCGGTCCACCGAAGATTGTCGAGCCAGAGTCCAGAGGTAAGTATGGGGTGGGGGAGTGGGGAGGCAGGGTGCACAGTAGGTGGGCGTGGGTGGGGGCAGAGACAGTGAGGGACCATTTTTCTGTTGCAGTTTTTTTTTAACAAAGGAGGAGACGATGCGGGATGTTTGCCACACTGGGGTGGGCTCCCAGCATGGCACAAAGATGGCTTGTGAGGGGGCGTGGAGCCAATGGGGGATTGGGCACCCCTGTCAGTGACAGCATCTGTTGCCATGCTGGAGTGGGCTCCCAGCGTGGCACCCTGTACTCTGAGGGGGGAGACAGTGGAGTCAGCAGGGGATTGGCCACCCCCATCAGCTATTGCTGGGGTGAGCACCCAGTGTGGCATGTACAACTCTGTTTGGGGGGGCGCAGCACAGCCGATGGGGGATTGGGCACCCCCGTTGGCTATACAGTGCAGGGGGTCGAGCACGCAGTATGCGTACGCGTGTGTGTGTGTGTGTGTGTGTGTGTAGGGGGAGTGCACATGAGCAGGTGATATCTTATCGCTGCTCACTGAAGTGTAGCTCCACCTTTCAACTGTATGCCACTGCATTTTTGCTGTCATAGACAGTTCCAGCAGGCATTGGAGAACTGGGGCCGTGCCTGCAAACACACTGACTAAATTGGAAGAGGGCTGCCACACCTCCAAAAACTTGGATGATGGCACTATGTTTCTTGCACATGCGTGCAAGCAAACATAATGAGCAGTGATCAACAGCAACTAATCCTTCATTGGTGTCTGCACAAAGACTGAGAAGAATTAGCTGCTCATTCTCATGCTAAAACCCCACCCACTCACAGTGTATATACCAATTAATGATAGAACAAACTCTTTCATGAAAAAAATAACCAATTAAGTGTTAGAAGTCGGCAATGACTGACACATCACATCACATCACAGAATAAAGACATGGAATTTTTTATACGCATATTTTGACTTGGATTGTGACAGGCTCGCAATATAATGATCAGACGGGCAGAATAGCTTGGTCACAGGCCAGGGTGCTACCCGATGAGG
The DNA here is from genome assembly GCA_016271365.2 of Neoceratodus forsteri. Classification (NCBI taxonomy): domain Eukaryota; kingdom Metazoa; phylum Chordata; order Ceratodontiformes; family Ceratodontidae; genus Neoceratodus; species Neoceratodus forsteri. The sequence continues at coordinate 611,563,018 of CM028133.1, forward strand.
ATAGGCCTAGGCCACCTGAGCTTTTCATCACCTGCCCACTTAAATTGTTATTACTGTTCATATACCGATGTTTGTTATTGTACTTCTCATACTGAAGTTACAAGAACACTACATATATGGTTGTCATTCTGAAGTTGCAAAAACACTAATATATATATATATATCTATATATATATATATAAAAATACTCAGTATCATAACTTGCTAAACCTTGCAGTCTTTTAAAACACACACACACACACACACACACACACACTGACTGAGTTACCTTACTGTGTCATACCCACTACAGTTTTGCCCAGTACTTCCAAAAATCAATAGATCAATGGAGACAACAGATTGCTAAGGTTTAGTCATGATCTTTGGTCTTTGCTTGGAGGAGTATCTACAGATAATGGAAAAAATATGACAAACCGTGAGTGCAAAATGTCGCTAAAAATATTTATCCATTCTTCTATCCTTCATGATTACACTCATTATTCACCTTGCACTATTATTACATTAATTGTGGGACTTTTTTTTATTTAACAAACTACACTTCCTACATATCTAACAAGTAACACTGTCACCACAATCTAGTGACCAGCACTCTCAAATAAAAACAACTACAGTACATCACGAATTGCCTCATATGAGAAATGTATATTGTGTCTGGCATTGAGATGTACACGAATCTGCATAAAGTGGCTCAAACAGCAGCATGATTTAATTTAGTTATGAGCAAATCTGCTTGTGTCAAATGATCCCTTAGCCAAATTCTATAATGACTTTAATGCTTTAAATACATGTGATAGGTTACTACAGTTCATAATGACAGCTTACCACTTGTCTCCATTTTTTTATGACAGTGATCTCAAACCTCTACATAGAATATGGCAAAGCACAGTTTAAAGATCAATTGCAACTATTATAATAATGATTTTGCTTCTACAGCTTTCACCAATGGCAGTGTTGTAAAATGTAATGTTTAAGCATATGTGTGTGTGTGTGTGTGTGTGTGTGTGTGTGTGTGTATGTGTATATATATATATATGTTTACTGTGGTGTGTTCTAGTTGAAATAACATATTTTTGAGTCTGTAGGTGTCATTTACAAGAAACAGAAGTTCAAGTCCTCCCCCCCACCCGAGTCAGCTCCCATCAAAACACCGTCTGACATTTATGAATGACTGATGTCTTGTATGCAAGTTTCTGTCGATCTGGATCATGTACTGCAAGCTCTGTACAGAGGAACAGTATTGCAGTGGCTGAGACCTGATGATTGAATCAGCTTTATATCCAAGTTAATGTGAGATTTTAAGTGTCAGTCTTGCTTGCAATGGAGCTTTCAAGTAGCTATGCTGTCAAAAACAGCTGAAATCTAACATCTGATCCTCCTTTAGATTTTAAACTGTTTTTCCATTTTTTTTATTTTATTGTATTTTAGATTTTTTCTGGATTACGTCATCCAGCTACATTCATGCTATCCAGTGCAATTTCATTATCATTCAAGCATTGTTAAGTCTAAACAGTGTATCTCACAGCTGTTTAACAAATAAGAATATTCTTTTGCTGGTTCTTTTATTATTCTTAGTTACGTCCCAGACAGCTGGTAATCACATATTGAGATTGATTCAAATGACTGACCTCTGTGCTGATCGTGGCTTATTTTCAGATAGGGCTCTGAATTGTTTCTGTGTGTATTTGTTGATATATGGGAAGGGGGCAGGATAAGTACCACTTAGTCCACAAGCTAGATAAAGCAGAGTTGCATTAAATGCATGTCTAAATAAAGACACATATTTAGTATCTAAATAATGAATAATGTGTCTGTGATGGTATTTGTTTTCAATCTGAACATATTCTTAAAAATGTCTCGTAAAAATGAAGCATCTTGCCTGAATTTTCCACTCCCTCTGCCATTGTTTGGTGGTGTAACCCAACTTAAATGGTATGCATGTTGCTCAAATTATACAGATGAATTGGAAACTGCAGCAATCAGAATTTTTGAATGTGTAAATGGGATCCCATAGGTGCCTAGTTTTGTATTGGGAAGGGGCGTGTACAGGAAAAACTATAGTGGATTCAAGCACAAGTTTGAAAAGCAAGTGGTTTAAATAGGACAGCATGCAAAACATCAATTTTCAGCAAAGACTGTGTGAAGTGAGAGTAAAATACATACACATCTGACAGTCATGATGTGCTGACATATTAAGGATTGCACAATCTTTTGTATTATTTGTGAAAGATGATGGGAAAAGATACAGATCAAGCAATAAAAAAAATGTAACTAAATTAAAGGAAGAAGGGGAGAGGGCGGTAAGGTGACTGCCTGGTGCCATGGCTTGGAGGGACTGGGAGCGAATCCTCAGGATCGCTGGAGCAGCTGCACGGGGGATGGAGCTGGATGTCATTGTCCACCTAGGGACAACTGACCTGGCTGAGAAAGGGATCACAGAAGTGCAAGAAGAGTTTGTGGAGTTGGTGAAGGGACTTAGATAAGTAGCACACACAGTAACCTTCTCGGAGGTGCTGCCTGTCTGTGGCATAGATGAGGCTAGGGTGCTCTACACCATGGGATTCAATCAGTGGTTGAAAAACTGGTGCAGAGCGCAGGGATTTGGCTACTTTGGGGACTGGGGGTTCACCTGGAGTGATGCAGATCTATACTGGCATGATGGTCTGCATCTGTCCAGGAGAAGATCCAGGACCCTAAGTGATAGGTTTAAATGCTTCATTGGTAAGCATTTAAACTAGCCAAGAGGAGAGGCACTGTAAAGGAGCAGGGAAATCCTAGCCCCAACCCAAAGAAAATCAGGATTGTAAGTGAGTTAAACACCAAGGGAGATGTCAATAGGGAGAAGGTCAGGGGTAAATGGAGAAAATGACAAAGACAATAAGGACGGGAATGGGGAAACAAGGGGTAAGGCCATTTAGAAATGGAGGGTAATGAGTACCAATGCCTGTAGTCTGGGAAACAAGCTCCCTGAACTGGTGGCCTTAACAGAAGAGGGATGCCTGGCTATCGTAGCAGTCACAGAAACACGGTACACAGAGAACCATGACTGAGATGTTAACATACCAGGTTACACCACTTACAGGAGAGACAGGAAGGGTAGAAGAGGGGGAGGAGTAGCACTCTCTATGTAAGGGAAGGGAAAAAAACAACGGAATAAAAGAGTAAACAGTGGGGAAAGGAGGCACTGTGGCTCACCTTAGAGACTGGAAATGGCACTACAATCTGCACAGGGGTTGTATACAGACCCCAATGTTAGGGGGAGGGAATGGAGAAGGATATGATAGAAGGCATCCTTAGGATGGCAGAGAAAGGAGAGATACTGTTGATGGCGGGACCTGAATATGCCAGACGTTAATTGGAGCACCTTTGCTGCAGATAGATCGAAGAGCAAGACCATTCTCGATGCCCTACAGGTGGTATGCCTCAGACAGCTAGTTTTGGAACCCACTCATAAGGGAGCAATCTTAGACCTCATACTCTTAAATGGGGACAGTGTGAGGATCTCAGATCTACAAGTAGATAGCCATCTGGGAACAAGTGACCACCAAACAGTCTGGTTCATGATAAACTCAGCTACAGAGTCAAGCCATACAAGAGTGAGGGTACTGTACTTCAGGATGGCTTACTTTGGCATGATGGGACATGCCTTAGAAAAGCACTAGCAAACAGGCTAGAAGGAGGGTGGAGCAACAATGGGGAAATATCAAAACTGCCATCACAGAGGCAACAAGCCTTTGTGTGAAGCAAATAAACAAATCAAAACAAAAGAAAAAGCCACTATGGTTCTCAAAAGAGGTGGCAGGGAAGAGTCAGGGAGAAAAAGATAGCATTTAGGAAGTATAATGAAACACAGAAGGAGCAGGGCAGAGAACTGCACCAGTTAAGACAGAAGGAAGCAGGGAGGAAAGTCAGAATATAAAGGCTCAAACTGAGGAAAAGATAGCCAACTCAGTTAAGAAGGGGGATAAAACCTTTTATAGGTACATCAGGGAGCATAGAAAGACAAAGGGAGGGACAGTGACGCTGGATAGAAAGGACAGTGGGTAGGCAGACAGGGACATTGAAAAAGCAGGGATGCTGAACAAATATTTCTGCTCAGTATTCACAAAAGGGGAGAAGGGGGAGGTGCCTACTCCAATAAACAGAAGCACTCTGGATAGGGGGTCGATCTCAGTCCTTTCACAGAAGAAAGGGTTCAGAATAAACTCCTAAAACTGAAGGTGGACAAAGCAATGGGGCCTGATGGAATTCACCCCAGAAATCTAAAAGAATTAAGGGGAGAACTTGTAAAACCACTGACCACTGGGAGGGATAGTGAGGCTGAAGGGGGAGGATGGGGGCCACATAGAGGATGACAAAAATAAAGCTGACATATTGAACAGGTATTTCTGCTCAGTCTTTACTGAGGAAGAGGAGGATAATGGGTCTGAAGGGAGTACAAGGGGTGAGAATGGTGCAGAAATGGACACAAGTCCCTTTACACGAGAAAGGGTCCTGAAGGAACTGGGAGTAATAAGAGTTGATAAAGCAATGGGGCCAGATGGGGTGCGCCCCAGGGTCCTTAAAGAACTAAGAGAGGTGGTGGCTGAACCTCTGGCTATCCTGTTTAGCTGATCACTGGAAACAGGAGGTACCCAAAGACTGAGGATAGCAGATGTAGTCCCCTTATACAAAAGTGGGAACAAAGAGGAAGCGGGGAACTACAGACCAGTCAGCCTCACCTCGGTAGTGGGGAAGATCATGGAAGCACTACTGAAGGAGAGATTGGTGGAAAATCTGGTTGTCAATGGACTACAGGACCCAAGACAGCATGGTTTCACCAAGGGAAGGTCATGTCTGACCAACCTCGTTTAATTTTTTGACTGGGTGTCTAGGGAGGTGGATTGGGGAGGGCAGTGGACATGGCCTATCTGGACTTCAGCAAGGCCTTTGACACTGTGCTACATAGAAGACTATTACACAAACTGGGGAATATGGGTGTGGGCAGGACAGTGGTGTGGTGGGTAGGTAACTGGCTGGGTGGCAGGACACAGAGGATGGTGGTAAATGGCTGTCACTCCACAGAGGGAAGAGTGACCAGTGGGGTACCACAGGGATCAGTGCTGGGACTGGTCCTATTCAACATCTTCATCAGTAACAGTGCGCAGGACCTAGAAGGCAGCATTTCACTGTTAGCTGATGACACGAAGCTCTGTAACAGAGTAGACACACCAGAGGGTGTAGACAGAATGAGAAGGGACCTGCAGAAACTTGAAGAATGGTCAGGGGTTTGGCAGTTTAAATTCAATGCAAAGAAGTGCAAGATAATGTATATGGGACACAAAAACCCTGACACAACATATCAGTTGGGGGGTGAGGATATAGCATGCACCAAGCAGGAAAGGGATCTTGGTGTTATCATCTCAGATGACCTCGCGGTAGGGGAAACAGTGTGACAAGGCAGCAGGTAAAGCAAATAGGATGCTGGGATGCATAGGCAGGGGCATCACCAGCAGGAAAAGGGAGGTCATAATTCCACTATACAAGACACTAGTGAGGCCCCAAATGGAGTACAGTGTATAGTTCTGGAGACCTTACCTACGTAAGGACATAGACAGGGTAGAGAAGGTTCAGAGGAGGGCAACAAAGATGGTGCATGGATTGCATCACAAGTCCTATGAGGACAGGTTGAAGGAACTGGACATGTACTCCCTGGAGGAGAGGAGGGAGAGAGGGGGTATGATAGAGACATACAAGTATCTTATAGGGAGGAACAGCGTGCAGGAATACACTATTTTTAAGTGAAAAAGATGTTCCAGGACTAGCGATCATGGGATGAAGTTGGAGGGAGGATGATTCAGAGGAAATGTGAGGAAGAATTTCTTCACAGAACGGGTGGTGGACAGGTGGAACACCCTGCCAGAGGAAGTGGTGGGGGCTGAAACAATCACGGGATTTAAGAATGCATGGGATAGACATAAAGGAATTCTGGAGGTTAGGGGTAAGGGGCAACAGACTTCTAGGAAAACATAAACTGAACTTACAAGCTCAAATGGGTAGACTGGGTGGGCCATAGGCCCTTATCTGCTGACACTGTCTATGTATCTACGTATCTATGACTACCCTTTTTAACAACTCATGGGAGAATGGTGTGGTACCTGAGGACTGGAGGAAGACAGATGTGATTCCCCTTCACAAAAGTGGGAGCAAGACAGAGACAGGAAACTACAGACCTGTCAGTTTGACCTCTGTGGTAGGGAAAGTGATGGAATCACTTCTGAAGGAAATAATTGTTGAGTATCTAGAGGTCAGTGGAGCACATGACCCAAGGCAGCATGGGTTCACAGTGAGAAGGTCTTGTCAGATGTATCGAATTGATTTCTTTGACTGGGTGACCAAAGTAGTAGACCAGGGAGGGACCGTGGACATGGCCTACCTAGACTTTTCCAAGGCATTTGACACAGTCCCACACAAAAGATTAATAATCAAATTAACCAGCCTGGGAGTGGGTCCCAGGGTGGTAGACTGGGTAAAGCATTGGCTGGACAACAGGACACAGAAGGTAATTGTAAATGGAGTCCACTCTGAAGAAAGAGGGGTTACTAGTGTGGTACCACAGGGTTCAGTACTGGGTCCAGTCCTTTTTAATGTCTTTATAAGTGACATTGCAGAGGGACTGGAAGGAAAAGTATGCCTCTTTGCTGATGACACAGAGATCTGCAACAGGGTTGATACACAAGGAGGCATGGAAGGGATGAGAAAGGACTTGGCAAAGGTTGGAGGAATGGTCAGAAGTATGGCAGCTTAGATTCAGTGCAAAGAAGTGTAAAATAATGCACCTGGGAAACAAAAACCCAGGGGAAGATTACACAATGGGGAGAAGGTAGTAACAACAACAAAAATGGAAAGAGACCTGGGGGCAATCATATCAGATGACCTTAAGTTTAGCAAGCAATGTGAGAAGGCAGTAGGGAGGGCTGGGGCAATACTGGGATGTACAGGGAGAGGCATCACCAGCAGAAAACTGGAAGTTGTCATCCCTCTGTAAAGACAGTTGGTGAGACCCCATCTGGAGTACTGCATCCAGTTCTGGAGACCCCATCTCCACAAGGACATAGACAAGATGGAGGCAGTCCAGAGGTGGGCAACTAAAATGGTGCAGGGTCTACAAGAGAGGTCTTATGAGGAGATACTAGAGGAGCTTAATATGTATACCCTTGAAGAAAGGAGGGAGAGGTGGGACATGACAGAAATTTGTAAGTACCAAAGTGGAATCAACAAACTCCAAGAGGGTAGCATCTTTCAGAAAAGGAGATGTGCAAGAACAAGGGGACACAATTTGAAGATGGGGGGAGGATGGCTCAGGGGCAATGTGAGGAAGTATTTTTTCACAGAGTGGGTGATGGACCCGTGGAATGACCTTCCTGAGGAGGCTGTGGGGTTTAGAACTGTGGGGGAATTCAAGAATGCATGGGACAGACATAAGGCAATTCTTGTGGGGGTAGGAAGAAATAGGCTGTTGGTTAACTAGGATCTGCAGCTTATCCTGTAGATGGGGAAGTGGACAGACTGGGTGGGCCAAGTGGTCTGCCATCAAAGTCTACATTTCTATGTTTAAAATCTGAGGCCATTAGAGTGCATCACCTACACTTCCTTTCACTCTACAGAACTGGGCATCCACCAGATCCAGTTTACACAGTCTAACAGTGAAAACTCTTTTATGATATTGGGAAAGTCATATGCCTGCTGCCAGTTGAGAGTGTGGAAAATGAATAACTAACTCATCCATTTCATATGCACAGTATGTATTTGTTTTTAGTTGGGGGGATAATGGAGGAGAGCAATTACTAAATACCAGATTATTCTCTATGAATGGGAATGTTAAAATGATCCATGTGAATTAGCATTCATAAATGATCCTTCATTTTAGACTAGAAGACATGACAATCAATGTGGCTGTCCTTACAAGGTGCAGCATGCCTTTCACTCCGCAGATGCATTCCATATTATTTTCAATGGCATCCCTTGTTTTAATCTGGAAACTACTTAAAACGCATTTTGTACCTTACATCACAAATGTTATTATTTATTCTAAAATGTAACTGTTCTCTAGGTGACATGCACATGCTCATGTATAAAAATGACACTTCATCTAGTATCAAAAAACAAACAGACCCACACTATACGATTTCTGATTAGCCTCCTTTGGCAGCTATGGCACAGGATATTCCTTGTGTCCATGGAAAAGAAACTGCTAATCTTGCATGTGCACTGCAAGTGTTTACACTACTAGGACTTTTATTGTGAAACGGCTGCATTTGTTTGTTTCAGACACTACGCTGTTTAAGATAAAAACTCCTCAGTACCGCCACCAGTGCTTAGTAACCCGATATTTCACTTGTTGGCATCTGAGCATATAGCTGGAGCAATGCCAGTCTGAAACAGACAAAATGATCAATATACATTGACTTTCATTATGTGTGTTTGAAGGGAACAGTATTGGGTTTGGTCCATAAGTACAACAGCTCAAAACAGCCTGACGCCTAGAGAAAGAAACTAAGGAAAAATGGAGGATCATATCATTTATTTTGCAAGACTAACTTTAATTACTCCCCAGTAATATGAAGAGTACTATAAGAAGACTGATAAATCCCTCATGTGTGTTGTCTACCATTATATATGACTGCACGATTACTATAAGAAGACTAATCCCATTGTTATACACAGCTACTTCTCTCTCTCTCTCTCTCTCACATAAGTAGTGATTATCCAGAAATGGAAAAAAATGCATATTACACTTGATGATATTGAATTAGCAGAGAGGACGGGGGAGCATGTTACATTTTTGACCTAACTTTTCTTACTCCACTCCAATTACTAGCAATCGCTATAAACCCCTAGTTTCAATAAAAAATAAATAAAAAAAGCTGCATGGACAATTTGAAAAGTAAAAGGGCCAAACCTACTTGTGTGCTCAACTACTGTTTGCTCCACATGTGGTTATATGGTGGCAGCCATTCAAAAATAGAAAAAGAAAATTCACTTCACATTTCATGGGATCTCTCAGATATTTTAGATCAGTACAATACGTCAGAAAAACAAGTTCTTAGTACATATTATAGCAGTCTGACATTGTATCAGTACACGTTAAGTTGCAGCCAAACTGCATTATTCATTAAATACAAGGACTTGCATAAATAAGTACTGTATTAACATGTTTACAACGTTCTGGTATTATAATGTGATATTTAGTGATAAAACCAAAAGACCTTGATGATCTCAGGTTCCTTTTAGATACAAATTAAATAAATATGTAACTCTGCCATCGCATAACCTTTTGTATTGAAGTAATTCAGTAAAATCCTAAGCATGTGAATTACTTAACCAGGCATACTCCGAACTTTAAGGCAAAATTGACCTGATTATTATGGTAAGCTTTTTGTATAATTGCCGAAAGTGCAGAGTCCTATTCTGCTTTATGCGGAATCGAAACATTAGAATGGAAAAAAGGACATGATTAGATTAAGGTAGACTAGCTCTTTACACTCAACATGAGATTGCATTAATTGTTCATTTAAAACATTAGATATATAATTGGCATCCATGGAAGCAGTGAAGGTGTTTTACTTTTTTAAATGTAAAGTTTGACCTCTGAAGCTAGGTACCAAGAAATGGAAAATGTTACTGGAGCAATTTAAATGTAAAAAAATTTCAACATGAGATCAACAGTGTGGAATACTCAGATTTGTTCACATGAAGCAAGATTTCATACTCCTTGGTGCACAATTACAGGTTTGTGGGATGACAGCAGTCTGGTGCAGAATGTGAGGAAGTATATATTCACTGAATGGGTTGCAGGCAAATGGAATTGTTTGCCTAGCAGCTTGGCCAACTCTAAATCTGTACCATAGTTCAAGGCTGGATGGAACAGATCAAGGGCAGGAGGGGGCATGGAGGAGGAACATGGTCCTACAATGGGAGCATCATTAGGTTGTTCTGTCAAGACAGGGCTTGCTACACATATCAGCTAGGGTTTTCAGATGACTAGAAGGACTGCATGTATTTTTTTTACCTGTAAATTTCTCTATGTCTACATCATTATTACCATATATACCATTATAATTTAAGGAATTTATATGATATAAGTAAGTGTAAATTAGATAGACAGCTAGATAGACAGATAGATAGATAGATAAATAGACAGACAGATAGATTGACACACAGACTGACAGACAGTCCGACAGATTCAAAGGTATAAATATTCCATTGAAGTTATTCTACGGTATTACTTAAATTGTCTTGAAATATTAGTTATGTCCTTTCAGTCTTCTGTGGCCTCATATGCTTTGAAGCCAACATCTGGCCTGGACTTACTGGTGTAATAACATGTTGCAGGGAGCTGACTGAGGATTTTATTACAATTCATTGCCTTTCAATATATTTTGTGCCCACTATCCAAGCCTTTGGCTTTCTAAGAAATGTAAAGCATAGTTCTAAAGATTACAGATTAGAAACCAATAGTGCCTGCACCCATACTAATTCAAGATATTCATTAAGAAGCCTTTTCTTTCTCTTCTAGGTTTCCCCAGTTAACTATGGGAATGTGTGTCTTTTGAAACTGGATGTAGCATAACACTTTTAGCTTGACTAGCCTCATACTGCAGTTACGACTGTGATTCCTTCATGGTTATGCCAACAGTTAAAAGATGATAGAAAGTCACCGTCTGCCTTGGTCAAAAACTTGGATTAACTTTACAACATTTGAATGCAAAGACACAGGTGATTTTCTGTTCAAACACATCTATGTCATTTGTTCATTAAGTTGCAGTTTAAAAATTATGATCTGATAACAATGTTGCAAATTAGAGACAGAGCGAAAACTTTATTTTCTCAGTGTTATCAGCAGTAGTGGTGGGAATAATTTTAGCCTAGAGTAACTTTCTAGAAACAGAATTTCTTTATATAAACTCGTTGAGTAGAACATGGTAAAACAACCATGACCACATGCATCTTCTTCACCTGACTTGTCAAATAGCCAGTAAACACAGATTTTTATGTTGTAGAATATTATCCAGTCACAAATGTATTCATTAAAAAATGTTTCCCCTCTTTGCAGCTGAGACTCTGAGAGGGTCTTAGAGAAATCATTCTAAGATACTCTCACATTTTTTCCAACCTGTCCTCTGATCAGACGATACAGTAATTCATACACGTTCTTAAATCCCTTCAAATTTTCATTGCTACCCAGTCAACATCTTTTGTGTTTTAGGGGATGTATCAATGCACTGTTTTTAATATGTTCCACTGATGAACTTCTCTCCTTTTAACATACTGTTTTTATGTCATTTTGGGAGTTTCCAATATTATTTCTACCATTACAGTAATAGAATTGTAAAAGCATGAAAATGGATGCCACCATGAATGAGTAATAATTTCAAATGTCTATATATATGTACATGTACTATATGCGTGTTTACCTACAATATACATAAATACCTACCACTGTTTATAAATTGGAGGAAGGGATGTGATCTGTGCCAAAATGTGAGCATTGAGATATTTAGTGTGCCTCAGCGGTTTTACAGCCTTTAATGTATTACCGCTAACACATTATTACTTCTTTAGTGTAACATCTTGCTAGATATTCACTTTCAGTTTAATAAGTAAAATGCTGCTGGAATGGCTTACATGAAGCAAGAGGACTGCAATTTATAAGAAAGAGATCTTTCCATTTGCTTGATGACATTTTATACTGTACAGACAGTATAGCCAAAAATCTCCATGAAAATTAGATAACCTACTGTCTTCCTTGCATGGTTGTAAAAGGACAGCTAAGTAAATGAAGTAGAGTGCAACCCCTGATCTGTTACAAAAGATGGTGCTTGATGATACTGCTTTTACAGTACTCTGATTGGGCAATTAACTTTAAAAAATCACCTTGAAATATTAAGAACTTGCTTTGCAAAGTTGACATGCCTTCCCATCTTTGTGGAATGCAGTTTTAAGAGCTGACAATTGTGTCACTATCTCTGAAGGTTGCATTTTTGTAAGAGGTACTGACAGTAAAATAAATTTATTGAGTTACCATGTATAGCTTGTATGTGTTTTTATTCTTTTTATTTTGTTTATTTGCTGGTGTGCATAATGCCTAAAATTCCTATTTATTAGGGTCATGGTCCCTTAACTTACAATAAAAGGTTGGGATATGCCTCTTTTAAAACTGAAGTGCTTAGATTTACAGAAAGTATGATATGTTTAATGCAGAATTGTCAATAAATTGCAAAAATGGTTGGCCCCTTAGTAATCCTTAGCATTTTGAGCTGCTTAATGGCAGGCAGTTAATGCTTCTGCAAACAGCTGTCTACCGACCTTGCCATTAGCCCTTATGCTGCCCACAGAATTAGACTGCATAGTGAATCTGTACAGATATATCAGTACATGGCACAGAAAAGGTTAAGCTGCCCCCAACCTAAGGATTCATAAGCTGCATAGTTCCATTCACACTTCTTTGCTTTTAGTTGTAGGTGTTGGAACCAGGCAGCTCTTTTGTTTTGAGAGAAGGCATGGGTATGGCACAGATTCAAAGGGCAGATGGGGCGGGGGGGCATGGGAGTGGAGGCAACAACAGACAATAAAAAACAGAATTTCTGTCTATAAATGCATTGAATACCACAGGGTAAAACAATCATGACCACATGCATCTTCTTCACCTGAGTTATATGATATCCAGTAAACACAGATTTTTATGTTGTAGAATATCCTCCCGAGTCACAAATGTATTCCTTAAAAAAATGTTCCCCCTCTTTGCAGCTGACAGGGCCTTAGTGGAATCATTCTATGATACTCCTACATTTTTTCCAACCCATCCTCTGATCAGACTGTACTGTAATTCATACATGTTCTTAAATCCCTGCAACTTTTCGTTTAACTCCCTCACCTATGTTTTTTCAAGGTCAAATGTAGCGTCTGTAACCATGATTTAACCTTTTAAAAAACAGTGCAGCACAGAAATCCCTTGATGGTGATGGGTTGTGCACAAATGTTATAGAAACATAGAATTTGATGGCAGATAAGGACTGCTTGGCCCACCTAGTCTTCCCATTTCCCTACCTGATGGATAAGCTACAGATCCTAATTAACCAACAGCCTACTTCCTCCTACCCCCACTAGAATTGCCTTATGTCTGTCCCATGCATTCTTGAATTCCCCTACTGTTCTTGACTCCACGACCAACCTTCTCAGGAAGGCTGTTCCATGCATCCACAACCCTCTCCATGAAAAAAATACTTCCTAACATTACCTCTGAGACTTCCCCCTCTATCTTTAAATTGTACCCCCTTGTTCTTGCAGATCTCTTTTCTGAAAGATGGTACCCTCTTGGACTTTGTTGATTCCCTTGAGGTACTTGAAAGTTTCTATCATGCCTCCTTCCTTTCCTCGAGGGTATACATATTAAGCTCCTTTAGTCTCTCTTTGTATGTCTTCTGGTGCAGACCCTGCACCATTTTGGTTGTTCTCCTCTGGTCAGCCTCCACTCTGTCTATGTATTTACGGAGATGGTGTCTCCAAAACTGGATGCAGTACTCCAGATGGGGTCTCACTAACTGCCTTTACAAAGGGATAACAACTTCTTGTTTTCTACTGTTGATATCTCTCCCTATGCATTCCAGTATCCCCCCAGCCCTCGTTACTGCCTTCTCACATTGCTTGCCCACCTTTAGGTCATCTGATATAATTACTCCCAGGTCCCTTTCCATTTTTGTTGTTGTTGCTAGTATCTCACCCACCACTGTGTACTCTTCCCTTGGGTTTTTGTTTCCCAGGTGCATTACCTTGCACTTCTTCATGTTGTAGCTGAGCTGCCATACATTTGACCATTCCTCCAACCTTGTCAAGTCCCTTCTCATCCTTTAGACTCCACCCTGTGTATCAGCCCTGTTGCAGATCTTTGTGTCGTCTACAAAGAGACATACTTTTCCTTCCAGGTGCTCTGCAATGTCACTTATACAGACATTAAAGAGGACTGGCCCCAGTGCTGAACCCTGTGGTACCCCACTATTTATCCTCCTTTCTTCACTGTGGACTCCATTTACTTTTACCCTTTGCATCCCGTTGTCCAGCCAATTTTTTTTTTTTGTTAGTCCTTTTTCTCCCTTGGCCCCAGTCTGCCTTAACTTTTTGCATCCTGGCTTCCTCTAGGTCCTCCAGCTGCTGTCCCAAAGATCCCAGCTCCTATTCAGGCATGCAACGTCTACCCCCATGGCTTGCTCCCTGTGGTGGGGTGGCGGAGAGTCCCCACCTACACTCATCCACCAGGACTGGATCCAGTAATGCGCTGCATTGCCCTCTGAGCTGAGTAGTCCCCACAGAGATGGCTATCAAGCCACCATGACTGATGCCTTTTTCCCTGTTCTGGTCCCCCTTGCATGTGGAGTGTGCAATGATGCCAATAGACAGAGTGTGCATGCTTCCATGTGCTCTCCTCCAGGTGCCATGCTCCATCACATCCCCTCAGGCTGCCTGTGTCACTGCTTCACCCCAGCCTCTGCTAGAGGCCACCAGCACACCAGCAGCTGCATACTCCCCATCCCAAAGAAGAAGAGCAGTCCATCAGAAGCTCCATCCCTCTCCTCCCATGCCAACCCCTTATAACCCGGGCTCGTTTCCAAACCCAGGTCACCAGTGTGGCATGAGGTGTGGCATCCAGCACCTCAACTCTCAGCCCCACCAGGCTATGCAGCCATTTTTTTTATATAGGCTACCACCTAGCAACCCACTCCAAGGCTGGCTAGCTTGTATATTATTCTTTGTGTAGGACTGTGTCAAATGCCTTGCTAAAATCTAGGTAGGCCAAGTCCACAGCCCCTACCTGGTCTACTATTTTAGTCACCCAGTCAAAGAAATTTATTAGATTTGTCTGATGCAACCTTCCCACTATGAATCTATGCTGCCTTGGGTTCTGTGCCCTACTGGCCTCTAGGTACTCAACAATTTTTTCCTTCAGAAGTGAGTCTATCATTTTCCCTACCACTGAGGTCAAACTAACTGCATTGTAGTTTCCTGCCTCTGCTCCCACTTTTCTGAAGTGGAATCACATCCATCCTCCTCCAGTCCTCAGGTATCACCCCATCCTCCAATGATTTGTTAAAGAGAGTAGTCAGTGGTGTCAGTAGTTCAACCCTTAGTTCTCTTAGAATTCTAGGATTTATCCCATCAGGCCCCATTGCCTTGTCCACTCTCAGTTTCAATAGTTCTTTCAGAACCCTTTCTTATGTGAATGGCTGGTATCAACTCCCCTATCCAGGGTGTTTCTCTTGTTTGGTTTAGGTACCTCCCCCTCCTCATCCACTGTGAATATCCATTGTGAATATCTCTTGAGCCCTGCCACTAACTAAGCTGCTCCTGCTCTCCTTGTTCCCCTTTCTGCTGTATTTTTTCATCTAGGTTTTAAGTGAGTACCTAGGTGGGTAAATTACTTGCTTAGAAAATATTGCACTAATACAAATCACGAGACCACTCAATCTGGGACCATGGCTCTCCATATTGTGTTTTTATTGCTCCTAAGGTGCAGAGTTTTCAGCAATACAGTGCAATTCAAAGTACCTCAATGCAATTCAGTTCTCCAATGTACCTTATCAATACCTAATGTTATAGCGGTCTACCGTGCAGACACTATGTCATTCTCCTCTCCCCTTTTAGCCTATTCCCCCCTCCGGTTAACCTACACCCCCTTGCTACTGTCCTCACCTATGTCTACTCAAGCACTTACATTGATACGATCAACTATCATTACAGTGGTGCTGCTCTCATATACCTGATATGGGTTGCCACAAAGAAAAAAAAGCAGTCTCCATTCTTATAAACTCCTTAAAGAAAGTTATACTTCTGCTTCTTCTCTGCTCAGGAAATGTGGAGCTCAACCCTGCCCCCCCCACAACTTACTTCACCTATCGATTTTGCTGAGGCTACAGGTCTCAAAATGATGATGGTCAACATTTTAAGCCTGCCTAAAAAACTTGTACAGCTGCAAGCCTGGGCTGCACACGTTAACCCTGACCTTATCATAATGACTGAGTCATGGTTAAAAAAGATGAACACTGATCAACAAATATCACTGCAGGGCTACAATTTATTTAGAGCAGATAGAGAGTCTAGAGGCGGGGGTGTGGTTATCTATGCCAAATCTAAGTACTTGGTCACCAATATTAGTTGCAAATCTGTAGTCAAGGAATTTGAATTAGTTTCGCTGAGCCTTCATCTCCTTCCTCGAATGTATCACTATCCTAGGTGGCTATAGACCCCGTCTGGTGGTGATGAAGTCCTTAATCTTGAAATCCATGTTCGTAGATGCAAAAACTGAAACAATATTTCTAGGAGATCTAAATATGGACTGGCTGTCACCTAAATCACACGGCCTCAAATCCCTTTGTGACGAACTAGGTCTTGGGCAATTAGTCAGTGAACCTACTAGGAACAACACTCTAAATACTGCCAACAGTTCCATTCTAGATGTGGTACTAACCACCCATACACACAAAATATCTCATTCGGCAGTGTTTCACAATGACATGAGCGATCATGGAATTGTTGCTTGCATAAGATCTCAAATTAAGGCCCGGCCACAACTCATCTTTATAACAAAAAGATCCTTTCAAAAATTCAGTGCAGTAAACTTCCTATCTGACCTGAGCATGATCAGATGGCAAGATCTCTACCTAGCCAAAGATGTCAACAAGGCAGCTTACATCCTTAATGACAAACTCACTACAATAATAAATAAGCATGCCCCTTTCATTAAAGTAAGGGTACGGAACAATTCCAACCCCTGGTTCACCTCAGATCTCAAGGCAGCCCTTATAGCTCGAGATAATCTCTGGGCTAAAGCTAGAAATTCCAAAGAATCTTTGGATTGGCAGGCCTTTAGAACAGCCAGGAATAACTGTGTGAAAAAACTTTGCTCTGCTAAAGCTAACTATTATATTTCTACTCTCGAACAAGCCGAAGGTAACCCTCATAAAATATGGAAGACTATCAAAGCTATAGAAGGATGGCCCATGGCCCCCTCTGTCCCAACAAAGATAGTTGCAAGTGGCAAGATTGTGGAAAACAAGTCTCTAATCCTGGAGGAACTTAACTCCCACTGCACAGCTGGATTATCTTTGACTCGTCACCTTATGCTGGTGCTGCAGTGAGCCAGCATACCCTCCCCTACATCTAGTCCTGCACCCAGCCCCTTCCAACTGTGTGAGATAACTTATAAAGAAGTAGAAGATTCTCTTCTTAACTTAGACACCAAAAAAAGTGCAGGGGACGATGGCTTGGAACCTTTTTTCCTAAGGTCAGGCTACGCCCATCTCACTGCCCCAATTCTCCACATCTTCAATCTTTACATTACATCTGCTACTGTGCCGTCCTGCTGGAAATCAGCACATATCCTCCCTCTATTTAAATCTGGTGACCCAAGCAATGGAAACAACTATAGGCCTATCTCCATATTGCCTATCCTTTCTAAAGTTCTCGAAAAACTGATCCATATTCAGTTAAAATCTCACTTGAAAACCTTCTCTCTCATTAACCCAGCTCAATCTGGCTTCCAGGCTAATCATAGCACAATCACTGCGCTAGCAAAAGTAACCAATGATTGGATCTCTGCTATAGATGCTAAGAAGGTAACTGGTGCAGTCTTTTGGACCTCAGCAAAGCTTTGATACTGTTGATCACAAACTATTAGTCAATTGCCTTGCAAAGTTGGGTGCCACATACCATACCACCCAGTGGTTCTCTAGCTACCTAACTGGAAGATTCCAAAAAGTAAAGGCGGAAGGTTTTTTTTCTGCTGCCTTGCCAGTTGCAAGAGGAGTTCCCCAAGGATCCATCTTAGGCCCTATCTTGTTTTCTTTGTACATTAATGACTTAGATGCTAACATATCTATGTCCAATCTGCACTTTTTTGCAGATGATACTGTGTTGTATACTTCTGGCTCATCATTATCTGAAGTCAAGTGAGTGCTTCAAGCGGACTTCGCACAACTTGAGCATAATCTAATAAAGGCAAAGATTCTGCTCAATGCCAAGAAGACTAAAGCGATGATATTCTCCCACAGTGCTGTCACAGGCCCCCCAATATCCCTGCCCAAGGCTTCATTGTCACCACACTAAACGAGCCTCTGGAAGTTGTAACCAAATTTAAATCTGGGTATCTGGATCGACAATAAATTATCTTTCAGTGACCACGTCGAAGATGTCTCTAGAAGGTTAAAAGCAAGGTTAGGTTTCTTCTACAGAAATAAGCCCCTTTTCCTCCTTGAAACCTAAAACAAGCTTGTACAGGCCACTTTTCTCCCCCTACTCGACTATGGCGATGTAATCTATTCCTCCACCACTCTTGCAAATCTAAGTAAACTGGACATCCTTTATCACCGTGCTTTTCGGTTCATTACCAACTCCCCTTACCGTTCGCACCACTGTGACTTATATGCAGCTGTTGGTTAGACATCCCTTACTACTAGACACCTGCTCCATGCTGGGCTATGGACTCTTAAACTGCTCCTGTAGAAATTTCCAAGCTATCTCTCTTCCCTTATTAGTATCTCACATTGTGCATACTCGTTAAGAAAATCTGACTTTATTATGCTTGACATACCAAGGACGCGGACTTCCTTTGGTAAACGTGCTATTGCATATGCCCTTCCCTCCATTTGGAACCAATTACAAACTGTACTGAAACTAACTAGCACAGTTTCAATAAACTTCTACAAATCGCTAAGTTCAGCCAAAATAAAACACACCTGTAACTGTCATTAAGTCTCTTCCTTCCCCATGTGTGCCATATTTATCCACTGGTAAGGTATAATTGTTTTGGCATATTAACTGTTTCCTTCCCTTCCCTTCTACTCCTGGCTTTATCTATGCTTATGCTCCACTGCTACTCTATCAAATCACTCCTCCCCCCATATCAGTTGTAGTCTGTTGTTTGTTCTAGCTGCCAAAATATATGTATTGCACACAACAGTCATCATGTTTCATTTATCAGTATGCAACCTGGAAGTCATTTCCCTGTTTCATATCAATGTTTACCACCTGCGGTCACCCTATGTGGTACCCTTGTATGTATATCCAGCCTGTATCATGTAACGTGCATTTCATGTATATACTGTTATTACCTATCTGTGTTTGTACTTTAAGTGTTTATGTCACAGGACCTCCTTGTGAATGAGCTTGCTCAATGGAGTTTTCCTGCAATAAACTTGAACTTGAACTGAACTTGAACTGTGAATACTGAGCTGAAATACTCATTCAGTATCCCTGCTTTTTCACTGTCACCTTCTACCCACACTCCTTCCCCTTTATTAAATCTCAGTATTCCTCCCTTGGTCTTTTTTCACTCCCTAATGTACCTATAAAAAGTTTTATCCCTCTTCTTAACAGATTTGGCTATCTTTTCCTCAGTTTGGGCCTTTGCTATTCTGACTGCCTTCCCTGCCTTCTTCTGCTTTAACTGATAAAGTTCTTTGTCCTGCTCCTTCTGTGTTTCCTTATATTTCCTGAATGCTATCCTTTTCTTCTTAACATTCACTGACATCTCTTTTGAGAACCATAATGTTTTTTTCCTTCATTTTGTTTGGTTGATTCACTTCACACAAAGGCTTGTTGTCTTGATTATGTCTGTTTTGATTATTCCCCATCTTTCATCCACCCCTCCTTCTTGCCCATTTGCTAGTGCTTTTCTGAGGCACTCTCTCATTTTCCCAAAGTCATCCCTCCTAAAGTCCAATACTCTTGCTTTTGTATGGCTTAACTCTATGGCTGTGTTTATCACGAACCACATGGTTTGGTGGTCGCTTGTTCCCAGATGGCTACCTACTTCTAAATCTGAGATCCTTTCCCTGTCCCCATTTGACAGTACTAGTTCTAAGATTGCTCCTTCCTGAGTGGGTTCCAACACCAGCTCTCTGAGGCATGCCCCTTTGAAGACATCAAGAATGACCCTGCTCTTGGATGTGCCTGCAGTGAAGGTGCTCCAGTTAACATCTGACATATTCAAGTTCCCCATCAACAATACCTCCCCTTTTTCTGCCATTCTAAGGATGATTTCTATAATTTCCTTGTCTATTCCCTTGCCCTGAGATTGGGCTCTGTACACAACCTTCATGCTGATTGGAGTGCCATTTCCTGTCTCCAGGGTGACCCATAGTGCCTCATCTTGTCCCTATTTACTCTTTAGTTCTGTTGTTTTAATCCCTTCCCCTACATAATGAGCCACTCCTCCTCCTCTTTTACCCTCCATGTCCCACCCGACTGATTTGGGCAGTTTCCCAAAGTCAGGGAGATCATGTGCTGCACAAACATGGACAGTTTTAAAAACTGAGATTGCAAGGTGACAAGGTGAACATCTTTTGGTTGCAAAAATGTGAACACATACATCTTAATGTTAAATGAAATGATGCTTTTATTCAGTGGTTCAAAATGTAATATTTTCACAGAATCATAAAATTATTTAATTTAGTACTGAAATACATAAAATGACACAGAAAATGTAATTACTATCCAGGCAGCATCTTTTGTGTTTTAGAGGATGTATTGATGCACAGTTTTTAAAATGCTCTGGAGATTAACTTCTCTCTCTAACATATTGTTTTCATGTCAGATTGAGAGTTTCTAAGGTTATTTTGCCCATTACAAAATTACAATTGTAAAAGCATGAAAATGGATGCCACCATGAATGAGTAATAATGTCAAACATCTACATATGTGTATGTGTACTGTATGTGTGTTTACCTACAATTATACAATGGGGTATGAAAATCCTGTAACCTCATTGGTCAAAACACCTCACATGACCACGGTATATCCTGTAATAACCCACGACTGAGAAATGGCATTTATAAAAAAAACATACTTAAACATGTTTAAAATTTATTCTACACATGGGTCCATTGTATAATTAGGCTTGCCATTAAAAAGCAGGCCAGGTTTTCCTGGGACACAGCCAGGAGTAAAGGCAGAAGGGGATGGGGGCTACAGATAAGGGGGGTGGTGATGACCTCATGTAGGGGGTCATATGACCAGGCCTGGGAGCTCTCTGGTCATTGGCCAGGGGGAGGGGCCAAATAGGGGCCCTGGGCAGGGGTCTGTAAGGGTTACTTAAGAGCTTGCAACTCACAGCAAGCCCTCTTTCTGCTGTAAAATTCTCCAGTACAGCACAATGTTTGGCAGCAAGGTAAGGCACAAAAGTCCTGTATGGTTATGCCATTGATAATGCTGCAGAGGCAGCCTGGGTGGTATGTGCTACTTGTTTAATGCTACGATGGTTTTAAGTTGTGCAGTCAGCAGGAGTTATGTTGGCCAGATGTAGAGAGGGCAGACAACGTGGTAGTGGTCTGGGCCTAGTGGTCGGCTGAAGTGTAGGCACGTGGATGCTGTGCGGTGCACGTGGGCTAGAGGCAGTGGTACTGTGGCATGTAGAGGAGTGCTACTGTTTTCCAGGCATGGGGATGCAGGCCAAAATTGCCGAATGGTGTTTTTTTTGTTTGGGTAGGTAGGGTGGCATGCTGCAGCCTTGTGGAGGTGCTGGGTTGGGGTATCCATAGGAGAGCTGGGAAGATAAGAAAAAAAAGTAAGGAAAAGCATTGGTTTGAATGCATTGTGTGGAGTGCATGGAAGCCCCAGCTGAATGGTGAGTTTTGTTGGGGAGAGGTTGGGTGGCATGCTGCGGCCTCGGTTGCGTGCTGGTTTTGGTATGCCATAGGAGAGCCGGGGGCTGGAAAAAGGAATAAACAACATCTGTTTGGAATGCACATTGTGGAGAGAAAGGAAGTTGGAGACATGGTGGCCCAATTGACGCCAGGGGACCTGTGTGGGGGTGGAACTGGGAGCTCTGGCATGGTGGCCTAGTGTGCGTGAGGCAGAGTCAAGAAGGAGCCACCGAGAGGGTGGTGCTGGTGGAGGTGGTAGCCAGCAGAGCATTCACTGAGGTGTGGCTGGAAGGGCTCAGCTGAGGAAGGGCATTGGATCCCTGGCAGTGGGGCCCATGACAGGGCCTAGTGGGTCAGCATCAGTTTATGCTGCTTGGGGGGATCAAGGTGAAGACATGACTTTGTGTTCGTTGGGAGTGGGGCACACAGGTGGCCAGTTGTAAGTTAAAAAGATGGCTGTGTTGTGTTTTTTATCTTCAAATAATTCAAGCCACACCATTGAATGTTTCCTTCTGGTTTATTTTTGTTTTGCAAGTCTCCAACTTCAATATATGTATTCTCGTCAGCTTCTCAATACATGTATTCTGGCTTCAAGTTTGGTGCTATTCATTCAGTTCACATGCAATACTTATATATAAAACTGTTATCTTGAAAAAGTCAACACCCCAGTATAAACCAATCATAAAACAATGAACATGTCTATTTAAGCTGTGATGTTCCTTTTTCTATAAAAGAAACTATTTATAGCCTGTGTGGCTTAAAAACATGTTATTCATAAATGTACTAGAAAAACATGTTATTCATAAACATTATCCTGATAAAGTGTCCTCCAGGACATTTAATGTTGACATCACAAGACTAAAGCATTTAACTAGATTAACTAGATCTTGTGAGAATCTTTTATCAGAGGACAGCTAACCAAATATTGTAAAAGTTTATATTTAAGTAGAAAAACATTTACTTAGATATTATTATAGGTTACACTCAAATAAAAGTTGTATTTCAGTAAAATGTTACAGTACAATCCCCCCTTTTGTGACGCTCTAAAATTGGAGATCACATGACACGGTGTTACCATTGTAACATTTGTATCTGTCGAATCATGCGTTTTACTTTACAGTACAATAACACTTGCACAATAATAAGAACACAAATCACTGCAATACTGCATACTACCACTATTAGGGTTGGACTAGTACCCAAGGTAGCTGAGCCCCAATCCCACTAGGATATAATGGGGATATACGAAGACTGTCTTTTTACCTCTTTAGCAGAGGCCTTCTGTGAGAAAATAAGTCCTTCTGTTTGCTGACGATACAACAAGGCACCAATTGTCAGTTTATCAATTTGGGTAATTCAAAATGAGGTGGAATTGCCAAATCAGTGAGTAAATCCAAGGCCATACTGGAACCATCGATACTGGTAACATTTGTTCAGCTATTTGCAGGATGTTCTCAGAGGGTCCAGTTTGCAACCCACCAAGTTTTGTCACTACATCCCCCATACATTCCAAGGTTGACCTGCAATTGCACACCATAATTGGTTCTATCTCATAGCTTAGTGGTATTTATTTGCAGACTTTAGGGTAAATTTACATTGATCAGAAAACCATAGGGCAATTGATGTTTCTTCCCCACATATTAAGGTTTCATGTTCTTGTACACACTGTTGCTTAGGTAAGACAACATATTCATTGTGCACTGGGATAATAGTGTCACCTGGTATTTGGAGTCTCATGATCTGATCATGTAGTAATACTCCCAAATTTCTGATTTGCCACTATATTTTTGGTGGTGCAAAACATACAGGTATTATCACTAGTATGGGAATCACATGTCACAGCACATGTACATATTGATTTGGTGAATTACATACTTTTATCATAGCAAAGGGTGGTAGAATTACATCAGGATGATCCAATAATCTAGTCACATTGGTTTTACCAATTCCTAAAGGTAACCTATTAGTTTCAATTCTATTTAACTCATCAATTAAATAAGCATGTGCTTCCACAGCTAATTGTGAGCAAGCCAATTCTATGTAGCTTTCTCTAGACATATTATAAAGTGAGTTATAAAAACGAACTGCTATTTCAGCAATAATTTTAAAATTCTGTAAGGTTTCTCTAAATGCAAACCAATCAATTTCTTCATTATCAGCTGCTAATCTTACAGTAGTCGATAATGGTCCAGTAGCCATATCTTTTAAAGTCATTTCCAAAGAACGAATATGGCCCTTTAAAACCATAGAATCAATACCATTAGCAATTCCTAATCCTGAGCCTAACCAGCCCCATACATGTCTTTTACGGCGGGTTAAGCTTGGTGATGCTTCTGCAGGAATTTATAATGACCACATTCTGTGTCTATCATGGTATTGATTTAAAGTATTATTATAATACTGTTGCCAGAATAATACCGAAGCCAGATTTTTACATTGAGATGGTAACCGTGGAAAAGGCAAATGTAGCAAAACATTATAATACTCTAACTTACATGGGTAATACAGAGGATATATGTTTTGTGTCAAGATAATACCATCTGACGGGGGCAAGAGCTTTTGTCCTGATATACCTTGTTTTTGATATACTATATTCCATGCCCCAAAATTATGCCATGCTGTTAAGTTAACATTACATGCCATACCAAGCCAACGAGCCTTTTGAAAAACATGCACATAGGTTAACAATGGATATACATTCATTAATGGTAATACTATAAAAAAATTGCCTCAGTCCTACAGTGTATATTGTAGTTGTATTATATAGGAAATGCCACATATTTCGTTTTGAACCACAAGAATAATTTAACAGAATCGTATTCAATGAATATGGTAATATGTCCTTTAATTTTGTTTGTAATAAGTCTTGCTCTTCTTTTGTCAGATTTATCACATCCCCCAACATTGAATGGATGTAAACTTCTTTCTGGGCTGTTGTGTTCACTACATACATTGCCGTGCCTGGCCAGGCTTCTGGTGAGCATCCCCATGTCACATGTTGACATTGTCCATTACAATTAAAGTACCATTTGACAAGAAGATATCCAGTATGTTCATGGCGTTCTCCCAACAACACTGGGAGACCCCATACAGTACAATTTGTGGCATATGGACTGTTCAAACTATTCCAAATATGTCCTGGACATCCATTTATGTCAGGAGTTACCAGGGTCAGTAAGGTACTACACAGGAAACAGTACTGTACTTCACCTAGTGGGAGAAACAGAGCAGTATCAGTTGTTATCATTTAAAGGCTGATACAATTTACATTGGTCCACGTGAACCTCATTTGGTCTCTGTAGACCTTTGTGGAATTCGTCTGACCTGAATAACCCATGGCCCCAAAACATTAATGACGGTATAGGGTCCCATCCAATTAGCATCCCATGGTCCTTTTTGACCAAAATGTTTCACCATGACATGATGACCCTGTTCAATGGGCAGTGTCACTTTTTTATCATGTCTCTATTTGTTTTCCCAATGTTTCTGTGCCATATTTCTGGCAGCATGAGGCAGATACAGAGCTAACTGCTTCTATAGCTGTTGTAAGAACACATCCGTTTTAATACAGTCTAACACGGGAGTTGATAAATCTGGATCCGATGGATAATACAGCCACATATCTTGTCCAGTCATCAATTGATATGGGCTATAGCCAGTCCTCTTGTTTTTGGTACCTCTAATATCCATTAAGATTCCTGGTAAGTGTGTCACCCACCATTTAACAGTGTCCAACAATGCCTTTTTCAGTGCATTTTTCAGAGTGTGATTTAACCTTTCTACCATTCCTGAAGATTGTGGATGGAAGGGTAAATGCAAACATTGAGTGATACCCCAAATATCACACAAAACTTACATTACTTTCGCTGTAAAGTGAGTTCTTCTATCACTTTCAAGTATTCTGGGAAAACCCTATCATGAGAACACCTGTTCCCATAGTGCTTTTGCAGTAGCTGTAGCACTATCATTTTGTATGGGCAATGCTTCTACCCATTTGGAAAATATGTCAACAATGACTAGTAAATATCGGAACCCCCCCTTTTTGCAGTAGGCAAGGGCCTCACATAATCTATTTGTAAGCTGGACCAAGGACCGTCCACTAAGGGAATACACCCTAATGGAACCCTCTTACCAGGCACTGGAGGATTCATCTGTGCACAGATGAGACAAGCCTCCAGGCATTGTTTGACATCTTTTCCAATTTTTGGCCACCAGTATTTCTGTGCCAACAGTTTACTTGTTTTAGGGAGTCCACAATGACCTCCAATGAGATGATTATCTATGATGATATCTTTTTGAAATGAAGTGGGTGGTATCCACTTCCTAAACTCAGGTTGTCATTCCCATACTACCATATCTTCCCATATGGTAACATGTTTGGTTG
Organism: Neoceratodus forsteri; assembly: GCA_016271365.2. Taxonomy (NCBI): domain Eukaryota; kingdom Metazoa; phylum Chordata; order Ceratodontiformes; family Ceratodontidae; genus Neoceratodus; species Neoceratodus forsteri. The sequence continues at coordinate 611,589,073 of CM028133.1, forward strand.
CACACTGTCCAGTGTCCCTCCATTGGTTCTGACAACCCACTATCCAAGCATCTGTATCTTGGATATGCCTCAAACTTGGGACTTGTGAGATGCAGCTATCCATTTAATATGATGTTTGTCAAATTCGTCCATCTCCCACAATTGTGTAGAGTCACCTCCTAGAGGGTCTACCCATAAGTTTGTTTGTTTGGCTGCAACTTGAGCCAGGTTGTCCACTAAGTTATTATTTAACTCATGGATATCCTTTGGCTTTTTTTGTGAGCTCTTACTTTACAAATTGCTATTCTCAAAGGTGTCTGAGCTCCTATATCCCATATATGTAGTAATATGGGAGCAAATGCAACAGGTTCTCCAGATGCTGTCCGCATTCCTCATTTAGTCCAGAGTGGCAAAAAGTCCAATAAGGAATTCACTACAAAAGCACTATCTGAGAAGATATTAATAGCCTCCCAAGGGTAAACCATAATAGCTCTGTGAACTGCCTCTAATTCTGCTCTGGGGCAGAAAATAATGATGGACACCAAACTAATATTTCTTAATTAGTACTCAGTGTCCATATGGCATATCCTGTATGGAAATGTCCATCCTCCCAAAAATGAGAGCCATCTACATAAACATATCTTGCCTCAGTATTTGGTTCTGGAGCAAATATGGGTTTAAAATCAATTCCCATTACAGTTCCACAGGCATGTGTCTTTTCCTCCCATGCCGTTAATTCAACTAACATAGGTGAGGTACATTTTTCTACAGTGATATTTTTCCCTTGTAGGGTTAAAGCCCATTTAACCAATTGCTGTGAAGACACACCTCTCACATTCCTCTCAAGTAGGAATTTCACTGGCGTGTGAGACGTTTGCAGGATAATTTTATTAAACCCCACAATATGTTCTGTGACCTGTATAGCCCAATATTCAGCTAACAAATGTTTTACACATTCTTCATATGTCTCTTCTACAGGTGTTAATACATGAGAAAAATATCCCACAGGATGTAAAGTCCCTCCTCTCTTTTGTAACAGTACAGCATTGATCACCTGATCTGTTGTGTGTACCTGTATCACAAAATCAGCGGACTGAGAAGGGCTAATGAGAGCTGGAGCTGTCATTAGTGCTTGCTTTAAAGCCAGAAAAGCTATCTGATGTTTTGGTTACAACTGAGAATATCAGTGTCCTTTCCACCTTTCAGTAAATTATACAGAGGTTTTGCCATACTGGAGAAGGCCTCAATAAAATCTCTGCAAAATCTGACCATGCCCAAGAACTGTTGTAATGCAGTCTTTGTCTTGGGTCTTGGTAGTTGTTGTATTACCTAATTTTTATCAGGATCTACAGTCCGTCCTTCTTTGTCAATACATATCCCCAAAAAAGTAACTTGTGACTGCTCAATTTGTGCTTTACTAGGGTTCATTTTTAACCCTCCTTTACCTAAGACTGTTAGCAACTCATTCAATAAACTAACATGCTCTTGGTATGTATCAATCTGCAATAAAATATCATCAACGTATTGTATTATTGGTTCTGGTACTGAAAACCCCAATAATATTTCTGCCAAACATTGATGAAATAATGTGGGCAATGAGTGAAAACCTTGTGGTAAACATTGGAATGTGTATTGCTTATCCTGAAAGGTGAAAGCAAACTTATACTGACTATCTGGATGTACAGGGATAGACCAAAAGCCATTTGACACATGTAGTACAGTATAAATGGTTGCAGTGGGAGACAACCAAAATATTAAGTCCGGTAGTCTAGATACTACTGGGGTGACTGAAGGCATTACTTCATTCAAGACCCTATAGTCTATAGTCAATCTCCAAGTACCGTTCACTTTATGAACTGGCCAAATAGGGGAATTAACAGTTGAACATATCGGGAAAATTACCTTTTGTACTTGTAACTGTTTCAAAATAATTCCTACCTCTTCCTGTGCTTCCTTTGGAAACACATGTTGCTTTTGTGGTGGTGGGTCTGGTCCCTCGATTTGGACCTCCATATTAGACACACGTCCACACTCTGTAGCATTTTTAGCCCAAATTGATTCATGCCTTTGTACAACGGATTTTATCCATTGCAGCACCTGCTTCCATAAATCACTCCTGTGATAAATCTTTAATGACTTTATGGTGTACACACTATGTGAGTCATCCATATTTGGTCCTAGGTTAGTAGTGCTTCCTTGCCATAAAATCATATTACTAAGATCTACTACTAAACCATATTGTGCTAGAATGCCCATACCCATGATGGTACCTTCATGTGTGTTACATTTCCAAAACATACATTTCAGTTGTTGCTCACCTATCTGAACCAATACTGGTTTTGTCAGATATGCTGTTAACACACTCCCTGAGAAACCTTGCAAATTAATTTATCATTTCCCATGAGTTGTTAAAGGCATATCACTATCTGTTATACTAACAGTAGCACTAGTATCAACTAATATCACAGTCTGGCAGTCCCTTACCATTGCTGATATTGTTGGACACCCTTCCCAATCCTCTTGTAATTGACCAAGGATTGTGAAGGTGAGGGCTTCATCCGGTCATATCTTTTTCTTCTCATCTCTAGCGAGAAGCTCTTCTTCATCCTCTTCTTCCTCACTATCACTAGGGGCAGTAGGTTCCTTTCAAACCGCTGCAACTGTCTTAGTATTAATCAAATTACTAAGCACTTCAATACACTTTTTTAAGTCTGCCTTACCACCAGGTGTAGCATTATTACCTGGATTTTGAGTGTGTTTTCTGTCTAAGACTTGCTGCTTCTGTCGTTCCATATCTCCACCTTTTACCCAACAATCACATTTAAAGTGGCCTACTATATGGCAATTGTGACAGGTAAACCCGCTTTTGCCTTCCATTTTGACTATAGTGGCTACCCTTCACTTATCTTTCCCTTTTTCAGGACTTTTGTCCTGCTGCATTCTCCACCAATCTGTAAGCAACCGTTCTTTTCCTAAAGCGTTCTCCACCTGTTTACACATCTTATGTATCGATGCAGGCACAATAGTAGCCTGTCAATCAATTAAATTCAGAAAAAGTTTTTCATCCTTGTTTGGATTGGCCACCCCCCCATATGTGGCATAGGCAGCATATAACCTGTTAATAAACATGACAGGAGACTCCCCAGGTTGCAACGTGATCTCATAGATCCTGCTCCAATCTGTATGACAGACTCCATGTATAGATTGTAAAACAGTCTGTATCTCATCTATAGACACCCAATTATCATCAATCTCTGATGCATGTTGAGTCTCCTTCATTTTATCCAGAAGACTCTGTAATAATACTGCTGGTAAAGAAAGCGTAACAATTTTACAAGCATCTTTATTAGTCAAATTAAAATTGGTAACAAACTTGATCAATTTACTACAATATGGTACCGGGTTTTGTCTCTGTTCCCATTTTACCAACTGGTCCACTAATTGCATAGATTCTGCAATAGTAAAATCCCTTTGATATATTTCAGTATGCACTTGCACTTCCTCTAAAGCCTTTTCCTGTGCCTTTTCGGCCTTACGGGTCTCACTATCCTCTCTTAATTTAGTTTCTAATTCTTTTATTTTGGCATGAATTTTTCCTGCTTTTCATCTAAGACTGCCTTTTGATCTTCATTTTCTTTGTCTTTTGCTTCTTCCTGAATTTTATCATATTTAAGTTTATTTACTGCTAAACTTGTCTCCATGTTATTCCAGGCTTTTTCTGTCATAATCTTTATCCTTTGTCCCTGTCTTGGAACTTTCTTTCCTTCCCCTTTTGCTTTGGTGATTATGGGGAGCCATCTTTGGTTTTCTACTTCTCATCCTACATTCTTCCTCGCTAGATTCTTCAGAGTCGGTATCAGAACTAGACTTGAACCAATGTCTTCCACCTACACAGGTACATGGTATAGGTTTACCCTTTTTTACCACTTTCACTGCTGCTTGTTTACATTTTTGTACTTGTTGCCATAGCTCCAGTGATATTTGACACTGCAGTTGAGCCTCAGTTTGTACTCTATACATCTCTTGTTCTATATATGCTAATTCTTGAGCATGCTCTTGATTAACATGATCTAACTTTTGTACGGCATGCTGTAACTGCTGAAATAATTCATTAATCTGAGCTTGACTTTGTTTATTAATAACTTTAATATTTTCTTCAAATTGGTTATTCTTAATCATTAAACCACATACTTCTCCTTGAGAGACATTTAACTTATATGCACTGTCTTTAGTTTTTGTATTTGGCTATATTTAAGTAATGAGCATCATCTTTTTTTAACACTTCTGTCTTCAACTGACAAATCCTAGCAGTTATTTCTAACTGATACTGTATGTACATTTGATATATGTTAGCTAACTTGGTTTTATCTGATTTACTTTTCTCATTAATGATCTGTACATTGTTTAATTAACCATAAGTATGCATCTTCCTGCTGTTCGGGAGAGCTAAACGGACCTTCTTTAAGGTTTATCTCTAAATATTTATGTAATATGGCATCCATACTTATGTCAGTAGGTTCACTGGCAAATCACGTCTGACTTCACCTCGGTCTTCCTAATGTGTTTTCCAACCTCCCTCCATACGTGAGTGATCTGTTCAAGTATAGTAGACGTCCCTCACAATAGCTTCCTTCTCGGTTTATTTGATGTCGTCAGCAACCATATAGATTGTCTTCAGACATCCAAGTCACGGCACCAAATGTAAGGTAAAAAGATGTCTGTGTTGTGTTTTTTATCTTAAAATAATTCAAGCCACACCAAATGAATGTTTCCATCGGGTTTATTTTCATTTTGTGAGTTTCCAACTTCAATACAAGTATGCTGGTCAACTTCTCAATACATGTATTCTGGCTTCAAGTTTGGTGCTATTCATTCAGTTCACATGCAATGCTCGTATATAAAACTGTTATCTTGAAAAAGCCAACACCCCAGTATAAATCAATCATAAAACAATGAACATGTCTATTTTAAGCTGTGATGTTCCTTTTTCTATAAATCAAACTATTTATGGCCTGTGTGGCTTGAAAACATGTTATTCATAAATGTGCTGGAAAAACATGTTATTCATAAACATTATCCTGATAAAGGGTCATTCAGGCCATTTAATGTTGACACCAAGAGACTAAAGCATTTAACTAGATTAACTAGATCTTGTGAGAAGCTTTTATCACAGGACAGCTAACCAAATATTGTAAAAGGTTATATTTAAGTAGACAAGCATTTACTTAGATATTATTATAGGTTACACTTAAATAAAAGTTGTATTTCAGTAAAATGCTAAAGTACACCAGTACTGTAGGTGGAGAGGTTTCATGGGAGCCTGGCTGGTGAGAAAGGATCACAGTGGATCTTATTCTGCCCAGAGACAGTCCCCGGAGAGGTTTACTGCATGGGCTGGCTGTCATGTTAGGGCCAGTGGAGCACGGTCCAGTCGGACTCTGTAGTGGGGAGTGGGAGAGACATGATAATGCCCCAGGAGGACAGGAGAGAGTGGCTGGCTGAGGAGGCTGACATGGGGGATGATTGGCATGTGGCACAGAGGGGCCACACAGCTGCAATTTAAAAAAAAGAAAAAAACAGCTAAGGGAACAATGGGCATGTGTGTCTCTGACTTTCGTGAGGAGATAGATGTTGGCAAAATAGGGGGGACTGGTCATTTAGGTTGGAAGGAGGGCAGAGCAGCTATGCCAGGCTGGGGGGGCAGTGTAAGGTGGGAGATCACATGGATAACAGCCACTAACTTCGGCCTGGGGTGTGGGCAAGGGTGTGGATTTGGCATTGTGCCTGCAGAGTGTGGGTCAAGAGCTGACCAACTTGGGAAAGGAGGGGACGGGTGTCTGGTCCAAGAATTGGTCCAGGTCATGGGGCCAGTGAGTTCAGGGGGCCACCAGGCCTGAGCACACAGCTTGGCCACCATGCTGAGACCATGGGCCTCATGGCAGGCCTGTCAGGAGCTTTTTAAACAGGGTGGCCATATGAGGCAACAGTAAAAAAAAAGAAAGCAAATAAATGGGAAGAAATAATACAGAAAGATTTCATGGAATAAAGGATAATAAATAAGGAATAAAAAGAAGCACAGCTGAGGGGGGCATAACCATAGCGGGCGGCCATTCAGGTGAACAAGATTTTCGACCGAGGGGATACAGATGTGGTTGGGGGGCCTCAATTTTGCCACTAGGCTGGGTGCAGCAGGTGGTGGCGGGGACCTCCTTTTTGTGCTTGGGTAGTATGGCCGGGCCTGGGGTGGGGGGCAGGGGGGCATTGTGCAACCAATGAAGCTCCATGGTATGATCATGTGGTCTCACTATGTAGCCTAGGACACAGCGGTAGAGATGGCACACAAGAAGCCTCCAACATTCAGCACTACCAGGTTGGCAGAGACTTCAAAGTTGATGATGCAGATGATGCAATTGATAGAGGCAGCGAAGAAAAGGGAGGCTGAGGAGAAGACCCAGAGGAAGAGGAAGGATCAAGACGAGCAGACCAGGAAAGGAAACAAAAGACAGAAGAGGGTCGTGCCCAGCCCTCCGTTGGAGCCTGAGGCAGGTGTGGGGCACAACCAGGTCCCATCAGGGCCGTGGCCAGATGGGGGTAAGGATGAGATAGATATGAGCAATGATGCAGATTTGAAAGAGTACATTGAGGGTTTGTTGGGGGACATGGGGAGGAGGGGGATGTCTGAAAAATTGAGTGGGCTTTGCAGGCCATCAAAGAAAAAGGCAGGCAGGGCAAAGGAGGGGCAGGCACTGAGGGTGGGGCATAGAAGCTGTATGAAGGACCACCTGGTTTCATGCTGGGTGACCACGTGCTGGCCTCGATAAGAGAGAAATTTTGGAAGGGGGAGTACGTGGATATTTTCAGGTTAGTGGATGAGGAGACAGCCAAAAAGTACGAGTAGAGGGAATCAGTGGGCAAGTCAGAGATGGCAATGGCCCTGATGGTGGTGGGGCACAAAACAGAGGAGGCCAGGTTTAAGGCAAGAGCATCAATACGTGGCAGGTGGGTTTCCTGATTTATAGCATGTTGATGCTGGAGAAGCAGCCGGACCTGGCGATCCAACTGCTGACGTATATGACGATTATCAGAGACGCATGTAAGGCAAAGCTGGGGTTTGGTTGGCTTAAGTATGACAAGGCATTCTGGAGGAGAATGGTGGTAAAGGGTGACCTATGGTGGGACTGCACCTATGCAGAGCTGTGGGTGAGGTCATTTCCTGGATCAGTAGTGAGGCCAGTGGTACAGCAGGGAAAGAGTGTAGCACAGGCCAGAGCACCAAGACTTGCTGGGCATTTAAGTGGGCATCGTGTACATGGCCTAGCTGCAAGTTTAGGCATGTATGCTCATGGTGCCAGGGGTCACACCCAGCGATGAGCTGTAGACAAGGGGGAGAAAAAGGGGGACAGCTTGAGCAGGCAGGCCCAGGAACAGCCCTTTCAGGGAGGATGGGGGGAAAGGGCAGGGGACGGGGAGTGGGGGATTTCAGGAGGGGAGGTTATATGTCCAACTATGGTTGGAATTAGGCCGGGATTTGGGGAAAGGAGGTGGGGTTACACTTTGGCCCACACCCCCATCAGGTTAAGGGTAGTGGAAGAATGGATAATGGGCTACCCTGACAGGAGAGGGGAAGAGCTGCTGAGGTCCGGTTTTAAAAGTGTTTTTCCACTGGGTTTTGAGGGGGTATGGGTGGGGATGTGGGCTAAGAATCTGGGGTCAGTGAAAGGGATGGAGGACGTAGTCTGGGGAGAATTCTGAAGGAGGTCAGGGCAGGGAGAGTGGAGGGACCGATGCACAAACCTCCCTGTGAGCAGTTTCAAGTGTCACCACTAGGGGTGGTACCTAAGAAGCAGGTGGGGGAATTTTGGCTCATACATCACCTGTCCTACCCCAATGAGGAGTCGGTGAATGGAGGGATTCCAGAGGCACTGAACATGGTCTCGTACACTTCACTGGACCAGGCAGTGGAACTGATCTGGGTGGCTGAGGGTGCTTAGTTGGCAAAGATGGACAGAGTCCGCTTTTCGCCTGCTCCCAGTCCACCCCGCAGACTGGGACTTGCTCAGTTTCCAATTCAAGGGTGGGCTGTATTTCGACAAGGCAATGCCCATGGGGTGCTCAGTAGCATGCTCCATTTTAAGGCTTTCAGTTCATGGGTGCAATGGATGTTTGGGGTCTAGTATGGGCACAGGAGAGTGTTCCATTACCTCGATGACTTTCTGCTGATTGGGGCCAGCCAGGAGGAGACCCAGGGGATGTTGACTGATTTCTAGGACATGTGCAACAAAATAGGGATCCCACTGGCGGCTGGTAAAATGGAGGGCCTGGCCCAGACACTGGAGTTCATGGAGATTGAAGTGGACACCAAGCAAGAGTGTTTCCAGCTGCCAGGGGAAAAGGAGGTGAGGCAATAGGGGTTGCTCGTGCTAGTGGTCGGGACGCAGAGGGTGCCACTGGTACAGGTTCAGCAGCTACTGGGGCACCTTAATTTTGTCTGCAAGGCCGTAAGCCTGGGCAGGGCTTTTATGAGGAGGTTGGGGAGGGTCACGGGGAGGGCAAAACAACCCCGTCACTGGGTGGACATAAATAAGGGTGTTAAGGAGGACCTGTAGGTTTGGGAGGTTTTTCTGGAGTCATGTAACAGGGTGACATTCTGGCAGGAGGAATGGGCATGTAGCACAGACATGGAGCTGTACATGGATGCAGCAGGTGGTTCTGGGATGGGGGCATGTTTTTGACGGGAATGGATCTCGGAGGGATGGCCAGCCCAATGGCATGAATTGGGCTGGACTAAGGACATTACATTCCTTGAGATCTTTCTGATCTGGGTTGCCCTGGAATTATGAGAAGCCCAGATGGTGGGTCAGCACATCTTATTCTGGTGTGATAACAAAGGTGTGGTAGAGATAATCAACAGGCAGAGTGGCCACACAGAGTCCATAGGTCAGGTTTTAAGGCACATGGTGTTGCCGGGGCTGCATTTGAACCTGTTGTTTAGGACTTAGCACACTGAGGGGGCATGGAATGAGGTGGCTGACTGTCTTTCTCATTTGCAGATGGATCGGTTCTGTGAGCTGGCACCACAAGCTGTGCCTACCCGGACCAGGGTCCCAGACTGGATGTGGAAGATTGGAGGGTGAAGGGCAGAGCGTTGTACCAAGGGTCTTGGTCAGTCAATACCCTTAGGGCCTACGAAGGGGGCCTGAGCAAGTTTCCAGGCATTTAGGGCTGGGAGGGGTTGGGAGACAGAGTTGCTGATCCACAAGGAGCAGGTTATGCAGTACATGGTAGAAAAATGGGAAGGGGCAGTGGCTCATGCCGCCATGGGGGTCCAGCTGGCAGGGATTACCTGGACTTGCCAGGACCACAGCTGGGAGGATGCTGCGGGTGGCAGGGGCATCAGTCAGATGGCCATGAGCTGGATGAGGTGGCAGGGATCGAGGCAGGATGGAAGATAGCCCCTAAAGTGGTACGGGCTCTGTGCCACATGTGCAGTTCCACTAAAGAGGCCTGCCTGTTCTGGGCTATCTTTGCTGTAATGGTGAAAGGGTCTTTCAGGGTCGGAGAGGTGGTAGCACCCAGGAAGGGGGAGGCTGCTGCAGGTTTACAGGAGGAGGATGTGAGGATGAATGGATGGTAAGAAGGTGGTCATTTGGCTCTGGCAGTCCAAAACGGATCAGTGTGGTAAGGGCACTGCAGTGGAATTGCTCAAGCAGGCAGGTTCATACATGGGGATGGGTCCCCAGTGATGGGTTTTCAGGTAGAGGCGGTACTGCAGAAGGTGGTGGCATTGACTGGGGAGAACCCCAATGATTTTGACCCACACTCCTTCCAGATTGGGACAGCTTCAGAGGCTGCAGCTACAGGGGCAGGGGAGAGGGAGGTCAAAAGTGTGGGGAAATTGACATCGAACTGTTACAGGAGATATGTGCAGTGTTGACAATGGCTAATTCATATTCTTTTTTACCTTCCAGCAGCAGGCTCCAAGAGACAAGTGTGGATCATGGGGCACTCCTTCATCTATCGGGCAGAGAGGTTTGCAGCCACCATGAGGATAGAGATGCAGTTGCACCCGGGAGCACAGTACACCAAGGTGCGGTGGAGGGGCCTGGGAGGCATGCGATGGTTGCAGCTGCTACCCCTGCTGGAAGTGCTTTGGGTGTGGTGGGCCACACCGGACTGTATCATTGTCCATCTGGGGGTAATGACCTGGGGAGAGTGCCTTGGGGGTACCTGTTGCAGGACATTCTAGCAGACCTAGAGAAGGTGAAAGGCTGGTGGCCGCAGGTGGTGATCGGCTGGTCCAAGATTTCAACCTGGAGGGTATGGAGGGGAGTGAAAGGGCCTGCCCTAAGGCAATAGAGGTGGTGTATAAGTGCCTGAACAGAAAGGTGGCTAGGGCAGTGATCGAAATGGGGGGGTTCACATACAACATAAGGATATCTCATACAAGCATGAGGCAGTGCACAGGTCGGATGGGGTTCACCTGACTGAGTTTGGCATGGGCCTGTTCCTCCAGCCTTTCAGGGGAAATGGTAGAGGATATCAATAAGAAGGGGCCTAGGGGTTAACCTGTGGGAGGGGAGCCCCATCTTCCATTGCAAGCTGGAGATGGGTCAGTGGAAGGGGTTTGGAAGCAAGGAGAAAAGGGGCAGACAGAGGGGAAGGGTGGGTACCATGGGCTGGGGACAAGGAACTCAGTTGTGGGAGTAATGGGGAGGGGGAGGTATACAGAGCTGGAGGTGGATCACAGTGTCCACACCTGGTGGGGGGAGTGGTCGGGCTAAGGTGGTATCCTGTTATGGTAATGAGAAAGGGGGGGCTGGATCCTGGTGTCCGGACCCCAAGAAGATAACAGAAGAGGAAGAGCACATGATGAAGAACCACCAGAGGGAAGACAGAACTGTTATGTCCTAGAAGTGATATGGTACTGTTATGTCAAAATCTGTAAATACTTATTGTTGGACATGAACTTGGGATGTAAATGAAAACAGATGATTATGCCTTTTAATAAATACTGCCAGTGAGCATCCTAAAGTGATTAGAAGTGGCCTGAGTTATTTCTGGTTGGGGATCCAGGGACAATTAGGCTTGCCATTAAAAGGCAGGCCAGGTTGTCCTGGGGCACAGTCAGGAGTAAAGGCAGAAGGGGAGGAAGGCTACAGGTAAGGGGAGGTGGTGATGACCTCATGTAGGGGTCATACGACCAGGCCTGGGAGCTCGCTGGCCATTGGCCAGGGGAAGGTGCCAAATAGAGGTCCTGGGCAGGGGTCTGTGGGGGGTACTTATGAGTTGCAACTCACAGCAAGCCCTCTTTCTGCTGTAAAATTCCACCCACCCTCCCAGCAAGAAAGAGGAGGAGTAATGTTTGATTAGGCACTGGAAAAGAAGGTGCCAAGAAGGTGGCGGCCCATGATGGGGCCCAGCATGGGCCAGGGTGGCTGCAGATGGGAGGCTGGTTTGGTCCAAGAAATAGGTGGAGTCCTGCTAGTGAATAGTAGAGTCAAGGAGTGGCACCTGAGGGAGGGAGGGAAGGGTTTGGGAGCAAGGGAAAAGGGGGGTGGCAGAGGGGTAGGGGTAGGTACCACGGGCTGGGGACAAGAAACCCAGGCATAGGAGTAATGGGAGAAGGGGAGGGATATAGAGCTAGGGGGTGGATTGCCGTTTCCACACCTGGTGATGGGGGTGAGTGATCCAGGTAAGGTGGTACCAGGTTATGGTGATGAGGGGGAGGGCAGATCCTAGTGTCCAGACCCCAAGAAGATAACGGAAGAGGAAGAGCACATGATGAAGATGCACCAGGGGGAAGACAGGACTGTTATGTCCTAGAAGTGATATGGGACTGCTATGTCAAAATCTGTAAATACTTATTGTTGGACATGAACTTGGGATGTAAATGAAAATAGATGATTGTGCCTTTTAATAAGTATTGCCAGCGAGCATCCAAAAGTGATAAGGAGTGGCCTGAGTTATTTCTGGTTGGGGATCCAGGGACAATCACAATAAGGCACGTCAGGATGTGGCTTATTAGGGGATTTACCCACTTCTGGTGTGGTTCAGTCACTCGGCTGCACCTTGTGACACACCACACAAAGTGTTTGTAAATCCCCCCACACCCTGTCGTGCCTTATTGCTTAAATATACATACCTTCCTACCACCATTTATAAATTGGGGGGTGGTGGGAATGCTCTCTGCCAAAACGTGAGCGGTCAGATATTTAATGTGCCTCAGCAGTTCTACAGCCATTAGTGTATTACCAGTAACACATTACTTCTTCAGTGTGACATCTTGCAAGATATTCCCTTTCAGTTTAAACAGTAAACTGCTGCTGGGATGGCTTACAAGAAGCAAGAGGACTGCAATTTGTTAGAAAGAGATGTTTTCTTTCTCTTGAAGACTTTTTATATTGCACAGGCAGCATAGCCAAAAATCTTGAAAATGAGACAGCCTACCATCTTTCTTGTACAGTTGCAGAAGGACAACTAAGTAAATAAAGTAGAGTGCAACCTCTGATCTCTTAAGTGCAACCCCTGATCTGTTACAAAAGATGAAGCTTGATGATACTGCTTTTACAGTACCCTGATTGGGCAATTATCTTAAAAAATTCATCTTGAATCAAAGCAGCTCTGGACATGGGAAAATGAAGCACAGAAGTGTAGCCTTTGCAAAACACAACAAGTGAGCAAGATTGTGGTTGGGTGCTTCTTGATTACAGACAGGCGGCCAGCTAAGCAAATAATCTGATGTGTGCTGGATAACAGCCACTACAACCTTGCAGCTGAGGAAAAAAAAGTGCAGCGGAGAAGATAGATACGGGGGGGTGGGGGGATACCACAGAGAGTTTCAACTGGCGGAGGAATCAAGCTTCAACTCCACTACTGTTGTTAGGGAGGTTCTGAATCTGGTAAGTGCTTTTCAGAAGCAAGACATCTGCAAGCTCTGCCCCTGCAGCTGTAAAAATTACAGTCTTAGAAGTAAAGCTAGTAGTAGTGTGGGAAACATATTTCTGAATACTTTAAGGAAGTGCAGCTGTGAACATAATTCATGACACTGACAAGAGGTGATAATATTACGGGAATTAATTTTAACTAATTTCACTGATAATTTTGAATATGAAATAATCAGATAGCTAGCAGTGACCACAGTACCATGATATTTAAATTTAAGATAGAGCATCAGAGAGATAATAGGAATACTTTTAAAGAGCTGCTGATACTTCAAAGAAAGTTTTGAAACACATAATATTTAGGTACAAGTCAGGTTGCACTCCATGTATATTCTATAGATTTCTCCTGTACATTATTTATTACTAAGAAAATTTGCATAAACACATGATATTTATACCTCAGAATTCATCTACCTCTGTAGCTTACACCCTACTTCATGTCATAATCCTCTGTTGTGACATAACAATCTGTTGCCATGGGAGTAACTGTGATGTCACAAGCAGTGCATTATGACTTCAGGTAAGGAGAAATCAACAGGAATAGATGAACTCTTGAGAAACAAATATCCTTTTTTCATGTAAATTACATCAGTGCTAAATAATAGAGAGGAGGAATACAGAACTAATGTGACATACAATTCGAACTGTGTCTAAATGTTATTTTTGTTAAAGTTCTCCTGAAGGCATCAGCTGCCCTTTAAGTATAATTGCAATTGTGGGAATTTTGGCAATGTATGGTCAGAATTATTAAAAAGTGACTGTGAACTGGAACTGAAGAAAACTGACACTGAACACAGTTGGATAGCATTTAAAAATAAAATCAAGAACCATCAAAATATGTCTCTCTGTCTGTCTGTTTGTCTGTCTGTCTATCTATCTCTATCTATCTATCTATCTATCTATCTATCTATCTATCTATCTATCTATCTGTCTCTCTCCTGCTCTAGTTATCATAGTGGCATGGTTCCATCACTATAGTTAGGGTTTACCAGGGCTATGTTAAGCCCTATATTTTGAACTTTAATATCTTTACAACTGTTGAACGAATTTGCACAAAAGTTTTCATGCACAGTCTTGGTGGATAGATCTCTTGAAGTGTCAAGTTTTGTTCTGGTCAGATGTGTGGAATTAAGAGCTGTGGACAGTGAAAAAACTTTAAAAAAATCACTGTTTTTTGCTGTCTTTTTTTCTCTCATCATGCTGTGCCAAGACAGTTTGGAAGTTTGGTCTGAAATGTTCAAGTTAGAAAGGGATTTTCCCACAGATGTGACTTTTGCTGGTTTGGTGGAAAAGTATTAATCCATTCCAAAGTTATTACATATTAAAATTTTGGTTTCTGAGCATGCTTAGTACAGTATTTTGAATAGATGTATGGAATGAAAAAATAATTTTGTCTGAATGGAAAAGGATCCGTTTTCATTCAAACTAATCCTTTTTTCATGAGGAAAAAATACTTTTTTGTTTGCCACCATCTTGTTTTCCATTTAAAAAAAATTTGAAAACCCACAAACATGGCACCCTGTAGAGAGACCAACACATGTATCTTTCTCATCTGAACTCCTATAAGAGGATTCTGTAGTTATCTGTTGGAAAAATGACCCCGTAATGTGTTGTTTTTATCATTTTAAATCATTTTTCGTCACTCGCTTAAGTGCTTTACACAAAAAAGGATCCCTTGTCATGAAAACGTATTTCAGACATATTTTTTCTATTCTTTTTTTGTTTGAAGGTGTCCTTTTTCATTTGATATCTTCGTTCAAACAATAAAGGATCCCTTATCATGAAAAAGGATTTCAGATTTAGTAATTTGGCTGATACTTTTTTCTTTCAAAAGGATCCTTTTTCATTTGACATTTTCACTCAAACAAAAAAGGATCCCTTGGAATGAAAAAAAATTTCGGACTTAGTTTTTTCCCCTCCGATTCTTTTTTCATGTGAAGGAATCCTTTTTTGTTTCACATTTTCATTCAAATGAAAGAGGATCCCTTGATGCGAAAAAGGATGTTGAACTAAGTTTTTTTTATAGAATTTCATCTTGAGGAAGCTGAAAATCTGTCAAAATTTGAAGTAAAAAGACAATCTATATATCAAATGGAATAACATATAATTCTTATTTTGGGCACCTTGAGCTGTTTGTTATGACATTTATTTATTTAGCTTTTGTTCACTGGGTAAGTGCACTAGACAAATCCTGCCTATTTTCAGGCACGACCCGGGGGAGGGGGATACAGATGAATTCCAACTGACCTTGAACCAGATTAAGCTGTTGGTGGTATTTTTACTGAATGAGGGAAATTTGGCCAGGACACTGGGGAAATCCCCTACTCTTTTCGATAAGTGCCATGGGATCTTTAACATCCACCTGAACTACCACCAATCCAGGCAGATGGGACCTCGGTTTAACATCTCATCCGAAAGACATCTAAGTCCGTCAGGCTTATCTAACCATCCTATTTTACAATCCTTTTGAATGAACAACATAAGCATGTCCCCTCTGATTCTATGAGTCTCAAGGTTGTAGAGATTTAATGCATTCATCCTTTGGGAATAAGGGAGCGGTTTGCAAGCTGCTACTAATTTAGTGACCTTTCTTTGTACTGATTCAATTAGTTTGATATATTTTATTAAATAGGGATACCAAAAGGAAGCAGCAAAATCCACATGGGGTCTAACATACATTATATAGAGAGGGAGAATACAGGCTCTGCTTCTATTGACAAAGGGTTTTTCGATTGATTTCTGAATTCTACTTGCTCTGTTACCTTTCTACATTGGTCAACATGTGTAAAGTCTTTGTTAATAATAATTCCCAGATCACTTTCAGATTCAACTGTTTTAATCATTTCTGTACCGAGCATATACACAGTATTTGGGTTTTTCTTTCCAAAATGCACAGTAGAACATTTGTCCATATTAAACTCCATTTTGTTGGTCTTAGCCCATTGATCTATTGTCATGAGATCTTGTTGAAATAAATCTATTTTAAAGTTGGTGTCAACCTCTGAACAGACCTTGGTGTCATCTACTACCTAAAGATTTAGGAACAGTATATAAAACAATAAAAACACAAAAACAATACTAATTCTTGTAGGGTAACATTTAGTGTTTGAGTGTCATCTGTCTGCCATGATGCCCAGCATTTGGGTGATTCTCCAACAGACTGGCCTGTTGCTGGGATTTGTAAAATTGTATTGGGGTGCTAGTGTTATCCCTTCTGTGAACTGCCTATCTCGCGGCAGCCCTCTGTGTTCACTTTCTTGTCCCCACCCCAACCACCTTTCACTGTGGTAGGGTTCTGTTAGGTCTGTGTCATGGGTGCTGCTTCAAGCCAGTACTGTGGCAGTGGACTCCCAGAGTGCCACCTGATGCACAGCTATGGTAGTGCTTTTGATGTAGGCATATTGGTGGCCTCCCTGTCAGTCTGTAGAGTGCATTTTGTGGTGTGATGCCTGCTGTGGTGCCCCATCACCCCATCATGTTGTACAGCATTTGGGTGGCTGTTTAAGGCAATGGTTTGGCAGTAGAGATCTAGGTGCCTCCAGTATACAGATGGTAGACTGGTCTGTAGGGAGCACTTTTTGGTGTGGTACCTGCATTGGCACGCTTCCACACACACGGTAAATTTCTCAGCATTCATGTTTGCCTTTCTTCACCATCAAGATAGAGGCTCCTCCTCAGCTACTCTATGTCTTAGGCCATGCTGTTTCCTCCAGCCACCTGTCTCTGCCTTCCGTTCAGGTCTGGTCATTATGAATCTTCTGAGCTGCTGTTGAACATAGGACCTTGCCTCTTCAGTGTTTTGATTTCAGTTGTGCTCCGGCCTGCAGTTCTACTGTTATATGCATGATGTCCATGGTCCACCTACTGGCAAGACAATATATTGCACTGTAGGTAAAATTATTTAAAATGCTGGTTGTCTGAAGGAGTAGTGGCAGAGTAAATGGGGCTTGTTCCTGTAAAAAAAAAAGCGATAGTCTAGGATGTCAGACTATGGAGTTTGTCGATCCCTGCCTGGTGTTATCTCTTATGTGTCCCAGGTGTCTCGTGGCAGCCCTCCCTATTCTGTGTCCCTTCTCCTTCCCTCCAAGGTGACCATTATGATGGTGTTGTCTTTAATACAGTGTGATGCAAGTAGACATGCAGGCTGTTTGTGAATATAAATAAGTTCAAAAGAGTTTAAACTGCAAATCCCACAGTCAAGCAGGTGCACCATGTGAAGGGGAAACCACCCTTCAAATGTACTGTACTAAGACTCCAAGTAAGCTAGGTGCACTCCTTTGAAGACTTTACCACTTGTTTGCAGATATTCAATAAACAATGTTCAGGTTTGTTTGGCAAAAAAAACAAGACAATTCTTCAATGTGATCAAGCATTTTTATTGTGTGCCATGCAAAGCAAATAATGGACAGCTAGCAGAGATGCTACTGTAGCCGCACTGGCACTGATGCTTCAATTCCAACTACTCTTCCTTGGGGGGCATCAATTGTCTGTGAATATACTTGCATCGCATTGGAGTGCAGTGGGAGGTGACCTAATAAACCTAAATTTGGTATGGTAGTGCCGCCTTTCCTGTCACCCATGTGTCTGATACAATGCAAGTCAGCTTAAACTGTTCCTCCAACTGGCTGGTGTAGAATTTTCCAACGAGTTGCTTGTTGTGTGCACTGCTTATTGCACTGTATTAAATAGAGAGTAATGGATGGGTGGGTGATTATAATGAAGATTTTACATCCCTCAAGGGAAGGGATGCCACATAAACCCTGAGAGTGAAGCTTGAGGGGTTTATTAAGGCATCCCACCATGAGGGTGTGTGCAAAATCCTCATTATAACCACCTACCCATCCTTTATTTTGTAAAATTGCTGGGGATTTTTTTATTGCCACAGCAATTATACAAAACAAGTGAAATTCTCCACGGAGTCTAGTGGAGCAGACCATGGAGATTTTAGCGCTGTCCATAGTGGCTGGCTCCTGAACTGAAGCAGCTTTTTATTTGTGTACGAATAGGTAGTTTTTTTGGTTTTTTGTGCCCAGTAATTTTTGTTTTAAAAAAAGAACTTACCGCTGACTTCAGTCAGGGAAGCCTGCAGCACTGAAGAGTGAGAAGGGACACCACAGACAACTGGAAGTTTGTGGTAGGCGCATGCACCAAAGTAGGAAAACCAGGTGCGTATTTGTCGTTTTAACCGGCTGGTTATAATGACAGAATTATGACACAGTTTCCTTATGGGAAAAAACAGTCACCAGTTATTATTAAAAGTTTCCTAATGGTTTGCCTGTAGCTGCTTTTCAGTTTCAGCTCACTTTGCAGCTCTCTGGAAATGTTTAAACAATGCAGTGCAATGAGCAGTGCACACATTACGCAACACACAGAAAAATGATTTACCACTGAGTTGGAGCCTGATTTCACTATTGCAGTGTGCAGTACAAATCTGCCTAATCCAGTTTGTTTTTAGATTAATTGTTTTTTTCTGATTGTAGTAATTTTTAAAGTTTTTAGTAATTCACCTCCATGATTCACCTCCACTTTCAAACTGCTGATCTTGCACACATCACTTTCATTTTCCCAGCCCCTCACACAAACCACGATTTATTTGCTGCCAAGCCATAGAGTACAGTAGATCAACATATAAATGAAATAAAACAAACAAATCTTTCCACCAATTATGGTACATGATTATGCAGAAATGTGTAAGGCAGTTAGTATTAATTAGCTGTCAATTGGTCCTCCAGGGCTGCTTTCCCACCTTTCACAACTTAGCTGTCTGATGATTGTTTTAGCCTTGTACTGTGCAGTAGTCTGTCCTGATCTGCAACTGACCCCGATCTCTCTTATTTTATCAACATACAGCACACAGCACAGTTAATATGCCAGTTCAGTACCCTGTAAAATAATAAATGATCCTTAGTTTTCTGTTTTCACCCTCCTTTTTATGGCTTCACTTAGAGTACTCAGAGCACTGTACAGTACACGGGTACACACAGGAGAGATTTCTTTTTCCTCACCTTGTCTCGTTACAGCAACCATGACAAGCGGTCCATGGAGGAAGTGTCATGTTTTATTTTACACAGAGAATATCGTACTTTTCCAAAGATGGAACAGCACTCAAGGGGACATACAGTTTCTGTCTGCTCCAGCTGCCTTTCTCCTTACCCTCTTCTCGCCCTTGCCCTGTCTGATTGATGCAGGTACAATACAGTTTAGCAAACATTGTAGTTTATTTTTATTGAAACAGAAAATGCCCCTGAAAACATCAAAGATTGCGGTATTTACAAGAGCAGCACAGCTACTGTACTGTACTGTATAGGTATGTGAAGTGAGTCAGAAAGCAGAGTCATAGGGGAGGAGACCTTGGAAAACAAAGTCCATCAAGAGAGTGGGCGGGCAGCAGCTGATCAACAAAGTCTGCTCTGTACAGTATTCTAAATTAAACTAAAACTACTGTAAACTAATGTAAAGTAAGGTGTATTAAATAAAATACAGTTACATTCTCTACGGTACCTCCTACAGTACATAGTACAGTGTCCTTATGTTTATTTATGCAGTGCAATGTTTCTTTAACAATGCATTGCATGTACATTGGGAATTTACAGTACAGTGGCTGAAACTGCATTGTATGTGAGTTGATGGATGGTTGAAACAGAGTTTGTATTTTAAGCATTCATAATTGTCACTGTATTGTCAACACAAAAAAATGAAACAGTGAGTTGGAGGAACAGTTTAATGTGACTTGTGCTGTACAAGGCCTCCCTGTTCATTGTTCTGTTTCCCATGACCTCAGCATAACTTCCTGGGGTTAATACAGGTACAAATAAAGAAATTACTCACTTACTTTCATTATAAAAGTAAGATTTGTATATTTTTATATAATGTTCAAATTAAATATACATTATGGGTGAGATATTTAGAAATGCACCCAATGCCAGTGCAAGTCTGGCACAGTGCAAGTCAGATGTGCCATGGCAAAATGAGAGCCATATTCAGAAGATACACCCCTTGAAATGCCTCTGTGCAAGTCAGCTGAATATGTCAAAGATGCACCACGGCCCAACCATAGATGCACCACTGCAACCATGGATACGTGGAGCAGACCAGAGCACAAACCCAGTGAGCAGGGCAAGAGCAACAGGCTGCAGGGATACATATACAAAGAAGCTCAGGGAAAGGGGCACAGGACCCCACCAGCAGGGCACACACAGGTACACAGAAGCACTGACCTGGAAGGAACACAGGGCATCAGGGGATAGTGCAAAGACAACCCCGGTCCACCAACCATGGAAGAAGCAACCGTCCAAAACCCTGCCACCACAGTCATGCCAAGGGCAGGGCAATGCAACAGACACCCACCAGGCAGGGCCGCAGGGCACCATGGGCACTGTGCCAGGTAATGATGCAAACACAGAGCAAACGACCGGGGGTGAGTGAAGCACAGTCCACACAGGGCCTCACAGGGCACCGGCCACAGTAGGGAGGGGCGCCTCAGTGCTGCCCACAGTTGATATGCACAGCCCAACAAGCAAATAGCAGGCCAGGAAGACAGGTGCATAAGTTGCAGGGGCAGACAAAGGCCACCATGGGACACATGATACAGGGCCATGCACAGGAAAGGGACAAGGCCCACCTGCCCAGTGATCACAGGGGCAATGGCCATCGGGGAGGGTGGGGGAACACCAGAGACATAGCAATGGACCACAGAACAGACAGCTGCAGCATGGCTCCACACATCACCTGTAAAGCAGACATGGACACAGGGATGCAACAGAATAAAGCTTCATAACAAGATAAGGAACAGTACAAACAAATAACAGGGGCAGGGATGGTTGAGAGTGAGAGTAGGATGGGGACAGGAAATAGGGGCTATACAATGGGATGTGGGACTGCAGGGAAACAGGATAGTCAAGGGTGAAAGGAGCTATATACAAGTGGGGCCTCTCAATGCCCCCTGGCCACCAGTTCCATCCACTCAACGGCCCTCCTCAGTGTGGCAATCTCCTGCAGCTGCCTCCGCTGGATGAGAAGTATCCTTCTCCGAAAGGCCAGCATCTGGTACATGGCCGGGAACCGCCTCAGTGCTCCCCTCTGCACTGCCATCCTGGGTCCACCTTGAGAAGGGACAGGACAGGCAATCAGTGACATGCCCCAAAGTACCCTTGCCCACCCACAGTGTGCAGTGGACAGCAGGGGTACACAGCACTGGAGGGACCACAATGGACCCATGCCAGGAGAGCCACACCAGCCATCCAGACAGCACACCACAATGGTGCAGACAGTGTAGTGCAGTATGCGCATGTGCACATGAGCATGGGCACACGGCACAGAGTGACAGCACTGTTGCAGCACACACAGTGGCAGCTGTGTGCATGCCCACCCACACAAGGCCACCAAAGTATGTGCGACACTGGCATTCAGAATGGAAAGTGCAACAACCACAGCTGTGCAGACACATGGCTGGAGTGACCATTGCTGGATACTTTCCCTACTGCTATCCCACAGAGACATGTAACAGCAATGTGACCAAGCCTACCTGCCTAGTGCCATCCAGATAGTGCTGTTGGCTGTGCCCTAACAGGGACCTGCACCCCTGCTGCGTACACCCTAGCCAGCCTGTGGTCCTCTGGCCTGGTGGAAAGAAAGAAGAGAGGAGGACATGAGTATGCATGGACAGCCCCCCACCCCGCCACCACACAGCCCACATGGTGCAGGGCATATCCATGTTCATCCAGTTGCCCACATGCCTGCATGACTGCAACACATGCAGCAGCCATGCAAGATGCACAGTGACCAACGGCACTTTGACAAACCCCAGCAGCAGACCATGCTGCGCAGCTGTACACCCACCACAGTAGAGCACCTGAGTATGCCTGCCACCTGCACATACATACCTGGCTGTGGCACCACCCCATGCTGCACTCACACCTGCAGCCTCTGCAGCCTCTCTGGGTCCCTTCTCCTCAGGTCCCTGAACCTGCGACAGCACTGCTCTGGGGTTCTGGCCACCCCATCTGCCTCTCCAGATTCCTGGCCACCCACTGCCACACCTCACTCCATGGCTGTTGGAGGGGGTACCAGTCCACAGAGCTGCCCCTCAAGGGGCTGTACAATGGCCATGAGGTTGATTACCTCCAGGTCATACCAGTTTATGGCTCATCTACTGCTCCCCTGTGCCATGTTGCCGACCATGTCTTGCAGTGGATCCTGGGGGAAATGGACACCAAAACCCCATGTGGGGCCACACATGTAGGATGCATGATTGCAAACAGCAAGATGCAATTGGGCAACATGGGGATGCATGATCTCAGTGCACAATGTGGGTGCATAGCACAGTAACACGAATGCGCAAAATGCCACTGACTGGTAGGTGCACGAGGTCATGTACATGACCCGGAAGGCACAGGGCATGACCCTGCATGGTGTCATGCACGTACCCACCTTGACAGTGCGCAGCTGCATGGTAGGACGCAATGCCATGAGGTACGTGAATGTGTGATGGCCCCCCCGTGCTGCATGCACAATGCCACAGCATTGTGCAAAGGCGGTTAGTCACATGATAGGCATGTGGTACAGTGTATGCACATGCACACTGCAGGCATGTGCACTGCACATGTGCTGCACTTGTGCAACAGGGGTTGCTCCAGTGCAACTTGATTGCACATGGCACATTTATGCGATGTTCAGCTGCCGTATGCAAATCACCTCATCAGCTAATGTGCAGCACAGTAGGGTGCATTAGCATATCATTACCATTGCGCAAAAGCTCATTTGCATGTGATGTGCCATATAAGCGCAAACAAACAGCACAGGTCACAGATCGGTATTGCAACCTGTTAGGTAAGTGGATGCAAACTCAACAAAACAAAGGCCCAATACAACACTGCTACAGGGGAATGCCATGGTCCATGCTGACATTGCCCCAGTATGCTGTCTCTGTTCACAGGTAGTGACATATCGACAATGATGGAGAGGAGGAGTATGGGCCTGCACACAAACGCAGGCCCAACTTCACAAGAGAGGAGCAGAATGCCCTGTTTGAGGCCTACCTGGATGGGGAGGACCTGTTCAGTGGTGCCACGGGCACACCTCAAGAGAGGTCGGCAGGGTGGGAGGAGGTGGCAAGGTATGTGAACATGCATGGCAGGCAGCAGTGCACTGCACAGGAGTTCCATAAGAAGGTCGGCATGGACAAGAGAAGGATCAAGGAGAAGGTGGCGGCTATAGGGGCATCCCACTGTTTGACCGGTGGTGGCCCATCCACTGCCCATCCACCACCCCTACTCTGTTGGCCACAGAGGAGTTGGTGGCAGCCACCATTAGCCACACAGCAGTGGAGGGTGTACCTGGTGCCAGCTTCCAGATGGGTGGCAGCCCCTTACTGCATGGTGAGTATACACTCAACAGACATGTCTGGCAGGTGTAAGATGGACATGCAGGTGTGCCTGCTGCTGTGCTGCATGCCACATGCCTGGATGGCCACAGCCATGCATGGCCAGTGGCAACGACAACATGCACAAGAAGGAGGAAGGCACATGGATGATACAGCTCCACTTATTCTCTGTTTCTTTCTTGCAGCACCATCACACCTCCATGGGGATGATGGAGCAAAGGCAGCCACAGCCATGGATGCCATACCATCCACCTCCTCTGGCATCCAGAGCAGGGACAGGCCATGGCTCAGCTGCATGGAGCAGGTGGATGTCCTTGGCCTGGGGTCGGACAACGTCCTGGCTGAGTTCTTGCAAGATGCCTGCCTGCCAGTGCTGTCCACTGAGACTCAGCTGGAGACCAGGTCTGACTCCGATGATGACCTAACACTGATCCTGGACAGTGAAGGGTTTGTGGTGCCTGGCATGCCCCTGGGAGTATCACAGGCAACATCAGGGCCCAGTGCTGCACCAGCAGCTGTGCAGTTGCCATCCATACCCCTCTGGCATGCTGGTGTGTGGTGCACCCGCTGTGTCCGGCATGGGTGGTGATGCTGTTGTGGCAGCTGCAGCGTAGGGCACTTCCTGGCAGATGGTTGTATGGCCGAAGCAGGATGCAAGTACCACTGGGCAGCGTGACTCGGGGTCCACTGCTGTTGCACCTGAGGACACTGTACCCCCAGTATGGCACCCTGTGCAGCATCCACCAGAGCAGGATGCTGGACAGCGTGCCACATCACCCCCCCCAGCAGCCTGGCATCTGGTCCAGGAGGTGCAGGATGCTGAATGGCTAGCTGAGCACACCCAGTTGCTGTGGGCATCCATAGAGGACCAGGCGCTGCTTGCCACAGAGGTGCGTACACTGTGGGTGGAGGTGCGCCAGCTGGCCGAGCAGCAGGACAGGGGCACTGCATGGCTCATTAATGAGCTTCCCCAGATGTGGAAGGCCACAGCCATGTCATTGGACCACATGACCGTGCCATTGTGGCCAGGCCTGCATTGCTGGCAGCCACTGGGATCAGCCATGCACAGAGGATACACCGCAGTGCTCTGTCCACCCCACAGTTCCAGCATCTAGTGATCCTCTCACAGCAGACACCAGGGTCTGATACTGGCATCCCAGACACCCCAGCACTAGCCTTTTTGGCCACCACAACATCCCTACAAGGACATGGTCACAATCCAGGACTTCAACCCCTGGGGGTGTATCAGACACCCCCCCATGGCTGATGCACAGCTTGGGGCAGCTGATCGGCCCTGGCACAGCTGCCCATGTGGTCATGGTGGCCAAGAAACCATGCAGTTGGCCTGAAGTGTGTGCTGCCATGACTTGCTGTCTGCTGCTGCTGACCCTTGCACATGTGGGCAGTGGTAGTGCAGCATGCATGTGGTGGTAGCTTGGCAGAAGACACCAGGAGAAAGGACTGCTGTGTGACTGAACTTCTCTGCTGGGACTAAAGTAGAAGAACTTTTGTATTTGACTTTTAATTTAGGATAAAAAACTAACATACAAAAAAAAAGTGTGTGTTTGGGTTAACTGAACTGAATGGGTATCCGAAGAGTTATCTAGGTGTAAATCTCAGGTGACTAAAAGGACTTAACTGCTGTGAGGTTTAAATTACTTGTAGAAAGATCTGGTAAGTAGGGGGAGTGGCTTAGCTAGAAGGAAGCTACATTTAAAGACTGCCTTAGAAAGTTTCTGCTAATAGCTTGGCAGAAGACACCAGGAGAAAGGACTGCTGTGTGACTGAACTTCTCTGCTGGGACTAAAGTAGAAGAACTTTTGTATTTGACTTTTAATTTAGGGTAAAAAAACTAACATACAAAAAAAAGTGTGTGTTTGGGTTAACTGAACTGAATGGGTATCTGAAGAGTTATCTAGGTGTAAATCTCAGGTGACTGAAAGGACTTAACTGCTGTGAGGTTTAAATTACTTGTAGAAACATCTGGTAAGTAGGGGGAGTGGCTAAGCTAGAAGGAAGCTACATTTAAAGACTGCCTTAGAAAGTTTCTGCTAATAGCTTTGCAGAAGACACCAGGAGAAAGGACTGCAGTGGGACTGAACTTCTCTGCTGGGACTATATTGCCCTCCTTCCTTCCCCACCCAAAGCTAGTTCTATTTTTATAGGCACAGAATTTGACTGACAACAGGAACTTCCTGTTTAGGGGCAGGAAGTGAGTGATCACAGAATCACCAAGGACCCACCATCCTAGAAGGGCAAGAGTAGCTCTCCAGCCCTCTCTAGCTGCTGGAGGTCTGCCTCTGAGCAAGTAAGTGGTCTACTGCGAAATATAGGATATTCTTGTCTCAGAACAGGACAATCAGGAGCTTAAAGGGCACACAGGCAGAAAGTAAGGAGAGAAAAAAAAAAACAGAGGAAAGAGTAAAGATTGCAAACAGTTAAGGGGCCAGAAATAAGACATGATTGGAGTGGTGCAGTGCAGTGGCTGTGGAGCAGCAGTCTTCCGGGAGATGTTCTGGAGGATGCGGTGTTGTCCCATCTGCAGGCACCTCTCTGGGCTGAGGAGGTTGCTCATCTCCAGACTGAGTTGGCCAGGATTTGTGGGACCTCCTCTTCCATCCAGGGACCACCAGTGCCACTGCCGTTGCCTCAGAGGTTGCCAAGAAAGAGAGCAGTTGGACCACAGTGGGCTCAGGGAGGAGGGTGGTGGAACAGGGTGCATCCCTCTCACTGTACTCTCCACAATTCCTATGCCATTCTGGCAAAGTGTGGTTCCTCTGTGGGCACCACAGTGGAGACCAAGGAGGATGCTGGGAACCTCCACAAGGAGACCCACAGGAGGGTGGCAGGGGACCCTGCAGGGAAGAAACAACTACTGGTGGGGGACTCCATTGTTGGGAAGGTAGAAACTAGGGGAGGAGAGGGAGAGGTAGGTGCCTGCCTGGCGCCATGGCTTGCAGGGACAGAGCGAATCCTCAGGATTGCTGGAGCAGCTGCACAGGGAGAGCTGGATGTCATTGTCCACCTAGGGACAAAATGACCTGGCTAAGAAAGGGACAGAGAAGTGCAGGAAGGGTTGTGGAATTGGGAGGGGCCTTAGTCAAGTAGCACGCATGGTAACCTTCTGGAGGTGCTACCCATCTATGGCATAGGAGAGGCTGGGTGTTCTGCACCATGGGATTCAATCAGTGGTTGAAAAACTGGTGTGGAGCTTAGGGATTTGGCTTCATTGGGGAGTGGGGGTCCACCTGGAGTGATGCAAGCCTATACTGGCATGATGGGCTGCATCTGTCCGGGAGGGGAACCAGGATCCTAGGTGATAGGTTTAAATGCTTCATTGGTAAGCTTTTAAACTAGCCAAGAGGGGAGACACTGGAAAAGAGCAGGAAAATCCTAGCCCAACCCCAAATAATCATGGTAGTAAGTGTGGCAAACACCAACATAGAGGTGTTGATAGTTAGAAGGGCAAGGGTAAATGAAGAAAGTGACAAAGGCAAGAAGGACAGGGATAAGGCAAAAGGGAGTAAGGCCATCAGGAAATGGAGGGTAATGAGTACCAATGCCCGTAGTCTGGGCAACAAGCTCCCTGAGCTGATGGCCTTAATGGAAGAGGGATGTCTGGATATCGTAGCAGTCACAGAAACATGGCACACAGAGAACCATGACTGGGATGTTAACAAACCAGGGTACATAACCTACAGGAGAGACAGGCAGGGGAGAAGAGGGGGAGGAGTAGCTCTCTATGTAAAGGAAGGGATAAAAGCAACTGAACAAAAGAGCAAACAGGGAGGAGAGGAGGCACTGTGGGTCACCTGGAGACTGGAAAGGGCACCACAATCCGCACAGGGGTTGTGTACAGACCCCCATGTCAGGGGGAAGGAATGGACAAGGATATGATAGAATGCATTCTTAGAATGGCAGAGAAAGGGGAGATACTGTTGATGGGAGACCTGAATATGCCCGTTGTTAACTGGAGCACCTTTGCTGCAGCCACATCCAAAAGCAGGGCCATTCTTGATGTCCTACAGGTGGCAGGCATTAGACAGCTAGTTTTGGAACCCACTCATGAGGGAGCAATCTTAGACCTCGTACTCTCAAACGGGGACAGTGAGAGGATCTCAGATCTAGAAGTGGGTTGCCATATGGGGACAAGTGACCATCAAACAGTGTGGTTCACGTTAAACTCAGCTGCAGAGTCAAGCCATACAAATGTGAGGGTACTGGACTTCAGGATGGCTGACTTTGGCAAGATGGGAGAGTGCCTCAGAAAAGCACTAGCAAACAGGCTAGAAGGAGGTGTGGAGCAACAATGGGGAATTATCAAAACTGCCATCACAGAGGCAACAAGCCTTTGTGTGAAGCAAATGAACAAATCAAAATGAAAGAAAAAGCCACTATGGTTCTCAAAAGAGGTGGCTGTGAAAGTCAGGAAGAAAAAGATAGCATTCTGGAAGTATAAGGAAACACAGAAGGAGCAGGACAGAGAGCTGTACCAGTTAAGACAGAAGGAAGCAGGGAGGGAAGTCAGAATAGCAAAGGCCCAAACTGAGGAAAAGATAGCCTACTCAGTTAAGAAGGGGGATAAAACCTTTTATAGGTACATCAGCGAGCATAGCAAGACAAAGGGAGGGATAGTGAGGCTGAATAGAATGAACAGTGGGTGGGCAGAGGGGACATTGAAAAAGCAGGAATACTGAACGAATATTTCTGCTCAGTATTCCCAAAAGAGGAGGGGAACGTGCCTAATCCAATTAACAGAAGCACTCTTGATAGGGGTCGATCCCAGTCCTTTCACAGAAGAAAGGGTTCTGCAAGAACTCCTAAAACTGAAGGTGGACAAAGCAATGGGTCCTGATGGAATTCACCCAGAATTTTAAAAGAATTAAGGGAGGAACTAGTGAAACCACTTGCTACTCTTTTAATAAATCATGGGAGGATGGTGTGGTACCCGAGGACTGGAGGAAGGTGGATGTGATTCCCTTCACAAAAGTGGGTCCAAGACAGAGGCAGGAAACTACAGACCTGTCAGTCTGACCTCTGTGGTAGGGAAAGTGATGAAGTCACTTCTGAAGGAAAGAATAGTAGAGTACCTAGAGGCCAGTGGAGCACAGGACCCAAGGCAGCATGGGTTCACAGTGGGAAGGTCATGTCAGACGAATCTAATAGATTTCTTTGACTGGGTGACCAAACTAGTAGACCAGGGAGGGGTTGTGGACATGGCCTACCTAGACTTTAGCAAGGCATTTGACACAGTCCCACACAAAAGATTAATAGTCAAATTAACTAGCCTGGGAGTGGGGGCCCAGGGTGGTAGCCTGGGTAAAACATTGACTGGACAACAGGGCACAGAAGGTAATTGTAAATTGAGTCCATTCTGAAGAAAGGGGGGTTACTAGTGGGGTACCGCAGGGCTCAGTATTGGGTCCAGTCCTCTTTAATGTCTTCATCAGTGACATTGCAGAGGGACTGGAAGGAAAAGTATGCCTTTTTTGCAGATGACACAAAAATCTGCGACAGGGTTGATACACAAGGAGGCGTGGAAAGGATGAAAAGGGACTTGGCAAGGTTGGAGGAATGGTCAGAAGTATGGCAGCTAGGATTCAATGCAAAGAAGTGCAAAATAATGCACCTGGGAAACAAGAACCCAGTGGAAGAATACACAGTGGGTGGGGAGGTAGTAACAACAACAAAAAAGGAAAGGGACCTGGGGGTAATCATATCAGATGACCTTAAGGTTAGCAAGTAATGTGAGAAGGCAGTAGGGAGGGCTGGGGGTATACTGAGATGTATAGGAAGAGGCATCAGCAGCAGAAATCAGGAAGTTGTTATCCCTCTGTACAGACAGTTGGTGAGACCCCATCTGGAGTACTGTGTCCAGTTCTGGAGACCCCATCTCCGCAAGGACATAGACAGGATAGAGGCAGTACAGAGGAGGGCAACTAAAATGGTCCAGGGTCTGCAAGAGAAGCTGTATGAGGAGAGACTAAAGGAGCTTAATATGTATACCCTTGAGGAAAGAAGGGAGAGGGGGGACATGATAGAAACTTTTAAGTACCTCAGTGGAATCAACAAAGTCCAAGAGGGTAGCATTTTTCAGAAAAAGAGACTTGCAAGAACAAGGGGACACAATTTAAAGATAGAAGGAGGGCGGTTCAGGGGCAATGTGAGGAAGTATTATTTCACAGAGAGGGTAGTGGATGCATGGAACAGCCTTCCTGAGGAGGTTGTGAGGTCTAAAACTGTGGGAGAATTCAAGAATGCATGGGACAGACATAAGGCAATTCTTGTGGGGGGTAGGAAGAAATAGGCTGTTTGTTAACTAGGATCTGCGGCCTATCCTGTAGGTAGGGAAATGGGCAGACTAAATGGGCCTAGCGGTCCTTATCTGCTGTCAAAGTCTATGTTTCTATGTTTCTATGGTGCACATGTGTGTTGTGGTACATGCCCCTCATGTGTGCCGTCTGGGCTGCTTGGACATGTGACATGGGTGTGATGAGGATAGCTCTGCGCCGGTTGTGCCTGTGCACTGGTGTCATGCTTCTGATCCATGCCATGTTCCTCAGCCTGTGTGTGTGTCTGTGTGCAATTGCATCCAGCATACCTGCAATGTGTCCCATTCACTGCATGCATCACGCTATGCACATACAGGCCCATGTGGGGTGTGCTGGTCCATGTGTCCAATGCATGTGTGTCAGTGCACTTACCTGCGCTCTCCATAATCCTCCTGTGCAATTGTGTCTCGATGCCGCCTGGCCTCCACTGCCAAGTGGGGGTCCTGCCTCCCTGATGGTGGCTGCCCACCACCCCCCAGCACATCCTCACTGTTGTCCCCACTGCGCTCTCATCTATCTAGACAGCTATCCCATGATCAATGGCCATATTGTGCAGAATGCAATGGACCAGGAATAGGCCACAGGCTTTCGATGGGCTGTATTGTAGGGCACCGCCAGACCTGTATAGGCAATGGAATCACATTTTCAGCATGCTAAAGACACGCTCAATGATACTGCGCCTGCTGACATGTGTCTCATTGTATCTCTCCTCCACAAGGGATGACGTTCGCCTGTAGGGGGGAAGCAGCCAGGGCCTGAGTGGATACGCACTGTCACCTGTGTGAGGAATGACATGTTTAGCACTGCACTGTGTTGCAGTGACCACCCTGTCCCTGTCACTCACTGCCTCCTCTACCATGCCCACCCTGTCTGCCCTCCCTCCTCCCATTGCCATGCCGCACATGCCCCCTGGCCCATGCCCTACTCACCCACCAAGTGGCCCATGGGGATTCCCCACATTCAAACCTCTGGTACAGCACAAGGCTGTGCCAGATGAATGCATCACATGCACTCCCGGGGTGTGTGGCACAGACATTGGTTATGTGCCCTGTGGCATTGCACACCACCTGGAAGTTGATCGATGGATATCTTTTCCTATTGATGTATACTGGCCCCTTGGGCCAGGTGGTGTGCGGATGCCCACATTGTGGGTGCAGTCTATGGCTCCAATCATGCCTGGCATGTGTGCCACCCTGTGGAATTCCTGCATGCTTGTTGTGCGCTCTGCCTGTGTGATAGGGAAATCTATATACTCCGATGCACGTGGTAGCAGAGCATTGAGGAACTGTGTAAGGAGACAGATATGGCCAACCTGATGATGTCAGTGGTATCTTCTTTTGGTCTTTGGATGTTGCCCGTGGTGAGCAAGCACATCATAGCAGTCACCTTAGTCTCCACTGACATGGCATGGCTATGTCTGGTGGGTGTCTGCACAGCTCACAGAGCTGCCTCAGAATTGCCCTGTTCAGGTGGTACCAGCCCACTATCTCTATATCTCTACAGTTCTTGAATGTGATATGGGCATGATATCACTTGTGTCAAGCATACTGCAGCTGGGCCCTTCATTGGCCACCCTGGTGTTCCTCCTGCCTCCTCACACCCCTCATTACTGCCTCCATCTTAAATGGTGAGCCGTCCATCTCTCTGTGTGGTTTGGCACAGGGTTGTGCATCTGCTATCTGTGTGTTTGAGCCAGGTTTTATAGGCTCAAGCCTGGCCGGCACATCTTGTGGTTTGCTCTGGACTTGCGCCATGATTTCTGGTTGAATATACTGTTGCACCACATATTCATGGGAACGCCCCCTGCACTTGCGCTGCATACATTACATTTGTGCTATGGCGCAGTGAGACTTGTGCTGCACAGCTGTAATGTTTCAATATCGCTCGGAGGCACAAGTCCACAGTTGCGGCAGTGCAACTCAGTTGCGCCATGCACAACTGCTCTGAATATCCCCCCTATAAATATTAATAACATAACTCTCAAATTAAATGAAATACAGCTGCTAAAAGTGAAACATAAAATCCGATAAATTAAATATAGAACATAGATTATAAATAAAAATGAAATATAAATATTCATTTATACCATGTTTTTACAATATTAAAATAATTATTTTTTTAATTAACTTTAATAGGTAGATTAGAAAACTGAGTTTTTTGTTGTTTGTACTTTGTAGTTGAACATTTTATCTTTTGAAAAATTCAGTCATTTTTTCCCCTTATAAGGGGAGACAAGGAGGTACCCACCCTTAGATATCATAATGCATGTGGGGGGTCACCTCTTGAGTGACACCTGGAAGTGGAAGCATGGGTTCCCTGGCAGTGTCCATGTTGGGGACAGTGACCAGGTGTATCACTTCACCTCCTCTGCAGGTGACATTTGAGGAGAGGGCTGTGGTGGAGTATTTTGTGACTCCTGACCTTCCTCAGAGAGGGCCTGGTCCCTTTGTTGCAGCAGGAACTGGATGTTTTCTTCGTTGGTTTCTGTGGTCAGCTCACTCCTGCTCCATCAGTCTATGCAGGAACTCCATAAGTTATCTCCTGAGCTGCAATCTGGTTCTTGTGGCTCTGTATGAGCTCTCAGATGCTCCAAGTGAGCCCCAGGTTGCTACTCTGGAGATCCCAGAAGGTCTCATATGTTTGCCATGTGAGCCTGATATGCTGGTAAACAGTTTGCAGTATTTCTTTCTGCTGCTTCAACACCAACGTGAACGTCTCAGTCAGACTTTGGGAGCCCTCTGTCACAGTTTAAGTGAACTGACGGAGGTCCTCCTTTGGTGCGTCAGTTGCTGCTATTGTTGCTATGATACAAAAGAAAAGAAAATACTTTAATGTACTTTTTATGTTGTGTTGTGTGTATTTGAGAAGCTGTTTGGAGTTGTTGATTCTGTATGTGTTGCACTGTGGACATAATCAGTAGTATTAAGGTTGTAATGTAGGTTCAAGGGCTGGAAAAGAGGAAGCTATTTGCTTTTGACCATATACTTCTCATAGTTGAAGGGACTGTGCTGTGTTAAGTAAAAAAAATGTTAGTTTTTCTTGCTCCTGTTTCTGTTTTACTGTGAAGAGAATGAGTAGTATTAAGGTTCTGACACAGGTTGTAAACATGGGAACAAAGCAGCTATTGTGTTTTGAAGCACTAGTTGTTGTATCTGAAGATCCTAGCAGTTGATTTTTCTGCCTTTGAGAATGAAGATTTCTGCTAAGGGCAATGCAGGATGTTGTAGACCTGTAATTTAAAGAATGTATTGGCAAACAAGAAAACAATAAGACACAAGGGGGTGTGCATTAAACATTTCTAATGCAGGCTAGGGGCATAATGGCCTTGTGCCTTCAGTCGATGGCCATGCATTTGAAATGTCTAATGCACAACCCCAGAGTGTCATATAGCACTTATAAAATGGGCCTATGTATTTTAAATGCATATAACATCCAGATTTGTTATGTTTATAAAGAAAGAAATTAAAATGTTTAATGTAATTGGTTGTAAAATAGTTCCTCCGCATCCAGCAGATAGCTATATATATATTTTTTTTTTGCCCTTAGGACTTTTGTCCTATTATGGCCAACATAGCTGTAGCTCCTCCCACATACACACACTCACTGTACATTAAAACTGAAGTCTTTTTTTGTTGTTTTTTTTTTCCATTACTCTTCAAAATTTTGCCATAGTTTTACTATGATTGTAACACTTCCTGACTGTTGAGAAGCGAGTGGGAGGCCAACTGGCAAGTGATCAGACTGAGTGCATGGATGACTGGGTGGGAGGAAAGGCGTTATGAAGGTATGACATGAAGTCTGCTGGTAAGGGATAAGAGATGAGAAAAAATCACAGCACTGATGTACTGTTTAATCTGCATCAGTTAAGCCTTACTGCTGAGACCTTTACCGGTTCTGCAGAGTGTGTGCCATGGTCGGCAGTATTCCAGGTGCTCTCATGTTCTGAAAGACCGATCGCGCCGGGGATCGGGAAGGGAGGGTTGCATACATTGGGTTCTGTCTTGTTTTATTAAACATTTATTGAAATAATTTTCAGTGTTGTCACTTGGCTAGAAGTGTATGATTCTGGGACACAGTGTGTACATGTGAGGCAACAGGCTGCTCTCCGGGGCTGTTTTGATTTTTTTTAAATGGGGGCTATTTAACTTCGGAGAAAACTGACAGTTGTATTGTAGTGTGCATGATTTTTTTTTTGTGTATGTGTGTGGATGGAATAGTGGGACCGGTGAGAGAATTTAAAAAGAAAGCCTGCTAATCTACAGTGAGTGCACTCAAGAGTAGGATGTTTTTCAGGATTTGGGTAACTTGTGATTAGCGGTGTAAAAAAAATGGCACCGTTTCAAAACTGAACATTCTATTTAGCTTCTTAGCACACATTTTTTTAATATGACTGTGATTGCCTGAACTTGTTCGTAGTTGTGCATTACACAGTTCTAATGCATGGCTAACAACCAATCAAAATGTGTGCTTTTCCCTGCACATTTTATAATGAAATGAATATCATCTGTTCTGCTGCTGTAGAAGAGAAGAGTTAATGTGAAGACATGGCATACTGTTTTTCGGTATTCATTGATAATGCATTTTTTGCAGGTGGATACAGTTCAATACAGTTTTACGTTTTATTATAGATAGTTGCTATATTGATAGTACGGTAGAAGAGGACTAAAAGTATTGTGCTTTGTGTTAGGAGCCACGAACTTAAACGTTAGGAAATATTTCTATATTTAGTGAAAGATACCATCACTACTGGTTTTCCGTGCAATATATAATGCAGGTCATGCTCAGGTGAAGTTGTAGCAGTGTAACATAGTGGTAGCAGGCACACACTGTGGGCATAGATGTATGGTATGAAGTTCAGCATGCGAGGTATGTTGTGAGGGGGAACTGGCTGGTAGCTGTTGCAGTGTACTGCTTAGAGTACTACCACAGTGATGCATATGAGACACACAAGAATATAAATACCATGTTATAGAGATGTCAACTGTGGGAAATGTCTTCAGTTTTCAAACTGATACTTGTATACTATTAAGAAAAGTGAAGTAGAAAAAAACAGTGATGTGCTACACATGACATTGTGTTATTATATCATAATGTGTAATCCGGGAGTATGCTAAATGTCTTATTGAATGTGGGAGTGTAAGGACTGTCGTACTACATACGTTCGGTACTGCTGTGAATGGAAACAGCTTCCTTACTGTGCTTGCTCCACCCTGACACCCTGCAAATGGGTGGCCTGGTCCATGCACTGTGGTCATGTCCAGCATTTGTATTAGAAGTTCCAGTAGTAACACTTGCTTCAAAAATTATACACTAGTGACATTCAGGATGTAGTTGCATAGTTGTCAATTTCCGGAATGTGCCCTGTTCTGAAGGTTGGTACTGAGAGTCCCAGTTCCTCTACTTTGGTACTGTCTAAATAGGTGGCTAATCAAGCCTTTGCCACATGCAACCTTGGCAAAGCAAAATATAAAGACAAATTCTGCCAAAGTGCTTGTGCTAGATGCAAGTGCAGCACTGTAAATTTAGTGTGCCTCTGTGGTCCGTTAGATGGACTCCCCCCTTCCCTACTATTGCTCAATTGTTCTCTCAGACTTGTTACTCTAAAAATGGTATTTCTAGTGTTGTACTCAAATGAGGTATAGTACTTGCATTGAGGGTGAACAGTTAGTAGTGTTTGTCCCCTGATTTCTGCTCCAACTAAACTGAACATGGCAAAACGATGACCAGTCATCCGCTTGGATAATGGCAAAGTGAGATCTCTGGGAGGCTAAAGTTAAAACTGAGAGGTTTGCTTGGGGTAAGGAGAAAACTTTGCAGTAACACGGTCCACAAAGCATGAAAAATAGGTTGGCGGGTTTGAAGAAATTAAATCTGCAGTAACAGAGCACATGTCTTACGAGCTGTCACTCCTCCCAAGCATACTGTATGTCACTTCCAGTGAGCACCTGATAAGTGGCACTCTGTTATTCTGATACTTATGATTAATTGTACTTTGTGCTATGGATAGTGTACTGTAGTGTCTGTGTAAGAAGAGTAATGACTTTCCTTTCTCAGCAACAATCGAATGCTGGCACCGGGGAGGTAAATTTATGTAAAGAGAGATAAATGTAAGTGGTTAGGAAGATGTTCTGTATTTATAGCTATTTCATATTATTACCATTAAAATTCTCACTACTAACTTTATGTAAGATCTTCACATCACCGCACAGCTGTGTTTGTTTACATGGTGCATACTGTTGTAGACATTTTGGAATACAGATACTGTACTGCATGCTTACTGATTGTGGCCTAATATGTACAGAACAAATATACTCTAGAATCACATGGCACATTGATATAGTATGTATTTTACTGAGAACAATTGCATCTTTAATTTATGGAAGAAAACAACCCTGTACCTACAAAATCTTTTTAATGAGCGTTACATAAGTATCATCTGATCATAATGTATCTCACAGTGGCATGGTATTACAGTTATACAGAACATCTCTCATTTTACTTACTGCAGAAAAAGAGCATTACAGATACACCAGCTTCTGAAACATTGTTATACATTTATTATCTTTTGATAAGGCTGCAGGCTGTTTGTGACACAGATTGTCTAGTAAATATAGTAATGTGTTATTGTTAACTGCAATGTACAGTAGCACCTGTGCAGTAGAGTCACATAAGACATAAGATGTTGGCATGGCATGATTTGCATGTACAAGAAGTTTGATGGGGTGGAGGGGGGAGGCTACGTTTGGATACAGAATCCATGTCCTGTGATACACTGGCTATCTAGGTGCATGTATGTCAGGGGTATCAGTTTCTGTGGTTTATTGCATCATGGTGTATACAGGTACCCATAAAGAACGGTGATAGTGGTAATGGTGTAATGAGAATGTTGTAGTGTGGTACTATGCTTAGATGGGTAATAGGATAGCATGAAGTCAGTGTAATTAGTGGGATTTCAGAACCATGTTGTGGTGGTGATGGGTATACAGCCCTGACAGCGACATGTCAACAGCGACCGACACTACAGCGACAACAGCGTTAGGTTCCTGGAGTGTTGGCATTGGACCCTGGCACTGTTTTCTGGGGGTCTTGTACCCCCTGCCGAATCAGCTAGGAGTTGATTATTTTAAGTAGGGGGAGGGTTCGGGGGTGAAGCCCCTGAAGAAAACATGGTAGGCAGTGACCATCTTTATGCCGACCCCTAATGCAGTCGACATAAAGGTTTCACTGTAATGTCGGTCAACAATCGGTCAACAAAATATTTGTCGACCTGGTGTCATAGATCTGTGGTGATGTATCTACAGAGAATCTATTGCTGTGTGTGT
Source organism: Neoceratodus forsteri (assembly GCA_016271365.2). Lineage (NCBI taxonomy): Eukaryota > Metazoa > Chordata > Ceratodontiformes > Ceratodontidae > Neoceratodus > Neoceratodus forsteri. Next base: position 611,626,028 of record CM028133.1, read on the forward strand.
AGAACTTGTGTGTGTGTGTGTGTGTGTGTGTGTGTGTGTGTGTGTGCTGCTATGCTGAGATAATGGCTATGTTTGTGAGGATGGAGGAGGGTGCTCTAAAGGGGTTCCATGTCACTGCAGTGACAGGAAATTTGCAGACCATCACTACAACAATGGCACAATGCCACCAATTGGTATTGGCATAACCCCTGCACTTTAAATAACCAATTCCGAGTTGGAGTTGGTTTGGGGAAGGGAGGCAAACTCCCCAGAGACATCAGTGTCAGGAAACCAGTAGACTGTCCCAGCAAACTGTTAATTTTGTCGCTGTGATGGTCTTCACTGTGTTCCAATTGCTGTGGGAATGGTATAGTCTCTAAAGGTATGGCAGGATTGGTGTTGGTGCTGTAAGCTTGGTAGTGCTCTGCTCTGCACTGTGCACCTTTTTTCCCTGTTGGGCACTGTGGATCTGCATGTTTTTGTTGTTCTACACTGACAATGCATCTGAGTGTATAGCGGTTAGGGCAGTTCATGTGCACAAGTAGTTCATGAACATTTTCTGAATGTTGCTGGGTGTATAGTGGGTCCCTGTCATGTGCTAGTGACTGTGCTGTAAATAAAAAACACATGTGAGATGGAGAAACAGAGGCAAGCATTATTAGTCATATTTTAAGGAATTGTTTTCTCACTTACTTCATAGAGCAAGAAACCTGCATCCTGCTGCAGCTCCAGATACACCAGATGGACCAGGCTAGGGATCCTCATCAAGGTGCTGTTGTAGTTTGGAGCCACCAACACATGGTGGTGCCTCTTGCTGGGTCACAGAGGAGGCCTGATGTTGTTGGCTTCCTTCCACTGTGGCCTCTTCTGTGGCACCTCAGGTGCCCTCACTGAGGGTTGGTTGACCTGCAATACACAAGCACAAGAAAGGGACATAGTATTGTACTATGTTCATGCACAGGTAATTTGTGGCATGTTGAATAATTCACTGTATTGTACTTTACTAGCTGTTTCCTGCTATTGAGTTATATTAACTGCTACTGATGCACAGACAGTACTTATCATGAAAGATGTCAACAACAGTATTGATATTGTTTTCTATAATCTGACAATTGTATTACTCATTGTTGTTAGATCAGACACCTATACTTTGATAGACTGTAACACATAAACAAAAGTCATATTGTGAACGTTTGGCAGTATATCAAAACTATACAAATTGTTTAGTTGCTATTTAGGTAATAGTTAAATTTCTTATTGTGGTAGATTCATATTACATGATGCACGTATTATGTTCTCATGATCCAAAATATAGGGGAGAAACATTATATACAGACAACCTCTACTTGTGTCCTAATATATTACTATTGTGTCTTAGGAATTCAGGAATAATAGCACTTTGTCATAAGTGCTTCCTGTAGTAACTTTTTTTTCTACTTTGGTGGGTCATGCAGTACAGTGCTTGTATTTACTAGCAAGTATCTTAAAGACACAGCCTTGCTTATCATCATACCCTTAGTCTATAACACAAGCAAAATTCCCTATAGCAAAAGTGCATCTAGAAGAATGAACTTTCAGACTTCTGAAGCCTGTGAAGTGCTATTAATGCAATACATGATACCAGTGTATGTGTTTGTATAAAAAATGCATAATTAGTTGTTACATAGCACAATTTATTAATGTGAAGATGAACGGAATGCAGCTGGCAGCAATTCTCTATGCGTGCCGGGGATGCTGTACATGGTTTCACGGAAACATAGAAGGTGACAGCAGATAAGGACCATGTGGCCCATCTAGCCCCTTTTCCCTACCTAATGCATTATTGCAGACCCTAGTTGATCTGCGGCTTACTCTCTCTTTCCTATTGTGAGAGTACTCATATGTCTATCACATGCATTCTTGAATTCATCTACTGTTTTGGCCCCCCCACCACTTCCACAGGGAGGTTGTTCCAAGCATCCACTACTCTTTCTGTGAAAAAGTACTTCCTCACATTGCCCCTGAGCCTACCCCCCTCTAGCCTCATATTATGGCCCCTTGTTCTTGTACACCTTCTTTTCTGAAAGATGCTACCCTCCTGTACTTTGTTTATACCCCTGAGGTACTTGAATGTCTCAAGAAGGACATTAACCTGCTAGAGAAGGTCCAGAGGAGGGCTACAAAGATGATAGCAGGTCAGTTGGGTAAGGCATATGAGGAGAGGTTGAGGGCACTGAACATGTACTCCCAGGAAGACAGGAGACAGAGAGAGAGAGAGAGAGAGAGAGAGAGGACATGATTGGGACCTTCAAGTACTTGAAAGGGATAAATAAGGTGGATAAGGAGAGTCTCTTTAAGCCGATCCATCTTTCCCCCTACCCCTTTTTACCTACCCCCTTAGGTTTATACAAGGATGTATTCCACTGCAACTCAAGAGAAATTGTACATCTTTAATTGTAAATCTGTATTTTATACCAACATGTACAGTGGCGTGAAAAAGTATTTTCCCCCTTCCTGATTTTCTCTATTATTGCATATTTGTCACACTGGATGTTTTCAGGTCTTTAGAGAAAATGTAATATTAGATAAAGGGAACCTGAGTGAACAAATAACACTTGTTTTTTTTTAATTTCACTTATTTAATGAAAAAAGTTAACCAACACCAACTGGCACTGTGTGAAAAGTAATTGCCCCCTTTACACTTAATAACTGGTTATGCCACATTTAGCTGCAATGACTGCAACCAAACACTTCCTATAATTCAATATCAGTCTTTCACATCGCTGTGGAGGAATTTTAACCACTCTTCCTTGCAGAACTGCTTTAATTCAGTAACATTTGGTGAGTTTTCGAGCATGAACTGCTGTTTCGGATCCTGCAGCATCTCTATTGGTTTAAGTCTGGACTTTGACTAGCCACTCCAAAACTTTAATTTTACTTCTTTTTAGCCATTCTGATGTGGACTTGCTTTTGTGTTTTGGATCATTGTCTTGCTGCATGACCCAACTATGCTTCAGCTTCAGCTGACGGAAGGATGACCAGACATTCTCCTTAAGAATTTTCTGGTACAGAGCAGAATTCATGGTTACTTTAATTATGACAAGTCATCCAGGTCCTTAGGCAGCAAAACATCCCCACACCATCACACTACCACCACCATGTTTGACTGTTGGTATGGTGTTCTTACTGTGGAATGCTGTGTTTGCTACGCGAGACATTATGAGATCCATGTCGTCCAAAAGTTCCACTTTGGACTCATCTGTCGATAGAACATTTTCCCAAAAGGCTTGTGGATCATCCAGGTGCTTCTTAGCAAATGAGAGACGAGCGTTTATGTTCTTCTTGGTTAGCAGTGGTTTCTGCCTTGCTACTCTCACATGAAGCCCATTTTTGCCCAGTCTCTTTCTGATTGTGGAGTCATGAACACTGACCTTAGCTGAGGCAAGAGAAGCCTGCAGTTCTTGGATGTTGCTTTAGGATCCTTTGAGACTTCCTGGATGATTTTACGCTGCGCCCTTGGAGTAATTTTGGCAGGCTGCCCACTCCTGGGAAGATTCACTACTGTTCCAAGTGTTCTCCATTTGGAGATTATGGCTCTCACTGTGGTTCGATGGAGTCCCAGAGCCTCAGAAATAGCTTTGTAATCCTTTCCAGACTGATAGAGGGCAACAAATTTTTTTCTGATCTTTTCAGGAACTTCCTTTGATCATGGCATAATGTGCTTGTTGAATCTTTGTGCTGGCAACGTGACTCTGATGGTAAGGGTCAAAATAAGTGAGGTTTATATTGAGCAGGGCTGGCTGTAATCAAGCCTGGCTGTGTTCAATCAGCTGACTCTAATTATCCCTTTAATTGGGTTGATTTAACTAGGGGGCAATTACTTTTTCACACAGTGCCAGTTGGTGTTGGTTAACTTTTTTCATTAAATAAATGAAATAAGTAAAAAAAAAGTGTTATTTGTTCACTCAGGTTCCCTCTATCTAATATTATATTTTGTCTAAAGACCTGAAAACATCCAGTGTGACAAATATGCAATAATAGAGAAAATCAGGAAGGGGGCAAATACTTTTTCACGCCACTGTAACTAAGTGTATTCTGTGTTCAATGTCTGCACCTGTAATGTTGTCCAATGTTGTATCTGTACAATGTTTTATTGTCTTGCCCTCCCTGCGACGAGGTGCCTTTGTAAATGAGTCCCTGACTCAAAGGTTGTAAATCTGACTTGTTCAAATAAAATAAAAAAATAAACACAAATATGACTTTTAGTGCAGTTCTTGCACCATTTTTGTTGCCCTTCTCTGAAATGCCTCTATGTTGTCTATGTCCTTCAGGAGATGTGGCCTTCAGAACTGGACGCTGTACTTCTCACATTGTTTGGTTACCTTTAGGTCATCAGATATGATTATCCTCAGGCCCCTTTCCTGATTGGTGGCTGTCAGTAGCTCTCTCCCCATCTTGTACATCTCCCTTGGATTTCTGTGCCACAAATGCATGATTTTGCACATCCTCGCATTGAATATTAGCTGCCACACTATTGACCACTCTTCAAGCATCTTATGTCCTTTCTCATTTTTTTCACCCCCCTCCCCCGGAGTGTTGACCCTGTTGCAGATCTTAGTGTCATCTGCAGAGAGGTATATCTTCCCCTCCAGTCACTCTGCAATGTCACTTATGAAGACATTAAAGAGGACTGGTACCAGTACGGATCCGTGTGGCACCCTACTGGTCACTCCCCTCTCCTAAGATTGAATGCCATTTACCACCACCCTCTGTGTCCTGTCACTGAACCAGTTTCTGACCCAGTTTACCACCTTGGGGCTCACTCCCAGGCTGCCCAATTTATTTACCAACCTCCTATGTGGGATGGTGTAAAAGGCCTTGCTGAAATCTAGGTACGTCACATCCACCACCCTTTCCCGATCTACCTATCTAGTCACCCAATCAAAGAAAACAATAAGATTTGTTTGACAAGACCTCCATGATGTGAACCCATGCTGCCTTGGATCTTGTGCTCTGCTGGATCCAAGAAATATTACCATCCTTTCCTTTGGTAGCGATTCCATTAATTTCCCCACCACTGAGGTCAGGCTGACTGGCCTGTAGTTGCCAGCCTCCTTCCTGTTCCCACTTTTGTGGAGAGGGACTACATTTGCTGTCCTCCAGTTCCCAGGAACCACCCCTGTCTCTATCAATTTGTTGAATAGGGTGGTTAGTGGTGCTGCAAGCACCTCTCTGAGTTATTTTAATATTCTGGGATGTATCCCATCCAGCCCCATAGCCTTGTCCCCTTTCAGATTCTTGAGTTCCTTTGGGACTCTTTCCTCCATAAACAGGCTGGTGTCCACCTCTCTCCCATTGGTACTCCTATTACCCAATAGTGTTCCTTCTCCTTCCTCTTCTTCTCTGAATACTGAACAAAAATATTTGTTCAGGATTGTTGCTTTTTCTAACTCCCCCTCCACTCACACACCTCCCTCACTTGTTAACCTCACAATGCCACCCCTAGTCTTCTTTCCTTCACTAATGTACCTGAGAAAGATCTTGTTTCCTTTCTTAATTGCTTGGGCTATTTTTTCCTCTCTTTGCGCCTTTGTGCTCCTGACTTCTTTCCCTGCCTTCCTCTGCTTTTAAGGATACAGTTCCTTGTCTTCTCCCATCTGTGTTTCCTTGTACCTCCTGAAAGCTAGCCTTTTCTTTCTTACCTTCCCTGCCATGTCCTTTCAGAACTGTAGTGCTTTTTTCTTTCTCTTTGTTTTGCTTAGTTGCCTAACACAAAGACTTGTTGCATCTGCTACGGCTTCCTTAAAAGCTTAGCTCATTGTTTCTCTTACATTCCCCCCTTCTTCTTCCTTTGCCAGGGCTTCCTTGAGACATACCTCCATTTTTGCAAAGTCAACCCATCTGAAATCCAGGACCCTTGCTTTTGTGTGTTTGGACTCCTCTACTGTTTTCACATTGAACCACACCGTACAATGATCACTGGACCCCAGGTGGCTATCCACCATTACATCGTTGACTCTGGCCCCATTGGTGAGTGCCAGGTCCAATATTGCTCCTTCTCTAGTGGATTCCACCACAAGCTGCTTGAGGCACACCCCCTGCAGGGCATCCAGGATGCATCTGCTCCTTTCTGTAGCTGCAGCCTAGGTGCTGCAATCCACCTCAGGCTAACTGAAGTCCTTCACCAGCAACACTTCACATTTGGCTGTCATTTTGTGGATGGCTTCCTCTAGTACCCTGTCCATATCCTCCCCCTTGTGCTGGAGGTCTGTAGATCATGGCACAGCAAATGGCAGTGCCATTTCCTGCCTCCAGGGTGACCCACGGTGCTTCTGCTCCCTCCTACATTCCCTGAACTTCAGTTGCTTTAATTCCCTCCCTGACTTAGATAGCCATCCCTCCACCCTTTTTTCCCACTCTGTCTTTTCTAAATAGAGTATCACCTGGTATGGCTACATCCCATTCATGGTTCCCCATGTACCATGTCTAGGTAACAGCAACAGTGTCCAGGTCTGCCTCTGCCATCAAGGCCACTAGGTCCTGGATTTTATTTCCCAGGCTACGGGCATTCATGCAGATAGCCTTCCAAGTTTTGCAACCTCCCCTTCTAGTAGCTTCCTTCCTATCCCCATGTCTTCATGTCTTCCTACCCTTCCCCTCCTGTTTTTACTCCCATTCTTCCTAATCTCTGCCATTCTACCTATTTCAGTTTTAGGTTTTAGTGTCGATTTTCCAACTCTAGGGTCCTCCCTACTGACTGCTTCATCCAATGGGGGGGCAATTACCTTTCTCCTGCCTACTTTTGCCTCCCCCCTTGGCTAGTTAAAATTCTTGCCAATGAAGCATTTAAACCTCTCACTGAGGATCCTGGTTTTCCCTGGATAGATGCAGTTCATCCCACTTGTATAGGCCTGCATCTCTCCAAGTGGGACCTCAGTCCTCAATGAAGCCAAAGCCTTCTGCTCTGCAGCAGTCCTTCAACCATGCATTGAATCTTGTGGTGCAGAGTGCCCAGTCCTCCCATTTGTCATTAACCAGTAGCACCTCTGAATAGGCTACAGTGCATGCCACTTGTATAAGACCCTTCCCCAGCTCCCTGAACTCCTCCTACACTACCCTAACCTCATCACCAGCCAGATCATTCATCCCCAGGTGGACAATGATGTTTAGCTCTCCTTACCTTCCTGCTGTCCCAGTGATCTTATGGATGCACTTTCCATCCCTCCAAGCCATAGTGCCAGGTAGGCACTAAACCTCCCTCTCTCCCATTCTCCCACTCCATCCACACCCAAGTCTACCTCCTATCAACAGAATACCCTACCAGGAATTGCTTCCTCCTTCTCTGGAGTGCTCTGCCTCCCCCCTGTGAGGTCTCCACCATGAAGGACTCCCACATCCTACATAGAAACATAGAAACTTAGACGTTGATGGCAGAAAATGACATCAAGGCCTATCCAGTCTGTCCATTTCTCTTTCTACCTTATGAATGTGCCATAGGCCTTTGCTCTCTCAATGGCCTATCTATTCATATTCATTTGTATTGCTCACTTATGCTTATCCCATGCCTGTTTGAAGCCCTGCACTGTATTCATATCTACCACTTCCTGAGGAAGGCCGTTCCATGCATCCACCACCCTTTCTGTGAAAAAGAACTTCCTCACATTACCCCTTAATCGGCCTCCCTTTAATTTCATGCTGTGTCCTCTTGTCCTGCTATTTTTCTTATATTGAAACATGTTAGACTCTTTCACCTTGTTAATGCCCTTAAGATGTTTGAATGTTTCAATCATATCACCTCTATCCCTCCTTTGCTCTAGGGTATACATATTGAGTTCAGTTAATCTGTCCTCATACGTTTTCTGATGCAGTCCCTGCACCATTTTGGTTGCCCTTCTCTGGACTGCCTCAATTTGGTTAATGTCCTTGTGAAGGTGTGGCCTCCAGTACTGCATGCAGTACTCCAGATGGGGCCTAACCAGTGTCTTGTAAAGAGGGATTATTACCTCCCTCTTCCGACTTGTGATACCTCTAATAATACACACCAACATCCCTCTAGCCTTACCTACTGCTTTAGAGGTCTGCTTGGATGACTTCAGGTCATCGGTGATGATGACACCCAAGTCTCTTTCTTCCCTTGTGACTGCCAGCAACTCCCCTCCCAGCCTATAGGCGGCGTCAGGGTTTCTCTTCACTATGTGCATGATCTTGCACTTCTTTGTATTAAACCCCAGTTGCCACTCTTCTGACCATTTTGCTAGTTTATCCAGATCTCTTCTCATTCTGCCCACGCCATCTGGATCATCTACTCTGTTGCAGATCCTGGTGTCATCTGCAAACAGACAAACCTTACCCTCTAGTCCATCTGCAATGTCACTGATGAAGATATTGAAGAGGACTGGCCCCGGGACTGATCCCTGAGGTGCCCCACTTGTGACTTGCATCTCTTCTGACTATATACCATTTACCACCACTCTCTGTTTTCTGCCCGTCAACCATTTTGCCACCTAGTTGACCAATGTCTGACCCACCACAAGCCTACACAGCTTATTATTCAATCTTCTATGTGGAACAGTATCGAAATCCTCCTTGATCTCCACTGCAGGTGCCTCCCTGGGACAGTCCAGCCCTGTCAGCACAGCACAGGAGTTGTGTGGTGGAACCCTAGGAGGGATGTGCCTCTGCCCTACTGCCCTCACCCTTCATAAGTCCACCATAGTCAAGCCACTCCTCCGCCAAGTCAACGTTTGAAGCAGTGAAGGTGGACTCAGTGGTTCCTGGATGAATTAGGAGGTTCCCCGAATCCAGGCCAACTCAGCCTGGAGATGAGCATCCTCATTCCTCAGCCAGAAAGATGCCTAGAGATAGGATAGCATTTCATCCTTCAGAACGTCTCCTGGAAGACTGCTGACCCACAGCCACTACGCTGCACCACTCCCATCATGTTTTATTTGTGGCCCCTCTCCAGTCACTTTGTATGCTTACTCTTTCCTCCCTTTGTTTTTTTGGGCTTTGTTTTTGTCTTTCTCCCTACTTTCTTACTGCCTTGGTGTCCTTACAGCTCCCACCCTTCCTGTTCTGGGACAGGAAGTTCCTGTATTCCTCGGTAGTCTCCTGTTTCCTTCCTCAGAGTCAGACCTATAGCAGCTAGGGTGCAGAGAGAGTTATTTTTTCCTTCCAAGGATGGAGAGTTTTATGTGTCTCTTGATCCCTCCCTTCCTGCTACCAAACAGGACGTTTCTGTTGTCAGTTAAATCCAGTGCCTATAAAAATGGAACTGGCTAAAGGTGGGAATATGGAGGATGGGTGGGAGAGCAATACAGCCGTGTAACAGGCTTGGACTCTGTTGCTGTGCCACAAGTAATTGAAGGACCCAATTTACCTTGCAGACCCTATACTTCTAATAAATTATCAGTCTGCTTACCCCCTAGTTGGAAGTGTTCTAGTAGTAAAGTTCTAGCTCCATAGTCATCTGCCTCCTTGACCTTGCTCTGATAGCAAGATTGCTGTCTGCCAAAATCTAACTACAGAGAAGTCTAAATGCAGACAACTGGTTTACTTCTGCCTAAGCCACACACCCCAATTTACAGCTCTCTACCTCACCTAGTTAACTCCAAAGATGATATCAGTTCCCTTCCCCCAGCTCAGTCAAGCATACAAACTCTTCTGCTTTTTTTTTCCTAAGTGAAGGTCCCAATGTACCTTGAAGACCCTACACTTCTAATAAAATATCAGTCTGCTTACCCCCTATTCAAAAGTGTTCTATTAGTGAAGTTCCAACTCCTTAGTCAGCTGCCTCCTTGGTCTTGCTCTGATAGCAAGATTGCTCTCTTCCAACAGTTAACAAATGCAGACACCCAGTTTTTCTCTTATTTGTTTTTTTGTTATTTATTACAATCTTGGAAATACCTTTGAGCCAGTGGCTCATTTACAGAGGTTCCACATTGAGAACAGATAAATAGTGGCAGTACAAAGAATCAAAACAGTTGAACAAAATAGGGCACATCATTACAGGTAGAACATAAAACACATATGTAAAACAGTCTTATTCAGTTAAAATGCAGTAATTAAAAGCAGCCAGAATTGATTCCTAAGAAACAGTTCTTTTGGCAGAGTAATCCTAGAGAGTTAGGCCCAAGGAAAATACCTAGAACTCAGAAAGTGCTAGTTGGATTAGCTAAAGTGGGGGGGTATTGGAGAGTCCAACTAAGAAGCTATAGGAACGGATAATGGAAAATGAACCAGGGAAAGGGGGGGAGAGATAGGGTGAGGAGGTAGAGAGGGGACTGGAGAGAAAGTAGGGGAAGAGGGGTGGTATGGGGAGGGGACATAAGAATGGGTGGGTATGGAGGAGGGGAGAAGTGGAAAAGAGGTAAACGGGGAAGGGAGCAGAGGAGGGTAAGAGGGGATGAATATGTGACAGACTTTAATGCCAGAGGGGCGGGCACATAAAGGTTTGCAGGGGGTGCAGTGGGCTGCAGGGAAGGTGTACAAAATAGAGGCCATTTTCTAAAAGTAGGAAGTGGTAGAAAATCAGGAAAGAGAACAAGGGCTGAGGGTTAGGTGGAGGTGGCGGGAAGGGGCTAGGAGCCACAGTCACATACACTGACCTTACTTCTGTCTAAGCTACAGCCGCAGTTGAGTATTGGATATCTTCCCCCAGCAGATCACCGAAGGTGGGTTGCCCACTATAGGGACTGCATCCCTGTGCTGGCTGCCGTGTGGAACTGAGGTTGAGGGGAAGTGCTGGAGTGTTGTGGTCCATGTCAGTTGGGGGGTCAACATAGGAATTGCACTCCAAGGGGCTGCCTAGAGAGCTAACAGCAGGCTACTGCAGTTATGGGAAAGAGCATAGTGCATATGGACATCTGGTGAGACATATTAGGTTGACAGGAGAAGTGAGAATTTGTCTGCATGCTTTCTAGCATGGAGGGATGGGGGCCACTGTTGGCATTCTGGATGCTATGGTGGGTCGAGTAGCAATGGTTTAATCTTACCTGCATGATGGACAATGTACTTCCACAGATTTCAAATCTATGACTTGGTAGAAATGTAACATACTGTATGATACTACTGTACATGTTTGTATTCAGTGTTACTCTGTGGTCGTTGTTACACATTGGTAGGCTCAACAATGAGCATCTCCTTGTCAGGAGCCTGATCCTTCTCCACCTGTTCAGAGGAGACTCAAACATACTGGGCCCATTTTGCTGCAGTGGCAAGGAAGCCTGAATGTTTGGTGGAAACAGATAAGATACAAAGACATATTATTGTATTAGGTAAGTCTGTTGCAAGGCAATGCATTTTTATCTACACAATATATTTAAGACACAAGAACAGGTTCTATTATGTTTCATTGCAGTTTACTACCATGCAGATACTTAAGTATAATGAGATGTGCCTTGTGCTTCACTGTGCAGTTACAATATTACAATTTAACATTGTTGTGCACCATGTCATTTGTTATGTATTCTCATTACAGTATCATTATTTAATAAAGAAATAATGCACAACATAATGTGTGTCATGCTGGGACAATGTCACGCCTGGGGTGGTTTGGCACAAGGCCGTAGGCCGAGTGCACCCAGTGCCCACGAAGTGACATTATTCCAGCACGACGCACACCCTGGAATGCATTATTCCTATTATATAATGGCTAATGTTTTACTACAAGAAAAAATAATAAAAAGTATTTTTATAAAAGTTTTTTACTTGTTTTTTTTTCTGAGTGTAAGTGTGTTTATACAAAAATAAGTTGATTTTTCTGTCTATCCAACAGGTGGCAGTATGTGTACAGTAGATGGATTGTACCCCCCCCAAAAAAATGCATCCTGGTTGCAGTTCTCCCGGTACAGTTTGCTGATGTATTTAATGTTTATCGGGAGATTATCTCAGTGGATAACATTTGTGTTTAGAGCTCCCGAGTCCGGCCCCGCTACCCTTCTGCTAGCCTCTCTATGCCACCGCTGTCAAGAGGAAGTCTGCCAACCCGGTCTGCAAAGCCATAGGAAAGGAGGTAGGGAGGTATTGGGAGAATGTGTTTTAAATGAATCTGTGATACAGAACAAAACATGTCCAAAATAAAACAAAAATGGATGCGAACTGAAGACCGAGCGAGGAGAACAGCCATGTGGTGACTGTTCCAGACGTGGTTTCTCGTTCACTCACTCAGTCCATGAATGGGTTTCACTTGTCTGCTTTGGGGATTTGGTTAAATGCGTGAGGGTTGTGGTTGGGTGTTATTTTGGCTGGTTTCTGTCCCGGGGTTGCTGTGTTGTGGAAGGGAGGGCATGGTGTGAAGCACATTGAAAATGCAGATTTCCCTTTCTTTCGGAGTGATTTTTTTTTTTACATTTGATGCGGTGTTTTGTTTGCTGGGACTAGATCCTTGATGTTATGAGTGACCAATCGGAGGCCAACATTCTTTCTTGCCATTGTATAATACTTATTGCAGTGGCATCTCTCATACTTCTGTATATGAAAATGTTGCGAACAGTTATACAGCATAGATTACCATCTACTGTATGCCAGAAAGAAAGTAATACGTTTGCAGACATTTTTCTTTGGCAATTTGTAATACACATTTTTTACCTAGTCATATTCTTATTCTATTATAATACTAGTTCAGCAATATCTATAGTCGAAACATTTTTTTTTTGTGTTTCCTGATACAATTGTTCAGGCATACTTACTTCCATGGTGTCAATCTCCAAATTCAGGCCTCCCTGCCTGTACCCACATCTGATGGGCCAGCTCATACCAGTCCTTGTCCTATACTTTGACACTGCCACCAGCATTGTTCTTGTAAAGTTTTACAGCACCTGCTTCCACTTCTGGCAGCAGGCATCAGGGATATTTTTGATGTCTTCTTCACCTGCTATAAATCCAATCTTTTTCCATGTTTTCTTTTACTGGAAATTGGTCCCTTGCATCATGATATCTGGCCATCCATGTTGTTTCATGGCTTTAACCAGGTCGAGCACCCCCCCATCATTCTAGTTCTTTGGGATGGTTTTCGGTTATGAAAGAAAAAGAGAATATATATACATATATATATATATATATATATATATGAGTGTATTGATATTTATGAAGTAAAGTTCTTCACTTCTGACTTTATCATGCTTTACTTTTTTTTGGTCTGGCGCTATATGTTTCATCTCATATAATTCTGTGATATGTAATAGGTCTAGTTAGTGCAAGAGTAACATGATATCTCATTGAAGGAACACCCATTATAGCTTCTTAGTGTGGAACCATTTTCCCTTTCTACAAATGTGGTAATAGAGGCATTTTGCAATTTTGAGTAGCTTGTAAACCCCCTGTTCTGCAAAAGTATATGGTAGCAGAAGTGTCATGACAAAGAAATTTGAAAAATAAATAAGAGGAAAAAGAAATGTCAACTATACCATGCATGCAAGTTGTCACTACCGTGTACATAATCTGTGGTACCACTAATCAGCAGTACACCACCGAATACCCACGAAGCATGCCCCCCCATAACTGTACTCCCAGTGAATCATCCCCAACCATACCTGTGAAGTCACTATGCTACTCAAATTGAATACTGTATAGCAGGTTATATTGGCACCCATTTAATTTAGTGCGTCTGATATGCAGTACTTATTAGCGCCCGTTTAAATTAGTGGATGGTTCACCCGCAATTACTGCAGTAGTTAACACAAAATGCAAACAACGCTGAAAAACAAAAGTGGCGTGTAGTGCAGATACCAATGTACTGTACTAAAACAGTAGCCCTCCCACCCTCCCCCACACACATCCACAGCAGCTGCCCTCAGTCTGTGGAAAAAGTTCAGCAAATCTGTGTCAGTCGGGGCACAGGGGAAAAAATTGCACTTGCATGTCCCTGTGTATTCGCTAATGGACTGACGGAGCTGAAAGCATTAATCCTCGGCGCTACGAGTTGGCATGCCTTACCTCTCGATGTAATGGTTCACCTCCTCGCACTCTCAATGCTGCCTATATAGCGTCCATGCTGGACAGTGGACATGGAAAAAAAAGAAAAGGTAATACACGAGAAGGATTCCATTCATTGATTTGTCTTTCACCCGGGCTGCAATTTGTGCTTACTAATTGCAGTTAAACATTCACCATCCCTTCAGAGTCCCTTGTAGAACTGCAGACTACCTATGGGCATTGCAGAATTTTTAGCCACCCTCATTTTTGTCTTCTTTGGGCTGGGGAGTGCCCTGAAGTGGTCAGATGCCCCTCGACACAGTGGCAGTCTCAATATCATGATTTGGAATTTTTGTTTTGTTTAGCAACAGTGGGCGTGTGAACAACTGCTAAGAAAACAATGTTGCTCAACCATACAGTAATGCCATATTGAGAAGATAATATTAGCGATCCGAATATATTAGCAGTATTTCCATTTCAGCTAATATCGCTAAAATAAAAGGAGCGCTAATATTGCCTGCTATACAGTAGTAGAAGAGGCATTATATTAAAAACAAAGTAAAGATCATGATCCCAAACCTGTGTTGCAATGTACAGTAGTGGTGCACACCCTCATTCCACTAACTAATTATGTTGACTGCTGTCTGTGCATGTACAAATAAGACCTCCCCCTAAGAACTGCCACTATAAATGCAGCAGCACTGTCATGTTTCCCTTTTCTGTAGCTTCCATGTCTGTCTGGGTTGTAAAATTGTATGCAACCACAAGTGTCACCACACACACATACGCACACACACACACACACACACACACACACACACACACACACACATACATACACACACACACACACACACACACACACACAGAAAGATTCAGGGGTTTTCTCCTGGCAAGCTGTAATCAGTGTTCATACTGCTAGGAAAGGAGGGCAGGATGGGAGGAGGGGGAAAGGGTGGAAGGTGGTTACCCTTAATGCTAGGAGCCTTGGGAGGAAAACTGCAGAGTTGCAGGTTCTCATGGCAGAGGGAGAGGTGGATGTTGCAGCCATCACGGAAACATGGGCCACCCAATATAATGACTGGGACCTATCTGTACCAGGGTACAGGTTATTCCGTAGGGACAGGGTGACTGGGAAAGGAGGGGGGGTGGCACTATATGTGAAGGAAGGACTGAAGTGTGTAAGGGAGGAAGGGGAGGAGGTAGTGCAGAGTCACTTTGGGTGCAAATCCAGGATTCCAAGAATAGAGTCTTAGAATGGGAGTGGTGTACAGGCCACCATCTCAGATGGAGGAGTTAGACAGGGAACTAGCGGGACAGATCAGGAGGACCTGCGAGAAGGGTAGTGTGGTGATTGTGGAGGACTTCAACATGCCAGGAGTGGACTGGAGCACCCCAACAACCAGGAACAGAAGGGAGCAGGTACTGCTGGATGCCTTCCAGGACAGCTTCCTGCTGCAAATGTTCAGTGAACCAACCAGGTTAGGGAATACCCTTGACCTTGTGCTGGCAAATGGGGACTTTGTGAGAGAACTTACAGTGGAGGAACCGCTGTCAGGGAGTGACCACCACTCAGTATGGCTCACATTGGATATGGGCAAGGAAGGAGTGGAATCTGGCACAAGAGTGCTGGACTTCAGGAGGGCTGACTTTGGGAGGATGGGGGAAGTGGTAAAAGGTACCTGGCCAGAATCCAATCTAGTATGGATACTAACCAGAGATGGGAGCTCATAAAGTTGGGGATAGTGGAGGCAACAAAACCTGCTGCAAAGCCCAGAGCAAGAAGGCTAGGGCAAGAAACCGAGCTGGTTGAGCAAGGAGGTCATGGAAAAGGTAAGGAGGAAAAGAGCTGCCTTTAGGAAATACAAGAAAACAGGGAGGGAGGACAGAGAGGAGTACTTGACAGAATCGAAGGAGGTGACAAGGGCAGTAAGGGAGCAAACATCTACGGAACTCAGGCTGGCACAAGGCATTAAGAAGGAAAGGACTTCTTATAGTACATCAGGAGAAAAGAGCTGTAAGGACCACATAGTAAGGATTAGGAAGAGGAGGGTTGGGTGGAAGCAGGGTGCAGTAAGGAAGCACTAAATGAGTACTTCTGCTCAGTATTTACTAAAGAGAAGAGGGGTGACACCCAAGATGGGAGAAATGGCAGACGCAGGGGAAGTGATGACAGATGGGGAAATCATGGAGGCAGAGTTCGAGAGGGTTTGAAGGCACTGAGGGTGGACAAGGCACCAGGCCCAGATGGCATCCACCCCAGGGTACTGAAGGAGCTGGCAGAGGTCCTTGCAGGACCTTGGCAGACCTATTTAATGCCTCACTACATTTGGGGTGTGTACCTCAGGACTGGAGGATGGCTCATGTGGTGCCTCCATAAGAGTGGCCCCAAGGATGAACTGGAAACTACAGACCAGTGAGCCTCACATCCATTATGGGTAAGCTAATGGAGACTATCCTGAAGGAGAGGCTGGTGGCCCTCTTAGAGGCCAAAGGACTACAGGACAGCAGACAGCATGGCTTCATACGTGGCCGATCCTGCCAAACCAACCTGGTCGAGTTCTATGGCTGGGTAACTAGGCAACTGGACAGGGGACATGCAGTGGATGTCCTGTATCTGGACTTCAGTAAGGCATTCAACTCAGTGCCACATGGAAGGCTGGGAAGGAAGTTAGTAGGCACAAGGCAGGTGCAATGCTGGTGAGATGGGTAGGAAACTGGCTGCAGGGAAGGCAACAGAGGGTGGTGGTGGGTGAGGCTCTCACACCCAAGGGCAGTGACGCAGGTGTCCCACAGGGCTCGGTGTTGGGACCAATGTTGTTTGGGATATTCATTGCAGACATATCATGGGACATCAAGAGCAAGATCAGTCTGTTTGCTGATGATACCAAGGTTGGCGCGGTGGTGGATGACCTAGGGGATGGCAGGGGTTGCAGGATGATCTGGCAAAGCTTGAAACCTGGTCAGACACCTGGCAACTGGGCTTTAATGCCAAAAAGTGCAAGGATGCATTTTGGGATGAAGAACCCAAGGAGGACTTACCAGCTGGGGGAGTGCAGCTAGCCCAGACAGAGGAGGAGAAGGATCTGGGTGTGCTCATCACAGGGTCAATGAATAACTCGGCACAGTGTAGGAAGGCAGCTGCAAAGGCCAACAAAATGCTGGGTTGTATTGCAAGGGGTATATCCTCGAGGAGGGAGGAGGTGATTCTGCCACTGTATAGGTCATTAGTTAGACCACACCTGGAGTACTGCGTGCAGTACTGACGTCCGTATCTGAAGAGGGACATTAAGTTACTGGAGGGAGTGCAGCGCAGGGCGACAAAGATGATCAAGGGTCTGGGGGACTTATCATACGAGAGGAGGTTGAAGGAGTTGAACATGTACTCACTGGAGGAGAGGAGAGACAGGGGGACATGATTGAAACCTTTAAATACATGAAAGGAATAAACAAGACAGGTACAGAGGGGCTGTTCAAAGTAAGGGAGGGGAGGGCCACCAGGGGCCATGATATGAGACTGGAGCGAGGAAGGTTCAGGAGGGAGATGAGGAGACACTTTTTTACAGAGAGGGTGGTGGCTGGGTGGAATGCGTTACCTGCAGAAGTGGTATGCAGTAGAACAGTGGACTGCTTCAAGCGAGGATGGGACAGGACAAGGGGGAGGGTTAATGAAGGGGAAGGGTGGAAGGGAGGGGCAGCTGCAGAATAAGGGGTGCTAGCTGCACATTCGAGCAGACTTGATAGACCTCTAGGCCTTTATCTGCTGGCAAATTTCGTATGTTCGTATACTGTGTTTGATACATAGAAACACAGAATCTGTCGGCAGATAAGGATCACACAGCCCACCTAGTCTGCCCATTTCCCTACTCACTGCTGCAACCTCAGATCCTATTTGATCTGCAGTTCTCCAGCCCTGCACATCTCCAGGGTACCCTTATGTCTATCCCGTGCACCCTTTAACTCCCATATTGTTTTCACCCCAGAACTTCTACTGCAACCCAGACAGACATGGAAGCTACAGAAAAGGGAAATATGACAGTGCTGTTGTGTTTACAGTGGCAGTTATGGGAGGTGAGCTTTTTTGTACATGCACAGAGAGCAGTCAACATAATTGATGTATTTGCAGAATATTTAAACTAGAAAATGGGAAGGGGGTGCAGCACCCAATGCATTAGATGGGAAGAACGCACCTCCCCTCTCAGCTAGTGATCAAACAGGAGTTCAGCATTTTTGAAGTTCATTTGCATCACCAGGTAAGGAAAAAAGTCTGACTCCTCATACGACATGCAGGGGAAATGCCAGACCTTGCCCAACAACTAACAAACTGAAATCTGGCCAATGGAAAATCATGTACACAAATGTCTGCAGTGTGGGAAATAAGATCCCAGACCTGCAGGCAACAATGACAGAGGCTAAACTAGACATAGTAGCCATTAGTGAGACATGGTTCACCAGTAACCACACTTGGGAGACTTCAGTACCTGGCTATGTACTGTCCAGAAGAGACCAAGGTGCAAAAGGTGGGGTGGGTGGGTGGCCCTTTATGTCTATGAAAATATCAAAGCCACAGAATTTCAGAATACACACAAGGAACCAGAAGAACTGTTGGTCACCCTGGAAACAGGAAATGGGACAGCCACACAAACTGAGGTTGTCTACAGGCCTCCAGACAAGGGAGAGGACATAGACACATTACTGTTAGAAGATATACAAACATGACAGCTAAAGGGGAGGTTCTGATAATGGCAGACTTCAACATGGCAGATACAGATTGGTCGAAACCAGCAGGAACATCTGCCAGAACTAGATACATAGTGGATTCCCTGCAGGGGGAGGGACTCAAACAACTGGTACAACAACCCACAAGAGACAGGACTATCCTAGATCTAGTACTGACTAATGGGGAAAGGATCACAGATCTCCAGGTAGAAAGTCACCTGGGGTCTGTGACCATCACATGGTATGGTCCAATTTGGCTGCAAGAACTAAATCATCCCATTCCAAGGCAAAAATATGGGACTTCAGAGGAGCTGACTTTGATAAGATGGCCAACAGAGTTAAGCTAGCCCTGGCAAGAAGAAATACAGGCGAGGGGGTACAGGCAAAGTGGGCAAGCATTAAGGATGCAATATTTGAAGCAACATCCCATTGTGTTAGGGAGAAAAGCAAGCGCAAAAGAAGGAGGAAACCACTTTGGTTCTCATAAATAGTAGCAGAAAAGTCAGAGCCAAAAGGCTGGCCTTCAGGAAATATAAGGGGACGCAGCGGGACAAAGATAGGGAGGCATAACAAACTTCCCTAAGGGAAGCATGATAGGCAGTAAGGCAGCCAAAGGCCCAAACTGAGGAAACACTAGTACAAACAGTAAAAGTAGGGGAAAAGACTTTCTATTTATACATTAGTGAAAGGAGAAAATTCAGAGAGGATATTGCTAAGATCAAAGGGGAAAAGGGTGTGTGTGTGTGTGTGTGTGTGTGTGTGTATGTGTAGAGGAGGACCAAGGAAAAGCATCTATCCTAAATAGATACTTCTGCTCTGTATTTACTGAGGAGAAGGTAGGGCAGGGCCCACAGCTCAGCACCATGGACACAGGGGGGAGGGAGGTGTGCACCAGTCCTTCACAAAGCAGGGAGGAGGCAGAGAACTACAGACCAGTCAGTCTTACCTCAGTAGTGGACAAGATTATGGAGGCACTCCTTAAGGAAAGGATAGTGCAACACTTGGAATCCATAGGAGCACAGGATCCAAAACAGCATGGGTTTACAAAGGAAGGTCCTGTCAAACTAATCTCATAGATTTCTTTGACTGGGTAACCAGAGTGGTGGACCAAGGGGAGCAGTTGATGTCGCCTACCTTGACTTCAGCAAAGCTTTGATACTTTCTCACACAGAAGATTGATTAATAAGCTGGGTAGGCTCAGGTGGGTCAGAAGTTGGTCAACTGGGTGGCAAACTGGTTGAGGGCAGAAAACAGAGTGGTGGTAAATGGTATACTGTCAGAAGAGATGCAAGTCACAAGTGAAGTACCTCAGGGATCAGTCCAGGGGCCAGTCCTCTTCAATATCTTCATCAGTGACATTGCAGTTGGACTGGAGGGCAAGGTTTGTCTGTTTGCAGATGACACCAAGATCTGCAACAGAGTAGATTATACAGATGGGGTGGGCAGAATGAAAAGAAATCTGGATAAACTGGCGAAATTGTTGGAAGAGTGGCAACTGGGGTTTAACGCAAAGAAGTGCAAAATCATGTACATAGAGAAGAGAAACCCTGAAGTCACCTATAGGTTGGGAGGGGAGTTGCTGTCAATCACAAGGGAAGAAAGAGACTTGGGCATGATTATCACAGATGACCTGAAATCATCCAAGCAGATCACTAAAGCAGTAGGTAAGGCTAGAGGGATGTCGGGATGTATTGGTAGAGGTATCACAAGTCAGAAGAGGGAGGTAATAATCCCTCTTTACAAGACACTGGTTAGGCCCCATCTGGAGTACTGTGTGAAGTAGTGGAGTCCACGCCTGCACAAGGACATTAACAAAATGGAGGCAGTCCAGAGAAGGGCAACAAAAATGGTGCAGGGACTGAATCAGAAAACACATGAGGACAGATTAACGGAGCTCAATATGTATACCCAGGAGCAAAGGAGGGATAGAGGTGATATGATTGAAACATTCAAACATCTTAAGGGCATTAGCAAGGTGAAAGAGTCTAACATGTATCAATATAAGAAAATTAGCAGGACAAGAGGACACAGCATGAGATTAGAGGGAGGCCGATTAAGGGGTAATGTGAGGAAGTTCTTTTTCATAGAAAGGGTGGTGGATGCATGAAACAGCCTACCTCAGTAGGTGGTGGATGTGAATACAGTGCAGAGCTCCAGACAGGCATGGGACAGGCATAAGGGAGCAGTACAGATGAATATGACTAGATAGGCCATTGACAGAGTACAGGCCTAGGGCACATTCATAAGGTAGAAAGCATGGGCAGACTGGATGAACCTTTCAGTCCTTATCTGCCATCAACTTCTATGTTTCTGTGGGAGGCTGTTCCACGACTCCAACACTCTTTCAGTGAAAAAGTACTTCCTAACATTACCCCTGAGCCTTCCACCATTCAGCCTCTTATCATGCCCCTTTTTTCTTGTGCAATTTTCTCTGAAATATGCTTTCCACCTGTACCGTTTACTCCCCTAAGGTACTTGAAAGTCTCTATCATATCTCTCCTCTGCCTACTTTCCTCCAGTGAATAGATATTAAGATCCTTAAGTCTTTCCTCGTAGGGCTTCTGGTGCAGTCCATGTACCACATTCATTGCCCTTCTCTGGACTGCCTCT
Source organism: Neoceratodus forsteri (assembly GCA_016271365.2). Lineage (NCBI taxonomy): Eukaryota > Metazoa > Chordata > Ceratodontiformes > Ceratodontidae > Neoceratodus > Neoceratodus forsteri. The sequence goes on from CM028133.1 coordinate 611,647,229, forward strand.
TTTGTCAATGTCCTTCGAGAGAATTGGTCTCCAGAACTGGACACAGTACTCCAGCTGAGGCCTCACCAGTGATCTGTACAGTGGCATGACCACCCCCTTTCCTCCTGCTTGTTATGCCCCTCCCTATGCACCCCAACATTCTGTTTATTCTCCCCACCGCCTTTTCACACTATTTGGTCACATTCAGGTCATCAGATATGATAACCCCCAGTTCTCTCTCATGACTTGCCATGGTCAGAATTTCCCCACCCATCCTGTACTCCTTCCTTGGATTCCTGTGACCCAAGTGCATGATCTTGTACTTTTTAACATTGAAATTCAACTGTCAGACACCTGACCACTCCTCAAATAGGCTTAGGCCCTTTCTAATTTTCTCCACCCACACCCCTCCCCGTTGTGTCAACTCTGCTGCAGATCTTGGTGTCATCTGTGAAGGAGCACACTTTTCCCTCTAGATGATCTGCAATGTTGCTAATGAAGATATTGAATAGAACTGGCCCCAGCACTGACCTTGTCTCAGATTTCATGCCATTTACTACCACCCTCTGAGTCCTGTCCCTCAGCAAGTTCCTAATCACTTTACCATCATAGGACCCACTCACAGGCTCCCAAATTTATTTAGCAATCTCCTGTGTGGGACAGTGTAGAAGGCCTTGCTGAAATACAGGTAGGGCACTTCCACTGCCCCTCCCTGATCTATCACCATGGTTACCCCGTCAAAGAAATCTATAAAATTAATCTGACAGGACCTTCCTGCTGAGAATCCATGCTGCCTTTGATTCTGTGCTCTGCTATCCTCCAGAAACTTCACAATCCTCTCCTTAAGTAAGAACTCCATTAGTTTCACCACTACTGAGATCAGGCTTAAAGGCCTGCAATTGTCTGCCTCCTCTCTGCTTCCACTCTTATGGAGAGGGACCACATCTGCCCTCTTCCAATCCTCAGGTACCTCTCCCATCTCTAGCGATGCACTGAAAAGAGCAGCCAGTGGTTCTGCCAGCACTTCCCTGAGTTCCTTTAGTACTCTGGGGTGAATCCCATCTTGCCCCATTACATAATCTGCTTTTATTTTCCCCGAGTTCTTCTAGGGTACTTTTTACTGTGACTGGGCTGGTGTCTACCTCCTTCCCCTTAATATCCCTCTTAATGAGTCTTGGTCCCTCACCCTCCTTTTCCCTGGTGAATACTGAGCAAAAGTACTTGTTCAGTATTTCAGCCTTTTCTTGGTCATCCTCCACCCTTTCTCCTCATTCTTTCTTCAGCCTAACAATCCTATTTCTGGTCTTTTCCCTCTTGCTAATGTATCTGAAGAAGACCTTGTAGCCTTTCTTAATAGCCTGGGCTATACTGTCCTCTGTCTGTGATTTAACCCTTCTAATTATTTTCCTAGATTCCTGCTGTTTCTCCAGATATTGTTCTTTGTTCTCATCATTTTGTGTTCCCTTGTATCTTCTGAAGACTCTTTTCTTTTCCCTTACTTTCTCAGCCACTACCTTAGCTCACCATATTTGGTTTTCCTTTCTTTTACTCTTGCTATATATTTTGATACAGTGACCTGTTACTTCTGTTATGACTCTCTCGGCATCCAGACCACTATTTTTCCACATTTCCCCATGTACCTTCCGCTGCTAGGGCTCTTTTGAGATGTCTATCCATTTCCTTAAAGTTAGCCTTCCTGAAATCTAGAATCTTTATCCTAGTATGGCTTACCTCCTCCACTGTGGTTACCTTAAACCATACTGTCCTGTGGCCACTGGTACCAAGGGAACTGCCCACCTCCACATTTGTGATCCTGTCCCCATTGGTCAGGACCAAATCTAGTACAGCCTCCTCGCAGGTTGGTTCTGCTACAAGCTGTCTTACATTTGCCCCATTCAGAGCAGTCATGAGGTCCCTGCCCCTTGTTGTACTCACAGTCTGAGTGCTCCAATCTACCTCAGGCAGGTTGAAGTCACCCATTAGTAGCAGTTCCCCTTTGGCTGCCATTTTGTGGATGGTTTCCATAAGAGCTTCATCTGATTCCTCCCCCTGTGCTGGAGGCCTGTAAATCACTCCAGTGTGAATCACTGTGCTTTTTCCCACTTCCTGGGTAACCCACACAGCCTCTGCTCCTTCTAGTAAACCTTGAGCCTCTGTTGTTTTATTTCCCTCCTTCACATACATAGCTACCCTTCCCCTTCTCCCTTCCCTATCACTCCTAGAAAGTGTGTATCCTGGTATGGCTATATCTCAGCCATGGTTTCCTGTGTACCATGTTTTTGTAATAGTTACTATGTACAGGTTTGTGTCTTCTATTAATGCCATTAAGTCTGGGATTTTGTTCCCCAGACTGTGGGCATTTGTGCACATTACTTTCCAGCTTGTGTGTCCACCCTCCTTTTCCCTTTTTCAGCCCTGTGATATTTTTGGGTTCCACCTTCTGTCCTCCCCACAATTGTATCTAATTTATTTATTGGGTTTGATAGTGCCTTGTACTAATTGGATTCTCCCCTATTTCAGATATGCTATGTAGAAGGGCTACCTTTATCCCCCTGACTGTTTTTGCCTCCCCCCTTGGCTAGTTTAAATGCTCATGAAGGAAGAATTTGAACTTTTCAGTGAGGATACCTTTGCCCCCTTGGATAGATGTAGGCCATCTGGTGAATACAGTCCTTCATTCCTCTAGGTGAGATCCCAGTTCTCAATGAAGCCATACCCTTCATCTCCACACCATTTCTTCTGTCATGTGTTGAATTCCGTGGTATGGATGTCTCGATCCTCTCCCCTGCCATGGACAGGTCGAACCTCAGAGAAAGTAACAGAGTGAGCTACTTTACTTGCCCAAGACACCTCCCCAGTTCCCCAAATTCCTCCTGCACTTTTCCTAAATCTGTCCTCTCACCTGCTAGGTCATTTGTCCCCATGTGGACAATGACATCCAGCTCACCCTTCCTTGCCACTGCCCTAGTGATCCTTAAGATCCACCTGCCCTCCCTCCAAACTGTGCCACCATGTGGGCACACCACCTCCTCCTCCCTGTTGCTGCCCACTCCCAACTCTATCCTTCTAATGATGGAATCTCTGAACTGGATTTGCTTCCTCCTCCTGTGCATTCTCCTTCCCATTGCCCTCAGGGCTCCATCATGGATGACCCACTCATTCCACTTAGTGTCCATTTCTGGAGATGCAGTGCTATTGTCCTGCTCCGCCAAGATGGCATATGAGTTCTGAAGTGACACTGGCTGAGTGATGTGCCTCCATCCCACCTCCCTCACCCTCCCTGAGCCCACCGTAGTCCATCCATCCCTCATTACTGGCATCTTCTGAGGGAGTGGTTGAAGATGTGGTGGTCCCTGTGTGGGGGAGAGGAGGTTACCCACATCCTCGCTAACTCTGCTCAGAATCCTGCAACCTCCACCCTCAATACAGAGAGTTGCCTGCAGATAGGACAGCACCACAGTGCCCAGAAGGTCCTCCTGAATGCTGCTGCCCCACAACCACTGCATTGAACAATGCCCATCATTTTCCTTAGCCTATCCTTTCCCTTAGTTGTCTGTCCCTCTTTTTTTGTTCCTTCTTATTCCCTGTTTACTTTTGCTTTACAGCTATGTACTGTCAATAATCATTAGTGGCATAATGTAACAAGGTATATAGATTTACATCAGGGTGTGGTGTGTGGCTGTGTTGCATACTGAAATATGATGGCTAACAAAATAACACAGGAAAATGTCAGCAGTATGTACTGTATGTGTACCTCTTCTATTTTTTGACAAAGTATATATGACTCTAAAAAGAGCCATTGTGGTGTGGCATCATGGTACTGCTGATCAGTGTCACTACACATTACAGCACTGTTTGGATTCCATCTTGGAGTTCCCCTAGGAAAATTCTATTGCTGGTGTCAGAGAGGTACACACCATCTTTTAGATAAATCCAATTTTTATAATGTTTAATTTTAGGGTGATGTACAATGTGCATACCCAGATTATGAAGGAAGGCAGATATTTGAATGTTGACCTTTCTCTGTGATTTTTCAAGTCCAGGTGCATGCTTCTGGCCTATCCAGATCATCTGCTCTATAATTTCTGAATACAGAACCTTACAGGCAGGTAACATTGCTGTAAGAGCAGCCAAGACAGATTTAGCTGCTTCAGTTAAGTCTATACCCCTTTTGTGGCCCAAATCATTTTCTGCAAGATTGATGAGAAGTAAGTCTGGGTGAGGGTGACTGTGTAAAAGTCAGTGCATAGTTGGCATGATCTGTTCCCACCTCATGCCATCCTTGCCAACTCAGTAGATATCACAGGTTGGCAGCTGCAAGTCATTTCCAGAATGACACCTTCTGGCAAACTGTGCAGTCCTTCACTCAACTGAACATCCAACTATCCAGACAGTAATTTTGTAGCCTTCTGCTATGCTCTATCATTTTACATACAGTGCAAGTGACAGCTATTTCTAAAGTGTGTGTGTCTCGCTCAACAGTCTGTGCCAAGTGACTATCTGAGTTTCAGTATTTCAGTGTCAAGAGCCAGATTGCTGAGATAGGCAGCAACATGTTTTTAAACACTTGATTGGATGATGACAAACTCTATATACCAGTTGCAAAAAATATTTATTATTTTGTCTTCAGTGTACTTTGTTATTGGTCAACAGTTTATAAGGCATACATTCAGTTTGGAGAGAAATTAAAAATATTTGATAGGACAGTATATCTAACATGACAATATTCAACAATTCTGTTGGTGGCAGGGTAGTTATCAATATTGCCATATAGCTTGTCTTCCCTCCTTTTTGATCCGGCATCCTAGCTGGTAAGACTGCTATTGTTATCTGCTAGTCATGTTAAGATTCATTTGTTGGTGCAAATAAAACATGTAATACTGTATTTCTGAACATATGTGCCAGTACACCACAAAATCAGCTTTTTTAAACTATCTTTTTTCTGCTGCATAAGTAGTGGTTTGCAGTAAAAACTTAATTAATTAAGTGCTGATGAGACACTTATGCGTGTTTCACTTTAAGAATCATAGTCTGTGGAAAAAGAGATGCAGTACTGAATTTATAAACATGTATGTCAGTAGATTATGAAATCCATTTTTGAGAGATGTGTTTATACTGCATACGTATTTATTTTATGTCAAAAAAGTTTAGAAAATTAAGTAATCAGTGAGAAGAAACTTGGGTGTGTCTAAAAAATTGTCATTTTTCAGCCTCAAAACATTGAATGCAGCTTGTAGAAACATATGAGGCAGTAGCATAGAAAATCTGATTTTGTGCCAGGTCTTTTTTTATGGAATGATTTTTGTATTTAATGTTAAGTTATTGCTTAAACTACTTGCAGGACTGGTTAGCTCTTGTTGCAGGTCATCAGTTTGCAAAATCCAAGATAGCACACTTCTTGTTGTCATCCCATGTCAGAAAGGCTTTCCATTGGCTGTTCTGAAGCATTTCCTGTTTGGATACAAATCTTTGTTTCATTTGATGAGGATCCTGTTTCACACTTGGAATATGAAAAAAGAATATCATCTTATAAAACAGGATTCTGCTTCATATCAAAACCAATGCATTTCAATGAGTGTTGCTAATTCTGTCTCATAACTTTGCGATTTGTGGTCCTTTTGAACCCAAATTTTGAGGAGACCTGCCTCAGGACCACACCTCATGGTCACTGCAACTGGAGCTTTGAGAATGACTGTTTTGATGAGATTTGGGGCTCATTTTCCAAAATTTTTTTAACTCTTTTTTCGTGACTGAAATACAAAAAAGGAATCTCAGAGTAAGAAAAAAAACAATACGAAAAAGGATCCTTTTTTGTATGAAACCCCATTCATTTTAATGATAATATTTACTTTTTTTGCTATAGTTTCACCATTTTGGGGTCTTTTAACTTCAAATTGTTAACTTATCTTCCTTAGCATCCCACCTCATGGCCAGTGATGATAAGTTATGCAGATTTGTCTTTGGTGCTGGTGTTGTACTCATTTGTCTAAATTATGTTTTTAATGCCATTCAACTGTAAACAAGTGTGACATTGTAGAAGTAAAGTATTTGTAATGTTCTGTTAATACTTTTAAGGTTAAATGTGAGCAGATTGTACTGTAACAAGCATTATTTAAAAAAAAAGTTATACCTATTATGATTTTGTTTATATTTCCAGTTGTTTACTTTTTTAATTTCCCATTTTTTATAAATAATTATAATTAATTATAATAATGGGAATTTTGAATTATTATAGTCCAATTAATTATTCATGAGCCTAGTCAGACTCCTGATTGGCTATTGGATTGGTCATTGACTTCTTAGAAATGACTGATCCAGCTGCAAGCTGACCCTGTGTGTCACGCATGGGTCATACCACTCAACTAAAACCTAAATAAAACTAAAAAAAGGAAAGTGTTATTGTGTTTTGCCTTATAATCACAATAACAATCTTGAAGCTGGTCATCTCCTTGGATTAACAACTGGTTGGATGGAAGTGGCCATCGACTGCCCTCTGGCCACTCATCTCCCCAACTGGTCATTAATCCCTTGGAAATGACCAACTTCTTAGTTGTTATTGTTTTTTTTCCAATTGTTTAACCAGGAATGGCACACTAAGCTGAAAGCTTGTTTACAGGTGTGACCTGGGAGCACAGGGAAGTTAAGTGACTTGCTCAAGGTCACACAGTATGCAAGTGGGAGCTGTGAGATTCAAACCCAGGTCTCCACATTTGCAGCTCAGAGCCTTAAACCACTGTGCTATACTGCCTTCTATGTCACTAGGTCTGAGTAGGATGAAACTTTATATGTATCAACATGTGATACTTGGTCGCCAAACTACTTGGCTTACTCTTGTGCCATGTGACTGTCCTGTACATAAGTATAATGTTTTACATCAACTGGTGTTATGTGTTATGATTTATATTCTTATAAGTATCTGGTGTAGATCTGAGACACATATTTAAATATCTGTTGATGTATTTTGAGATTGTGATGACAATTCCATATATTGCAAGACTACAGTAGAGATATACTGTATATGAGAGAAGAATAACAATAAATATTTCTACATAAATAAGCTCATATGTACTTGTGGTCATTTGATATCTACCTCGCTTATGAATTTTGTGCATAGCAGTCATGGCTTGTACTTGTGTACAGCATAACCTTCTTGACTAATAAATCTGTATTTTTTAAATGTAGTAATTTCTGTTTTTTATTTGTAGTAATTTCTGTTTTGTGTTTTCCATGCATAGGTTCTGTAGCCCATTACAATGTAATACTGTAGTAATTTTTTTCCAGATTTCACACAACAGTTGAACTCCAATTGGTGAATTCTGTTCACAACAGAAAAATTCTTAGCACAGAATCAGCACAAAGTAGAAAAAGAAAATGGAGGCATTTTGGTAGCTGTCATTTGTGTTACAATGGTAATGGTGTGCAAGTAGACAATATGGATGAGGTAACCCATCATGCCTCTTATTTAACAAGAAATATGCAGATTCGAGAAAGATGTGATAAGAAAGATAGGTGTGGCATAGTCAATAAAATGCAGGTAACACAAAAGAAAAGAAGTCAAAAGGCATACGGCAAAAGTTGACCAAGACTCACAAGTTATTTATTGTTTATTGTTGTTCTAGGAATTACTACCTTTGAACCAGAGGCTCTTTTACAAAGGTTCCACGTCAGTTAGGTACAGTACAAAAAAGGTTACATAGATAACACAATTTGTGCTGTGTCAAGAGCGAGAAAACATATACAAATACATATCAAATCATTTGTGCAGAAGGACATGAGATATCAATAATCACATTATTATTACAAGAAAGAGGTCATGCCAGATTAGGAGAATCAGATAGGGAAAAAGTCCAGAAACAGAGAGGGTAAGTGAAAGGTGTGGGGAGCAGACAAGTTAAAACAAAAGCAAAACAGTAGAGATGTGTGTGGCTAGCATGCGTCAAAGAAGAGTGAAATATTTCAGAATGTTGTCTGAAAAGCAGAAAAATTGATCGTATGATATCTGTAAGACATACTGGTAAAAGAATAAAGAAAAAAATTAACCAGATGAAACTACTACTAAAGGTAAGGCAGTTTGTGAAAATGGCTATGAATGTACGCTCCCAACTGTGGACAAACATGATTGCTGTATTAAACAAATTTAACAAAAAAGTTGAGAATGTCAAAGTCAAATTAGATGACTTTGAACATCTCACAGAGACAACTTCTGTTCAGTGTGTGATGGATGTTGGCTACACACTCACTATACTGAGGCATATTTCTTGGAAGAGACTTATCATTTACACAATAAGCAACTGGCTATTTCTCTAGACGAAGGTGGGAAAGCACAGAGTATTTTGCCAGTGCTGCAAGATGATGACATGCTGGAGATGGATGAAGAAAATGTGTCAGATACGGAAAGGAGAAAAGCACGCTATCTCACATGGACATGTAATGACTCATACAATATCAGAAAATTACTTTTTCATGAGGGGGGAACATTTTTGAAACAGTTTCTCTCCACAAGGAGAAGTGAAAAATGTAAACTCAAAGAGAATATCAACAAGTGTGAAATTAGATCCCACCATGGATAAATGGGCCATTCTCTGGCATGTTTGCAAAGGCACGGGGGCATTATGTTGCTGACAAAACAGTGCAGCAATATATATGACAAGCAACATAGCATGCCCCGAAATAATGTTTGGAAAAAACACCAGCCGCAAAACAAACAGCACACCCCATTGCAAATAATGAGACTTCCTTTTTTAATGGGGGACTTTGCCCCTCAGACTTTAAATCAGAAATTCTAGGGAGGTGTGGGCTTCAGGGATGGGGCAAAACTCCAGGGGGGGCAAAATTTAAATTAAAAGAAAACATCCAATAAGGTCGCAACACCAGGAGATCTGGGGGAAACTGAACCATAGACCCAGGTCTCCAACCCTGCCATGTGCTGGTGACTTAGCCACTCCACCATGGGAGTGGCTCAACCAGGCACCACACACATGGCAACTTGATCCCATCCATGTAACAGCCTAGAGCAACAGGGGTAGTGGTAATTTCCTACTGCTGTCATACCCCTGTCAATCTGCATGCTTTAGCAGTTTGCACAGCATGGTTATTGCTGCACTGTTGTTGTAGTGCTGTATGGACCTGGTACCATTTGCAAACTTGAGCTTGTGAAAGCGTATACCATCACTTCCCCATGATTGCTGTACACAACTCAGGAATAATAACATTTGTGGCAACGTAGTATCATGTCAGAAGTGCCATTAGGAACTTCACATGATTTGATTATTTACTATCTGATGGTGACATGGAAGCTGCTCTTCATTTTATTAAGGTGCTCAAACAATTCAAAACATCTTCTGATGGAGTTTTGGATTGCAGTGTGGATCATATGTATCAATATGTGCCACTAAAAGAATCACAGTTGACTCTGAAATTTGATAATGAAATTTCCATATTTAAGCTAGCCTAAAGACAAAAGTTTGATTATGAATGAGTGTAATGCAACTGCTCATTCTATCATACGCAAACAGTAAAAGTTGATGTGTCTAACATTCTGAGGTGGGGTGAGATCTGGGATCAGTTGGTTGTTTATCTCTTACTAAAGAGTGACTTTCAACCACAGGCAACAGTGGACATTTGTTCATATTGTATATGAAAAAGGTAAAATCAAACAGTTTGCCTCCTAGGTCTGTGCTAAACAAGATGAAGGCAGGTGTTACACCTCCTGAGATAGCCAGCTTGAATTTGTTTGAATGGATTCTAATCCAGACAAAGAAACTGTTCAAACAATATTGAGATTAAGTATGAAAATGAGAAACATACCACAACAACAGCTCATTAAATCATTGAAGGGATCTATTATGTACCTGCCACTACCACTCCAAGAAAATGAAGAGATAATAAGTAGAGCCAACAGTATTGTCATGTTGGTGAATGGTGCTCCAACAAAGCCCAAAGCAATTTGACAAGAAGTTATCAGTATTGTGAATGTAAAACATGATGTACACTATTTAAAGCATAGAAATCCCTTGTTTGAGGTTATAAATGTTGATTACCTGGCTGACACTAACACTTAGTTTGGAGCAGTGGACACCTCAAAAGCAATGATTGAGAAGGCCTCAGTGAATAGAAATGAGAATGTGTATAAACAGTACACAATCCATCCACTGCATGGCAAAGATCCAGTGCTCGACAACATTGACCTACACCAGATGAAGCAGGTGGAAGGAACCCCTGTTGGTATCTGGGAGAGCACATTGGAAGCGTGTTGTTTCCCAGATCTGTTTCCGCAGGGTACGTGTTCCTGGAACTGAGTACTGAGCATCCAGAGTTCTTCATTCAGATGGTAAGTTCTGATGCAATATTCAGTATCTATTTCACCTGCTGTGGGAGAGTGAGATAAGTATACTCTCTCCATCCATTGTGCAAATTCTGCAGCTCACCACAGATTTGCACGATATGACAGCTGCAGAGTTGCTTCAAAAGCTGCAACAAAAGGGTGAGACACTACAGGCTAATTTTGGCACCAAAGAATATTGGTACCATAGGCACTCTGAAGTCATGTGTATGTTATGAAAGTATGGTGCAGCCACTTGATTTGTTACCCTTAGCTGTGCAGAATACAGCTGGGAAGAGTTGGCAGACCTTCTCAAGTGGGCAAATGCAGATGTAGATGGCATTTCATCCATGATTCTTGGTGAGATGTGCTCTCTAGACCCTGTGTCTCTGTCACAACACTTTCACCATTTTCATGCACTGCTCAGAGTCATGCTATAAAAGACTAATCCCCCTCTTGGTATTGTTGAACACTACTTTTGGAGAGTGGAATACCAGATTCTGTGTGGCTCCTCATATTCATATGCTACTGTGGTTAAAGGTGCACTGCACATTGGTGACAGTGAGGACTCCGAGATCCTCAGGTTCAGCATGCAGTACATCACATGTCAGATTCCTGACAAGTACAACAGTCCAACATTGTGGAAACTTGTGGAAAAATCCCAGCATTACTTTTGTTCCAAGTACTGTTGAAAAAAGGTGAAAAACCAGGGAAATCAGTACATAAGATGTCATTTTGGATTTCTCAGATGTGTGTGAAAAAATGGGCATCTCAATGATTCGATCTCTGCCATACGTCATTATCTGAAAGTGAAATCCATGAAGAGAGTGTATGAATTGCCTAGAAAGATAAAGGAGGCATTCATGAACGATTATAGTCCATCTTTGTTGTTGATGTGGAAGGTTAACATTGACATGCAGTTTGTTGCAAACAATTCCATGGCCCTGGTATGGTATATGACTTTGTACATCACCAAAAATGAGAAAATGTGCTTGCAGGAGCTATGGGAAGGTTTGTACAACAGCAGCAGGTCAGTGGCTGTGGTCACTTGTATTAAAAACTCTGTCACACCATGAATGTGGAGCCTATGAAACCAGTGACCGGTTGGCCGGAACATGCCTGCATTGAAAATCCAAGTCAATATGGTACTTGAACATCAACTACAAAGACAAGAGACATCAAGTCCTCAAACCTCATGAGGTGATTGAAGAGCTTGCTACAAAAAGGTGATCTTCAGCAGACATCTTGCAGAACAATGTAATTGACACATACTAGCCACAGTGCCACAACACCATGGAGAACATGTGTCTCTTTGAGGTCGCACAAATGCATGACTACAAGTACGGGATTGAATCAGATCCAGCAAGAGATATATATCAAGTGACAGGCTTGCATGGCAGTCTTGTGAATTGGCAGAAGCCTTAGCTGATTGTCCATTGCAAGCTCAGTCTCAAAACTACAGAGAAAAGGGATACTTTACTCTCCTGTTCCTGTTCAAGCGATGGAGAGAGGAAAGCTCATTAAAAGGTGACTGCAAAACACATGAGGAGCAATTTCATTTTAGAAAGAAGACATTGAAGACTGAAGCTTCAGTTGCTTATATTAACAGTTTGGAGTTAGAAAAAGAGCAACTAGAAAAAGCTAGATAACAATTGGAGTAAGATACACCAGTTAATTCACAAGAACTGTGTGACCCAGAGGGAGAAGGGAGTCTGGGACCACCCCTCCCTGTTAATGATCCAGCAGTACTGATGTCAGAGGTTGAAAGTGCTCTGCAGCAGGTAGGCAACTTCATCACAGACAGCTGCATGATACAGCAGCATTTGAACGGGCATCAGGAAATCATATAAATTGTTGTCATGTACGATGTGAAGCATGGTATGTGACATCATAACAAAGAGTGTTCTTGTGCCAATTATAAACCACTATGTATGTTTGTCAGTGGTGCTGGTGGGACAGGCAAGAGTTTCATTATTGAAGCTAATAGTGCTGAAATATAAAAACATACTGGACTAGCAACATCTGTCATTGTGACATCTCCAGCTGGGCTAGCAGCATACAACATAGGTGGAGTAACACTGCACTGCCTTTTTATGTTGCCTGTTGAACAGGGTAGAAGATGTGAATACCGCAAACTGTCATTTGAAGTTGCAAGTGAGCTATGGACCATGTCTGACAAGATGGAGCTCTTGATTATTGATGAGATCAGCATGGTTTCCAAACTTCTTCTTTACTACATTCACCTACCTCCGCAGGAGATTGTTGGCACAGATGACTATGTTCTCTCTGGTGGAAAATGGAAAAAATATTGTCATTTCTGGAGACCTACTTCAACTGTAAATGAAGAGGCAGTATAGCACAGTGGTTTAGGGCTCTGAGCTGCAAACCTGGAGACCTGGGTTTGAATCCCACAGTCCCCACTTGCATACTGTGTGACCCTGAGCAAGTCGCTTAACTTCCTTGTGCTCCCAGGTTGCACCTGTAAACAAGCTTCAGCTTAGTGTGTCTCTTCTGGTTAAAAAAAAAAACAAAACAAAAAACTAGTACCTGTCAATGGTAAATATGTCTTCTCTACACTTTCTGTTGGGGAGGTTATAAAGACTGTAGGGTGCATTAATGGAATAAACCTGTGGGGGGTTTTCACCAATGTTGAACTGTTTCAGAATATAGTGCAGAGTGCTGCTTTTCTGTACCCCATGATATGGGTGAGTCAAATTGAGTGACTCAGTTTGACTGCAGGTGAAAAGAGCGAGTGGTGAAGGAGAGCGAATGTTGGAAGAGTGAGGGAAGAGTGAGGGTATCAGTACAATAATCACAAAAGAAAGATAGACCACTGGTAGGAGGGATGCATGAGGAATCAGGATACAGGAGGTACAGTAGTTGGGCCAGGCAGTTTCCAACTCGCAGTTTGGTCTTCTGGAGGCAGAGTATGCCTCCATTGTGGTAGGACCAGGGTTTGACACTGGGTAGGAGCTCTGTTTTCATTTTCATTTCATTTTAATTTTTTATACTTGTAAACCAGATGAGCAAAAAGCCCTTTTTCACAGGTGACTAGTTTTACATTTAACATATAACAATAAACAAACTTTAACTTGCAACATCATTCAATGCATTGCACAAGTACGTTAATTTTTTGTCAGAAGCCATAGTTTAAAACTAATTTTAAAATACCAGAGGGTATTACATTCAGTGTCTCATAGGGAATGGAATTAATAAAAGTAGGCACCCTGAACAAAAGGGATCTCAGCCCAAAAGCACTTCTGAGGCTTGATAATTTAAAGGTGAATCTGGACTGGGATCTAGTGCTAAAAGTATTAGGTAACCTAGGTAAGAATTCACTTAATGAGGAAGGATAAAAGCCTTTCATTACTTTGTATGGGAAAATACCCATTTTATACAGCATCCTACTATTGAATGAAAATGAAGCAGATTATTCAAAAAAATACAATGATGAGTACGGTAGGGGAGGTTTATCCAAAATCTGAGGGTAGAATTATAGGAAGCCTGGAGACAGTTTAATAGGTTGCTACAGGAAGATGTATAAATTATTAGTCATAGTCCAGAATGCTAAATAAGAAACTATGCTTAAGTAGCTTTCTACAGTCAATAGTGAGAAAAGACTTAATTCGATACAACATACCCAATCTTTGGTGAAATAATTTCCTTAAATATTGAATATGTGGTTCAAAAGTAAGCCTACCGTCCCATAGAATCCCTAAGTACCTGAAGACCTCAACATTTTCTTTCATGGTACCCTTGTTATCCAAGATGGGAGGAAGTTCATTCAAATCATTCTTTCTATGTGAAAACATCATCGCTTTCATTTTTTTTAGAATTAAGGATCTTATGGTTTGATAATAACCAAGCTTGAAAGGAGACAAAATCTGTTTGAAGATTATAAAGAGCTATGCTGGGATTAGGGGCCAAACTATAAGTAATGCATCATCTGTGTAAAAAGTTATACTTGTCTTCATGCAAATACAAGGATCAGAATCCATGTATAAGAAAATACTAGTGGGTCCAGGATTGATCCCTGAGGCACAACACACTGAATTAATTTAGAAGAGGAAAAGGTGTTCCCAATTAAGGTTCTGTAATGCCTATTTGACAAATAGTCAGTGAACCACCTAGTGACTCCCTCAGAGAAATGAAATCTCCAAAGAATCATAGGTAACAAAGAATGTTTAACTAAATCAAAGGCCTTGGTGAGGTCCACGAACATAGCTGCACCAAAGTGCCATTTATCAAGGGCAGCCTGAATGCTGCTGTTGAAACCCACCAAAGTCATCTCAGTGCTATGTTTTGGTTTGAAACCATGTTGAAAACCAGTTAACAAAGAATTTTTTTCAAGATAATCCAGAGTTTAGACCATAATAATTTTTCTAAGATTTTCGAAATGGGTGAAAGAAGTGATATGGGTTGATAATTTGATTCAAGAGAAGGATCACCATTCTTGAATACAAGTTTAATTGTTGCAAGCTTTCAGGTACTAGGAAAAGTACTATGACAAAGAGAGAAATTGAAAATGTGTGACAGAAGATTTGCAAAATGATTTATACCAGTAAGAAAACCATTGATATCAAATCACAGTCTGCATCACCGGGGGTGCTAACAGTATAATGAAACTTCTGGCGAACATATATCATAGTCTCTCCCCTTCTTCTTCATAATCTATCTTGTCTAGTATGACTGTATCCTGGTAAAGTCCTTGTTGGGACTTATATTTTCTTATGTTGCATTCCCGCTCTCCTGCCATTCTGGTGGTCCCACGTTAGCAGCTCCCCCCTTGAATAGCCCCCTCCTGAACATTCATCTGTACCCCAGTATCAGACCCACCAGGAGTTGATTTTAAGTAGAATGGGGGATGCGGGGGACAAAGCCCCACCACGTAAAAAAGTGTATGTATAACTAGTGCACCCATAGAAAGTGATGCAGACCTTCGCTGTTTATGGTACTGCTGTAGTGCACGTCGCCATTGTTGTTTTTGGTGATGTGCACTCACCCATGTTACAATCACTGTTATTGTGATCACTGATATCACATGGAACCCTGTTCTTCAATATAAAGCTCTGCTTGATTAGGCTCACATTGGTAACTTGTCACCTTCCAATGTAGAACTGTTGAAGACATGTATCATAGCTAGAAGGGATTCTTCCATTCATGCTGCATGTGATCTCTTTTCAAAGCTGTGTAGTGATTGCACATGCATTGTCTGTTTGATGCCAAGACTTAAGCAGTATGCAGAATTCAGTCAAATTATGCTTGAGAGACAGCAGCAGCAACCAATTCCGACACAGTCATTGCTTGACTCAATCGATGTTGTCTGCTTAAGTCCCAATATGATGTCAAAGATGGTTGAACGATTGAATGAACTGACCTCAGACATGTCTCAAACAGTTGGTTTGAAGGCAGCTCTGACAGTGTGTAAGAATGCATGTGTCATGCTACATCATAATCTTGACATGGATCGTGGACTTTTCAACAGTGCAATGGGGAACACACATAGTTGACTTTCAATCTAAAGTTCAGAGAACATTTGTTGTAATGGTCGTGATGAAGTTAGACAACCCTGAGTATCCACAGAGCATCCAGAGGTGTTTGGTAAAATGCCACCTTGTGAAAGATATTTATGTAACAAAAAAGCAATTCCCACTCTGTGTTGCTTATGCTGTCTCGAGTCACAAGTCTCAAGATCTGAATCTGAATGCAGCAATGGTTGACACAGTCAATAGCATCTTTAAAGATGGCATGAGCTATGTTGCCTCATCTCATGTCAGAAGTATGGCAGGGCTGTACATTATAAACATTGCACCAGAGAAAATCCATGTTGATATAAAGTACATTGTTGAGTATAATTACCTGCAGACTCTGTACCAACCCAATCAATCCCTGATCCCTGTACCTACTGATGTAGTGATGTGAGATGTCCCCTTAGATGTGTCACATAGCTTGAAGAGGAAGGAACCTAATGTCCATCACTCTTCTGACTTCACGTCTTTTGGGCAATCTACTGTTGTTGATCAGACCAGGTCAACACCAGCAAAGAAGTGTATTGATCTGTCCATGATGGTAACATTTGACATCAGTACTGGAGTCAACTGCTACGCAAACTCTGTAATGCAGATGTTCCTCCATCTGTTTGAGTTTGTTGCTGTGATTAATGCTTGTAAATCAACAACTTTGATTCACTGAATGAGTTGTAAGTGCCAATCAACAGCAATTTCCAACCTTGCAGACACTAACAGCACTGCATGTAGCTCTAGCAGCTTATCATGGACATAGGACATTTGCTGATAATGCTCAGCAAGATGTCAAAGAGTTTATGATGGCTATTAACACTTTGGAGGATGAAGAAATTCCAGTAAGACAGTACTTCACAGTTTGCTTTATGTTCAAGTATACATGCCTGTCACCTGTCCTGTGGTAAGATAGATAGAGAAGAGACAGATGACGTGTTGTGGATTTCTTTCTATATCCCAGATGCCCCATCTGTGAACTTCCAAAAGTTGTTCTGAGATGTGTAATGTGGGTGGGAGTGTCAAAGATGTGGCAGGAACACCACACAGTCTCTCAGAGTCACTCAGTGCACTTCATACCTCATGCTTGTACTACAATGATTTGACTTGCATAGAGTCAAAGTAATGACACTAATAACAGATTTTACTTCAGGTAGAGTCATGTTTGGATGCATACATGTTGACACTTATGCAACAGTTTTCCACCATGAACCTTCTGTACATTCTGGGCATCACGTTATGTGTTGCAGATACAGAGGAGGGTGGCTAGCATGTAATGATGCTATATACATCTTTGAAGAAAGACTACCTAAGAATTTCAATGATGCATATATCCTGGTTCTCAGAAACATGAATATTGTACAAGCTGCAGAAAATTAGTTCATCACAGTATGACTTTGACTTTTCTATACTTAAAACTTGTCGATAAATGCTGCTATACTGCTCATGTCCGTAACACCTGCATAGTATCCAGCCATAAGGACAGTGAAAAGTATTATTCATTTTGCTGTTTCTTCCAGCATGTAATGCTTCAATTGGTCCACTGATCAAAATGTACTGTTTTGACTTTCAGTGATCTGTTATGAGATTGCTGGCATCTATGTACAATCATTGAGTGGATAGCCCTACCCTACCCACCTCATCCCACCCACCCCAAGCTCAACTAGCTTTACAGGTTTAAACAGGAAGGTGTGACAACTTCATGTTTAGAAACAAAACAGGGTTTGGTGAACCACAGAAGGCAGCCAGGCAGTGCTGCATAATCTCGGAGGATATCTTCCTGAGATTGCTATTGTATCAAAGTAAAACAAACAAAAAAAAAACAACATTTTTAGGTGTCCTGGTAAATAGTCCCAAGGAAAAGGGTTACAGTGCTGAGAGGAGGTTCCCAAACAGTGACCTGGACAGACAGAAGCAGAGCAGATAGTGATCATGTTGGGAGTGGAGCAGTGCAATGGATGTGGAGCAGCAGACTCTTCCCCCAGTGACCCCAATGTTCTTAAACCCCTCTGGATCCCCCTCCCTACCCTGTGCTCATTCCCCCACTCATCTCTACAGTGGTTTCCTCCTGAAGCCTCTCTCTCTTTCTGATCACAAGTCTCTGTCAGCCTGAGCTGGTTACTCTGCTGATTTCAAGCTCTGCCCCTGTTTGCACCAGTTCCCATAGTTTGGACTACATAGTGTCCTAAGATATATAACTGATAGTTGCGCTTATGTTTTCTTATGGATTTAATGCCTTATTTCCTTTGTGCCTACCCTGGTATATATTGTGCCTATGCCATTTTATACTCTTGTAAATTTGTGTAATTTCTTTAATGTACTCACACTGTAATTTTGATCAAACTCTGATATTTCACCTGGGTCGCACCTAGAAACAAGCCTCAGATCAGTGTGCCTTTTCTGGTCACCAATTTTAAATAAATAATAAAAACATCCCCCATTTGGTGTAGCTAAAGAACTCCTATGCAGTTTTGGAGGAGTGGGATGATCCCACTGGGACACCCAAAGCTGCTACCATGGTGGATAAGCAGATACTTCACAAGATAACCCCACACGCAGGTGGAAGAGAACCAAAAAGGAAGAGGAAGCCTCTCCTAGTGGAGGACTCCATAGTCCAGAGAGTGGATTTGGGGACAGGTACAGTGGAGTAAAGGGAGGTAAAGTGTCTACCAGGAAGCACAGCTAAGAGGGATGGGGAGAGGATCCAGAGAGTCACTGAGGCAGTAGTGAGGCAGAGGAAGCTTGATGTCATTGTCCATCTGGGGAAAAATGACCTCGCTGGAGACAAGGAAGGGATAGCAAGGGTTCAGTAGGAGTTCAGGGAGTTGGGGAGGGGCCATGCACAAGTAGCCCTAAGATGTTGTATCTGAGAGCACATCAGGGCAATTGCCAAAGGTAATGTGAATAATGCATTGGGCGCACACTTCAAGGAGTCACACAATCGTAACCCTCAAGGGTTCTGCTTCAAGGTACTGGAACATATTCTAGAATGTAAAAGGGGGGCGATTAGATTAAAACTACTGCTTCAAGTAGAAACAAAATGGATTTTGACCCTAAAGGTACTTGTTCCAGATAGTCTTAATGGCCAACTAGATTTCAAGCTTCTTTAAAGTGTGATTTATTGTGGTTTTGTGTGCAGTAATATGCTTTGTGAAATGTATCTGATCATGCCTGCATGCTAGCATCATATTTTCATGCCTTGTTGTTATAGCCATTCAAGTGAGTAAGCATATTTTGTCCTTATTTGCTGGGAGGTCTCCTTTTCCCTTGGTCATGTTTTTCCACACCTCCATTTTTCCCTCTCCTCTCCCTTCCCCTTCATTTTGTTTCTCTTTACCGTTTTCCTAGTTCCCTCTCCTGTTTCTGGTTCTCCCTTTTTTAAATCTACTCTTTTCCCCAACCCCCCATTAGAGATTACTTCCCCTTTGGCATCTACTTGCATTTTTTGAACCTGCAAGGGAACCTGAAATTGGCATTTAATGAGGTTCAAATATGTTTTCATCACAAGTTAGTTATGCTGAACAAAAAAAAAAAAACTCAGGTCACGTAGTTATCACTTAAAAGCTTGCCCTAACCTAAATATAACTACTTATACAAATTCTGTTCTTCAGACAGTCCTGTACTACGAATATTTAGGCCCATAGCCTGATGAATGCCTTAAACGGGACCATCACATAGCAATCACTTTTAAAAAGGTAAATGTTTGAATAGGGTTTTTGTATCAACACAAAGGATGTTTTTCTTATTAAGACTGAGATTAGTGCAATCTATGATTCTCCCTTTAATAGCTGATGGGTCAATCATTATTTCAGAAGCCTATCTTGCTCACCTTTCTAGACTCAATGTGGCTTGTAACATGGCAATAATGTGAATGGTGGAATGGGGACCCGCAATTGGTCAAATGGCATCATGGGGGCGAATTCGGAGTGGGTATTAATCCACAATAGATGCCATGTTAAAAATCGCACTACCAATGTGAGCCAGACAGCTAGGTTAGCAGCACTGGGCATAGCAGGGGAGCGAGTTTTAGAAAGGCAAGCATGGCAGAGTGACAGTGAGATGAGCTAGATGCACACAGAAACAGGGAGAGGGAGAAGAAGCAGGTGCATACAGTAGGGATAGATAGGGCAGTCCGACACACACACAGTATGCAGGCAAGAGGCGCACGGTTGCAGCCGATGTTGGACGAGTCTGAGAGAGGCAAGGGGAAGTGACCCGGGCTGCATGAAAATTTGTGAGCGATCGCACTCTGTGGCGAGTCAGCAGCCCACCGGAGACCTCCAGTGCCTGGCATGACAGAAATACCCGCGCACATCAGCACATTTACCGGACTGGCATGTGAGTCGCACTATTTGCTTTAATTACACCCACTGAATGTTTTCACTGCATCAGCATCTTACTGCTGGTTTGTTACAAGATTTGAAAGTGCAGTAAAAATGTTTGTTCAGAACACCGAGTCCCTGTGTTATGTTGTTGAACGCACACAAAACAGGCTCCTGGTGATTCTGTCATCATGTGGCCCATGTTACAAGTGCATTAAGCCACTCCGGTGGTGGCATCTAATGCGATTAATGCATGGTTGGGTGGTTGTTCACCCTTGGCCTCTGGCCTCAGGCCACAACCCTCCCAACCATGCATTAATCCAGCATTAGATGCCACCTTCGTCATCACTTAATGCTTACTTATTACCACCTTGCAAGGTTTGTTCTTAAACTTCCCAGACACACCTACCACTTTGACCTACTTTAGTCCCTTGGTTGGTACAGTTTGGATTATAAGTGTATTTTGCACATTCTCACTTTGACATGGAAATGTGTTAAACAGAAAACTCCCTTTTATCTTCAGGAACTCTTCACTTTTCACTCATTTAAAAATAATCTTAGGTCAGCATGTGGATCATTTAAATTTAAATGCCAAAAAGTGTAAGATTATGCACACAGAGATGAAGAACCCAGAGACCAACTACTGGCTGTGTGGTGTACAGGTTACCATGTCAGAGGAGGAGAGGTACTTAGGAGTGATCATCACAAGAGGCCTGAAGCACTCAACATACTGCAGGAAAGCAGCAACCAGAGTGAAACAGATACTGGGCTGCATAGCCAGGGGTATAACCAGCAGGTAAGTTGGGGGTATTCTGCCACCATACAGGTCCCTAGTTCAGCGACATCTTAAGTACAGTGTGCAGTATTGTTGCCCTTACTTTAAGAAGGATCTCAACCTGCTGGAAGTTGTCCACAGAAGAGTAACCAAAATGATCCCAGAAAAGCAAGACAGAACATGTGAGGATAGACTCAGAGATCTGAACATGTACTCCCTGGAGAATAGAAGGAAGAGAGGTGACATGATGAAAACCTAAGATCCTTAAAGCTTTCAACAGGATGAACTCTGAATATCTTTTCAACCTTAGTGGGAACAGGACCACTAGGGGCAATGCCTCAAGCTGGTGGGGGAAGTTTCAGGAGAGAATTGAGGAGACACTTATTCATGGACAAGGAGGTAACTGAGTGGAGTGAATTGTTGGAAGAAGTAATCTACTTGAAGACAGATGACAGCATCAAGAGAGGCTGGGACACAGTATAGGGAAAAGCTACATGTATGGAGGGGGAGGATGGAGGACATTGGCGGGGAGTAAGGAGTTGATAACTGGAGGGGGCAGATCCTTCAGTAGACACTGAGGGGTCTGCAAACTTATGCAGACATGATAGACCACAAGGCCTTTTTCTGCTGGCTCAGTTGTATGTTCGTATATAGTGTAAGCTACAATAATTCACTAGAATGCATTAGTTAAATTGCCCATGTTTATTTACAGTCCATATGCAGTAACTAGGGACAGTGATTTCCAGTCATTGCCTAAATTGCCACAGTTTTTTCCAAAAACTGCTCAAAACTGGATAGCAGATTGGAAATTTTGCATTAAATTTAATCTGACATGCTGCTTAACGGTCTTCTGTTTCTTTCTATCCATAAACAAAACTTACCTTATGTCACCTTCTAAAACAATGTACATTTTATACAGATCATCACATTTTATAAGATTCTTTATTTCAAATGTTCAGAGTGGTTGTTTAATTGTTTTGTACTAATAGATCACTTCAGAGTTCCATAACTCTAGATAAAACATGTCACTGTTGGTACAGCATTTAAATGGTTGAACGGCTTTGATGCTAATGCTTCGTCAAGGTGAATAGGATCAGTTAACACCTTTGCTCTAGTCCCATTGTTTCTGTCCAGACAACTTTATAGTAGTCTGGCTTCCTGCAATGGCGCAACCATTAAATTATTTAGTAAAAGATATCTTTAAAAACACATTGGGCTCCATTTTAAAAGTGAGAAATTTGACGCAATGTGCCTGCTCCAAAATAATTTTATGCATGTGGCACCTTGCACCAAAGTTTGTGGCAATCCCAATTTTCAAATACGGGCTGCATCGAAACTTTGATGCTGTAAGCCAAAGCTGCCCTGTGCCTCCCTTGTGACAGAAGTGCCATTGCACCAGGTCACAAGGAAGATTGCACCACTGCAGTGGAGGACAGCCAGTAGAGGGTAGCATAGAATGTGGGAACTGGGTCAGAGGGAGCAGTGGGGGTGCCATAGGGTGTGACAGGGGGCACGGCAACAGTGTGAGGGTTCTGAGGTCACACCTGGCAGAGGTGTCATACTCAATGGGACAGAGCTGATTGGCTTGGGTAGAAAGGGTTGGCATGGACAGACCATAACCCCAGGTGGTAACAGCCCTAGAGGAGCCACAGTTCTCTACATGCAGTGGGTGGCCTTGGCTGCAAGTTGTGGGGTGCAGTTGGTGGAGGGGGGATGTTCCCCAGGCACCATGACATTTCCCTGGTACACAGTCCCCCGCATGGTGGTAGGCTGATGCCCAATTACATTGCTGGAGACTGTGGCTCCTCTGGGGTGGTGTCAGGGCTGTTGCCACCTGGGGTCCAGGTCATGGTCCATCTGTGCCATCCCTTCTACCCAGGCCATTCAACTATGTCCCACAGAGCATGGCACCTCCACCGGGTGCCACTTCAGAACCCTCACACTGCCACTGTGCCCCGTTGCCCCCGTGGCACCACCACTGCTCCCTCTGTTCCCAGTCCCCACCTTCCAGGCATATTAACTCACACACCTTTGTGGCTCCTCTAGGGTTGTGCTGGGCAGGGGGAGCTTGACGATACCTCCATCAAACCCCTTAGGTGCACCAAATGCTTGGTGCAACCCTGCAGCTGCAGCAACTCTTGGGACTTTGACGCAGGGATCCCTAGTTTTCTAGAATAGGGCACAGGGTCCCTGATTCACCCAGAGTTTGCTGCAGCCATAGATCATGTACCTTGCACCAGTATAAGGGCTGGTTGAAAACAGAGCCCATCAACTATCAAAATGAATGTTTAGATTCTGTGAAATACACCTGAGGAATCAGTGGACCCTTATTTTCAGCACCTATATGTTTTAGTGTCTTTCTCCCAAAACCCTAACATTCACATACATATGTAAATGTATTTTTGATAAACCATAGTAATTCATTTTTAACTGAACTGTGTTAACTTGAGTCATTGAAATTATGTATTCTGTGGCACTATGTATAGATAAACTGCTGTACTTTACTGATTATTGATAAGTAACCTACAGAAACTATTATATCCGTATTCATCTGAAATTGTGTTTTTTTTAATCACTGAAATTTGAGAAATTTATGTCTGGAAATCACTGGCCCTATAGCCCATCTTAGCAGCCTGTCTAAGGAATGTGCATAGTGATAGGTCAGTCTGCCTACCATGTTGCCCATGGCAATTACTGCTGTGTCCCCTCCCTCCGTCCCCCCCCAGTAGTGTGTCCATATATGCTACTCTGTGTACAATGAGTAAGAGCAGTGATAGGATTGGGCATTCATTGGGGGAACCAACAGAGTTAGTTTTAAATTCACTTCTTGTCTCCCTTGAAATCATGGATTGAAGGTTAGGAGGGGGCTGCAGAGAAAACAAAAATGCTGTTGTGCAACTAGGGGGCTGAGTTAGGGAAACTGGAGTTATCTTAAAAATGCTGTCAGCTCCTGCACACTTGCCAAATAGGAGCCAACTTTTACTTTCAGTTCTACACTTGTGGGAGGAGAAATAAAGGGGTGGAGGGTGGAAAATATATAAAGTTGGGAGCAGATGGTGCAGAGATTAGTTGTGCCCACCTAGGGAGAGCCGCAAAAGTATCTTTATTTTTCCTATAAGTACTGTAGCTCTGAATAGGTTCTTCTTCAAATACTATGAATAGGAAAATGGACCGTCATGCATCTTGTGATTGCACTCACATTCCGAACGAACATTAGCCATGCCCCTCACTGTTCTACATTTGTTGTTATGTCAGATCCTGATCTGGATATCCATACAGTTTAGATTCAATAACCCCCCACACACACACACACACACTAACTGAGTGCAGAGCTCAGATGGCAATCCTAATTGTTTATAGCAGTCTTGCTGTGCTTGATGACATACTCAGAAATAGCTTTACCTTAACATTTCAAAGTACTATATTGTTTAAGAACTTAGCCTACATGATTACTGCCACCATGTGGACTTACTGTGCATATGCTTTTTACAAAGAAAATAAAACAAAGACACTGCCGACATTGCATTCCATTTCGTAACCTCCCAAACTGAATCTGACACAATCCTACCTGCAATACAATGAAGTCAGATGCTTTTGACCCCTAATGGTGTACAGTCCATTATGTAGCATAGACTTCAAGTGATGATCTTACAGAAAGTTAACAAAAAGCTTAATATGTAGGTAACTGTAATAGCAAAAATGAATCATAAATGCTTACACCAGATTTCACTTACACAATATATATGGATAGGGTATCTCACAAGTAGGGTGGCTTACAGGATGACAATTTTGGTATTCATGTGACAACTTTAAGTAAATATTTCTTTATTTCCCAAGGATACAGTGAATTACTTAAAATGGGTTCTTTACAAGGAACTTTTTGTTTTCCTGATGTGGAACCTTTGTCCTATAGCCATCTTCATTCATTACCTTTAAACTAAGTTCTACTGCTCAACTTCTTTTATGCATATTTCTCAACTGGGAATGTTTTCATTTCAACATCAGGAATTTCTGACTGGAGACCCAGAGATGTCCTAAAATAAAGCAAAACATAAACAAAGAAACTTTACTCAAAACAAAAACATTAGCTCATGATAACAGAGCTCATGACCCATGTTGCCAGTTAAACAGCATGCATCAAGTGCATAACTGGGCTAAGTTAAGCAGCATATGGCATGCATGTTGTACCACTGTCTGTAGCTACTAATGAAATGCACAGACCAGTGAAGTGTGTGTGGAGAGGTAAGGCTATGCAAATGTACTACTTTTACTAGCAGAATACAGGCAGATCTATGATTCTGTTTCTGTAAAATTTCACAGAATTTTGCAAAATTGACATGAAACATTTCTGAAACATCACTAAAATTGCATTTTCAGTCATTTTCATTCAGTTTTAAAACTACTCATCCTCATTTCACCAGCTTTAGCATATTTGCAGTTCTATGCCACCTGCATAAAAGCACCAGGTGTTACATCTCTTGCTTGAAAGGTGGCCAAGATGAAAGCAGCCTAACATGTCAAAATGTTTTACGTTTAATGTTCTAAATACAGTACATACACTAGAAAACTATAAGTTCCAATAACTTTAGTACAAGAGAACGCAATGTCACTAACTTATGCAGGTTCATAGATCCAGAAAAGAAGGCTGAGTATGTCAACAGTTGCTTCTCTGAAAAAATAATACTTTTGATCAGGGCACAAAAAGAAAACAAGAACAAAGCAACAAGAGTAAATGGAATCCCAGCAGAAGTCGTTGAGGCAAATCTGAACAGGAGGTCTCTTAGCTATTCTGTTTACTTATATTAATAATGGTGTTGTGAATAGTGGTGTGTGAAGTTGCTTTGAAAACATCTATGAATTTCCGCAGTTTTGCAAAGCTAAGGTTTGAAATTCACATGGTTATTCATCAGAAGAATTAGCCAGATTAGCATGGTGAATGGCCAGTTCCTGGACAAATCCAAATGTGAAATGTGTGTACACCCCACAATCCATAAATTATTAAAAACATGATACAGCCTCCAGACTGCCAGCTGGTACCCCACTCTTTCCTTCTCCCCTGCACTGATAGAATGCTGCTGCATCTGCTGCTCTGTGCTTGAAAAAGTAATCACTTTCACCCACCCATGTGCCAAACACACTCCACCTGCTTCCCCCCATTGAATCCCCCTGTCTTTATTAAGTAGTACACCCAGTTCCCTGACCCCCACCCAACTCCCCCTTGTCCCCACCGCCATCCTCCCAACCCTCCAACCCACAAAACAACCTGATATAAAGGAAATGGAGCCCCAGTGCAAAGCATCTGCTCTCTTCAGTGTCTATGAATGAATGAATGAGTGAATGAGGTCTTTGCTCCTAGTAAAACCTGAATTTTCAGCCAGTCATGTTTTACTAGGAGCAAAGATGTTACTACTCATTTATTCCCACCATAACAAGAGAGGCACTGAACAGAGCAGATGGTCTGCACTGGTGACCATTTACTTTATTCCAGGTTGATTTTGTGGGTACTGGTTTTGGGAGGAGGGTGGTGGGGCCCTTAGGGAGGTTGGGTGGGGGTCAGATGACTGGGCATACTGTTCAACAATGACAGTGAGACTTGAGTAGGGGGAAGCAGGTGCATTAGAAACATAGAAGTTGATGGCAGAAGGAGACTGCTAGGTCCATCTAGTCTGCCCATTTGTTTTAGACCTGTTTTGACACTCTAGTTGCCCTTTGTAGTCAGGGCTTCCTTGAATCCTCCAACAGTGTTGACCCCCACAACCTTTTTGCGGCAGGTTGTTCTAGGCATCCACCACACTTTCTGTGAAGAAAAACATCCTGGTATTGGTAGAGAACATCACTCCTTGCAGCCTGAAGTCATGTCCCCTGGTCCTGGAGCCCTTCTTGAAGTGAAAAAGTCCCTGTGCCTGCACCTTGTTAATGCCTTTGATATACTTAAATGTTTCAATCATGTCCTCTTTCTCTCTCTCTCTCTTCTCTGCTCCATGGAGTACATATTCAGCCCCCTAAGTCTTTCCCCAATGGACATGTACTGCAGACCCTGAATCATTTTTTGTCACCTTTCTCTGTACTGTTTCAACCTGGTCAATGTCCTTCCAGAGGTGAGATGTCCAGAACTGGACTCCATATTCCAAGTGAGACCTGACCAGTGATCTATACAGTGGTAGTACCACCTCTCTCCTCCTGCTTGTGATTCCCCTACCAATGCAGCCCAGCATTCTGTTGGCTTTCAAAGTTGCCTTCTCACACTGCTTACTAACCTTCAAGTCATCTGAGATTATGATTTCCAGATCTTGTTCCTGGTTTGAGGCCACCAATCTTTCACATCCTAGGTAATACTCCTTTCCTGGATTTTTATTTCCTATGTGCATGACCTTGCACTTTTTGGCATTAAATCTCAGCTGCTACACTCCAGACCATTCTTCTAGTTTCTGGAAGTCAGCCTACATCTTGCTCCTTCCTTCTGAGGTGTCCACCCTGTTACATATCTTGGTGTCATCTGTGAACAGACACACCTTCCCTTCCAGTCATCAGTGATGTCTGCTATAAAAATATTGATGAGCAGAGGCCTCAGTACTGAGCCCTGGGGCACCCTGCCGGTCACCCTGCCTTCTGTTGATTGCATTCCATTAACCTGTACCCTCTGTGTTCTGCCTTGTAACCAGTTTTGTAACAATCTGACTACTTCTGGACCAACCCCTGTGTGGTCAAGCTTTTTTTGTAGTGTAGTCAAAAAGCTTGAGCAGATTTGTCTCACATGACCTACCTGCTGTGAAACAATGCTGTTTATGGTCTTGTTGGCTGCTAGTTTCAAGGAATGCTATGATCCTCTGTTTTGTATTATCTCCATTAGTTTCCCTACCAAAGACGTGAGGCTCACCAGTCTGTAATTACTAGTCTCTTCACAACTGCCTGATTTGTGAAGTGGAACCACTATTGCCTTTTTCCAGTCTTCAGGTACCACACCGCTCTTCAAGGATTTTGTGAATAGAAGTGACAGAGGGGCTGCTAATTCTGCCCCCAGTTCCTTAAGGATTCTGGGGTGCATCTCCTCTGGTCCCATGGCTTTGTCTGCTTTCAGTTTATTTAGCTCCTCCTGTGCTTCTGCTTCTGTAACAGGACTAGTGTGTTCCCCTGGTCCTGGGGTGCTGTATTTTTCCATGTCTGGGCCATCCCCTGGGTCTTCTTTGGTAAACACCGAGCATAAGTATTTGTTGAGGATTTCAGCTTTCTCTGGGTCATGCTTGGTGCATTTCCCTTCTTCAGTAGCAATCTTTACTATCCCCCCTTTTGCCTTCCAACATTCTCTAATGTATCTAAAAAATTATTTGTCTCCTCTCTTTGTCCCTTCTGCTATCATTTCCTCTGTCTAGGCTTTTGCCTTTCTAATTTGTTTGTAAGGCCCTAACCATACTACAAAGTTGTCTGTGGTAAAGTTTTTAAAAATGTTACTGCCCTTACCATCTTGGAGCATGCTCATTCTGGTAGTAATGTTTTTAGAAACATTACAGACATTAGTGTGGCATCCACATTATGCCTCATTTCTTCCAGTTTTAATCCATTTGGAAGACCCTGTGAATGGAGTGTCCAAATGGTCACGCATCAACACATGTAACTATAATGTTACAGGCTCCAGAAGGTTACCCATTCCTATCTAAAGACCACATCCTTACAGGTCTTGAGATCAGTTTTAAAAATGCCTATAAACCGTTACCAGTGCAGACGCGAAACATTTTTGGAGGTAGCGGTAACAGTTTACCAGGCTGGTAATGGTTTACAGGGCTCATTGTGGATAGGGCCTTAGACTCTCATTTTTCCTTGTATGACTCCTAGACTTTCTCAGTTTTTGTTTCCTGGTATATGCTGTACACCTTCTTTGTGTTTGGCATGCAGGTGCGGGAAAGAGATTACTTTTTCCAGCACCAATACAACAGCATTTTGTCAGGGCATGGGGGGGAGGATGGTGCCAGTGGGGGTGGAGGTGTCATGGTTTTTGGTCATTTTTTGATGAGGGAGGGATAGTTTTCACAGCACAGTAGGTGGGTGAGGGTAGTCTTGGTGATTGTTTAGGGTTTAGCTAAAAAACAAACAAGCAAAAAAATACCCTGGCAAAGTTAGTGGGCCTGTCATGGAATTTGTAATTTTTTATTAAGTAATTAATTAATTAATGTATTTATTTATTAAGATATCAGATACCACCTTTGAGCCTGGGCTCATTTGCAAAGGTTCCTCATCAGATAACAAAAACATAAAAGGAGCAGACACTGAGTAAGGTAACACTCATATCAATAAGTGATAAAGAGGCAGCAAAGAAATACTGTATTTACATAAAGTTTGAGTAAACTTCAACCAGCAGTACATAAATATCAGGCTTTGTACAATATATAACATGGGGTATTGCTAAGGTGGTAAGAGCAAGAGGTAAAAGAAATGAGGATTAGTAAGGAAGAGGTAAGAAAAGGAAGGCAACTCAGAGAGCATTGTCATGGGGAAGATAGGGAAGTAGAAAGGAAATTAGTGAGGAAGTGATGAGAGGAGGAGGGCAGCTCAGGGAGCATCATGAAGGCGATGTAAGTAAAGAGTAATGAGAGAAGAATTGGGAGTGGGTAAGAGTAAAGATAGGTAGTCAGGAGAGGAAGGGGAGGGTATATGTGGAGGATGGGAGGAGTGTGTTGACGGGTGGAGAAGAGAGTGGGAGGAAGTGAAGGGCAAAAGAGTAACTAGGAGTGGGACAGGAGAGATTGGAGGTGGGGATATAGAACAAAGCAAAGGGGGAGAGAAAGGATAGCAGCTACAAGAAGATGGCAGAGATGGTAAGGAGGTAGTGCTATCAGGGGCGGGGTGGGGGAGGCTGGAAGGGTGAGCCTAGGAACAAGTTAGAAGAAGCAGTCACAGGAGGATCTGGCTAAGAGGTGTTAGTGAAAAATGCACTTAAAAATGCCTAGCTTGACAATGTTGAAAATTTCTGATGGAAGAGAGCTGAACCAGCCAGAGGCTGTAACTGTATATGTGCATTGACCTTGTGTGGTCTGGCATTGGGGGACGGACAATGTTTGGCACTCTGATCTTCTGATTAGGCAGGAGATATGGTAAAGGGTAAGTAAAGATGGAACTCCAGAGGGCATGAGACCTATTGAGGTCTTTTTAGCAAGGATACAGGTCTAGTACTTGAGTCTGCCAGTTAGCTGAAGCCATTCTGCTTACTTATAAATATCGCAAGTGTGGGCAAGGTGGGCGGTTGTGGTGATGAGATGACAGGCCTTGTTGAGGGCTATGGTTATCAGCCAAAGTGCAGAGTCAGTAGCTGATACATAAATGACAAGCCCATAGTCAATGGTAGAGATAAATGAGCTCTGTATAGCAAGATTTAGGGCCTCAGTCGTAAAACAGCACCTATACTTATATAAGCACCCAAGACAGGTATTCACAATTTTGGCAACTTGACCAATACAATTGGTGTAGGCTAGTGAGCAGTCTAGGGTCACACCCATATATTAAAAAAGATACACCTGCTCCAGAGCTCTGCCAGTGCTGTTGTTGATTTTTAGTTATTGGTCTTTATGCTTGCTGTGAGTTCCATGGAACAACATTTTTTTTTTTGTAATTGAGGATGAGTTTGTGAGACTTAAACCAGGATTCAACCTCTGTGAAACTATTCTGTAGCTGGGACTGTAGAAAGGATGGATCAGGGTGGGAGGTGTAGATTACTACATCATCTGAATACAATAGCATTCTGTCCTGGCAAGAGGCTGGGAGATTGTTTAACAATATACTAAAAAGCAAGAGACCCAGGATGGAGTCTTGAGGGACTGCAGACCAGACCAGTAGGGAGCTAGAGAGAGATTTGCCAATCCTGACCTACTGGGAGTGGACAGTGAAATAGCTTTGAAACCATCAGGTGGTATTTAAGGAGAGTCCAAGGAGAGATAGTTGTTCAATCAGCAGGGTGTGGTGAATGGTGTCAAATGCCTCTGTCAGATTGATGAAAGTGGCTCCAACCAGTTGTCCATGATCAAGTGCATTATGGATGTAGCATGTAAATTCAGGAAGGGTGGTGGTGGTGCTGTGCCCTTTCTGAAAACCTGTTGCTGAGGACATTGCAAGGTGTATTTTTCCAGGTAATTGACAAGCTGCTCTGAAACGATCCACTCCAAGGCTTTGGAGGAAGGTGAAGATTGGAGATTGACCTGTAGTTGCCAGTTAGGGTCTTATCACTGCTCTTGTGATTTAGGGTCACCACAGCAGCTTTCCATTTTAGGGGCAAATGAGAAAGCATAAGGGAGCGGTTAAGGATTTTGGTAAATGATGACAGGACTTCTTCAAAAGTGAGGGTGAGCAGTTTCAGATCGAGAGTGTCACTACTGAATCTGTTTTTTTCCCAATACTTTTGATAGGTGTTTTTTCACTAGACTGTCAGGGATTGCTTTAAAGTAGAACAGTGGTGCACCTGTGTCTTACTTGTTTTGTCAGTGGGATAAGTATCCAGGGTGCGAGCAAAGAAATTTGAGGGTAACACGTGAGTAAGGTCCAAGAAGGTAGAGTAAAAGGCATTTGCCATGGTAGCTTGGTCAAGGGTGGAGATGCCATTGATGTTTAGCATTGTGAGTGCACCTTTAGCGTATTTCCCTGTAATTTCAGAGAGGTTGCTCCAGAATTTTTTCCCGTCTTCCCATGTGCTGGCCAGGGTGCACTTATAATAGTTGGCTTTCTCAAGACGGATGGCTCTAGTGCAGGTGTTTCTTGCTGTTTTGTATGCCTGGGTGTCAGCCTGGGTGCCAGATGCCTTGGCTCAATACCAGAGGTACTCCCAGCTTTTCATTTGTTTAAGAAGTTCAGATTGATCCAAGCTTTGGAGACACCCTTGATCTTACTTTTTTTGTATGGGGCATGGGTATCGTAAGCAGAGTTGAAACTGGAGATAAAATACTCAAGCGCAGCATCCACATCAGGGGCTGTGTCAATAGGTGTCCAGTCATGCTCCTGGAGGAGAGTTCTAGCTGACCAGGAGCCAGTATGTGGCAAGTTATGGTCTTTGAGGGGGCTTGGTGAATTTGTTAGACCAAGTGCAGAGGACTGGGGAATGGTCACTTAAGGAGTAGGGGAGAACTTCTGTTTTAGTAATGTGATCCAGGCAATTGGTAAGCATTCAATCAAGTAGTGTGCTAGTCCCTGTTCTATAATTCACCCTGGTAGGTGAATTTACCATTTGTGAGAAATTTGCTGTGGAGAGAGCATCCTTATAGCTATCCGCATTTGGGGCCAGTCAGTTGACACTGAAATCCCCCAGCATGATTAATTCTGTGTTACGATTTAGGAGGTTGATGCAGTCAAGGAGGGATTGAAGACCCTGCTTAGTCAGCTTGGGTGGCATGTAGACTGAGGCAATGGTTAAGACCTTGTTGTGAGCACCGACCAGCACCTTGGTGGCAAGAATCTGAATGTTGTTCCCCGAGGAGGGAGTGGACAGAATATGTCCTGTAAGGGACTCTTTTATGTATAGCATACAGCCCCCTCCTTTTTTTGATTGTCTGTCCTACCTGTAAACAGCATAATCAGGAAAAGAAATTGTTGAGTCCAGGATCTTTGGGGGACAGTCATGTCTCTATCACCGATAGGAAGTCTGGGTTGTGCTGGGAGACCCAGGCAATAAGGATATCTAGTTTTGTGATGAGGCTGCAGATGTTTATATTGGCCAAGGAGAGTGTCCCAGTCTTGCAGGTACCCCTAGTACCACATAGTGGGAGGCCAGAATTAGGGTGAGTATTGCCAGAGATGAGCAGTAGCAACAAGATTAGGCATTTTAAGAAGGTTTTGAGGAGATTCCTATTTGGCAGTAGGACCCTTCTTTTAGAGGGACGGTTTACAACAGATTGTTAAGTAGTGCAGTATCCAGTTATAAAAAGTGATGAGCTAATAAGCAAGAGAGTATGAGTAGTGTGTGGAACACAAATCAGAGATGAAGAGGTCAGGGTGGGATCTGACAAGCATGAAACTGGGCATAGTGGTTTGTGGATGTCACATGTAAGGACTGAATCAATTCATTAACAAAGGCTGGATACAGGTTATGAGTGGGTTGACCTTCCCATCCATAGTGTGAGAGTTGGGTAAGTAGGTAGGGTAAGCAAACTTAGCAGGATATAAATTGGTCCCATTTTGGAGCCTAAGCATTGCCTAAAAGAAGTAGAGCACATTCTTGCTGTGCAGATCCTTTAGGGTATAGAGAGTGTCTGAAACTTGAGTAGCCAGTGTAGGTGCAAATTGAAAAAAGAGGCTGGGATTTAGCTCTATTGAATGGATGTTGGGGACGGGGAGGGTGGGTGGGACAAAACCAGCTAGTACAGTATAGTTGTCTAGCACAGAGAGCGATAAGGGGAAACAAACAGAGAAAAAAAATAAAAAAATCAGCAGGGTCCGAGGCCAGCACAGGGACAACCAATCAGAATGGGGGAGTCCTAGTGAGCAGCCAATCAGGGAGATCCAGCAAGGCACCTGGAAATTGAATTTTTAGTAGGTAGAGTTGGTCTGTACCTGCAGAAAGGCTTCCCAGGGAAGAAACAGTGGTAGTGGATGGCATTAGTGGAAGCCACACCACACCAGGGAGTCAACACCTGATCAAGGACAAGGCTGCTATGGATAGAAGAAAGCAAAGAAATTAGTTTAAAAGAGGCAAGCAGGGGTGGGGTGAGACTAGGAGGGACTGGAGACAGTGGATAGTGGAGGATTGGAGGTGGCAGTGCTAAAAACAAAAGAAATAGCTAAATTGGGGGGCTGGACAAAAGATAGGCTCCAGCTAGAAAAAGAAAGGGGCAGGGTGGGTGGGCACTGAGCTACAAAGCAGGGGGTAGTGGTGAGGCTGAAGCAGAAATCAAAGATTAAAGCAGTGAGATTGCAGAAAAAATAAAATTACAGGAGAGTGGTAATGAAAAGGGTCTGAGAGGGAAAGATACATGACGGATACAGAAGTGCAAGGAGAATTAGGAGATTAAAGCACAAACAAGTAAATGTGGCTAGGTAATTAAACAATTCAGCAGCAATAAATAACAAACATTTCATAAAAACATTTTTGGCAGCAGTCAGTAAACAAAAAGGCTAGTTCAGCAAATCGAGATATACTAACACAAAAAACAGCTCGTACAGTACAGGTGTCTACCACAGAGAGAGATAAGGGGAAACAGAGAGGGAAAAATTAAATAAAAAAAATCAGCAGGGTCCGAGGCCAGCAAGGGGACAGCCAATCAGAACACAGCAGTCCCAGAGAGCAGCCAATCAGGGAGATCCAGCAATAGGTGCCTGGAAATTGAAATTTCATCAGGCAGAGTTGGTCCCTACCTGCAGACAGGCTTCCTAGAGAAGAAGTAGTGGTATCGGGCATCGGCGGTAGTGGAAGTCACACCACTCCAAGGAATCAACATCTGTTCAAGGGCAAGGCTGTTGTGGATAGAAGAAACCAAAGGAATTAATTTCAGAGACTTTTGAGACTTGTGAATTTTTGTAGATTTATACTAACTTCGCTGACAGAGTAAACTTTAACAACATCTCTATCTGTGATCCATAAACAGGGGGTTACTGCATTATAGTGCCATTTTTCAAGAAAAGGGTAAAACAGATCCTATTACTATTGCCCAATTACATTAATCTGTGCAGTGTTAAAGATACACATTTGACACATTTTGGATAGACTTGAATCATGGGTAATTAAAAACTCCATTATTTTGACGTACCAGGCAGTTTTTTTGGGAAAGGCTGTGGTAATATGGACCATATTTTTACCCTTTACTATATGTTAGAAAACTATTTAGAAGAAGAAAAACATATTTGCAGCATTTATAGACATAAAGGTCACTTTTGATAATTTAAGAAGGGATCTGTTGTGGACAGTTTGGGGTATATGGTACAGTATATAGCCTTACTTTTGGAGTTTCTGAAATTGCTGCATAAGAGTACTACTGCCAGGGTCAGAGTGTATGCATTGGAGGAACTTTCAGATCTTTTGAGATTAAGCAAGTAGTAAAATAATA
Organism: Neoceratodus forsteri; assembly: GCA_016271365.2. Lineage (NCBI taxonomy): Eukaryota > Metazoa > Chordata > Ceratodontiformes > Ceratodontidae > Neoceratodus > Neoceratodus forsteri. The sequence continues at coordinate 611,682,157 of CM028133.1, forward strand.
GTGTCTGCTTGCCCCAATTTTATTTACTGTATGTCTTTCTAGAAAAACTGGTGGAGAAATTGGGTCTAACATACAGTGGTCACATTTTAAGTGTCAGTTTCAGTGTACCTGTGGGGTAGATCATCATTAATCACATGCAGCAGGGATAATTACATTGTAGTTACACATTAGTTGCATGTAACTGCATTGCAATTGCAAAGCAGTTAGTGTAGTTAAAGAAACTTGAAGTGTTAGCCAGTTTCCACTGAAAAGTCAAGAGTCTTCTGAAAAAAAGTATTACGTTATATGCATGACACCATTTTGATATCCTAACTCTCTTGATTTTAAAAAGAGTCTCAGCTGCACTCATACTGTAGATCAGTTAAATGAGATTAAACTTTAGCTGCACACGGAAAAAACTGTATTCTTGGAATTTAGTGCAAAACATCTATCTACAGTAAAGTGGACTGAGGGCAGCTTTAGATTAGAGGAAGTCAACCAAAAATGTAAGTTTTAAAGACAGAAATATTAAATCAGTCTCAGGAATTAATCATTTAGGCCATGGCTTTGCTGGAGACTCTTACTGCCATGAAAAGATGGTTTGAAGATAAACTTAACAGTCAGATGTTACATGGGTGTGAGATGTGTTGCATTTTTGGGTGCATCAAAGAAGTGGAAGTTATGCAAAATATGTTTCTGAGGATTAGCCTTGGCATGCCAAAATGTGCGGCTAGTGCTGCCATTCAGGCTGAGTGTGATTTATTATTAGTAGAGAATGCTTATTAGTGCTCTCAAGTATTGGTTGAAAATGAAAACTATGGAGAACAACTGTATCCTCAAAATGTGTCAGGAGGAAGCACATGCCCATGTGGATGGCCCCTCTTGGTTCTATAGATTGAATGACCGACCATAAAGATTATCTCTTGTTAGTTTGTGGAATTCTAATCTTGATAGTGCATGTTTTCCCTAAAGATGCCATATCTACTGTAAAATAATCAGTGTTTATACCCAAAATGATTTGGCTAAAGTCCATAACTTTGTTTTTCATAGTTTCAAGTGTTCATAAACAGAACTTTGAGACAGAAGAACGTATGGTGCCAGATATTCAAAAGTTTGCCAGGACACAAATCCTAGTTTGTGCATGCAAACTGGACGTTACATGGATGTCCAATATTTAAAAGTCTAGTTAGTGTGGGAAAACAGGGTTTGCGCCCAAGCAATCTATGGAGGGGGCACAATGCAAATGGAGGGTCAGGGACCTGAATATTGGCACAGTCCAATATTCAGAGTATGTGTACTGCGCAAGGTGATTTTGCACAGTCCCCTTGCATGGTGCAGGTACTGCTGACCTGAACCATGACTTACTCCAATGTAACCCTAGCAGTTGGTGGAGGAAGTACGTTGGCCCCTCTGACCCCCAACACAGTACTCCCTGGAGTCTAGTGGTGCCCTCTCACCCTCTGATCCCACCCCTGTATAGACATTATCATGTTTCTGGTGTCTAGTGGTCCCTCCCCCTACCCTCACCCATGCTCAATGTTTAAAGTATTATTCCCTGGTGTGTAGCAGTCCCTCTTCCCCACCTGCACCCATGCATGATGTTTAAAGTATTATTCCCTGGTGTCCAGTCGTCTGTCTCCCCACCCAATCCCCATCCCTGTATCAAGTAAAGGCCCAGTGGCTTATCAATTCAATCCCTCCCCACAGCGACTGGTGGCCCCCCACTACTTTGTGAAATGCCTTTTGCAAGTAATCCCCCCCACAACAGAGCCCCAGCCCCATTCCCAAACAAAGTTCCATAGTAACAGCACTCATAGATAATCACATGCACAAAATCAATACTCATAAATTCAATTTATTGGAAGTGCAAGTACAAACTGCAAGCCTCAGCCACTGCACTTCAGCACATGGCCTTCATCACGAAGGCTGTGTGCTGAAGTGCTTGGGCTAAGGCTTGTGATTCATACTTGCACTTCCAATAAAGTGAATCTGTGAATACTGATTTAGTGTGTGTGATTATCTATGAGTTGCAGCTACTGTGGAATTCCTTTTATGTGGGTCTGGCTGCCTTCTTAACAGCACCAGCCCTGGGATTGATTCACAGCAACTTCTTTGGAACTGTCCATTCCAGAACAGTGATCTGCCCCTCTCTCCTCAGCCCATCCCTCGGTGGTGGTTAATGGCCCCCATCCCACCCCCAGCACCAATAACCCACCCCCAGTCCCCTGTACCTGCCTATTTGTGCTGTGGTCAGTAGACAGTGAGTAACACAGCCCTCCACACACCACCTCAGCTTATTGCCATCTGACAAGAGCTGGGAGCATGCAGCTTGTATCAATAAGCTGCCTGCTCCCAGCTCCTGTCAGATGGCGGGTGGTCAAGGTGCTGTGTGGGGGGCTGTGTCATTGGCCGTCCACTGACCACAGCACTGATAGTCTTCTACAGGGTACCAAGGGGTGGGTTGTCACTGCCATGCATGGGAGAGCGGACACTAACCACCACCAAGTGATGGGCTGTGGGATGGCTGGATCACTGTTTGGAAATGGGACTGGGGCTTTGTTGTGGGGGGGGGACTTATTTGCAAATGGCAGGCTGGTGATCACTCTGGGGGGTTGATTTGACAAGCTGAGAGGCTTTACTTGGTATGGGGATGGGGATCGGTTGGGGGGCAGGGGCCACTGGACTCCAGGGAATAATACTTTAAACATCAGGCATGGGTGTGGTTAGGTGGAAAGACTGCTTGAAAACAGGGAATATTTTAAACATCAACCATGAGTGGGGGGAGGGACCACTAGACAACAGGGAATAATACTTTAAACATTGGGCATGGGTGGGGGAAGAGACGACTGGACACTGGGGAATAATACTGTAAATATCAGGCATGGATTTGGGTGGGGGAGGGGCCACTAGATATAAGGGAATAATACTTTAAAAATTGGGCATTTGTGCGGGGGGCCACTAGACAGCAGCAAATACAACTTTAAACATTGGGCATGTATACTAGTGGTGGGAGAGACCACTAGACACCAGGCAATAATATTTAAATATCAGGTATGGAAACAATTGGGGGGAAGGACCACAAAACACCGGGGAATAATATTTTAAACATTGGGCTTGAGTGCAGGTGGGGGGAGGGACTGCTAGACACCAGGGAATAATCATTTAAATATCAGGCATGGGTGCAGTTGAGGAGAGAGACCACTGGACACCAGGGACTGAGACATAAAACATCAGGCATGGGTGTGGGTGGAGGAGAGGACCACTAGGGACAAGGAACATCTTAATTTCTATACAGGAGTGGGATTGGAGGGAGGGGGCATGACTAGACACCAGGGACATGATATTTGCTATACAGGAGTGGGATCAGAATGAAGGGGAAACCACTAGCACTGGGGATAATTCTCTAGGACTGAGCAATTGGAGGAGCAACACTGCCCAAACCAGCCATACTCCCCATGCAAATGAACCCATAATGGGCATACAAATGGCCCCTTAGCACCTTGCATATCCAATGGGTTCATTGGCATAGGTCCATTCAAATATCTGAAATTTAGCACTGGCACAAGCCATTGTGGCACCCTATTTCAGGAGCACAGTCGGGGCCACACTAAGTGGCTTAGCACTGGGCCAATATGGCCCTATATTCAGTCAGATAGCGCTCATGCACTATTCCACTAAATATAGCATCTTCAAGCACTTGGGATCGCACAAGGCAGAGTGCAAATGTTTAGCTTCTATTTGTGCATTTTTAAATATTGGGCCCCTAATGTTTTGTGACATAAAGGCCCACAGAAAGGCTTCTGTCACATTTGATTTCATCTTGTTAGTTCACAGAGAAGTTCAAATGTCCATGGTTGGGACAGTATTTTTTATTTTATCTGTCACTGTAGCTTGAACATTAACTTGAATGCCCCTCATCTTTTAAGTGACTGTCCCCCACTAACATAAGAGAGGGAAAATTGGTTTGTACCAGTTTTGAATTCCCTTAAAATTTATAATTTAAAGGAAATAATAAAACACTCATTATTCTTTTCAAACCAGGCAGTGATGATTTTTGCCATGGCAACTTTTTCACACAGATCCCTTTTAAATATTCATAGGTCCTGAATGCTGCATACTGTTTAATCTAATCTGTGCAGTGAATCACCTGATCTATGTTTTAAACATGCCTAGTTGTGTTTTGTCTCTGCATTATTTGTATTTTTGTACTGGTGTGTTGCCTTTTATGATTTGTTAGTGCAGATTTATAGTAAAGTTGTATATGCTTACCTTTTGTATTACATATGTTATAAATTTTTGTTTATATACATATTTGTTGAGCCTTATGAACCTGAATTACCTTGAATTTAAACACTGAATAGTGAGATTTCCACTCTGCTGGAACACAACTAAAAACGTATATTGCATCTCAACTGGGCTGTCCTGGACAAATACAGTGTAAAATTGGGTGAAAGCAGGTTGCCACTCAAAATGAGATACCGTACTACATCTCAGCTTACCTAGTCTGTGTTGAGTATAGTGTAGAATGGGTACTAAAGAAAATAAGATATTGCTTTTCATCTTGATTGTCTTGGGCAGATACTATAAAAATCATTTGAGATAGGACCTTGTGATTGAAGATGAGATGCAGCATCTCAGCAGCATTGTCCAGGGTAATCACATTACAAAAATGTGTTAAATCTGGATGCCACTAACAAAAAAGATTTTGCATCTCATTTGGCCAAATATATTGTTAAATGGGTACAAACAGGACCCAACTTAACATGACACATTGCATCTCAGCTGAGCAAGACTGTTTTGAGTAACTAAAGTATACAGATGGAGAAACAGGTCCCTTCTAAAAATTCAATATTTAATATCAGTTATTCCATCCTGACTAAATTACATAAAAGAATTGTAAAAGCAGGAGCTCACTGAAAATGAAATATGGTATTTCAGCTTAGATATCCTGGGCAAATACTGTGTATTATGATTCATGACATAATTTAAGCCTATCAAGATATATAGAATGATACATGGGGTGGTGTGTTTAACGAGAATTTTACACACACCTGAGGTGTTGGATACTACATAAACCCTGAGAGTGAAGCTTTAGAGGTTTATTTAAGCATCCAACACTGAGGGTGTGTGTAAAATTTGAGTTTACACACCACTCCAATTCTATTAAATATTTTATAAAATATTAAAAACATCACTGTTCAGCCACAGTCAGATTGAGATGAACTGCAGGCCGCAGCCGATTGACTGCTAAAACCATTGAAGATGTTTACTTCTATAAAAAAAAGTTTAGATAAGTGAGTCCAGGATTCAAAAAATTCCTCTGTTGAGAGGTGAGTTTGTTTTAATTTTAAAATCTACTTATGCCTAGTGCCAGAGGTGGCAAAGTTTCCAGAGGTAAGAGAGCGAACAGCGGCGGCTGGCGCATGTGCAGAGCAAGGGAAACTCGGCACATGTTTGCCATTATAAACATTCCTTTATAACAGCAAATTAAAAACCAGGTTTCCCTTAGGGGGAAAAAAACACTCACCAGTTATTATTGTTAATTTCTAGACATTCTGAGTACTCTCTGGTTACTCTAACCTTAAGAGAGTGTTGCATGAAAACAGTTCCAAAATTCAAAACTTTTAAGTTCAGTTGCCATAGTGCATTTCCAATGCAGAGAGTTCTTTAGCTTCCTGCAAAATAAAACATTTTGCTTTTAAATCAAGTTCCATAATTTTCTGCCAAAGTCTTGAAAACGGAAGTGTTTGGTTGCAGAAAAAACCTGACACAGGTTTTTATATAATAATATATTTCTGGTGGCCAAAACATCTGTATAACAATTTTTTCATTGTATTTCACTCCTAAACTGAAATATGAGGTTTAGACATTTTTTTAATTTCTTGCTCTTTGGCCATGCAACCATTTTGGTGTAGTGCTGTGCTGTTTACTATTAGAAATGTGTGCTTGCAGCACCCTTATACATGTACATTGTGAATCCAGTATATAAAGTAAAAAAGTAACCTTGAGAGAAGGGGATTTTAAAAACGGCTAGTGGTGGCCCTGTTTAAGGAATTCAGTCATTAATTATAAATGTTAGTAAGAGAAGCTGTTTTATATGAAGAGAGACTAGAAGACCTGAATATGTACACCCTGGAAGAGAAAAGGGAGAGGGAGTACATGAAAGAGACCTATAAATAACCTCATGGAGTTAAATAAGGTACAGGAGGGGAGTATTTTTCAGGGAAAGGTGTGAGAACAGGGTGACATGTAATGAAGTTAGAAGGGGGAAATTTATGAGAGATGTGAGGAAGCACTTTTTCACTGAAAGAATTGTGGATGTCTGGAATAGTCTTCCAGCAGAGGTGGTGGGTCAAAAGCAGTGGTGGGCTTCAAGCATGCATGGAACAGACATAAGGGTATCTTAATTGGGAAGCAAGGGGTGGAGGGAGTCAAAGGTTAAGTAGAGTCTGCAGTGATAGGATAGGATAGGCAGGGAAAAATTGGCAGACTGGGTGGGCCAAGCAGTCCTTATCTGCCATTAAATTCTACATATCTATATTTTTATGTGAAAACATCTGAGAAAAATATAGTAAAATACTATAGCAAACCAAATAGGTGGTTCAGAGCATGTTATGGAGCATAAGGGTAAACCAGATATCAATCTAGAGCAAAGAACCCTAGCTGCAGAGATAACAGTTACATGTAGCATATATTAATCCTTGTTGAAAATGCAAAAAAAAGCTTTATTTAAAATACACAGATAAAATCAAGCAGCAAGTACAGAGTGTGTGCTTTTTTATGAATCAAAAAGGTGCTCCCAAACATCACATTTTATGCTGCACTCCTGTGATAATGTGCATGTTTTAACTAATAACAATTAATGCCCAACCTATTACATCCAGTCAATTCAATTCAATGTGCTATGCAATACATCTATGGTCAGAGAGCATTTATTTATTTATTTATTTGCTTTTGTTAACCAGGTAAGGCACACTAGACAGCCAAGTGCCTATTTTCAGGTGCGACCTGGGAGGGTTACATAGGTAGAAGCATACAAGAACAGTGAAGGAGTCAATTTACATACAGTGAGATAACAGGCTTAACAGGGATTGGGTAGGTACCTGACAGTGTAAGTCAAATTTAACATACAAGAAAATAACAGACATAACCGGGAAAGAGTAGATTGCAAAACAGCATTAGAGACGATTAGCACATGATAAATACAGCTGTAGAACATACAAGTTGAGCATGGCAGTGAGCAGCAAAATACATAACAGGTACAATTAATGCAAACAAAAGTAAGTGCCAGTGGGGGGGCGCAAAAACATCAAATGTACTTCAGCTTAATGGTTGAAATCAGAGAAGGCAACCATGCAAATAAGCACATTAATATGCTATTGGTTTCAATAGTTCATGGCTATTGGAGAAGAAACCAATGAACTTTCCATAGGCGCTCGCAACGGGGGCGGGAGGGGCGCCATCCCCCACTTTTTTGTGCACCAGGAGATTGCCCCTGCATGCTGCACACAGCAGCCTGCACACTCACTGTCTGGGAATTAGTATACGATCACGGGTCCGAGCTGCCACTGCCAGTATTGTGCGGAAGTGAGCCCTCACTGCCTTGCAGCACCCTTGAAAGATGCTCGTGTTACTTGTTACAGGAAAAAAGACCACCCCACCCCGCCCGCCGCTTGTGCCCACATGGTGTAATGAACACCGAACAGCATGAGGATAAAGATTTCTTTGTCCAGTTGGGCGGGAGCCTGTCGTCTTATGGGGCAGTAAAATGCTACTGAAAGTGCCTAAAATAAAACCTTTATATCCTCGGTTTCCAAATCCCCAATTTCTGGCACAATTACAAACCGAAGGTCTCCGCTCCGTATACACTGTCCTGTCTCTTGTGTGTACTGCCTGCAGACACCACTGATATGCCAGGCATGCATGCTGATGTGGTGGGGGTAGCAGGAGCTGGCTGGCTGGTGTGTCAGCAATTCCTTCGTGTTTGTGTTCTTTTGTTACATTTATGGGCTTTCCTGGCTGCTGAAAGCCTGAATCCCTGCTAAGCTTTTTTGGAAGGAGAGGGGATGGGGTCAAATTGATGACGCGCACATTGACAAGCCCACCCAGTGGACCTGATTGAGAAATAAATGCAACTATAAATGCTGCCGTCCTCAATCAGGTTCGCTTGTAAGGAAAGCAGGCATGGCTAGTAATGGGCGGACTGTTTAAATGCCAGCAGTTTTGTCCATACAGTCCATTGCTTTTGTTGGTGCTCAGGTGCTGCAGTAGAGAGAGGAAGACTGGAGTGCTGTGCTGTCTGTTGGTTGAGACGAGAGTCGGAGTTGCACCTGTCCCAAGGAGAGAGCTGAGGAAGAGCTGTTCTGGTTGTGTCTGTGTCCCTGTGTGTCAGTGGTGGAATCAATAGCCGCCCCCCGCCAGCAGCCAAAGCCGAATACAGAGTGAGGAGTCGCCAGAGCCTGGAGGGAGCTTTGCAAATTGCCACCAGCCCAGCTGCTGCAGGATCAGGAGGCGCCATGTACTGTAGCCAGCTAGCCAGCCCAGGAGGAATGAACTAACCAGCTTTCTACCAGTTTGAGACAGAAGACCTAGACCATTGTCCAGGTACTTTTCAGGGGTTAACGCTTACCTGTGATGTGATGTGATGTGATGTGGTAGTGATTCAGGATCACTTTGTTTTGTGTGTGTCTGGTGGTGGGGGGGGAGAACAGGGCTTTGTCAATGACTGGGGGGAGGAGAGAGATGGGGATTTGACAATTTGGGTCCAAAGGGTCATTTAGACCACTTTTAGTGGTTGTCACTAAGCATTTAAAGTACTGTATTATACAGATAATTCTGGCTTTTACTGTTCTGATGCTGTTCTACTCGTGCTGCTTGTCTGTCAAGTGGCATTAATCATCTGTATATTATCTCAACTAGTTAGTTGTATAAATGACTGATATAACAAGCACAACATTACGATGTAACTTAAAGGCGAGTAGCAACAGTAGGTTAAGACCAGGTGACAGTTTGTTTTTCATAAACATTTTAAAAGTATTAGTGCGAAATTTAAGTTTCTATGGCACAGCAATTTATTGAAATAGAAGGTGATTCCCCTGATGTTCATTCAGATGTTCACTCTTTCAATCAAAAGCTATACTTCAACTGTACCAGCCTATCTGAGGTGGTATTGAGTGTACATACATTGTGCAATTTATCACCATATAGCCAGTCTATAATTATCAGTCATGATTTTGTAAAACAATTTAATTCAGATAGTTTATGTAAGAAATTCACTATACTGCTTGAACACATTATAGGTCTCTAAGAAATTAAATGGTTCTCTACAGCAATTGGTGTGCTTGTTTGAAAAGTGAGTGAGGCATTCATATTACCACTCTGTGCCCTGGTAAGACTTCACACTAGTGCTATTCCCATACCAAAAGATGTGTGTGAAACCAAGGTTACAGTAGTAAAAGTTCATTGGGTGGACATTTCACATATGGTTAATATGGAGTATTTTGTGTGTGGTTGGAGTAGTTCTACTGACTGGGGGGGGGCAGAGATTTGCCAATGACTGCATAGGCCCCCTGTAAGGCTGCAAGGGTTACCGGATGTCCTCTTTCCCTTTTCCAAATGCCAAATATTTATGTACCTTCTGTCCTCTGATTATTATTTTACTCTCCCCTACCCAGGGGAGCTGAAGCTGGGGGGGTGGAGGCTTTAAACTCATTCACTTCGGGTCTGGCACAGGTGCTCGTTGTGGCTGGCAATGTGGATGGTGGTGGTGAGACAGGGCTGCCAGGGCTTTGCCAATGACTGTGTGTGGGGGACAGGTTTTGCCAGTGATTGTATGGGCCCTGCCAGGTTACTAGATGTCATCTTTATAAGGACATGTCCCATTTCCCAGCTGCCAAATATTTGTCATGTACCTTCTCTGTCCCTTATGATTATTTAGTCTCCCCTACCCAGGGGAGCTGCGAAGCTGGGGGGTGGAGGCTTTAAACTCATTTACTTCAGATCTGGCTGGCAATGTGGGGCAGTGATGGTGATAAGACATGGCAGCAAGGGCTTTGGCAATAACTGTATGCACCCCCCTGTCAAACATTTTCTTTGGGTCCCATATCTGTCTTGCTTAACATCTGCAGTATTTCATACTGTGGTGTGGCATGGCTGGTGGTGGTGTGGTGTGGTGTGGCATGGCTAGTGGTGTGTGGTGCGGCATGGCTAGTGGTGTGCGGTGTGGCACGGCTAGTGGTGTGTGGTGTGGTATCGTAGTAAATTTATTTGCCAAGCGACTGCACACCATGGTACAATAAGTAATTCAGTCTGTCACTGGATGGGCCTTGTGGTCCTTATCTGCCATTAACCTCTATGTTTCTATGTTTCTATGTTTACTCTGTGACTAAATTGACTTGTTGTTGTTTTACTACTCTGTGTCTGGTGTTCGGCCACTTCGGTGTCTTTGCTGCAGCAGCACCACTGAGGAAATTTTGGTAAATGATCCTGGTGTGTGTCATTGTGACTGTTGTGGGTGCCAATTTACAAGCCTTAAATACAATTGAGTAATAAATTATAAGTGGCAAAAATACTGGTTTAACTTGATTTCCCCAATTCAATTAAGCTGAAAGGTGTGTTGTATTTTTTTAACTTGAACTTGCAGAGACATCAGCATCACACTGCCAATAATTTTGGGCCTACCACCACCCCTCAAGTGCCCCCCCAAAAAAACCAGCAGTTCACTGAAACAAAGTGCTGTGTCAGAAATAGGCATGGATGCCCATACACTATATTGAATAGTGGATGGGCAACTCTATGTACAACCAGTGTGTTGTGGCACCTCATGGATCTAATTCCCATGGACCCCTCAAGCATCACTCTCAAGGTCACAGGGTATCAGAACCCCTCGGTGCCACAATACACTGGTTATGCATAGTCTCCCAACTCCCATCCACTATCCCATCTATAGTGACAGACTGAATTAGTTATTTTACCATGGTGTGCAATGTGTTCTTTTTTTAGTAGGAGAAAAAACTGCAGTAAATAAAACTTACACTTTCCTGCTTTCCATTGAATGTAAATGGGTTTGAACTTGGGGAATAGGCATCAAATCAGTGGCAAAAAGCTATACAGGCCCTTCATGAAGCTAGCACTAGACTTGTGCACAGGGCTGTAATAACCGCAGTTGCCTTCTGCTGAATGCCTGCGCCAATGCCACTATTATGTATGTTTATACAGAGTGACATGGTCTACTGGAAAGCAGCAGTCATACTGTGTGAACAAAGAATTTTAAAAATAATGCACAATTGTGCCCTGTCCAGCAGTTGTCATAATACTTAACAGTGTGGGAAGGAGGGAGGGAGGAGTAAGAGATCCCAAGAGAGGTTAAAACAGGATGAAGAAGACCTAGGGAAAAATGAGCAAGTTAGTGAAAGGAGACTAAAGACATAAAGAATGGTTTGTTCATTTATTTATTTATAAATTCTAACATGACAGTCTCTTGAGCAAAATCTCTTTACAAAGGTAGACCTGACCAAAATAGTCAGAAAGCGTAATGGTCTGAAAGTATGAACACTGTTTCTTTTTCTAGCATCTGTCTTGGTCCAATAAAAGGTATCACACCACCATTTACTTCTGGATCTACTTCAAACTAAACAACTTAAATCTTTATTGGTCAATGATGTGTCGAATATGAAATACAGAGCATAGGTGCCATTTGTATTCATTTATACAAAAATGAGGTGACAGCAGCTTGTTTCCTGGTGTGTCCTGGGGGAAAAAGTTAGATGTGTATTTCACAGAAAACTGCACAATCAGTGTATGATGGGTATGTTTTTAACCCTATTTCTTGAGGAACATGAGTTCTGGTTTAGTTTGCTGTATAACAACATGCAAGTCAGTCATAACTATTCCCACTGTTGACTGGTCTATTTCTCTATTAAATACAGCCATCCTTGTAGATCTGGCATCTGGGAGTACTAGGTTTGACAGACCAATATAGCATCATTTTTACTCTAGCACCATTTGTTGTTTTGTTTTAGTTAACAGACCAGCCACACTAGGCTGAAGACCTGTTTTGAGGTGTGCCATCAAACCGGACAATAAACAGTTTGCACTGGCTGACACAGCTTATAATAATACTGCCCGTTTATGTACAGATATGTACAAATATATACATGGCTGAACATGTTGATTAAAATAATCTTACAGTTAAAAACTTAAAGCATAGCATTTACTAGGATATTGTGCAAGTCAGTGTTTTAATTGTTCTAATTGCTTGGATTGCCAGGACTGACATCTCAGAAATCTAGGGAGTCTTATTTGCATTAGAAGTGATGATGTGCAAATGTGTCTAAACTGAGCTGGGTATGAAGGAGGCAGCTGTAAGAGTGCTTAGAATGATGATTCATCTTTACGTAGTGTGGCACTTTGTGGTGGCACTGGCAGACAATGGCATGAAATATGCCTTGCATGTTGGACTGGAGTATGGCACTGATGTGTTCAGGGGTGGTAAATGAAGTTGGCACTCTCTCTGCATGACTTGTGTGAGATAAACCAGTGAGCGGTATAGAGAGTGTTGTTGAAAAGCAGTACCACTATGTCAAAGTTCTCCCTGTGGGCACCGTTTATGAAAAAATGAGGTTTGATGTGATTCTCATATTAAAACAATTCAGTGTTGGGTGAATAGCGTATAGTGCTTGCGTACACTGAACTTTGGCCTTTCTCTGTCCCCACCCTTGGTTGAAGAGCCAGGCAGTGATAAGGAATTGAGGACCCAGCAGCAAAGGGAGAAAACATTTCAGAGGAGTTGGGGAAGTTGGGGAGCATTTCAAAATTCTGTGAGTTGCAGTTGCTGGGAGAGGTTGGCTGATATGTGGCATATGGGAGGAGGAGTCAAATTTCCCAATGCAGAATCATGGACAAAAACCCTGCCATTGTAACTGTTGGGCAGCTGAGCAAAAACAGTGGCATAAAAAAATAAGCTTCATTGTCAGTACCAGCCATATCATTCATTATAAATTTTATTGGACACTCATGTCTTGTACAATAGTGGTACAGTACACAAGCATTTTGATGCATGAATCATTAGCCAAGAATATCTAATTAAAGTAGCCCCAGTAGTTGAGGATAAATATTAACTCTTGACAAAGATTGGGGGGGGGGTGAGGAAGGACAAGATATAAAAAATGTTTTTTTGCCATAGGCATTTCATTGCTAGTGTACTTAATGTTCATGCTGCAGTGCCTTATCAGAAGATGGTAATCAGATGGGTTCACTAAACTGCATACACAAAATTCTTTCTCAGAGCCTGCACGGTCTGTCATTGCATTCAAATATGCCACGGCCTGAGAGACGAAAAAGACAGATGGAGAAACAACTGGCTGATATTGCTGCCAAGATGCCAAGAAAACTAAATTACTGGTTTGGGAGTGCCCAGATACCAATATCTTCAGAGCATGCAAGGGACATCGCTGCTGAGAATAATATCACTGACACTGCCACAAGCACTGCAGCTGTCAGCTGTACCGGTATAGTAACTGACAATGTAACTGTGCATACAGCTTCACTGCCAATGGCTTTGATAGAGTCAAATGCAGCCATGTTTGTTTCCAATGTTGCATCAGTGCCAGAACCGACATATTCCTTGCCTGATGAGGATTTTCCTGCAGCTGCTATTCCAGTGCCCCTGGATGGTAAGGCCTGCTCTGATACAGAAAACAGAGCTGCACAGCTGTTCCCCATGAACAGGAATAGCGATGGCAACATCATGCATGTCTCTGAGAATACCCAGCTCACAGCAGTTGACCCAGTGCCTGAATCTGCTGTCTCTTTGTCTCTCCCCTCCTGTTCTGAGAATACCTGGGTTTCTGCAGTTGAAGCAGTGTCTGAATTTGCTGTCTCTTTGTCTCTCCCCTCCTGCTCTTCTGTTTGTTGCCACAATATTAACAGTGTTTTTCAACCAAGCAGTGTTATAGACACGTCCATCAAACAAGTCATTCTGCGAACCAATGGGAGAACTGAAACAAGAACTTGTCAAACACAGTGGTTTTCATCTTTCAGCTGGCTAACCTACTGTGTTCCAAAAGGGTGTGTATTCTGCTACTACTGTCGGGCAGCAGTGGAAAGAAAATTAATCACAGGCAGTCATTGTGGTGAAACTACCTTCATTTCATCAGGATTAGGGATTGGAAGAAAGCAATTGACAAATTTAAGAAACATCAGACATTATTATTCCACCGTGAAGCTTTTGAGAAGTATACTGCATTCAACAACACAGGGATGAATGTTGGTGCTCAGCTCAGCCAGCATCTTGCACAGGAACAGGTGAGAAACTGAGAAATGTTCCTGAAACAGCTAAATGCAATACAGTTTCTAGTTCAGCAAGGACTAGCAATTCATGGCAAAGAAGAGGAGGAAAGCAACCTGAGGCAGGAAATGCTAAGTATGGCAGTTGACATACCCGAACTACTGAGATGGATCCAGGAAGGGAAATATCAGAGTTCAGATATTGTGAATGAAGTCATGGAACTCATGGCACATCAGCTGCTAAGGAACCTTCTGGAAGAGATACTCAATGAATCAAAGCTGTATGCAATCATAGCAGATGAATCTCGGGATATTACCCAACACGAACAGATGACAATATGCATACGATGGGTTTCCCTACCCCATTTTGTTATACATGAAGATTTTATTGGGATGTATGAAATGGCAAAAACTGATGCAGAATCAATCACCAGTTCCATTAAGGATGTTTTAGTAAGATGTAATTTACCAATCAGCAACATGAGGGGACAGGCGTATGATGGAGCAGCACATATGAGTGGATGCATTTCTGGAACTGCAACAAGAATTAAGAGAGAAAATCCACTAGCATTGAATGTCCATTGTGCAAATCATTCCTTGGACCTGATGTTGCAAAACTGTGGCAAAACAAGTGATGGCATTGAAGATGCCCTCAGCTTTGTCCAGAATTTAAGTGTGTTGATTCAGGGATCACCACAGAGGTTGGCTCTTTATAAAACTATTGCAGTGAATGACAGTGAAGACCCTTACATGATGATAGAAGGCCTGCACTTTGTCCAACAAGATGGATGGCAAGAACAAAGAGCATCAAGTCAGTTCTCAAAAACTATGGAGCACTCTATGAAACCTTACAGGAGCTGAAATGAGACAAATCTACGGATGTACGAACTAAGGTCAAAGGCCTGTTGTCAGTGATGAAAAAGTTTCTGACCTATTTTGGACTGGTTGTATCATACAATATATTCAGCGTATCAGAACAAGTGACTTCAATCTTGCAAACAAAAACATTGACAGCAAAATGTACAATGATGAGTGTAAACTCCCAGAAGAAAAATTTACAAAGCCAGCGCAATGACTTTGACCAGGTCTATGAAGGCATCAAAGAGAGAGCACAACTACTGAAAAATGTGAAGGAGCCAAAACTTCCCAGACAGCGCTATGTCCCAGCAAGGCTGCAACATGGTAGTGCACCACATCACCATCCCGAATCTGCTAAGGCCTGGTATCGACAGATGTTCTATGAAGCCATTGATGCTTGTCTTGTTGAACTAGACCAACGTTTTGATCAAGAAACCTACACTTTGCTGTCATCCATGGAGAATTTGTTGCTGGAAGCAGCCAATGCAAAGGCGTTTCAGTTCCTCCTCAGATCACACAGTTGCATGGAGATAAGGGCTTGGACATTGACATTCTGAATGCATAACTGAACTTGTTCCCAGGACTTGTGCAGCAGGTTTTGCCAGAGGTGAGGGCAGTAACTTCAATCAACACCAGTATTGATGCCTTAGTGGGAAAAGACTGCCAGTAGCAGATACTGTATTCAGAAGTAGTGAATCTCATTCAAATTTACCTCCTCGTCCCAATGAGTACAGCAACTGGGGAGAGATCATTTTCAACACAGTGGAGGATAAAATCTTACTTAAGAAGCACCATGACAGAGAAGAGGTACAATCACCTAATGCTGTTGAACATTCACAAAGAGAGAACAGGCAAGTTGGATCGGACACAAATTGTTCAGGAGTTTGTGCAACGAAATGAAAGACGACGTAACTTTTTCGGAAAAATCTGATACTGAAAATCTTTACTTTAGGGAACAATTCATATGGTAGTAAATTTGTTGCTTGGTTGATGTGGAGGCCACCAGGGCCTGGGAATGACTTGCCCAGCATACCAGCCTGAAGTGGTGATCAGAGCATCCAGAGTATTCAATCATGGCAGAAGTATAGATTTGGTGGTAAATTGATTGATTGGTTGATTTGGTAGCCACCAGGGTCTGGCGAAGGCTTGTACAGGCATACCAGCCTGAAGTGGTGACCAGAGCATCCATGGGATTAATTCATGGCAGAAGTATAGATGTGATGGTAAATTGGTTGGTTGGGTTAGTCTGTGGTATGCAGTAGCAACAGTACAGGAATGAATGAGCAGATGGATTTCCTCTATTGAATTCTTAGGGAACAGTGGCCAATTTCCAAATGTATCCTACTCCTCAATCCATCCATCCAGACTTTGCTGTAAAATCTGTTTTATACCCATATTGTTGTACAATAATATTGTTTACTGTCATTGTATACTATGATTCATTAATAAATAAGCTGTGTAAACTTAATGGCTCTGTGTCATTATTTCTCCAGCCTCAGGAGTTTACCTTGTCACTGGTGGTTGGGCTTAACTGCTAACTTAATTCATGGCAGAAGTATAGATGTGATGGTAAATTGGTTGGTTGATTTGGTGGCCACCAGGGCCTGGTGAAAGCTTGTACAGGCATACCAGCCCGAAGTGGTGAGTAGAGAATTCATGGGATGATTTGATGGCCACCAGGGCCTGGTGAAGGCTTGTACAGGCACACCAGCCTGAAGTGGTGAGTAGAGCATTCATGGGATGATTTGGTGGCCACCAGGGCCTGATGAAGGCTTGTACAGGCATACCAGCCTGAAGTGGTGAGCAGAGCATTCATGGGATGATTTGGTGGTCACCAGGGCCTGGTGAAGGCTTGTACAGGCATACAAGCCTGAAGTGGTGAGCAGAACATTCATGGGATGATTTGGTGGCCACCAGGGCCTGGTGAAGGCTTGTACAGGCATACCAGCCTGAAGTGGTGACCAGAGCATTCATGGGACGATTTGGTGGCCACCAGGGCCTGGTGAAGGCTTGTACAGGCACGCCAGCCTGAAGTGGTGAGTAGAGCATTCATGGGATGATTTGGTGGCCACCAGGGCATGGTGAAGGTTTGTACAGGCATACCAGCCTGAAGTGGTGACCAGAGCATCCAGAGGATTAATTAATGGCAGAAGTGTAGATGTGATGGTAAATTGGTTGGTTGGGTGAGTCTGTGGTATGCAGTAGCAACAGTACAGGAATGAATGAGCAGATGGCTTTCCTCTATTGAATTCTTAGGGAACAGTGGCCAATTTCCAAATGTATCCTACTCCTCCATCCATCCATCCATCCAGACTTCACTGTAAAATCTGTTTTATACCCACATTGTTGTACAATAATATTGTTTACGTCATTGTATAGTATGATTCATTAATAAATACACTTTACATTGTACACTGTGATTCATTAATAAATAAGCTGTGTAAACTTAATGGCTCTGTGTCATTATTTCCCCAGCCTCAGGAGTTTACCTTGTTGCTGGTGATTGGGCTTAACTGCTAACTTAATTCATGGCAGAAGTATAGATGTGAAGGTAAATTGGTTGGTTGATTTGGTGGCCACCAGGGCCTGGTGAAGGCTTGTACAGGCATACCAGCCTGAAGTGGTGAGCAGAGAATCCATGGGATGATTTGGTGGCCACCAAGGTCTGATGAAGGCTTGTACAGGCATACCAGCCTGAAGTGGTGACCAGAGCATTCATGGGATGATTTGGTGGCCACCAGGGCCTGGTGAAGGCTTGTACAGGTATACCAGCCTGAAGTGGTGACCAGAGCATTCATGGGATGATGTGGTGGCCATCAGGGCCTGGTGAAGGCTTGTACAGGCATACCAGCCTGAAGTGGTGACCAGAACATTCATGGGATGATTTGGTGGCCACCAGGTCCTGGTGATGACTTGTACAGGCATACTAGCCTGAAGTGGTGACCATATCGTTCATGGGATGATTTGGTGGCCACCAGGGCCTGGTGAAGGCTTGTACAGGCATACCAGCCTGAAGTGGTGACCAGAGCATTCATGGGATGATTTGGTGGCCACCAGGGCCTGGTAAAGGCTTGTACAGGCATACCAGCCTGAAGTGGTGACCAGAGCATCCAGAGGATTAATTCATGGCAGAAGTATAGATGTGATGGTAAACTGGTTGGTTGGGTGAGTCTGTGGTATGCAGTACCAACAGCACAGGAATGAATGAGCAGATAGCTTTCCTCTATTGAATTCTTAGGGAACAGTGGCCAAATTCCAAATGTATCCTACTGCTCCATCCATCCAGAATTTGACGTAAAATCTGTTTTATACCCATATAATTGTACAATGTTTACTGTCATTGTATACTATGATTTATTAATAAATACTCTTCACATTGTACACTGTGATTCATTAATAAATAAGCTGTGTAAACTTAATGGCTCTGTGTCATTATTTCCTCAGCCTCAGGAGTTTACCTTGTCGCTGGTGGTTGTGCTTAACTGCTAACTTCTATCCTGAAGTTAGTGGAACCAAAAACTCCTAACTCATTAGTGTGAAGACTGCATGCTTGGGACTGGTGATACACATATTACTATGGCATCTCTCTGTTTCACCTGGTCAACCACTGTAACAGGTTAAGCAATGTATGGTTCAAACAACACATGGAGCTATTGAAGGGAATGGGTCGACAGCTGCTTTCTTAATATAGCTGCACACTTGAGTAGACTTAGACTGGGTGGTCTATTTCTGCTGGCACATTTGTATGTCTGTAGTTGCATAAATATTCCTTTATGGGACTGCATTCTTAACGTTATGATCATGTGTGTACGTGATTTATTGTATTTTTGTATGGCAAAAACTAGTGTTGAAAAAGTGCCTTTTTAACTCTCATAAGTGCCCCTCTGTGCCTCCGCCCCCTCAGTTTTTACTATCTTCCGGCACCTATGAACTTTCCAACCAATAGTTCATCTGTGTGTTTATTTGCACAGTTGTCTTCTCTGTTTTCAACCATCAATTTGGTTTATGTATAGGCGGACCTTCTACATCAAAGGCCCATGGCTATAGAACAATCTCCCAAGTGAGTTTCTGAACTGTTTTAACACTCGCTGCATTTAAAAATAAGTTAAAAGATCACCCACAATGGTGAATCGCTGTAGGTGCAGCCACTGAGGCTCAACCCACTACCACATCCCTAAAGGCTTTTTGCTGCCCCTCCTGGTGGAGCGTGGTACTCCATCTGCTACAAGGTGGATTATTTATGACTTATGAAGCCTGAACTCCTTGCATTCTCTGTTCTTATAATGCATATAACATGTATGATTCTCTGACCTGTTAAATGTTATGTCATAATCAAATGCAATATGTTTCTATTTGCACTGGTGTAATCTGATTTGTGTAATTAACCAGTGAAAATGTGCTTTCCTCTCCCACAAAGGACTCATATGCAATTTTATTAAATGCAAACACTGTGAATGTAATGTGCAATATCTCCTATGATCTTTCCACTAACTGTAATTAAATCTGTCTGGGTCAGCCCTGAAAGAGACATACTGTCTCAGTGGGCTTACTCGATTATCAAAATATAAATAAATAAACTATTTTAACTTGTTTATATTGCTTGTATTTGCTCTCTAACTATACATGTATTGCACCAACACCTTGAATTGAATAGATTGGATGTAACAGGACCTGTAAAAGAACCTGTAAAAATGAAAAACCCCGTAATAGGAGTGTGCACATTCTTACTCTTCAAAGTCTCTGAGCTGAATGAATGGGGAATGATGTATATCCTAGTAGAAATAGCAACTGTCTCATAACCATAATGATTCCATAAACCTGTTTGTGTTTGCTCTACTCTGTGACAAAGCCTATTGGAGAAATGTTGGTCCCTGCAGAGCCAGCAAAAGTTGAATTCATCAGCCTGGAATAGTTTTTGACAATAGTTAATTTACTCTGTTGGGAGAGTGAGTTCATTATCCAGTCTAAGCATGCAGCCTTACCGTACCCAGCACCATCCCAGACAAAAGAAATCAAAATGAACACACTGATCACTGAGGGTGCTGCCTCTCACAAAAGCATGTGAAAGTAGTAAAGCAAAAGAAGAGAAGCAAAAAAAGGGTTACACCCAACAAACTGAAACAAAATATAATTGTTGTCATAATACATTGACTACTTTTTTTTTTTAATTTACATTTTATGCCACTGATTTTTGTGGAGCTGGCAGATGGGCTTTGGCCCCCTCTCCTGGGGGGCTCGTAGCCAGCTCATATCCATTCCCAGTCAGCGTCCCATCACTGGGATTGCTGATGGAACCTTCATGGAGCCTGCCAACTCAGATTTTCTCCCTTGCTCCATGCCATAGTCATGCTCGCACACAGTGCCCTCCCTACTCTTGCCGCTTTCTGCCTGCACTACCCTCAGGCCTCCATATGGGGGTAGCCATATGGCAAGAGTGACCAGAACCCTTCCGGGGAGGGTAGAGTTTGTCTTGCAGCAGCTCAATCCAACTCCCACTCCCCCCCCGGCTGACCTCCAACAACCCAGGCTCATTCCCGAACCTGGGTCGCCGGCATAGCGTAAGGTGTGGCATCCAGCTACTCAACCCTCAGTGCCACCGGGATGGCTTTCATTGACTTATTTTCATCTTCTGTTTTTAATTAATTGTTTTATAGTTGGTTTAGTTTTGCTATCTGAAATGATGCAGTGCTCTGTGGAGACCAAGATGAGAATATAAGCTGATTTAAAAGAACTTTCTTAACAAAGTAATGAAAACAATGGTTACGCACCACAGACTGTGCTATGTCAAAGCAACAGAAATTCAGGCCAAAATGAGGAGGCAGAGGAGCTGTATGTCACCCTTGAGCCGGATATCAGAACATCTGTTAGAAAAGAAGTGATCTACAGGCCACCAGTTCATGGGGAGGGGGCAGACAAGCTAATGTTGGAGTCAATATACAACATGATGGATAAGGGGGAGGGTCTGCTTATGAGCAATTTCAATATGCCTGATGCAGACTAGTCTGTCCCAACAGGGGCCTCGAGCAGAACCAAGGACATTGTGGTGTCCCTACAGGGAGCAGGCCTAAGACAATTAGTACAAGAGCCCATCAGGGACAGAAATATCCTGGATCTAGTGCACACCAATGGAGACAGGATCACGGATCTCTAGGTGGAGGGGAACCTGGGGTCCAATGACCATCACATGGTTTGGTTCAAGTTGGACTCAGGAAAACAGGCCACACATATAAAAGCTAAAATCCTAGATTTCAAAGGAGCTGACTTTGCAGAGGTGGAAAGGAGGATTAAAATGGAGTTGGCTAAGGGGGGGGTAGGAGGGTGTGTGGAGGGGCAATAGGCATGCATTAAGGAGTTCATTGTAAGGGTAACAAGTCAATGTGTGAGGGTGAAGAATAAGGGCAAGAGAAGGCGAATTGTGGCAGATAAAATCAGGGTCAAGAGGGTAGCATTCTGAAAATACAAGGGAACACAAGAGGATGGGGACAGAGGAGAGTGCCAAAAATGTCAGAATGAGGCAAAGGCAGTGGTGAGAAGTGCTAAAGCACAGAAAGAAGAAAAGCTAGCACAATCAGTGAGGAAAGGGGACAAGCCATTCTTTAGGTACATCAGTGAGAGGAGGAAGTCCAGAAGGGGTATAGTCAGACTCAAAGGAGACAATGAAGAGAGGGTAGAAGGGGACCTAGAGAAGGCCAGAGTCCATAACAGGTACGTCTGCTCAGTCTTCATTAGAAAGGGAGTGGGACAGGGACCGTAACTGGAAAATAGATGTGTGGAGGGGAAGGAATTGAGCTTCACAACATTTACAGAACAGAGGGTCCTAGAGGAACTTATGAAACTAAAGGTGAACAAAGCAATAGGGCCAGAGAGAGTACATCCAAGGATCCTAAAGGAACTGAGGATGGAGCTGGCAGCACCTTTGGCAGCCCTGTTCAATGAGTCCCACGGGATGGGAAAAGGGCAAATGTGGTCCCTCTTCACAAGAGTGGTAGCAAAGAGGTTGTAGGGAACCACAGGCTAGTGAGTCTCACCTCAACAGTGGGGAAGATCAGGAAGACATTGCTTAAGGAATGTATTGTGGATCACCTGGTATCCATTGGAATGCAGGATCCAAACCAGCATGAGTTCACAGTGCGAAGTTCTGTCAAACAAATCTGATGGATTTCTTTGAGTGGGTGACCAAGGAGGTGGACCGAGGAGGGGTGATGTATATTATCTACCTTGATTTCAGCAAGGCCTTCAACACAGTCCCTCATAGAAGGCTGGTAAACAAGCTACGGATTCTAGGGGTGGGACACAGGGAAGTGAACTGGGGTAGAATCTGGTTAGTGGACAGAAGGCAGAGGGTGGTGGTAAATAGCACGAAGTCTGAAGAAATGTGAGTCACCAGTGGTGTGCCACAAGCGTCAGTCCTGGGACCAGTCCTCTTCAATTTTTTTTATATAATTATTAAATTTATTACTATACTAAGAGCCAATATACATAGGAAATATTTTCAAAAATAAAGTTAACTCAGTTGTTACAGTTACATTCGCCATCAGTATTAGAAGAGAGTAATATATTGTAAATAAAGTTCACTATATAAGGGGATGGGTCCAAGAGGTTAATGAGGAATAATTTGTAATTATATTATAATGATCAAAATAAGATAGAGCCTATAGCTCAGAAATATTAAATACTATAGCAGGATTAGCCACAAGCTTATAATGACATTAACCATTCATAGTTTTCTTATTTATTCTTGCTCTCTAGTTATCAAGACCTTAGAATTAATAGTTATTTAATCTTCAGTTGTCTTACTTCATTATTAGATTTTATTTAGTCCTTAGTATCATCTTCCAAGGATGGCATATCTTGTTCTGTGTAATTTTCTTTTTTCTCCTCTTCTTCCCTTTTTTCCATGTTTTTCTGCATAATATAAGTCTTCAAGTGATCAGGGTCAAAGAATAATCTTCTTTCTCCCCTAACAACAAGATAACATTTAGCCAGATACAAAACTTTCACAGTGGCACCAATTTCCTTCACCTCTTCCTTGTATTGTAAAAAATTGTTTCCTTCTATTAAGTGTTGCCAGAGCACTGTCAGAGAAGATATGACACATAATTTCTTTATACTGAAGTACACCCATTTTCTTGCTGTATTTAATACAAGGTCATAATCAGTATCAAATGCCAGTTAAAAAATTATTATATTCTTGGGGCCAGAAACATACTTGAATAGATTGATATTGGTCTGAGCTTGGGTAAAACCATCAGCAGAATCAGGGGAAAGAAGACTGAAGCTGACATGTTGAACATCAGATTTATGTTGTACCCTGTCAGACACTGACTGCATGGGAGTGCAAAAAGCCCTTGTAACAAATGGTAGATTGGAATCAGGTAATTTCAACACAGAAATGAAAAGGTCTTTCAGAAGATCTCTTAAAGAGTTAAAGGCCTTATCGTAGGAGTTAGGAACCTCTACTAATCTTAGGTTTTATACTGCATGGTATTCTCCATTGCCTCAGTCTTTTTCTGAAGAGCGATAATTGCGCTAAAATTGGTTGTGCCCAAAGTTTTTTGTTCAACTTTGATCATATCTTTTTGTAAAGCTTTTTGAGTTTCCTGGAGGTTTGTCATTTTTGATTTGAACTCTTTGATGGCTCTGTCGAGCCCTTCAGACCTAGTAATCAATAAGTCAAGCTTCTTATCAATCACTGCCAAAAAGATGAATAGCCCAGAAAAGGATGCAGATGTTTTTAAAATCCACTTTGGCAGGCAACGAGGTCATCAGAGAACTCATAGATCTCAAACCTTCTTGCTCCTTGATAGGATACAGCATGGAATGTTCAGAACAGTGCTTTGCAGCCTCTCCCTCAATCACCACTCCAGTGGATTCCACAACTGAAGTTTTGTTACTAACAGACATCACTGTGTCGGCACCTTGAATGGGATTAAAGATAGCAGGATGTACTATGGAGCTCAATATTGCAGACTCAGCAGCTGTAGTCATCAACTGAGGTAAGGGATTTAGCAAAGAGAATTGTGTTGAATGGTCTTGCAAACCAAAACAGTAAGGATTCAGTTATTTTATTATCTCCGGGGTGGTGCAACTCTGGGCTACCTCTGAGCCCGAAACACCCAGCAACAAAGCTTCCCCGGGATCAGAAGTGCTGGTTACAAAGTGGTCTAATGATCCTTTGTGGGGTGGTGTACTTAAGTCAGAGGAAGAGGAATCCTTCTTCCTCTTCTGTTGGTCAGATTTTAAAAATTCTTTAGTTTTTTGAGATATGTGAAGGCACTGTTTTTTTCATGTTCTAGAGCAAAGAAAAATAAATTTCTTGTAGTTGACCTGGAAGAGCTCTTTAGTGTGGCTTCTCCCCATCACCATCTTGAACCCTCTGGGACCAGTCCTCTTCAATGTCTTCATAGCAGACATAGCAGAAGGGATAGAGGGAAAAAGTATGCCTCTTTGCTGATGGCACCAAGATCAGCAATAGAGTAGATACTCCAGAAGGCATGGCGAGAATGAAAAGAGACCTGGAAAAGCTGGAGAAATGGTCTAAGGTATGGCAGTTAAGGTTTAATGTGAGGAAGTGCAAGATCGTGCACGTGGGAAACAGAAAACCTGGGGTGAGCTACATGTTGGGGGTAAGTTGATGACATCACAAGGGAGGAAAGGGATTTGGGGATCATTATATTAGATGACCTGAAATCCAACTAATAGACTGCAGAAGCAGTTGGGGGGGGGGGGCTAGTGGGATGTTAGGATGTATAAGGAGGGATATTACAAACCGTAGGAGGAAGGTGGTGATCCCACTGTACAAGCCGCTGGTTACTCCTCACCTAGAGTACTGTGTGCAGTTCTGGAGGCAACACCTGTGTAAAGATATTGACAGGGTGGAAACAGTGCAGAGGAGGGCAATGAAGACGGTGCAGGGTCTGCATGACAAGGTATATGCAGAAAGACTTAGGGTTCTCAATATGTACACATTGGAACAGAGACAGGAGAGGAGGGGCATGATTGAGACTTTCAAATATCTTACAGGCATATTTAAGGTGGAAGGGGATAGCATCTTCCAGTATAAAAAGTACAATAGAACTAGAGGGCATGACATGTAATTATGGGGGGGCGCATAAGGAGTAATGTGAGAAAGTTCTTTTTTACAGAGAGGGTGGTGGATATCTGGAACTCCCCACCTCAGGAGGTGATGGGAGCACATGCAGTGGAGGATTCAAGAGGGCATGGGATGGACACAATGAAATCATACATATGAGGGGGCATAGCTGAGGCCACTGACCTAGCAGAGGCAGCAGGAGCAAATTCTTAATATGGGCAGACTGGATAGGACTTGCGGTCCTTTTCTGCAGTCAACTTCTATGTTTCTATGTTGTACTATATGGAAACTGTCATTTCTGCCACAGATAACTATTAAAGGCCATAGGTTGCCTGTGTAATACTCAAGAGTTTTTTTGGTAGCTTGACACAGAGAACTGAAAACCCCAAAGTAGTGTTCTTTGTGTGATTTAAAAAGTGAGCATGCAGCAGGATGAGAAAAACAGAGTTTTAAAGAAGACATCACAACAGACATGCAGAAAGTACAATTTTTCTTTTCACTGATATATTTATGGAGTTTTGGACAAAAAACATTATTACATGAAAAACAAATATAACTTTGGAGTCAGAACTTTTTGGAATTACTTTTGATCAAAAACAATGTTGCACAAGAATGTTATGAGGAGTTTAAGAAAACTGTGGCTCTGCTGGGTAAAAGTGACAGGTGATTTACAGCCTGTTTGTATTCCACAGACATCCTAGAGGAGGACAAAAGGAGTTGTTTCCTTGTATTTACTTCAAATTATAAGCACAATGTTAGTGCAGAAAATATGAATATGTCATTATGTTAAAAAAGATATCAGAAATAATGTGATTTGTTTTTAGCTTTTAGCAATGTTTTAAGACAGAGTTCTTGAATGAAACTGACTACTTGTAGACTGCACAAGATACTGAGACAAGCCACATTTCAAACTTTTCTCTACACTGTGACTGATACGAGACTCTGTGTTTAAATGAGGCTTCTCCCTTAGGAATGCTGGATGATGGGAGGAGGAAGATATGCATGATATTTGAAAATGTTCAATTAGTGTCACCAAATTTCTTAATTGTGATGTCATGGAGCTGTGACAACATTTTCACTGTAAATTTATGCCAGCCTAAATCATTTTCAGACCCCCTGTGGTGGCTGTAAGTGATACATGCAACAGCTCAAGTGAAGGTTGTATCAAGAGAACAAAGAACACTGCATACCTGTGAAAAGTTTTCCAAAAGAAAATAAATAAAACTAAAAAAGCTTTTGAAGTAAGGGCCACAGATACTTGCTGTATGTTGTTTTTTTAACAGGACATCTCAACCATTTCGTATGAAGATTTTTGATGGTCATGCCTTACTGCCTGCTGTCCTCAGTATTATCATTTTAAGATATTTATATTCTATAGCATTGTGTGGTGACGTGCATTTATTAATTGATTAGTTAACTGATTATTCAACTGCTGCTCAGTTTTGCTTTATTTTGCTTTATTTTTCTTACTTTTTTGTGTTTATGGGTCTTTGAACTTCATAGCAACATGGATGTACTAACTAATTTTTCAAGATTGTGAACAATTTAGTTTGTTCTTTATATATGTATATATACACATATATATATATATATTCATTGCAAAACAACTATGTTAATGCATCAGAGAGTTTTTATTAAAGCATAAAAAGCTGAGAAATTCAACATTAGGGTTACCATCCCTTCGACCCCACCCTACACACACCAACAGGTGTCGGGGTGTGCCTTGGGGTCACAGGCCCTTACTCTTACCTCATTCCATGTGTAAACAAATGAGATGGTACAGTATAGAAGAATAGGGTGAGAGTTAGGCCCAATGACTTCAAGGCACACCCCAATGCCTGTTGATGTGTGGCGGGTGGCAGGTGGGGATGGGGTGGTAGGGGTGGTAACCCTAACATTGAATATCCCCGCTTTTTATGCTTTAATAAAAACCCTAACTGATGCATTAATGTAGTTTTTTGCAATAAATTTCCCTTCTTTTTGAGAAAGTGTAATGTAACTCATCAAGGCCTTTGACTTGGTGAACCATAATTTGCTGAAAGTGGAGCTTGCACAACTGGGAATGTCTCGGGATGTTGTAGGTTGGTGTGGTACTTATTTATCAGAACAGACACAGTGTACTAGGGTCAATGGAGCCTCTCTCCTGCAGCTTTAATCACTATGTGTGTTCCTCAGGGTTCAGTGTTGGGTCCTCTTTTTTTAGTTTATTTTTGAATTCACTCCCTTTAGTTTGTTCTCATTCTCATATTTTTTTATATGCAGATGATGTGGTGATCCTCACGAGTGACCCTAAACTTGAACAGTTACAGTATGACATAGCTGATGATTTCCTGTCTTTGTAGGAATGGTTCAGTGACCATAGGCTATTTTTAAATGGAAAGATGACAAAGTCTGTGGTATTTTATGGCCATTGAAAGAGACTTGATCAAAATCTTGAATTGTCTCTATACACCACAACTGGGGAGGGGATCAAACAAGCTGAACAATCTAAATAGTTAGGGCTTACGGTAGACTCTAAAATGAGTTATGAAATACATATTCACACTTTGGTAAAAGTAATACACCAAAGGTTAGGAGCATTATACTGGGTGAATGCTCTGTTAACACCAGCCACAAGGGTATTATTAGCACAAAGTTTTCTCCTGTCAGCCATGGATTATGGTTTGATCTTTTATTACTCTGCGTCAGACAGTTTACTAGGAAAAGTTAGAGTCTTACTCAATCAATTTGCTAGGTTTATTACCCAGCTACCATTAAAAACTCACCATTGTTTTTGGTTTTTTTTTTACTTAAAACAGCAGAGATATTAACCCTGAAACAAAGATGTGAGTTTTATGTGAACATATTATCAAAAAAAGTTATAATGGTAAAAGTGGCAAAAATATTTAATCAACTATTTCAAAAATATGCCAATCCATTTGATACCAGAAAGTCAGGTATTTCATATATTCAAATATTGAAGATGAAAACAGCTTTGGGGCAGAGGTCCCTACTTTATAACTTATCACAATTTTTTAATTCCATAATGAGTCAAATTGATTGCCTGGGAATGTCTATTCTTGGGTTTAAAAATAGCATAAAGAGACTGCTGAAACAGAATGAAGTATGCGAATGCTATAGGTAGATATCATAATATTATCTTATGTATCCCCTTGTGACATTTTTATATATGTTATTCTACTACTGTCTTTTGTATTTTTGTATATTTAGATTGTAATTTGATATTGTGATATGACTTGTATCTTGTTGTTTGGACTCTGGTCGACCATGTAAATGGGTCATATGGCTCAATGACTAACCAGAATAAATAAACAAATCAAATCAAATCAACTGGCATGTGGTTGTGGAAGTGTGGGCTCTCCATGCCCTGCGCTCCCCTCACGCTACCCATTGTTGCATAATGATATGCATAAGTGGGAGCATGGGCCCTCTGGGCCCTGCGCTCCTACTTACTCATAAGTACGGACATACCGCAGCCCTATAGTCATGAAAAGTAACCCTTGTAACACTAATTTGGCAATATCTCAGTAACCATAGCAACTATGGAAAAAATTCCACTGAAGTTGTGATCATGACTTCGAAACCTCCACAGATTCTTCGGTGGACTAAGCTCCGGAGAGCAAAATATCCATATCTCGAATCATTTTTGAGATACAGGTGCTGAAAGGCCCCAAAGGTGCCACAATTCAACAAACACAGATAACTCAGGCACTTTCCAGATTTTTTCACCCAGTTTTCAACATGGCATTTTGGAGACCTCACCTCATGAACAATGTCACTGTTATTTCATTAATCTGTTCCAAAAGTTGAGTCCGCACTACGAACGTGCCATTCTGCGTTACAGGTGCAAAATCATGTTTTGGGCAAGATGTGAAAAATGACAGCTGTATACTGTTCATGAGGAGGTGTGAAAAAGGGTAATGTTGAAAATCAGGAGGGAAAATATGAACAATTGGCAAAGTTACGAGTGCATGTAGAAACTGCACAATGTATGCTTGTAACGTGGCCATTTTTGGGAGTATTTTAACCAAATTTTCAACATGGGCCTTTTGGGAAATCCTGTCATGAACACTAGCACTGTGATTTTGTTAATCCATCCTGAAAGTTGATTTCAAACAGCGACAGCACCATTCTGCGCCTAAGGTGTGAAAACACATTTTGGGCAGGATGTGTGAAATGACAGCTATACTGTTCAAGAGGAGGTGTGAAAAACTGGCAATGTTGAAAATCTGGAGTGTAAATATGAAAAACTGGTGAAGTTACTAAAGTGCATAGAAACTGCACATTACACACTTGTAACATGGCCGTTTTTTGGATTTTTTGTACCAAATTTTCAACATGGGCTTTTTGGTACCTCTCCTCATGAGCACTGAGACTGTAATTTCATCAACTGGTCTCAAAAGGTGATTCCATGCAGTGACCATGAAATCACCTTTATGGACCGAGTAACGAGATGACAGTAACATTGTTAATGAGGTGGGGTCCCAAAAAACTCATGTTGAAAATATGGTTCTAAAATATCAAAAAATGGCCGAGATATCCACATTTAAATTCTTTGTTTGTATGGAGTCATACAAAATAGGGTCATAGTTTGCATGTTCAGATACAAACTAAGATCCTACATCATGTGAATCACAAAATAGGATCCTAGTTCGTATCTCATCATACGAACTAAGATCCTACTTTGTATGATGTCAACATGAACAAAGAATTTAAATGTTAAATACACATTTTAAGGGCATTTTCCGAACAGTAAAGTGCAGAATGCACCTGGGGGTCACAATAAGCAAGCAACATGTGTTGCTTCCTCCCCTGAATATCATTTTGGAAGGTTTTCAAATTTGAATTTCAGGCAAACTGGAAACAAGATGATGGCCATACAAAAGAGGATTTTCTCATACAATGCAGGATTCCTCTTTCGTATCATACCGCTATATTGAAGTGCCTACTGAGCATGCTCAGAAACTATTTTTTCAAATTTTTAAATTGCAATAACTTAAAAATGGCTTGTTGTTTTTTCTCCAGACTAGCAAAAGGCACATCTGTGGGGTAGTCCCTTTCCATCCTGAAAATGTCATACCGAACAAACAAACCCTCTGGGCTGTAGGCAAGCTCAAAGAAAAATCCCAGCAAAGTAAATGGGTAAAAACATATTTTTTCACTTCTCTGTAACTCGGATACTGCACATCTAACTGGAACGAATCTTGCCAGATCAAGAGACCTATACCGCAGGAAGGAGCATACCACATTTCATGCAAAT
The DNA here is from genome assembly GCA_016271365.2 of Neoceratodus forsteri. Classification (NCBI taxonomy): domain Eukaryota; kingdom Metazoa; phylum Chordata; order Ceratodontiformes; family Ceratodontidae; genus Neoceratodus; species Neoceratodus forsteri. Next base: position 611,712,633 of record CM028133.1, read on the forward strand.
CTGTTCAATGGTTGCAAAGTTATTAAAGTGCAAAAGTTTGAGTTTAACATTGACGTGCCTACTCAACCCTAACTATAGGGGCGTGACCGGGCCCCTATCATACATATATATATAAAGTATTGTGCATTGAAATAATTTGCATTTGCCACGTTCCTTGTTGTTTTAATATATTTATCCTACTTCAAAATATATCCAGTCTTTATTGCACAAAAAAATAAAGCACATGTTTATGGTGATTTTTAATGGTTTTATATTAAAATAAATGTCTAGTTGTGTTACTTCTAGGATTCCTCATGCAATGTTCATTTACAAAATTAATTGAACTTGTTTAAACAAGAAACTGTGAAGGATAAACTTGAGTCATTTTTCCAAAGGAATTTAAAAGTGTCTAATGTGATTAAAAAACAAACGGTTCCAGAACGAATCCACTCACAAACTGGGTGCTCTTGGTGAGAGGTATTAAGTACACATCTTTGACATTACGGACTTTTGTTGTGGCATTGCAAATACCAAATCAAACAGGAATGGGACAGGCACCCCTGAGGTTTGGTATTTACATGAACATGTCTGCACTACCTCTGCTATTAAAGTAGCTACTGGCATTTCTCAACCCATGATGTGCACCCATTGTTTTACTTATAAATATCCCAGATGAAACAGACGTCAAAGCTGTGATGCCTCCTTGTCCTTCTATGGGACTTTAGCCTCTGTTATCCCCATATCACCAGCCTTAGGTACAGTAATATACAGTTAGCAAACCAAGATTTTGCAAGAAGCAGCACACAAGAAAGATCCTGCAAACTTTCTCTGGGGCAAGCTGTCGTATTCCACCTATTTTGCCCAGTCATCTGAACCACATTTTTGTAGCAGGCTGATGGTGTATCAGTGATGCCTCAGGTTAGAATGTGTGTCTCATTGTACCTCACCTCAGCAACATTGGGTGGGTTTGGGAAGGTCATCATGAGCTATTTCCTTTTGGTTAACCACTACACCTTATGTAAAGATAGGTACATGTGTCAGCATCTGTTCATGAATATATCATAAGTAGACATGTCAGTTTCAGACTTTAGGTACTCTCTGATCAATACTCCCCATTCAATCACTTATAGCACACATACAAGACATTAGATGTGAGTGCTCCAGATGAAGATATCATGTGTTGATCCAGGGAACTTGGCACAGGCATGTGTAACTCTGCCTCCAGCATCACATATCATCTGCATATTCATGGAGTGGTAGGACTTTCTGTTACAGTACACTGTATCTCTGCAGCATTTAGGAACCCTCTGGCTGTATAGTCTGTCAGTTCAGCATCAAGTGCAAGGACATATACAGTATGTAGTCCCTCATTTGCTGTAGTATTTAAGCTGTTATTTTATTAATGCATGGATACAGAGAGCTTGCTCATAATACTGACATACCTAATGATCCTCTGGAGAAAGCTAGTGGCATAATAAGATGGGGCTCATATCCAAGGTGTGATTCTTTTGTGATTTTTTTTCTGCCACTGAGGTCCATGAGATTTGTATAACTCCATAATGTTATTTTTGTTTATTCTGAATCTGCTAAGGCATTATAGTTTGGTAAGTGTTCCAGGATCCATTCTTGGTTTATAGACTCTTTGGCATCTTAGTTTATGCCTAGGCAAATCATCCTTACACAGCAAAATGTGCAGGATTGGACAGGGTGACATCTTCTATGTACTGGGCAAGGCCTGTGTTCCACCATTTCTGTCAGCTGAGTATGTCTGGCTTAGCAGGGTCTCTTATGTCATGAATATAGACACATACCCAATACACGGCACATACAAACTAGCAACGTTGGTTTGTTGGGTACAATTTCTGGGGAAGGTTTGGGGTCATCCGGACCCTAATTGCTGTGGATTGCATACCTATATCAACCAGGGCAGTATTGGCAAGCACCAAGAGAATTAGGGATCTAGGGCTCCTTATCAACCATCTTTACTCAGGAGGAGCATGGGCACTGAGACATCAAAAGCACCATCTGGGAAGTGATAGATCCCGCAGTCACAACATTCACTGTGCATAGTTTGTGTGCACCATATATTATTGTATGTATGCATGTGACTTATGTTCCCATCCCCTTCCTTGTTTCAGGACCAGAGATGATACATGGCCACCAGTTACCTGCAATGTTGGGAATCCTGTAGTGATATGGTGGATGAGGTGAAACTGGTTGTGACTGCACTAACCAGTGGGGCCCCTGTTATCTTGGTTAAATCCCATGGCATTCTGGATGGATGCTTGGCACCAGGTGTGAGCATTAGGTCACAGCTCTATACTGTTATAGTGGGCTAGATGTTCCTGCAGCCAAGATGATACTAGTAGGTCATAGGTAGGCTTTTCAGAGGCAGATTGGCTCCTTAGGGTGTGTGAGGTCAGTGGCTGGAATTTGAAGCGGCCTTGCTGGTTGTCTTTGTGCCATACTAAATTTCACACAGCTGCATTTTTTTAGAATACATGTATTTTGAATACAGCTTCCCAGTGTGCCGACATCTGAATTTTTTTTTTTTGTACAAGGCTTTATGCTTCTCCCCCATATGGCCCCCCATTGACTGGCTCCCCCAGCTCCATCCCCCGGAATTACTGGGACTTACCTTATGCCGGGTCCAGGAGCGGTGCATGCAGAAAGTCGGTCGCCATCCTGCCACCATGTTTTTTCCTCATTTTCTCACCATTTTTTACTCAAGGGCCCCTGGAGAAGGACGCATGCATGTGGAGACACACATGCACCTTACAGCCCCGGTACTGACCCTCCTCCACCCGCCTCATTGGCCTATCGCCAGCACCCTGCTTGCACAGCCCCTCAGCCTCCACCAGGGGGCAGCCATGAGTGAGGTATGTCATATCACCTCCCTGGAGAGGAGAGCTTGCCTGACAGCAGTTCCATCCAACTCCGCCCTCCCCCCCAGTGCCAACATCCGACGACCCAGGCTTGCTTCTGAACCTGGGTTGCCAGCGTGCCGCTAGGTGAGTTGTCCAATGCCTCAGCCCTCTGCACCACTGGGCCAGCTCAGACATCTGAATTGTGTGTGTGGAAGTGTCTGTGCATGGCTGCCTGTGTGTCTTTAACATGTGCGGGTGGATGTGTCTGTTTTCAGGTTGTGTGTATGGACCATGAAAGTGGGAGGAACCTCCACACATCTGCAGTACTGACATAATGAGTTTGTTACTGAAGGGTACAGTATTTTCCCAGGGTTCATTGATGGGGGGGGTTATGTGTTGGACTTTCAGAGGATCATGCTGTCTGACATCTATACACCTGCAGTAGGGATGTTGCATTTAGCTGTGTTGTGCTGTGTGCCCTCACCTGCTTGAAGGAGATAGGAAATGATTTTTGCATAGTTAACTGCCCTTCCATCATCCCTTCCATGTCAGTAATGTATTCTGATATGCTTTGACTAATTTTTGATAAATAAATAGTGTAGCATTGGGAGGCACTCAGATCTACATAGCATTCTACTCTCCTCACTTGCTACTGATCTTCCTTTTAATATTTTTAAGTATTTCTAAGACATTCTATGACATCAGTAACACCATTCCATGCTATTTGCCTGAATGGCCTGGAATGGTGTTATTGTTGTCATATTACTGTATGTTCAGGCAGTATGAAATGGAGAGCAGCAACTGCTGAGGAGAGGAATTCAGGGTATTTACAAAGGCAATAAAATTAGTAATTTAACAAAAAAGGTTAACATATCAGAATATGAGTGAGAGCTGTAGTGGAAGTAGAGAGTGAGCGAGATGGTAACGTGAGTGTGGTAGCTGTCTGAGCATTGTAAAAACAAACTGAATGATGTAACAAATAACTTTAGTACAACTGCAGTTTAGTATAACTTTGGTACATGTACACATGCATGTAAATGAAGGTGTATAAAGGTGTTTAGACTAACAGGAAGTTTCAGAATGAAGTCAGCGCTTAGTGCTGGGCATCCCTCAATGTAACAAACAGAGAGTTATAATAAATTAATGTAATGGCTTCCATTCTGTTCATTATAGCCAAGGAGCACTGTACTGGGTTTAATTACTGTACCTGTAAGTATAAGCAGTCCATAGATATAAATATCTATATCATCTTTCAATTAAAGTAAGTGTGCAGTCATTTTTTTAGAATTGGGAGACAAGGTGATTTCACTGATGGGCAAGCTGTAGTGAACAACAAATAGTTTCCTCCCTCAGCGATATCCCTCCCCTCAGTGATATCCCTTTCTGTCTCAAGATTCCATGAAATGGCTGCTGTCTTGATTTACTTTACAGAAGATTTAGACATTTATATCTCAGGACTGCTGACACCTACTGTATACTGTATTTAAACTCAGCATCTCATTTGAAATATCATTTTATTGGCTTTCAGAATTTGAGGGGTCTATTACACTTACTTTGCCCTTAAAATAAGCATAGCCATGAGCTGAGTCACTGTGCAATGCAATCAACAGGTCAGATGATGTGACTTTAAACAGTTATGGCTAGTGTCCACACAACTAAACATTCTAACACTTTTGGATATTCTTGAAAATAAACTATTTTTTTCTAACTGTTGGCAGTATTAGTAGTTGATCCTTTTTGGTATATAACTTTTAGTTACAACAGCACTATCCTGGTTGCATGAATTGACAATGAGATACAGAAATGGTTCAGAAACGGTACAGTGTGGTAATATTTCAGCATGTATCTACTTTGAGACAAGCCCAAGGACACTGTCCATGGAGCAACAACCCCTCATGAACGGCAACAAACTAACTGTAGCCTAAACAGAACTTACACTCATAACCACTAGTCAGAGGTAACAACGCTGTGATATTCTGAGCTGTGGGGGCTCTTCTAACCTGGGCTGCTGTCTAGTACTGTTATAATGCAAGTACTTTACTCAGCTAGTCAACTGTAGGCTTCAGATAGGAAAGGAAGGGCTGCCAACATAACATATGTTTCTAAAGGATCCCAGCTGCTAAGTGTGAAAGGCAGTCCATTGAGCTCATCTGGGCTAGTCCAGAAAGGAGTTCTTGGTAAGCAAGTATCTCTGCTGATCACCAGTGGCACATAAGAAGGTATTTTCCTGCATACTCAGCTGTGCAAACCATATTTGCCTTCAGGCAAGTGTGAGGTGTTTCCATAGCCAGGCCCAGCAGGAGTGCAGTAGACCTTGGTATTGGACAGTGAAGCACTGCTGACCCCAGTTGGTGAACCATGTTCCAAAAGGGAAGAATGAGTGGACATAACCACAGAATATGTACTATAGAGCTCCACCCTTCATGGGCATCTCCAGCTGTTATTGTTAGGGAGTAACTGCAAGTTATGCAGGAGGGACAGTGTCCCGTAGGAGGAGTTGATGATTTTGTTGTGAATCAGAAAGCTGTTGGTATCATAAGCTTTATGGCAGAGTGACCAGCAAGAGTCCCATTACTCATCTGTAATAGTACACTGCAGGGCAGTGGCCCATTTGTCTCTAGCTTGGGGCGATTGACTGTGGATACCATTTCTGATTTTGCTATAGATCATACCTACTAAACCTTTCTTTTGGGACAAAAAGTGAAAGATTAGGATGGGAGGTAGAAGTGAGACTGCAGGCTTGTGAACCAGGGACTGCACAGTGTTATGCACTTATAGGAAATGCCAACAGTCTTGGAGAGAGAGAGAGACCCCATCTGACCTGAAGAACCTGGAATGTGTCTACCATAATTTTCTGGGGATTATAAGATTCTTGAGCATGGCAGTACCCACCCTTTGCAAGGAGGGCCAGCACATGCTTTTGGTGTCCACTTGGATCTTAGGATTTTTCCCACTGGGAATTATACATCATTGGTTTTGGGTCAGTTCCAAGCCATTTGTGCAGTTTATGCCAATATGTGGTTGATGGCACTATCATTGGGTGAGCTTAAAGTGGCATGAGGTGAGAAAGTACAGCAGGAGGGTGGTGTAAGATCATCATTTAGAGCAAATTCCATGAGGGCCCACAGTGGACTAGTGTCCAAGGGATGGTGAAGCCACTGAAGATATTGTACAGCTCTGAATGCCTATATAAAACATGTGAATCATGGTAACCTTTGCAGGGTCCAGTGCAATCTTAGTTTATTGCAACTATACTAAGCTGCCTCCCTTCACAAATGAAATTCCTCATTAGTTTATCAATGTGGATGATACGTCCAGGAGGAATAGTTAAAAGCAAGTGGGAGAGGATGTAAAATAGCTTTGGAGCCATGACCATTTTTATGGTGGCTATTTTACCTCCCATTCATAGTTGTAGCAGTTTCTGTCAGTCACAGTTTGTTTTGAGTACTGCCAGTAGGGGGGTTGGAAGGTAGGCCTTGCACAGTCTAGATATAGCAGATGTGATGTGAATTCCCAAATGCATGATTGCATTAGGGAACCACTTTAACACCAAGATCATGAAGTGAGCGGATAGACAAAAGGAGTTAAAAGAGAGGACCTATGTCTTAGATGTATTGACTTTAAGTCCTGAGAGTGTGTTGAAGTGGGTCAGGAGGTTTACAAGGGGCTGGGTGGATACAGAGGAGTCTCCCAGAAGGACTAACAGGTCATCAGTATACATCAGTGTGGTGCTAGATTTCAAACCCACTCATCCCCTCGATTTGGGGGTCCTGCCAGAAAGCAGTGGCTAGTGGCTCCAAGGCCAGCACAAATAGCAAAGGCAAGGGGGGCACCCCTGCTTTGTGCCCTTACTGAAGGGGAAGAGGTTGGACAGGAGGGAGTTGATTAGGACTATAACATTAGAAAAGGAATAGAGAGAGCAGACCCATGCTGAAAAGCAGGGGCCTAGTCCCATGTGGGCCAGAACATAGTGGAGATATGTCCCACTCCACTGAATCAAAAGCTTTTTTTAATTTGATGACCCTTGCTGCTGCCAGGTTGGGGTAAGATCTGGTTAAACGTATTAAATTTATAAGGAACATAAATTGGTTAGAGGTCAGCCAGCCTCTAACAGAGCCTGTCTGTGAGCAATGCATCAAATGGGGTAACAGAGTGTCCAGTCTTGTAGCCTGTGCCTTTGTTTAGATCTTACTATCCACATTTATCAGCAAGATAAGGTGGTATCTTGCTGGGAGTGTGGTGTCTTTCCCCTTTTTAGGCAAGGTGATGATGGTGGCCTCCCAGAGTGTGGGGGTGGATACCAGTCTTCTCAGCTTCCAGGTATACCCTGCTGAGAAGTGGACAATAAGTGAAGCTAGGGACTTAAAGAAGATGATCGGGAAGCCATCACCCCCCTGGGGGTTTCACAGAGTTGAGGGACAGCAGAGCTTGTCAGATCTCTGTCTCCAATAGAGGTTCATCCAGCCTGACAGATTGTTCTGGGGAGAGCTTGGGGGGGCATGGAGGAGAGGAAGACCTTGATTGTGTCTGAAACTGGAGGTTGGGAGAGGCATACAAGGATTCATGGAACATGCACATTGTCACATTCCCATCTTCTGGGATGGTCTGAGTATTCCCCTGGGAATCCTAGAGGTTTGCAATGTGCCTTTCCACAGTCTTGTCATGTGACCCCATTTCTGTGAGATCTGAACTCTCTGCCAATTAGGTGGAGAATCACCTTCAAGGTGGGCCTGCTCACCTATAAGGCTCTCTATGGATTGGGCCATGACTACCTAAGTGACCTCCTGACTCCTGTCCGCCCTGTGTGTTCACGCCGCTCCTCTACCAAGGGCCTCCTTGCAGTTCCCATGGCCTCCTGAAGTCCTCCGTAGATTGATTATTCGAGGTGGCAGGCCCAGTACTGTGGAATTCACTTACAAGATCTTTGATTGGCACCAGTGTCCACGGGTCAGGCTGGCTCTTGATTAACAACACAGAGAACCCTTGTCACACCAAACTCAGAGTGCTTGATTTCAGAAAAGCAAATTTCCTAAGAATGAGGGAAAGTATTAAAGAATTGCTGGTAACCAATGCTACAGGGAATGTGGAAGACACCTAGCTAAAACAATGTTATAACTACAGTCATGGCACAATGCACAAAACAAATAAATCCAGAAAATCAAAGAATCCACTCTGGTTTTTCAAAGAGGTGTCAGCTATAATTAGAGATGAGAAAAAGCTTATAGACAGTACAAGGAGACCAAATCCGAGAAGGCTATAGAAAAATTTAGGATTAAACTCAAGAAAGCAGAAAAAGCAATTAGGGTAGCCAAGGCCCAGGTGGAGGAAAGAATAGTGCAGGGAGTGAACATTCTTTCATTATATATACAGGAAAAAAGAAAGAGTAATGGAGGAATAACCAGGTTAGCAACTAAAGAGGGACAGCTGGTGGAGAATGACAAAGACTAGCTGGAAGTACTTAATGAATTCTTCTGCTTGGTCTTCACCCATGAATACAAAGATGATGGTCTAGCACTAGCCAATGCACATCTCCACAACAGGGGAGTAGACACCAGCCCCCTTACAAAAGAAAAGGTCCTTGATGAGCTGTCTAAATTAAAGGTGGAGAAGGCAATGGGCTGGATGGAATACACACAAGAGTTCTGAAGAAACTGCAGGAGGAACTTGCAACCCCACTATCCAAACTATTTAACAAGTCACTGGAATATGGCATAGTGCCACAGGATTAGAGAAGTGTCACAGTTGTGCCATTGCAGAAGAGTGGTAGCAGGGAGGCACAGTAGCAGGAAATTACAGCCCAGATAGCCTGACCTCAGTTCTAACAAGTTATAAAGGGTACAAAAGACAGCTTTGTGTATAATTTTGAAGAATGAGATGTCTTATGAAGATGTTCTGAAAAAACTGTTAAGTTGGTATGGTTAGAAGAAAGGAGAAGGGAGATGGCAAGGAAACTATTTAAGAATATTTGTTATCCTCAGCATAAACTACATGTGTTGTTACCACTCAGAAATGTGTCTGTTTATGGTTTAAGGAAACAGGTTAGATGGTGAAAACCAATATTCAGAACAATAAACTACAAAGCATCTTTCCTCATGCGCTTTTTAGACAAATGAGTGTGCTTCATAATTTAAAGCTGGTTGCAGTATAAAATTTCATAACTGGGTGTATGAGATAGAAAATATTTTTGTAATAAATATATATAAAGTTTTTAGTTAGTATTTTTGTACTAGTGTAATATTTTTGTGTACTTTGTATATTGATGACTGTTTTCAAATGTTCTTATTGTATGTGTTACATTTGTATGCAACTTCTGCCACCCCTACAAGGTGTTTGGCTGCAATGTGTTTAAATAAACTAAACATGTGTTTAAATAAACAAGTAGTGGGAAACGTAATAGAGACACTGCTTAAAGAAAGAGTAGTGGAGTACCTGAAAAGAAAGTGGGAAACTTGACCCGAAGAAGCACGGCTTCGCAGCAGGATGCTCACGCCAAATAAATATGATAGAATTCTTTGACTGCGTTACAAGAGCAGTAGACCAAGGTGCTGCTGTGGACATAGTATATCTGGATTTTAGCAGAGTCTTTGATACAGTTCCACACAGAAGGCTACCAAATAAATTGGAGCAAACAGGCGTAGGTCAGAAAGTGGTCAACTGGATCAAAAGCTGGCCACAGGACAGGACTCAGAGAGCTATGGTAAATGGTACCTTGTTGCAGAAGGGGAGAGCAACCAGTGGGGTTCCACAGGGATCAGTGCTTGGCCCAATCCTTTTCATCATATTCATCAGTGACATCGCTGAGGGACTGAAAGGGAATGTCTGCCTGTTTCAGATTATACAAAGCTCTGCAACAGGGTGAACACACAGGATGGGATCCAAGGAATGGAGGCAGATCTAAGAAAGCTGGAAGAATGGTCCAAGAACTGGCAGTTGAGATTCAACTCCAAAAAGTGTATGGTAATGCATTTGGGTAAGAGGAACTCGGGGAAATAACTATGTCCTGGAAGGGCAACAATTGGAAAGGACTAATATGGAATGGATCTAGGAGTTATGATATTGGATGATTTAAAGATAGGTATGCAATGTGAAAAAGTAGCACTAAGGGCAAGCAGCATCCTTGGATGCATAGGTAGGAGTAATACTAGCAGAAAGTTTGAGGCAATCATCTCACTCTATAGGTCCTTGGTGAGGCCTCACTTGGAGTACTGTGTGCAGTTCTGATGGCCACACCTAAAAAGGAACATAGACCATCTGGAATCTGTGCAGAGGAGAGCCACCAAGATGGTGCAGGGACTACACAATGAAACTTATGAAAGTACCTTCCGGGTCAATATAGCATGGATAGACCTGTACATGCAATACTGAGCTGTTAAAAGCGTGAATGGTACTACAGTGACAGAGGTCCTATAAGCACGAGGTAAGAACTGCTACCCCTGTAACTGTAGTCTCATGGTGAGGAAGGTGAAGGATGCTGTAGGGGTGGTGCCTTGCTGAGCCACTCTGATGGTGGAGTAGCTAGAGCACCTGCCCCCAGCGTCATCAGGGACCTGGGGCTGTGGTTCGATTCTCTCCAGGTCCCAGTATTATGCTGCCGGGGTTTTTTTTTTTGGTTGGGGAAACAAAAAAAATCTGAGTGGATTTTTTTTCCCCCAGAAGTCCACGAATGGTTATATTTAGTCCTGGGAGTGTGGGGGATAAAGCCCCCCATGTCAGGGGTGCAGGGTGTGGAGCCCCTTGCAAAAACAAAAAGTATTACTGTGGTGTGCGTGCTGCTGTATGCGTTTTGTGCCGACGCTGCTATGCTGCACAGTTATGCGTGTGGCATTCTTGGTATGTGCAGTTTTCACCGCAACATTATGACCTAGTGCCAAGAAAATAGGCTCAGCCAGTTAAATCTATTCTCCCTGGAGCAGAGAAGAAACAGAGGAGACATGATAGAAACATTTTAATTTGTTAGAGGGATAAATGTAATACATACCGGTAACCTCTTTCAGGAAAATAAGACTGTGCATACAAGAGGGCACAACTTATGCCTGGTTGGCAGTAAATTCAGAACCAATGTTAGGAAGTAATTGTTCACAGAGAGGGTCATGGACACTTGGAACAGCCTGCCACCTGAGGTGGTGGTGGCTAAGACTGTCAGAGAATTCAAACCGGCATGGGACCATCAATGTAGTCACCTCAGCAAAAGTAGTAGATGGGGGGGTAGACATCTTAGGCAAACTAGAAGGACTGCACATTCTCCCTCTGCCAGCAAACTCTTATGTTCTTATGCTGAGGGAGGCCCCATTGATGTAGGTTTTTAAGAGGGGTCTGAAGTCGCACCTTTTTAGAGAGGCAATTGCAGATTGTCTGTGAGCCTTAGAATAACTGACTGCTGAATTGTTTATTTTAAATTAGGATTTATCTAGGTTTAATTGTTGTTTGTTACTGTTGACTTATGTTTTGCATTGGACATATATTTTTTATCGTAACTCCTGCCTTCCTGTGCAATGCCCAGAACCTCTGACATGGGGTGTTTAACAAATAAAATTTAATTTACTTACTTACTAATATTTGTGGCATAATCTTAAAATCACAGTCTCTGCTTTACAGGAGAGAAGATTATTAATTTCCAGACAAGTCCAGACAATTGTCCTAAGTAGATTGGATTGTGAGCTGTAATGGGAAGAGGCTTTATACTCTGTTTCCTGGGCCAGAAGGTTCTGTTTCAGTGCAGCAAGTTCTTTCTCCCACTGTTGCCTGTGATGGACTGCAATAATCTTGCCATGGAGAGTGGTTTTGTAAACCTACCAAATCATGCTTTCTGACATGGTCCCATTATCATTGTTAAGAAGGAAGTTAGTTGTCTGTTTCTGAATCCAGAGCAGGAAGTTGATGTCGTTAAGGAAGAGAGGGTCCAACCGCCAAGAAGGTACATGGGTTCTAATGTGGCCCAGAAGAGATAAAGGTGAACTGGGGCATGGTCAGCGATAATCAGTGGAAGAATGGCAGCATTAACAATGGCTATAGTTAGGAAGGGGGATGTCAGCCAAAAGTCCAGGTGGCTATAAGTGCCATGAGCTGATGAATGGCAGGTGCAGTACCAGGCCTTGAGTTGGAACACCCACCAACTCTCTGAGAGACCCTGATCCTTTATGAACAGTAGAAGATTTTCAAACACAAGGCCAGTAGGTGTATCACAGGAAAACTCTGTGGTTGACACAAATGTCCTCTGACATCCTCTCAATTCAGTTACAAACAAATGAGTATAGGCACTCCAGGTAACAGAAATTCCAAAAACTCTTGCAGAACAGTGAAAGACCCTAAGCCCTTTGGGGGTGAGATTCAATGCAGAGTGATTCCTGTGAATGGTGGGCTCCAGAGCAAGGTTGAAGTCAGATTGGGTGGAGAGGAGACTAATTTTGTAGGCTGTAGTATGAAAAAAGTCAGGGTGGTCCTCATTGGGGGCATACATGTTGAGCAGTAGTATAGGGACAGTCAGAGTGTGCATCAAGGCCAGCAGCCATCAGTGCTGGGGGT